>OX608073.1:120531324-122931324 GCA_951509635.1 Eupeodes luniger | reverse complement strand
AATAAAAATAATTTGCATTCAGAATCAAAGGATTTGAGAGCAGGAACGTTCTCAATTCCTAAATAATTCTGTCTTCAAAAATTTCAACGCCATTTGAGTAATCGAAAAAAACTTTAATCTATTTTTTTTCTAAAATCATAAGAACGGTTTTTAAACTAAATTTTGTGTATACCTATACAAAAATGTTTTCAAGTTTTCTCTAAAAATATTTGTGATATCAAGTTATTAAGTGGTCATACGTTGAGTTTATTTATTTATTTATTTATTTATTTATTATTGTAGTTGGATAATATTTTACATTTGCATATATGTTTATTTAAGAGATATAGAAAATTTAATTCTTTACAGCTTCAATATAGATACTCAATACTAATATAAAAATAATTTAACTGAGAAACAATTATTCTTTAGGGAAAACCTACAAGAAAAAAACGTTGAGTTATGTAAAGAAATATGGACCCGTTTTTGAGATATCGAATTTTTAAAATCTTATTTACATACTTCTTAAAAATCCATACAATTTTGATATATTTGATCAGCATTATATTATTTGAATAAAATTTATAATTAAATTTGAAAGGGTTTAATAAAATTCGAGTAATCGTCAGTTCAGGGTCGATTTTTTGAAAGTTCATGTTTATTTTGTCAAAATAATTTGTTGTTTTGTTATTTTTATTTAAAATTTTACTTATATGTTAGCGGATATTAAGTTTAGTAGTTTGATTGTGACAAATTTTCATGACCCCCTACAACCCCCCCCCCCCTGGATCCGCCATTGTTACTACGTATCAGGCATTGTACCTGAACTAGCTACATTGATTACTAGGACAGCTTAGGACGAATGTGAAAAATATTTTTTTTTTTTTTTTAAATAGAGGAACAATAGAATGGGGAAAATATGATAAATTTAAAAGCAACTGTTGATAATTGTTTTTATTAAATTCATGCAAAAACTTGTCTACAAAATTATAACAAATTCTGTGTTTTCGTTAGTTGATGATCATTCCAAACAAGAAATAGTAAAGAAGTATTAAAATAAATTAAATAATAATAAATCAATACCTTCATATGTAAACTATGAACAAACACTTACCATATTTTTCAATAATGAACTTCCCAATAACATGCCAATTTATCTTTGTCTTAAATATTATATGACCGTTTATGTAAAATGCCCTTAATAAAGATTTATATTTAAGCCATTTTCATGAATCACATTCAATATATCATTTTTTTTTCTAACCCATCAAAAAAAAAATAAAAATAAATAAAGCTAAACAATTACCTACTTTAAAATTAATAAATACAAAAATAAAAATGATAAATTCCCAACATAATCACTTGAAATGTAATAAAATAATCAACTTTAAATACTTTTCTATTTAGCTTAAGCTCTTAATATACATAACCTATACATCAAATAAAATAATATATGTAGGTATGTATAATGCTATATATCTCCTAAAGGTCACTCATAACCCAAAACAGAGAAAGAAAAAGACCAAAAGGAAGACAAAAAGGATATAAGATATACTCTCGAAGTTAATATTATCCAATGAATTATTTATGGAAGTTCCTATATTACAATTCATAACAATATCGTCCTTTTTTCGTCCTTAATGGACTTAAGTAGATAAAAACCTTTGCCTCCTTCATTTTATCAAAAAAAAAAAAAAAAAAAACACATACCCACAGACTCATGACTCTCATCACATAAAGCTTATTCCTTATGTAAGTAATAAATCACCCAATTATCCATATGTGCGGTTAGGTCTTCGCATGGAAATAAACAACTTCCTTATTTTTCTTACTGACTGTTATAGGTACATATACATCTAAATAGTGAAGGTGGGTGGATAGGTAAAAAGGACACAGACACACATCAGCACACCAAATGTTGACCGGAATTGAAATATAGTCCTGATGCTATACAAAATGGACGAGGAGCAAAAGAAAATAAAGAAGGAGCAACAACAAAGAATTTACGCTGGGAAAAGTCAGAATAGAAATAAAAATGACAGTCAAAACAGCTTGCAGGTGTAATAACAATATTTACCTGAAACGGACAGAGGGACCATTTTCTAATCTATTCTGAGGACTTGCCTGTTCTATGTCCTTTCTAGTTGGAATATTAGCTTGGTATATTATTAACCTCTCATTCAATCTGAGTGTGTTTTTGTTTTGTTCGTAGCTCTTTGTTTTTTTATTTTTTTTCGGGCGACAGAAAACGATAACAAAATGAAATGACAAAGAGGAGGACAGTATATTTCTAGCTGTCCATTTTTGTTGTAGGTAAGTTAAGGTATCTTCTACTATATGTCCTTGAGGGTATGTTACTTAGTTGTGTATGATTATCATTCACAGAAAACAGAATAACCATCAAGGAGTAATTTTTACCACATGTTGTCATTGTCAGAGTGCACAGAAAGCAGATATAACCACACACACACAGAAATGGATTATGTGACTGGTTTGCTCCACTCCATTTAAACGGAAACAGAACCACAAGGATAATTAGTTACGAATGGTTTGAGTGCTTTTGTCACCCGGACATAAACCAGATATACTGATATCAATATTTTTTATTTTATTTTCCAAAGAATAAGGAAGCGAAGTAAAAAGAGAAGATATAAAAATGCAAAAAAGTGTATGACTTGGAAAAGGAGGAGTAGTTTGCATCTTCTTCCTTTTTTGTCCATCAAAAGCGCACTTGATGTATTTTCCTTACAAAAATACAAACGAGCTTTTATTTTTCTTTAGTGGAGTATACATGTCAATATATTGTAGTACGGCACAGAAAAAAGAACAGTTCTTCAATTCTTTTCGTGCTTACATAAGTTTTTTCGAAAAAGAAAAAAAATATGAATAAAAACCTCCAAAACAAAAAGAAGGACATGAAACATCAAATATTCCGAAGACTAAAAACTACATGCATTTCCCTAGAGTCAAAGTCGTTTGGATTTTTCTTAACTGTCCAATACAAGAAGAGCCACATCTGGTGGTCAAAATCTTATTATTTTGTATATATTTCGATACTTTTTGTTGTTATTTTTTCTATTCAAAAACACAATATAACCAAAATAAACATATAAATAAAAAAGAAAAATAATATTCAAACTTACCAACAACATCTAGTTCGCCAGCAGCAATCAATGTGTGAAAAGATGGCGCATCAGCAGATACTTCACAGCTGTACTTTCCAGACGTGACTAGTTGAACGTTGAGTAGGGTTAGTTGACTTTCATTCGAATAATGAACCTGGATTTAAAAGATAAACAAAATATAAAATACAAATATATTTCTGTATTATATGTATGAAAGATAAAAGTTAAATTTATTATTTTAGAATGAGTATGTGAATTTTCATTTTCATTTATAACGGTTGAGTGGTTAGAATGAGTAGGTAAATTTTAAGTAATATGATAAAGAAATGACAAGATTTTGAAAAAGTCCTTAATGTGTGCGTGTTTGAATAAACCGTTTTATGCGATAACTTATAAGGGATTTTAAGGGTTCAAAGAATTGTGACAGGAGGTTTATTGTGGTAAACTTTTATGCATCGTTGATTTTTCATAGGAAACAAATATTGAACCAAAATTTATCAAATTGGCAATAAATTAGAACAATTAATTGCTGAAGTACAACAGCAATCCTAGTGACGCACTTTTGCATACCCTCTTACCAATCATGGCAAAAGTTTTCGAAAAACTGCAACTATAAAGGCTGAAATGAAAGTAGAAAGGAGCCTAATTACAAACCATCACTTTGGATTAAGAAATCGAATCGAATTATGGATGTGGTGGAAAAGGCACTTGAAGAAAAACTAGTATGCTCGGCTTCACTTCTGTTCGTTATTCGAAGACGTTCCTGAAGCCTTTCATAAGGTTTGGACATTGAGATTCCGAATACAAACTGCATGGGGCCCTTCTCAGGCAGTACTACGAAATATTGATATCATATCTTACGAACAGAAGTGAAGGTAGTGTTCAAAATGGCGTATCAACCAAAATAAAACAACATCTTAAAAAGAAGAAACATAAATAATGTTCCAATTTCTATAAATAGTACAGAAATACCTTACTACAATTCTGCCAATTACCTTGGAATGAAACCTGAAGTGCAAAAGAATGTACTGGTAAATAGGATATAACTCTTGCCTATCTATTCCTAATGAACTTATATTATATAAGCATGTACTAAAACACGATTGGACTAATGGCATTGAGCTTTGAAGCTGTACAAAGAAAACAAATGCTGAACCCATCCAAAACTTCCAAAACAGATTCCTTTGTAAAATACTTTAATATACTCGTACATTGTGCTGTCAGCAACTGCAACTTATTATATTAATTATTGTACCAACTCTGAAAAAGAGACTGTACTAAATGTACGAGACTATGTTCGGAGAATAAGAAAACCACACCTCATGAGCTAACAGTCTAAAAGCTATGGGAAAGTATTACAACTAAAAACTTCCCTTAAAGTGAATTCTTAATTAAGAATTCTTAAACAAAAATCATTTGTCGATCTTTCTTAGATTGATCCTGATTAAAAGGTGGTTTGAGAGCGTTGATACTTGAGAGCCCCAAACTACTCGGAATAGACTGTTAATGTTTGATAAAATGAATTTTTATTTTTTTATTTTTTCAGTGCAGAAACTTGGCAATTTTCGTAATCACTAGAATTAAAAAAAAAAAAACAAATTTTAGAATAGAATAATAAATGATAGTTTAGTTTTTTTGTTTCAATATTTCTTTGCTTGAGTGAGCTCGATTGGAATAAAGTTTTCTATTAACATTAACATTAACATTAACATTAACATTAACATTAACATTAACATTAACATTAACATTAACATTAACATTAACATTAACATTAACATTAACATTAACATTAACATTAACATTAACATTAACATTAACATTAACATTAACATTAACATTAACATTAACATTAACATTAACATTAACATTAACATTAACATTAACATTAACATTAACATTAACATTAACATTAACATTAACATTAACATTAACATTAACATTAACATTAACATTAACATTAACATTAACATTAACATTAACATTAACATTAACATTAACATTAACATTAACATTAACATTAACATTAACATTAACATTAACATTAACATTAACATTAACATTAACATTAACATTAACATTAACATTAACATTAACATTAACATTAACATTAACATTAACATTAACATTAACATTAACATTAACATTAACATTAACATTAACATTAACATTAACATTAACATAAATATCCTTTTTTGAAAATTAAATTTAAAAAGTAACCGAAATACTTTTTAAATAAATGTTTGATAAACAAATAGCATAAGCAATTAAATTATTGCATAACATTTTTTTTAGATCCTTACATTTTCACAATGGCTTTAAATCCTTATGCATTTCATTTTAATGAGTCTTGATGTAGAGTTTTCTAAAGTTATTTCATGTTGTTTTCTTCTGAAATATTATATTTCTATATTTCTACAGAATTAATAAAAATATATTACTTTCAAAGTTAACATTTAATTGTATTTTCTTAGATTTAAAGAAAGAAGAAGAAAGAGGATATAATTTTAATTTTAATCACTATAAATCTTTTTTTCCCCCAAAAAAAAAACAATGCGTTAAGAAAACAATGACTTTTACAATTTTTAATGATTTTATCCTTTAAAAATCCTTTAAAATCATATTTGTTGTTGAAACACCATTAATTATATTTTTGTAAAAAAAAAACAAAACTTTGAACCTAAATTTCACACTAAATGAGTGTATTGGTCACACTCTTTAACTTTTATCAAGTAATATTTATCGAGTTTTGTTCAAAGTCAAATTGTCGTTTCCGAAACAAGTTTTCTATAAACGGCTGGATGTGAATGTTAAGTTCTTGTTCTTAATTCCACCTGATCCCAATGACTTATGTGGCAGAATTTTAAGGTGGGACACAAAAAGAAATTTTGATTTGATTTGAGAAAACTTATACAATCCTTCCACTACTTTTGTTTCCCTTAAAATATAGGTTTGGTTAGCTAGAACAAAACAAACTTTAAAATACTTCTGGTATGACACCAGGTTACTTCCGTAACCAAACTTGCGGGTTTTTCTCAAACTTTATTCGGGCTCCCAACCCAGAAAAGTACCCATGTTATGTACCCTATCTAATGTACCTACCTATTGAAAATTGTTATGGGTTTTTAGAATCACCTGCACCATAACTAGATATTTGCCATCTTAAATTTCACGACTTAACTAAACTAGCCCTTTCTCCACACCATACTCTTCCTAAAAAAGAAAACCTCCACTTGTTTAGTGTGTTCTGTTTTATGTGTGTGTGTGTTTCTGTGTACTCCATTAATTCTAAAATAAACAGTGAAAACTATTGTCTAACAAATAAACTGAAATAGAGCAGGCAAAACCATCTCCTGATGGTCGTCTATTCTCTGTTCCTGTGGGAGCCGTTTCTTGTTTATTATGTAATTAGGAAAGTCGTGGCATCCAACAAAACTTCCAACACTGATGTGCGCACACTTCATTGTGTTATTATACTCCTTTTGCTTGCCTCCTTCTCCCAGTAGTAAAAAAAAGAGCAGAGACGATGTCCTTATAATCCTGGGAAGTACAACAACTTGGCAAGTGGTGCCTTTCTTGTATACTCGTACCATAACCTTTCTGTAGTTTTTTTTTGTTTCCTTGTTTGCCTTGAAAACAGAAAACCATACGTGAAACAATGCCATGGAAGTAATAAAAGTCACCAGCTGGAGGCTCTAAATTTAGCAGCATCTTATTCTACAACTCGTATACAAAACAATACAATACAAGAAAGTTAAGTTTTGGACTCCCATACGACCTACCTAACCTATTCTCAGCGTTCTTACAAAAGACTAAGAAACTTTTTCGGGTATCGATTTTGTTTCTTTTGGTAAAGTTTTCATGATTAGCATGTAAACGCTTCTTGTAGAAGAAGAAAATGAAAAAAAAGTACCACCATCAGGAGTAAATTTGATTAATCATCTTGTTTAACTTATATGCACGATTAAATTTATTCATTTTGGCAGGACTCTAGGGAGGCGCATGAGTTTCCTGGCTACTGGATGGGTTTTGTTGGTATTCGCCCTATTGAATGGTTGAGTTGGTTCGGTTACCGAGAGGGTATGCAGTGAGCTCGCTTTTTTGACTTTTCCTCTTTTTGTGATAATGTGATAATCCCTTAGTACACTGGCTTTACTGTCTTTCTTCTTTTTTTTTTTTGATAAAAGGATTCATGTCTTGGAAATGTGGTCAATTGGGCGTTAAATCGTTGTGTAATTATATCGATACTTGACTCTTTGCCAGGATGAAAAAAAGGACATGTTTCTGTCTATCTAGTATAAAAATGAATTGAAAAAAAAAACCGTCTTAAATGAGTAACTATTTTGGTGTCAAGTTTTTATACATCATGTTATTAAAGGATATGCTCCGATAGGACAAAAACCTTATTTGATATTGAAATACAAATTATTAGCATTGCGGGTGAATTTATTGTGGTTTTGATGGCAGTTAAAAATAAATAAATTGGGTAGCGCAACAGTCCATTAAGAACTAGGGCCTAGTGATAGTGCGAGTAATATTTTCAGGGATTTAGGGGACCTACAGTTTTAAGCCGAATCCGAACGGCTAATTTGAGAAAGCACTTTTCATAACAAGAATTACTATTGGAGAATTTGTCAATTCCTCGCAAGAGACAGTACCCGTGAAAAAACTTTAGATGGCACAGGCAGGGATTGAACCCAAGACCTCTGGCATGACAGTCCCACGCACTAACCATCATGCCACGGGTACTACTTTGATGACAGTTATAATGTATAAAGAGAGAACTGATATTGATCTGATAACACCAGCTCAGTCCCGACCTTCTGTATCCTGAGGATCAACAATCCTCAAAGCATCTTGGCTTTTTTCAGCTCTACAGACTTTTTTAACCGGTTCCTCTTATTCTGATCTCTTGACATCTAGGTGAGCTGCCAGAGTCGGAAACTCCTGCATTTATTGAAAGCATGTTTGCCAAGTTCTTTTGGAGAAAGTTGAAAACTCTTAACAAATCTCCATGTAAATGTCAGAAATGCGTTTTTTTTAAATGATTTTTTTTTTCTTCGCTGGTATGTTTCAACTTGTGAGTAATATTGAAATGGTATTTAATAGAATTGCCAAACTAAAGAAAAAATATAACATTTCTTGCATATCTTCTGACAATGCCTTGGTAACAGATCTAGCTATATAGATGTAGAACATTAATTATTTAATAACTTTCCTATATTTCCTTGTACATATTTATTTTTGAAAGTACTTATTTATTTATTAAAACTATATTATACATCAAACCCCAAAAAAACACTTTTTTTATTTTTCTTGAAGGATGAATTTTCGACATAAAATTAAAACGAGTTATAAATTCAAAAAATGCTCTTTTCGAAAAAAATAATTAATCAACATACTAAAAAATACGACTAAAACATTTAAAAATAAGGGTCTGGATGAATTAAATTAATTTGAAGTCAATGTCTTCTATTATTCACGAGATATCGATTAGATGTAATTTACTGAATGTGGAAAACAGTATTTCTTATAAGACAAAATGAGTTAAAAGCCATAATCCCAAATTTTTGGGAAGAAATGTGATGTGATTTTTGACGACTTTTTGACACTTCATAATAACGATGTCCTGTAGGTACTAATTTTTATAGTACCATAGGTTTGATGAATTTTATTTCTATGATTACTGCACTTTGTTGTTTTTATTTCTTCAAACATCACGGAAAATCCTCTGTATATATTTGTATGATTTCAATCCATCTCCTAGGCAAACATCTCAGAACATAAGACATCCTGAATTTATTGTCATAATTCATAACCAACTCAACATTTACTTATACTCGTACATACGTAATGCGAACTTCTTCAACAATTTTCTGCAAATTAAACTCTGACGTACGAAGCGGAATATTCGCATGTACTACATCATTATTATTTTTATTATCCTTGTATCCTTAGACTTTATAAAATATGATGATGTGCAGGAGGATAAAAACAGTCTAATGCATTTTGTGCATTGTACCGTTTCTTGTTGTTGTTTTTTGTTTTTCTTCATTCCCAGTTCGTCTGGCTTTTTTTTCACACTCCAACTGCAGACATTTTATACAAACTCTTGAAAGGAAGTCCACTCGTTTAACACAGAGAGCCCAACATCAGGATGTGACAAACTTTTCGGCCATTGACTGGGTTGCTAAGTTGTATGATGGTGTGTTATGGTGTAAACGGTGTGTCGGTAGCGTAAAAAGTTTTTTGGGAATTTGCCAGTAAAATATATATTTTTACATTTCAAAGTTGTATTTTGAGCTATGAGCTGTTTTTGGTGGACACCACCAGTGTCGCCACAAGTCAGACATAAGACACAAAGGAGAGGTATGTATAGTATTTTAAAGGCATCCAAGCGTCTCACAAGAAAATGGTCTCGTTTTACTTTTTGATGCAGCAAGAATAAAACACTGCAATAGACACCCACAGCCGAGTGAACGGAAGAGGAGACTTTGGCAAGAAATCTTTAGGAACTTTTATTTTTGGCAGTATCATAATACAATTTTTCTTTCTTATTTAAGATATCAGGTTTACAAGTTAGATATAAGGATATATTTTTAGGTATTCGCACGTCTTAAGATGTCATATTGACATTTTGGCGCTAAAGCGTTCAAGACTCCAAGATAAAAGGGCGTATTAGATATTGTTGTTTTGCACATAGAAAATTGAGAACGTGCTTCATGTGAAGTTTAAGCCAAGGGGTTAATGCACTGAAAGTGGAACATGATCTCATGTGGTATAATGTGCATTTTGATAGCTTAATTTCCTGAAGCAAGTTCAAAATGGGATACTTACGATTTAAATAACTATATGCTTTGTTATAGTAGTTTTTAGCTATTCGTATAAATTAATACAACGTCTCACAACTGTAGACAAATTTCATATGTACATGTATTTTGACAACACCATTTTAACTGGCAGTAATTTTGTCAGCTCTCAAGTGTTTTATTTTTATGAAGTTTGACATTTTAACATGAACAAATTGACACCTGAAAACAACGCTTGCAAATTGTTTAAATTTATTTTAAAAATCATGTCTCTCTTTTTTCATAAGCGTATTTTGTTATCGATGAAGTGCACTTTTATTGTTGAAAGGAAACTTTTGTTTATTGAAGAATATACTGACGTATTTGGAGTGCTGATTATCCTTATGTATATGTATAGTCACATTACAGATGGTACATACTAAAATGTACTGTTAAGTATGCTTCATGGTTTGGAAGAATAATTGACCCGTACTTCTTTAAAAACAGTGATGGTCAGAACGTTAGAGTCTATGGTGAGAGGTATAGAGCCATGATAACTAACTTTTTTGTTCATTACCAACCATGATTTGGAGGAGCACTGGTTTAAACAAGAATGCGCAACATGTCACACAGCTAGTGCCATTATTGATTTATTAAAAGGAACCAATTAGTAAAGGTGCATCCAGACCAAAGAAACATGTTTGAAACATTTAAGAAACAGATTATATAGCCGTATCGGTCATATGCCAGAAATCGGATGTAAATTATAATACCAGAAGATTATATTGATTTTGAAAAACCAACATTAACCTTAGAAGAACTTAAAAAATTACTTAATGGTCCGAATTGGGACGTTATTTATAAATACTGCGAAGCAGCTTTGCACTACCGAAAACTTATTATTTCAGAATTTAATTAAATCACTTAAAATATTGTATGTAAGTATATGTTACTCACTCTGACAGACGGCTATTTTGGCCATTGTCATCTCTTTTTCATTTAAAGCATTGTAACACGATCATGTAAAATATTTAAAAACTGTTTAATAAATGAATCTATAATCTATATAAGTAAAATTCATACCAATTTGAAAAAATCATCCATGTTTAATTTATTCTAAAGTATTATACCTCTTAAGAAACCCCCTTAATATTCGTACTGCTTCACTAGAAGTAAGCCAATTTATTTCACGAATTTAGTAATTTTTTGTTTCTCTGTGATCATTAAAAATCTGAAATTTTCTATCTTATCTAATTATACATAAAACTGTATCCCAATAATATATCAAAAAAGGCCTAAACAATGCACGCAGAAATTCCTTGATTTATTTATCGACTTTAAGGCTGCCAACTACGGATTCTTGAGAAAAAAATCAACCACTAAAGATCGTTTCACATTCTGAACCAAATAATCAAGAGCTTTAGAGCTTTAGTTGTGCAAACTCTGACTTTTCTAAATGAATGCTGATGAAATGAATTTAATTTTGAAAATAATAAATTCCTACCCATGTTCGCATACTATCCGAGGCTGATATTGATAACGGAGATGTATTTAATTTTTATAATAATGTAATGTGTAACTAACACATGCACTTTTTATAAACTTCTAATCGTTTTTTGACACTTGCTTTAAGCTAACTACTTTCTAGAATTTTGAGGTGTACAGACAAAATTGATCAACATTGTCCTTTGACGTTGACCAATATAACAAACCGGAAGATCTTAACCCACTAACATCTTTTTTGAACTTCAGATAAGAAATTTCAACCCACTTCCTCACACTTCTGTATTGTGTCCTTTGGAACCTTTAAATAAATAGGCCGCATTTTTCTTGTAAACTAGGCTAACGTTTTCCAATTTCATAACACCCTCAAAAAGAAGACCATAAATACTATGACATTATATAACAAAACGAAAAAACAACAGTTAGAAGTTACTAACGTTATACAACACCACATAATTTAATGGCTTAACTTTGGTTCGGCCTTTGCAGTGTTTCTTCTCATTGCTGCTATTATTATTTCCGAAATGAACGATAATTGCTCTGCAGAAAATAACCCAATACGTATAGGTACAAAAAAAAAACACAAAAACAACGAAACACAGAAGACCAAAAAGTTAACTTTTATATATTTATTCCCGTACCAGCATTTTCTTCGGTGGCAGGCGGTAAGCGGTAGGTGGCAGGGGATCGGTGGCAAGGACATTTTCTCTCATAACATTAATTACCCAAGTGTGGCCAAATTATCCTTATTCAGCTTTCTTAATAGTTTCCAAAAATTATTACCCTTCTTATACATACATAGAACATACATACATACATACAAACTAAGTTCATATGAATATGAGCATATATAATACACACCAACATACATAGCTTGATATATGACTGTAGATGTTCTATTAAGCATCGTTTTCACCAACAAAAGGATACAAACAAAAAATAAAACTAATTTTATGAAAATAACTTCTTGTAGTTACCGCCGCCATTCACCACCACTCTCCGCTATTATCCGTCCTCATAGCCACCGTGTCGCGTCGTCGTCGTCATCGCTACTACAGTAAAATTAGTATGTATAGTATATAAACAGATGGAGTGCCAAAGCGAAAACAACAACCTTTTGTTTAAGCTACAAAAATAAAAGAAACCAACAAAAACTAACCTAAAGTGAATTTGTTATGTTCCACTGTACAAACAAACTTCAATACCAAGTGATGAGGTCTCTTATGTCCTTTTTTATGCAGGAGAAAAACGATAAGCAGGCTGCCCGACCGGCGGCGGGCACAATTTCACAATCTGTATGTAATTGCTTAAGTTTGAGTTTTCCTGGCATCCGAGATCCGACCCACGGAGCAGCCTTAAGTGAGCTGAGCGGCGAGGTACATTCACTTATTTTATTATTTGCTTTTTTTGTTTTGGTTAAAACGGCTTTTCTCAAAGCCCTTGCTTGATGGGTAGACTTTTGATGTAGATGTACTAAAAGGATCCCAGGGGTAGAGTTGCACAAAAAATGCCCATGGTAATTAGTAAAATGGGTGTGTAGTGCATAGCTGTGTGGTGCATAGCATGTAAAACTTCTGCCTGCTGGTGCGGTGTGAAGTTGGGAGTGGAAATGTTTTGTTTACTTTCGAGTGGAATTTGCTTCGCATCCTGTGTGGTTAAGGAGTAGCAGCAGCCTAGTACCGACCTGCATGAATGAATGACGTGACAATAAATATAGCGTGTGAAGATTAAACCGCTCGTAGGTGCATGAGCATGTTTGTAGAAAGTCTCATGTGTAAGCTCCTAGGTAGCAGGATTATACCTATTGCACATTACTTCTTACTCTTTTATCTGAAAGAGGTTTCTGTTTTGTTTTGTTGTGTTTCATTTTTTTGTTTTGTTTTGTTTGGGGTTGAAAGATGTTTAACTATGATCTAGATCGTTGACCTCTGTTAAGCATGGAATAAGTGTAATAAGAAAGCTTTTGACTTTGAGATGTCGAATATGAAGGCAGCTTGGTAAGATCCAAAGCCCAGGAATCATTTTATTTGTATAGTTAAAAATAAACATTTACTGTATGAAACGTTGAAATTTTGATTCAAGAACTTGTGCACATAGATGTGCTTCTTCTTCTCTTAATTCTAAGTAGTGGCCATCTGCTAATCAATATCAAAATTGTTCAACAAGGAAGTCGGAAAATGATCAAATATAAAGTCCACAATGGTTCTCACGACCTTGCTCATGTTTCCAATAAATCTCTGCGTCGTTATGTCCGTACGTCCTGGAAGCTTCAACTTCTCAAGAACTAGTAGAAATATCGACTTTGAATAAATTTTGTTATGAAGACAATAAAACAGAAAGGACTTTCAAAAAACTTGAGTGGGTGTTTTTTTTTACTATAGCAATTACGAAAAAGAAGCTGGGATGTGACCCACACTGATAACATCCCATCCCGTCTGTCGATTTGTATTGCTTAAAAGTTTGTAGGTTTTCGTGTTGAATCTTGAATACTTCTTAAAAATTTTAATATTACCAACAATATTTTGCCTATAATGAAATAGTTTCATTTCAAAATCAATTTCAATACCTTCTATTGCTCAAGAGATATCGATAAACGAACATCAATTTTTACCAATTTTGCGTACTATTTTTTGTAGATTTTAATTTTTTATGAAAAAACTAACTGTTGGATTTTTATAAAAAATTTACTGAATGTCGAAAACAATATTTTCTGTGAGATATTTTTAATTTTTGAAAAGATAATTGAGTCGAAAGTAAATTTGTACTAAGTTTAAGTATTATGTTTTTTTACGTCTTTATTTTTTGTAAAAAAATCTGTCAATATCTTTTAAAAAATCAAAGATATTAGCTTCAAACTAATTTCATCCTATACAAAATGTTAACTTCAACAGTAAGTAACATTTCAAAAAAAACTCATAAAAACTAAATTCCACACAAAATATTACACGAAATTGGTAAAATTTGATGTTCGATTCTAGATAATATGTGAGTAAATGAAAGTATCGACTTCAAAATGATTTCATTCTGTACTAAATTTTGTTGTTACTACTATTGGCAAAATTGGTTTTCGAATAAAAATCTCGTTAAAAAAAAACACATTTTTAAATCAAACTTATTTTACCATATGCAAAATACTGTTGCTAACTTTTAGTAATTTTTTTAGAAAAATTCATTTGACAACTTTTTTTTCAAAACACGAAAACTTACAAAAATTGTTTTCGACACAAGTTTTAAATTAACAAAGAAAAATATTGACTTCGAATTTGTTATCTCTTACAAAATATTGTTGCCAATGTTTTGTTAAGGTTTTAGAAATTTGACAGGCGGGAAGTTATCGGCTCTGGTCGTTTTCCAGCCTAGTTTTTGTAAATTTAATTATCTTTACAATTTTTTTGTTGTTCAAAATATCGCGTTGCCAATATCTCTATTTTAAAAAAATTTAAACCATCAACTTCTTGTCCCTTAACTCTTATTTTGTATAACCATTTTTAAAACATTGTATTATCTTGAGATCGAAAAAACAGTTTAAATGCAAATTAAATTTTCAACGGAAACAGAGTATTTGAATAAAATACCAGGTTATAATATCACTTTCGCAGTAAAACATTGAAATCTCATTGAACCTTGAACTTTGTTTTTGTTTTGTAAAAACATAATTTATTAACGACTGTCAAGTTAGCACTACATTTTTCGAAATTTAAAAAACTGAGTATGCAGTTAATTGTAGCTTTTTTGTTGTAAATTAGTTGTGGAAAAAAAAATCTGTAGCTCGACGATTTTTCAAAAAAGTGGTATGTAGTGCTAGGTTGATATCGAGTTAGCACTACACTTTTTGATTTTGTTAAAACTAAGTACGCAATTAGTTGACAAATATTTGTTGTAAATTAGTTGTGGAAAGAAAAAAATTCCAAACATGTTTTTTACTTTTATTTTTTTTTTTTAAAAGAGGGTATATAGTGAGTGCGTGAAGTTAGTCCCCCTAATTTTCCATTTTCCTATTTTGGAAAGTTGTTTCAGGTTGTTCCAAAACCCAAAAATGGGTGTCTTAGACCCGAAAAACTGTTTTTGACCTAGCCGCCCCTTTTTCGAAAATCATATTTCCCCCAGTTCGTGTCCAAATTTCATTTATTTCACAGAGTCAAAATTTAAAAGACCTTTTGGTTTTGCTGAAAGAATACACCTTTGGCTTAAAATTTTGAATTCTTTCAAGGGGGGTACTAGGAGGGAAAAAATTACTTTTTTCATTTTTGTTCGCCTTTAGCTATATTTGCTAATGGTTTTGGACGAAATTTGGACACGAACTGGGGGAAATATGGTTTGACTTGGAAAATTTTTGGAATTTTTGATTTCTTAAAAAGGGGAGCTAAGAAAATGTTTTCAAAATTAAAAGACATCGTCGAGATTATTTTTGAAAGTTCGATCATCAGCGTAAGTAATAGTTTATAAGCCAAGTTTTGGTTCCTGTTCATGTGCTTTTTCATGTTTTATTAAAATGTAGGCTTTAAAAAAAATGGGGAGACATATTTTGCATTTAAAAAAAAAAATTCGGGGGCAATATCTTTTAAAATATACATTTCACGACTCTAAGTTTTTGGAACAATGATAAGAACACTTTTTAGAACCTAAAAGAAATATAAAACGTTGGAATTTCGAAAAAAGGGGGCTAGAATTTTTTTTCAAATTTTGCCCATGTCTTTTAAAATTTTGATCATAGAGGTCATGTTCAGTACAACCTGGAACAATTTTCAAAAAATCCATTTTCGAAAAAGGGGGGGCCAAAAATAGTTTTTCGGGTGTAAAACACCCATGTTTGGGTTTTGGAACAACCTGAAACAACTTTCCATAATAGGAAAATCGAAAATAGGGGGGGTAACTCCAGGCACTCACTATATAGTATATACCCCCTTTTTTAAAAAAATGAAAGTAAAACAAATTTTTGGAATTTTTTTCTTTCCACAACTAATTTTAAACAAAAAAGTTACAATTAATTGCATCGTAACATTTTAGAATATCCTTGTTTTATGCCTGGACTCACGGTGTCAAGTTAGCACTACATACCCCCTTTTTAAAAAAAATGAAAGTAAAAAAATGTTCGGAATTTTTTTCTTTATACAACTAATTAACAACAAATAATTGCCAACTAATTGCGTACTTAGTTTTAACAAAATCAAAAAGTGTAGTGCTAACTTGATATCAACCTAGCACTACATTCCACTTTTTTTTTTAAATCGCCGAGCTACAATTTTTTTTCCACAACTAATTTACAACAAAAAAGCTACAATTAACTGCGTACTCAGTTTTTTAAATTTCGAAAAATGTAGTGCTAACTTGACAGTCGTCCAAAAATCAGGCTTCGGAAAATAAACGCGGTAGACCAAAAAAAATGTTTGAAGCATGTTGCAGCAAAACAAAGAGGCAAAAGTTAATGATTTGATCAGAACAAGGTCTGTTGAAGAATTAAGGTATGCAGCACACTTATCAGAGCTAAATTCATCAACTTCTGCTTATCGAGATGAAGAGAAGAAGAGTTTGACACCTGGAGAAGCCCTGTCATTATATCTTGATCTCGATTTAACAGAGAGAAGCTATGAAATTTTGCGAAAAACTGTTAACGCAATGGACAAGGACTGTTTTCCTAGCGTCTACACATTAATAGAAAAAATAGGAATTCTTCCAAAATGTACAGCCACGGAAACATCAGCATAAGTTGATTTTCAAGACTTATTTGAAAAAACTGCGCGAAGTATCTCTAAAAAAGTAAGTATTGATAAGGACACACACGCTAAAATGGTCTGTAAATGGGGCTTCAATGGCAGTGACAATCATAGCGCTTATAAAATTAAGTTTGGTAATCCCGAAAGCACGGACGAGTATTTTTTCTTGATAGCTTTCGCCCCATCAAGGCTTATTGATATTGACTTAGGTGAATTCCTGGGAAAATGATTGGCTCATTATTTGAAACGAAAAAACTTTAGATTTATATGCAAGGTATTATATGCCCATCACACTGCATACATTCTTTTTTCAAAGCATTGAAATAATGAAAAGTTTTCAAATACCAATAGGACAAATGTCCGAAGAAGCTCTAGAAGGCTTATACAAAACTTTTCGTCGAACTAGGCTTGACTACGCTAGGAAGTCTTGAAGGTCAAACAATTGTAAAGACGTTATGAACCATTTACTTTTGATGTCGGACCCATTCTTTTCTTTTCAAAGACAAATTAAACGTAAAGAAAAGAAATATGATCCTGAAGTTAAAAACTTGTGATAAACACTTATCCTCATCAGATGAGGAAAGTTAAATATTTATATTTGTATATTTACTGATTTTTTTTTTTAAGTTTAAAAATATATGTATATTCATAACAAATGAAAAAAAAACTCTTTAAACATATTTTTCATTTTTTTGCTGGGTGCCCCTACATTCAACATACTGTGAAGGACCTTCGTTAATACCCATACAAGATCAAGCTGACTCAAGAACTGAAGCCAATGGACCATTTGAAGCAACGTACGTTGTGAGAAAACAAAGATTGAATCACTTATACTAAGTCAAGTCTTAAGGCACCAATTTTCGACATTTACTCGTATATTTATAAAATAAAAATATTTGCACCTGCAGTTAGAGGTCTAAGTTGTCACTATTTATCTTATTTTTCACTAAATCAAAGTTCTTTTTAAACATTCTGTCATTTTTTTAAGTTGCAAGAAAAATGCCAAGTGAAGAAGTAGAAAACTTTTATTTTATTATACTACATACATATGTATTTTGTCCAAACAAAAGCTTTGCATTTTTTTGATACTGTCGATAAAAGGTTTCTTCTTACCCAGTTTATTCAATCGTACATAAAGGCTGTTGTAGGTATACATTGTTTTATTGAGTCTTGTCTACATTTTATTATCAAAAGACATAACGCGTTTCAGCTTCATTGAATAACATAATACAATGTAATCCTAAAATACCGCGCAGGACTAAAAGCTATGGTAATTTAAATAAATTATTGTAATACACTACCTTAATCTAGACCATATTATTAGTCCAAATACCTTTATTTATACTCATTCCCTTGCTTTATTTATGTACAGACAACCCTTTCCGCAATAATATTAAACTTTACCTATTTTAGTTCTACGACTTTGCGGTTAATTCTCATCCCATCCAATCCCTATTCGCGAACCTAAAATAACACTTCTCCACATAAAATAACCTTAAAATCATCCATGAAAGCAGAATCTATTCCTCCGAAGCTACCGCCGAGCTAACGCCGCCCGAGCCGCCTTCAAACCCTATTGCTTTTAGCGCTAATTACAACTAGTAAAGAAGTTGTAAATATATCTTCAAAATGAAACTACTTTACAATACACAACCAATATATTAAGCCTCGACTCTTTACGATATCCACTCAACTCTATATACGCAAACTTTTTGGAAAACCGCCGCCATTTCTATACCGCACAACTTCTTGTGACTCTTTCATACCCGAAACTTAAATCGTTTTCCATTCTAAAAACTACAGCAAAGCATTGTGATGTGAGTACCGGCAACAATGTTCGAATCCACGCACCCACACATACATACACACATTAAAAAACCCATATTCAAATGTTTGCTTATGAATTGAATATAGAACCCCCTTCTTGCTATTCATTCTATTGAAGAACTTTCCTAGTTCAAAGAAGAGAAAGAGTCCTTGAACTTTTCTTTCCAGTAACAGAAAACCAGCCCAGCCCTACTTACAGAACCATCGCCATCTACGTCGCCGTCGTCGTCGTCGGCGCTCGTTATTCTTATTCTCATCATCCGCACTATGATGAGATGACAGAGCCAAATGGAGTTTTCAGTTCAATTTTATTGCCCTGTAAAATGGCCCGAAACATAAATATCTTGTTTTTTGTTTTACTTTTGTTCCTGAAACACTTCAAGGCCTCTAGTGGAACACCCTGATGAATGAATCTGGAATCCAGCAAAATGTGTTATAGAAACACCAGAACTGAGTAAGGAGGGAGAAGCCCTTTCTATATTTTTCTTCTAATTAAGATATGGAAAGGGATATGAAAAGCCGCCTGTTACACAATTGGCTATGAAAATGTGTATTTTAGGTGAAAAGTTTAGCTCTTAAAACAAAAGGCATGATAATGGCTTAGGCACGTTATAGCAGCATTTGTTTACCTTTTTGTCGAAGGATCTTTTCCGTTTTGTTTAACGTGTGGTGTCGGGCGGTGGCAAGCGGTGGAAGGAGTAGTTTTCAACTTGAGTTGAGGTTAGAAAATATTTCCCTATTTCTATGCTCATACTCGTAGATTGCGCGGAGCGATTTGATGCGATACGATGGATGATGATGGAAGTGAATTGGCACTTTGGAGAGTTGAAGTTTATATAGTTTTTATTTGATGAAAATGATGGAGTAGCGCGGCAAGACGTAGCTATATAAGCATTCAGGTCGGAGGGAAAAAGGATGAAAGGTATATTTTGTATTTTTTAAGTTGGTCTTGCTTGTACTTCTTGTGTTTTTGAGTAGCAGTAAATATACATAGTTATAGTTTGTGGGAAAAGGTTATGCATACCGAAGGAAGGAAACTTATCTTAAGCTATTTTTGGCGAATAAATTTTTGGACTTACATCGATTTTTATTCCCGAAATGTGAAATGTTTTCATTGCTGGGTTCTCCTTTGGTGTATATCGATAGAATTCTCTTCGTCCTTTATACCATTTGACTGAATATAAACTATCACCTTCCATGTCATACAAACACTTTAAGATTGCTCTTTCACTGCGACGCACTGCGTTTGGGATGCTTACGCTCACGTCACGTAGGGCACTAACGAGACCTGAAATGGAAAAATGAATGTTACTTAGATGATAATCAATAGGATAATTAATTTGAAATTATTTTAGACAGTACTTCAGTATTCAAATTTAACACTTTTGAAAATACTAAAAACAAACACTGATATCTTCCTACTGGTGTCTTTTAACCTAACACCTGGGTATCTTAAGCAGTTTTCGCTCCAGATATTCGAAACTATGACCTAATTGATGTCATCCATGGTATACGATAGAGCTTAAAATGCTTCGAAACAAGACAAACAAGACTTGGAAAAATCTTATAAGAAGCATGTCAGCTGAAGATCGTGAAGAATATGTTAACTTTTTTGAAGAGTTCAAATCAGTCTCCAATTATATATATGCCGAATATGTTATGGATTTGGAAAGGCAAATTCTACTTTTAATAAAAATGACTAGGTTAGTAGTTAGTACTCCAGAAATTTGAAACGCGTTTGCTAACAACTTTCAGCAATCTTTCATTGACACTCCTGTAAAAATGGATGAGATTTTCTTTCTTCACTTGCGAGACTGTCTCTAGACTACCATTAATAATGTTCAAATGACGTTAGATAAAATCTTGCATTACTTGGCGTTACTTAAAGATGATTATTCTTTTAGACCAGATGGACTTCCTTCAATAGTCAAAAAAAAAATGTACTATCTTTAAGCTCAGGTAAATTCCTAACCATTTATTACACCAGTCCTTAAAAAGGGTAACAAGTCTGACGTTAGTAACTTCAGACTAATCAATAAATAGTCTTGTGTTTCCAAACTTTTTGAACTTTATATGTAATCAACAACATGGTTTTATGCAAAAACGTTTCACAATTACTAAACTTGCATTTTTGTGAAATTGCTCAAATGCCCTAGTACTCGGTTAAGAACTCTACTGTATTAACACTCAATATTTTAAAGCTTTTGACCGACTTTTTCTTGATATTATCAGATTTAAGTTGGAGGCAATTCGGTTTCCTCCAGCTTAACACTTGGATTTCATCTTATATTCAAAATAGGTCTTATCAAGTTAAATTCCGAAGTTATTTCTTGAACCCTTTCATTGCCAAATCAGGAGCTCCCCAGGTTAGTCATTTAGGACCTCTACTCTTTACCTTCCTTTAAATTCTAATCTCTAATCTTTTTAATTCGCATCTCGGTTTCACGGAGCTTATTATTTCGATCGTTAGTAAACCCAACTCTATGTTGTTGTAAACGTTGGTCCAAAGAATTTAAGGATCACTCCATCTTGAGTACGCATCCCAGGTATGGACTAATTTTTATAAGATTCACAAAAACAGGATGGAATCTGTTCAACGCAACTTCATGCGTTTCGCCATAAGAGGGCTACCATGGTCTGATCCTTATAACTTTCTTCCTTAAGAACATCGGTTAAGGCTTCTTCAAATATAGCCTCTATCGAAAAAGAGGTTTAATAATGATATTGTCTTTATTCATCAACTTTAAACTAGTGTAATTAATGCACCTGATTTATTAAGGTTACAGCATGCATGAGCCATTAATTCGCGTGTCTAAACTTTTAAATATGAACGCGGGTAGATTTTGGCGCCCCGTGGTGGCCATTTTGTTTTGGTGACATCTGTCAAATCTTTTGTTTATTATTCAGTTGTTTAAGCCAAATTATCATGACAAGTTACATGATTGAACAGCATGTTCAAATGATAAAACTTTATTATCAAAATGAGTGTTCGTTAACGCAAACGTTGCGCGTATTGTGCCCATTTATACGGTAGACGAGGTGGCCCTTCACAGTCGACTCTTTAAAGTTTGGTGGCCAAATTTGAGACGACCGCAAGATCGGCCGAGAACATCGCCGCACTCCTTGAAAGTGTACAGAAGAACCCGAGGCAGTCTATTCCTCGCCGCCGTGCACAAGAACTCGGCCTTTTGCAGATTTCAACTAGGTGAATTTTGCGTCGAGACTTGGACCTACACCCGTACAAGATCAAACTTACCCAGCAGCTCAAAGTTCATGACCATAGACAACGCCGTTTATTCGCTGACTGGGCTTCGAATTGTTTGGAAGAGGACCCCAATTTTGGTTGAAAAATCATCTTTAGTGACGAGGCGCATTTTCGGATGAATGGCTGTGTTAACAAACAAAATTGCAGTACATGGAAAGACACCAACCCACGCGAGGTTCACCAGGTGATAATGCATCCTTAAAAAGTTACCGTTTGGTGTGGATTTTGAGCCAGCAGCGTAATTGATCCGTACTTTTTTAAAAACGATGTTAGTGAGGAGGTCAGCGTCAACAGCGAGTGCTGCATAACGATGATAGCTAATTTCTTATGGCCCAAATTGAATCATATGGACCTAGACGACATGTGGTTTTAGCAGGACGGCGCTACGTGCCACACAGCAAACGCCACGACATCTATACACATCATCTACAAGCCCTTTTTGAAAAACCTTGTATTAAAGATCAGTTTACTACGCACTTAAATGCTTTACAATTTGTTTGTAATTTAATTTTGGTTTTTGTTTTTTTTTTTTAAATTAGACAAATTAGATCGATTATAATTATTCTTTAATGGATTTCAACAAATTAGAGAAACTATAACCCAGGAAATCAGCGAAGCTGTATTGTTTTTAGCATTTATCGGATGAAGTCTGAGGACATTATGTATGCTCTGATTTTTTAGATTTTAAATCATAAAAACATCGATCTTTTTGCCATTTCCTCAGAACTAAAAATGTTAAATTCTAAAGTACACATCAGCTTTAATATCTTATTAAATCAAAACAAAAGTATTATTTACCTGAGAATGTATGTTTAAAAATGCCGAAACTTAAACTTTTAAGTTGCAAGACAAAAAACAAAAACAATCTTTAAGGAAACAAAGAACAGTGGATTACGAAAATCTAAAGTTTCCCTATAAAGAAAAAGTAGTGTTATATGAGTCATTTCCCCATATATAGATTTTTTACCATCACAACAGAGTTCGAATAAAGTGTTCGTAAATTATTTTATGAGTGTTTCTCCTCAGAAAATAAAAATAAAAAACAATCAAGCTTCCCATAAAATATACGGTGTGTTGGTGGGTGCTATCAGAGAATACCTTAGCTAGTTCATACTGCGGAAGACGTTAAAAGTTATTTGAAAATTATGTGGTACATCAGGGGATGTAAATGTAGAAAGGGCAGTGTAGGTACACAAGTCTATATAGGAAGGCCAGGGATTGTTTTGAAAAGTTCCATGCTTAACAAGGAACTACATAAAATTGGATTTATAGTTTAAAAAAAAACAACAATTTTTTAAAGCTATAAGTAAGTTTGTATGCAAAACACATAAAGTTGGTAAATAAAGCTAAGTTAAGTTTTAAGTATTCAAAAACATTTAATACAATTTGAAAGACCAATGAAATTTTATTTTAGACTTTATTGGATTCTAGTCAAAGCTATAATACTTAAAATTGTTTAATGATATCTTGTTAAATTATATTTCATACAAGCTGTTATGACTGACTTTGTTCTTCGTTTGTTAAAGAAGCAAACATTGCATACTTTTAAAAAAAATTAGGTTCATGAGAGGTTTTTACTGAGTTAAACAACCTTACTCAAACGGTTGTCGAGTCAACTATAGGATTCCTTACTTTGTAGGTTGATCCGCCAACTTTTTAAACTTGTTAAGTACCTCTGATTCTAATACACATGATGTCAAAAAAATCCAGTTAAAGGAAAAACTCCTATGAGAACCGTTTGGGGCAATATCAGAAAGCTATCTGGGATTGTCTCAACGACTTTTTCAGGAATTTTAGCTGATCATTGTATGCTTAATGGATAATGACGTAGGCTGCAGTACATATACATATAATTAAAAAGCTAATTCAATGTGTTATGATAAATTTTATTCAGAATAAGGAAAAATCTATCAAACCCGAAGAAAACCAATAATTTGATTCGAGCTTACTAGACCTCGCATCCACCCCAAATCCTATAGTGATCCCAAGCAGGGGGATTGCAAGGAGGCAGCATGCCCCTCCTTATATACCTAGCTGTTAGTACGCCGCCGTGCTATCAATTCAAAAAAACTTTTTAGCAAAAGTAGCTATTCTAGACAATAAATCAACCATTTTTGAATTTTAAAATATTCGGCGTTGTTTCCATTATTTTTTTGGCCTTATTTCTTTTTATAAATCTAAATAAAGCCAAATTGGTTTTATTTCGTTTTGAACAACGAAATAAGGCCAAATTTTAAATTTGGTGTTATTTCATTTGGTACTATTTCACGTCACCGATCAAAGCGTGATGTCAGTGGAGCGTTTTTGAGCATTGCGATGGAAGGTGAGAAGATGGGTTTAGTGGTCAATGAATGCAAGACCAAGTATATGCTGTCATCAAAAAAGGACATTGAACGACGACGCGACGTCTTAGACAAAACGTCACCATGGACAGCTATAACTTTGAGGTAGTTAGGGATTTTGTCTACCTGCACCGCTATAAATTCAGACAACGACTCCAGCTCTCAAATCAAATGTGGAGAATAACTCTTGCAAATCACTTCTTCTTTGGACTTAGAAGACAATTGAGTAGTGAAATGCTCTCTCGAGCATCTTCAGTCACCATCTATAAGACACTCTTCATCTCTGTTCTCATTTATGGCGCTGGGTCATGTAAGAAGACAAATGCACATTAACGCTCCAGCCCGGAAGGACATCGATTCCAACCTCGAGGGACGGCGAGGCGCGGCGGCGCAGTAGAGGAAGACCACCACTCCACTCAGGTGGCGCACGTGGTGGGAGAGGACTTCAACCAACTTGGTTTGCGAAACTGGATACAGCTAGCTATAGGGACAAGGCTGGAGACGCATTTTGGGTAATGCCTATAGGTTCGTCCCGGACTGTAGCGCTACGTTTAATAAGTAAGAGATTTGACACATTTAAAAGAAGTCCGAAGCATAAAGTTTGTTCAAAAAGATATAAGCAGTATTAACTAAATATCATAGCCCTCCTCTCGAATGCCCATGTTATCCTGTTTTCAAGACTGTGATTATAATCAAAATTGATAATTCAGAAAAATGGTTATCTGCGCATCAAGAACAACAATAGACTGCAATCAAATTTATGGAGAAAATACAAACCAATTCATTTATTTTCTTAAGTTTTTTAATAAAATCTTTTCCCAATAAATTACGAAATAAATGATCTTGGTATAAATGAGTTAATTCTTCTCCGAATTGTTCCTTAACAAAAATAACAAATCCTGAAAAATGTTTCCTTCCAGAATTCACATCGTGTCGGAATAAAACGATACAACCAGTGCGTCTCCTATACACCAATCCTACCTAAAATAAAAAGGAAAGAATTGGTTCGTTTGTCTTAAGTTGCAATAACAAAAAAGTTGCATCCTTTAGTGAGTCATAAATAATATCTGTGGGAGCAAGAGGGTGGATAACTTAAACTTTAAAAAACCCAACCACCCAAAAACTACCTGTATTACACCTACATATATCCATCCGAATACCATACATCCCCCTACGAAAGGAAGATTGTACTACATGGCGAAAGCTCGTCCTTATACCTCCTTTACCTAGAGTTTTATTTAGTCGATATTATTTTTTGTCGTCTTTTCCAACTTTCTTTTATTGAATTAATGAATATTTATTGGTAAAAGTCTTTTGAGCATGTTTTGCATTTTAAAAAATTCAATTAAATTTTCGTATCTTGAACTTAAAAAAAAAGTAGAAAAGGAAAGGAAAAAACAGGACGATTTGAGGAAAATGACTACATTATATGCGACTAAAACTTGTGTTTGTATATGTATAGCCATCGTCTTAAGTAGGTACATACGTGTATGAAGGTATGAAGTGCATCATAAAATGGGTAGCATAAATTTAAAAGATGGTGAGTTTTATTAGAGTTCACTTCCTGTTCCAGGCCACTCCTTCTCTATTTATATGCAAATTATTGTAGGTATGTTGCTTTGGGCGCTATTGCTACTGCTCGTACTATATGTAGCTTAAGAATGCGCCTAACTTTAATATGCTTGTTGCTTTTGTTGCAGTTTTTACTTCTTTTTTTTTTTTTAAATAAACATGAGTTCCGGTGTTTGGTTTCTTCCTAATCTTTTTCCTCGTGTTGTGTAATGCGGTAATTCAATACTGCTTCGTTTACAAAAGTTTAAAAGTTTAAAGGAAACGAGAATCGTATACAAATCTTTGATGTGGGAAGCAGGCAATTTTGATTCGTAAACTTTGAAGAATTTTAAGTATATTGAGGTTTTCCGTGGCGGAAAGAAAACATACAATGGAAATTTGATTATGTAAATGGCATGGTTACGATATATTTCATAATGATTCTTGTTGCTGATTTAAAATTCCAAACACGTTTCTTGTGACAAATTGAAATACCCAGCTTTCAAAAGATTCTTCTTGTCCAGTGTGCATGAGCTAAGGGTTAACATAGGGTATTTATTTATTTAACATTATGTAGAATATTGATTAAAATTATTCGTTGATGTTCATTTGGCTGTTTGTTTTTTCCTTTAATGACTTTTATTGAAAATAAAAAGATGTTGTTATTGGTCCGATGAAACTCTTGATGTTTCAGAGCTCCTACAATTTAAATAAAAGGTTCTTAGACAGATGTATCTAAGTGAATATGTACGTACGTCTGAATGTTCGTGATGCCTGTTTTCGTCGATCATATCTCAAGAACCGACAGAAACATCTACTTCAAATAAATTTTGTTTTCCATAATAACAAAAAAAATTGAGCGCTTGTTTTGTTTTACTAAAGCAATTAAAAAAAACTGTGGAACATTTGGTTGACCCCATAAATCTCTTGAGCTTATAACTCTTAAAAAAATTCTAGTAACGGTTTGTTATAAATTTAAAAAAATCGGGACCAAAATATATATCAGAAATATTTATCGGAAATACTATTAAATGTTGATAAAATTTTAATTTCGACTAGAAACTTTAGCAACAGTTAAAGATTTTGGTTTTAAAGAAAATGCAATTGATTTTTTTTTTTATAAAAAACACAAATCCACAAGAAACCCTGGTATTGACTGCAAAATCAACGAATTCTTCAGGCATTTGAACTAGTCAATATGCTTCCTCGATAGTGATGTGGATTCCAGCGCAGATATGGTTACACATTTCCCAAATAGGGAAAATGTATTAAGCCCAAAGAGAATAACTTCAAACAAGTTAGAAAGACATAAAACGGTCATATTTGACAGCCAAATTTTTAAATTACCAGAAATTACAGCAAAAAATACTTCAATGTCCCAAAGGTAGTAAACATTTCTGGTCATTTGTAAAAAACGTACGCAACACCAGGTCATCCTCGGTTGCAACGCTCGTTCGCAATGACACTACCTAGGTAAGCCCCATTGATAAAGCCAATTAACGCTGGCAAAAGCATTGCGAATAAGTTTTTCCATCTTTCCTACTCTACAGGTCTCTTTCCTAGCGGATGGAAAACAGCATTTGTCCAGCCTGTCCCCAAAAAATCCTCCTCCCCCTCTAACTATAGTCCAATTACACTCACGTCTCTTCTTTCCAACGTCATGGAAACGCTGAATAATTATCAGCTTAAGAAATATCTGGAAGAACGAAAGCTTCTTAATGATCGGCAGTATGACTGTCGTATCAATAGGTCGACCGGTCGCGGTGATTAGATGGTTTATCTGACTGCGTAGTGGAACAAATCTTTGCAACGTTTTCGAGAAAGTAAGCTTATTGTACTTAATGTTTAAAGAGCATTTGAAAGTGTTTAAAGTGTCTACATTGTCTAAATGAAAATGTAGACAATGTTTATAATATTAAAACTATAATGAATATTGTTGTAAAAATCGAACCACTAAGAAAGAACAAACGCCTTATTCCTCAGTGCAAGCGATGTCAAGGTTTTAACCATACAGCAGCTTATTGTCAGAAGGACCCCGTTTGCGTTAAATGCGCGGGAAAGCACATGACTGATGTATGCCGTCTTAAAAAAGAAACTCCGGCTACATGCGCGAATTGCAAAGGTAATCATCCAGCAAATTACCGTGGCTGTGAGGTCGCAAAGGAAATGTTAAAGAGGCGCGAAGAATTTAGTAAGAAAACTAAAAAAAATACCTCAAAGCAAAACAAAGAATTAAAATTAAAAACCAAGACTAATACTCAAGCATCGAGTAAAACGGACGGGAAAAATAATGAAAACGTTTTACCCTCAGAAAACATAAAAACAAAAAAGACGAACACGTACGCTCAAGTCACGGCGCCCGAAAAACCTAAAACTATTAAACCTGACTCCGTTCAAAGTGTATTTTCCCTTATACTTGAACAATTAGAAGAACAAGGGAGAATTAACACAATTATTCTTGAGAAATTGGACAAATTTGAGTCGGCGGCTCTTAAAACACCAAATTTACCGTAAACATGGATCAGTTGTCCCAACAACTCAAAATAATAACATGGAACGCGAACGGACTTACCGCAAAAATCGAAGAACTAGAAACGGTTCTACTTAACGAAAGAATAGATATTTGTTTGATCTCTGAAACTCATTTGAAAAAAGACTCAAATTTAAGTATTAAAGGTTATTCGGCTTACCACGCATGCCATCCATCCGAAAGCGCAAGGGGTGGTTCTTCCGTATTTATCAGAGAAAATATCAATCATTCGTTTGAGATAAATATCGAGCTCGATACAATGCAAGTTACTTCCGTTAGCATAAAAGTTAGACACGTATTTTTTAATATTGCGTCTATTTACTGTCCTCCTCGGTCCAAGATAGACAAAAACGATTTTAAAGATCTTTTCAACGCTTTAGGTCCAAAATTTATTATTGGCGGCGACTTCAATTCGAAACATTCATTTTGGGGATCACGTTGCATTTCGACGAAGGGTAGACAACTTTACAAAGCGGGTATTGAATGTAACGTTGAATTTTTCTCATCAGGTAAACCAACGTATTGGCCAACCGATACAGCGAAAACACCCGATCTTGTTGACTTTTTCATCGCAAGAGGAATGAACAGAAAATATATGACAGTAGATGATAACTTCGATTTTACTACGGATCACTCGGCCGTTATCTTAACAATAAACAGTAACGTAATCGAAAAAGAAAAGCCCCTAATCTTAACAAATAATAACACAAATTGGGATAAATTCAAAGAAGATTGCGAAAATAGAATTATACTGAACGTCTCTTTGCAAACTCCGTTTGAGTTAGAAGATGAAACAGAAAAATTTATAAATATTGTTCAAGAAGCAGCTTGGAATAATACTCCGATCTGTAGTAAAAAGTCAAGGCAATACGAAGAAAAAATTCCAGAAGATATAAAAGAATTGATACGCGAAAAACGAAAAGCTCGAAAAGTATGGCAGCAATCACGTGCTCCTCAGCATAAAAGTGTCGTCAACTTTTTATCAAACAAGATTAAAAATTTGTTACGAGATTTTAAAAACAGCGAGAATTCGGCCTATCTTGAAAGCCTAACAGCAGACAAAAAAACGAATTATTCTCTTTGGAAGACGATAAAAGGTATTAAAAAGCCTCAAATAATGTCGGCACCTATTCGAAAAAATAATTCTGAATGGGCAAAAACTGATAAGGAAAAGGCGGATTATTTGCTAAGCACCTTGAGGAAACGTTCAAACCTTTCGATGGTCAAGAGCTTCTGACTAATGACGGAGAGCTCCAACCAGCACCGGACAATTTTTCTATCAGGAATATTACTTTGACTGAACTTGTCCAGGAAATAAAACGGCAGAAAAATAATAAAGCTCCTGGCTACGACCTGATTAACGGTCGTGTCCTCAAAGAGTTGCCTAAAAAAGCAATGGTTAAGCTCTTACAGCTCACTAACGCTGCTTTAAGACTTGCTTACGTACCCACGCAATGGAAAGTCGCCGAAGTAATAATGATCCCCAAACCGGGTAAGCCACCGAATGAGAAAAAATCGTATAGACCAATTTCTCTCTTACCAATTATATCTAAAATATTTGAAAAATTGCTTCTTAAACGAATGCTACCAATTATTGAAGAAAAACGTTTAATTCCCGACCACCAATTCGGTTTCCGGAATAATCACTCGACAATTGATCAGGTTTACCGAATAACTAACGAAATTGAAAAAGCATTTGAAGAAAAAAAGATTTGCTCAACTGCATTTCTTGACGTTTCCCAAGCTTTTGACAAAGTTTGGCATGACGGGCTAAAATATAAATTAAAAGTCTTTCCAGAGCAAATATATAACATTCTTGAATCGTACCTAGAAAATAGATTCTTTCGAGTTAAGCAAGGAACGGAGTATTCGGAGTTTAAAGAAATAAACGCTGGGGTTCCCCAGGGTAGCGTCCTTGGACCGATTTTGTTTGTTCTTTATACCCGAGATATACCCCAAACAGAAGGCACAACTTTAGGCACTTTTGCCGATGATACAGCTGTACTCGCAATATCGGATTCAATAGAAACGGCAACCTCTAAGCTTCAAAAGGCATTAAATAGCATTTCAGATTGGACAAAGAAATGGCGAATTGCTCTTAATGAAACGAAATCGACGCACACAAATTTTACGTATAAAAAAGTATATAACTTACCTATTTATATAAATTCTGTGCAAATTCCATACGCTAATGAAGCGAAGTATCTAGGCATGACTCTAGACGCGAAACTTAAATGGAAAGTTCATGTAAAAAAGAAACGCGATGAACTCGAAAATAAACTCCGCGAATTGACATGGCTTATTGGAAGATATTCCAATCTAAGCGTTTATAACAAGCTTCTTATTTATAAGCAAGTACTGAAACCAGTTTGGACGTACGGTATACAACTTTGGGGTTGTACCAACGAAAGAAATATACAAATTTTGCAAACATACTAAAACAAAGTACTTAAAATAATAGTAAATGCTCCATGGTATGTAAGATATAGTGACTTACATAGAGATTTAAATATAAAATATGTAGAAAACGAAATCAAAAAATTTGCTACAGAGCTAAGATCACGACTTAGAAATCATAGTAATAACTTAATCCAACAATCTGTTAGAGAGGCGTTCGTTTTTTGGCGTCTGCACCGAACAAGACCTTCTGATCTAGCGCAAACAAATTAATCTCTCCACTCGAATTTTGTGGAATCTTCAGGTCCTCTCGTTGGGGAGCTTCCTGACAAAACGCGAACAAAATGACGCTAAAACTACTTGTTAAGCTGGACTTAGTTGTAGTATAATATAGAAGATAAGGGAGGTGAGTTTTAGTCAGTAAAAATCTGACACTACTATAAGCATCGGGCTTATAGTGTCTCTGAAGATTTCTCACCTTCCTGCGGAAAAAAAAAAAAAAAAAAAAAAAAAAAAAAAAAAAAAATTTGAAAGTGTTTGGCACCAAGCTCTTTTATCGAAAATGCGTGTTTTTGGTAATAATGAATCTCTTCTCTGTTGAATTAGAAACTAATCTATTAAACTGTTTCGCTGACAGTGCCTTCAGCTTTTTATATTCGTTCCCAGATTCACATTTGTATCCTTCGGATGAGGAACTTTAACGGCAGCGTATGTTAAGCTCATTATAAATTTTCATCTCGATAGCAATGTCCAATAAGGAATTTTATGCTTCAAAAACTCAATACTGTCTCCTGTCGTTAATGTGTAACACATCCCCGATGATGCTATCCATGAGTGGCATTTGCATTCTGGAAACTAATCTGCTTTCAGTACTTTGTATGTGTATCACACATCACCTCTTATGGAATGATCACATATTTGACATTGCCAAAAATGCAGCTAGGTGCTTAGGAGTTCTCCGACGGTGCAAGAATTGTTTGATCCCTTCTGATCTGGCTGTAATTTAAAAATCATTCATTCGTTCATTCCAAAGCTTGAATATAACTCAAATATCTGGGAAGGTGCCCCAAAAACAAGAATCCAAAAAAGGACTTTGTAAATGATAGGTGATGGAACTGTAACTGAAACATTTTATATCGCTCGAACAATGTTTCACGCCTTTTGTTGGTTTCTCGATATTTTTCCAAACAATGTTCTGTCGAAGTAGCCAGTTGCATTCCACTTCTTAAACAATTCAGCCTTAACACCCGCACTTCCAGGAATGCTCATCAGTTTAACCTTGAGCACAATTTCGGACGAACTGTCAAGTAAAAAGATTCATATTTTGACGGCACGTCGAGAGTGTGGAATGCTTTGGCTAACTCAGTTTTTCCATCCCATTTTGATATTCAGAACTTTAAGATCAATGTGCTCCGGTATCTCCTCATAAATATTCCACTACTTTTGTGACGCTCGCAGTGTTTATACATATAAAGAGTGTTAATAACCCCTTGAGTGCCTAGCAATAATTATAAAAAACAGTTATCTCCAGAATTAATGATGGCATTGACTTCAAAAATATTTTATTCTTTACAAAATATTTTCGTTAACATAGAAAAATATACCTAATAGTTATTTTTTTATTAGAAGTACAAATTTTCTAAAGTTTTATGAAAATGAAGAATTATATTGATTTCAAAATTTTGTATCTGATACAAAATGTTTATTTTAAAACTTTTAGAAATAGCAATAGAAGGGCACGAATGGAAAGATATCAGTAAGGATCGAATCTTAGCATTTTTTTTGATAAATAATTCCTCACTTTGTTAGATTAGAAACACATGTATGTTAGTTGTGTGCTACTATTTTGAAATGTTGAAGAATTGAAACAAATTTGAATTGTTCAAAAGAATTGAAATATTCGGTATTGCTTGAATGTTATTTTACATTTTAATATGAAACGGAATGAAAATTAAAACAATCTTTTAAACAATTAAATATGTTTAGAAATCAGACTTATATCCCTCGAGATAAGAAATCCAAACAAATTAGAACAAAACTACAACAATTTTACCTAAACCGATCAGAAAATTTAGACACTTTTGAGTTAAAAGACAAGAGTTACGAGTTATTCTTCTCAAAACCTCATCAATGGTTTACGACCGCATAAGGGAGAAAAAGTTTGTTTTAAAGTTCTTCTTATCATCTACTTTTTGTACAAAAACTTAAAAGTGAGAAAATTTTAACTAAAGACAACAAATTCTTTTGTAAACATCACAAAGTATGGTTCACTAAGCAGGCAAAGTTAGATCCAAACAAAGGCACAACATGAGAGTTTTTGAAATCTTTCGGTTTAAATACTAAATAAACTTTAAAAATCCCAGAAAAGGGACATTTTGTTGACGTTTTTTTCAACTAAAACATTTTTGCAACGGACTACATATTGGACTAAATTGGACTGAAAATTGCACATATTCATATAACTAAGCAAATTTTAAATGTTAAAGAATAGTTTTTGTCAACCTGAGAAAAATGCCATTTAGGGCTTTAAAGAAAAAAAAGGACGTTTTATGTTCATTAATATATTAAAAGTACTGATGATGTTTTGGCAGCCGCAGCTGACTTACACCCACGGAAGGCATTTGACATGTTTTTTTTTTTGGAGTTCACTCCATTAATTCTGACACATTTCCAATACAGATTTTAAACACATTTTTTCTCGTGGAATGTCCCACTTAAACAAAGGTGTCACCTGTCAAATCATTTTTTAGGGTTGCGTACACTTCACTTTACAAGTGGATTTTTACCTGGCAATTAAAAAGAATTTTGAAAATACTCCATTTCAGGGAAGAGTACTCGACTTAAAACCTACATTCGTGTGAAATTTCATTACACTCATCCTAAATCAGCAACATGTACACAATACGCACTCAAAACAAGTCAACAATCTACAGATCTTTGCGTGAAATTCATTTTATCTTTATTTGTATTTTTTTTTGTTGGGTCTTTGATTCCCACCAAATTTTGACGGTATAAAGAAAACATGTAGATTTGTCAAAATCTACTTAAACACATTTCAACAATTTGTTGAATTAGTACACACGTGCATGATGTGTGCTTTGTTTCTTGAACAAAATAAAGTACACTACACATACCTACATACTCGTATAATATGGAGCTAGGTACGTGACAATAATGTGTCATAAATAGGATTGTCTCCTAATAGACATTCATGACTGTTAAATCTAGAGGATATCTACAGGTGCTGCGTTCGTGACAATTGGAAGCGGAAGAACTTCTCCTATTCTATCCTTTCCTATCCTGATGGTGTCTACCTGCTCTTAGAAAAATGTATCAAAATCAAAATTTCATTTATCACTTCCTGTTTTTTTTAGGTATTTTATATTTTTCGAAGGAGAGTGAGCTTTTTTGAAAGAGACAAAGTAAAATAATACCTCATCCTTGTTGCCAGGTGTTTTGCCTTGAAGTACAAAATATACACATTTGTTTTATAAATTTCATGTTTATACACATTTGTATTATACTTTATTTTTTATTTTTGCACCCGGGGTTTGTTGTTGTTGGCAGGAGATTAACTTTTGAGTGGAATGGAATTTCGGTGTTTTGAAATTTCGGGATAAAACATCGTCTGCAATTATTTTTGACACGGACGATTTATGGGCTAGTGCATGGTTACTGATGGAAATATGAAAGGATATTAAATATCTGAGAACTGGGATTAAGGAGTGTTTTTTTCTGTGTGTATATATGAGGATGCACCCTGCTGGTTGATACTTTATTATGGATGAATTTTTTTTTTATTTTTTTATTTTATTAATGACTTTAAAGTTGGTAGGATAAAAACATGATTTGTTTTTAGTTTTTGTATATGTACATTATTATCAAACCAAAAAGAGTGGAGTTTGATTGCAATTTTCATTAAAACTAATTTTTTAGGAATTCAAGTATAGTATTTCAAAGGTTCGTTCTGAGGTGCAAAACTTAAATGAGGAAAAAACTAAGTTTCTAAGAATCATGAAGGATTCTAACTCTTCCACGGTTCCAAGGCTTGTCGATAAAAATATTATGTTTTTTAGCTTTTTAGAGAAAGCTAATCTACTTGTTAAGCAGTTAATGATTTTATCGAGCCATTCTTGTTGTGTACCTGTGCAGTAGCCAGAGTCCTAAGATATCTCAATACATACAAATCCGCTGGCCTAGATGGTATCTTTGCTATTGTTCTGAAGAGGTTTTCTTAAACGCTGTCAAAATCAATATTATATATTACTTTTTAGGTCTCGTTGCGAGTAGATGGAAAACAGCCGATTGCACTTACTTCCTTTTTTTCCAAGGTCATGAAAACGCTGATTTGATCAACTTAAGTTGCCTTATTAGGCAGTAAGACTTTCGCAGTAATAAGTCCATTGATGATTTTATGGTACATATCACAGATTAGTGAAACAGGTTTGAACATTGCATCGTTTTGATATTTAAGCATTTGAAAGGATTTGGTATCAGGCACTTTTATCGAAAATACCTCAATACTGCTGTTCCCCAGGGATTAGTTTTGTCTCCGAAACTCTTTCTTATTTTTAAATGATCTGCTGTCTGCAACTTCATATCCAATTAATTGTTTCGCTGACGATAGTACTCTTAGCTTTTCATATTAATTTTCAGACTCAAAACGACAAAATATGATAAGCTCATTAAATTCCCACCTACACGGGCAAGTAAACGCTTCAAAAGCGAGATATACCTCCTTGCCATTATCAATGCACCCATGAGATCCATCATGAGACTGAACATCTCTACATTCTTGGTATGTGTATTACCAAACACCCCTTGAGGAACGATCAAATACCTGATGTCACCAAAAATGACCCAACATTTTTGGGTTTTCTTAGAGGATGTCGATGCAACACAATTTTTTCTCCTTTTGATCTACCTACAAATTATAAAACATACATTATATACTCGTACGTTCAAAGCTTGATTTTAGCTCCCTTCTCTGGGCTGGTGCTCAGTTATTTTACTTAAGCATCTTGGACACTATTCAACGATGAGCTTTAAAAATGATTGCTTAGAATTACATCAATAGCTTAATATACTTCACTCGAACATCGTCGGAATGTTTCTTATTTTACCCTTTTTACCGTTCCTTAAACGGCCTATGCTCCAGTGAAATCCTCGCATTTGTGAGAACCCCCAAAATTTTACCATTAAGTTCATCTTCGGTCGTATTGTCAAATCGTTAACATATCTGGGTATTACTCTAATCCTATTAGTGTTGACTCAGGTCTTCCTCAGGGAAGTCACCTTGGTCCATTGCTCTTCCTCATTTTTATTAATGACTTACCCTTAACCTTTCATAAATCTAAATGCTTAATGTATGCTGACGATGTAAAAATTTTTTATCCCATTCGCTCTTTAACTGATTGTTTAAGTTTTCAGATGGAAATTGATCTTTTCTTAAACTGGTGCGAATACAATCACCTAGAGTTAAATTCTTTAAAATGCAAGATTTTTAGTGCAACTAGGTCAATTAATGCTATAAATTATTCATATAACTTCAATCATGAACCACTTTCAAGGGTCGAATTGGTGAAGGATCTTGGTGTGTTTGTAGATTCAAAATTGGATTTCAGAGCGCACATAGATTTTGTTGTATCCAAAGGTAATTCAATGCTTGGTTTTATAAGACGAAACTCGAAAGAATTTAGAGACGTATATACACTTAAAACCTTATTTAATTCATTAGTTCTCCCCTATCTTGAATATTGTTCTATAATTTGGAGTCCATTTTATGCGAAAGGTGTACAAAGAATAGAACGAATTCAGAAAAGATTTACCAGATTCGCACTTCGAAATCTATATTGGACTGATGATATGCCGAACTATTTTTCAAGATGTGCACTTATCGATATGAAAACGCTTGAAGTTAGAAGAAATACTCAAAGCATAATATTTATTAAAGATATTTTATGTAATCGTATCGATTCAATTGAATTATTGTCTCTAATAAAGTTCTATGTCCCGGAAAGATTACTTCGGAACAGACGTGTCCTTTTTTATGTGTCTAATCATAGAACCAACTATGGCTTAAATGAGCCTATCTCACGATCCTTGACATTGTTTAATTCCGTCTGCAATGAAGTCGACATTGTAGTGAGTAGGGATCAATTTAAACGACAAGTATTAGACTTTTTAACTTATCATATGTAAATCTGTATAATCATACCGTAAGTTAATCAATTAATTGTTTTGTATCAAAGCTATGTTTTAATATCTATTATTACCTTGTAAGCTTATTTATCATATTAAATGTAATCAGCAGACTATAGTCCATTGATGAAATAAATAAATAAATAAATAAATAAATATTGTCAAGAACAGATATTTGTTTCTTAGTCGTACTTCGCGAATTTCACATTATAGCTATACTCTGTATTTCCCTGTTTTAGCACTGTTTAAGAAGTCAAAACCAATTAGCTCGGACATCTTCTTTTTATATTGTATTTATTGTTAAATTGATTACTGTTCAATTAAAGAAAACTGATAAATTTATCAAAATCTTTCGAACCTTTTACGAGAAGTTATGTACACACCATCTTAAGCTCATTCCACGCAATAAAAGAAGATACTTTCAAAAAGACCCTAGGAGTCTTTGAGATAAAAAAAACTTATAATTTCAAAATTACAAAGATCTAGTCAAAGTTTCAAAATGCTCAAATATCATTGAACTGACATCTGCAACACTAATTTTAACTAAAATGTTTGAAAGATTAAACCACCTAAAAATTACCAAACCAATTATACGCTGACATTGGTGAAAAGTAAATATTATATGATATTGTACCTTATAAGTTCTGTAGGGCATCCTTAAAAACATAGCCAGTGCATATAAAACACCTCTCCATAACAACCTAAATCCATTGACAGGTATACAATCTGTATATAAACAAAAACTTTCCACTTCTAGTCTTCCTGTTACTTTCATAAAGGACTCGTGTCTATATATTTCTATATATAGGTAGAAAGGTGAAATTGCATTCTAAGCTATAAAATAGGGAAATACGTAAGCATCTCTGCCATCAGAGAGGCAGGTGTGATAAGTATTAATTTTATACGAAGTTGCAAGTTGTTACAGTGATGCGTTTGTTTCGAAAAGTCCTCCAAAAGTTTGTCTTTTCTGCCCTGCTCATATATAAGATAGTTAAACTATGTAAGAGAACCTTTCTACAACCATTCTCTCTCCCACTTTACGGTTCAGCTGTTTCCAATCAAACCTCCATGAGTATAACCCTTCTGGCTATTTTATATATAAAGCTATATTATTTTCCCTTCTGTTTTGTCTACAAAGTCGACCAATATAGTTTCTTTTTTATCTATCTCCTAGTTTAAAAGTAAAGAAGTGATATATAACTGTATGTATAGTTTCTGTTCACCCAAAGCTTCCTGAATTACAATCTTGTTGGTCCAGTCAATATTTTCAAAAGAGGATGAAAGTTTTGATATGAAAAAGTTATTTCAAGTACACAGGAGCGCAGTAAAATCTAGCTTTTCAATTTCATTTCAATGTCCTTAACCTCAAGGGCCCCTCCTTATTTGCGTCATGAAAAACGAAAAAGATTTTGAGATTAGGCATTTCAAAATAATTAATCTATCGTAAAATCCTCCTCATATTTCTAGAATCCTTTTTGTAGTATAATAAGATCAATATACATACGTTTTACTGAATGTGTCTATCTAAAGGTAGCCCCAGGCCCAGATGGCTTAGATAGTCCACCACCACATGTGGCTTTGTAAAAGGGAATAAATGAAAAATGCTTTCTGAGGGTTTTGTTAGTTTGTAACTTTAATAATTCAAGTCAAGTGAAACATTTTAATAGTTGCAAGAGGATTTTTCGAAAGGCGCATGAAGCAGAACAAACATTAAAGCCATGTTGCCAAGAAAAAAAAAACACTCAACCATCAAAACCAAAAATGAAGAAGCACACCATCCAAAAGTTACAAACAAGGGAAGAAGATTTTTGTTGTTTATTCTTTGGTTGAGGAACATCCATCTGCATATCTATAGATCTTCCTAAGGGGAAGCTCATGTTTTTCGATATATAGCAGAGCCCTGATATGCTGATGCTGACCAAGTTCTTTTGAAATTTTAGAACGAACGGTACCTATACTGTGGAAGTGTATCTATATATCTTTTTAGATATTGCTAATAACAGTGATTTAGGACTATTACATAGACTGGATTAAATAAGCACCCAAGGGTATTAACTAGAAGGCAAATTGAAGTTCAGAAATTGCATGAATGATGGTGTTTACTTTTAAATTATAATAAACGTAGGTATACTACAGTCTCCACTGCTTTATAATAATGAGATGGGGTGGAACTAGGTTGGGAATATAAATAACATTGTAGAAATTTGTTTGATGTTAATAATTTTAAGTGAATTATAATCACTTTCTTTTGTTTGAGTTAAATTAGGATTAAATTGACTTAAGTGAGACGATTTCAGCAAATTGGTTTTCTTTTTAACGTAAAAGACGCCAAAATAATTTGGGTATTTATGGTTATGTACGTATCTACATAAGTATCCTTGAATTGCTTCAGTTCAGGGACATTTGATTTATCATTATCATTGGCTGACTAAAGGGGGTATAAAATTAGACTTATGTTTTATATGTGTACACTTACTTACTAATAAGTAACGTTGGGAATTAACCTATTTCCCTAACGGAAACCGTCAGAAAGTACTATATATAACATTTGTCTCCGGGAACATTCATCAATCAATTTCAAACTGGAAAGTAACTTTTTCTGGATGTATCCAATTTGGAATAATAGCCGAAACTTCTAGCCAATCATCCTTTCATAAGATTCGGAGAACAGACTGGCCCAAAATATAGGGAAACACTATTAAGGTTAAAACCACCTGAAATATTTTGTGCACGCTCCAATACAAGGATATTGACATCAAAGTGAACGACCCCACGTTAGCCCTCAACAAATTTCTGCAAACTGCTTGGCCTTCAATACAGATAAGAGGTGAAAAGAAAACGCACCGGTGGTGGAATTCAGGACTGGATGCGTTAAAGAAAGAAAGCAGAAAACTTTTAAAAAACTCACCCAAGATATATAAAAAAGAACTGAATAAAATCAAACAGATGTCTTAAAGAACTTTCTGCAGAAATGTGGAAGGCAATTCCGTGGCATCAAGATTAGGCAAAATCCTCTCCAAAAATACAGTTATACCAAATACAACATCGGTATACCATTAGCTACTTGTAAATTTATGCTTAAGTATAATGCCATAAGCATAAGCGTATTTCTCCAAACCTTGAAGCTAAACGCTCAAAGCATTTTCATGTTATAGTATGATGATAGTATAGTATGTTAACTTAATAGTTACTTTTCTTTTTTGTTTTTTTATATAATACATCTTTGTAGTAGTATTATTTCAAATCTATCCTTCAGAATACAAAAATTAATCTTATTGAATAGAATGTTCTTTACTGAATTTTGGTTATTTCGTTTAGTTTATTCAGCACTTATATAAATTATTTAGAAATGTTATTTCATTTTGCTTTTAATCGTTGTATTACGGCAATTTGTTTCGTTTTTGTATTTTATGGAAGGAGACCAAGAGCATTCAACTTCAACCGAATTTAGAATTTAAAACGAAACCAACGATTTATTAAAATAAAATAACAAAGAAATAAAGAAAACCATTTCACTCCTTGTTCTGAAAATTTGCCATTCTATTTGGCTTTATTTTTTAGTAACTACCAATTAATTTAATTAATAAAGAACATATCCACTTAACGTATACTGTGTTTAGAAATTAAAATAGGAAATAAACCTTAAACGATGTTTTTAAATGACTCGAGGTATTTTTAATGAAAAAAACAAAATTTGAATTTGTAGGAGTACTTTAAACTTATCATAATCTTTAAATCTAGTTTTTAATTATTTTGTTTTGACGAATAAAATTATTTAATAAATTCATTCGAAATAAAAGATTCAAAATAAAAACATCATAAATATTTTTGTTAAGAAGAAATTTGGCTTTTAATTAAAGAGCCTATAACTTCAGAAGTGGGATTGAAGACTACCTATTACTGCAATTTTTATTTCACAAATATAAAATAAAAATGAATAAGACAGATTTACAAAATTGGTTAACCGAACACGAAATTCCTTTTTCGAGTTCAGCTTCCTTAATACAATTAAGGAAATTATATAATGAAAAAAGAAATGAACTGGATCTAAATGATGAAGATAATGATGACAATTTTAATGACGCCGAAAATGAACCGCTCAACCCGCAACAAGAAGAAATTAATCTTGATGCAGAGATTAGAATCTTACAAAAACGACAACGTATACAACAATTGCAGCGAGAGTTAACCATAAATTCTGTAGTCAGCTGTCCAAATTTTGAAGATGTTCAACACTTAATGAATCCGTTTGACGAAACTTATGATGGCTATAAGTGGCTTAAAGATTTTGAACGTGTTTGTGATTCATTGAGTGCAGATGATGTTTTTCGCTTAAGGTCAGTCCGACGTTTAATGAAAATGAACTCTGCTGCTGAATTGTTTTTGCGAGTAGATAATTCTACGAATTTTTCCGATTTTCGACAAAATTTTTTATCGAATTTTGGTCGAAAGCACACCATATCTGAAGTAATCAACGAACTCCGAAAAACAACATATTGCTCATCCAAACTTTCAATTATTGGATATATCCTGAAAATGCAAGAACTTGCTGGTCAAGCGAACATGGATGAAAAAGAAGTTATTCAATTTATAATTGCCGGCTTTGAAGATGATTCAGTGGACATTGCTGTTTTGTATCCAGCTAATGACCTTCAACAACTCAAGGAATTGTCACATCGTTATGGTCAATTACGAAGTCAACGGAATTTTAAAACTCAGAAAAGAAATCCATCTTCTTCGTTTTCATTAAATAAGAATGACGACATTAAAAAACAAAAGTGTTTTAATTGTTCACAAATAGGACACTTTTCAAGTTCGTGTCCAAATCCAAAGCGAGAAAAAGGTTCCTGTTTCCGTTGTGGTTCAAAAAAACACATTTTGAATAATTGCACGAAGAAATCAAATCCTCAAGTTGCATTAGTGGACCAATTTGAAAAGAATAATATTAGTTTTAAGACAAGCAATTCACATGATGAACATTTCCAAGAGATTAACCATGTAAGTGTTACCTTTCTTAATAATGATTCCATATATCGATGTAATACTTTTATTTCATTATTTGATTCCGGTAGTCCGATTAGTTTGATACGAAAATCTGCTGTTCCTAAATTGTTGATTAATCAATGGATTAAAGATTCTGGCTATAAGGGCTTAGGAGATTTTAAACTATGCACTTTTGGAAAAATCGAAATTCAAATTACATTTCGCAAATTAACTCGTACTATTTTTGTTTTTGTTGTTCCTGATTTGATTATTCCATACACTGTTTTATTAGGTCGTGATTTTTTAAATGCATTTAATATTAAATTTATGATAATTAATGTAAATTCAAATGAAATTTCAAAAACAAAAATAAAGATTTTGGATGCAAATAAAATAAAAATATCAAATGAAGTGTTACATTGTGTATATGGCTCTTTTAAAAATTTTGAGAATTCCAAATTTATTTCCACTTGTGATCGGTGCCTAAATCCTGAAATTGATACGAGAGAGATAACTTCTTCTTTGTTACATATTGATCATTTGGTACCAGATATTTTTGCAATAAATATGAATTCTGAGTCTGCTGACGCATTTGATGTAAATTCTAAATTAGATGAGGTTCGTCGCGAAGAAATTTTAAAAATCATTGAAACCGAATATCTAGATCTTTCAAATATTCCAATTATTGAACAAAATTATGACATGAAAATTCACCTCACTTCCGATGTACCAATAAGTTCACCACCCCGAAGGCTTTCATATGGTGATCGCAAAGTAGTAAAAGAAATGGTTGGAGAACTTTTAAAAAATAAACAAATACGACCCAGCAATTCCCCTTATGCATTCCCAATTGTCTTAGTTTCAAAAAAATCAGGTGAAAAACGAATGTGTGTTGACTATAGACCTTTGAATAAAATCATGGTACGAGATAGTTATCCACTTCCTCTTATAGATGACTCATTGGAGCGATTAGAAGGTAAAGCATTTTTTACAACATTAGATCTAAAAAATGGATTTCATCATGTAAAAATGTCTGAAAACTCCATTCCATATACAGCATTTGTTACTCCAGATGGGCAGTACGAATATTTGCGAATGCCCTTTGGATTAAAAAATGCCCCTGCTGTATTTCAACGGTTCATTAATCATATATTGCGAACATTTATAGATGAGGGGGACGTTGTTGTCTACATGGACGATATAACAATCGCAACCCAAACTATTAATGAACACATGGACGTACTCAAAAAAGTTCTAAGAAAACTTGCCCAGTTTCGACTTGAACTTAAATTTAAAAAATGCAAATTTTGCTACAATGAAATAGATTTTTTGGGATTTTCTATTAGTCAAAAAGGAATTCGTCCCAATAACGGACATATTGAAAATATAAAACATCTTGCAATACCAAAAACTTTAGATGAAGTTCAAAAATGCTTGGGATTATTTTCGTATTTCCGAAGATTTGTTCCATCTTTTTCGAACATCGCTAAGCCACTTCAAAACCTTATTAAGCCAGGGACAAAATTTATTTTTGATGATGAATGTCGTTCAACATTTTTAAACTTAAGAGATAAATTAGCATCACCACCAGTTTTGGCATTATATAATCCGCAACGTGAAACAGAACTTCATTGCGATGCAAGTTCTGATGGCTTTGGTGGTATACTTTTACAAAAACAGAACGATAACAAATTTCATCCGATCGCTTATTTTTCTCAACGTACGACAAAGTCTGAATCTAAGTTTCATAGTTTTGAATTGGAAACATTAGCGATAATATACTCTTTACGAAAATTCCGTATTTACCTTGAGGGAATTCCATTCAAAATTATAACTGATTGCAACTCCCTTACTTTGACTTTAAATCGAAAAAGTTTAAATGCTAGAATAGCTCGTTGGGCACTTGAACTTGAAAACTTTAATTATACTATTCAACACCGAAGTGGACATTTGATGGGTCATGTTGATGCTTTAAGTCGCTATCCTTCTGTTTCTATTGAGTCATTAAAAACAAAAGAGGACATTATTTCGGTTATAAATCCAAAAGATATTGACATGCAGTTACAGATTACTCAAAACAGAGACGAAGATATTTTGAAAATACGCGAACGTTTAGAAAGAGAAGACGTTCCAAATTTTATTCTGAGTGATGGCCTAGTTTTCCGAAAATTAGATAGTCAAAATTTATTGTTATATGTTCCAAGAGAAATGGAACAACAAATAATAAGATTAGTTCATGAAAAAATGTGCCATTTAGGTGTAACAAAATGCCTCAATCAAATTAAATTGCATTATTGGTTCCAAAAATGAAAGATAAGATCGAAAAATATATTCAAAATTGTATTCAGTGTGTAACAAATTCCTTGCCAGTACATTCATCTAATCGCACATTGCACCAAATTCCAAAAAAACCTATTCCATTTGATACAATTCATCTAGATCATTTTGGCCCTCTTCCGTCTGTTATTTCTAAAAGAAAACACATTTTGGTGATAGTGGATGCTTTTACGAAACATACAAAATTATACGCTGTAAATTCAACCAGTACCAAAGAGGTTTGTGCTTGTCTCGATAAATATTTTGAATATTTTAGCCGACCACGTCGTGTTATTAGTGATCGAGGTTCATCTTTTTCATCTCTTGAGTTTGCCTCATATTTGTTAGATAATAATATAGAACATGTTAAGACAGCAACCGCTTCTCCCCAAGCGAATGGTCAAGTTGAGCGTGTTAATCGCATTTTGAAATCAATGTTGGCTAAGATTTCTGAACCTGTTCAACACTCCGACTGGTCTAAACTTTTAATCAAAGTAGAGTATGCCATTAATAACTCTATTCATTCCACAACAGCTGTGTCTCCATGTCAATTACTATATGGCATTAATCAACGTGGACGAGAAGTAGATACTCTTTCAGAACATTTAGATAGTAAACGATGTATAAAACCAGACTTAACCATATTACGAAAAATAGCATCCGATAATATAGAACTAAGCCAGCAGAAAAATTCGGAGCATTATTTGAATACACACAAATTACACAAAAAGTTTTCAGTAGGAGAATTTGTCATGATCAGAAATATTGATACAAGTATTGGAACTAATAAAAAATTCATTCCTAAATTTCGTGGTCCGTATAAAATTCATAAAGTCTTACCTAATGATCGGTATGTAATAAGAGATATTGAAAATTGTCAGTTTAGTCAAATTCCGTATGATGGTATAATTGAAGCCTCTCGTATCCGTTCTTGGGTTGACACACGTGATTCTCAAAATTGATTTAATTTCGGAAAGGTTATACTTACTAAATTGCTATTAACTGTGTATTTATTTCATTTAAAATTAATCTTTGTATTATTGTTTTATATAAATTAACTGTTTCATGTTTCGATTAAATTATATAATATTGTTATTGATCGGGTCGATCAAAATGGTCAGGATGGCCGAGTTGTAGGAGTACTTTAAACTTATCATAATCTTTAAATCTAGTTTTTAATTATTTTGTTTTGACGAATAAAATTATTTAATAAATTCATTCGAAATAAAAGATTCAAAATAAAAACATCATAAATATTTTTGTTAAGAAGAAATTTGGCTTTTAATTAAAGAGCCTATAAATTAAGAAACACGAAATACTCAGATGTTGAAGAGATTTGAAAACAAAGTTAATTAGGAACTAAGAAATAAAAACGAAATAAATAAAAAGAGTCGCAATCGCGTCAATAAGGATTTTTTGTCGAAAGTCCTCAAAAACTAAATGGCGAGTATTGCATTCGTGAAAATTTCAAACTCAAGATTTTAATTCAACATGACATAACGATAGTAGAGAAGTCGAAAGAAGTCCCCCGATTCCATCTGTCGGTCTGTCCTCTCCCCTACAGCCCAAACTTGGAGGAAGTAAAGGTCTTATACAGATTCGCACTAGGCGTTTTTTTCATTTTTTTTTTAAGACTACAAAAAACAGTTGTCCCCATACAAATTTTTTGGTCAAAAATCGAAAATTCGAATTTTCTCAAAAATGTTTTTTCTTAATTTAGCTTCTTGCAAAAAAAAAAACAAAATGTTTTTGAATATCTCCAAAAAGGTACCCCCATAGAACCGTTATTTTGTTTTCAAGTTTTCTCAAGAACAAGCTCTTTTACTGTCATTATAACATTTTTGATGATTAAAAATGTCAATTTTTTTGGATTTAAAAAAATATTAAATTTGTTTAATAAGCTCTTTTATATATAACACAACTAGCTGACCCAGCCACGCGTTGGTGTGGATGAAGGATACAATTGATCAAAATGTTCGTAAAGTTGATGTAAAGCAAAAACCAATAAAAGGAATTTTTATCAAGTTTGTGTTAAAAAGTTTTTAGTAAATAACATATGACAGTTAAACTTATAAATAAGGTAGGTAGGGCGGATAGTTTGGAATCTTCTAAATAACAATAATATTTATTATTTTGAATTATAAAGGGTAATTTTTTGCTATTATCTTTTTGGAAACACTGGTTTTAACAGCTGACGCACGTTTCGTGTTTTATTTCACTGTCAAAAATCTTCAGTTTGGTCTATAATTATTTAACCATGAATAGTCTTACAAACGAGCAACGCTTGCAAATTATTGAATTTTATTATCAAAATGCATGCTCTGTTAAGAAAGTTCATCGCGCGCTTAATCGACCCACTGCATCGGCTATTCGGGCTATTGTGACTAAATTTCGCACCAAATTTACATTGTTGGACATTAAATCACCAACACACTTACGTAGAGCGCGAACTGAAGAAAATATCGCAGCTGTATCGGCCAGTGTTAATAATGACCATCAATTATCGATTCGTCGCCGTTCGCAGAAATTGGGCCTCTGTTATTCAACAACGTGGAAAATTTTGCGGAAGGATTTAGGTGTGATGCTTTTCAAAATACAGCTGGTGCTAGAATTGAAGCCGAACGACCTACTGCAACGTAAAATTTTTGGTGAATGGGCCTTTGGAAAGTTGGCCGAAGATCCATTTTTTTAATCGAAAAATTGTGTTCAGCGACGAAGCTCATTTTTGTCTCAATGGGTACGCAGAATTGTCGATTTTGGAGTGAATATCAGCCAGAGGCATTGCAAGAGCTACCAATGCATCCAACAAAAGTCACAGTTTGGTGCGGTTTATGGGCTGGTGGCATCATTGGACCGTACTTCTTCAAAGATGATGCGAATCGAAACGTAACTGTGAATGGTGAGCGCTACCGTGAGATGATATCCAATTTTTTTTTGCCCAAAATGCAAGAGCTTGACTTGCATGACATGTGGTTTCAACAAGACTATGCCACATATCACACAGCATGCGCAACAATGGACTTATTGAGAGGCGAGTTCGGTGAACATTTTATTTCACGTTCGGGACCGGTCAATTGGCCTTTAGACTATTTTTTGTTGGGCTGTGTTAAAGCTCATGTCTACACAGAAGCCCGCTTCAATTGACGCATTGGAAGACAACATTGAAGCATTTATTCGTGAGATACCGGCCGAAACGTTGGAAAGGGTATGCCAAAATTGGACTAAGCGGATGGACCCCTTGAGGCCCAGTCAAGGTAACATTTGCATGAAATAATCTTCAAACATTAAATTATATGGAGCGTACTATGGATTCAAATAAAGATTTCATGCAGTTTCCTGAATTGTATGTGTTTTTTTTTAACTTTCCTATAGCTCTTAAAAAAACACCCTTTAAATATTTTTAATTTCAATCTAAACCACGAAAATAGACATTGTTTGGGCTTGAAACTTATTAATAGATATGGCAAAAGCTAAATGAATTACCTTCGATGCAATATAAAAAACAAGATCGTAGAACTAAGTTCGTCGCCTTCAACAGTGGATACGACAAAACAACACATTAAAAGAGTTTACCTTCAAGTTCAACAACGGAATGATAATGCTTCATACCTCCCGAAGATTAGGGTTGGCAAATAGATAATTATTTTAAACCAATCAAAATGACACAATCTGCAGCATCAATGAATATGTCCAGCGTGTAGCTGTAGAAAAAGTGGTGCACAAACTTCTTAAAGAAGGTGATGTTTTTATACACAGATCAATGATCAAAATTAGATGTTCTCTTTGAAAATAATAAAAGAAATCTTAAAATTACTTGTTCGGTGTTATTTTTTCGAATTAATTAAACTTTACGTTAGGTTATTGTTTAAACAATACAAATATTTATTTGCCCCATCTGAAATATTTCAGTTTTTAAGTAATATACAAAAAACTTAAAAATATACAAATCGGAGTTGTTTCTGATGACTTTCGAGAATGCCCGTTTATCGGCTTCATTGACTCGACCATTGTAAGAAAATTGAAAAAATCAAAAGCAGAACTAAAAAGGTTTGACCTTAATGTCATGCTTATTATAATGCTTTATTTACTGGACACCTATAACATATACATATAAATATTAAGAAAATAGTCTACCGGTTGCCCAGCAAGCTGAACAATTATTATTCCAATAAAATCGAATTCAAAATAGATTATAACATTCTTGTTCTTTTCCACATCCATTCTTAGTTTTGGTATTAAACGATCAGTTAATGTTTTTGCGAGCAGTATGTTAGAGAAAAGTAGTTTTGAGAACTTTTACATTTTTGCTAAGAAGGGTGTTCAAAATATTATCGGTATCTAAATTAAATAACAACTTTATTTAACTATACGTTACTGTTAAAATATCACATTCATGTGATTTTTTAATCACTTTTAATTCTCAGTTAAAAACAATCAAAATATCTGGCTTGACGATGATTACAAAAATTGAGCATCTTTAGAAAAAAGAAAAATCAAAAAAATTATTCAAGAGTGGTATTTAGAGCTGTAAGTCAAGAGTGTGTACCTTCGTTATCCTCAATGGTCAAGTGAATTTCAAAGAGGTATTGGTAGCGTTGCAGATGGCCCTCGTTCAGGTGGCTCGAACATTACTTCTGCGGAAGGAAATGTAAGAAGGGTCGTGAAAGTTAAGACGGAGACTTCCCGAACGTGTGTAAGAATTATAGCCGAGAATACCAACCCTTCTATTAGTACCACAAATTATATTCCTTATGACTACCTTAACTTGTCAAAAGTGATTTCAAGGTAGTTGTAGAGAATGCTTTCAGGACCTCAAAAACAAGTTAAATGCCCCAACAATTTTAAAGTCACTCCATCTGCCGAAAACCTCTATTTGCATTTATTTATTTTTAATCAAATCGCTGATCGAATGCAAAAGAAATGTGCCTATTAACGCCACATCCTATGAATCCACCTTGCATCCTTTGAGGAAGAAATTAAGAGAAAGAGGGTAAACTGACCGGTTTGTTGCTTATTCAGGATAAAGCTAAAGTTCACACAGAACGAGTTCTAAGGGCTTCTGTTCGCGATTGTGGTTTCGAAGAAATTCAACACCAACCCTATAGCTTGGTCCTAGCTCCAAGTGATTATTCTTTATTTAATCTTTTTAGAACGCAATGAGTATAGTCATGCTAACAAACTAGACGTGTTTTATCGTCGTCCGATTAGAATTCCTTTTTAATTGTTTAACTCGCAGTTTAAGTGCATAAGATCAAGCACCCTGTATTGTCATAATTCTTGCCTAACGTCTACCGAACCTAAGTTGTCTGAAATATCACTGTTGTTGGAGACGTTTTGGTTGTCCAGAAATGATCCTCGACTTTAAACGGTTACGTAATTCTGTAACGAATTTTATCAAAATTGCAAAATACAGATTTTATAACAATATGTTTAACTCAGATCGGTCGTCAAAGTTTTTTTGGAAGGAAGTTAAGAATATTAGGTTTGAGAAAAGATGTTCAATCTTGTGATGATAATATTGATTTGGAAGGTTTGAATGTTAAATTCTCTACTTCACAAACCCAATTCTGTGAAATGTCTTCTAGACGTGCAGAGAATGATACAACTAACGCCTTTTCGGTAAGTGCCGTAGATGATTATCAGGTATAGGTAAAGCAATTTTCTCCATAAAATCTAAATGCACCGGACTCGACAATATTCATCCTGACTTTATTAAAATCCTCCTACCCTTTCTACTTTCCCACATAACGCACATATTCAACACCATTATTATGACATCTACATATCCCATCCTATGGAAGACATCGAAAATTATTCCCATCCTAAAACAAGGAAAGAAGAAGGAATATAGACTTATAGCTATCCTATCTTTTCTATCTAAAGTTTTTGAAAGTCTGATAAGTAACCAGATAAAATATTATATTAAAGACAAGCAAATTATTGAATCCTTTGCAATCTGAATTTCGGTCTGGACATAGTTGTGTTTCAGCTTTACTCAACGTATCTGATGACATAAGACATGCTTTAGACAATAAATGTACAACTGTGATAACCTTACTTGACTTTTCAAAGGCATTTGACCATACTTTGGTCTAAGTGTGTTGGACGTCCCAAACCAACAGCCACTTTAACCTAACCTAACCTAAAGGCATTTGACTGTGTAAACCATAATCTTTTCTGTGATAAATTGACGACCCCATTTAGCTTCTCTGACACAACCAAAAAACTTATTTACTCACATTTGACCAATCGTACTCAAGCCGTGTCTTGTAATGGTAGACTGTCCTCGTTCCTCCCTGTTAATAATGGAGTTCTTCAAGGACCAATCATTGGACCTTTACTGTTTTCATTGTTCATTAATGATCTGCCCTCTGTTTTGTCTTACTGTCAGTTTCATATCTATGCAGATGATGTCCAATTATATATTAGATTTCCTGAGATGATGCTTAAGGATGCAATATCTAAAATGAACATTGATTTACAGGCTATATATGATTGGTCGACACGGAACGGACTTAAACTCAATCCTGAAAAAACGAAAGCTCTTCCTATTTCAATAAACAAACCAAACCCAGATAATTTCCCTCCCGTTATGTTGAATAATTGTATTATTGAATATGTTGCCCAAGTTAGAAATTTAGGTTTGGTTTTTAACAACAGGTTAACTTGGAATAACCATGTAGATACAGTTGTGTCAAAGATTTATGCTTCACTTAGAGGACTATCTGTTACTAAATCCGTACTACCTACCCATATTAAATTAAAGCTGGTAAAAGCACTTGTCCTACTTATAATAACATACTGATGTGAGCTGTTTGCTGATCTTGATTCTCAATCAGCTCACAAACTAAAAGTGGCATTTAATGCAATAGCTCGGTTTGTTTTTAACCTACGTAGTTTCGATCATGCTTCTTTTCAAGCTTGTCAGCTTTTTAATTGCGATGTGGTAGCTTTCTTCAAATATCGTTGTTGCATTTTACTCTTCAAATTGATTGTCAAAAAGACTCCTAGTTATCTATGTGACAGGCTTAATTTTTCGTTCATGCTGTTAACCTTCCCCGTCACATGAGGTCTACAATCGAAAGCAGAAAGTTTCAAGCAATTTCTTTTAAATATTTCTCAAACTTGAACTGAACATACTTTTAAGTTAATCATTTTCAATTTTATTTTCCTTGCGTCGTGATTCATATAACTTTTAATTAATTTTTTTTTTGTTCTGAAATCTTTAATTCTTAATTTTAGTCCATTTTTAATGTATAATTGTAAATATTTCTTTTGTTAGTTGTATCTTAAATCAATGTTTTATATCCTGTACTATTTATAAGTTTAACTTGATGTACAGCTGACATACAAATAAATAAATATCAAATAAATATCAATGTTCCTGTGATGAAGAGCTCAATCATGCAATAAATGCATATTTTGCAGAAAATGTGGAGAGCTACTTCTTAGAGAGGATACAAACATTAATCTAAAGGTGTAATAAATGCATTAAATGTTAGGGGACTTGGCTGATAAATTTGAATTTCCCTTCATGTCCATACTAATAATACTGTGGTAAATGCCTACCTGATCAATGTACCCAAATAATATGCATAGTGGTACTCTGTGGCGTATACTTACTATTTTTATTATTTGTTTTTCTTTTTTGGTTTTCTTAACTTAGTTTTGTGTTGTGTTTTTTTTCTCAAGAACTAGAAGACATAAAATCATCTAGTTTTCAGTTTTTGATCAAAACCAAATAAGAACAATGAATTATAAAAAAACAATAGTAGATTATCTTAAAGTTTTGAAAAATTACACTTTAAACCTTTTTTTTTTAACTTTTTTTTGCACAAATTTTGAGTTTCAAACAATTTTTTTCAAAAACTGTGGTCAGTTTTGACTTGATTTAAAAACAAGCTAATAGACAAAAGTATTGTCTTTAAAAAAATGTATAAAAGTTAGTTGTAGGTATTACCAATATTTTTTAATAAGTTTTTTCCATTTAACGTACATATTTTTTTAAAATGATGTTTAAAAACAATCAATTACCTGTATATACTCGTATACGCAATTAAGTGCTGTAACCCAAAGCATATAAAACAACAAGAAGCTGAAGTTAATCTTTATTTAACACAACACCAAATTTTAAAACAACTCATGAGAGAATTATTTTTTGTTTTTTTTTGTCGCCATACAACAAAAGGAATTAAACTTGATCCGTATTTTGACTTAAAAAAAATAAATGAAATGCGTGACGCATTAGTAAACAGTATTTTAATAAGTTTTACTTTATTTAAAAAAAATAAACTTTAATGTATACCTACACACACGTCAATCACTATGCAGTTCAATATTTTCGCAATAACAAAGAATTGATGGTAAAATTCCATTTAAGCTTTTTCTCTCTCTGTCAGCATATTTTTCTAGAGCTCGAACATGCCATAATGCTGGGTTGTTTTTTTGCTTCCTTTTTAATAAATTGAACCTTGTGCCCGTAAGAGGATTAAAAGGGATTTTAATTAACCAACCAGGTTTAATTGAACACAATAAAGTCTCATTTAATATTTAAGCAAGAAATAAATGCAAAAAAATAACCTTCATCTCACACATTTATTTTTTTGCATCAAACTTTCGCTCGAAGGGGTTGATTGCATGAATATGGCATCGATTTGAATCGAACCGAATAAATATAAAAAGTTAATACCGTTTTGGTATTTATTTTATAAAAGAAATAAACATCGTCCTTTAATCGTTATTACTGCGCATTGAAAGAATTTCTTCCGTTTATGTGTTTACTATGAATGCAGCTCACAATTTGAATTTTAACTTAACAGAGCTATTTGTAAATATTTGAATTAATGACCTATTATTGGGGAGAATTGGTTTCAATAATAAGTTTAAATTTAATTTGCATGCATTAATTGTGCATTTGTTAGAATTTTTTAAGAGCTCTAGAGAAACCACACTCACTTCAAGGATATTATTTGGGTTTTCATTTGATTAATACTCATGACTCATTCACAATATATTATTGTTACCACAATTCAATTTGATGGTTTTAGAATTTTAGATGAGGGGAACAATAAATAGTCGTATGTACTACTTACATATGCCAGAGGTGGATTAGATTTTTGTATCGAATGTTATTGTTTATATTGAACTATGGTTATTAAAGTAAATGTTTTTGTTATTATTTTGCTTGTTTTTAATGGAATGGAATTAAAATTAATTCTTTGTAACTTTAAAAATGTTCTCCATGTTTGTAAGGCAATGTTATGTTATATCGAAAATCGTTTTGAGGAAATAGGATTTTCAAAACTGTAATAACGGGTGTTCCAAACAATTTTAACTGGCGGCCATTTTATCAGTTTTTAAGCGTCAATAGACTGATGCATGGTCAATAAACAAAACTGCATTAATTTAGGACGGTAACATCTCCAAAAACAGTTTGGTGTGCTTTATGGGTTGGGGGAGTTATTGGTTTGTAATTCTTTGAAAACGATGTTGGTGAGAACTTTGCAGGCAATGGTGACCGACATAGAGCCATGACTATTGACTTTTTCGTTCATTAATTTATTGAACACCCATGATGTGCAGGAGCTGTGTTTTCAAGAAGACGGCGCAACATTTCACAAAGCTCTTTCTACACTTAATTTATTGAAGGAATCGTTTAGTAACCGTTTGGTTAGTTTCACGTAACGGACCCGTGAATTGGCTGTTAAGATTGTGCGATTTAACGCCGCTTGACTGTTTTCTTTTCCTATATATTGTAGAAATCAAAAATTGTTCCTCCAGACTCCGAAATATAGTATTTGTTTTTTTTTTTCGATTTAAAGTATATAACTCAAAAAAAAAAACATCTTTATAATCAGTTTAGAGTAGACTTCACGTTAATTTTATGAAGCCGTTACAAGAGAATGAGTATTTTTTAACAGTAAAAACAAACGAATGTCTGCCAAACCCTAAGGTGAAAATGACTTGAACGAAATTACAAATTAAATGACGTTATGTCTAATATCAGATGGAAGAATTATTTGATGATTGTAAGAAATTAATCAAGCACACGTTGACTAATTGTCATTGTGAAAAGGATAACATTACTGCCTTCGTTTATAGAAATTATTTGGAAAATATTGTATCCATAAAAAACATGTGTTTTCGTGTGATTTTTATTTTAATAACTTTAAATTAGATTCTTTCCAAAAAATATGTTTTTTGAGTTTTTTAAAACTTAATTTTAAATTCTGGACTTATTTTCTCAATCACTTAAATCCACTACATTATTGGGTTGTCTATTTTCAACATGATGGGTCGAGAATTGCCTTGTATCGCTACCAGGACACTAATTTTGTAGAGCTACAAATGTTTAGAGTAAGACTATCGGACATTTCCACACACACGATGCCTCAGGTACGCCACTGATTTTAGCCAATTTCCCTATAAACTTGATGATCCCGGTTATTTTACCTCTCTGATGAAAGCATTCGCTCTCTTGTATTTATAAGTATATGCACTTCCGTTAAGCTATGTAGGAAGGTAAGGTATGTGTATATATGCAGAAATAGAAACAATACTTAACCGCAGGCATAGCACACATTTCTACTTCGAGGTTTTTATCTTCAACACCCAGGCTGCACCACAAGCCCCATTGTGGTTTACACAGCGTGATACTATGTGCCCCCGCTGCATAGAAAGTGTAGAGGATAGGCAAGAGTCCTGATGGTTGTTAGAATACCTATCACTTCTATATTCCAATCTCTTTTGTCTATGTATGTACATACATACATATGGATATGGTTGTTTTAAATAAATGTGTACATAGAATAGGTAGGTAGTTATATGCTATAAGGTGATGGATTGGTTGAAGAGGATAACGAAAACGTTAATTCCTCGACGAAACATGACAGTGGCAGTGAGTTGCAGAACCGTAGAACCAGAAAGCCAGAGGATACGACAAATTGCAAACCAGTGGAAACAAAGTGATTTGTTCCTCTGTTAAGCATTTATTAACCCTATACGTACACGGTAGAAACAGCCATCAACCATACATCGTATACCATCAAGAGGCAATGTACCTATAGACCTACGTATATATATGTATGTATAAGGATTGTATTCGTATCTATAGCATAGCGGGAGATAAACTTGCAATTTGTACTTAGGTATAGTTTTTGTTTTAGTTTATCTAGGACATGCAGCTGAAGATGGGGTGTGATTTTGGGTTTATGTACTTAATGTATGTGAATTTAGCTAGTTGGTCTTCAAACTATATGAAAGCAACTTTTGTTAACATATTTTAAGTAAAACGAAGTGAAATTAAGGAGATTTTGAATTTCAAATTAAGTTAGTTTTACAAATTTGATTCACTCTGAGAGTAAGTGGAATTAGATAATCAAAGTGGATTACAGAATAAGCTTTTTTAGTTTAAAATGGAATTCACTCAGAAACTACGAAAACCTAATGACTGATAAGAAAAAAGAAAATCGAATGCGACCCACAATGATAAGTTTCCATTCCGTCTGTCGATATTTCTAAAAGTCTTGTAAAATTATGATAACAACAAATTATGTGGGATTAACAAGCTTGTAATCAATACCTTTCTTTAGTCTAAGGACACTTGATTCGAAAATCATATTATATCAGCTTTTAGTTGTTTTTGTAAGAAAAAAGTGCTAAATTGGATTTTTCTACAAAATGAAATAAAAGTTTACAGCAATATTTTGCATCTGATAAAATAAGTCTGAATTTGTTCCCGAGATATTTTATGTCGAAAACCAATTTTCATATATTTTTTTGAGAATTAGTATTTCTTATAAAAAACAATAATGATTGATTTCTTTAAGAAAATTATTAACAATATTTTTGTATAGAATGAAATAATTTTGAAGGCAATTATTTCATTTATTCTCGAGATATTCAATTTAAAAATCCGTTTTTAATTTATTTTACATAATATTAATTGAAGATTTGTATTTATATAAAAAAAGGTCATTTGGATTTTCCTAACAACCCTAAACCTAAAAAAAACAATTGTAAAAACAATTTTTTGCTAAAAGATAACATTGTAGTTTGAAGGCAATATCTTTAATTGTTCTCATGATATTCTTGTCGAGAATCAATTTTTACCAAATTTATAGTTTTTATAGGTTTTTATATTTTGTAGCAAAAATACTGTCACTTTGATTTTTCTAAAAATTTAACGAGATAACAAATACATACGTTATGCATTAATGCATGCAATTATTTTGAAAGTAATATTTTATTAATTTGAATAATATTCCATATAAGTTCCGTCTACATCTTTTAATGTAATTATCTGTTAAACTAAATTTATTTGAAGTCGATATGTCTGCCGCTTCTTGTGATATGGTCGACGAAAAAAGTTAGCCCGAACGTACGGACGTATGGACGTATGGACGTACACAGGCACAAACAGACATCGCACCACAAACTTTTGATTTAGATTCCATGGGATTCTTAAAACGTTAAACATTTTAATTCGACAAATTGGACCGAATAGAACAACTTCCTATATCCTTAAAAATAGATGTAAGTGATATTTGTCGATTGCAGCAAGCACTTTTAACAAACCTAAATAATTCCATTTTTCAATTCAATTTCTAAAGGGTTGCTATCTACAAGATGGAAATAAATGTTCGTAGTTAAAATGATTTATTTTTATTATAAATTATTCACTTCTTACAAAAATATCAAAGTACAAATAATTGTTTGACTTCTTAGTAATCCTATCAGTAAATTTGGATTTAAAATTTAAGTTTCATCCTTCCTGGAATTGAGGCATTTTCGGTATGTTTTATAAAACTTTTCAGCATGAAAACATTAAGAAACAACCCCTTAATTGAATATTTTAATCAAATAAATTAAAAATAAGAGTGAGAAATTAATATAATTTACTCACGAAACAAAAGTCAAGGAAAAGGATCCAGTTTACATTTCTTATAAATGTCATCTGTCATCTTGGAAAGAACACGATAATAAAATATAAATAGATTTTTTCTGTTCCATTTGCTTCAATATTATTTAATTCAAAATAAGGTTTTGTGATTTAGTAACTTTTACGTTTCAATCAACGATATTTCATTTAAAATCTGATGGAAATTGGTTTAGTTTTTAAATTATTGGAAATGTAATTCTTTAATTATTGTTTTAGCAAAAGCCGCTCAAAATACTTTTTAAGTAAATAGATCATTCGAAAGTCAAACTTACGATTTTGAGCAACTCATATTTTTAAATATATTTGTTTAATTATTGATTTCATTTTATTAACGATTTAAATGGGTTGATTGAATAATTGTTGTCGATGCGACAAAACCAAAGTTTCATTCCATAGAGTTTAAAAAAATATTGTCAAAATGATAAAAAGGAAGGATTTTATTAAATTTTCGAATTTGATCGTAAATACATTGCAATATATGTAAATTGAATTTATGCCAAAAACATAAGGAACAGTATTTTAAGTATCGAGATTATTTTTCATTAGATATTGATTTATTCATCATTAAAAAATTTCAAATTTTAAAAGTGAATTGGTAGGGATTTGGAAGGCTTTAATAAGGGAAGCGGTTCATCTGGGACAGTTTTCAAAATAACCTTTTTTTAAAATATTTAGTCTACAAAACCATAGGTTCCGATTAGGACTTCTTGATGTACAAATTTGGTAGGGAATGTAAATAAATACGACTATGGCATACTACTACAATGTATGCATATCTATGTATATAATATATAAACATAATAAAATATTCATATATATTTTATAAATTGAGATGTTTAAGCTCATTTTTTGAACAGTTTTAAAATTTTCAAGAGAGGTTCAGTAAATAACTTAAACCATTAGTTGTGTTTATTTTTCGATGAAATTTAGACATGAATTAAAGAAAATGTGGCTTAACTTAGAAAACTTCTGAAAAGCTCAAAAACTTGAAGATATTTTTGAAAATTCGTTTTTTTTTTTAAATAAAAACTATTTAATTTTTAAGAAAATAAAATGTCGAGAACCAGACTAAATTTTAATTAATTTCACCATATCTTGTGAAATTTTGAAAATAGGTATAAAACAAACTTGGAATTTGGAAGAACTGTAAGTACAAGTAAAACAATCTGGGACAAATTTAAAGAGTTCAAGCTTCGAAAGCATAGTTGAAATATGTTTTTTGGTCAGCAAAAATTTTGTCGGCCTAAGAAATAATTTTGTTAATATGTTTATTAAAACAAAAATTAGAACAATAGATACATTAAAAACGCAGAACAATATTTTGCAATTTCATACATATGTTGCAAAATAAAAAAGAATGTTTACTTTACAGACTCCAAATTTAACAATCTAAGCCCAATTCAAATAAAATACCTTTGGACATTCACATTCAAATCCAAAGACTTATAATAAATAATGTCCTACTTTAGAAGTGACACAAATTCTTAACAGGGAAAGTTAGCAGAGATCGTAGTTGCATAAGCTTAAGTCACTTTCTAGCTTAAGTTTGAATTTGTTTCAAAAGCTAGTTAGTGATTTCTTATGAACTAAGATAGATTTAATTCCTGAGTCAGTTAGGGACTTATAAATTAAAATAATTCAAATCACACTCTACTGAGTGACTTATGAATAAAATTAAATTAATTTCACGACTTTCAAAGTGACTTATGAATTTAAAGAAAATTAAATCATAAGTTAATGGGTGAATTTTAATTAGAAAAATTATTAAGTGAAAAATCTATAAGCTAGCACGATCATTTTAGAATTTTCAAAAGCTTGAAAACTATTTCAGTTAATAGTTAAATAATATAAAATACATAATAAATAGCTTATGAATTATTTTTTTTTTAAATACATAAGACACTTAGTATTTTGTGAATCAAATACTTTTTAATTCATAAGTCACTTACTTGCATATGATTGTATTTTGTTTGTTAATTGATAAATCACTGACTAAGTTATGAATAGAATTTGTTTTATGAGGAGGTCATCTAAAGACGTGTGACTTAATGATTTTTTAGTTTAAAAATTTATTTTTCTAAGTGTACTGTTTTTATTAAAATAAATTCTTACTTAGTTAGTTCTAAATTAATATGATACAATAAAGGTGAAATATTGTAGAGAAAATATATAAATGTGCATTGCTGTTGGAAGTGCCGTCACGTCCACGTATCGTGACGACGATACGACGTGTGCAGTGCAGACTTGTAAATGGTATATTGTTGTCACAACACATCCTATTAATTTGTTTTTCCATAACGATTTTCTTATAACATAACAAATCAATTCTTTTATGAATTTTAAGAAAAAAAAATCAGTAATTTTTCAAAACGAAAAAAGGTTGTTCGTATTTTCTTATAAAACCAACTTTCTAGATTTGTTAAGGTTTTTTCTGTTTCTGTTTTCTGAATAATCCCGTACTAAACCATTTAAGGTTCCATATGGCAATGCTTATTTCAGAATTTTATTTCTCGAGTTCACTTAATTATTTAAAATTTATTTAAAACTCTAAACATTTTGAAATTCAATTTATCAAAAATCTAGTAAAACTTTAATTATATACTATAGGCTTTGGAAGGCACTTGATCAAACGCATATTGATTGTATAAAGTTGAAGATAAACGTAAAAACCACTTAACCGAAAAATTATAAACCATCAAAAACTCTAAATTAAATTAAATCAAATCCTATCCGTGCTTGATTTTTATAAAATATTCAATTATTATTGGAAAAACAACCGCATTTTAAATATTAAAATAAAATAAAATAAAATTCCAAGTCAAGAGAGTAAAAACACGCTGTTGTCAGTTCAGTTGCTGGCAGGACATCAGCAGTTAGCTGTTTATACATAGGTAGTCAGGTTCATACATCCGTATAAAATAATAATTCAAGTGAAGCATCACTTGAAATCATTTCGAAAATGGAATTGATAATGCACGTGTATTATTTTGCGCATTCCACTATATTTTCATATTTTCATATATTGAATAATTCCTGAGTGGTATTACTAACAACAATGTTTGTATGCATCTACAATCTACATACAATATGAGAAAAGCGCCACTGGCAGCTTTGGTCCACATTTTTGCCATCTATCTATCATATTGCATTTATATGCATCAATATTATTCGTCCTTTATGTATAGTTATGAGATAACGAGACGAGATGAGATGACAGTGGTGGTGGTGGTGAATTGAGTATGTGAATTTTAGCTGGCAAGTAGGTAAGGTATGCTTATGGAGACAATGACCCTGCAGCTGATGGTTTTATTATTGCAGCTGGTGCTGCTGTTTTTGCGATGTCCTCTTCACTGAAATTGACGTATTTTGAAAAATATTAAGTTAAATATACATTTTACCTATACTGAATATGAGTATAGTGTTAATTTAATTTGCAATGCTAGGAAAATGATTTTTTTATTACCTATTACAGGCACCAAAGGTTTTATAATTTGCCATGTTTCGTGTCAATTACAATATTTGTTTCTTATCAATTTTCAATTTTACTAAATTAAATCAGATTCAAATGTATAAAAAAAATTTAATTTGATCGCATGGCTGGACTTATATGTATATTAAATAAAAGATTTGAGCAGGTCCTGAGTGTTATATGAACTCTGGAATATAAAAATCCTGTTTTTATGAAGCTAGCCAAGGTTGTAAAGTTTTAGCCAAGAAAGCACTTCGAGTTTCCACACCTAAGGCCAAATAAAGAGATGCCGGAAGAAGAAAAAACATCGAACGGCTACAATAAAAAGAGATCGCAAAATTTGTCTCTGACCGAATTATGAATAACCTCTTATACGAAGTTTTCTACCTCCAACACAAAGTATGTATTAAAAAACAAGTGGCAAACTGCCTACAAAAAACCTTGGTTTGAAGAGGAAGGTCATCAGGCAAATGTAGCTAAACAACAGGCCTGCAAACCGGCATCGCTGCATAAAACGACGAGAGCTGCTTAAAAGCTTTACTAGCAAAAGACTAGGTAAGCTCACCATTGACCAAATATTAACATTTCGGCAGATCTTGGAAAAAACCAAGGAATTTCAAATCGATATGCACCACCGTTTATAACAACATCTACTACGAACTGTATGGACCCATGTCTAGTTTTGGCATCCCTGCCAAACTCGTTCATTTATACAAGATGACCGCGGAGAATTCACGCTGCTCTATACAGGTTGGTATAAACTTAACCGAACCTCTTATAGTTTTGTTTACGGTTCGAAAACTAATTAAAAAATATAATATTTGTATTCTCTTTTTAGAGAATACCACAACTAAATGAGAACTCCGTTTTCATTTTTAACAATATTAGTTTATTTAAAAAAAAGCTTCAGATCCCTTACCGTGGGTCGGGGGAAATCTTAGGCTATACGAAGATCAACTAAACTTGACTGAATTGAAATGAACAAGAAGCGATATTGCTCAGATGAAACCCTTTTTATATTAATTAAATGTTAAGTCAGCAAATCTAAGTTTGACTGACGATCATAATTCTTTTGTCTTATTATTGCTGACACAAGATATATAGAATCTACTTTGGGATGAACTCCCACACGAATTGTTTATGCTGAAATGTGCTGATATGCACTTTGATGTGTATCTTGTGTTAGCATTACAGTTTTATATTGATAGAGGGTGTTTTGAATAATTATAATGTGATGGTAGGGTGTTCTGATAATGTAACCCCTCCCTCCTTAAGTTTGATGCTCTCCTGAGTATCTATAATTCTATTTTCAATTTTAATTTTTTGGGTTTCTTTACGCTTACAATATAATAATAATATTGCAATTACAACAATTATGATTGTTATACTTGTATATGATATAATATGTTTTACATTGTTCTGATATTTTAATTCTTGTAATTCTTTTAAATTTTCGATTTGATTTGTATGTATATTTTCTAAAGTAACATTTATTTTTGTAAAGTTTAGTGTATTATATAATGAAATTAAAATATTTTGCTTGAAAGTTTCTTTCTGATTTGAATACAAAGTTGCATTTATTTTGATATTGCAATCTTTAAAATGTATTAGGTTATTTTTAGTAATTTTATATTCAATATTATTACAATAGTCATTTAGACTTGTTTCTACTAAATTTTTTGTTAATATAAGGCCATCTTCTGTTTCTATTAATTCTTGATCTTTATTAGATCTAATCTTACAATTTTCGTATTTTGATTCATATAAATTTTGTATACATATTGGACTTTTCTTTAAATGTTTAACATATTTAATTGCATTATTTTCATACAATGTTTTGTTATAAATTTTATAATTATACTTTGATATTTCGATTTCTAGTCCTTGTTCATTTGGAACAGGTAACATAATTATGGTTTCATATTTAGATGTAAATACTGGTATTTTTAAAATAAAAACTAAATTGTTATTTCTAGTTACTAAACTACTTTCTATATGTTCTAATTTTTGTACAGATATATTAAATCTTTTATTTTCTTCTTTTGTAAGAATATTTCTTCCTAGAATTCCTAATCTTGAAAAGACTATATTGTCTTGTAATTTCTCAACTTCATTGTTTAACAACATTATATCGGTATTAATTTGTAAGGATAATATACTTTTAGCTAAATTTTCTTGTTTTACTTCTGTTGAATTAATAAAATTTCTAAGCACGTATTGATGTTTGTTTATTCTGTCTGCCATAGTTTCTAACTCTGTTTGGAATTGCGTATTAATCCCTATCTGTTTGTTTAATTCTGTTATAGCATTTTTATTGTTTTCTTCTATTATTTTCAAATGATTCTCAATTTCTAATCTTTCATCATTATCCATAACACCAAAAAGAAAATGGAGTGCACTACCTCCTATGTTTATTATTCCTCTCTTTTGTCTAGAATAAGGAAGTATACTATGTAATTTTGATTTTGTATCTCCTAATGCTTCTGTCATTAGTCTTTTTAATCTTAAGTCATTAAAATTATTATAGCCTGTTTCTATAGAAAATTCAATTTGTTTAATTATTTCATTATAAGTTTCTAAATTAATAATGTGAAGTATTTTGTCATATCTTTCAATCAATTCAATTGGCTCTTGTTTAATTATAATATATCCTGCTTGGTTACGAATTTCTTGCAATAAGAACTCTGATTTCACCATGGTTATGATGCAGAATAAATAAATGCTTATGGCTTTCATATTGCCTGTAAAGAGATTAAATTACTTATCGCTATTTTGATATTTATATTTTCTTTTGAAAAAGCTTTTATGTATTTTTTTCTGATTAGCATAATATTTGTTATTTATTTTTTCTACTTTTGTTTTCTTATATTTTGCAGCTATCTTCTTTGCTGTTCTAACTACGTCTGCTTTTACGTATAAATCTTTATTTAAATCTGGTTCAACAAAATCTATTTTATTTTTATTTCTTTTATTAATATTATCTTCTTTAACTTTATGAATCTTTCGTCCAATTTCTTCTAACTCTTCTAACTTAATTTTGTTTTGAATAAAATCTATAGGCTTTCTTAATGTCGTTGAATGGATTGTACAGTTATATATACTAACTGCTTTTATTACTTTCTCTTTTAAATTTAATACGTTCTTTTTCTTTTCTTGTACATTATATATTCTTATATGTTCATTGAGTGTACCATGCACTCTTTCTACATCTGAGTTTCCTGTCTTATGATTTGGAGTTACAAGTTGTATCTTAATTCCTTCTTCGTTACAATATTCTTTAAATGCTAGGCTATTAAATTCATTGTCGCATACGATTTCTTCAGGTTTGCCTAGTATAGAGTTTCTAAGTTTAAGTTGTTCAATTATTTTGTGAGCGTTTCTACTAGCTATGGGAAAAGCTGTCAAATGTTTAGTAAATTTGTCAATAATTGTCAAAAAGTAAATATCTTTACTTGGAATATATATATCCATGTGTATAAGCTCATTTGGCTTAAGTGTAGTTTTACTTATTTCAAATTTTATTTTCTCTGGATTTCTATCATGTTTCGCTGTTTGACATACAGTACAATTGTTTATGTATCTTCTTATTAATTCCCTTAATTTTGGAAAATAGAATTCATTTTTAATTTCAAGATATGTTTCTTGTATTCCTCGGTGATTATATTGTTTATGAATCTTTTCAATGAGATTCAACGCATCATTTGTATTACTTAAATCTTTTAAAAGCGTAATGCATCTTAGTAATATCAGTTTACTTTGATTGCTGTAAAGCTCAACATATTTTTCCTGAATTTTGCAAAATAAATTATCACTTGGACAATATAATGCCACTTTTCCGTGATCGGGTAAAAATTCTCTTAATGCTTCAGTAAAATAATCGCCTCCATCTTTTGATTTAATAGTTAGTCTTCTTACACCTTGGTGTATACATTTTATATTTTTATTTTCATCTTCTGACTCTATAACTTCTATTTGATGCTTAAACATATTTGTAGGTAATTCTGAAATTCCTATATGATCATTTCTTTCTTCTATACCACTATGATTTGTGGCTAACGATGTATCTTCATTTGCATTGATTGCATTGATTTCAAGTCGACTAAGGTAATCTGCTACACGATTTTCTTTTCCTTTTAAATATTCGATATCGAAGTCATATTCATTTAAACTTATTTTCCATCTCTGGAGTTTTGAATTTGGTTCTTTAAGGTTGCTTAACCAAATTAAAGGTCTGTGATCGGTTCGTATTTTAAATTTGCGACCGTAGAGATATGATCGAAAATATTTTACTGACCATACAATACTTAATAATTCCTTCTCAATAGTGCTATATCTACGTTCATGTTCGTTAAGGGTTCGAGATGCATAGCATAATGGATGATTTGATTGTGAAAGGACAGACCCAATTGCATAATTTGATGCATCTGTTGTTAACACGAATTCTTTAGTGTAATCAGGATATTTTAAAACAGGGTCACTAGATATGAGTAATTTCAATTCTTCAAAAGCTGTAATATATTCTGGGTCTTTAATATTTATCTTTGTTCCTTTTTTCAGGTATTTTGTCATAGGCACTGCTACTTTTGAATAATCTCTTATAAATTTCCTATAATAACCTGTTAGTCCTAAAAACGATTTTATTTGTTTAGTTGTGCATGGAATGGGTATTTTTTCGATAGCTTTTATTTTATCTGGATTTGGCTTTATTCCATTTGTAGTAATAACATGACCTAAGTATTCTGTTTCTTTGCTAAAAAATTTGCATTTATCTATTTGTATTTTTAAATTATTTTCCTTCAGTTTCTGAAATACTTTATTTATTGAAGAAATATGTTCTTCTAATGATGTACTAAATATAAGGATGTCGTCTAAATAGACAACACATATTTTTCCTACAAGTCCTTCTAATACGTGATTTATCATTCGCTGAAAAGTAGCGGGGGCATTTTTTAATCCGAATGGCATCCGATTAAATTCGTAATGATTATTAGCTGTTGAAAAAGCAGTTTTATGCCTGTCTTCAGGGTTCACCAATATCTGATGAAAGCCTTTCGCTAAGTCAAGAGTAGTAAAATATTGGGCTCTCCCCAATTTACTGAATATTTCGTCAATATTTGGAATAGGAAACTTGTCTTCCACGGTTATTTCGTTAAGTTTTCTATAATCTATGACAATACGCCATTTCTTGATTCCTGAACTATCTATCTTTTTGGGTACAACCCAGATAGGTGCATTATATGGGCTACTACTTTCTTTTATTATACCTTGATCTAACATTTCAATTATTTGGTTTTCTACTTCATTTTTGTGTATTTCTGGGTATCTATACAATCGTGTATATATTGGTTTATTATTTTTCGTTTCAATTTTATGAGTAACTTCTTTAACATGAGTTAAAATATCTCCTTCTTTATAAAATAATTTCTTGTTATTCTTGAGTATTTGAATTAGTGCTTTCTTTTCTTCGGCGTTCATATAAGGTTTAATTAATTTATTTATTAAATTTTCATTTTCATCAATTCTACATAAGTTTATTTGTGTATTTGATAACTCTAGAATATAATTTTCTAGAGGATAATCATCCTTGGGTTTTGATAGTAATGGTATTTCTATATTATTAATTTTCACAGTATGAGTATAGTATGATAATTCGGCTTGTAATGGTATAAGTATATTGTTTCCTAAAATTCCATCGAATGTACTATTCGTAATTGGAGTAATTAAAAATTCCATGGTTGATTCTTTTTTATTAAATTCACTTGGTAATGGCAAAATTATTTTTGTACGTATTAAATTATCTCTAAATAATGTTTTAATGGTATCTAGTTTAGTTTCAAAATGTTTTGGAAATATATTTTCTTTCAAAATAGAAGTTGCAGCTCCTGTGTCTACTAATAATTTAAGCTTTTTATTTAAAATATGGACATCTATGCAGGGTAATGGTCTGCTGAGGCATGTATTTGAAAATTTGGTGTACTTTGGGTTAAATGATCCACTTCCATTGGTTCTGGAATATTTCTTTGCGTAACAAATGTATTACGATTTTGATTGGAAAAATTACCACTTCTGTTCGGTTGCCTACAATACTGTTCGTTTTGATTTTGATTATTATTTCTATTAAAGTGTTTACTATTGTTATTAAAATTTCTCTTGTTATTATTCCTATAATTAAAATTTTTGAAATCATTTTTGTAATTTCTATCGTTTCTATAGTTTGGATTAAAATTATTAGGTTTATAATTATTATTAAAATTATTATTGTTATTAAAATTATTTTTGTACTCATTATTTTTAATGTTTCTATCGTTCCTATTATGAATATCTTCTTTTGTCCAATGACAAGATTCTAATTTATAGAATGCTTCGCTAAGGGTTGTTATGTTATGATTGATTATTATTGAACTTGCGTTCGGGGGTATTCTTTCACAAAATTTAGATAATAATGACGCTTCATTATTGAAAGGATTGTATTCTTCCGGTTTATTTTCAGATAAATAATATTTATTATTTAGTCTACATAGGATTTCTGAGAATGTATTATATAGTTGAGAAATGTTTTTTGAATAAACTTTATCTGCTAGTTTAATTTTAGAAAAGATTCTTTCTCACCAAAATTCTTTACTAGAATATTGTTTATGTCTTGCCAATTATTAGGGTCGCCACTCCTTAATACTACCTCTAGGGCGAAATCTGTTATTTTTGATTTTATTTCACTCACTATAAATTCTTGTGAACCTTCGTTATACAACCTACATGAATTTATTAAAAATTCTGCTTTTTTTATAAATATAATTAAATTACAATTCTTCCCATTATAGGTTGGTAAATTTTTTAATAATTTTAGGGGGTCAAGGTTGATTGAAGCCATTTTTACCTGATTTTCTACTCTTAATACTGGTTCACTGTTTTGTTGATCTGCTGCTACTGGATCTGTTGATTTGATTTCCTTTTCGTCGGGTTTTAATGCTGGTGGAATCCTATATGGATTATATTTCTTCATTTAATTATTCGATCTCGTTGGGGCTTTCGACTTGGATTATTATTTTTGCCACGTAAAGTTGTTCTTCCTTCTTTTTACACGTTGGGGCTTTCGACTTGGATAGTTCTTCCTTCTTTCACTTTTTCAATTTAGGTTATATAGGTACATATATTATATTTTTGTTTAAACTTTTTCTTCTGTCCCAGTTTTGTTTTTAATTAATTCTCCATTTTAGTTGGAGTGAGCTACTAATTAGTATTTTTTTCGATTTTAGTTCGAAATTCGATTTTCACTCGAATATATATTTTTTTTTTTTTATTTCACTTTGTGTGTAGTATTTCTGCGGTGCTCTGCTCCCTTTTGAGTTTTAATTTCCTCTAGTTGCATTCAATATATGTTATATTATTTTTTTTTTCTTTTTTTTTTCCAGTCCAACATTCCCTCTATGGGATTTCGTGAAATTGTCCTTCACGGATCTGTATTCACTATGTTTTTCACTGAATATTATTAATTTATTGTCCTATACCTTTTTGGTTATATCACTTAACCGGTATTTAACTATTTCAATTAGTACGGACGATTATTTTTTAAATCCCGAATAAAACTTTAATAAGTACGATTCATTGATCTTTCGAGATCCTACCGACTGCGCCAGTTTTGTTTACGGTTCGAAAACTAATTAAAAAAATATAATATTTGTATTCTCTTTTTAGAGAATACCACAACTAAATGAGAACTCCGTTTTTATTTTTAACAATATTAGTTTATTTAAAAAAAAGCTTCAGATCCCTTACCGTGGGTCGGGGGAAATCTTAGGCTATACGAAGATCAACTAAACTTGACTGAATTGAAATGAACAAGAAGCGATATTGCTCAGATGAAACCCTTTTTATATTAATTAAATGTTAAGTCAGCAAATCTAAGTTTGACTGACGATCATAATTCTTTTGTCTTATTATTGCTGACACAAGATATATAGAATCTACTTTGGGATGAACTCCCACACAAATTGTTTATGCTTAAATGTGCTGATATGCACTTTGATGTGTATCTTGTGTTAGCATTACAGTTTTATATTGATAGAGGGTGTTTTGAATAATTATAATGTGATGGTAGGGTGTTCTGATAATGTAACCTTATGTCCAAACAATTTTTAGACAAGGCGATGAGTTGTCGTGTAACTTCTTTTACATTATCCGTGGAAAATTGGTGCAGAGCTCCCACGTTAACACCAGAAGCACTATCTTTAAAAAGTCTGTCCAATTACTCGCTTGATTGTTGATGACTTTGACACTATCAAAAGAATTCAGCGTGATGTCAATGGGGATTTTGGGAGCATTGAGACAGAGACGGGAAGCGATTAATGATGGTAAAACAAAGAGCATGCTGTCATCATGAAATAACCTACAACACTAACAGACGTCTCGGTCTAAACGTCACCATCAACAGATATAACTTGTAAGAAGTTAAGACCCTCATCATGTCTGCCTTAGTATATGGCACGGAAGCATGGACTGCTACGAAAGCGGAAAAAATCACTTTGATTTGAGATAAAAGTTTTCGCATGATTTACTTACCCGTATGTATAAACGGCGAGTGGGAGAGAAAATGAAACCACGAGCAGTACGGGAAAATGTATTTGAATGTTAAATGAAAAATACAAATTTCCTTAAAACCTTAAAATTCTCAAAACCATTTTTGTCTACAATTGAGGTAAGTTTTTTGTTTTTATACTCGTTTAAACAAAAACAGTACTTTTAACAGTTTGTTTTAAATGAACTTAAAACATTTTTTAGAAACTATTATTATTATTATTTATTATTATTATAGTTTTATCTAATATATAAAATATTCCTGTCACAGTGTTAGTTGCCATACTCCTCCGAAACGGCTTAACCAATTTTAATGAAATTTTGCATATATATTTGGTAGGTCTGAGAATAGGTTTTTATCTATTTTTTATATTCCTAAGTGTTATGGTTTAATTGCATCAACATCGTATTGGTGCAACGATCTAACGATAGTATTCAGTAACACTATGTACAATGAAGCATTGATTGCTATTGAGGATCTTTGCATTATCATTGCCAACTTACCACTCAGTCATTTCGGTATGCATTAACCAAATCGAAATGGATCTGATTTAATAGACACTGAATTGAATCGTGAAATACAATACAATACTGTAGAAATGGTGGCGATTGTTGCTCACAAAGAACCATGTATGACATTTATTTTTGCTAAAACAGTGTAAAATTATCATCTGGGATGAATGCACTATGGCACACAAACATTCGCTTGAGGCGTTGAACAGGACATTGAAAGATATAAAAACAACTACAGACTATTTGGCGGCACTCTATTACTACTTTCAGCTGATTTGAGACAAATCCTTCCCGTTATTCCGCGTTCAACGTACGCTGATGAGATCAACACGTGCTTAAAATCATCGCAACTGAAAGTAAATATGCGTGTTCAAATGCTTTAAGATCCATCCGCTGAAACATTCTAAAAACAACTGTTGATAGATATATAGGCGACGGAAATGTTACTGCACGATTATTGATTCACAAGATGCTCTCATTGACCAGATATTTCCCGATGTACATAGACAACATACAAATCAAGAGTGGCCGTCAGAAAGAACAATTTTAGCAGCAAAAAATGTGGATGTCAACGAATGAAATCTCAAGATACAACATTTGTTACCAGGAGACTTGGGATCATACAAATCTATTGATACAGTTTGTGATGCTACCGAAGCTGTAAATTATCTAGCTGAGTTTTTGAACTCATTAGATTTACCAGGCATGCCACCGCAAAATTTTCAACTGAAGGTTGGATCTCCGGTAATTTTTTTTCGTCATTTGAACCCACCACGGTTGTGCAACGGCACGCGATTAGTAATTAAAAATGTTATCCAAGCCATAATTCTAAATGGCAAATTTTGCGGTGAAAATATATTATTACCGCGAATCCCTATTATGCCCACAGATGTGCGAATTCAATTCAAACGCCTTCAATTTCCAATTATTGGCATTTGCAATAACTATCAATAAGTCTCAAGGCTAAACGATGATTGTCTGCTGCTTACATTTGAGCACTTCATGTTTTTCACACGGACAATTATACTTGGCGTGCTCTCAAGTGGGCAAACCATCCAGTTTGTATGTATTGGCGAAAGATGGGATCACACAAAATATTGTTCACTCTGTTGCATCAAGGGATTGATATTGGTCTTTTGTAGTACAGTCATAATTAGCGATATGTATATAATTTTAAAGAATTAATTTTAATAAATTAAAGAAATTTGTTTAGTGATTTTTTATTTTAATATTTTATCACCTCTTACAGTGCTCTATACCTCTCCCACTTATATACCACATCCTTACACACTTACAATAAGTTATTTATTTCTAGCAAAATATTCTCTAGAAATTATTTATATGGCAACACAACGTTTGTCGGGTCAGCTAGTTGAAATATAAATAAATTACATTATCAATAAAAAAAAACTAGATAAAGCGATAGCTACCAGGACTTTTCGCTAATTTTTTAAAAACTCAAATTGCACACTACCGAAAATAGATATGAAGCTGGCAGTCTTCCCCACTTTTCGGAAGCTTGTTCTATTAAATGAAATAGCTGATTGTTTAATATTCCTACAGGATCAACTTTAAGATACCTACTTTAATTAAGATTATTTTTTAAGCTGAGAAAAATGTATATTAGCTGACCACATTCAACAGGTGATTAACTAAACAAACCTATAATGGATAGGTTTGCATGCTTAAGAACCAATCCGTTTCCAAATGTTCTTGGATATGTAGACAAAATAATAGCAAATGATGCCAACTTCACCAATTTGACAGTCATTGTAATAGTCAAAAAAAAACTTACACTGTTTGCTTACAATGCAATTTCATGAGTACGCGGAAGTTTTACAATTACCAACTCAGCCATACATTTAAAATATTTTTTAGTGAAATATTTACTCCCAAACTTAAAGCTACTCTTAAAAACTAAATAACCAAAAAGGCTTGATTCCCATATCTTGATTTTTTTGACGATTTAATTAAATTCATGTTTCACTTGTAATTGTCACAGCTAAGCTTTAAAGTAATCATGTTTTTGAGAGTATCATTTACTTCCGAACTTAAATTGCTGCAATAGTCTATAGGGGCCTATTACTGTATTTAAAAATATATTTCTCGGTCCCTACCTATTTAGGTAGGTACCTACGTCCTGTTTCTTTTGACCAATCTCGATGAAAATCCTCTTCTTATTATGTGTACCATTCAAGTCACAGAATTAATTCTGATTTCATTTCACAAACAAAAAAGTCATTAATTTAACCTCAACAATGCGCATTATGTCGTCTGTTCTTTTCGATGCACATAAAGAACAACCACATTTTTGATATAAACATTAAGGAGAAATATATTAGAAAACATGAAAACCTTACTAAATGAAAAGCACATTAAAAAAAGTGCAACAATTCATTTTCTTGCACCAAAGTGACAAATGGCCATTTATGCACATAAAAACAAAGAAAAACAAAACAACAATCTGTCTCGGTCGTTCCACTTTATTTCTACTTTTTTGTATTCGCTTCTCCCTCTCTCTTGGCCTTAAGGATGCATCTACCTACATCTTTTCTTTTTTCAATAGCGGCACCAATAGTGTATAGGACTAGACAGAGCCAACAAAAAATAAGAAACAAATCTGCTAATACTTTTTTCCCTCCTTCTAAGCATATCCCTTTTGTGTGTAGAAGATTCTGTTGGATAGAGATGACGGCTATGAGATGAAAATGCACACAATTTGTGTATGTGTGTACTGTGTATACGTATATGTTTGGCAGAAGGATGTTATGCCTTTTAATGCATCAACGATGCTTTACACACTCGTTACTCACATTTGTTACTGCACTTTGCATTTTCAAAAGTCTTACACAGACTGACACAAAGGACGACAAGGAGTTAAAGGTATATTCATTTTACCCTTTTTTAACGCCCCAATATCCTTCATCATTTAAGTACACCACCTACCTACTACCTACAATATTCTTTGTTTGCTTAGTGCACTCTGTATGGAAGGATATTTCTCAGAAAGGACACTTTTCTGCAGTAAAAAAAATATCCCTTACCTATTCTCTTTTTTTTTACTGTTATTTTATAGTATGCTTATGAAAAGGGGCAACTCTGGCAAACCACATTTGGTTGGAAATATGTTGCTATATGTTTCGATGTAAATTTTTAAGTGCAGTTTTGTTTCCATTCCGTTAAAAGTTCCTCCTCGCACACACATCCTCTGTCCGATATCCTTTCATACAATATAAGTTGAGTAGGAAGGTTGGTCGGGTATATAAGCCGCAGTTTCACACATGTTTCATAAAAGGCTACAACAGGTTTTCCTTTTTCAGTCTTCTTCTTTTTAGGTGATATGGGGGAAAATCTATAAGGACATGGATCTCCTCCACACAGTCCGTTTTTATGGACGTGCAAAATAATAAAAAAAGAAACTTGATTTAACGATTGTGAAACGATTAAGTCAGCAGTAAAAGCTTGATTTACGTTAAGGGGAGGTAATAATAAAAAAAAATAAAACGAAAACCAGAAGAAAATTCAACATCGTCGCCATCCGCATCGTATACGAAGTAGAAAAAATTCACAAAGGTAGGCAGGATTTGTGAGAGAGAAAGAGAAGGTAAATATATATGACACTAAAATCTATTCGTAGTAGTAGTGTATAGTTAGTATCGGTTCTTCGGATTTTCCTCTTTTTTTTTTTTGGTTTTGAGATCATCCTGTTGAAATGTCCATAAAAAACGATTTGAGTTTGAAGTGAAATAATCCATATCCTTTTAGCGGTTTTTTATGAGAATCCTATGGGGACATATATCTACCTATACCCTTTCATGCACACACTATTGGTAGAATAGTTTATTTTTCCAGGTCACCATGCCTTGCGTTGTTGAATTTGGTTGTAAAGATGAATCCTTGAAACGAGTGTTTGAATATTGGCACTTTTATGCAAGGCCATATAGTCACAGTAATGAAAAGGTTACATGATATTCATGCAACAATATAACTTCATAAGTGGTTTAGAAATATTTAATACTTGTCCCAAAAATCGACAAGTATTCGTTACATGTGTTTTAACAACATTTTATGTAGATAGTATATTTTATATAGGTAGTATAGTTTTTTGGAAAATTTCATAACAATCTATTAAGTGTTTAATTGTCAAAATTTTGAATAAAATTCTTATAAAGGTCATAATTCTTCAAGTTCTTCAAAAACTGTAGATCACTTTCATCACTAACATGACACGAATATAGGAATTGGTGCGAGTTGTTAGTCACAAGGCCATGGATCTCTACGGACTGCTGCCAACTTATTTATTTTTATTTTCAAAAAAGGGTTTTCCAGGAGAGAGTTCCAACTCTGAAAGTTGATAAAGCTTATATATTTTTGAATCTATAAAACTGATGTTTTTAAGGATATGTGATTTTCAAGAAGTAATAAAACAAATACAATTTTAGTTTATGGTCAATAATTAAGCTTTATTATAAAGATAGAGGTTTCAGACTATGTTGTAAAAATTTCAGTCGAGATGTTCAATTTTTCAATCAATTTTTTCAGCTATTGGGCTCTATGTCATCAATAACACGCCGAATATTCTCTTCCATGGTGTCAATCAATTCGGGATTATTTTCGGAGATAAGTGACTTTGCAGAAATCCACAAAAATAGTTCAGCCGTGTTTAATCGGAAGATCATGGAGGCCTCGCCACAGGCCCACTACGCGAGACAATGCGCTTACGAAAAGTTTCCATTAATAAATTTATTGTTTCGTTGGCTATTAGTACCAATGGCGTGATGGTTATTATGTCGACCAAATATTGGAAGCAACGCAAGATGCATCGCACGCGAACCAAATTATTATTTTGGTAACAAATTTGAACGATTTGCAAATGTTGTTTAGGAGTAAGTCTATAAGTTAAGAAATAGAAAAACTATAAGAGATCATGTTTAACAGCTATCAAAAAGACCAACTCCAACTTAAAGTATTGAGAGATTGAAAACAAAACTTTAAAAAAAACACCAGTTCATTGCCATAATAGCTTTTCTGAGAGGACTATACGCAGTGTGGTTGAATAAATTTGAGTCCGCCCTGGTTGAGTAAGCGATCAACCAAATCTCGTTCGCCTCAGGGAAGAAGATTTGCCAAATTCCAAAAAATTCCAAAGGGAATCTGAGGCAGTCGATTTCGCTTCACTCACAAGAAATCAGCCTTTTGCGGACCAAAAACTTGTTTAAGATCGGAATCAAACTATTTCATTTTTCTGAATTGGGTCTTTGTTTGAAACTGACTCTTATTTTAATCGAAGAATCTGATTTACTAGGCCATACCAATCTATACATAAGATTCAATGAGGTTAAATTTTCTTCTTTAAATAAAAAAAAAAAGAGGCTGGGACGCGACCCACACTGATAACTTCTCATCCCGTCTGTCGATTTGTCTAGCATAAAAGTTTGTCTATATATATCAATGTTTACCATATTTGCGTACTATTTTTGTAGATTTTATTTTTTTTATAAAAAACGGACTATTGGATTTTTATAAAAAAAAACACACACGTTGTTTTGTCATATAAATAATTTCTAGAAAATATTTTGCTAGAAATAAATAACTAACTTATTGTAAGTGTGTAAGTATGTAGTATTGAAAGTGAGAGAGGTATAGAGCACTGTAAACGGTGATAAAATATCAAAACAACAAATCACCAAAAAAATTTTTTTAATTTATTAAAAATTATTAAAAATATATTAATGCAACAGAGTGTACAATGTTTTTTGTGATCCCATTTTTCGCCAATACAAACAAACTGGATATTTTGCTCACTCGAGAGCACGCCACGTATAATTGTCCATGTGAAAAACATGAAGTGCTCAAATCTAAGCCCCAGACAGACATTGAAGGCGTTTAAATTGAATTGGCACAACTGTGGGTATAATAGGGATTCGCGGTAATAATATATTTTCACCTCGGAATCTGCCGTTTAGAATTATGGCTTCGATAACATTTTTCATTAATTTTTTAATTACTAATTGCTTGTCGTTGCACAACCGTGTTGTTGCACAACGTTCAAATTACGAAACAAAATTACCGGAGATCCAAACTTCAGTTGTAAATTATGTAGTGGCATGCCTGGTAAATCAAATGAGTTCAAAAACTCAGTTGGATAGTTTAAAGCTTCGGTAGCATCATAAACTGTATCAATTGATTTGTATGATACCAGGTCTCCTAGTAACAAATGTCGTATCTTGTGATTTAATTTGTTGACATCCACTTTTTTTGCTGCTAAAATTGCTCTTTCTGTCGGCCACTCCTGATTTGTATATTTTCTGTATACATCGGGAAATATCTGGTCAATGAGAGCATCTTGTGAATCAATAAACGTGCAGAAATTGACCGGTAATTTTATGCATCCAGTTTAATCTGTAGTAACTTTTCCGTAGCCTATATCTAACAGTTGTTTTGAGAATGTTTCAGCGGATGCATATTGAAGCATTTGAACACGCATATTTAATTTCAGTTGTACTTTTTCAACATAACGCCGCAGTGGTGATGATTTTAAGCACGCGTTGATCTCATCAGCGTACGTTGAACGCGGACTAACGGGAAGTCTTTGTCTGGAATCACCTGAAAGGAGTAAGTAACAGAGTGCCGCCAAATAGTCTTTTTCATCCCAGGTGATAATTTTACACTGTTTCAGCACTGTGGCCATGGATGATTGTTTTTTTTATATTGCACACCGCGTCTGGGTTATTCTGAATAATTTAGTGGCAGTTTTAATGCTGAATGAGCTGTTGAAGATGCAACACCATTATTTGATCGTATTTTAGCAGAATTAGCGAAATAAGGAATGTTTTGCCAGTTCCACCTGGTGCATCCAAAAAAAGAATCCACATTGTCCTGCCGAAACTGCTAGCATGATGTGGTCATAAATGGTTCTTTTTCTTCATTCATTATTGGGACATTGCGAGCGACAATCGCTGCCATTTCTACAGAATTTTATTGAAGTTCACGATTCAATTCAGTGTCTATTAAATCAGATGCATTTCGATTTGGTGCAATGCATACCGAGATGACGGAGTGGTAAGTTGGCAATGATAATGCAAAGATCCTCAATAGCAATCAATGCTTCATTGTACATAGCGTCATTGCTTAAATTTGTGAATTTTAACTGATTTTAAAGTGTTTTTTTTAAAGAAACAATTTGAAAGTGAAAATTAAGCCACTTGAAAATTTTATACTCAAAGGTGAGTCTACATTTTATTAAATAAGTAAGTGTAAATCGCATAAATGATGGGAATAAAAAGAACACCACCAAAAAACAACAACAATAAAACTGCAAAAAATGTCACTCCATCGCAAGGTCCTAAAACCAAGAGACCATTTTCTGAGATTTCGCCTTTACACCAATCAACTTCGGAAGAAATAATGTCACAACAAAACTCAGAAGTCGGAAACATGCAGATAGTTGATCTTAAATCCATGATCGAGACTTCGCTAGCAACTATTCTCGATGTTAGACTGCAAAACCTTCCAACAAAGGCAGACCTCATAGAAATAACAACAAAAGTGCAGTCATTAGAACAAAGCAATGCAGCGCTTCTGTCAAATTTACATCTAATGGAGGACAGGTGCCTTGAACTAGAGCGCCAAGTAGAAATTCTCGAAAGGAAATCCATAGAGAATAACTTAGTTCTGCATATTCCATCGCAGGACAACGAGCAGCAAGCAATAGAAACTGCTAAAAAGGTGTGCATGGATTAACTGCGGCAAGAAAACACTACAAAAATAAAACGAACACGGATAATTCGCTCCAGAGACAACAGAATAGCAAATGTTATTGTAGAAATGCAGGAATCTGAGGATGTACCGTGCATATTGAAGAATGCTAAAGAGCTGAAAAACAGTGGGATATCCATCCATCGAGACTACACGAAAGCTGCACGAGATAAAAGGAGACGACTAATACAAATAAAAACAGATATAGTCACAAAAAACAGAAACGCTAGAGTTCTAATTCGCGGACAAACATTACAAGTCAACAATAAAACATTTTATTTTGATCACAACAATAAACTCAAATGCGACGAAGAAGATGGAATACATATGCTACAGCAATTGATTTGTGACAGCGAAACTGACAGTTTATTCACCACACGTCAGAATGCACAATATACCAAGGATGTAAACACAATGCCTTCGACCAGTGCTGTCGTTAGTACTCCTAAACATAATATTTAGTACTAAAGCCGTCTGCCAACCAAAAATTTTATGTAATGATTTTAGTTATAATAAGTTAGAATTCTTTAAGATATTATCCTACAATGTGTCAGGGCTACTTAATAAATCACTTTTTACTGAGTTTTATAAATTTGTGAATAATTTTGAATTTGTAGATTTTTTTTTAGATTAGATTAGATTTATTCATTCATAATAATATTTACAAAAACATTTGAGTTCAAATTTAAATTTAAATTTCAATCTTTATTGGCATGGCCGGAAGGGCCGTCAGCCAGATGATAGCCTTAATTCAAAAAAAATGTCTAATTTTTGTTGTTTTATGGTGCTTTATATACAATTTTATATTAAAAGTCTTCTCTTATTATCTGTCTTCTATAGTTAAGTGCTATTTTTAAGTATTGAGATAGTTTTTTCCAATCTGTTCCATTTAGAATTTCAATGAGTTCCGCTTGTTCCATATAACTTTTCTGCCATATTTGTCGCCGAATTTCTGCTAGAATCGGGCACCTTGCGATGAAATGCAGTACGTTTTCTCTTTCGTTGGTGTTGCATAAGGAGCAGCTTAGTAATAGGTCATTGCGATGTGGAATGAAATTAAGAGGCAAAAGTTCACCTCTAGCCCTGAAAATCAATGATATTGTTTCAATGTTATGGGTGTCCTTGAAGTAGTTGGATACTCCTAAATTGTGCTGAAGTAGGGGGTAGAATTCCCTATGTAGTGAACTAGTGGCTTGCTCTATACTTTTCTCTCTAGATTTGGAGTGGAGCTTTTCGAGTAGACTGTTAAGATATGGTTTCCATTCTTGTAAATTGTCTAAAGTTAGGTTGAAAGAGAGTTCACAAGAGTCCGCTAAGTTTTTCCATTCCTGAAACCATGAGCTTTGCGACTTTATAATCGAAACAGCAATCTTTCGTGCAACTTTATCCACATGGCTATACATTAACTTGGTAATGTAGTTGAAGTGCAGTTTTAGCGATGAGAGATGTAAGGGTGATAGACCGGTTTCAATGAGAAGCATGTAGTTAGGTGTTGTGTCGGGTAGTCGGAACTGCCTCTTTAGAAAAAACCTCAGGAGTTTTTCAGTGGTTTCAGACTGATTCCAGCCCCATGATTCCGCAGCATACAGCATTATTGATTCGGACGTTGCGAGAAAAACTTTGTATTTTGCACTAAATGCTAGGTCCTTGTTACCATACACATTTTTCCACACCGTCCCAATCGCATTTTTGGATGAAGAAAGTTTTTTTACTAGGTGTTTTTCTAGGTTTAAGTTGCTCGTCATAGTGTAACCCAAGTATTGGTATTCCCTCACAGTTTCAACTTGGTCCGCTCCATAATACCATTTCTCGTTTGCAGCCAATCGCCCTGATCCTCTCCGAAACACCATTGTTTTTGATTTGTCAAGGTTTACTGTTAAATTCCACTTCGAACAGTAATTCCGTAATTTGTTGATCATTAGCTGAAGAGATTCAGGAGATTCGGCTAACATGACAAGATCGTCTGCGTACATCAGAACTTTAATTCTTAACCCATCAATTGTTATGCCACACGGCATGTCTTTTATTAGATCTTCGATATAAAGGCAGAAAGCTGAAGGGCTGAGATTGCAACCTTGTTTCAATCCTACTAGGGCAAGAAACCAATCAGATAGATTTTGCCCATCCCATACTGCATACGTTGTTTCTTTATAGATGTCCTCAATAATTTTTCCAAATTTTAGAGACATCCCATCTCTAAACAATTTGAACATCAGAGCCTTTCTGTCGATGGAATCGAATGCGGCACGGAAGTCGATGAAACATGCGTATAGTTTTTTTTTTCTACGAATATATACCTCTGCAATGTTGGTCAGGCTAAATATGTGATCCACTGTGGAGTATCCCTTTCTAAATCCAACTTGGAATTCACTCAGAATATGGTTACTTTCAATCCATGCTGTGAGTCGGCTTCTTAAAATTTCCATGAAGATTTTGAGCGATGAGTTGAGAAAAGCAATACCTCGATAGTTGGATGGGTCCGTCTTATCTCCTTTTTTGAATATGGGAAAAAGTATTGATTTTCTAAAAGCATCCGGTGTTTTGCCTGTAGTGAAAATATCATTGTACACTTTTGTGAGAAGTGTTAGAAACTCCAATGTTGCGTATTTCCAGAATTCATTTGGGATCCGGTCAATCCCGGGAGCTTTGTTGTCTTTAATTTTGGCTACAACTGCTTCGACTTCAGAGATCGCTATCTCTCTATCTAGAATTTGATTTTCGACATTTGGTCTAGCGTATTGTATTGGAGGAGCAAAAAGTTTTGGGTTCAATTGTCCTTCAAAATGATGTCGTAGTGTTTCTGCAGGCGGTAGTGATTTTGTTACAAAAGGTCTTCCTTTTATATTTTGTATTCCTTTCCAAAATTTCGAGGAGTTTTTGCAGTACGCTAGACTTTCAGCTTGTTTTTTTGAGAAGCTAAGTTTTTTGCATCTACATAAAGCTTTGTATGTTCGATTTGCTGCAAGATAGTTTTCTTTCAAAGACTGTTCATTTAAATGTTGGTATAGATGAAGAAGCGCAAAAGATTTTTTACGGGCAGACTCACATTCCCTATCATACCAGGCTGATTTTATTTTAAGGGACTTAGTGTTAGTGTTTGGGAGATGTGAGACCGCTGTCGATGTTATCACGCTCTGCAGAGCTTCCATAGTTGGCGAGTGCTCATGTAGACCGTGTGCTGTAATACTGCGATTTAGTTTTGCCTGATATATTTCAACACGATTTGTCTGCCATTTAAGTTTAGGGAGAAGCAAATTTTTTGATTCGGGTTGACTATTTGAATATGTCGTGGTTAGAGTTGTAATTAATGGCATATGGTCAGAATAAATTTGACTATCCACTTCAAAATCAAATAAATTGCCGATCAAATCAGTGGACATCATAAGATAGTCGATAACAGACTGACCTGGGTTTCTGATAAAAGTAAGTTTACTTTCCTCGTCTCCTTTTTTAGTACCATTCATTATAGCCAAATCAAAAGAACTTCCCATTTCCAAGATTGATTTTCCCCTTGCGTTGATTTCTGCGTCTTTTGATTTTCTTGGGACAGGACGGCTTCCAAAAGACACACATTGTTCTTGTCCGGTTCGCGCGTTAAAATCCCCCAACAGGACGCAGTGCTTATCACCCAATACTTGCATTGTGTCATGTAAATGGGTAAAGTCCGTTTGCCAATGCGAACAATTTAAATATACTGGGACTAGATTTATAGTTTTTTTATCGATTAATATCTCTAAGTATTTGAATTCTTCTATTTCTTTGAAAGTGCACTTGATTACAGACAAAGATTTTTTAACGCCATAGAGTGTTCCATCTGATGCTCTTCCTCTCGTCGCTCCATTCCTTTTTACCGCTGCAACCCAGCATAGTTCGTAATCGCTGAAATATTCTTCAAAGTATTTTTGGTCATGGTGCAGAGTGTGAGTTTCGTATAGCAAAAATATTTCAAAAGTATTGACATAATAAAAGAAATGTCGATGTATTTTCTTATTAGATAAACCATTAATATTATAACTTAAAATTTTTAATTTCTTAAAACTAACAACATTTTCAATATTCTGGCTGACTGCTAAATCCTAGTGCGAACGTCCATTAACTTGAACTGCACTACCGACATCATGTACGTTTTCAAGTTGAGATGTAGGTGGCGGAAGATATCTCGCAGATGACGTTTGAGTGACATTTATTGATGACATTGGCAAGCTGTTGTTTTGATAAATAAATTTTTCTCGCTGTAAATTAACATTAAATTTTGACGAAAGAACGCTAAAACCATCTAACTTTCCACATAATAACCCAGCTTCATCATTCCAGAAAAAGTGTTGGTCATGAATGCGCAATTTATCATCAATCAAGCTAACCTTGAGATCTGGATTTTGCGATTTTACCTCCCTCCTTAGCTTCAACAATACGGTGCGTTTTCGGCGCATTCCCACTGGATAATCCTTGTGCATCGATATGCCAGTATTTGCAAGCCTTCTGCCTTGGCTCAGTATATCTCGAACTAACTGCCCATTTGCTACCTTCGCGCGGTAGGTCCGCCGGTTTGATGACTTGGTGCGTAGCTCCTGGAAGTTCTCGAAAGTTATAGCTGAAGCACCATTTGTAATACTTGTGCAGGTGTTTTGTAGTTGCTCCTGCGCGTTCTCACTTTTGGAACTGGGAAGATGAAAAATGATGTTGCTTTCTTTCATTTGCAGCTCCGAAACTTCCGAACGTCGTTCAAGCTGATCGCATCTCAATTCTAAAGTTCGAATTTGCGCCTTAAGACTTTCGTTGCTCACTCGCAGTTGGGAGAGTTCGGTGATAAGGAGTTGAAGATCTTGTTTTGTTGTGAGACTGTTGAATCTATCATCCAGGTTTTTAAAACGATCATCAAGCAGCCGGGTAAAATCGTCTAGCGATAGTTCACTAATGGAGCTCATGATTGTTTTATTTTTTTTTGTGTTTATTGTATTTTCTTTGTGATCAGGGGATCTTTCTAATAGATTTCGCTTCTTAGTTGCCGGTGTTTCGGGGTTAGAATTCATGCGTGTGCGATTTTTTTAGTATAACTTTAACTTATTGCTAGCACTTACGTGTCTTTGATTGTAAGAACTTAGACTAAAAGTTTCAGAATCTTTTGCAATGGTTAACAGATTTTTCTAAAATTTATTTACTTGTTAAAACTTAATTATTTTACACAGCACTCAGAAAACACTTGCTTTGTTTGACAGATCGTCGGCTATCCCCCGAATTTGTATTTTTATATGAGACATTCTTGACGGAAAATTATTTTAAAAATGTGGAGAATAAGCTAATAGATTATGATTTTAAGTGGATTCCTGCAGTAAGAACTCATTCGAGGGGTAGAGCAAGTGGAGGCTGTTTCTTCGGATTCAAGAAAAATCTCAATGGTATCAAATGCGAGTTTCATACACATAATGCAGCATCATGTGTGAAATTGAAAATGGAAAACAAGATTTTGTGGATAATACCTCTTTACTTAAATTGCAACAACTGGGAAACTGACTTCGAGCAACTAACCGAGCTACTAAACAACAGAAATGCGTCAAACGTTTTAATGATCGGAGATTTCAATGCAAGGGTTGGACAAGAAACAGGTGTGATGAATGCAATCAATGGAATAAATAGGCGATCAAAGGATGCAGTATGCAATGCAAGGGGAACAAAACTCTTAGAGCTCTGCGATTCTTTTGCCCTTCGAATTCAAAATGGAACTAGTTTGAGCGACGGTGTCGGCAATTTCACATTTGCCAGCGGGCAAGGAACTTCGGTGATAGACTATAGCATCTTAGGTGAGGAATGGGAGCCCTATATTACGGACCTTGAAATCGAAGGAGTACCATACTCGGACCACTTTCCAATAGTTGTAACCTTTTATAATAAAATAAATACTTCTGAAGAAACTACGAGCATGAAGCTGCTTCCAAAACTAAGATGGAAAGAGTCAAGAGCACCTACGTATAGACGTTTACTTGATTTGAAGCTTCAAACTCAAGAGGATGTGGACTTTGGTCATTTAGAACAAATAATCAAGACCTCATACCCACAAAAGCAAGTTAAAAATAAAGTAGGCAGTAAAGAACCGTGGTTCGACGAACAATGTCAGCTTGCTCGCATGGATACATTTCGCTGGCTTAATATGTTCAGAAATTTAAATGAAAGTCGTTTTAGAGATAAATATACCGAGGCGAATAAAAAATACAAGGAGCTGTGCAGAAGCAAAAAGAGAAGCTACAGTGAATTAGAAGCGTCGAGTTTGGCGAATTGTAAAGATGCATCGGAATTCTGGAAGCTTGCATGGAAACTTAATGGCAAACAATTTACTATAAATACGAATCTCTGTAAGAATGCACTGAGGGAACATTTCAACGTTTTGCTGAATCCAACACCAAGTACCTTAAATTGGCAATATGCAGTTCCTGGATTTGAAAACGAAATTTTAGATACTGAAATCACTTCGCATGAAATAGACTTAATTTTGGGAGGCCTTAAAGATGGAAAGGCCCCAGGAGCAAACGGGATACCTGTGGAATTTTATAAATATGGGACTAACAATTTGAAGGATTACTTGTCAAGACTTTTTAATAAAGTGTTTAATGGTAATTTAACGCCAAAGGAGTTCCGGGATTCGATCGTATTCCCCATACATAAAAAGGGCTGCCTAACGAATCCTGCAAACTATAGAGGAATCTCGTTCCAAAACTCCACTTATAAAATATTTACAGCAGTGCTACAAAAACGCCTTACAACATGGATAGATTCGCAGAATCTGTTAAAAGAGTTTCAAGCTGGATTTAGAGCAGGGTATTCGACAGTTGACAACGTTTTCATTCTGAGAAGTATAGCGGAAAACTTTTTGTTGCAAAATAAAAAATTGTATGTATTCTTTATCGACTTCAAGGCAGCCTTTGATACCATAGACCGAAGAGCTTTATTATACAAATTGTATGGAGTGGGCTTGTCACGAAAATTTGGGCGAGTTCTAGAAGCTTTGTATAAGGAAACACATGCAGCAGTGTGGAATGGAGCAGAACTTTCAGACTGGTTTGAAACTGGATCCGGTGTCAGGCAGGGATGCGCATTAAGTCCAACATTATTTGCTCTCTTCATAGATGATCTGATTGATTATCTGCCCGGCGGAGTGGTCTTCGCGGGAGAGAGTATAAAGGCGCTTCTCTTTGCGGATGACGTAGTAATGTTTGCAAATTCCCCTGAAACTCTGCAACTCATGATCAATAGAGTACATGATTATTGCCGGTTATGGAACCTCATAGTCAATATCGAAAAATCGAAAGTAATGATTTTTAGAAAAAGTGGTGGAAGAACCGCATCAAACGAAAAGTGGAAATTTAATGGGGAAAATATTGAGATTGTCAACGATTATAAGTATCTAGGTGTCTACTTCTCGAAGAACTTGAGTATGGAGAAGCATTTTAAGGAAAAGCTCCAGAAAGCAAAAGCGGCTATCAATATCTCATGGAAGAAATGTTTTATGAACAAAAACATCGCGCATAGCAGCAAATACAAGGTATTTGAAGCAGTTGCGGAGACCATTCTGCTATATGGATCTCAGGTTTGGAGAAGTAAGAAGTTTGACACAGTTGAACAACTTTTGAGGTTTTATGTGAAAAGAATATTCCATCTACCAGCAAACACGCCTAATTATGTTATTATGATTGAGACGGGGCTATCACCGCTGTTCATAAAAACGCTTAAGCTCCAAGCGGATTATTTACTTAAGGTTATGATGATGCCGGAGACTCGACTTATTAGGAAAATCGTAGTAAAAGCTATGGAAGGTAGAAAAAGTTGGTATGCAGACTGGATGGGATTGGCACAGCGTTGTAATTTAAGCTTAAATATCAACATTGAAGATGTGGCAAGTACTAAAGGAAATTTGTACGAGATAATAGAAAAAACAGATGAGCAATATAGAGAAGATTACGTAACGGAAGCATCTGGGTCGTTGTACAGATCAATCTATAGTAGACTTAACCACAACTTGGTAAATACAAATTACTTTCACGACTCTAATAGTGTACAAAAAATTTCTACGATGGTCAGGCTTCGAAGTGAATTGCTGAACCTTAATTATATTCCCCACAGAGCAGATTTGCCATTGGAATGCAGTATATTTATTTATTTATTTATTTATTTCAATCTACAAGCTTAATGCTAACAGACTGCATACACTTAATAAATACATAAAATAAAATAATAATTTTAACATAACATATACATATTTGAACTTATTAAATTTTGAAATCATTATTAACATGTAAACAGTTATGTAGTAATAACAATAATGGAAAGTAATTCTTTTTTAAAGCTTTCACGAGATAAATTAAAATCAAATGTAGAACAAAGTGCATTGAACGATGAAGTAGCTCTTGACATTGGCTCATTATTCCCATAATTTGTTCGATGTGTAGGCTGATAAAGGAACTTTCTAGTTCTGAGATGTCTTAAGGGTACATTTATTGAAATTAATGAGATCAAGACTGAGCTTTTTATTTTATGGCAAAGAATATCCCTTATGAATAACGCATCCTGAGCTTTTCTACGTGTTTCTAACGACGTCAAACCAAGTAGCTGGCATCTTGCTTTGTAGCTTGGGCATAAATCCCATCGCATTTTGTAAAATATGTATCTAGTGAATCGTCTTTGAATTTTTTCAATTCTATCGATTTCATTTTTATAAAACGGATTCCAAATCACTGATGCATACTCAATAACAGATCTTACTAATGAATTATAAAGTATTAATAATACATAAGGATCAGTAAAATCCTTAGTGTTTCTTTTAATAAATCCCATAAGCGAATTAGCCTTTACAGAAATAAAATCAATATGAGATTTTAGCGAAAAAGAAGAATCAAACACAACTCCGAGGTCCTTAATTTTATTAACACTTTGAATATCGTTCTTGTCGAGATTATAAGTATATTGAACTACAGAAGCTGATTTAGAGAACGATATAGTAAAACACTTTCTTGTATTAAGTTTGAGTTCATTTTTGGAACACCAGTCATGAATTCGATTCAGATCAGATTGAAGATCATCGCAATCATCAGTGTCATTTATTTTTAAAAATAATTTGAGATCGTCCGCATATAGTAGACAATTACAATTGCGAATCACATCAACGATGTCGTTTATATAGACATTGAATAGCAATGGACCTAAATGGCTTCCTTGAGGAACTCCTGACGTGCATTCTATAAGTCTAGAGAACTTACCATCAATTGAGACCCGCAGAGTTCTATTGACAAGATAGGAAGATATCCAGTCAAGCAGTTTTGAATGAAAACCAAAGCATTTAAGTTTTTGAGCAAGAATTCTATGGCTTACAGTGTCGAATGCTTTACTGAAGTCGGTATAAACTGTGTCAACTTGACTTTTATTTTCAAGGGTATTTACAACAAATGACGAAAAAACAGCCAAATTTGTTACAGTTGAACGGCCAGAAATAAATCCATGTTGTGATTCAGAAAGACAACTGTTTACCAGAGATTCGATTTTGGATTTGACTAAGCTCTCAAAAAGCTTTGGAATAGCCGAGAGTTTACAAATACCTCTATAATTCTCGACCATATTTTTCGAACCAGACTTAAAAATCGGAATTAAAAAAGATTCTTTCCAGGCAGGTAAAAAATATCCAACAGATAGCGATTTATTAAAAATTGTTAGCAGAGGCAAGCAAAGAGAATATTTACAATTTTTCAAAATTATAGATGGAATTCCATCAATGCCAGGCATAGAGTCGCTTTTAAGAGTTTGTAGGCCTAACAGCACCTCATCGTAATTTAACTGGATCAGTCCGATATCAACCAAATTACTCACAAATGTGAAATCGGAAGATGAAATGTTGCGATTCAAATAAACAGATTCAAAAAAGCTGGCAAAAAGTTCCAAATGTGTTTCGATAACAGAAGATTGTATGCCATTGAAACTGACATTTTGTGGAATTCCTGATGATTTTCTTTTAGAGTTAAGGAAAGTCCAAAATGATTTACTGTTCATTTTAATATTGTTTTCGATTTCAAAAATATAATTTCTATATAGAAATCTACTCAGCACACAAAAATCCCTTCTCAGCCCACTATATATTGCATAATCATACTCGTTATTAGTTTTTTAAAACTTCGAAAACGCTTTATTTTTTTTGTTTTTTAAGAAAGAAAGTCTTTTATTGTACCAAGCTGGCTTTGAGTACTTTGATGTATGTTTTCGAGGAACAAATTGGTCAAAGCCAGCGTAAAGCAGATCAATGAATCGATCGTAAGCAGATTTAAGGTCAAGATGTATAAATTCACTATTCCAATTTACGGAAGATAAGTAATTTTCAAGTTCAATGAAGTTTGTTTTACTGAAATTAAAGCTTTTATTATTAATTGAAGAGAAAGCTTGGTTATTTGGATAGTCATAAGTACAAAGTTCAAACATAGTTTCTGAGTGATGAATAGAATTGTTTAGCAAGGAAAATGGAGCTTTGGTAACATTAACATTAAAATCATCACAGTTAATAAAAAAAAAGATCTAGAATCTTGTGTAATGAGTTTTCAACATTATTAATTTGCAAAAGTCCTAGTGAAAATATGTAATCGATGAAAAGAATTTCAAAATCTTTGTTTAAGTTATTAGCAATCATCATATTGTCAGTTTTAGACCAAGTCCATACAATGTCAGATAAATTAAAATCGCCTAATATACACATGTTATCAATGTCATTACAATTAAGTTCGATAGATTCTATGTTTTTGGTATGTTTTTCGTAAATTGAAGCATTACTTTTAGGCGGAACATAACTTACAATAAAATAAATACTTTTTACAGAATTAATTTTAACCTTAACGCAAATCTGTTCAACATCCTTAATAGGCATTATAACAATGGAACTACATAGATTAGAACGTACAGCTAATAGAATTCCACCACCACGTTGATGAGATGTGTTGCATCGATCGATACGGAAAATGTTGAAAAAACGGTTATCACATATTTCTGTGGACAATATGTCATCGTATAACCATGTCTCCGTTATGATGATAATGTCGTAATCAGCATCCAATGATAATCTGAATATTTGAGCAATCTTTGATCGAATCCCACCTCCATTATGGTAGTAAATTTTGAGACTAGAGCTTTTTGTTAATCTTTGGGCAGGGTCGTTTCCGTGGGTAAGTTTTTTGAAATAAAAACGAATGGACGAATATGAACGCCGATCGGCCAAAAAGATTCACTAAAGATCATTTTAGCAACCTCAGCGGGAATTCCAATTTTGAAGTTTATGAATTTCAAGTTATCAAGATTGCTTTTGGGATTAACAAGCTTATAGCATAGAATAGATGATGAAGGAACATTTAAATTAGTTGATATAAAGTGAATTATTTCATCAGGTGTAGTAGATGCCAAAAAACTACCCAAATGAAACCATTTAAGGTTCCTTGCAATCTTAAAGCTGTGTACTACTAAAGAATTGGTACCACCAATTTGGTTGGATCCAAAGCCATCTCGATTGTTATGCACCGATCTAGCAACACTTTTTATATGTGGGTTGACGGCAGCATTAACAGTTCCATTATTTGTATTAGCAGCAGCGGTAGAAGCAAAAGCGACAGCTTTGTTTACAATATTTGCATTCGCTATAAAATCAACAACATCATTTGCAGCGGGAGTAAAGTCAACCGGGGCAGCAACAACTCCAGCGGCAGCATTTCCATTAAGAGCAACGTCATCAATAACAGCGTCATCAATAGCAATAGCAGAAGCATCATCGGAAGTGTTATTAATTGCATTTGATTCATTAAGATCATTTAAATTATTGAAGTCTTTGTCATTGCTTTCAATATCAATTCTTGCATTAGAAGTTAAATTTGAATTAAGTACATCACTTTTTTCATTGTTTCCCTCTGAATCACAAATTGAAAGCTGATCAACATCATTTAAGGAATCACTCGAAATTTTTAAGCGAGGAGTGGAAGAGGGGGAGCAATCATTGGGATTAGGAGAGACACGATGTTTAAGCGATGAAGAACTATCAACAGCCTTTGGTTTTCTTTGCACACGAGTAGTGTCACGTATATTTCTACTTGAGTTTAATGCACTTGGCTTTGGACTCTTTACCGGTAAATTTGTTTTTGGTTCATGGTGATTAGATTTTGAGTTCACTCGAATATTAAACTTGTTTAACTCTAATACAGCATCTTGTAGACAAATAAAGAGATCATTAATTTTGAGAATGGAAGCAAGTAATGAGTTGTTGTTTTTACATTTATCACACTTAAAGAACACATTGTCATTTGATGTTATGAGTTTTATATCATTTTTATTAAACTTTGTGCATTGAGTATGAATCTTATTGCAACAAACACAACATGTAATATTATTCGAATTGTTTATAACTAGCTTACATTCACCACATTTAGAACTCATTATGAAGGAAAAAATAACAATATAAAATCGAGTCAATAACAAAAAAAATCAAGCTTTGAGCCTACAAAATTTAAGCTTAAGCAAGAAAGAAGCAAAATTACATGCGATCAAATCGAGAGCACGAACTTTATCGACAGATATGTAACCTGGCCGAACGTGAAGATGTTATCCACTTCATTGGAAGATGCCCAACTTTAAGGGAAACGAGGAGAAGTGTCTTTGGGCACGATTTCTTATCGGAGGAAGAGGTTATTATGCAACTAAATCAGATAAATGTTCCGCTACTTTATGAGTATTGCAAAATCGCACTAAAATATAGATTAAGAATACAAAATGAAAGCTTTTAAATGAAGAAAAAATATATATAATTATGTACATATGTATATGCAAATGTTCCACCTTATTAACTATTGTTGTAACAATCGTTATTGTATATAAATAAGAACCGGACAAAAACACGATTTATTATAATTTGAGGAAAACTTGTATTACAAACTAGTAATTATACTTTATTGCCAATCTGGCAGACGGCATTTTGCCATGCTATATAAACCATTTTTGTTAAAATTTAATGTTAAAATTTAATTATGAATAAAAATACTACTACTACTACATAGCGTCACTGAATACTATCGTAAGATCGTAGCACCGTGAACCATGTTGATGCAATTAAACCATAGCACTTAGGAATATAAAAAATAGATAAAAACCTATTCTCAAACCTACCGAATGTATATGCAAAATTAAGCCGTATCGGAAGAGTAAGGCAACTAACACTGTGACAGGAGAATTTTATATATTAGATTTCTGAATATCGAAAACAATATTTTCTGTTAAATAATATAAGCTTGAAGCCAATATTTTTAATTTCTGAAAAGCTATTTCAGTCGAAAGTAAATTTTTACCAAGTTTTATTAATTTTTTTTTAGGTTTTTATTTTTTGTAAAAAAACTGTCAATTCGATTTTTCTCAAAATTTGTCCTAATGTTGAAAACAGTATTTTTTATAAGTAAAAATTAGTAAGAAGCCATTATCTCAAATTTTTGAAAAGATATTTGAGTCGAAAATAAATTTTTACCAACTTTTATTAATTTTTTTTTAAGTTTTTATTTTTTGTAAAAAAACTGTCAATTCGATTTTTCTCAACATTTTTCGGAATGTTAAAAACCATATTTCTTATGAGATAAAATATGTTTGAAGCCTTAATTTCAAGTTTTTGAAAAGATATTTGAGTCGACATTCAATTTTTACCAACTTTGAGTAATGTTTTTTTTAGGTTTTTATTTTTTATAAAAAAAAAACTGTCAATTAGATTTTTCTCGAAACTTTATGAGATGTCAAAAACATTATTCTTCGTTGCACAAAATTGTTTTGGAGATGAAATCATATTTTAGTCGTAAAATTTTCGAGGTGACAAATTTTTTTCCAGTTTTTTTCTTATAAATAAACCGTTAATTGGATTTTTTTCCAAAAATATACTTGTTTTTTATCACGCCACAATATATAATATGAATTTTAAGTCTCTGGCGTCATTGGTTCATGAGATATTTAGGGTTAACCAAAATGTTCACCTTTTTTTTAAACTGCTATGGTAAAAAAACCTCCCACGCAATTTTCTTGAGAGCCCTTTCTGCATCTTTCTGCCTTATTATCTGTATAACAAAATTTATTTGAAGTCGATATCTCTTCTGGTTCTTTAGCCATGGACAACGAAAAAAACGTCGAGAACGTACGGACGTACGAACGTACATACGTACATACGCACGCACAGACATCTTTCTAAAAATCTTTCATTTCGACTCTAGGGGCCTTGAAACGTCGAGAAATGTCAAAATTTTCAATTTGACAAATCGGACCCATTACAATAACTTCCTAAGGGAAGTTAATAATTTCTGTCAAATAAAAATACTGATTTCTTAAATTGTGTTGAATTTTTCTCATACATGTCTTAGCTTACCTTCACATGGATTTAACGTTCGTAATTTATGTTAATTTCGTTTAAAAGTTAGCAAACAAAAAAACGAAACTTAATCCAGTTTACTCAGATGATTGTCCTTTCTCAAGCCATCAATCACAGTTTTATTTGAGTTTGAGTTGCACTAGTCATCAGTGTGCTAAAACTCTTTTTACTTTCGTGAATTTATTATTCTCAATCCCGAATGACGCAGCGTCAGTAACGACGACAAACTTTATCCGCACCCTTAGTGAAAGTGTGTGCGAACAACATGCACCTGCAATTCTCTCTTATGTATGTATGTACATATAAGACTCGTAGTTCCGTAACTAAATTAAATTTAACCACACCAGACACAAACTGCACCACATTCGTTTTAAGCATTTCATCCAAGCCATTTAACACCTCAGCGTATTAATTTCTAGCTTCTTTAACGGAGATGGAGATGGTGACGGAAACGGAAACGAAGAAGAGCTTTAACACACCTGTGAAAAAAGGGAGACACTATGGTTTTTATTTTCTTTGCGTTTGTTGGGTTAGGGAACTTTTTATCCTTCGAAAAGATATGTCTTCGTCGTTGTCAGCCTTATCACTGTCGACAGAGAGGTACCTCGCAATTGATTAATAGACCGAGAGAACGAAAATTCATTTAAACATATATATATAGATATACATTTAGTATCCATATCCATACGAAATACGAGATACGAGAATAACTATCTATCTATCCTGGCGTCTGGCCTCTACTCGAATAAAAACGAAAACAAATGATTGTGCACAAATTTTATACTTATCTCGGTGCCTCGCTGTGAGCACCGGAAATGGAATCGGTTGACATTCGATTAGGTGTAGGATCCTTGGACAAAAGCAATAAAAAAAGAAATAAAATGAAACACACACAAAAGGCAAATGGTGAACATGCAAAAATGAACTCCCAACACACCATCGATTTGCATCCTCCGACCAATTCCACTTTCAACCAGCCAGCTATTAATCAGCTGATAAATCCTTGCACATGCATGCAAAAGCAATTGCAGTGAAAGGACTCCATTTACTATCTGCATTCAGCCATTCAGCACGACAACGATGATGACCAGAGACAGAGAAAAAAATTTAAAACAAAAAACACACATGCAAATACAAATACAAATACAAATAAAGTCGAACTCACTTAAATTGATTATAATTTGTCACCTAGATGCATGGTGTCACTATAGTGGTTGACAATTGAATGCAGATATGATGACATCATTTGTTTGTGCAACAAGGAACAGGTAACAATAATACTTGGACTCTAGGGGATGCATCGTGCCTACCTATGTATGTATATGTGAATTGTCCTCATTTGAGTGGTGAATGGCTTTTGTCACAATATATCTTGCTATAGTTTAATTCATTAAATTTTGATCACGGTAAGATATGGTTGTTTCAATTGAATTATAGGCCAGAGAAATGACATTAAAACGGCTTATATGAGATATGTTCTGTTGGCTATATACATATGTGATTTTGGCTTTGAAGGTGTTTATTGAGCTATTTGTGGATAATATAGCATAAATGGATTAATAGAGTTTATGGCATTTTGGTTGGTAGATAGATAATGAGAAGATGAGCTTAACGCATTATGTGGTATGTGAGAATACTTTTCAGGAACCTCAGAACGAAAAAAGGGCATTTCAACATTGAACCCATGTTATGCAATTAAATGAGGGTATTATGATTTAATCTTAGATAATTTTAGCCTTGCCTTATATGGGGGTGATGGTAGGGCATGAGATTTAAAATAACTAAAAATTCCGTACTTGCAACTTTTGACAACTGACAGGAGGTCGAAAGATGTCACAAAATCGAAGCCCGGTTCGCAATAACTCTTAAAATTTCTTCACTTTAACATTTAGAGCAATGGGCAGGAAATCGCACATATTGTCTCAACAATGCTTCGTTTTAATTAGACAGTCGGATTCCCCAAGTCCGTGCCAATTCTGAATTGATTGTTAATTGATAGTCATTATAAATTAAGAGAACATACCTTACGATATATATTAAGGCTTTTAGCAACAAAATTCCACAATTGGTTACGCAAACCTCTATCCGAGGAACAAAATTCTGAACAAACTTTATTTACTTACAACAAGTACATAAATCATGTTATTGCTCCAATTCAAGCCCGACTATCTCAATCTTCAGAGCCAATCCTTATCCTGAAGTTATGGATCTAATTTGCCGACTTCCATTATACCTACATTATTCCACTTTAGTCTGTCATCTTTCAAAATTGTGTGTCTCAATCAACTTTTTATACGCTCAACACTTTTTGAAATTGATTTTTTGGTGAAAAATTAAAGTTCATATGGAAAAAAAAAATGATTTCTTTGAAATGTCTAAGCATATAGACCGATTCTATTTTAAAAAACATAAATGGTGGGGACATAATTTAGAACACCCTATTAACCCCTATTTTCTGCAAGCACAGATTGGACCACCACATCTTTTCTTAAAATTACAAAACATAATTTTAAGTAATTCATCTGGAGCTAATTATTTATACCATTTTTTTAATTAGGTCCAGAAATCCATATTAAAGCACCCAACCCCATTACTGGGTTCAAAATCATGCCCTTACCATTTTAGTTTTTAATAATAGAAACGGTTAAGATTATAGATAACTTGTTAAGCTTACATATTTTAAAAGAAAAATCTTTTTGTACTAGATTTATGTTTTTATCTATAGTGATTTAATTTAAGAAAATTGTTTAGCGCACTTTCTTCTTCGAAAGGATTGAGCGTATGAAAAAATGATTGGCATAAGCATTTAGAAAATTGTATGCTTGACAATTTTGGTAAGGTGTTAACCTTAACCCAACTTGACCCATAGAAGCGGAGATAATCGCCAAAAAGCGATTTTTTTATTATGAACATTCTTTTTTTAAGAAATAAAGAAAAAGCAAGCTGTTTTATTTAAAAGAACTAAATAAATAAGATTTATATTTAATTTAACGTTTAAAATTTTGTATCAATCCTGAAAATTTTTACAAGATTTAATGAAACTTAAAATATCATTTTTCTTTTGCTCATCTACAGATTCTAGCTAAAACTTGAACTTATTCATTCTCGAAATGTATTACTTGTAAACAGCTGTAGGTGCAACAGCTCTTAGAAAACCAGGGCCTAGTGACTTACAACTTACAACTTTCAACCATTCTTCTGTGCGAGTAATTTCAGGGATGAAATAGATCTACAGTTTTTATGCTAAATTGGAACGTATAATTTGAGAAAGCACTTTTCACTATAAGAATTACTCTCGGAGGACTTGACAATTAATAGCAAGAGGCAGGTTTTAGGTTTCTCAAACAGGGATAGAACCGAAAGCATCTAGCATAAAATTCTTACGAACTAACCATCGCACCATGGGTACTACTATATTAAGAATATATGCAAGCTTTTAATATTTAAATGAATTATAATTATCAACACTTAATTCAGAAGATGGATTGAAAAGATATACATACAAAGATATTAAAAATTACTCCACTTGTCACATGCAAGAGATTGTGTCAACATGACCATTCTCAATCTGAATTTAATTTATCTCTTTGCCAGCAAAGCCTTTCAAGTTAAATCAAAATATATTTGCCTTTTCAATACCATAGTGTAAACCTGAAACTGATTTCTATTCTAAATTTTATTAATTCTCTCATATTAATCAACAATATGCTTCTTTAAAATTTGATAATAAAACAACAGGCCAAATAATAAAAAAGAAAAGATGAATAATGATTCACAGAGCAAAAGCCATCAAGATTAAATTTAAAGATTAGTCACTATGACATAATTTATTTTTCGTCCTCTATCACCAACACGCCTACTCCCCTTCTCGCCCACTCAATTGAAATACGTGATAGATTTTGATTTTGCAAAGGATTTCTCTCTTCGCATCTATTGTTTTCCGTGATAGAGGCCAAATTTTAAAGGACATCGAATATCTATATACCACCCAAAAATACCTCCCCATGATGATGAAACATCATCTCTATCATCCTTCAAAATTGAACAATCATCTGCTGGGAATGTTTCCATTCCATTAACCCAGCTACAAATTTTTTGAAGCGTAAAATGGTCTTTTGCTTCAGCCAAAAGCATACACACATACACACATACACATACATACAGAAGTACTCAAACAAAACAACAACAACAAATTGAATAAAAGACAAATGCTAATCATTCCATCAGGATTATACGCCAGATGTGGACCCAAAGTCATCCCAATCTCTCCATTTTCCATCCCCATCCCTTTCCAAGAAAATCACACTACGACTCTTCTCTGTGTGATAGCTGATTGCTGATGGCATTGTGAATCAACTTATTAATCTCATCGCTTGCCGGAATGTCCTGTAATTTATCCTCAACATAACTAAACACAAAAGAAGATGAAGACGAAAAAACAAAAGACGAGCTCGAGCTGATTGAAAAAAAGTACCCGGCTGCTACGGGCTAAAATTATCACACATACATGTTTCTCTATATGATATGAGAGTAGTGAGGACACAAAAACTATAGGTATTCTCTCAACAACGGTATATAACCAACTAGTGTTCCACTTGAGTCACCATTCAGCAGTTCTTAAGGATGTAAGTCCATGTGTGACGTCATTTATCAGCTTCTGGTTTATCTTCCGAGTAAGGAGATAGCCCGGAACAACAACATAATATAAGAGTTCTTGGTTGGCTCAGCCGGCTTTGCCAAATTGCCAGTTTTATTTATTTCCGCTCATTTTTTGTTGCCCCTGCATTCAGACTCACATCAAGGATGAGTGAATAAAATATAAGAATCAGAAATCAGAATAATCAAGCAAAATCAACCATGCGCGAGTTGAATATTTTCATATATCCTATATCAAGGAGAAAAGTCCACCTGATGTGACAAAATGATTAAGTGACTTCCTTGTAATTCATTTTTGATTTCTCGGATTCTCCAATACCATATTACTAACGAAAGTGTGTAATTTGCAGAAAGGAACTTCTGTTGTGTAAATGCGAAGAGTTGATGTCACAGAAGATATCCTGTGATTGGATTTGTTTTTGGTCCTGGAGATTGACAAGTATAATTCAATCAATGTTCAGACACCAGAACTTTTGTGTGACCTTCTTCTATCAAGCTTATCAAGTTATTTATTTATTTTTTTTGTGAAAGAAGTGCCTTTAATTTGCTTAAGAGTCCTTTCCTGGAAACGGTTCGGTGGTGGTGAGATGGATGTCGATAAGATGAATGATTCGGATATTTCTCTTTGTTTTTATTTTCTCAGATTGACACATTAGAAGTTATTTTTTTTTTTAAATTGTAAATTCTCAATTTTATATTTTTAAATAAATGATTTTTTCGGGACATATTTTTCAGCATAATATAGTATTTGCTAAGCCTGGATAGGCTATTGACAATCTTATTAACAAGATCTTTCCTTCTTCCGTTAAAATGAAAAATACACAGTGTGTCTGTGCCGGAGATATTATCGAAATTTTATATTCGTTTAAATGGCATAGTCTACCCGTGTCGTGATGGTAAGTGTATAGGACTGGACTGTGTGTGCCACCTAAAGTGTTTGTCATGGTAACTGCCCCTTGTGAGGTTTTGACAAAACCTCTAAGAGGATTTAGCAAACAAACTGTAGGTTTCTTCCATCCCTGGCATGACTCGCACACAGGAAACGTTGAGGGTTGTAAGTCACTAGAAGGCCCTAGTTCTCTAAAGACTGTTGCTAATTTATATTTATTTTTAAATTGGCGTATTGATATTGATGTTGTTATGTAGGGTGTATTGTCCAGTGACAAGTGCCTCCAAGGCCCAATGTCCGTTAAAGAAGCCACTAATCGTTTTTTACAATAAACTACAATATTCAATTTAACTGCATGTCCCTTCCTACCCACCACGTAGAGTTTCTTCGTCAGCTTCTTCGTCAATTGACTTTTCTTAGTACCTTAGTGCTTATCTGCATTTCAAAGATCTGTACAGTTTTCTCTACCAAGAATATTTACATAATACCCTTATTACCGATCCCATTTTCTACGTTCAGTTCGTAAATGCCAAACAATAGTCAGATGGGTCTTAATGTCCCTTGTCTTTTAAACTTTTAGCACCACAATCTTTGTAGAGTTCATTTAATTTATTCTAAGAGCCTATTAAAACGGGGATGAAAATGATATTGTCTGTGCTGACTTCAGCAAAGCATTTGACAACATTTCATCTTTCATCTGCAGTTAGTCTTTAAACTCTTCTATTTAGGATTTGCACCACTCTTCCTGACATGGAATATTTCTTACCTTCAGAATCGTGAATATTATGTCCAATTAAAATCCGCACTTTCCAATCCTATTCTACCCAGTTCTGGTGTCCAGCAAGGCAGTATTTTAGACTCTCACCTCTTTATGCTTACAATTAACGACTCTGACATGTTCAAATATTCCTTTCCGCTGAAGGTCGATAAAATATTTTTCAAAATTATTGCAAAAATTGCTTAAAACTCAACTCAACATTAGCAAATGTTAGACAATTTCAACTCATTACATCGGTTTCGCTCTGATTCAGTTGACTGCTTCTCTCTCTTTTACTCGATTTCTTTCAACACTATCACCCGTAACCTGAGAAACCTCGCCTTTTCTATTCACTAACAAACCACAACTCCTGGCCTCTGACCCATACATTTCGTGTCACATGAATAGGGACAAGCTTTTTTCGTTTTTATTTGCCGATATTTCTTAAACCTGTAGGCATTTTTTTCGGAAAAACCCAGATGTGGAATGAATGAGGTATGTAGATAGATAGATAGATAGATAGATAGATTTTTATTTACTTGCAATTATTTGTACAATTTCATAACAATCTTTAAAGCATGGTTTTGCCGTCTGCCTGATTGACAAAGTTTTAACTGTATTAAAGTTTTGTAATTAATTAAGTTGCAGTTGTGTTAACTAAAAATTTCCATCTCTAATTCTGCTTCTATAAATAAGTGCTGTTTTGCAATATATAAGCATTTTAGACACGTCTACTTCATTTAAGAGAGCTAAAGTTTCATTTTCTGATAAAAAGTCTCTACCAAGTACATTTCTTCTAGTTTCTCTCAGGACTGGACACCTTCCGACAAAATGAAAAATATCCTCTCGTTCAGCCATGTTGCAAATATCACAGAGCAGTGGAAGATCTTCGCGATGTGGAACGTAATTTATGTTTAGCAGTTCACCTCTTAGCCGAAACATGTTGGAGATTTGCTCTACAGTATTTATGTCCTGGAAGTAGTTTCTTTCATTGAGATTATAATTCAGCCTGCTATAGATCATCCGATGAAGTGAGCTGGATGCCTGTTCTGTGAACACATTTCTAAAATTTTCATCCAGACGCCTAATTACCTGGTACAGTGACGATTTCCATGTACTCTGCTCACTGAGATTTAAAGTTACACCTGTATCTTCTGCTAGCCCAATCCACTCTTTAACCCATCCTGTTTTACTTTGTATCGCTTGTAAAGCTGCTTTTTTTGGTAGGCGATTGTTGGGCATATTCAGTACTTTCAGAACGTAATCGACTTGCAGCTTCAACGTTTTTATGAAGAGTGGGGATAAGCCTGTTTCTAACATTATCATGTAGTTTGGGGTGCATGAAGGAAGGCGGAATATTCGTTTTAAATAAAATCTCAGGAGTTTTTCCACAGTCTCAAATTTCTTTGCTCCCCACACTTGGGCTGCGTAAAACAGGATTGATTGGGATACTGCTTCGAAAACTTTATATTTACTGCTATGCGCTATGTTTTTGTTGTTGAAACATTCTTTCCATGCCACGTTAATCGCGGTTTTGGCTTTAAGAAGTTTTTCGTCGAGGTGTTTTTCCATACTTAAGTTTTGGGTAAAATATACTCCTAAGTATTTGTATTCTTTTACTCTTTCTATGTTCTCATTGTTAAAGTACCATTGTTCACTTGGGCTTATCCTTCCTCCACCTTTCTTGATAACCATCACTTTCGACTTGTTCAGGTTCACTACCAAGCTCCATCGTCTACAGTATTCCGAAAGTCGATTTATCATAAGCTGTAAGGATTGCTGTGAGTTTGCCAGCAAGACTATATCATCTGCGAAGAGTAAGGCTTTAATGACCTCTCCAGCATATCTAACACCTCCTGGTAATGCGTCAGTGATGTCATTTATAAATAGTGCGAACAAGCTAGGACTAAGAGCACAGCCCTGTCTTACTCCCGACTGCGTCTGGAACCATTCAGATACCTGTTTTCCATTCCATACCGCTGCTCTCGTGTCTGCGTACAAGTTCTGTATAACTCGTCCAAACTTAAACGACATCCCGGCTCCAAACAACTTGAACATCAATGCGTTTCGATCAACTGAGTCAAATGCAGCTTTAAGATCCACAAAAAAAGTGTATAGCTTTTTATTTTTTTCCAAAAAAGACTCGGCAATGCTCCTTAGAACGAATATATGATCGATGGTCGAGTAACCCGACCTGAATCCGGCTTGAGACTCACATAATAGATTATTCGAGTCTATCCACGTGTTTAGCCGCTTTAGTAGAATCGCAGTAAAGATTTTATAGGAAGCGTTCAAAAACGAGATTCCTCTATAGTTGGCTGGATCTTCGATGTTGCCTTTTTTGTGTATCGGAAAAATCAAAGCATCTTTAAACTGTTGAGGGATGATTCCTGTTTCAAAAATTTTATTATATATGTTAGCCAGGTTCTTAATCAGTTCGTCAGTGCCATATCTGTAGAATTCCGCTGGTATCCTGTCTGCACCTGCCGCTTTTCCATCTGCTAGTGCGTTGACCGATACGTGAACCTCATGCTGGGAGATTGCACTGTCTAAAATCTCGTCTTGAATATAGGGTTGGGCATAGTAGATCATGACTGGGTCCAACATTGCTGGGTTCAGCAGTTGATTGAAATGATTTCGTAGAGTAGAAGTATCCAATCCACGACTGATAATATACTTCGAACCATTTAGTTTTCGGGCCAAGTTCCAAAATTCAGAGGGATTACTACATCTAGCTAGTTTTTCTGCTTCAGCTTCATAATACTTTATTCTTTTTTCCTTACAAAGCGCTTTATAAATTTTATTGTGTTCAATATATTGATTTTTTGCATAGCATTCGTTGCTACGTCTAAACAAATTGAATCAAACCAAGGTTCCTTAAATTTCTTTTTTTCTTGACGATAAGCACTTGTTGGCACCTTATGCGCCTCATTTATGAAACATTCAATTTTACTTAAACACATACAATTTTCTTCGGACAGTAGGAGTGAATTCAGCTTTGCTCTGTAATTTGAGGCTGATGTATTCCTCCATTGGAGTTTGGGCATAAGTTCTAAGGTCTCAATTTCCTCTCGTACCATTTCGCCACATTTAAATGTTACAACAATTGGCATATGATCTGAATAGTTTCTTTTTAGGACTTCAAAATCAGTTATAAGTGAGCTCCATTCACCACGTTCCAAGCTATAATCTATAACAGAGCTACCCTGTTTCCCAACAAATGTGAATTCACCTTGGTTGTCTCCCTCACTGGTACCGTTTTGGATCCGGAGCCCGAAAGAATTGCATAGATCCAACAACATTGTACCCCTTCCATTCTTCGTTGCATCTTTCGTTCTCCTGCTCATACCAATTCGATCATTTTCCGTTCCTCCTTCGTTACCGATCCTGGCATTTAAATCTCCAACTAGCAGCAAATTTTCAACCAGGTTTACCGATGTAACAAACTCTCTAATTTTTTCAAAATCCGCATCCCATTGGTTACAATTTATATAAGTTGGCAATATGCGGAATTTCTTGCCATAAATGTTAAGATCTAGACATATTACCTCCTCATAACTATTGAATTCACATACGTTACTATCAATATCTTTTTTATATCCGAAAATACAGCCACCACTCGCTCTTCCTTTCGCATGTCTTCTTATTGCTGGTATAATTTTCAGGTTATAGTTACTAAATTTGTTTTCGTACTTTATAAAGTTATTACTATTTAAATATGTTTCATATAGAAAGAATATATTGAATTGATTAACAAAGCTAAAAAAATCGGTAAATATAAATTTGTTACTAAGTCCTGCTATGTTGTATGACAAAATTTTTAATACAATTACATTTTTCTTTGAATTATTATTTTTAATTTTTTCTAAATTTTTGCTTATAATTTTTTCTACATTATTATTGTCATGGTTATTTGATTGGCAGACGGCATTACAATTAAATATATGATGGCGGCATCACCGATGGTACGTGTGAACTACTACTTTCCGAATTTTTGCTCGTACCTGGAACGCACCCTTCCGAAATGTCATATTGTAACAGCTGGTTCAACGTTGACATTCCGCACACGCCGCCGTCACATCTTAATTTATTTTCGCTGTCATAATAAAATGTTTTACCTTTAACAATTAATGTTTGTCCTCGTATTTGAGTTTTAATCGATTTGTTTTTCGCGTAAATATCCGTTCGCAATGAAATAAGAAGTCTTCTTCGGGCTCGTGCAGATGCGGGTAAATCTCTGTGGATGGAGATTCCTCTATTTCGTAGCTCCACAGCAGAACTTAATACTCGTCGCACATCCTCACATGAGGTATGTATGTATTAAGTTTATATTGAAACAAAAAATTTTGGATTAAGCGGTTTTTCCGAAGAAGGTCATAATAAGTACCTGTTATTTTGTGTCACATGAATAGGGACAAGATCTAAATTTACCTGTATGGATTCATAGAGTGCTGTGAGATATTTGAGCGAAATTTGGACCCAGGACCGCTTTATGGCTTCAATAATCTCTTTGGTTTTTTGGTATTGCCGTCCTCCTTTGTAGACTTTTCTTGAAAGTCATCCAACACGTATTCCATGATGTTCAGGTCAGGAGAATATGGGGGCAATGGGAATAGGTTCACATTTAGCCCCTGAATCCAGGCTTTTGTTGTCTGTGCGGTATGTATTGATACATTATCTAGTTCGAAAGTTCATCGTTATCCACTAAAAAATTCGGAAAACTGAGGAAAATCTCGTTCCAGAATCGATTTTTAAGAGCTTTGAAAATCAAGATCCACTGTCCCATAATAGTTGATTGCTCCCCATACTATTATACCACCTCCTTTGCTGTGCAGTTTTTCACGATAGATTCCCTTCTTTTCTAAAATAATAACAACTATATCCATCAGGTCCATCCAAATTAATTTATTTTTCAGCGGAAAAGACGACGGTATGCCGAGCAACAGTGGATCTACTAGCAGTTACCCTAGCTTTCGCCTTGAATTTACTAATGGAAAACATTGAATTCAAAGCAGCTCTCACTGTCGTCCGCCTTTTCTGAAATGGTGTGGCTTTCTTGACTCTTCTTTTGTGGTTTTTTCTATACCTCTCTGGGTCCTTGATTTAGTTGTATACAACATTTGAACTTCTTCTAATTTTGCTGGCTATAAAACGGATGGTTTTGCCAAGATCGCGGTAAGCTCGAATTTGGTATATTTCCTCCATACTTCTTGATTGTACCAAATTAATACTCGAACAATCAAAGTATTGTTTTAACTGATTTAAAACACGCTAATAGGTAAATTTAAATCTTGTCCCTATTCATGTGACACAAAAAAACAGGTACTTTTTATGACCTTCTTCAGAAAAACCGCTTAGTCCAAAATTTTTTGTTTGCAATATAAACTTAATACATAGGCACTTCAATTATTCCACATTTGGGTTTTTCCAAAAAACTTGAAAATGTTTTAGAAATATCGGAAAATAAAAAAGGAAAAAAGCTTGTCCCTATTCATGTGACACGAACTGTATGCTCTGGTTGGTCAATTAGAATCCAAATTTATTTCGTTTATGAACATCACTACCTATAACCTCAAACTTCTTTTCACTCACCTCTATACTCATAGTTATAAGCTCAGATTTAAGTTGTTTTTTTTAGCTATACTTATACCTTAAATTAAGTGGGGGTGGGGGTCGTAGAGCCACTAAAATAAAGTTTGTACAGGCATAGAACAAAGATACGACACAAGATTCGTCAACTAGCGAGTGCTGGTTGATGGTTTACAACCTGTGGACTCAGTCATTATTCACCACTCAACTTTCTTAAAAGTTTCTTCTCTAGGTCAGTCGAGTATAGGTTTTAGCCGAACGATAGTTTCCAAAAAATTATGTTGGTATTTTGTGGAACTTGCTTTTGATCCACGGTAATTAACAAAACAGACTTAATAAATTGCGCCCAAAATCACAGGTATTAGTAAAAGGCTTCAACACCAACAGACTGGGTGCTTTGAACGGTCAAAATTTTAAAGTTTCTATTTGCGGACCCATTTACAATATCAACCTACCCAAAGCTAAATGTATTGGGATAAACATTTATAAATATATATCGAAAATATTTGAAAAATGTATACTGCTTTAATATCCAAGACCTAATCCGCTTTACCAAAACATTCCCTTTATGACCTCTGAAATCCTTATCAAAAATCTTTATCTCTTTAAAAAAAACTCCGCAAATTAGCTAAAATAATAATTATCCTTTCAATTTGTCTTCTTTTTTCCATTATTAAGGTTAAGTAGATGCTACTTTTGCATAACCCATCAACTCTAAACAGCTTTTCAAAAAAATACCCTCTTTAAAAAAACTACCCTTCCAACTTAATTAAAACACAATTTATTTATTATTCATCTTATTTTCTCAAAAACCAAAAAAAGCATCCAAAGGTGTGAAAAGCTAAACAAAATATCTGCCACACACACATTTTTACGATCGAGAAGAAGAAACGAATTCAAATTAAAGCCAATTTACAGTGGACCAAGCCCATATATGTATAGTTAGACAAAAAAAAAACCGATAATGTTTTGTTTTATTCTCTGATGTTAGATAAACTAGTGTTAGGCACTTAAACATATCCCAATTTATTGAAAAGTACAATTTTAAGTTCCTGAGCAGTGCTGAATGGGTCACCTAGTCACATAATAATGTTCAACTTTTGTGTATATATCTTGATTTATAAGCTTTTAAAACTAAGATTTGAATTTTGTTCTTCTAAATGTGGAGTCGATCCACTGTACCACACTACAAAACAAAAACCCCCTACCTAACCATCAAATTAAAATTCATTTCGACCTTAATTTACATTTATTTACAGCCCATCACTTTCCTAATAGAATCGTCCTTTTTTGTTATCATTTTTTATATTACTTTTCCAACCAACAAAGAGAAAAAAGAAACGGATGATCTTTTTTTAAATATTATTTCCTCTTTTTTAAAAAGCTTTTTTCTAAGGGTCCACATGACAAAAAAAAACAAGCTATAACCTGACCTTTGTCGACACTTAACAGCTACATACATACATATATATAGATACTTATTCACTTCTTTCGGGTCAGTAATTTTCTCTAGCTCTTTTGGCCCTCTACAATAAAACCCGAACCCGCTTCGAAAACTGGGGACTTTTTTTGTTAAAAAAAAAGGATTCAAATGAATTTAAAGTGACCACAAGCGTGCCATTCCTTTGCAAAGGATATTATAATATCTTATTTAATGGCAATCGTATCCTTGTGCTGAAGGTAAGAATATATAGGAGATATATGTACCTGTGTATGTTTGTATGGATGTGAGTGACATTCTTGTTTTCTATAATCATAATAATGTGTGTATATATTGACTTTAATTCCTTCCCTGATGTGTCGTCCCTATAAGCTTAAGAGGGATAACAATCAAAATAGCAACAATGATGACTGCAAAAATAACTTCGAAGAAGAAGAAAAAGTGAACATCATTAATTGAGGAAGGATAACAGAATAGAAAAGGCGGTAGGGATTTTTCCATTGAAAAAGGCGTAAGTCTGATGGCCTTTATATTTCTTTACGGCAGTGGCGGTGAACTTCCTTCCTCAAGGGTAAAATGTTTTCCCAAACGTCACTCTCTCTCTCTATCTCTATCTCTGACTCTGTGTTTCTTTTTTCTCAGGATCCTTTTCTTTGCAACATTTTTGGTCGTGTGTGGTTTTAACTGAGGGATTGAAAATGGCTAAGGAGATCCTTTGGTGAGATTAAAACTAATCTCTGTAACCGAAAGAAGGTCAAATAAAAGTTTTCTTATTTTCTTTTCATTTCGATAAGTTAGTGCGGATGGTTCTGCATCGAGGGAAAAGTGCGGTATATGTAATTTAGGTAGGCATTTTTCTACTTGAGCGAAAACAATACTTTAACTTCGCTTGCTCTGTATTTTCCTCTCTTAAGATACATATCCGATCCAAGGATTAGCTTAAGTAAAACTTTATCTGTTGGGACACAAAATATTTATTCTTAAATGAATCCCGATATCTTTTCAGCGTGATTCTATTCTAACACCAGTTTCTATCTCTATAACGGGCCATTCCTCAACTGTCTGACAGCATAATGGTGGTATAAGCTAATTTGTCGATCTCATTTTCTGATCTTTATGATTATACGTGAAACAAAAACAAAAAACATCCCTCCAAGTGACTTTTTTGCCCCTGAACTTTGTTTTAAGAACGATTCTTCATTCTCATCCAGACAGGCAATTGTTAGGATGGGATCTTCTGATGGCTATCGGGATTGAAGATAAAGCAGTGATGGGAGCGAGTCCTCCTCTGAAACAGAAACAGTTTTCATAGGTTTTATTTTTGGGGTCAAAAAGTTGTGCCATTTGCAAGAAGAAATCAATAAAAAAAAGTTCCACCCTTCGTTTTATAATAAAGTTAATCTCTACATCTCATCACCCTTAAGAACTCAGAACTTACCCTGAAGACGACCAAAGAAAAAAAAGATTTGATTTCGAGAACAAATAATATAAATTTGGTAGTTTGAGTGATGTAAAGGAAAAGAAAGAGGGGTTTGTCTTGTGTATTGTCGAACGCACATCAATTGATTTATAATTCCTTAATGTTCAGTCACCCTTCGAACTCCACCGTTGTCGTCGCTGCGGCCGCTACCACTGCCGCCATCCTCTGACAACAAAATAATTCTGTTCACAGTTAATTTTCTATGTTTTTCTTTCAATTTTGTTCGTAAATCGTCATGCTTGTGTCGATGTCGGTCGAATGGTACGGTGCGGTGGTCCTTCATCCCCTTCTTAAATGTTAGTCTTTGCTTAGTACAAACAAATCCACCCCACCATCATTACTTGCCTTTGCTTTTGCCTTAGACGTTGCCAGTTTCCGATTCAATCCCATTTGGCAAACAATGACTGATTTAAGCCCGCACTATACGCAACGCACAGAGGGATGAAAATGGATTGGTATTAACCAGAAAAATGAAAAGAAGACAAGGGTGGTAACAGTAACCAATCCACCTACCACCCCCACATCAAGAGGGGGATATCGAATCTAATTGATATGTTCTCCGACATAAATGAATTATTGTTTTTTCTTCTTGTTGGTTTTACTTTGCAATTTCATGAGAGTGCATTACTTATGCTCGTATAGTCAGTCGTCTCTGGCTGGCACAGTGTTTTGTGTCTGTCGAAGAGGTCTTTGGGGGATGCCATTCGATGTGTCTAGGATTGAGGGTGAATGTTTTCAGCATCGTTCACATAAATATGTCAATTGTAAGAGAAGATGACTCACTTCATAGAGTTTTGTTTTTGTTCTCTTATTTTTTATTGTATATTTCCGTTGTTTGGTTTAATTCGCACACACTCTTCTTACAGTATTTTCTATACATCGCTCTGAGGAAGGGTATAGGGGTAGGTAGGTATAGGGATTTTGATATTGGATATAAACATTTTTGTTGAAAGCAATTAATTTGAGAAATTGGAAAATCAGCTAAAACCGAAGTTATCCCAATGGAATTCAAGCGGAATTAGGAAATTAAAAGTTTACCAATATACAGTAGCTACCTATAATACACTCTGATGGATCTATCTTAATTAAAATGTTGTGTTAAGCTTTTTTCTTTTCTTTCGAAATATCATTCTACCAAGTTAATTTTTCTATTTTTTCACCGTTAGAGTGTAGAAGAAAAAAAGCACACAATAAATAAAAGAATTCGATACTTTGATGTTTATTTGATGATAAAACTTAAAGTGATGGTTAGGAGAAAGACCAAAACATAGTTTTGATTTTAAGGAATTACCTAAGGGTTGTTTTGGGTCGTATTTTGTAAGCACGTGTTATCTTGGAAAATGCCATTGTTGGAATGATTACGAGTTTATAAAATAAATTAAATAAATCTGTAAGCACATACTTAAGTTAAGAGGCATACTTTAAGATATTTCAGCTTAACTTTCCTATAGTTTAATGTAGCGTTTATTGTTAAAATAAATAAGATAAGTTTAAATCATATTCTCAATCGGGTTGGGTAAATGGGGTATTTATAGGACATTTTTTGAGTGGATTGAAGGTTGACAATATTTTTTAATGATACTACTACAGACATTCAAATAAGAATTTCCTGTATACGATAAGATTCACTTCAATTCCTCTGTATTAAAACACTCTGATGAGAATGATGTTTGTAAGAACATAGGATATAAGAACTAATTTATAGTTTTCTTTTACCACACTTTATTCAAATAATTACCTATATAACAGTTATAAATTTCACACTTAGATGTTAAGTTTAGAATAAATTATGCAGAAATATATAGATACTTTTCATAAACTCTTATGATCGTGTTAAATAGAAAAACAGTTGAAAATCACATCCCACATCCGTAATGTGATTGTGTTTTGGAAAAACTTGACGTTCTGTATCAGTTCTAGGAAAAGTTTTGCTTATACATCTTTCTTAAAAAAAATAGTAAATTAATAAAATAGTTTGCAGCAGTTTTCACTAAAATTTATAAAGTTAGAAATATTTAAATATATAAAAAATATGAAAAAAATATTTTGGTAATTTTCATTAATCATCATCATATATCTCATACATCCACAATCTTAGTAAAGATTAAAGTTGCTGGCAGCCTTGGTAAGGGTGATAACTGAAACGCTAGACTTCGACGTCCAGAAGTTGGAATTTAATTTTTGGTAGCTTAGCCCTCTTCCGGATGAGACCAATTTAAGTGGTTTCCCAAAGGTATTTTTCACAGGTACTGCCTCTTGTGAAGAATAGACAAATCCTCTAAGAGTATTCTTGTCATGAAAAGTGCTTTCCCAATTTAGCCATTCGGATTCGGCTTAAAACTGTAGGTCCCGTCCGTCCCTCACAACAGGAATACTAGTTGAGAGTTGTAAGTCATTAGACCCTAGTTCTAAACGAACTGTTGCGGTACCTTATTTATTTACTTTGTACGAGCTGGAACGTACTTTAATATCAACTAGTTTCCTGTTATGCCACAATTTTCCTTCAGCTCTTAATAATTTAATCAAAATTTAAGTAATTTAAATTTTGTATGAATTTTTCCTTATGTTAATACTCAATCAATGTTGATTAAATTAAGGAAGCAGACTTAGAATTTATTTTGTACGAATTAAATAGTAATTTCAGAAATCGAATGTTAAATTTGCATCAATTATTGTGAAATAAAAAAAATCAAACTCATTTTTCATACAATTTTAATATAACGAAACAACACAATCTTGCTTGCATTTTTCAGGACAATTTGCAATATTGATGGAAATTGGTGCAGACGTTCAGAATGTCATTGTTTAAAAACTATGAAAAGTCCCAGGCAATTTCAATTAAGCACATTAAGCAATTTAAGTTTTTTAATTAATTTTATTATTTTATAGTCTTCATATCGTAGCTTAGTACTTAAAACTAAATTTTGAAGCTCTGGAAATCAATATGACATAATGTATTAATATGGTATGTTTAGTTATGAGTTCAAAGTCAACACAGTTCAAAATTCTCGCACTTATTTTTTTTAATGATCGTATTATTTGTGTGTGTTTTATGTTGCGTTCTGAACATTGATTCTAAATCAAAGGTTTATTTTTTGAAGTTTAAGCCACTAAGAGTCTTAAAAAATTATTTTGATAGTTAATGTGGAATAAATGGATTTTTTAACTTTTCAAATTGTAAGAAAAAATAAGAGAAATAACTTTTATCGTTCAAAAATTAAAGCTTAAAAATGGAAATTTTCCAAAAAAAAGTAGTAACTTCTTATGCTGATATTGGGTTTTTTGGGGACTTTTCATAACTTATTAATAACGATTTTCTCATTGTCTGCAATTTTCCTAGATTTGGGAATTATTCTGAGGTTAAATGTTTATTTTGCCTCGGCTTTGATAAAAAAAAAAATTTACTGGAAAGTGAAAAAGGCTTGAGTAACTAACTTAGTCGTAACTTTATCCTGATGCATTTTCTAACAATTTAAAATTGAATCGTATGCATAGGCACAGTAATAAATTGAAAAACTTCAGCTGTCTTTTTTATAGAGATGTATTTAGTAGTATTTTGTTTAGTTTCATACTTTTGATTTTTTTGACAAATTTAATGGCTGTCAAAAATATTGTTTTGCACATGTAAACAGATTATACTTTACCTAAAACGTGGACATTTTGTAGAATTCTTAATTAATGTATGTAACTAAATTTCGTCCTTTGACATACAGTTATCTTTTTAATTTCTTTAAATTTATAATTGTTGAAAAACATTGTACTTTATAACCAATTTGTTATCTAAAAAAATGATCCACCGACGAAGTTACTCCTTCTCTTAATATTCTCCTGTTGTTTTCTGATAAATTGAATAGAAAATTTAGGACATACAACTCTGAGAAGTTCTTAACAAATCAAAATTGTTGGTATAATTATACTTATACGTATGTATGTAAAATTTATTTCAATGATTTTTTCGATTTAATTTTTGAAAACACAACAGATAATTTGGAATTCAATATTACAACTAAATGTGATGTTCTAAGAATTCTTTTTTAAGATGTTATTAAGACAAAATTTATCCTTTCTCTTTGATGATTTTAATTAAAGATATATTAATTTTATATATTTCCCTGCCCCCCAAGCAGGCATAATCAAGTTTTATTAATTTATAAGTAAACCAATTAAATTACAAAATTATACCTTTATGAACGGACACAGCATTTAAACTCCATCTCTCTTTCACTTTGAAGTTACCACATTTATAAAATTTGTTTGCCATTTTTATTTAAATATACGCTTCAGCATCCTTAAATTGTTTATGTAAGTGTTACTTAAGAAAATATTTCAAGGTAGGTTCATATATCCATTTCCACTCACACATAAGTACATATATGGGGAAATTTACTCTTTACAAAATTCTTTTTGCATTCTTTTATGGCCTTGGAAAAAAAAAACAAAAAAAGAAAATTTACCTCAAAGTCGACGAAATTAAATTTTATTACTTATTTACTGACTTAATATAAAAACACACACACGTTTTGATATTGTACCTACCAAGTCCTACCTACATAAAATACTTTCATATTTTCTCTTTTATAACGAGTATGTACTTATCTCTTTACTTCTTAAGCCCAACACACGTGTGCCGAGTGCCGAGTGCCGACATCAAACCATCACTTCCTTTCCTTGAAATTTAGTCGAAAAACATTTCCTCTTCGATAAAAATTTGCATTACTTTTTCATGCCTAATACTCGTAGGTACATGGGGAATAAAAATCAAAAGAAAACAAAAATTATTATCAAAGGTGATTTCAAGGCACTTACAAAGCATCATCGTCGTCGTCGTTTTATAAATTCCTATCTTCATCACTTTTTATATATTTAATATGATGAGCTCTGCCTTGAGTTTAATATTCGATTTTTGACTTTTGGGTGTTGTTTTTTTGCCTCTTCTTTGTTCTAATCTAATCCTGAATCTGATCCTGATGGTCGTGGAAGTTCAAATAATTTCTTTTTAAGTCAAAAAAGTCATATTTATCCATATTGCCAAAGAAGATAAGAATAAAGTTAACAAAAAGAAAAAAGGCCTTCGAATAAAATATAAATTGAAACACTAAATTTAAGCGTAAGCGTATTCCCAACGAATATTCCCAAATTTAGAACAAAAAGAAAAATATTTATAAGTAAATAAGGAGCACACAAAACACAATACATATACATACATATATTAAAAAAAAAAACTGTGTGAATTTCTATGCTCTTTTACAAAACTGGTGAGGGAAATGATCTTGTTGTTGTTTAAAGCTCCTGCAGCCGATATACTCACAGGTTTGAACAAGAGTATATTTACATGTATTCTTTAGCAAAGCGTTCACAGGATATCAAGAAGGCAATTTAGAGATTTGCATTTAATATTGTTTCGTTCTTTTTTCGGTATACAAGTACAAGCACATCAAGAAAACAAAAAAATGTAAAGTGGCGAATAAGTAGATTTTAAACATTAAACGTATCCTATATATCGTCCTTCCCAACACAACCACGAAACAAAAACACATTGTCCATAGGAATTCTAGATCCATAACCATTCCTGTACCTACTTGAAATTTTGACGTTGTTTTGTTTTCATTTTTTTTGTCTGTATTATTTTTTATTTGACATGTAAGGACTCACGCAGAGATTTTGTTTCATATTGAAGTCGTTTTTAAGGACTCTTTCTTTTTATGATGTAAGATTCTCTCTTCAAAATAAAACGTCTCCTCTTAAACAATTCAATTATTCAGTGTAACAAGCACATTTATCCAGCTTTAAGGATGATCCTTGTATTATTTTTTTTCGGGTTGTTGTTGCTTGCTATCCATGTCGTCCTTTATTTGGTGTATATCAGTATTATATATGTCCTTTCTGTCCCGTCCATATAGACCACACCGCATCATCATGGATAAACTTTAAGGAGCATACAAAAGTTCAACAGGAATAAGAACAAGAAGAAAACAAAAAATATGCAAAGCTTCAAAATGATGATGGGCACCACAAATGATATCTCCATTATTTCGGGCATCCTTCAAAATTTATAATACACAGGACATTTTTTGTGTGCGCTATCTTCGTCCTTTTAATTTTCTCTAGGATCACTTTATGTTTATTTTTTTATATCTAAATGTTAGTGTTTCAGTGTGTCTCTTCTATCCCTCTCTCATTGCTGCCTTCTCACTGAGTGTGTGTGCTTCAGTTTGGTTTATATTTGACGTTTTGTTTATACGCATCGCCTTAATGATGCTTTTGGAGCAAACATTGATGATGGTATTCGTAGGCTTAACATTTACGTTTATGTTGTTAAAAAAAAGGTAAAACGCACCCCCAAATCTTCTTCCCCGATCAGGACTCTGGTATATACAGTATTCAGCAACAGCGGCTCAACGCTTGAAGGTGTTGCGTCGTCGTTGGTGTTATCGATGTTGTTGGTGGTGGTAATCCTGTTATTTTTCAGGACCTGTGGTTAAATTTAATGTTCTTCGGCAATAATTTTCCCATAAGGGTTGACGTGTAGGATTTTTGTTGTTGTTGTTATATTGTGTTTATTCGAAAGAAAGGGCAGAGGTTTATGGTGTGATGTTGTATAGGTGTATTGTAGGTTTAACCGCTTTTATGTTGAATCTTTTATTTTGTTCTTTTTTGTCTTCATCTCTTACACCCCCCCCACCCCCCTCTAAAGCTCTCTCCCTTAACAATTCTGAAATGGTTGTTGGTGACGACGCCAACGCCAACGCCAACGACAACGACGACGATGAAATAAACTTGTGAGAATTTACATATGAAAGGATTTATATACGACAGCCATTCATCAAATTGATGTTGAATATGTGAGAGGAATAAAACATTTTTCTCTTAAAAAATAAGCAAAGTAATCCTTTTTTTTATTATGTTTTTCTTTTTTGTAAAATATGTGATACATGAGTAGTAAAAAATAAAATAAACACAGCGAGAAGAGAATGGTAAGGAAGGATTTTTTATTATTATTTATACAATGTGTGAAAAATAATTATTGCAAAACCGTATAATATGCATTTTGATTAATTTTCATTTTTTGGTCTGTGAATTTTTCCGACCAACCGACTCTAGAACGCACCACCGCCGCGCAACCGCTACAAAATGACATATAAGCCCGTATAATAAATTACGCAGATTTAAATATTCAGTTGTGGTTTCTTCTATATAGAGGGATAGATATGCAAACAAAAATAAAAACGATGTATGTTGTCTTTATTTTATTTTTAAATTTTATTGGTAAATTTTATGACATACAAGGGAAGATTTATACTACGAGCTCTGAGCAGGAGCAGTTTAAAGAGTTGACATGTGAGTAGGTATATTTATGTCTATTGGAAAGTTTACACAGAGTATTTACATAAAATATACATACCTACCTACTCAAAAACCTCTGCAGGATATTTTATTTTAAAAGCAACAAGTTGCTTCATTAATTATTCTTCTGCATTTATTACATAAAATTGCAAGGACAAGCATACATTATATTTTTTATTTTTGATGGCATTGGATGATATTACTCTGCAAAAAGTGTTTTTTTTTTTAATTTATTTTTTTGGGATAAGTTCGAAATATGTAGATGTGCATTTTTATATTTGGATTCTTTGTAGACAATTCTGGTTTTTTAATATAAAAATAAAATTGTTGATACTTTTGGCTTGACAACATATAAAATGCCTTGATTATATTTTTTTAAAGGTAATAAAAGTGTGAGGACGTGAATATGACATTTTTTAAGCAAGTGAAAATTCTTTGAAATATTAATTAGGACAATACAAAAATTATAAATAAGTCAATTTTTTCTTGAATCAGTAATAAATGTTTCTCGTACATTTATCAAAACTTTAAAAGTCGTTCCCATGAAAAATATAAATTTTTAAATATTTCCATACAAGGCACCGTTATTTTTATTTCCAAAAATAATTTGTGTCCAAGATCAAGTATCTAACAAGTGTGTCAAAAACAAGAAAAAGTGTCAAAAATAAAGAAATTGTTCTACGAGATACTAGAGCACTGTGAATAGCAGTCCATACACAAACAAAAAAGTATACATTTATTTGTGGTCGTTAAATGTATAGTTTTTTAAGACGCAATATGATGCAAAACAACTTTTTACTTGCAAACATTTAGTGTTTGAAAAATAGGGGTCCAAATAATTTATTGAATTGTATGATTGGAATCGACGCAGGGTGTAATCCTAAGCAACACGTCAAAAGTCTCCCAAAATCCCCTTATTTGCTTTTTGTATATTAGCATTTTAAGGGGGTTAATGTGGGGAGGTGAACATAAAACAAACTGGAATATTCACTTTAACACAATCAAAACAGTTATAGGCCTTTTTATAAAATTATGTTTTTTTCTAAATTTTAAAGTAAATGTTCGAACTGAAAGCTATACTTGCTAATCTGTGAGAGCCAAAAGCCTAATACCTGCTAAATATTTAATTTAATTTGTTTATTTATTTGGCTCAAGAGCCATTAATTTACAAAATACATAAGTTAACATTTTTAAAAAATATAAACATTTTAGGTTTGCTCTAGGAATTTTAACAATTAGCTAGTACAAGATTTTGCATATAACATCATTTGATTTTTAAATTGATTGAGTTCATTTATGTTTCTGATGTGTTGTGGTAGGTTGTTGAAAGAGTTTAATCCCATGTAAAGTATGCTAGCCTGCGCTCTAGATGTTCTGGTTCGGATGATATTGAACTCTTCAATATTTCTCAGGTTGTATTGTACCACTCTTCTTTCAGGTATACTTGTTTGTAGATATTCAGGGCACATGTTTTGTTTTATTTTGAAGACAAACACCATAGCCATCATAAAAAGTCTTTGATTAATATTAAGCCAGTTTAAGGATTGAAGCATTCTTGAAATTGATGTATAACGGTCACATTTTAAAATTGTTCGCATGGCTTTGTTTTGAAGTTTTTGAAGTCTTGATTTTTGTGAGTTGTTACAGACATATAGGAGACTTGCACAATATTCAAAATGGGGCTTAACAGTCACATTAAACACTTTTATTGCACTATTTTTAGAAATATTATTACGTGTTCTGCTAAGAACTCCAAGTTTTTTAGACACTTTTTTACATATATTGTCAACGTGATCATTAAGGGACAACTTGTTATCAAGCACTATACCAAGGTATTTAATAGATGTAACTTCTTCTAAGTGGATATTGTTTATACTGATATTTATTTGTTGATGAGTATATGGTTTAAATAGTGATTCCAACGAAGTTATATCAATCTAGCTGAAAACATATTACAATGGGATTGTATACATAAAATTCCTATAGCACAGATGACATTATTCAAACAAAAATCAAGATTATCCAACGAAAAGCTTAGCGACGGGCCATGATTAATAAAATAAATATGATCTCTTTTCATAAATATATCAATTTTTACCTTCGACATAAAAGAACTAAATATATGGCAAGTGTTCCATTAGTAAACAAATTGAAATATTGTTTTCGACATTCGGTTAAATTTTAAGAAAAATCGAATTGACAGTTTTTTTTTAACAAAAAATAAAAACCAAGAAAAAAACAATACTAAAACAGGGTAAAAATATACTTTAGACTCAAATATCTTTTCAAAAATTAAAATATTGGCTTCAAACAAATTTTATCTCACAGAAAATATTGTTTTTGATATTCATTAAATTTTTATAAAAATCCAACAGTCGCTTTTTTCATAAAAAAATTAAATCTACAAAAAATAGTACGCAAATGATATACTAAAAATGGTAAACGACTAAAAATCTTGTTAACAAAAATAGATTTTGAAATTAAACTATTCATTCATACGCAGGATATTGTTGTAGTTTTTGTAGTTTTTATTTTTTTGAGAATAATTCAACTTATAACTTTTTTAACAAAACACGAAAACCTACAAACCTTTTAAGCAAGACAAATCGACAGACGGGATGGGAAGTTATTAGTGTTGGTCGCATCGGAGCCATTTTTTTATTATTAATGTGTCTTCTTTTAATAAAAAAATATATTTTTGTAGTGCTCCATTAGGGTACCCCGATATAACCGTTATTTTGTTTTTAAGTTTTCTCGAGAAGTAATGAACCGATTTCAATATTTTTTCACTCAACAATCTCTCATGCAGTCTTAATAATACTTGATGATCAAAAATGTCTTCGCTTTTTTTGAGATTTAAGAAAATATAAATTTTTTTCGAAATTCGATATTTTAAAAATGGGTCAACATTTTGCATTTAAATTGAAATGTTAAATTCACATTTATAAGCACTACAAAACTGCAGGGTGGTACATTTTTAGGGCCGACGTTGAATGTGAACCACACTTAAACGTCAAGTTTTTTTTCTACATTTCATTTGACCATTTGAACAATCTAAAGGAACACAATCGAGCAAAGTGTTAAAGTTATCCATTTTCAAATCAAAATGAATATCATGTACTTCGTAATTTTTTCGGTCAATTTAATCGTCCAAATGTGCCTACAATCGGAAAAATATAAGACTTGCATTTACACGCGGACAAGGTGAAATAGACTCACCATTTGACATTTCAAGCGTCGTCAATTTTCAATTTTAAAATATAAGTACGAGTACTATTTGTAAAGAGAATCCTTGGATAAAGTAGCAAGTTCGTGCGTCCCAGCCGTAAACTTTTTTTTTACTTGTGGCATAAAAAGGTTTTTTTTTTATGGGACATCAATTTTCAAATGTACTACTACAAACACTAGTTTTATTCACATAAAATATACTTTATTCGAAGGATAATCTTCTGGATGGCTCGGACGTAGTCTAATCTGGAGGTCTAATTTTCGATTTCCTTGTCAAAACTTTTGAACGTTTATCGCGAATTTTTTCTAAAAGCTCTAAATAATAGTTGCTTGACTTTGTTTTCTGGATTATTATAAAAATTTACCTTTTTTTAAATTCAATATCTCAGAAATCGGTCTTTATTTTCCATAAGCACTAAATAAATGCATACCAAAATCTCATAACGATTGTTTAAAAATCTATAACATGTCATATGCTTTAAAAATATCTCCATCATGTCCTTTAATAGACTTAATTTAGAAATTGGTATTTTGGGAAGTAAAATTAATTTTAATTATTATTGAAGCAAATTATTTAAGCATAAAGCTCCTGCCATAATTTCATGTCATGATCATGTTTAAAGAAGAAAATAAATAATCTTTTTCTCATTCGAATTGAAATATTTTCTTTTAAGGACTCTTTTCAAATCCACCTTCTCCTTCCAAACAAAAAATAAAAGTTATTATTGAAACACACATATTTGTCTTCCATAATACTTGTTAAGAATATCTCGAAGGCTCTTATACTGCTGTAGGTATAACTCTGAATATTGTATAAATAACAATGTCAAGTTGTTAAAAGGGACCTAATTAGGGATCAGCAAAATAAAAAAAGGTTAATTACTTCAAAGGAATAAAAAGAAAATTGCCTAAGAAAGAAAAAAGAGAGAAAACAAAACTTTTATTTCAATATCATGATGAGGAACATTTTTCGCAAATATTTATATTCTCGTCTCAGCATAATATTTTTTTTCGTCATAATAATTTATTTAATTTCGTTTTTCTTTTCAAGTACAGATACTTTTTTATAACATAAAAGCTTATTTAATTTGTATGTCGTTTAATAATTTTTTTCTAGTTAAAAATTCGTCCGAAGAAAAATCTATTTAGGAAAAATCGATGTATGTCTTTATTCCCCCTGGAAACATTTCTTATGTTTATAATTTCTAAAATTCCTATTAATGGGCGGGGAATAAAAAACGACAACAACAAAAATATATACAAATTGTAGAAAAAATACGAGAAGGTCATTATTTTAAATTCACCTTTTGTCATGAGTAATATTTTTTTCCTAAAGAAACATGCAAAACAAAAAAAAGGGGGAAGGAGAGGGAGAAAGTTCAACAGATGAATATAAACCTTCGTAGGCATTTCTAAAAGGAAAAAACGTCCAACTCCAGTGCTAAGAATCCAACCGGCTAAATTCTCGTCATTATTTATGCCCCAAGCTCCAATCTTTCTTCCTATTTCCTTTTCCCTTAATCATACAGTACAAATATCAACAGGACCTCTTCACTCAATGATTCATCTTCATCAGGCTGCAAGGATATTTTCCTACGACAACGACGACGACGACAGCTTTGCCTTCGATGGCGGTAGAGACCGACGCACGGACGGTGACGGCGGCAGCGCCGGTGGCGGGACGGCAACCGTGGAGAGTATAAAGTCTCCTTTTTTTCAGCTCCTTCCGTAAATGTATGAGAATTTTGTGCTTTGAATATCAAGCAACTTAAATGACAAGGAGTTCTGGTGGAATAAATTGATGGCATCGTAACGCAACAAGGATAAGTTATATAAGGATAAGGTGAATGGGCAAAAATGAGAACAGGTTACGCACGGTTAAACAAATCTAAATTGAAGCTTTATTAAGGCCTTCCTTACAATATTTTTTCTTACTTTTTGTTGTTTTTGTTTGTTCTCATTCTTGTTTTTGTTGTTGTTGAGGTTTTTGTTATCTTGATTATAGAGGGGTGTCTTCTGTGAATGGGGATGTGTATGTGTGTGTTTGGGTTCACCCTAGCTTCACAAGCTTCAGGATGAATATTCTTTCCAATTAGCAGGTAATTCCAAGAAGCAAAACAAACCATAATTTGTCGATTATGCAAGCTGGCGTTAAAGCAGTGAGGGAGGATGAATACCTCGACTATACCGCATGAGTAGGTGAAAATAATTTTAAAAAAATATTACTGAACAGAAACGGTTGCCACGGTGATAATGTCACAGATTATTTTCTTCTAGGAAATTTCAAGGTATTTGGGAAGCATGTGAAGTATAAGTTTCTGAGAGCATCTACTAAACCACAAATTAAACTAAATTTGTGTAGTTAAGAAAATTTTCAGAATTCCAAGTTCGTAGAAATAATTTTTTTGTAAGTGTTCAACAAAAATTCTTGTAAGCACCACATTTAAAGCACATAAATGAAAGCAAAGATGAGCTATTTAAGTTCTTACCTACAAAGTTACGAGCAATTAGCAGAATACAACATTTTTTGAATATAAATTTATATTTTATTTCTATGGACTATAAACTTATCGAAACAAGTACATGTGTCGAAACTTGAAGAAAAAAAGAGGCTGGGATGCGACCCACACTGATAACTTCCCATCCCATCTATCGATTTGTCTTGCTTAAAAGTTTGTCTAAATGTATCAATTCTTACCAAATTTGAGATCTATTTTTTGGAGATTTTATTTTTTTATGAAAAAACGGACTGTTGTATTTTTATAAAAAAAATTACTGAATATTAAAAACAATATTTTCTGTGAAATAAAATAAGTTTGAAGCCAATATTTTTAATTTTTGAAAAGCCATTTGAGTCGAAAGTAAATTTTTACCTAGTTTTAATAATTTTTTTGTTTAGGTTTTTATTTTTTGTAAAAAAACTGTCAATTCGATCTTTTTCAAAATGTTTCTTAATGTTGAAAACAATATTTCTTATAAGTTAAAATTAATTGGAAGCCATAATTTAAAATTTTTGAAAAGATATTTGAGTCGAAAACCAATTTTTACCAACTTTTGTTAAATTTTTTGTTCAGTTTTTAATTTTTTGTAAAAAAATTGTCCATTCGATTTTTCTCAAAATTTTACTGAATATTGACAACAATATTTTTAAAAAGATAAAAGTAGTTTAAAGCCAATATCTCAAAGTCTTGAAAAGATATTTGAGTCGAAAATCAATTTTTACCAACTTTTATTAATTTTTTTTTAGGTTTTTATTTTTTGTAAAAAAACTGTCAATTCGATTTTTTTCAAAATTTTACTGAATGTTGAAAACAATATTTTTTGAAAGATAAAAGTAGTTTAAAGCCAATATCTCAAAGTTTTGAAAAGATATTTGAGTCAAAAATCAATTTTTACCAACTTTTATTAAGTTTTTTTTTAGATTTTTAATTTTTTGTAAAAAAACTGTCAATTCGATTTTTCTCAAAATTTTATCAGATGTTAAAAACATTATTCTTCGTTGCACCAAATTGTTTTGGAGATGAAATTATATTTTAGTCGTAAAATTTTCGAAGTGACAAATTTTTTTTTTAATTTTTTTTGATTTATAAAAAAAACCGTTAATTGGATTTTTTCCCAAAAATATAATTGTTTTGTATCAAGTTACAATAAATAATATAAAATTTAATTCAAGTCTCTAGCGTCATTGGTTCATGAGATATTTAGGGTTAACCAAAATGTTCACCTTTTTTTTAAACTGCTATGGTAAAAAAACCACCCACGCAATTTTCTTGAGAGCCCTTTCTGCATCTTTCTGCCTTATTATCTGTATAACAAAATTTATTTGAAGTCGATATCTCTTCTGGTTCTTGAGCTTTGGACGACGAAAAAAACGCCGCGAACGTACGGACGTACGGACGTACTTACACACGCACGCACAGACATCTTTCTAAAAATCTTTTATTTCGACTCTAGGGACCTTGAAACGTCGAGAAATGTCAAAATTTTCAATTTGACAAATCGGACCCATTACAATAACTTCCTGTGGGAAGTTAATAAAACCAAAAAATATGTTTTAACAGAAAAAATGTTAAGCAATGTTGTTTTCTTGTTATTACGAACTTATTAATCAGAATAATTAACGTTTAAGGTTTTAATCAAGAAAATCTATACATAAAAAAATCAATGCCACTTTTCGTTGTAATGTTATAACTCAACAATACCTTTACCGATTTGGCTAATTTTGGTCTTGAATTATTCGTGGAAGTCCAGAGAAGGTTTGTACGTAGAGAAAAAAAAAAAATCTTGAAACAATGTAAAATCAACATCTTTCTAAACTCCCATATACAAACAATTTGTACTAATACTTAAAAGCCAATTTGAACCTTTGGCAAAACAATCGAAGACAAAAAAAAGTGACGTTAGTTCTGTCAAACAAATTTAATGTCATCATATGTCATTTCATTTTATCAGCGATAATTATTGCTTTGTTGTGTTTATATTTTCCAAAATATTGTTGAGTAATTGATTTGTGTTTATATTTTACAAAATATTGTTGAGTTGTTGAGTGAAGGTAAAATGCCACGAGCAAGACGACCAAACATAGGCCGGCGAACGCGTAATGCAAATCAAGTGGCATTATTAAGACGATCTCAGACTACAGATGAACGCGCACAAGCTAATGCATCGAAGCGTGAACGTACTGCACAGAATAGATCTGTTGACCCTGCACATGTACTTAATCTTGCACGGCGATCACGAATACGTCGTGCTGTTTTGGATGAAATGCGTGCTGCTTTTAATTACAATAGTCAGATTCCTTATAGTATGTACGGATACATTGGAATGATGGACGTAATATGTCCACATTGTGATGCGGCTAACTTTTCAGTTGAAACGCCCGGCATGTGTTGTGCTAATGGTAAAGTGAGATTGCCAACATTAGGAACTCCACCCGAATCATTGTATTCATTTATTTTTGGGACATCTCAAACGTCGAAGCAGTTTTTAAGTAATATTCAACAATACAATTCGGCATTTCAAATGACTTCTTTTGGTGCTCCTTAAATTATTAGAGATAATTTTATGCCTACTTTTAAGGTAAATACCTCAACAGGATTGTCCCATGTTTATATCAATCTAAATCATAAAGTCTTAAAAATTCTGATTCAACATCAACTTAAAATTGCATACATGTTACAGATTCAGATCCAGATTTATCATCAAGCTGGTTCGTTATTGCCATACCCTGACGCTGATCACCAATTTTTGCAAATTTATTTTATTGGTGATGAAAATCGTGAATTGGAGCAACGTTGTGCAATTGTTTCAAATACAAGACGAGAAATTATTCGTGAGCTATAAAGGTTTTTCCATCAGCATAACGCATTAGTTCAATTGTTCAAAATTGCTCTTGATCGTATGCCATCTGATAATCACAAAATTGTAATAGCACCAAATTGAATATTCAACAAAAACATGTATATGTCACAATCATGCAAGACGTTTCCAATAATGCAGGTGGATTATATTTATTGGATGCACCTAGTGGTACAGGCAAAACTTTCGTTGTATCATTGATTTTAGCGACTATTCAATCGGAACAGAAAATTGAATAGGCACTTGCATCTTTGGTCGGGAATTGCTGCTACATTATTAGAAGGTGGTCAGACCGCACACTCTGCATTAAAATTGCCATTGAATGTACAGGTGATTGAAATTCCAACTTGCAATATTTCGAGAAATTCTGCTATGGCAAGAGTTCTGCGATTAACGTCAATTATTTTATGGGATGAGTGCACAATGGCGAATAAAAAATCAATAGAAGCATTTAATCGAACAATGCAAGATTTACCCGGTAATCAACAGCTTTTTGGTGGTGCTCTGATATTCCTGTCAGGGGCTTTCGTCAAGAATTGCCTGTCATTCCTCGATCAACTCCTGCTGATGAAATAAACGCCTACACAATGATGCAGCTGCCCATGAGTTTTCAAAACAATTGTTAGAAATTGGTGATGGCAAAATACCAATCGACAGTACCAACGGATTGATCACTTTACCGAACAATTTTTGAACAATTGCGCAACCTATAGATGAGTTGATTGAATGTGTTTTTCAGAATATTCTTCAGAATTACAGAAATCATGATTGGTTGAGAGAACGCTCTTAACACTTTGCTGATAAATATAATATAAACAATATATCATTTGGGTCATTTGGACTTTTAAATAGCTAGCAATTTAAAATATTTTTTTGTTTGAATAAGTGAACTTATTAATCATTTTTTTTATTACTATGCCTTATACGTAGCGAAGCACGTACCGGGCCGCTAGTAATTGTATATTTATGAAAATTAACCAAAAAGGCAATAAACTCTGTAATAAAAAGAATTATTGGAAAGTTGCGCTAAACAAATCACACATAAAAAGCAAAGTAACTTTGCTAACCCTGTTGTGTTAGTAAAGAAAAAGAATGGTCAACATCTTTTATGTGTAGACTATCGAGCATTAAATCATGCAACTGTGTAGGATCGTTAAACTATACCCATGATTGAATATCAGCTGGACCAATTGTCTGTTAACAAATATTCTTCATCTTTCGATATGGCTTCAGGGCTTCATCAGATACCCATTCAAGAGAGTTCAATTGAAAAAAGCCGATTTTATCACTCCAGATGGACACTACGAATATTTGAAGATGCCATTTGGTCTTGCAAATGCACCTTCAGCATTTCATCTAGAAAATAATAATAATAAAGCACTGGTAAAGTTAAAAGACAAGCCAGCACTTGTTTATATGGATGACCTTTTGATACCATTAATTAATTAAAATTATAAATTTGGACTAAGTATTGAAAGCCTTAACTGAAAACGGATTTTCCTTGAATGTTAACAAATGCAAGTTCCTAAAAACTGAAATACCTTGGTCGAAAAGTTTTTACTCACGGAATATGACTTGGAAAGTCAGAAGTTCTTATAAAGTCAGATTTACCAAGAAATGTGAAAAAATCCGTTTATGGGAGTATCTAGCTATTTTCGAGATTCATTCCAGAATTTGCTGCAAATACCATGTGCATAACTACTTATAGGAGTTAAGAATCTGAAGAAGCTCGTTATAATATATTATCAAGCAATTAACTAATTGACCTTTATTAGTTTTCTTTGATCCAAGCGTTCTGGTCTTCTTTGATCCAAATTGTATGTGGCAGCTTATTATATAGCCAAACTACAAAGCTTTTTGAAGACAAATATCACAGTTACGAACTAGAAACGCTTGCTGTTGTACTTACTGTTGAATGATACAGTAGTTAAGTGACAACACTTTGTTATTATCACTTTCATACGGAAAAGGGTAATTGTACCAAGTCGAATAGATCAGAACTAATAGTGCCAATTTTACCAAAAATCCAAGACGTGAAGAACCAGAAGATACAAATAACGACGAAAATATAATAGAAGAGGAATTAGAACAAACACAGGAAGATCCACCAAGAACATCAAGCAGACAAAATAAAGGAGTCCCACCACAACGCTTTATAGGCGGTGCAAATATGGTACAGAAAGACCTTGTGAAAGAGCCTAGGAACTATAAGGAATCCATTACTTGTAAGAATAAAGAAGAGTGGAAAAAGGCAATGACAGAAGAAATTTAAGGACTTGAGAAAAACCAAACATGGGAATTAGTATTTCCACCAAGTAGTCGGTTGTAGATGGAGCTATAAGATTAAACGAAACGTTCAGGGAAGTATTCAGAGGTTCAAGGCTCGACTTGTCGCGCAGGGATTCAGTCAAAAATATGGACAAGATTACGACCAAACTTTTGCACCAGTCATCAGGCAGACAACTTTTAGACTTCTTCTCTCTATAGCAGGAAAATGCAAAATGAAAGTTCAACATATGGATGTAAAGTCAGCGTTCTTAAACGGAGAACTCAAGGAAGAGATTTCTATGAAACAACCGCCTGGGTTTGAAGTTGGAGAACACGGCTTGGTTTGCCGATTAAGGAAGAGTCTATATGGTTTGAAGCAAGCAGCACACGTGTGGAACGAAGTAATTCATAATGTTCTCATTGGAAGTGATTTCATCCAGATTAAAGCAGATCTATGGCTATACATTAGTTTAACGAAAGGTGAAGGCTGTTACATACTGGTTATGCCGATGACATTTTAGTCGCTAGTAAGGATGAATCACTTATCAAGAAAACAGAGGCATTGCTAAATCATCATTTTGAAATGAATAATTTGGGAGAGATTAATCACTACTTGGGGATTGAAGTCTTCAAAGACGGCAATATGAATTACAGAATAAGGCAAAAACAATACATTTATAAACTAATTCAAGACTTTGGACTTACAATTGCAAAGGACTCAAAAGTTCCTATTGAATATGACAAGTCAACTGAAGGAAGAGAACCGTTACTACAAAACAAGGAATACCAAAGACTAATCGGATGCTTATTATATATAGCAGTTAACACCAGACCAGACATAGCAGCACGTGTATTAATTTTGGCAAAAAAGACATCGTCACCAAATCAAGCTGATTGGATCGAACTTAAACGGGTTCTTAAGTATTTAAAAGGTAAATCTAATTTGCAATTAAATCTCAATAAGGACAACACAACTAAAAATAATTTAATCGGATATGCTGATGCGAATTAGGCAGCAGATAGAGAAAACCGAAAATCAAACTCAGGATACATATTCTTCATAAACGGAGGAGCTATATGCTGGTGTTGTAGAAAACAAAGTTGCGTATCCTTATCCACAACTGAAGCAGAGTTTATGGCCTTATCGGAAACATGCAAAAAAGCAGTTTGCTAAGAATGCTCTTAAGCGATCTCGACATTCCCCAACAACAACCAACTTTAATCTACGAAGATAATCAGAGCTGTCTCACTCTCAAGCTTAAAAATTAAAAGAAAAAATAAGTAACCGATCCAAGCATATTGACACCAAATTTTATTTTGTAAAGGATTACGTGGACAAGAATTTTGTCACGTTTCAGTACTGTCCAACAGAAGACATGGTTAGGTTAGGTTATAGTGGCTGTCCAAGATGGAAACGGACACACTTAGGCCAGTTTAATGGCCCATTGTGATACCACATGAATCTTGAGGCTTCCTCCTAAGCTCAATGGAACCAGTTTGAGTCCCTTACGAAACGTGAGAGGCTGATTATACTTATATTATTAAGATCGTTAAAGAAGAATTCTCCTAGGTAGTTCTTGCGTTTTCGAGCCAGAGCAGGGCATGTGCAGAGAAGATGAAGAACTGTTTCTTCCTCGTCCATACAGCTTCTGCAAAAGTCATTTGAGAATACGCCTAGTCTCATGGCGTGCTTTCCTATTAGACAGTGCCCGGTTAAAACACCTATTATCGAGCTTATATGCGATCTGCTTAGAGAGAGAAAGGACCTTGAACGTTTTAAATCCAGTGTTGGCCAGATGTTTTTTGTGACTTAACACGTGGTGATGTTGTTCCACCTGGTGCCAGCCCTCCTCACAGCGTCTTGCATATTAGCAACAGTTTACAAGTAGCGATTGGTATGCCAGTACGTGCCAAACGTGGTAGGATGGGCTGTACTGTACCGTTCCTGGCGAGTTCATCTGCCTTACAGTTACCTGGAATGTCTCTGTGGCCCGGCACCCAGCAAAGGTGAATATTAAACTGTTGTGCCATCTCCATTAGAGATGATCGACAGTTATGGACTGTTATAGAGTTTGTAGAGACAGAGTCCAGAAGACATGTTTGCGGATATATTGACCAAACCACTGGGAGCTGTGTGAATTAAACAACTAAGAACTAAGTGTGGTCTCCAAACGAATGAGGAAGAGTGTTAAGTATTACATTCGTTAAGTGACAACACTTTTTTATTATCACTTTAATATAAAATATTAAATTATAATCACTTGATCAGTTTATTGAAAATCAGAAAATTTTCTTTTAGTTTTTCTGTCTGATAACGATATTTTATCGTTACCTAGAAGACGTTGTCTTACTTATAAAGGAACTTTATAAATCTAATTAGCCAATACTTCCAATAATTTACACGTTTATAATGGACTGTGACGCATTAAAAAAGACTAATGAAATGAAAGATATTGTGCTTCGAATAGTGGATGTATTTGCAAGATTTTGAGTTTAGCGTTATCTATCGAAAATTTAAACTTATGCAACAAGCCGACTATTTTAATCGGAATTTACCACAGAAGACATGTAAATAATCATAATAATTAAGGGGAGACATAATTTCTCAATAACTTTTTAAGTACCAAGACGGAAGTAACAAACTATATACTACAGAATTGTCGTTTGGCTTTGATGAGACGATACCATTAAGATAATTGCCATGTTAGACGGGAAAAGACTTAAGAGAAGATAAATGAACATTTTTGGATGTCCAATATGTCCAGAAATGTGAGAAAGTTTGTAGAATCCTGTCTTATTTGTTTAGTAGCAAAAAAATCAATAGGAAAGATAAATTGTGAGTTGCATCCAAATAAGAGAAAGGCGATACCTTTCCACACCATTCACATTGATTGCATGGGTGCTCTTTATGAAACGGAAAAGAAAGACAGCCGTTACATCTTGGTGATTATTGATGCATTTACAAAATTTTTTGGTTGTACGTCTTTTGTAGAACGTTACAAGCAAAAGAAACTGTTCAGCACTTGACGGATTTTGTGATGTTATTTGGTGTTCCTGTGAAGATTATAAGTGACAAAGGAACAAACTTCACCTTTGACCAGTTTCAAAGCTTTTGTAACTCTTACGGAATCGAAAATCACACAATTGGACCTGAAAGAAATAGAGCGAATGAATGGCTAAGTTGAAAAATATGTTGGCACAGTGGCAAACCTTTTAAGAAGTAATCTGGAAGTTCACACTGTGTGGACAAGCTTTGTTAGTCGAGTTTGTAGTTTTAGATACTACAATCAACAAAACAACTGGATTTTCACCACCACTAACTGGAATCACTGGACGAACCCTTAGATCAGCGCCTTATAGGCAAACTTAAATGTTGATCTTGAGTACGATGACGTAGACGCTTTACGTGAACTGGCTGATATTCGTATTACTACGAGTATTCGTGAAAATGCTGATTTGACAAAGGTAAATGTACTCCGAAAAGATTAGAAATAGAAGCCACTGTTCTACATGAAACCATTCAAATATGAAGTCATAAATTTATTACTAAATGACAGATACAAGTTTGTTGAAATTTGAAAAATTTTGCTTTTATTTCATAAGTTCTATGTTGATAAAAGGTAAATCGTAAACGACATGTTTACACCTGAGAGCTTAGCCTCTAAGCTTATAACGACTTGTTAATGGCTAAAAGTGTGATGATACACAACAATTTTAAGTTTAAGCCTTAAATCTCTGAGTTTATAGTCAAGAGTTTAAACGAAAGTATGTGTGTATGCTTTTGAGATGTGATACAAGTTTAACTAAACCTCTGAGCTCAATATTATATGGTTGATATATTGTTTGTTTGTAATAAATTGCATAGTTTTATCAAGAATGATGAGAATTGCAGGATGGTCGTGTTAGAGATCACTTAGAAGTGATCCATAATATTATAATAACGAATAGTTTGTAAATGATGTCAAATAAAATTGTATAAAAACGAGAATCTGTGCTTCTGGAGTTCATTTATTTTTGGACTTCGAAGGAAGTTAGCCAAAGTAAATTGGCACAGAATTATCAATCAATCATATTATGTCTCCATTAGATAATTACCAATATTAAAACAATTTTTAGAGTATAGCCTCAAGAAAATGATTTTTTCATATAAAATAATTTTTTTGCCGAAGATGTTGTGTTAGCAATAAATTTATATATGTTTGTCAAGCTAAGGAAATAATTTGTAAGCACACACATTTTCTTAGTTATATGGACTTAGCAAGTTGGCAAACAAAAACCCTATGTTGAAGAAAAAAAGAAAGTTGTGAGCATGCAACTTAAACAGATACAAATTATCTGTAACTATAAGAACTTATTCATTATGTAAGCACAATTAAGAAAAGAAATAGAAATATTACATAAAGTAGAGCTTTTTTTCAACTATGTATGTAAATGTTATCTAGCATATATTATAAGTCGATTGATAAATGTAATAAATGCTGTGATGAAATTATTTATTTAACACTCCAAAAGTACGATACAACATACATAGCCAATTTTTGGTTCACCCTATAATCGATGTTAACGGACCATAAATGATTCTTGTTCGAAAGAACCACTGAACTGATTGTACAAATCGGTTCAGATCGGTTCTTTCGAAGATCGACAAATGTGCATCTTGCTAACCAATTTCCGATCTCGATCTTTCTTTGCCTACTTACTCCCGACACAGACGATCCAATAGCAGCCCCGTGACTTGAGAATAGTCCAAATATTTAATATAATACAGCATATGTAAGTTAAAAACATATTTAAGAGTTCTTAATGTACGATGCATTTATTTCAAACTGTTTTTGCAATTAATTTTTTAAGTGAAAATCGTATTGAATTGGGGTAATACTCCGGATGTCCAAATTGTGCATGTACCTAAGAGCTGTACATCCAGTGTAGCTATTCAAATAATTGTTTTATATTAAATATTACATAAAACGTAAGTCAAACAAAACTTTGTTGTTTAAAATACAATTAATTCATTAAAATCTATTGATAGATTGACACACGGAGAAGCGATTGATAAATAAAAATCTCCGTGAGAGCTATCACGTACAGAAATGTCAAGTGATATATGTACCCTGGTGCTTCTTTTCTATCGCCACCACCGTGGTCTAAAAGCAAGACGTTACCAAATAGCTTTACAGCCAGTAAGAATCAGTTGTAAAGAAGCTTCGAAAAGTGTAACAATTGCCGCGTGGAATTGACGCCCATGGTACTTTATCGTACATTGCTTGGAGCACCCGAGGTCCACAACAAGATAAACCATCCATAACCTTAACTTACCAGACCGTTGAAATGTGCTAGCCGAAAAAAGTATAAATTTTCTTAGCTCAAATTGAAAAGGAATAGGGAAAAAGTGAAAAAAAGCAAAAAAAGAAAAAAAAAAAAAACTAAAACAAAAAAAAAAAAGGAAAACAAGCTAAAACAGAAAAAATAGAAAAAAAAAGTTAAATAGTTTATAGAACAAAAAGGAATTATTATTTAATATTAAAAATATATATAGTGTGAGAGTGAAAAAAAAGTAGAAATCAATGATCATAAAAAAAAAGAAACACCCTATTTACCAATCCCCCAAACTTAAATCAAATCATATAAAACAAAAACCAAAATTATATTAAATCATTTCGAAAAATAAATAAAAACAAAACAACGAAAAACTAATAAAGAGGATCTACATCAATCATTGTGCGCACAACGTTGGATGGATCCTCGACACAACAAGTGAGTAATTTGAAAACAAATTGGTTATTTTTTTTTAAGTAAAAGGTATTGGTAAATGTCTAAATAAAATAGTCAATTTTTTTTTATCACTCCTATATTACATACAATTTTTATGCTTAATATTAATATTGAGACACCCTGAAAAAAAAAAAAAAACTTGTTCATACGAGAATTATCTTAAAATATTATTTGTGTTGAGAAGTTAATTTTCTTAAAGACCAAAAACAAATTTATGAGTCATAGTTTATGAAGATACGCATTCGTTATACTTAAAGAGAGTAGAAATCACTCAATAGTGTGCAGACTGGTTTGCACTCACTCTTTTCTCACTTTCAAACAAAAATAATACATTGCACCTGACATTGAGTGTAATTTTATTTTAACAGAATGAAATAAATAAAAATGAACGAGTGTTATTTCAGACAAGTCTGTTACTCATTTATTTGTTCAATTTGAGTTATCTGCAAAGCTAGTTGTATAGAGAACTTGAAAATGAAATGTCAATCATGATTTTTGTTTACAAATTTTGATTTTCTTTTGTTTTATTATTAGAACATAATTATGCATACGAACCTTAAGTTATGAATTTAAATATAATGAATTTTGAAATGGAATATTTTAATATTAATGATTTTTTGATAATAATGGATTGCTAGATTATTAAATGAAAGGGGAAAGGTAAGTGATAAGGATTGTGTAGGTAGGAGGAATATGTGACATGAGAGGGAAAAGGGGCTACATCTTCATTTACTTTTGGCAAGAAGTGTAGTATGGTGGCAGCATAGACTGCTGCAGGATAAGGGTTGCCACATAGCTTTGGCTAGCACAACAAAACATCGGTTGTGTTGATTTCAACTTCTTGGATTTGTGCAGAGTGAGACGATTTTAGTCTTTTCGATTAATTTTTTTTCGAGTTATCGTAAAGTAATTTTTGAGATTGGCACGAATATTTTTTTTATTTTTGAGGGTATAATTCAGCAAGATCCCCCCCATCCGACGAGTAAAGACGTGCGTCGACAAGCGTGCCACCTGCTGATATACAAGGAAAATTAAATCTTACTTCCAACCTTCACAATGCACTATAAAACAGGCTTATTTAAAATTAATGTATATATACATACATCTGCTTAAACATTTCAAAAATAATACAAAATAAACTTGAATGTGTTCGGTGTTAGCATCAAATGTTAGGAAACATATTCAAATGCGTGTAGTTTTAAACTTTATCCTCTAAGCTGGAAATTATTTCAATACCACAACATACAAGCATACCAAAAGTTTAGAGAACAAGCCTAATTCTTTCCTGCATGAGAATTATTTTAATAACTTCACTTACCTATTATATGTAGGTAGGTATGTTTTTCTATTAAAATATTATCCGGCTTCCAAGTTCTTTTAGTTTTTTTTTTTCCTTTTCTTTATACTGCATTCATGCGCTACGAATATATAGTTTATGCCAACTCTGGGTGAAAGCATCACTTGCCCTTTTTCCATATATTTTTCAGAGTCCCACAAACGGCTGGAGTGTGTGTTTTCACGAACCGCAATACACAAGCTTGCTGAATATACTTTGTTTTCACCTTCTGTGCATTTACTATTCGTGTCCTTTACAGCAGGTAATCCCTTTTAAATATTCATTTCGAATAGCCGCATTCAGTCCACCAAACCAAAACAAACCAAACCAAACCATACCAGAAGCACCTCATACTTCAGCACTACACAGCATAATTATCACGCCTACCTCCGCCCACCCTCACTAGCAGAAAATTGCACGACTGGCTTAATAGCTCAACAGAATGTGCAACACCATTTTGCATCATCCCCGCACTTTTATTTTCCTGTGTTTTTTTTATTTTGTGAAATCTTGGAGCTTGAATAATTCCCTGTGTTTTGCAATTATCCGTGCCTGCACTTTTGCTGAATGTAAGCAAACAAGCTCTTTCTTCCGCGCATCTATTAAGGCTTGCCTGATGGTGCCTATCCCTGCTTGGCTTAGCATCCGCCATCCGCCATACAACATGCCCATAATAAGTTCTCGAGAATGTCAATTAAATTTATTTGCATATAAGTACAAGGATCTGTGATGATAATGATGATGAAGATGAGTATCATAGTAGTGGAGGTGGTATCGTGGCGCTGCTGCTCTGGTGTGCTTGTGTGCGACGCGGTCTATGAAATGCTGTTTTTGGTGTTAATTGCATGTACCCTTATACCGATCTACTACCGTTATTTTATGTAAGTATATCTTTATGGGTGTAAGTTTCAGTGGGTTATTTATAAATTTTATTTTTGCGTGCATTATACATAGCACAAAAGCAAACTCACATTCATATTATGTAGTAATTTGCGTTCTCGCCATAATTAATACAGTAAAGGCCTATACTGCTTTTTAGCCTACTCAAAACTCAGTTATGTTGTACAAGGCTTTCATTTGTATAAGCCATAAAGGACGTGTGTTCTTATTGTTTGTAGTTACTTGAATCGTATTTGAACAGAATGCCGCTTTGGAGCTAATCCACTCACATTATATTTATGTTTGTAAATTTATAGTTTAGTAAAATGTTGTTGAATATTTCATTTATTAAGTTGAAATAGGATTATTATAAAGAAAGTATTTTTAATCATTTTATCCAGGATTCTTAATGCTAACATCTATTTTATTTATTTTTGCTTATACCTTATAAGTAAAATTAGAATTTTAAAACTTCCGCAAAGGATTCGAATTTAAGTTAAAAGGGCTAAGAAATCTGTGGGCACAAACTTAAGTCTTAATAAATTATTACAAAACTTCAATTCTATGATATTAACATCCAAGTACATTCTTTTTTTTTGTCTAGTTTTGAGATTGTAAAATATCGATATTGAAATTTTCTCATTTGAGTTTATAAGCAGCAAAGACAAATTGTTTGGTAATCTTTTCGAAATAAAATATATTTTGGACAAAGAAAATAAAAAGTCATAAACAAATAAAAAAAATTTATATTTTAATTGCAAACAGTTTCTTACTTAATAATTCATCAAGTATGAAACTGTTTGAAATAAATACGCGTTTTCCTTAATTTTTAAAATGCTGCTATTAAACTTTTTCACTTCTATTTGACAGATCGATCGCAAACAATTGGTCCAACTGAAAAACGTTCTCTTTGATCTTCTTTCAACTTCACGTGGTGTACCACAGGGTTCAATACTCGATCCACTTTTATTTTGTCTTTTTTTTAATGATTTGCCGTATCCCGTCAGATACTGTTCCATATAAATATATGCTAATGAAGACGTTCAGTTGCATACAAAATTGTATTATGTATCCTATTTCCCTTCAGTAATCTTGGAAGGCAATATCTCTTCTCGTCTGCTTAATATCTAGGTGTAGTTTTTAAGCGCATCTTAACTTGGAAAAAACCACATCAGTTACGTTTTGAGTAACATAAGTGTGAAATAGATGTGTCATTCTTAGCACCTTATAGGCAACGCGGTTCTACACCCCCTTCAAGGTACACGTATAAGAAAACTAAATGTCGTATTCAATAGTGTTTAGCCTTTTACATTTTTGGGTTGCGCAGATATTATAGCAATGAATATATATATTCACAATTTTCTAAGTTCTTAATATTTATTTCGAAAATTAGTTCTAAATTCTTCTTGTTATTTGGCCTACTCAATTCATTTAAATAATTTTTTTAATTTTAAATGCATTTTTCATCAATTGTTATGATTTTTTGTTATTAACATGATTTGATGTTCGGTACAAAAACAAAATATTAGATGGACCGTCTTAATTTTATTGTTGATAAAATATTTAAAATTTGAACAAATCTACTCATACACACGTAATTACATTTATAATGAATCTTTTCGCGATTTGAGATGTACAGTGGTTCCCAGGCATAATTGGACAAAGAAAATGTTAATATTCCCAATGCAATTTCTCCAAGAAAATGTATAGAAGTAGTTGAACTTAATCTTAAAAAGAAAAAAGCTGGAGACGTACTAATAGAAGCTACTTTTAAGGCAAATCAACTAAAATCACTTCTTATTTTTGGATTTTCTAAAGATTGTTTTGATAAAGAAATGAAATGGCCGTACAGCAGTGTGTTAAAATAGCTATATATCAGTGAGAAAAATAATAAGACATAAGCTAGCTTATGAACATGTAACACAGAATACATATGTTTTCTTGGAATAGGGTAGAATTACAAATGTGTGCATTGTTTGTTAACCGTTAAGCATATGGAAGCATTATAAATTGGATTTTGTTCACAGAAGCAAAATTAACCTTAGAGGTTCCGATTGAAGAATGCATGTATTTGGCGGAAAAAAATGAAGAATTATCTCATAAGCATACTCGACCTACTGTGAAGCATGGCGGTGGGTTGGTCATGGTAAAAAGATGTATTGCAAGTTCTAGTGTTCGGAAATAACATTTTGTGGAAGCCAAAATATATTCAATATTTTGAAACAACATTTGGGGTCCAGTGTCAGTGAGCTCGGGTTAAACGACAATTTGATCTTCTACCAGGACAACTTACCAAAGCAAACATCTTGGACAGCAAGGTCGTGGTTATTGTTAAACTGCCCTTAATTCCTTTATACACACAGAAAAAGTCACCTGACATAAATTCAATCGAGCATATTATGTGATGAACTGGGACGTCAAGTTGCTCAAAAGAACTTAAGAAACATTGGGGACCTTAAGACGGAACTTCAAGAAGAGTTCAAAAAAATAGATCTAAAGTAAGATGAAAACTCGACGCCTCGCGCCTTGAGGAAACCATTAAATTAACCAAAAAGGGTGTTAAATTATGGAGTTGCTTTCGTTTTAATATTAATTTGCTGTTTAATGACATAAGTTGCAATTTTAGCTTATATGAAATAAAAACATGCTTAAATGTAATATAAAGTGATTATAAGGTTCTACATTTTCTTGGAGAAAATGCTTTGCGAGAATTTATATTTCATGTGTCAGATTAGTCGTGGGAGCCACTGTACATAAGAACATTAAAAGTCCAAAACATTTCTTATTTATATATTTACAAAATATATTCCTGATGATAAAGACTGTCGTTAAAACATATATTAACACTTTTGCACCTATAAATAAGGGGTACTTGCATCAAGAAGACTGAAAATCTCGAAATCCTCGGTATGTGTTGTGTATATCTCCAATCACATCTTTGGGTTTCCTAAGGCGATACAAGAAATGTGTTTCCCCCTCTGATCGGCCTATTAGCTATAAAGCTTATATACTTACAAAGCCTAAGTATAAATTCTGTACTGCTGTAACTAACTTAAATTTCTTATACAGTTTTGAACGTAGAGCATTCAAACTGATTGGTGATGATAGGTTAGGTTAGGTTAGGTTAAAGTGGCTGTCCGTGATGGAGTAGGACACACTTAGTCCAGTTTAATGGCCCATTGTGATACTACATGAATCGTGAGGCTTTCTTCTAAGCTCAATGAAACCAGTTTGAGTGCATTACCAAACCTGAGAGGCTGATTATGTTAATATGATTTAGATCGTTTAGATCGTTATAGAAGAATTCTCCTAGGTAATTCTTGCGTTTTTAAACTAGAGCTAGTGTGATGACACCATCTTAAAGTTTCTTGTCTCACCCTTTTTTAGAGTTAGTTTAACGGGTCATGCTCTAGAAAAAAAAGCGATTTGCATTCCTCCCCTTAAACGATTCAACCGTAATTCTCGCACCTCCAGGGGCATACATTACATAAACATTAACGATTGTGACAGGTGGCAATGGCAATTTGTTATTTTTCAACTTCACAATTGTCAAAATCTGTTCCAAATTTGAAAATTTTGTAGAATTGTAGGAAAATACCCGACAATTTTCATCTTTTCGTTTCATAAAGAATTTGTCATGGCAATAAATTGTCAAGTATGTTCCCACAATTGTCAGGAATTTCGCGACAAAATTTATACTGAAAATTCTTTATTGAAATGAAAAAAAAATTACAATTTACATAGTTGTCAGTATTTATGTACATAATTGACAATTGCTACAGGAAACTCAATTACGCTCAAGTTTTGACACTGAAAAGAGCTAAAATGATAAACGAGATATTTTCAAGTGAAAGTGATTGCGAATAGTTAAATGATATTTTGAAGGTGCTTGAATCCATTGCGTTGAGACAATTTGCCTGTTCTACCATAACCTTCAATTTATAAACATTCATATTATATGTAGCTCAAGGTTTCACTAAATTTTGCGAATGAAATATCTTTATTTTCTAAAAGCAACTTTAGCAGACCAGTAACAGAAAGCTCTCGTTTTTCTGTTACTGGTAATATCAAAAAATTCGTTGAGAAATGATGAAAACTGAGACAAATTGCAAAGGTTCTGTTCCATAATTCATTGTTTATCGATCATAATACATTTTAAGATTATAAAATAAAATTGTCACTACAAATTTGTCAGTAAGTAAAGTTTAGAATGACAATGACAAAATTTTCACGACAAATGAGTCATTTTATTTTTCTGACGAATTTGTCACTTGTCAATATTTTATAAAGTACAGATTTGTCAGACAAGTGTAAGAAATTTGTAGTGTTACCACCTGTCAATTTTTACAACTTCTAACTACTATTTTTGAGTTACCGAAATACCGAAAACGGTATAAAATCCAAATATGGTAGTCTGCAGAATTTTCACAAAAAAGTATTTATTCCATTAATATTTTTACACTACTGCAAATGTTAACAAACATCCTGTTGTTTCTTACAAGATTTTTGTTCGTACTTATGTATTTTCTATGTTTCTTATATTTAATATTTACTTACATATATGTAAATAAAAGGCATTTTGATTATAATTATTTTTATTGATGTAGAACATAGAAGTAGTGATCAGTGATCACAAGTTTGTTTGATAGAGCTTTGATAGACACTTATAAAATTATAAAAATAATACTAATTCAGGCTAATTTTTACCGTGCTTACAAAATTTTAATTGACATTTTGTTTTCAAATTGCATTCACTTTCCGTCATTATTTATATCGGTGGGATCTTTAAACCAACATAACAATTACGTATAAAATTAATTATGATAAAATTCATGCAAAAATGTCTTTCAATGGCCTTCTATACATTAAAACAAGTTCATCATTGGTCTAATAAAAGCTGAATATAAATCCTTTTTTTGGCTTATCTGATATAATTAATTTGATGAGGACAAAATCTTTGTATACTCCAAGATATACCCACAAGCTACAACTACGTATCTAAAATGTTTGCTTTCAAGTTTCTGGCTATCATCCTTATTAAGCTTTGTTCATCCTCTCATTCTTCTTTTGACATAAACTTACTTCAAGTACTGTATTGTATATATACAGTAATATTATGCCAAACAATAGTCTCATCAAGTCGACAGAGAAGGATAATGCATTAATAGCATGCCAAACCAAAACGTCCGAGCGAGGCACGGACGGATTACCTACAATTGTCAATTTAGGAACATAACATTCATTTGATACACATTTACAAATACAAACAAACAAACACATTCTATTTGTGAGCTTAGATTTATTTCTTTATTTTGGTTTTTGCTTTTTATTGAATATATGTATGTAATGTATGTTTGTGTTTTGGGGTCTAAAGCTGGTATCACTACTTTTAATCAAATTGAATTATTTTTCCAGTGTGTTTGTGGGACTTTAAGAAGGGGAGAGAGATAGACAGAGAGAGTGAAAGAGTACGAGCAAGTTGTATTCACATAATGGAAATTAATCAATGAAGTAACCTCAATGGCTCTGATGTTGTTCTTTGTGGTTGGGTGGTCTGCAAAGTATTGCAGAGAAAGGACTGTTTGATTATTGTATTTGTGTTTGTGTGTTCCATGTGTCTCTATTGTGTGGGTATAACATGCTGCACGCTAGGCTAGAAAATGAGGATTTCATGCCTTTTTCATTTTTTTAACAAACAAGAAAGTCCTTCCTGAGCCCTGCCCAATCTTCTAATTCCATGTGTCATTATTTATCAGTTTAAGTGGGATATTTTGTCGACGACACCGTTCTGATCAATCAAGAGATTAGTTGAGGGTATTTGAAATATTTTCTCGGTATGATTTATTAATTCCCTTGCCAAATCCCTCCGGAATGCTATATGTTGGAAGAAGAGGGGCCCCGTAGTGAGAGGCTATGTATATGGTGTTTGTCACACGCACAAAACGGCTACAAACTTGAACTAAAAGGGAAAAAATAAATGTTCCAAAAGTCAGCTGGATACAATTTCAAGGATAATACTTTATTTTTTTGGTCGGTGCGGGTTTGCGTTTAAGAGAGAATATACGCAGAGAAGCTCCTCCGCTGTGCGTTAAACATTGTCGCCGCCTTCAACGTAACCGCTGTCGGCATTGCCGTAACAGGATGCATCATGGGGTTTTGAACAAAAACCTACGCATGAAAAAAGTGTAATGCCCCATTGTGAAATATTCTCACAGTTGGAGTCTCAATTTATTAAATTTCACTTCGTCATAATTTTTGTGTATATTTTTCCTTCAGAAAAATTTTGTGGTTACATCCCTCAAGTGAGAGCTTATATACATACATATACAAACATAATATAGATACGAGTATAAGTACATTACTTTTTGAGGTTCGACTAAAGTATGTAATTGAATATCAGCCAAGTAGATAAATTATTTGAATTATTTTACATATTTTTTCAATAAAAGTTTGGTTGTTTTTTTAGGCAGGTTTATAAATATTTTCAAAAAAGAAAACAAAATAAAAGAAGATATTATTCTTTTGGGAAATAATAATACACGACTCCATTTGGATAATGAAATTTTAGTAATGAATTTTACAATTCTTCAGATTAAATTTGCATTATTTAAAACCCCATTGGACACGACCGCAACGGTTTTACATAAATTTAGAATTTCCACGTCTAAGAAAATATACCTGCGTGTTTATATTTTGTGAGTACCTAAAGGAAAATATTTATGAGGAATTTTACAAAAACATTCATGATGCTTAGAAAAATAAATAATATACTTCAACTGTCAAGTTTGTACTTAAGTTACGGTACAAACAAAAGTTTATAAGCAACCGTGTTTCTTCTTTAAAACCACTGCAGGGTTTATTGCTTTCAGCATTTGTCTTCGAGAAGGTTTTTAACAGGTAAATATTAAGGGCATTTTTCAAATTATTACAAAGAAAAATGTGAACATTTAGAAAACAAAATGAGGGTGAGCTAGTCAGGTATATTTTAATTAAATTGCACATAGTTAACAAGTTTTAACATTACTAAAACTACTAATTAAATAGAAAACACAGTTTAAGTGTTAAAAAGTGTATTTAAACGTACAAAAATATGAAGAAAAGTGCTGCCTTCATTTAAACACTTCAATGAATTAGATATTTCAGAAAGGTGATACAGTTTTACTTTAAAATAGACAGTTGGAAACAAAACGGACACCTGGGTAACATCACCATTAAGTTCAAGTTATGAAATAAAACCTTTGTGATGATAGGATTAAATAATATTCCATGAAGATATATTTCATTTAAAATAAAATTGGATGATTGAAAAAAATTAGCTTTTTTGTTAAGATCGTAAAGAAAACATAGAAAAAAAATGTATCAAAAATTATGAAGCCAAACACTATTCAATGAGAAATTGTTTAACTTATTTCCCTCAGCTTAATTGATAGCAATATAAAAAGACTTACTAAAGGTCATACAAAATTATAAAGTTAATAAACAGTAATGCAGTAACGTTCAGGATTATTACTTTTTAATAGATTATTTCAATTTAGTAAAGCAACACAAAAAACAAAGAAAAAAATGCTCTTTAATTCGAAATCGTCTAAATTAATTAATAAAAAAGATCCTGGGCAGCGACCCACACTGATAATTTCCCATTCGTGTCCGTCTGTTGATATCTCTAAAGTTTAATGAATTATTAATAGCAATATTTTGTGTGAGACAAAAAAAAGTTTGAAGTCAATATTTTTCTTTGGTCTCAAGATACTCGAGTTAAAAACCATTCTTTTCTTGTGGATTTTCATTACTTTTTAAAAAAAGTTGTCAATTGGATATTTCTAAATAATAATTTTAAAGGTAGCAACAATATTTTGCAAATGATAGAATAAGTTTGGTTTTAATATCTGTTTTTTTTTCTGGAGATATTTTTGTCGAAAACTAAATCTTACCAATTTTTAGGACAATGCAGAGTTTCATTTTTATAAAAATTGTAAATTCAGTCTTTCATAAAATTTTATCAAATGTTAAACACAATATATTTTTGTTATATATAAAGTTAAGCTAATATCTTTATTTATTGTTGGGATATTCGAGTTGAAAATACATTTTTACCAACTTTTAATAGTATTTTTTTAAGATTTTTATTTTTTGTTTTCTTGTAACTTTTCTAAAAATATTATACCAGACATCTACAGCCTAAACTATTATGCCAATTGAGTTAAAACTTATAAGTTAAAATTTTAAGCAAACACGAGTTAAGTGTTTTCTTTTTAATTTTTTACGATCAAAAATAAAATTCGTTCCCATATAAATGTATGGTCAAAAATGAAATGAAAATTCAAATTTATTCAAAAACGAACCGATAGGTTTTTATGTAAATTTCTATACATTTTTCGTTCTTAACTTGATTTTTTCAATATAAAAAATATATTTTTGTTATTTTCTCATTAATTCATACACTAATTTCAATAATTTTTTTGCACAAGCTCTTGTGTTGTCTCAATAATGTTTTTGATGATCAAAAATGGGTCAATATTTTTTACGAAAATCAAATTTAAAATGTATATTAATATTTTATGCATACAAATTAATTAAGATAATTTTAAAAAACTGCTCTTACAATTTTCAATTGTTTTTTTTTTGAAAAATCATATTTTTTTTTTGAAAAATTAAATGACATTGAAATTTTTGAAGACAAACTTATTCTACGATATTTGATATTATTATGTGTGAAACAAAATAAGTTTGAAGTCAATATCTATTCTGGTTGAGACATGGAAAAATAAAAAAGGTGGCCCAAACGTCCGGACGTACGTACGTAAACGGACACAAACACATCTCTTTAAAATCCTCAGGTTTATAAAGGGTGACTTTTTAAGAGCTATAGGCAAGTTTGTCAAAAAAAAACACATACAATTCAGAAAACTCCATGAAATTTTTATTTGAATCGATAGTCCGGTCTGTATAATTTAATCTTTGAAGATTATTTCATGCAAATGTTGACCTTGACTGCGCCTTAAATGGTCCATCCGCTTAGTCCAATTTTGGCATACTCTTTCCAACATTTTGGCAGGTATCTCACGAATAAATGAGCTTTAACATAGCCCCACAAAAAATAGTCTAAGGGTGTTAAATCGCACGATCTAGGCGGCCAATTGACCACTCCCGAACGGGAAATAAAATGTTCACCGAACTCGCCTCTCAATAAGTCCATTGTTGAGCGTGCTGTGTGGCATGTGGCACCGTCTTGTTGAAACCACAAGTCATGCAAGTCAAGCGCTTGCATTTTGGGCAAAAAAAAGTTGGGTATCATCTCACGGTAGCGCTCAAGATTCACAGTTACGTTATGATTCGCATCATCTTTGAAGAAATACGGTCCAATAATGCCACCAGCCCATAAACCGCACCAAACTGTGACTTTTTGCGGATGCATTGGTAGCTCTTGCAATGCTTCTGGCTGATATTCACTCTAAAATTCTGCTTCATGGTTAAATTATAGACCAAAATGAAGATGTTTGACAATAAAACAAAACACAAAACGTGAGTCAGCTGTTTAAACCAGTGTTTCCAAAAAGATAATAGCTAAAAAATCACCCTTTATTATTTTATGGACCATGAAACGTCGAGAAGTTCAAAAGTTTTCAATTCGAAAAATAGGGCCGATTACAATGACTTGCTATTAAAAAATAAAAAGTGACAGGAAATTATACTTTCAATAAAATGGCAAATGACATTTATGAAAATTTAAGTATCTACACATATAAATATATTTTCTATTTTCATCTTAAAGTCTATAGCAAAGTCTTCTGATTCAACTGGTTTTGAGCTACTATGAACTGGTAAAGAACCATTTTAAATATCCAAACCATTAAATAAACTATTCTATACATTCTCATTACTTATCGTCCCAGCCATAATATATGTAGTTCAAACAAAAACTCACAAGTCAACGTAAGACCCATATTTCAATAAAACTTTTCCAACCAACCAAACCTAGAACCAATAATTGAGACAAAATAACTACTCACACCATTAACCAAACAATTGACAACAATTAAATTAACAGTGCCTTGATGCGTCTCTTCCCGCATTTTATACAAAGCAACATACAAAAAACATACAATTTGTAACAAAACAAAATCAAATATATGTAGCTTTGCAAAGATTCTTACCGCTCTCAGTGGCTCTTTGAAAATATACCTTTTCATTTATGTATATAAATTTTATACTAATTGTCAACAGGAAAATCATTCTTCTCTATCCGCATCTTTCCGCTCTAATGAAACAACAACCACTCACATTTAACCATTAAATTCACGTTGTTTCAAAGTGAAATTGCTTCATTTCCTCATTTCCGTTTTTAGCCACAAAACAAAAGATATAAAATACACTCACCAATCCAAACACATACACAAAAATGGAAACAAACTTAAAGGATATTTTAAGTAGAAAACAAAAACCGCTTTGTTTCAGCTTTGCCTGTCCGTCTTCGTCGTCGTCGTCGTCGTCGTCGTCGTCGTCGTCGTTGGTATGTGAGAACAAAAGATAAATTTACAAGCAACCACAAGAAGAAGTACGAGATATAGGTGCCACAGCCCCCTTCCCCATCCTCTATCGAACGAACTGACTCCTCATTCAAAGGATATTAAGATGCTCCTGGGTGCAAAAATATAAAAAAGACAAATGGTCACAAGGATACTGCGAAAGTTGGTTCTCATTTCTTTTAAGAATTTAATTAAAAACAAATACACCTCTTTTTCGCAGTTGGGGGGGTAGCTGTTCAATGTACATAGGTAGATAGGACAAAGGTGAAAGAAAATAAAAGGAAGACCCGACCAAACCATCCTTAAATCCCCATATTACTGCTATCCGACACCAAATGCACTGCAATGCACAAATAAAAGGACTTTCTTGTTCAATAAAGGAAATTAACAATAACTGCTTTCTCATTATCACACAAGGGAAAGACTATGTATGTGTAAGAAAGAGGGAGTAAAGAATGAATTGTTTATTTTGGTGCAAAAAGTGGACAACACAACCAGCTCAGCGCAGCGCGCGGTCGGTCGGTGTGGTAATGGTGAATTAATTTAAGGATCATTAATGCCGATTGCTTTTTGATTCTCTTTTCTTCGTCCTCAAGTAAAAAACTCATTCGATTATCTTCATGTCTCTCTTCCTTTCTTTCTTTCTGCACTTGATTCAGTTTATGGCTAAAATGTCCTTGTTTCGTTTTTATTTTATATTTTTTTGTTTTGTTCTTTAATCAACATTTTGATCTTTCGCCATTTGGACTAAGAGATGAGAAGATGAGAAATTCCTTGGAGCAATATTCTTTTAAAATGGAAAAGGATTCAATTTGTAAGAATTGTATATCGTTTTGCTTGGTTTGATATTCTTCTTGTTCTTTTTTTAGTTTTTAGGTGAATTCGTCTTTTTTTATTTATTTTTGTTTCTTGTTTCTTACTGGAAAATAAATTGCGGATAAATAGATATTTTTTTGGTCCTTTATTTCGTATTTTATTTTATGTTTTTCTTTTTTGTCTTCATTTATTTTGTCTCTTGTTCGTTTGTATTTTATGCGTTTTTATGGAGATCAAATTTGTTTTTGTTTTACTTCATTTTATGAAAAAAACCATATGGCTTTCCGATACAGCATCATCATTCGGAAAAAGTCGAAGATGTTATTGTAAAGAGACAAAAGAAAAGGACGATGGAATAAGTTTTACGGTCGATTAACAAATAAGTAAATCAGTTTTGCTTCTGATGCAGTGTGTGTCTGTGTGTTGTAGTATATGTTTTTCTATCAAAGTAATTTTTATTGCGATTAGATTGTATAAGATGGGTTTTCCAATATCTCTATCTTTCTACATATAGTATATACAAATGTATAGCGATTTTTCGGGATAAGACAACGATGTTTTGGTTTACGAGATAGAAAGGTTCATTAGGACTTAATCTTTATCATATATTATCAAAAAGCACAGACACTGATGATGATGCAATCAATGTTAGATGAAATTGAATACAATTGGAGTTTTTTTCCTTATTGACGGAGGCCAACCTTGGAGAATTTATAACCGAATTTGTTTTAACGATATAGTTTAGTTGAGTCAAATTAAATTGATAGGGAGATACATATATTTTTTAAAATAAGATGTGTGATTTAATTAATTCCTTAATGCCATAGTTTATTCGTTTTTTATCTGATGGGAAAAAAGTAAGTATACGCCTTGGTATACCTTTTCAAATTGTGTTATTTTTTGTCATTAGAAATAATGCTGCTTTGTAGAGGTAAAATTCATTGATTTATTTTGTATTTATTTGTTCACTTCTTGAAGATATTTTCGATTCCAGCTTGACTCGCCTGTGCTCTGCTTGAAAATAAAAATGTCTTCTGGTCTTCGTTTATGTGGTTGCATGCTATATTACGCTTGGCTCTTCTATTGAAATTTATGAAAATTTTAACCATTATTATTGGTGACTTTAATCTTCCCTACCTGGAATGTTGATGTTGTTTACGAGCCTGCTAATGCTTCGAATTCAAACGAATTCTGTTTAATAGACAAAATGGCCTGATTTAGTTTAAATCAGCTGAATGGTGTTAAAAATGAAAATGCAAGAATATTGGATCTTGTCTATTTCTCTGATGTAATGAATACTGATGCTGCTGTTATCCCAAGCGATTTAAAGCTAGTACAGCTAGCTAGTAAAGATCGCCATAGTTCCACCCTTACTTTATTTGATTAAATTTATGTGTACGAAATGTTTTTAACTTAGTATGTTAAAATCAAATGGCAGATGGCAATCGCCATGCTATAATGATTTTTGTAAACATTTTTGGTGTGTAATGTAAATTTTATTTTAATTTAATAAAATCTGTATCTATCTATCTATAGAAGTAAAAATAATCTAATAATTAAAGTTGTCACTTTAGTTCTTGAACTATTTTAATGTTTTTTTTTTTTTTTTTTTTTTATAATAAGCACACACTCAAGGGGATATTACTACCCTTATTATGCAGTGTGAGCACTAGGAAGAGGAGAGATTAAGATACGCTTTATGTTCTTTAAATTTTGTTAGCCTCCTTTACAGAACATTAAAGAACATTTTTAACTGATTTTCAAGCGAAGCGAAGTGTTAAAATCATATGGAGACGGACTTTGAAAAATGTAACTTTAATTAGCTATTTAACTTATTATTCGAAACTAACTGTTATGCAATATTTTCAAATTTGTATGAACTTTTTTTTAATTTTTTTTATAGATACTATCCCACTGCCCGTAATAAGAACTTTAAATAGCAGCACGCCATGGTTTGATTCGCTTTTAAAAACTATAACAAATAAAAGAAATAAGTCCTGGTTGAAGTTAATAGCCGCGTTTTATTATCACCATGATCAAATCCGGATCTTGAATTTACATGCATTACAACAACAACACAAGATCCTGCTTTGTGTATGGATCTCAATTTGAGATCCAAAATTTAATTCTTTTTTTTACAACAAGGAGCACTTTATCATTGTAATTTCACATGTAAATGTTGGTATCATTGCAAACAAATTAAACAAAACCTGTATTGCGTTTAAAAACATTTCCATTTGACTGAAATAAAATATTTTTTAAATAGAAAGCGAGAAACTTTATATTTATTTATTTGGTATATGATCCATGAAATAATTAGATATTTTAACAAAACTAGATATTAATTGGTGAAATTAAAATAATTAACTCCAAAAAAATGTATGTTTGACATAATTTATGGGTATTATTTTCCCAGAAAAAAAGGAACAAAAAAAATCATTAAGCAAAATGTTCTTTCGGCAACCCTGCTTTAAATGTCAAAAAACATAAATAAAATCGAGAAAGCTGCAGCACAAATGGGAGGAATGATGTTCAAATAAATTGTAAGTAATCTCTAAATTAAATTATTTAAGTGTCACATTTATTAAAAGGTCAAAAAGAATCTCGACTACATGTGAGACGAAAGCGTTCCTGGATGCTTTGAGTTTGAGAGTCCAATGGTGATTTGCAGAAACATTTTCAAAAGTTGTGGAGCTTCCATTTTTGGTATGTGTTTGTTTGTTTTTTTGCTTCGAAATGTCACTTTTGAAAGAACGAATTTGACACTGCTACCAAACTTTTAATAATAAAAAATATGATGATCCAATGATGTTTTATTATCATGATCTGATCCGGATCAGATCATGGTGATAATAAAACGCGGCTTATATTATCTAATAGAACTGCTTTGTGACCTATTCAAACTTTTTGTACTCTCAATTTATTTCGAATACTGAGTGTGATTTAAAAATGAACTCCTCTATGTTTTGAATATATACGTTAATAGTAAATTTAACGGATAGCTATGAACTTTCAAAATTCTTCGAACTTCGAAAAAGTTCGCAGATTATTTTAATACTGACTTTAAAGATTTTTCTTCTGCAAGCATCTCTTCCCTTATTTTTACAGACATCTTACATCAATAAATTATAAAGATTTCTCAGGCATCCAAACGTGACAATATTTTAAAGCTAAATGAATGTTTCAGTCCTGGTCCTGATAAAATACCATCATTTATGTTGAAAAAATGTGTGTCTTATGTTTCCTATCCATTGTTTCTTCTTCTCAACGAGCTTTTGAAGTTTTCTAAGTTCTTAGGTCTTTGGAAATGTTCACACCACACAACGCCAGTTAATAACAAAAGTTTTAAAAATTTAGTTCAGAATTAGCGAAATTATCAGCTATTCCTAAATTGCTTGAATCTCTTATCTGAAACACAATTTCTTTTAATTGTTGTTTTGTCATATGTTAATTTAATGTTTATCAATTTTGGGAATGATGCAGTAAAAATCATTTAATTTTTAATATTGACGAATGTAAGACAATTTCATTTAAATGCAAACGAAATCTAATAAATTATGCCTATATGTTGAATTCATCACGTTTTGGATAGAGAATCAATTAACAATTTTAAGATCACTTTACTCATATTATAAAAAAAGCTAACAAAGCACTTGGTTATGTTAAAAGATTTTTCTGAAAGTTCCGTGATATACATGTCATTAAAATTCTGTATATATTTCTTTTGTCAGGCCAATTCTTGAATATGCTTGCGTTGTATGGGCGAATTACTATTCCCTTAATATTGATAAAATAGAAAGTATTCAACGTAAATTTTAAAGCTTTTGTCTTCGTTTTATTCAATGGCCTGATAGACTTTTATTACCCTCATACATTCAATGGAATGGGTCGATTTTATGTCCATCTAGTCTTTGTCGATTGTATTGCAATCAAAGTCAGGCTTCAAACTAAACCGCTAACAGTCTTTTTAATCAGTAAATTTAACAAATTCTCTATACTCATTGACTCTACAAATTACAATCTCAAATATGCAAGCTTAAAATTTAATTTATCTGTTAAAGTAGTTGAAATTATGTTAGTTTTTAGTAAGTATTTTAATCTTTAAGTAAGCATTTAAAATCTATATATGTATATAAAAGAAAGTCGTGTTAGTCACACTATTTATAACTCAAGAACGGCTGTACCGATATGGCTGAAAATTGGTGGGTAGGTACCTTAGAGCCAGGAGACGGACATAGAATACTGTTTATCCCGTTCGACAGCGTTCCCGTATGTTGACTTGATTGAGTAAGTATTCAATAGATGGAGCTATGTCAAACTTCCAAACGTTTCATATAAGCTACAATTTAATAGCATAGCCACCACATGTTGCTAAATTTTTGGTGTTAGAATAGTCGGCCACGTGTTACTTAGACTGAAGTTTGTTATAATGAATATAATACAACCAAATACGCAATGCATTAAACTGCCAGAAAATTTCTGTACTGTTCTACAGGAATAAATAAATTGATTCCGATTAATTACTTGAATCATAACTGGCTCAGTCATCGGGATACTTTGGCAGCCAAAAATGTTGATGTGGATGAAATTAACTTCCATGTTACAACAGTTTTTATCAGGCGATCTGATGTCTTTTAAATCAATGGATATTGTTGTTACTATAAATGATAGTGTACATTTTCCAATTGAATTTTCAAATTCACTAGATATACCTCTAATCTTCGATTAAAGAGTGGTTCACCTATTATTCTTCTGCATAATTTGAATCTACCTTAATTATGCAATGGTTCACGTTTGGTCATCAAAAAGATCACTGGAAATATTCTTGAAACAACCATTTTAATTGAAAAGTTCAAAGGAAAATTGGTCCTGTTGCCACGTATTCCAATGATACCGTCTACCATTCCCTTTAGAATGTTACAGTTTTTAATTCGTTTAGTTTTTGCCTCAAGGCCAAACAATGTCTATTTGTGGTTTAGATTTGGAAAATCCATGTTTTTCTCATGAGCAGCTAGCTATATGTTGCATATTGACGTGTAGGAAAACCGTCGAACCCATTTGTGTTAGCGAAAGACAGGCTAACCAAAAATATTGTCCACCGATTAGTGCTTAATTAAATTTAAATTAAAATGTAAATATTTTTGTAAGAAGATTTTAAACTATCCGCCTACCTACCTCATTTATAAGTTTAACTGTCACATTTTATTTACTAAAAACTTTGTTATATACATATATTGTCATTTGTTACAAACTTGAATATAAGTTAAAAATTGATCAATTGTGTTCAAAGTCCTTCCCCTTCATATTTCAAACCAGTAAATTTGTATAAAAGCTTTAACGTTTCCGTCTTTGTTCGTAAGTTATAATTTCATTGTAATAAAGGGTAAAGGTTGTAGAAAATTAGTCATGAAGGTCGCCATGTCTTCTTACAAATGGCATGCATATATGTATAAAAGCATGCTGGTGCCCATGTCTGATGTTTGCCTAACGTTTCCCTTAAATAATTTAATATGTCGAAAAACGTTAGACACAGCAACGCGTGGCTGGGTCTGTTAGTCTACACTAATATTATAAAGAGGAAAGATTTGTATTTTTGTATGTAACGAATAAACTCAAAAAGTACTGGACCGATTTTAATAATTCTTTTATCATTAGAAAGCTACATTATCACTGAGTAACATAGGCTATATTTAGTACTAGATTACTATGGAAATCTTTAGAAATTCCTAATAAAACCAACCGAAGGTGTACAAAAATTAGCCAGAAAATGTGTTTCATCGCATACACTGCGAAGAGTATTAATGATTGGACAAAAAAATGTTTTCTAATTTAGTGATTCATGGTCGTTTTAATTAGCATGCTTATAACTTAAATATCTTTACCTATTTATGTCTACCCGTGCGAAGCCGGGATGGGCCGCTAGTATTTAATAAATTAATCAATTTATTTATTAATCAATATCCAATCTGGTAGACGGCCTTGGGCCAAACCAAAATAGACTTAGAAAACTAAAATTGCTTGTAACTTTTATAATGAAATAAAGTCAATTATTACTACTACTATACTACTTAATCAATAATTTATCAAATTTAACCAAAATTGAGGCAAATAGTCGATTTTAATTTTATAATTTGTTTATCTTTATTAGTATTTATTGAAACCTATTGGCTTATTTATTGTTGGTATCAATCTTATAAAAGAAAAAAATTACTCCTAATTTTACCATCTACATTCATATTGGCAGACATTTTATTATAGCGCTCTGCTGTCGTGGTCGTATTTATGTGTATTGTAATACCCAGAATAGGATATTTAAGTTAAAGTGGTTGTCGAGGATGGAGTAATACAAACTTGGGCCAGTTGATGGCCCATTCTCATGAATCTTGAGTTCTAGAGAACTGTAGCGATCTTAGTCGACGATACTTTAATTTCAGATGAGTCCAATTATTTGGCAAGATATGAAAGAAATCAATTAATTTTCACTTAAGGAGTACAAAAGTAATATTCTTATAAAACAAATATATTTTAAGGATTAATGGTCTGAAAGAAATTGTCTTTATGGTTTACCTTTCAACTGCTACCCAAACATCACAGCAATTTAACCATTATTATCTATGTTTATAAATCTAAAGTAGTATTGCATGTTTGTGGTAAATTAACATTATTTCTTCTTTTGCTTCAACCAAAAAAAAAACCATTACACTTTTGTTAATAATTATTATTGTTGAGGATATGGCTGTAATTATTTTGATAAAAATATCATTTAAATGTTTGTTTTTGCTTTACTTTATTGTTTTTTTCGTGTATTTTCATTAAATCATTCATAAAATAGAGAAATCATTGCGGTTTGTTATGATGAAAATCAAAATATTCGGGGTAAGTATGTATGTTCTTCGAAAAAGCTAAACAATAAATATTTATAAATTAAGCATTTCTATGGAGAAAATTCAATGCCAAATCTGAGAAAAAGAATAAGAGAAAGCCTTTCTATGTTTTAAGGAACAATGAAATGTATATGAAGAACAACAGAATTGATTACCTGCCCAGCATGTGCGTATAAATTTCAAAAGAAAACTAAATGATTTTCGATGAAAATTTATGGAAGGAATATTATTTTCAAAATTATTGATATTTTCGAAATGATAAAATATGTAGTACTTATGTATATGCAAACATTCAATGACGAAAGAGAATTTGTTTTTAACAACTATGGAGCCTAATGTTGAAATCAATATTTTTCAAAAAATAGTTTTGATTTATTTCATTATATTTGATGATTTTTTAAGTATGTAAAGACATAAAAGTAAATAAATACCTGTTTGTTTATGTCCAAATTTCTATTTAAAGTAAATACATACCTGTAATAGAAGAGATTTTAATTAAAATAAATGTAAGAACGATGTTAAATTATTTATTGGAAATTTAATTACGAGCGTTTAAGTTTTTACGGTATTAACTTATCCTGATAAAAATAAGAACACTCCAGTAAAGCCAATCACTAAAATCAATAAATCAGCGAAACATTCATATAAGTACATTGTGGTCGCGTAATCATTAAATAGTGTACATTTGTATGTTTATCAATCTAAAAATAAGAAAACGAAATTATATTATTTACTTGCCTTTTTGTTTTCTGTTTTTTCAAGTACGGTTGATGACTCATTTTTATCATTAAAATTATGAAGAAAATATGATTTTTCGAAAGCATAACAAAAATTTTAAATGTAATTCGAAGAAGCTACACTTCATTTTGAAGTTTGTTCTAAACAGTTATTTTTTTTATAGTACAACAATTCATCAAGACTGAAAGAAATCTTGAAAAACAAAGAAGATGGAATGTGACCCAAAAGTAACAACTCCTTTGAATAACATTTTGTTTTCAAGCCAAAATAGTATTTAAAGAACTTCAATCAAAATGTAAAATGTAAAAGATTAAAGGCAAAGCTTTCTTGTGTCGTAGAATTCAATAGGTCAAATCTATTTAGTTATGGATTTGGTATTACTTAATTATAGGCAAAAAAACACTTGTAAATTGTATTTTATCAATTTTAAAAAACAAATGCATATTGCGTAATATGAGTCGTTTTTTTTAAGTGAACTCCACACTTATCAAAAATGAGCTAATATTAAGATATTCACATCTTCTTTGGAATGCCCACACTGATAACTTCCCATCCCGTCTGTCGATTTGTATTGCTTAAAAGGTTTGTAGGGTTTCGTGTTTTGTTAAAAAAGTTTTCAGTTGAATTATTCTAAAAAAATTTAAAATTACTAAAAATATTTTGCATATTATGATGAAATAGTTTGATTTCAAAATCTATTTTTGTTAACGGGAATTTTAGTCGAAAACAATTTTTTACCAATTTTACTAGAATTTCTTAAAAGTTTTTATTTTTTATATAAAAGAATACAAATTTTAACATATAATTTAATTTTTAAAAATGTTGGTACCATTTCTTGAACATTTTCATTTCTTACATAAACAAATACAGATTAGATTCTTAGAACAATATCTTAAGTTAACAACACAATTTAGCACAGAATGAAATAATTTTGAAGACATTAACTTCATTTATTTAAGAGATATCGAGAATCGAATATCAATTTTTATCAATTTTGCGTACTATTTTTTGTAGATTTTATTTTTTTAAGAAAAACTGACTGTCGGATTCTTATGCAAATTTTACTTAATGTCGAAAACAATATTTTCTAAGAGATGAAATAAGTTTGAAGCCAACACCTTAAATTTTTAAGGAAATATTTTAGTCGAAAGTAAACTTTTACCAAGTTTTTTGTATAGGTTTTTATTTTGTGTAAAAAAACTGTCAATTTGATTTTTCTCAAAATTTTACCGAATGTTAAAAACAATATTTTTTCTAAGATAAAATTAGTTTGAAGTCAATATGTCAATTTTTTGTAAAATATATTTGAGTCGAAAATCAATTTTTACCAACTTCTAGTAACGTTTTTTTTAGGTTTTTATATTTTATAAAAAAAAAACTGTCAATTCGAATTCGATTTTTCTCAAAATTTTATCAGATATCAAAAACGTTGTTCTGCGTTGCATGCAATTATTTTTTAGATAAAATCATTTTTTGTTCGTAAAATATTCGAGGTGACACATATTTTCTTTTTTCAGTTTTTTGTTTAATTTATGAAAAAATCATTAATTGGATTTTTTCTCCAAAAAGGTACTTGTTCGGTATCACGTTACAATATATAATATACAATTTAATTCAAGTCACTAGCGTTATTGATTTGTGAAATATTTTGGGTTAACCAAAATATTCATCTTTTTTTAAATTGCTATGATTAAAAAAACCACTCACTCAATTTTTTTGAGAGTCCTTTTTGCATCTATCTATGTTATTAGCTGTATAACATAATATTTATTCGATATACCTACTGGTTCTTGAGCTATGGACGACGAAAAAAATTTCCCGAACGTACGGACGTAGGTACGAACGTAAAAACGAACGTACGCACGTAGCGACATCTCTCTAAAAATCTTTCATTTCGAATCTAGGGATTTTGAAACGTCGAGAAATGTCAAAATTTTCAATTCGACAATAATCGGACCGATTACAATAACTTCCTATGAGAATTTAAAAAGAAACAGATTATTATAATGAATTAAGTTTTAAGTCAATACATACATATATATATGTACATATTTGTTTTCTTAAGATATTTCAGTCGAAAATTAGTTTCTAGTTTAGATATTGTATTACTAAAATGAAATAAGTTAGAATACCAGTTTATTTTTTGTGCCCAATGTAATTAAGTTAAAATAATTGTATGGCAATATTAATAATTTTTTCTTAGGTTTTTAGTTTTTGTACGAAAACAATTAACTGTATTTTTTAACAATAATTGGTAATCATGGGTGTAAACCAGGATCCTTATGCTTAATACGAAATGTGATCTGAGCGATACCCAATTCTTGAGAAAGCCGTGAAATTGACTGATTCAGATCGTTTGTTACGGATGCCGAAGCAGCTGCTATATTTTCGACACTTCAACCAATATGTTGTTTAACTGGTGAATAATTACCTCTGAGAATTGGCTTCGAATTTCGGTAGAAATTTTTCTATGATTTGAGGTTCGTGTACTTTACGATGATGGTAATGTTGAGCTTACTAAATAAATTGGCAATAAAAGTTCTATGATTAGTGAAAGGGTGCATTCAACCAAAAACCCGATAGGTGAATTTTATCTTACGTGGCGCTACAGTCCTCAACCAACATGCGTCTCCAGCCAGCTCGGTCCCTAGCTTGATGTCTCCAGTTTGTTGAGGTCTTTACCCACCTGCGTGCACCAACTAAGTTGCGGTTTTTCTCTAATGCGCCGTCCCTCGGTATTGGATATGGATTCGAAGACTGAATTTTTTCTAAAAAGCATTAAATTCAATACACATATTTTTATATTCACTACTAACCAGAAACGGGCAACTTAATTTCGAACTCCAGTCAAGTTCACAGCCCCAAAAAATCTATTGCATTATGTTTTTAAATTGTAAATAAATGTGTTTTATCGATAAAATGTTATTTTAGAAGCAATTATGTATCCAACATTATTCTTATACTCATTTTCCGAATGCTTTCAACACAGATACCAATCAGAAATTCCCAAACAACTTCCCGAAACAAAATGTCTTTACTCTGTCTGGGTCGGTAGTGGGTATACTGTGCCTGAAAGTATGGGTATGGTTCCTTTCTTTTTATAGACCTTTAACTCATTTCCGCCCATTAAAATAACTTTCATTAGTCGTTTATGCGTGTAAATGTCACTTGATTACAATCTTTCACTTGGGTAATCATAATTTGCGTGATTTTGCTAACGATAAATTTTTCGATTAAAAATAAAAATGAAAATTTTCTCAATATAGCCACAGAAAAGTGAAACCTCATGCAGTCAAAGTACATGTCTATGGGTTTAGTGTGGCAATGGTGCCAATATTCCCATGAAGCTAGTCCAACCGAACTGCAATAATTATAGTTTTTTCCCCCTCTACATCTGCATATGTGTAAAGGTATGCTTGTATAGTCTCTTCAATTAAACTCTCGTGCCATTCAACTATTTTCAGATCCAGTTCAATTCATTCAAAGAATACAACAAAAAAGAAAAACAAAAGGTATTTTCTAATAAAGGACATTTTTTCCATAGTTTGTATTTATTTGAGTGAAAATATTAACATTTCGCATGAATAAGCTTTTCACACAAAACATGTAGAAAAGGAGTGGACCCATAGGGCGGCGCGGTGGCGATATTAGGGGTTGCAGTGCTTTCCAGTAGGTACACAACATATTGTATACCTAACTCCATGTTTAAAGTGGTTTTGAATTTTAGTGATTTTTAATACAAAAAAGGTCACCGTTACCGCATATTATGTATTAATTATTTAACGTTTCTGATTAAATATTCCCACATCAACTTGTGAAAGCTTTTTGTGTAGAAATGGGGGATGAGGGTGATTCATAGATTTACGAGGATTGTGCCCATTAGCGAGCTCCATTGATGGTAAATTATGCTCGCGTTGTGTGTATAGTTCTGAGTCCTTTTGTGTGTTCGACGGTAATCTCTGTCAACTGGAGCTGAAATGCCGTCAACATTATTTCAGTTGGGGGGTTATACGAGCAATGTGGGCATGAGAGATGGTTATTATGAAGTTGGTATAAGGTTTGGTCGGACGAAGCAGAAACTCCGTACTCCTGACGAGTTGATTGGAAAATTAATTGCAACTAACTTTTTGACTATATGCAGGCTTGTTTAACAAGTGGGAGTTTCAATCTTTTTTTTTTGTTGTTGGTTTGAAAAGGGGAAGTTCCCGACCCGACCCTTTCGTAGTTGCAGTTTTAAGTTATTAAATTCAATTTTCTATGATTTGAGTCTAATCATGACCATCAGGTCGGTAGTGTTGTGAAAGCGGTATGGTGGAGTCAGACATCAGCACGTTAGACGGTCAGTTTAAGTTCGAGTGCATTTTATGGTGCTTAATTTGTCTACGGGCAGCCGATGTTGGCAGCTGCGGCGCGTGGCGGCTGAGGTGATAACGTTTGACAGAATTCTCCATCATAGTCATTTAACAAATAAATATTTAATGAAAAGGGTTTATTTAGGTTTTATATACCTACGTTACTTATTTGTTTGTTTTTCATCATATTTGAAGTGACATGTTAATGTTATTTAAACACACATCCACTGTAAGTAGCGTGTGGGGTGACTTTAAATGTAGATATTTGTTTAAAACTTAGTCGAGCGTAGGTAAAGGTAGCCACTACGCAATAATAAAAATGATCTAGTTTGAAATTGAATTGGTATTGGTTGATAAATAAGGGGAAAGGTGTAGAGTTAATTTTAGTTTCAAAAATTTGTATTTTATTTCGTAATAATTATTTTAACTAATTCAGTGGTTTTAATTTTAAGTACCTACACTTTAATTTATATATATAGCATATGATTAGGAAATAGTTATATCTATATGTTTTTTAGGAATAGTATAATTTAAATATTTAATATTGGATATCTTATCCCCGTTATTATAGTTTGTGTATTTTACAGGGATGTTATTATATATTTTTTTTAAATCTATATAGGTATATAAAAGAAAGTCGTGTTAGTCACACTATTTATAACTCAAAAACGGCTGTACCGATATGGTTGAAAATTGGTGGGTAGGTAGCTTAGAGCCAGGAGACGGATATAGGATACTGTTTATTCCGTTCGACAGCGTTCCCGTGTGACTTGACATAAAAAGTCAGTGACTGACACTATAAAACGTGGTATAACAAAAAAGAATCAGACTTGGAATAAAAAAACGCAAATGACTGCTATGTAATGGACGTGCATCTCAAGTTATGATCTCAATATTATTGTATTGCAAATTATTTGTCTATTATTTGACAGTCACAATTATCTGTTAGCTTCAAACGATTCTAACAGATGTCCAAATCTGTTGACTGGATAGAGTTTGTGTTCAATAGATGGCGCTATGTCAAACTTCCAATAGCCTAACCACCACATGTTGCTGAGGCTAAAGTATATGTTATATTAATTTTGTAGTAAACGAAGTACAGTGAATTTTACTTTTTCAAATATTGGTGTAAGCAATTTTCCGACAATTACTAGATATTGGGAACGGTAAAATAGAACTGCAAACAAATACGCAATGAATTAAACTACCAGACAATTTCTGCACTATTCATCAGGAAAAAAAATAAATTGATTCAAAGTATATTTTCGGATATACAGAGTAATTACTTGAATCATAACTGGCTCAGTCATCGGGTTATTGTGGCAGCCAAAAATTTTGATGTTGACGAAATTAACTTACAGGTACAACAGTTATTACCAGGCGATCTGATGTCTTTTAAATCAATCGATACTGTTTTTAACGGACATACAGAGTAGACATACCTGGAATATGCCATTACATAATCTTCGATTAAAGATTGGTTTATCTATTACTCTCCTGCGTGATTTGAATCCACCTTAATTATTACCGGAAATATTCTTGAAACAACCATTTTAACTGGAAAGTTTAGTTTAGATTTTGACATGTCTATAAATAAGTGTCAAGGCTCCACAATGTCCACTTGTGTTTTCGATTTGGAAAATCCATGTTTTTCGCATGCGCAGCTATATGTTGCATGTTGACGTGTAGGAAAACCGTCGAACCTGTTTGTGTTACCGAAAAACAGGTCATACCGAAAAACAATAACACAATAGCTCATAAGCCTAGTAGCTTCACTCTCTGAACCATATAGTCGAGTAACTTTGTCATTTGAATAGAAGGAGACTTTGCGATTTTTGGGTTACTTGTCTATGATGTTTGCCTAATTAATAATCCTAGTTTCCGACCTCAAGCGAAGAACGCAAGATGTCCAAAAATCAGAAAAACCCCTTAAATTTTGCCTTTTTTCGCTTCTTGTCATTTTTTACCTTGAAGGAGAATGTTTTTAATACAATCATGTTCTACGTTTTTAAGGCAAATAAATTAACTACGATTTGAGTTAAATTAAGTTGTGTCTGTAGATGTCATGGTTTTCAGAATGAAGTTGTTCAAAAATTTGCAAAAATATGTTTTATTTTAAAAAATTGACGAATTAAAACTAAAATATTAAAAATGGACCATTTATAATAATGTATAACTTAACTCTGGAATAAGAAACTTAAGCCAAAAGAAAAAAAAATTGATAGGGGGTCTAAATTTTCTCTGTCTCTGTTAAGCAGGATTTGTAATTTTTCAGAAAAGTAAGTTTATTAACAAAATCAAAGATTGGAAAAAAACGCCAACACCTACATTATTCTGATATAACTTTTCTCAAAACCAAAAATTCATTCCCGCAGTAGCTTTTTAAAAAATTTTGCTTTTGTTCACAGTATAAGAAATAAGTAATTTTAAATCTTAAGGGAGGGTTGATGTTGAAATGGAATAAAACAAGCTGTGCGTGAGGTATTAACAACATTATTTTTTTATTTGACAGGGGCATGTATGCCATTAAGTGTGGAATATGACATCATTCAAATGAACACCTCGGCTTCTTACGGTGGCACGGATCCGAGTGGTCCAATGACTCTTCCGCATAGATCCGTCTGAATTTGAGCGATGGCCTGTGTTATGTTCAACTTTAGAGCATCGGTCGATTGTGGTTTATTTGCATAGACCTGCGACTTCAAGAAACCCCAAAGGAAAAAGTCTAGCGGGGTCAAATCGCATGACCTTGGTTGCCAATTCAAGTCACTCCTGCGAGAGATAACCTTAGCCTCAAATCGTTCAAGCAAAATGTCAATTGTGGTGTTTGCTGTGTAGCACGTAGTGCCGGCCGTTCTGCTGGAACCACATGTCGTCTAGGTCCATATGGTTCAATTTGGGCCATAAGAAATTAGTTATTATCGATATGTAGCGCTCGCTGTTGACGCTGACCGCCTCACTAACTCCGTTTTCAAAAAAGTACGGATCAATTACGCCCCCGCCGGCCCATACACCAAACGGTAACTTTTTGAGGATTCATTGTCGTGTCGTCCCATATACTGCAATTTTGCTTGTTAAAACAGCCATTCGTCAAAAAATGCCCCTTGTCACTAAAGATGATTTTTCGGACAAAATTGGGGTCCTCTTCCAAATGATTCGATGTCCAGTCAGCGTCAAGAACTTTGAGTTCCTGGGTCAGTTGGATTTTGTACGGGTGTAGGCCCAAATCCCGACGCAAAATTCGCAAAGTTAAAGTCTGCGAAAGGCCGAGTTCTTGTGCACGGCGAGGAATAGACTGCCTGATGTACACTTTCAAGGACCGTGGCGATGTTCTCGGTCGATCCAGCGTTCCTCTAACGTACGGGTGTTGGCTGATTATTTACTGAACCAGTCGTCTCAAAAATGGGCGCAATGTGCTCAACGTTTGCGTTAACGAACACTGATTTTGATAATAAAGTCTTATCATTTAAGCATGCTGTTCAATCGTGTAACTTGCCATGATGATTTGGCATAAGCAACTGAATAATAAACAAAAGATTTGACAGATGTCACCAAAACAAAATGGCCACTACGGCACGCTAAAATCTACCCGCGCCAATTGAAAAACCCTTTACATCTACTACAATATTTTTAATGAAATAGTCTTTTCTTTAGACAGAAAGAGCCGTTTTCTTAAATCTGACAGATCCAATTTGTTTCTATATGTTTATGTCCTATAAATAATAAAAGTTTTCGACCTAACGATCTGAATGCAACATGGCGAAAAATCGACAAAACTGTGAAAATCGTTAGTTTTTCAGTTATTGGCGATTTTAACCATGATGAGCTAGTTTCTTCCCCATAAATACACTTTAGGATTTCAAGCTTACTGAATTTTCTTCATTTTGAGCCAAGTCACGTCTCTGTGAACCCATCAAACTGTGTGTTATGACAATATCACCGGACTAAAGTCTGTAATATATTGTAGGCCTGTCATTTCACCAAAAGAGCAAAACACTTACGTGAAACGTGAATTATCTTATTTTTGACATTTAAAGATTATCCACTAAAAAAAACTTAGAAATAAGTAAAGTCCATACAATATTTTATTAGTTATTAATTTTTTCTACACCTTAAAAACTTAAAGATATATAATAAAGTTCTAAGTCCCTCTTAAAATGTTCGACAGTAAAAATAAATTTGTGTTTTCATGTATGAGTATTGGATTAAATAATTCTATTTTTATTTTTAATACATATAAATAATTAATGTGAATTCATTGAAGCGACATCAGGAACGTTTTTAATTCACGCCCTTAGTATATCTGTAGGTATATTATTTTATTATTTCCCACTGTTTTTTTTAAACTCATTTTATATTAATTCTCATTAAATTTGTATTTCCAATAAAAATCCATAGTGAAATATATATAAATGGACACAACAATACATATGTCATCACGGGTATAACTACAACACGTTACTTATTATAAATCAGTTGCGTATGATTTTCATTATATTTTAAAAACAAAAATCAGGTCAAATAAATAAAAATAAAATAATAGCTCCGTAGGATTGCATCTATATACATATATATAAATATTAGCAACAAATATAACGGTATCCAATATTTTTAAATTAAGGTACAACCACAATTATTGTTGCTATCATCATTACCAGTGGGAATTAAATGCTGATAATAGTTTGTTTCTCCTCTAGGTTTTTTTTGTTGTTGTGTATTCATGTTTTAAGCTTAATCGAATATTCACGATAAATTCGATTTTTTTATTGATATGAAACGTATGTACATAGATAGATAATTTAAAAAATTTGTTGGTGATAAATTTTAAGTAAATTATTATTATGAAAAATTAAATATTTAAATAATGTTGATAATTTAAGTGATGATTGCGGTGAATTTAATGTATTAAATTACAAAAATACAAGAACAACTGACACACATAATTTAAATGAAAATGTACATATTTTTTGTGTATTGTGTTGAATTAACACGACTACTGGAAAATGACACATTTTATAGCTGTGGTGTTTATGCAATAAATTTGTTGTAAGGCACAAAATACTGCAAGAACTGTGTTCAATAAATCTGTAACTGCAGTCAATTGACCACAAAGTCACTGATATTCTAAATTATTATTTGTAGGGAAGTTCTTTCACAAACTGTTCCGAGTTGGAAGAACTCACATTTTTTAATGCGCTGTAACTTTTAAAAGCAAAAATATAATCTTGAAATTTTGGCTCTATATATAACAAGCAACAAATTAGAACAAACTTTTCTATAGCATTTACCGTTCAAAATTGATGAGCCAAAAAGCGAAATTTTGGGCACAAATTATAGATTTCTAAACATATCTTTAACCTCACGAAATCTCAGTTTTGCCATCAGCCAATATGTAAAACATTTAAACAAAATTCCTTTACGGTTTTCAAGTCTTGGAGTCGTTTAATTTTTTAATTTTAATATTTGTAAGTCAGTAAATAATTTTTTTTTAGGTGGCGCAATAGTCTGTAGAGAACCAGGGCCTAGTGACTTACAACTCTCAACCATTCCTGTGTGCGAGTAATTGCAGGGATGGAAGGGACCTACAGTTTATGCCGAATTCGAACGGCTAATTTGAGAAAGCACTTTTCATGACAAGAATTACTCTTGGAGAATTTGTCAATTCCTCGCAAGAGGCAGTACCCATGAAACAAACTTAAGGTGGCACAGGCAGGGATCGAACCCAAGACCTCTCGCATGACAGTCCAATCAACCATCATGCCACGGGTACTACAGTCAGTCAGTAAATAATACTTTTTTTTAAAACCAAACTGTCGGTTAATTACAATTGAATTTTAAAAACAAACAAATTTAATACCATATTCATAGATTAGCAATATAGAATTACATATTTAAAACAGAAGGCAAATCATTAATAAATTAATGGACCGAGATGACTTTCTTGAGGTACACCAGAATAAGTTTAAATTCGTATGAAGCGTTAGTCATGAACACGTCTCATGTTTGAAGTGAAATTGGATTGTAGTTTACTTACAATTTTAGACAACACAAAACGAAGAGTAGTTAATCTAAAAGTCTATTTTGTCGAAAAATCGTTTTCGATATCAAAGTTAATTATTCTTATATTCATTATTGGTCAAAAAATTCAATTTAAGAATAGCTATATGATATCGATTAATTTAAAAACCTCTATAAAATCAGAGATTTTCTAAATTGAAATGAACCAACACATTAACTAAAAGAATTAAAAATTCATGTTCTTTGGTGAATTCGTCAAAATAAAAAAAAATAGAAAATGAAAAAGAAAAACACGACAAAAAAATGGAAAACAAAAAATCAATAAATCTAGATTTGCTGCTGTGGTTGTTCTAGTTTTAAGTAGTTTATAGGTGGAATATGTAGTTTAAGTTTGTTTTAAAGACCTAATTTTAAGTAGTGTTTAAGTACAACAAAAGATATTGAAGTTAGTTTTTTTTTAAATTTTCTAATAAATTAAATTGAAATATAGTAAAATAGATCTTAGGGCCGAAAGGCATTAGTATTAAGTATTTTAGTTTAACTTAGAGTGTCCGTATGGGACCAGTAACTTAGTTTTAAGTTATGGTTAATTGGGCTAGTTTTATGACTTTTTGTCCAGCTTTAAGATAGTTTTTAAGAGTGAATAAATAAAAATGAATAAAAAAAAAAAGTTCGTTGGACTGTCATGCGAGAGGTCTTGGGTTTGATCCCTGCTTATGCCATCTTAAATTTTTTTCACGGGTATTGCCTCTTGCGAGGGATTGACAAGTCCTCCAAGAGTAATTCTTGTTATGAAAATTGCTTTCTCAAATTAGCCGTTCGGATTCGGCTTAAAACTGTAGTTCGCCTCCATCCCTGAAACCATTACTCCCACACAGGTATGGTTGAGAGTTGTAATGCACTAGGTCATAGTTTAATTTATTTATTAGTTTAAGAAAACTTTTTACAAAACACTCTTATTTGCAAATGTAAATTTCAATTTGAAAATTATTGGAAAGCTTTTCAAAACAAATAAAAAGAACAACTGCTTTGCAAAATAACAAAACATTCTTCTTTAGCTGTGTGAAAGAAAAATATGTCCAGAGCTTCAATACTGCATTTTATAAAATTAAAAATAGGTCTGCTAAAAATCAAAAATGTTTATTACATGTAATACTTACCTTTCTTTTAATTTTAAACAAAGCAACTCATTTTACAAAATATATCCTTTTATCGGCTTTAATCAAAAATCAAAGAAAAAACGTAATGGCAATAATTTTACTTCAAGTATCCTTAAGGTTCCATTATTGACACACACAATGATGATTGTTAAGGTGCAACACTATCAGTACGGAGCCAAAGGCATGTTATAAGTTGATGTACGTTTGCTAGCATAATTTTGAACTTAAAGGGATCTGATATAGATTAGTGTGCCGAGGAAAGTTCTCCCATAAGACCTACTGTACCACATATATTTATTGGACAGGGTATAGTGACTAAGAATTCAGCAAAGAAACAGTTCCTTCAACTAGACAAATCCTGTGGATTTGTTGGCGATGACGCGCAGATTATTACCAAATCAACCAAGGAATTCGGTACAATTTACTAAAATAACTGTATAAATCTTTCCAAAAAAAGCAAGGTTATTGTCCTTAAGGAAAGTGTATCCTTTTCACTATTATCTAACTAACATTTTAACTTAAAATGTTTGTTTTTATAAATACCCTTATGTAATTAATCTTTACATACAAACATAGGTACTTCACAACAGAGATTTATTTCGAGTTGTCAATGTTGAAATGTGTTCATTTATCACTTTCCCGTCTTAATACATAACCAAAAGTAGAAAAAAAAACAACCAACAACAGTATAAGAAATTTCTATAGTCGTGAATCCTTTTTCCTTTCATCGCAACATGAAATGTCCCCCTTTTGGGGCAATATCACCGCCGCCGCCGCTGCCGATGTTTTTAAAGAGTGTTTGTTACTGGCAAACAATTAGCAAGGACATCACCGCTCACCGCAGAGCAGAACATCAGGATTCAACCGCACAGAGACACAACAGTCATACTTAAATATAATTCCTCCATGAGGAACATTTTTACGTGAGTAATTTGTGTTTGTGTCGTCATCCTTATCGTCGTGTTGGAAGAGGAAAAGGAAGAGACGAATATTATTTGTAAAACATTTGCAACCAAATACAACACCAACGACCAACAACCAACACCCCGACGAGCGAGCGACGAACGAGAGTCGTGATTTATTAGCAAGCAAGCACCAGCTTCGCTTTTGCCTTAGCCCTTCCTCATGGTAATGGAATGTGGAATGGTGAGGTGCGGTCCTTGGCAACATCATGATTGCTGCCAATATTTCGAATGGCATTTCCCGAGTGGGCTCTTCTGCTAATTGTTTACACGACGATCCATCAACAAGGGACGAAGCACGGACGACGACAACGATGCCGGGACGGGATGGTAGGTTGACAATGATGACGAAACAACCGTCACGAGGAGGACAATTGGCTTTCTAAATTCACGAGACATGCGAAAAATAAACAATTTACCCAAACACTCTTGGAAGGACCAAGAAGGACCAAGTACCTCGATTTCAAAAGTGACGGTCCTTCTTCGCATTCTCATCAAAACTGATGGTATTCTATCTCAGGCTCCTTTGGGAGTCCTTTCTCCAAATCCGTTGCGCATACATTGAGTCATCAAATTAGAATGAAAAGTCCTTTCCGGGATGCTCTGCTCAGCTCAGTGCTCAGCTTGAATAGGGGTATTTAGAGAAGGTTTGTTGTGTTAGGTATGTATGTGTATGTGTATGTCTTTTGTTGTGTGCTTAGAGACTTCAGACTTCAGAGACGCACCAGCAACAGCCAACAAAATATTCGTACGTCTATATACTCGTAGGTATACTCTACAGAACAGAGCACTAGAAATAGTTTGTTTAGAACAAAAATATAATACAAACTGAGAAAAAGGATGAGACTTTTTTTATTTTTAAATTGTCATCCTTCGAAACGAAAAAGATGTGCAAATTAAGTGATACAAAGTGTATAGAAGCGTATATAGAAGAATAAAAATGAAGATCTCCCTGGGGTGTTAAGTGTAAGTGTTTGTTTTTCTTCGAAGGCGACGCGGCGGCGGCGGCAATGGAAAACGAAGCAGAAGCCGTAGCTGAAGACGAAGAATAAGATGGAGAAGAATATTTAGATTTAGAAAAGTGTTTCCTGGGGAATTTTACCCTTTTCACTCAACTGTTTCAACTGTAAATATTATTATTTTTTGTTTATTTAATTTAAAGATATTTAAGAAATTTTATTTGTATACACATTTTTAAGTGATGCTTTGCTTGGTTTAATTTTTACTAAAATTAAAGCATTTATTAGATCTTGAGATTAATTTTGTGTCCCCTCTAAAAATAAGCTTTCGTCCTTCTTTGCAAAATATGTGTTTATCTTTTTCTTGTTAACAAATTAGTAAATAAAAATTCACTTGAAGCTAGGTTCTGGTTATATGGTGGTTGTTCAATTTCTTCGAATCTAAAATCGTGAACAGCAGCTCTAAAAACTCCCACCGTGTAAACTGGAGCGTTGTCGTGAAGAAGCAACACGGCGGCGGCGGCGCAGCACAGCGGTCAGTTTACCCCTTTTTTCTCTTAATTTCTTCTTGCAAATGATGCAAGGTGATGTCCAGGATGTGGCGTTTAAGGTTCTATCCTTTTTTTGTATTCAGCAAATACCCTTTGAGTACCAAAGAAATCTAGCCATGACCTTACCGGCAGGAGGAGTGACTTAAACTTCTTTGACACTGCATGTACTCCTATTACCTCCTGAACCTACGTTTTCACCACACAGATTCAAAAACTCTCTAGAGCAAACTGTCTGCACTTGTTTTTAAGCATGTAAGTCATGTAAGTGTTCTCTACATCCACCTCATACTAATTGAGGTTAAGGCAGCCATAAATAATGTGGTATTTCTTATCAATAAAACGGTTGGTATTTTCTGCTAGAATTTGTACCTTCTCTCGGAAATCCTCAAGTATACATTTCTTGACCTATCTAAAATTTTCTTCCACAGCAACAGTAATAGAACAACCAATGAACAACAATCAATGCTCAATCTACCTCTTCAAAGTTCACCTGACCGTTTCTGGAGGGAAGATAACGATGGTAAGGACTCTTGATATAGGTGCAGCCACCTATCTTCGTGAATAATTTTTTTGATTACAGCTCGATGTTCAATTTTCGTAACCATCGTCAAGCCAGACATCTGATTGTTTTTAACTAAGAATTAAAAGGGATTTAATAATCTCACCAATGTGATATTTTAACAGTAACGTAGTTAAATAAAGGTTATACTTAGTTTATACGACAATTGACCAATCACAATAGACCATTACTCCAATACCGAGAATATTAGTATCAACCCTCGTATCAATGGAACATCATAGCAAATAGACCAAAACTCCTTCCAATTTTGCTAAGATAAAATATCAATGAATTTTCTCTCAACCTATTCTCCATGACAAAATGCTTCTAATTCACAAAATCACACAATTTATAAATCCGAACTGAAAACATAAACATCAACTTACCAAACATAATACTCACATTTTATACCTTTAAAATGAAGGTAAACATAATCATACTATCTTATCTCCCTTAAAACCCTCTTCCTTTATCGTTTGTATAAAAAATACATCCATTTAGATCCACCTTGTCATACATAAAACGATTTTTCTATCTCTTATCTAAATAAGGAAAAGTTAAATCACATGCCTACATGCAAAATACCTTTTTTCAAAAAAAAAAAAAAATATATATCTATAAACCGTATGATGAACCCTATTTAACCTCAAACCCTCACAAGGGATAAATAATAATAAACAACACACAAATCTCTGAAGTGTGATTTTGATTTATTCTGTATTGGATTCTTGAAAATGAATTGCTATAGTAATTACTCTCAAGGGATCTCAAGATATAAAGGGATAGGTACCTAACATATTTTGATTTTCATAAATTTATTTAAACACGGAAACAAGTGATTGAATTTATAGAAATTTAATTAAATTAAATGGCTCAGATAGATTTTACTATTTGATTTTAGTTTGTTTATTTCGCTGGTAATTCAAAAATTAAAAAGAGGTTGGGATGCGACCCACACTGATAACTTCCCATCCCGCCTGTCGATTTGTCTTCCTTAAAAGGTTTGTAGGTTTTTGTGTTTTGTTAAAAAAGTTGTCAGTTGAATTATTCTTAAAAACTTAAAAATTACCAACAATGTTTTGGATATAATGTTAACGAGAATTTTAGTCGAAAACCAATTTTTACCAATTTTGGTAGGTTTTCTAAAAAAAATGTATTTCTTATAAAAACAAATAAAAATTAGATGAATGAAATTAATTTGAAGTCAATATCTTTTATTGTTCATGAGATATCGAGAACCAAACGTCAATTTTTATCAAATTTGCTTACTGGAAGAAGAACTGTCAATTCGATTTTTCTCAAAATTTTACCGAATATTAAAAACAGTATTTCTAATAAGATAAAACTCGTTAAGCCATAATCTCAAATTTTTGAAAAGATTCCCTATTTTCGAATACTTTTTACAGCAATTTGGACCGTATGTAAGCAAAAACGCGCCGAGGTGCCAATCTTCTGGGGTCTATATACCTAGACCACAAAATCCAACCAAAATTGTCCAGTGGTGTTAAATCGCACGATCTTGAAGGTAACTCTACGTCTACTGGCCCACGACGGACGCGAGGTAATGCATTCAAGCTAACCGATCCATTGTTCACTTCCCATAGAAAGTGATTACAATTGTCAGACTTTTGGAATTGAAAATTTTGACTAATTTTGAGTCTAAATCAAAGATTTTTAGAGAGATGTCTGTGTGTTCGTACGTACGTTCGTCATCATATCTCAAGAACCAGTAGAAGTGTCGAATTAAAATAATTGTTGTTTTATAGATTATAACATGCAGAAAGTTCTTTTAGAAAAACATTTCGGTTGACTACAAATATTTCTGGAACCAATAACGGTAGCGACTTCAATATAATTTTATATTATAAAATATGACGTGATACGAAATGGGTGAAATTTTGAAAAAAAAAACATTTAAAAATATTAAAATAAATAAATTAGGTGGGGCAATAGTTCGTTGAGAATGAGGGCCTAGTAACTTACAACTCTCAACCATTCCTGTGTGCGAGTAATGTTTTCAGGGATGGAGGGGACCTACAGTTTTAAGCCGAATCTGAACGGCTGATTTGAGAACGTACTTTTCATGACAAATATTACTCCTGGAGGGTTTGTCAATTCCTCGCAAGAGACAGTACAGGTGAAAAAAAAACTTTAGATGGCACAGGCAGAGATTGGACCAAAAACTTCTGGCATGAAAGTCCAACGCACTAACCATCACTCCACGGGTATACAGTTAAAGATATTGCCTTCACACTAATTTTAACTTATGAAAAATTTTGTTCTCAATATTTATTAAACATTTTAGAAAAATTATTTATACAAAATAAGAATCTACAAAAAAAATCGAATTTTTCGAGAATAGATGAAAGTATACTTCAAAATTATTGTGTTCTGTGCAAAATTTTTTTGTTTACGTAAGATAATGTTCTTATAGTTTTTTTTTATAATTGGGAATCATAGGAAATAAAAACTTTCAAAACATTCTGCTCAAATTGATAAAAATGTAAAAATGTTCGCTATTTAAAATGTCAAACCAAACTGAGCATAAAACAAGTACTGGCTGTCAAAACATCAACTCCGAAAAAAGTATTGAAAGTTTGAAAACTAATTTTATTTTAATTTAATTGAAGACGCTAGCGATATTTTTTCGAGAGCTCCTTGGATTTAACGAATTTTTTTTTGTTTTTTCTAAATTCCTTATTTATTTGAAAGTCCTTTCTGTCATTTGTTTTTATCATTTGTACAAAAAATTCATTTGATGTCGATGTCACTGCTGGTTCTTGATATATGGGCAACCAGAAAAAGGTATTCCGAACGTATGGACGTATACGCCCACTATTTAATATATCTATAAATACCTTTAAATTAGACTGTAGAGATTACAAAAACTTTCTATGAAAAGCTAAAAATGATGATTCTTCTGCTTGGAACTTGATTCATTTGGCACCGTAGAAACTGCAAAACTTATTTCACGTATGTACATTGTTTTCATTCCGAAATATACTCATGTAGAAAAATTCAAATCCGTTTACGCAATGTTTTCAGTTCTTTTATAGTAGGAGTACTTGAAAATAGCAATGATTTTTGTTCAATTCCTTGATAAGTAGGCCCTAACAACGGACTATTGCGCCACCTAATTTTTTATTTTATATGAGAAGTGTATACTATCAGTGTATAGTATCAGTTTTCCAATTACTTGAGCAGTACTCCGAATATTTGAGCAGTTCTTCAAAGATCATAATTTTAAAGTTCCAACGTACCTGCGCAATATTTAAGTAGGTACCTAAAATAAAGCTGATACATAGTTGTATAATGTACATACTGTAACGGATTTAGTGTCTTAGTTAGACGAAATATTAAATTTGCTGAAATAAAAGTGACCTAGAACCACAGGATACACTAAATCAATCGTGACAAGCTAACTAAGATGATCGGCCAGCTAGGCGCAGATCGGCATGCTTGCTTTTCCCTTACGCTAGCTCGACGGTGGGGTGGGAACTTGCACCTGCTGCCAATCGACCGTGTACGTCTTCCATGCCGAAGAAAAAAAAATAATAAAAGACTTCAAAAAAAATTCCACGAAACAAAAATTCTGCTAGTTGTTGTTTTTTTTTTTTTTGTTTTTATCGATCCCTGGATGTTTCTCGGGACCTGGAGTGTAACCCTCCCCTATTCCTCCTTGGTACAAGGAAAAACCTTGGCTACTGTACCACTCACACATACTTCACAATAGCCCCTAATTCAACACCGACAAACTATTAAGTTCGAGTCCTAAAGTTGTCTGTTGCTTGCATCATCACTATTTTCTCTCCTTACCCTTGCACGAAATTAAATCATTCCATCTTTAAACTGTTTTCGGAATTATCAAAACCCATTGGTTAATAATTGTACATTCATTTGTATTTCAAAATTCAAACAATAATAGAATTAAAAAGGTCAAAGAGTAATCAAAAAAATCAAAATCTTAAAGTCATCCTGATCGATCCGATTTAGTAATAATAAAAATTTTAATTATTAAATCTCCAAAAATAAAAAGGAATTTAAAGAATAAAAAAAAATTATAACTAAACTATCATTAACTTTTTAGCACCAGTGTAGTCTAAATTTGTGAAAACAACAAAAACGACCATGACCATGAAATGCACTGTCAAAAAAAAATTCAAGGCCATGCACTTGTTTCTAAGCAGAGGGCTTTAATTTAAGAGTATCAAATATTCGATTGCGTTCACTCTCTCTCTCGGTCTCTTGAATTTATTTCGCTGTGGTTGTTTTCACACTCAAAATACACTTGCAATTACGAAAATTTCACTTAAATAATAGTTAATCCTTAAGATATCAGATATTTCTTACTTCTTAAAATTCACATAAGTAATGACGGAATTGGATATTTTGTATCATGTAAAAAAAAAAGAAACGATCGACTTACCAAAGCTCCGGAGATGATGTGCACAGCATCCAGGTTGTTGTTTTTTCTTTGGCGACGCGATGCGCTGACTGCTTAAGCCAACGATAAGCTATATTATGAACTAAGTTTGTGATTACTTATGTGAAGAACAAAAACAAAGTAAGTATAACACAGCAAATGATCGATGGTGGATATTGATTTGATGACAATGATATTGAATTGTTATTATAAAAAAAAACTGATGAATTTGTTGGTGGGGTGCTCACTGATAGTGACACTGCACTGGGTCGATATTTTTTGGTACGTTTGTTGGTATGATGGGTATTTGCACGGTAAGCTTGATATAAGCTAGATTTTTGTTAATTTTGTGGGTTTTGGGATTTTTATACCCAATGTACGGATCAAACTTTTGTTGGTCGTTTGGGCGTAGTGATCGTGTCCGCCTTGTTTCGGCTCTAGTTCTGGACAATGAATTCGGCGTGGCGTTGTCTTTTTGGTTGATAAGACCGACACATGCAGGTAGTAGGTACACTGGACTCGTCACTTTTGGTTCTGTTGGTAATCGCCTATATGGGAATTTCATATATATGTATACACAGAAATTATAAATTTGAATATATGTTTTTGTTCCTACCTAAGACTTCGAATAACAAGTTTATAGCTGATCTTTTGGTTAGTCACGTGGGTCTTAGCCCTGATACAATATCGAGGGACTTTAAGGCTCACTAGAACGAGTTTTTTTTATGGATCGCCCCGAGCAATATTCGGCCAGGTTGCTCTAGTTATTTATTATAAACGTAAATTCTTATCAATCTTTTACATTTTAAAACAGAAAATGATATACCTCGTGAGAGGAAGATTATTGGCTTCCAACTGGTAGATTATACCTATTTAATCACTTGATTTAGGAACGAGTTGGGGACGTCTGCTCTGATCGAAGAATGATATGGAAAAGAAAGTTTCGCGGAAATGCAATATGCATAAAGATTGACAGGAGGATGTTCGAAAATTTGAACGAATTTTCTGGCAGAGGCCTCTGCTTATCAACCTGTCGTGTGTGGATTTCAGTACTTGCTTTCTTTCGAAAAGTTAAACCCGGTTTATACTTTTTAAGTCGTGAGATAAACTTCATACAAAAATGTTTGGAGCTTGAAGATTTTTCAGGTACCTATAATAACGATTTTGTTTTATGACAAATTTTCTCTCATGAGATTTTGTAAATCTTGATATTTGTAGAACATTCTTAATTTTATTTTTTTTTGTTTGTTTTTGTTTTTGAATTCACTATCGGCCTATACAATACATATGACAACTTCCATAAAATGTGGTACTTAATTTAATGTACCAGTATCTATAAGAAAAAGTCATTTTTTAACGTAGATTTATATTCCAATCACAGACATCAACAGTTTTACTTTTTAAAATCACTTAAACTAATAATAAGGGTATTCATGTAACGATATAATTTTCTACTTTGTAGAAAAATATAAATTTCCGCAAAGGGTTTACATGAACACCCCATTAGAAATATTTACGGAAACGTTAGAAACAAACACAAAATTTATCTGTTTTTTTTTTCTACGATTTCTGCTTCAAATTTGAGAGATAAAAGTCTATATTTTGCAGAATATTTTTCCCATACAAATTTTGATAGTTGATTTCTACCGATAGAAAATTCTACAGTTTTTAAGGTTTCTATGGGTTTTCTGTGTTTGCATGAATACCCTTATTACATTTTTTTGTTCGAATATCATTTTCATTAATGCATATAATGTTTTGTTAGTTTATTGTTCGAGAATCAATACAGGAAGGATCAGATTTTTGAAGAGCTCATTTTACTGTTCGTTTCACTGTATATTCACCCCAAAAGCTCACGTACCACTTGGCCAGCCGGCCGGCATATCAAATATTATGTCAAAGAGGACTCATTAAATTGGATATTATTCTGATTCCAATTCTGTTCTGTTCAATTCAGTTCATGTGCGTTTAAATGTGTGTATGTGTGCGTCAGTTTGCCTCACCACATAATATGCTTGATCACTTGAAAAATCCATTTTCATTCTTCAGTACTCATATACTCATACCCAGAGGTTTTCAAAAGTGTTCGGGTTGTCGACATCATCGCATGTCATGATACATACTTTTTTTTTTATTATTGGTCTTTCCTTCCTATATCCAACATATAGGAACAGTTATGGTAGGGTTTGGGATATTTTCTATGTGACAGAATATACATTGTAAACTATGGGTGTGCGTTTTATGTGTTTTTATAGGAATATTGACAGTCACGAATCTTCTCATAAATCAATCCACACAACTTTATATGTGTACATACCTTTACACCAATCTATACTATGTATGTCTTTTCATTTATCTACAGTTCAAAAGGCAACAAAGGCACAGTGTTGCCATCACTGTTTTTGTATTCGAAATAATGTTGGGAATAAAAGCGTATTAATTATTAACATCAGCTCAAGTGTTTGCTTTAAGTTCCAATTCAAAATTACTGAAATCGGCTCAAAATTTTAAGCATCTGACAAGTAATCAGCCCTATCACCAATTCCATCGTAGTAGAAAATCTGCTATGTTTCCCGATAGGTATCACGAATTCCTGTCGTAGTGGATTCGGAGTGTAAAAAGTATCTGCACACGAAATTCGTAAAATTTAGCTTCACTTTTATCTCTTAGGATTGTTTGTTGTAGTTTCAGTTTTTTCTTTCTCAAGGCAGTCTCCTCATCACTGGTTATAATTGTGAAGGCGAATGAATCCATATTGTTGTTTTCACGAATTTTATTTACATACATAAGTAAAAGTTATTGTTTTCAAAGTGTTTGTTTTTAAATTATTTGTAAATTGACATTAAACAGCTGACTTAGAAAATAAAAATGAAAGAGTTCAATAGTAATTTTTTTATTCCACTCGAATTTTGTGATTCTGTCGGAGATAATGGCATAACGCTCCGTACCTGGATTTGTTACGATGAAATTGGTGATAGGGCTGAATAACAAGTGATTTTCTAAGAGCCATCATTTTAAAAACTCATACCTATAATTAGGAAAATTGCATGAAATCTTTATTCGAATTGATAATACGGTAGATATATGTAATTAACAATTTAAAGACTTTTTCATTCAAATGTAGCCCGCGGCTGCGCCTTAAATGGTCCATCCGCTTGACGAATTTTAGCATACTCCTTTTAACATTTGGTGAGTTATAATGTTGGCTTTAATCAGTGCGTCAATCGAAACGGGCTTGTCGCTATAGACAAAATAACTCCACAAAAAAATCTCGAGGCGTAAAATCGAATGATTAAGTCAGCCAAATAACCGGCCCCAAACTTGAAATGTACTGCTTACCGAACTCGTCTCTCTATTGGTCCATTGTTTCGCTTGCTGTGTGACACGTGGCATTGTTTTGTTGAAACCACATGTACATGTACATGTCGCACCATACGTAAGCGTGTTGGTGGTTTAATGTCCAACAACGTAAATTCGGTGCGATATTTAGTTACAATATCCCAAACAACCGCCTCCGTAGGTCAATTTAATTGACCATAAAATTGAAGAAGTACGTGATGACATACAGCTCCATAATTCACAAGCGCTCTTCGATTAAAAGACGATTAATGGTTGAATTATAAAAAAAAATAATGACATTTGACAGTGACACAAAACACGATACGTACGTAAGCTGTCAAAACAAGTTTTGCCAAAAAGAAAATAGCAAAAGAACACCCTTTATATAGATTTCTTAACTAAAATTGCAGTTCAACAGTAGTTGTAAAAATAAACTTAAGAAGGACGTTTTTTTACAAAAACAAACGTCAAAGTGTCAAATGGTGAACGTTTTCTAGGAATTAGTTGTCAAAAGTATGAAGAAATTGCTAAAAATTCTGTTTCCTGATGTTATATCGGCCTGGCAACTCTATATTTACATAAGTGTTGCTATTGCGGGTGCGGCGACTTTGTTGAACTCTTGGCATTTTGATTTCTTTCCTTTAGTTGATTTAATTTATTTTTCTTTCAATTTAAAAAAAAAACACTTTTTGTAGTTGCTTTATCTCAAGTGAATGAATGACGCATCGATATGGTGGTGCGGTGCTAATGGCAGAGGAATGCATTCGAGTGCAAAGGAATTGCTCATTCAGGGGTGTCAATGTATCTGACAGCGAAGACTTGTAACGTCGCTCGGGTGGGCTTGTCTGTATAAATCTACTTGGAAACGAGAAGGATGGATGTACGACAAGGATCAGAATGTGGATGCAAGCAAAAGTGCAATCTGCATGCCATTCTTTACTATTTTGCGCATTTTTTGTTCTCATATATTTTTGGTATTCAAATCGATTGTGAGTGAGTGTGATGTCGTTTTTTGATTAAGGACTTTGGAAAAAATAAAAAAAAAATACAAAATTCCATTGGGTAAGAGTGACTATGGGACAATCTGAAAGTCCATCATGATGGTAAGTGAAGACAAGCCAAAAAAAAATAAACTCACTAAAAATACACATAGCAGTATTTTCTGCTTCGAAAGAACAAAAACAAATTTTTTAACATTTAAATCAAATGCAAAATAGAAATAAACAAATAAAAAATTATACCGCAGTCGTGGACTTTTGGTTAGCATTTTAAATTGGCTAACGTAAACAACATCGGTATTCGGTAACATCTGGTTGAACTACCTTATTTCTGTATATATTAAAAAAATAAAAATATTTCTACCACCAATCAGAGAATGTAGGTATAGGTTTAGGTACTACTGGAACACCAACTCGTGGTAGAGCCGTTTGATGGTGGATGTGGAGGGTGGCAACTTGTTAAGCTTTCAAGTTTCAAACAACAGAAGAGTTAAAACTTCAATGAAACTGCGGTGTTTTTCAGATTTCTACCTGTAACAATTCATTTTTACCTCTTTTTTTAACTTTAAAACGGGAGTTTTTAATACTTATTGTTGTAAGTTTTCAAAAATATTTTCTTAAGAAAGTAAAAACAAGTATTGAGGTAAATTTATACGAATATATAATTGGATACATTGCCCGCATTTGTGACATTACCTGTTTTTAAATAAATGTGCATAGTCTAGTTAAAAAACATTTTTTGAATCCATACAAATATCAACAAAAATTTGTTTTTATATGAAATTAATTTAAAAGTTTGGTACATTTTAAATCAGTTGACGAATATTAACGAAAAACAAGACATTTATTAATTCTGAGAATTTTTTTTCGCACAACGATGTTTTCAAAAAGAAAAGAAAAATAATAGTTTTTGTACGAAATGATGTGGACTAGAGGATCGATGCACACATTAAACAGGCAAAAGTTTTATACTTCTTATATAATTGGCAAAAGCACAGTAGACACATTTTCAGGAGAGTGACAACCATTCTTTGGTATGCACAGTTGAAAATTGCAGCTATTTTTTTAAAATAAGAAAATCATATCATAAGAAGCGGTCCTCGAATCCATGCCCACAGGACAGCGCAGCAGAGGAAGCCCGCGGATCAGGTGGGGCACACAATCCGAAACTGACCTCACCTAATTTGGAGTGCGCAACTGGAGATATCTAGCTAGGGACCGAGCAAGATGGAGCAGTTTGTTGGGTGAGGCACTAGTTCACACAGGACTGTAGCGCCACCCTAAGTTAGTAAACATCAAAAAATGCAAAAAGGACTTTCAACAAAATTGAACAGGTGTTTTTTTAACAATGGAATTTTTAAGAAAGATAAAAATATTGTTGAACCCAAATAACTCTCGAACTAAAAACGCTTTAAAAAAAAATGGAACAAAATTTTTGTCACTTCGAATAATTTGAGAATAAAAAATGATATAACCTCAAAATTTGAATTTAATTTGATTTAATAAAAAAAAATAATAAATGAAAAATAAAAACTTCGAAATAACACTATACTAATAGTAGGAAAATATTGATTTTCTACTCAAATATCTTGGCAGCAAACAAGATTTTGCCTTCAAATTGATTGTATCTTATAAAAACATAAAAACATTTTTTTTATAACAATTGGAAACATTTTAAGAGGAGTCAGTTCGTTTTATAAAAAAATAAATATCTACAACAAATATTACACAAAATTGGAAAGAACTGATTAAAGACTGGAATATCCCGAGAATAAATGAAGGTGTTGACTTCGAAATTATTTCATTCTAAACAAAACATTTTTGTTAACATAAAATAATTCTCTTAGAAAAATCCAATTTGCATTTTCTTATAAGAAATAAGGACCTTTAAGAAAATGCTACTAAAAATTAGATTTCGACTAAAATATCTCTCGACCAAAAAAAGATATACGCAAAATATTATTGTTAACTTTTACTGAGTTCTTTAGAAAAATCCATTTGACAGCCTTTCTTACTAAAATCGAAAACCGATAAAATCAACTAAAAACTAATAAAAAATAGTTTCCGACTCAAGTAACTTAAGAATAAAGAAAGATATTGACTGCAAACTTTTTTTTATCTTACTCAAAATGCTACTATAAATATTTTGAAGAAATATATCGGTTTGAATTTTGACGAATTCATAAAAATTGTCTTTTCTATGTGAGTCTTGAGATGAAGTTGCAGAAATAAATGGAAACCCGAATGTAAAACTAAACGTGCCTTTTTAATAGGACAAAATTCAAAAGGTTTGGAACATTTATTTTTTGTGTTTCCTTATTTTGACGCACCGTTCCTTGATGTTAACTTCTCAAAGTCTTAAGGTTTTGTGTTTTACTATTTTATTTCACGCACCTAGGGTAAGGTAATGTTCTTCACTTTAATATTTTTATTTTATTTTATAAGACCGTAACTTTTTAATTAACTTTTAAGAAGATAATTTAAACATTTTAAGACATCCACACAAATATTATTGCCAGAACATTTTTTTAATAAGTAACAGAAACACGCCCCCATGAAATTAAAATTGGTTTCCTGAGAAGTCAAACAGATATTCTAAGAAAATAGAAAAACAAGCTTATGCGACCAACTAACAATTCAGCTTCCATAAGGTCCAATTCTTAAAAATTGTAAAGCAATAGTTTGTATATTAACAATATAAGGCTTTTTCATGCAAGAAAGATACTTCTAGAAATGTTTTGATAATAATAATTTATATAAGACCTGTGAATATGAAATTGACATGTCATATACGATACTCGAATAAAGGCCTGTTTAAAGTCTTCGAAAAATGTTAAACTAGAAATAGTGATTTTTTTTGAACAGCTTTCAACTGAGAGTTGAGCACATTAACAGAGTTGAGGGTTTTTAACAAACACATTGTATAATTCATTTAGTTCGGGTTTTTTACCATTTGTAATAGTAACAGTTCTCACGAAACTTTAAACTCAGACAATGATATTTACAATACCTAATATATATATATTTTTGATCAGAAAGACTTAGCTGATATGGATGTATTTTAATTTCCATTTTGATGGCATTTCGAAGTGTTTTTATGTTTTGGATCAAAAGTTGTGGTTAAGGTTTTGAAAATTAGAAAACGTATTACACTTTTACAACAAAATGTATCACATTTTTCAATTTACCACGACCGGAATCGCGGACAAGAAATCGCATTGATTTAAAGCAACTTTTAATGTAGTTTACTTTTGCTAATGGGATTTTTGATTGGTTTTTGGGAGTTTTTGATTTGGTTTTTGAGATTAAAGGAATTGCTGTGTAATTCAAGTTTAATTTTATGTTATGAGACTTCAAAAAGAGAAACATGAAATGAGTGCAATTTGAAAACTGTATAATTTTACTCTTCGATTATTAATGTATTACAGAATTTTACCGAGTTAGGAATCGAATATAACATGTTTAAATTTTGTGAAGTTTTCATTTTTCTTTCTTGGATGTTTTGTTTTTGAGATTGAAGGCTTAAATATATTAAAGCTGAACAAATATAAAGGCCAGTAATACAAAAAGGCTAGATTATGTGATAAATTCAACTTTTCTGTTGGTAACTTTTACAAGTCATGTTGCTTTTCAATAAAATTCAATACTTTTTTGCTTTTTAAATATCTCAGGGACTTGAATTAAATTTTATATTATATATTGTAACGTAATACAAAATGAGTATATTTTTGGAAAAAAAATCCAATTAACGGTTATTTTTATAAATCAAAAAAAAATTAAAACAAAAATTTGTCACCTCGAAAATTTTACGACCAAAATATGATTTCATCTCCAAAACAATTTTGTGCAACGAAGAATATTGTTTTTGACAACTGATAAAATTTTGAGAAAAATCTAGTTGACAGTTTTTTTTATAAAAAATAAAAACCTAAAAAAAACATTAGTCAAAGTTGGGAAAAATTGAATTTCGACTCAAATATCTTTTCAAAAACTTGAGACTTAGGCTTCAAACTTATTTTATCTTATAAGAAATATTGTTTTCAACATTCAGTAAAATTTTGAAAAAAATCGAATTGACAGTTTTTTTACAACAAATAAAAAAACTAAAAAAAAAATGTATAAAAGTTGGTAAAAATTGATTTTCGACTCAAATATCTTTTCAAAACTTTGAGATATTGGCTTCTAACTAATTTTAACCTATAAAAAATACTGTTTTCAACATTAGGAACAATTTTGAGAAAAATCGAATTGACAGTTTTTTTACAAAAAATAAAAACCTAAAAAAAAAACTTAAAAAAAACGTAAAAATTGATTTTCGACTCAAATATCTTTTCAAAACTTTGAGATATTGGCTTTAAAGTTCTTTAATCTTTCAAAAAATATTGTTGTCAACATTCAATAAAATTTCGAAAAAAATCGAATTGACAGTTTTTGTACAAAAAATTAAAAACCTAAACAAAATTTAACAAAAGTTGGTAAAAATTGATTTTCGACTCAAATATCTTTTCAAAAATTTGAGATAATGGCTTCTAACTAATTTTAACTTATCAGAAATATTGTTTTCAACATTCCATAAAATTTTGAGAAAAATTGATACATATAGACAAACTTTTAAGCAAGACAAATCGACAGAAGGGATGGGAAGTTATAAGTGTGGGTCGCATCCCAGCCTCTTTTTTTTTCAAATCGAATAGTTGTCCTTTAATTTATAATTTTTGGCAAAATTGTAAATACATACTATTTCGTGGTCTTTCAAAAGATTGAAATTAGTCGACTCTTCTTTTAATATGCGATGCAATGTGGTTGGTAGCGAGTTGGAATGTTGGTCCGAAGTAATAAAGTAAAAATAAATAAATCCATGAAGAACCAGGGCCTAGTGACTTACAACTCTCAACCATTCCTGTGTGCGAGTAATGTTGTCAGAGATAGAAGGGACCTACAGTTTATATGCCGAATCCGAACGGCTAATTTGAGAAAGCACTTTTCAAGACAAGAATTACTCTTGGAGGATTTGTCAATTCCTCGCAAGAGGCAGTACCCGTGAAAAAAGTTAGGCGGCACAGGCAGGGATTGAACCCAAGACCCCTTGCATGACATTCCAACGCACTTTTTTTTTAACTTCCCATAGGAAGTTATTGTAATGGGTCCGATTTGACAAATTGAAAATTTTGACATTTCTCGACGTTTTAAGGTCCCTAGAGTCGAAATAAAAGATTTTTAGAGAGATGTCTGTGCGTGCGTGTGTACGTATGTACGTTCGTACGTCCGTACGTCCGTACGTCTGTACGTTCGCGACGTTTTTTTCGTCTTCCATAGCTCAAGAACCAGAAGTGATATCGACTTCAAATAAATTTTGTTATACAGATAATAAGGCAGAAAGATGCAGAAAGGGCTCTCAAGAAAATTGCGTGGGTGGTTTTTTTACTATAGCAGTTTAAAAAAAAGGTGACAATTTTGGTTAAACCTAAATATCTCATGAACCAATGACGGTAGAGACTTGAATTAAATTTTATATTATATATTGTAACGTAATACAAAACAAGTATATTTTTGGAAAAAAATCCAATCAACGGATTTTTTTATAAATCGAAAAAACTGAAAAAAAAAATTTGTCACCTCAAAAAATTTTACGACCAAAATATGATTTCATCTCCAAAACAATTTTTTGCAACGAAGAATAATGTTTTCGACATCTGATAAAATTTTGAGAAAAATCTAATTGACAGTTTTTTTCATAAAAAATAAAAACGTAAAAAAAACATTACTCAAAGTTGGGAAAAATTGAATTTCGACTCAAATATCTCTTCAAAAACTTGAGACTAAGGCTTAAAGCTTATTTTATCTTATAAGAAATATTGTTTTCAACATTTAGCAAAATTAAAAAAAAAATCTTATTGACAGTTTTTTTTTACAAAAAATAAAAACCTAAAAAAAAATGTATAAAAGGTGGTAAAAATTGATTTTCGACTCAAATATCTTTTCAAAACTTTGAGATATTGGCTTTAAACTACTTTACCCTTTAAAAATATATTGTTTTCAACATTCAGTAAAATTTTGAAAAAAATCGAATGAACAGTTTTTGTACAAAAAATTAAAAACCTAAAAAAAATTTAACAAAAGTTGGTAAATATTGATTTTCGACTCAAATATCTTTTCAAAAATTTGAGATAATGGCTTCTAACTCATTTTAACTTATAAGAAATATTGTTTTCAACATTAGGAAAAACTTTAAGAAAAATCGAATTGATAGTTTTTTTACAAAAAATAAAAACCTAAAAAAACAATACTAAAACTTGGTAAAAATTTACTTTAGATTCAAATAGTTTTTCAAAAATTACAAATATTGGCTTCAAACTTATCTTATTTCACAGAAAATTTTTTTTTTTTAATATTCAGTAATTTTTTTTATAAAAATCCAACAGTCCATTTTTTTCATAAAAAAAAAAAAAATCTACAAAAAATAGTACGCAAAAATTGATACATATAGACAAACTTTTAAGCAATTCAAATCTACAGATGGTATGGGAAGTTATCAGTGTGGGTCGCATCCCAGCCTCTTTTTTTTTTTTTTTTAAATTCATTTTTATTAACTCATTCTTAAGACTATCTTAAAGCTAGACAAAAATTCATAAAACTAGCCTAATTAACCATAACTTACAACTAACTTACTGGTCCCATACAGACACTCTAAGTTAAACAATAATACTTAATGCTAATGCCTTTCGGCCCTACGATCTATTTAATTTCAATTCCACTTTATTTATTTTTTTGTATTCATTAGAAAATTTCAAAAAAACTAATATCAATATCCTTTTTTTTATTTTTACTTAAAAACTACTTAAAATAAGGTCCTTAATATAAAACTTAAAGCTAACTAAAACTACCTATTCTACCTATAAACTACTTAAAACTAGAACAACCACAGCAGCAAATCTAACTATCTAACGTTTTGTTTTTCATATTTTGTTGTCTTTTTTTTTCTTTTTTTTTTTATTTATTTATTTTTTTGTATTTTTTTTGTTCTTTTTTTTTTTTTTTTTTTTTTTGTATTTTTTGTGTATATTTTGTTTGTATTTTTTTTTTCTTTTTTGTGCCACCATGCCTATTCTACTTAAAACTAAACCCTAAAACTATAAAACAAGTATGTAAGCCGGCCAAGGTTTAAAACCCCATCCCGACTACCCACTATCAAGTGCCGATTGAAGCCACCAAAACTGGTTCTCCTGCTTCACCCTATCAGTTCGGTCCCGTTCGGACACAGCCCTACTGAACCGAAGGAGCTCTGCTCCGCCTTGTGCCATGACGTCCCGATTGTACAGGAGTCGCCTATCCACGGTTCGTCGTCTGACGTGGTAGATTAGCGGAACTGCCAATCTATCCTGTATCAGACCGCATCTGTCTAAAAAGAGGAATGCCTCTGGTGGAATGAAGCCGCTCAAGCGTGCACTTTCAAAATACTCGTCGGTCGGATAGAACGCCCCGAAAATTAAATTGTTGGTCGAAGACATAGCTCTTGCAATGTGACCTCGAACGAGTTTTATCACGAAATTGTCAATTCTGTTGATTCGAGCCCCGTTGTATAGGACCTCGTTGGAATAATAATGCACGTAAGAAGATTCTGCTGTTCGATATAAGCCGGTATAGCGTCGTAAACACTGCCGCTCGAACACCCAAAACTTCTCCGTCTGGGAAGGGGCAACGTTGAACCACACGGGACAACCATAAACGATCATTGGCCGTATGAGGGCCATGTAGCAAATTACCTTCACTCTGGGGTCAAGCCGACTGCTAAAAAACAGCCGTTTCGTCAGAGCGAAGGCTTCTCTAGCCCTGGTCAGAGCAGCATTTATATGTCTGTCGAAATATAAAAACTGATCTAACCAGATACATTCCAACGCACTAACCATCACGCTACGAAAGTAATAAAGTACTTAAGTTTTTTTTTTCAAATAAAATAATTTTTTATCATTTCAGAAAAAAGCTGAAAATTGGCCCTAATGTGGAAAAATAATTATACAAACAATACAAATTAAAATAATAAATTCCATATTTTTTTCTTTTTAAGGCTTTTATATGTGTTGTATAAGGTTTGTATAAAAGCAATATATTAATTACTTAAGAAGTCTTTGACCATATAGCACGAAAGCTTTAAGGTTTTATACAAGTAACATAAGCATAGTTTGTTTAGATATGCAATAGCTTTCTTCAAAAAACTATTGTTTACATTATTTTGACGGTATAAGGCTTTCGTGACAGGTTTAAAAGGAGCTACATAGTTTTCATAACTTACGCCAAATTAGTTTGTATAAGTTCTTAATGTGTTTCAGGAATAAGCTTGCATTAAGCCTTACACCAGTCAAATTCTTAGTTGGGCGGGTATACGTATAACCCGATAACATCCTTACCCATCAAATTTTAAATGTACATGATTAAAAGCGAGCACATCGTCTGTAGCCGAATAACCAAGCATAGTAATTAAAGACCCGTGTTGTCTTCAAATCACATTACAATAATTTATTTTTCCTACAAAACTAATTGAAAATTGAATTAAAAAATGTATTTGGAACTATGTACATATTTTAATTTTTGCTTTGTTTTCAAATTTCAATTTTTAACCAAAAGTTTTCAAACTCATCGAAAAATCAATCAATAGATCAGTTTTAGTTCCAGGAGCACAGAGAAAAAGCAGGAAAAATCATACTACTCTACACAATACATATCATATTTTTGTATAAAGCATTCAAAAACTAACATCATGGAGCTCTAGACCAGCACAAAATTAAAACAAATAGTATCAGGTTAACAGAATTAATTGGCATATCAATTTAATTTAGTTAGGTCTTGTAAGGGAACAACATTTTTCATCTTTCAAATATGTATTTTTAAAAAATCGATCGAAAATTCATTAAAAAGAACCAGGCTACCATAAATATAAGCAATGGTTCCATTTACATCCAGGTTTCGTGCATCAGCCACAAAACACACAAAATGTTAAATATATGGGTTGCAGAAGCAACCAAGTGGTAGGTATGTAGTAAAGGTACTGAACTGAAGAGACTGACAATGACGCTGACTGACGCATTACTTTCTGAGGTAGAGCAGACGCAGAGCATCTAAGAATATACATTTTTGGATGTGGTTCATTGTAAATTGTTGTTGCATTGTTTTATTTGATATTTGATTTCAGAAGTAAACAGAAAGACACTTCTCTTTTTTAGAGTGTGCATTAAAATGATTAAGACTTAGGGTATATACAAAATGACGTCATATTACCTTATATAGTGCGTATGTGTTATTTCGTTTTCGACAGTTTGTTGTGGAATGTTTTCGTATAGCTATCGAAATTCCGTTTCTCTGTATTATGTGTGCCTGATAGAATAGTACGAAACTTATTTTTCACAACGAAAATGAAAGTGTACAATAAAAACGTAACCACTTGGTCGTCGTATAAATGCATATAAATGTGATTCCTCTTACAACATGGTTTTATATAAAGAAATATTTACATACATATGAAATAATAAATTTAAAGGCAAAGTACTAAACTCAATTACACACTTTCTCATAAGAAGCGTTCAAAAAGCAACGCATTTAACCGGGCGCAACGCAAAAAGTAGCTGAACTCTTAAACTTAAAGCGAGAAACAAAGCAATTTCAACAGCAACTTTGACAACCAGTAAACACTTTTTAGAACCACTGCACTGGCGCAAAATTTTACACGATTTAGTAAAATTTTAAAGCCATTTTTATGAACTTACTATTCTTAAAAGGTAATTGGCCTAGTTTTAAACGATTTTAACAACCTACACTATCTCTATTTTTTGTATTCGTTTTTATGCTGTCAAAAGTGATGTTAACGTTCACATCAGTTGTCAATAATAGGCATGTTCAATAACATGGTTTAGTTGCGACCAGTTAAAGGTGTTTTAACCATGCACTAAAAAATTCACTTTCTCTCAAAATTGTATAGGTTTTTTTTATGAATAACGCGTATATTGAAATTGAATAAAAGGTTTACATATATGAAAAATAAATTATGCTTTAAGTTTACTTATTTCTTATATGTAAATATTATGATTCCTTTTATACGACAGCTAAATTAAATATTTTATTTTCTTGTTTCCTTTTAATCAAAGTGTTTTAAATTTGTAAAAATGAGAAGATTTCAACTGTCAAATTAGAATAAAATTAATTTTAAAGTTTAGTAAACAAAGTACAAAAATGAGCTCACTCATTATTTTCTACTTTTTGTACATTATTTTGACGCGAATTCTGACAGTTTTCTTTGTTTTTTTTTTTTAATCTAGCAAACAAAATAAAAAGTAAAGTTTTATCATTCAATCAAATGCTCTGAAATTCCTCAGAACACACTGTGTTCAAGAAATTCAACAGGCCTAGTAATTTGAAGTTTGTCCTCTATTAGTACGAATTCAACTGTCAAAAGAACGCAACGTATCCCGTTTTGTTTTTGTCTTGATATTACTTTTCTAAAAATAACGGTCTCAGCTCTAGAGCTCTTTAAATTACAAAATAATACAACATTTCTATGTAAGCTTAAAATAACAAAAGCTTTTTTTGTTGGCATTTTATTAAAATCTAAATTAAAACATATTTTTCTAAATCTTTAGGAGAATTATGCAGATTTGAGTGATTTTGTTATGAAACACTTTCATTGGTGAAAAAGGAATGGTTTAAAAGGATTTGTCGGTGTACATTGGTTTTAAATTTAAATACTGGATCATTGCAAAGACATGGAAAGACAGAACGTGGTAAGACATTCCTCATTCGGGTAGTACGGCTAAGGACCGAATCTCTGTAGGATTGCAGCTGGAAATTTCACTGCAGCATAATCCGTTAAAATAATGGTAAACAAATTTGAAGCAAGAAACTTTACGACCGACGAAGGTAGTGTGGAATAATTGAATTAATGACATCATTATCACCAACCATTTTAAAAGCTCTTCTTTGCATTCTATCCAAGAGGTGTAAGTTGCTGAAGCACCAGCCCAGATATGTAGCTATACGCAAGTTTTACATATGGCGGAATTTAATGAGCTTATCATATTTGTTCGTTTCATTTCCACATCCGAAAAGGAGGGATGTAAACTCTTGAAAAAAAAATAAGAATAGCCAAGAGTATTATCGTCAGCCAAACAAATAATTGGATTAGAAGTCTCAGACAAAAGACCATTTATAAAAATGAGGAAGAGCGTTGGAGGCAAAACGGAACCCTGAGGCACTCTAGAAATTCTTTTATAAGTTTGACACTTCAATCAGTGCAAATCAACTCCAACGAAGAAACTGATTTAAAATGAATTAAATTATTTCTTCTTTTTTTAGAATAGAATGTTCCTACATAATATTATATGATAAGAAATTATTACAAAGTATTTATGCACAAATTTAGTACCCGTGGCATGATGGTTAGTGCGTTGGACTGGACAACTAACTTACTGGTCCCATACGGACACTCTAAGTTAATTAAGTATTATTGTTTAACTTAGAGTGTCCGTATAGGACCATTAAGTAAGTTGTAAGTTATGGTTAATTAGGCTAGTTTTATGAATTTTTGTCTAGCTTTAAGATAGGTTTAAGATTGAATTAATAAAAATGAATTTACAAAAAAAAAAAAAAAAAAGTGCTTTGGACTGCCATGCCAAGGGTCTTGAGTTCAATCCCTGCCAGTGCCGCCGTCTAAAAAAATACAAAAAATTTCACGACGAGTACTGCCTATTGCGAGGAATTGACAAACCCTCCAATATTGATTCTTGTCATGAAAAGTGATTTCTCAAATTAGCTGTTCGGATTCGGACTGTTGCGCCACCTAATTTATTTATTTATTTTAAAAAACTCCAAACTTAATTAAGGTTATCTTCTTTCTTTACATCTACGCACATAAGCAACTATATTTAAAAACAGACTTTTACTAAATACGTACACATGTAAGTATATGTCTCTAACCAATGATAGAAAAACGGATTTAAGTATTTTTTTTAAAGAAAATGAACGAAATCAAGCCATTAAATATTCATATTAAAATTATTATGTCGTTGGTTTTTTTTTTAATTTAATTTACCTAATTCTAACAACCACAAAATCCCATTTCATCTGTTTACTAAGTGAGTTATTAAATTTTGAATTGTTACTCTCATTTTTTTTTATCAAGAATCTTGTATACTTGGAGCAATTCTTCACTTTTCTTCCGTGCATAAAAATGTGATAACGTCGTCAAGGCGAAACCATAAACCAAGCTCATCATAAATAAGTACACAGAGTTCATACTACTTTCATTCATTTAGTATACATATATGCAGTGGTGGATCGCATAAAAGACCTTTAAAAACAAGGCCCAAAAGTCCAATAATACTTAATAGATTGATATGCTAAAATAATCTTAAGATTTAGGGGCTATTATTGGTATTAATCATTGAAACGAATCACTGGAATTTTCTTTACAGGATTGCTATAGCTTTCATTGACTTTTTTTTTCATTGGACATACATTTTCTGATTGCAATCAAACATTTCCCGATTTGAGGTTAAAGTATAGATCATTGGAAGCAAAGCTGATAGGTGGAAATTCAAAGAAAATGAAACGATTTCACCATTGGAAAATTAAAACTGAACTAAAAGAAGAGTTCTAGGTTAAATAATTTATTTTTTAGTAAACAAAATTCTACAACTCGTTTATTTTAATAGAACACATAAAATCATTAACTTTACTTGTTTCTTTTAAATCCCGACACAAAATTTTAAATGATGAAAACAAATGATAAATATAACTGGCACCTAAAGAAATGTTTCTCGAATAACTGAAGAACTTTTTTTCAAAACAAACTACATAAGTCTCTTTAAATTAAATTTGTGTGAATCTTACTTATTTCTCAATAAGCTTTGGATTTTTAAATTTAAGCTGATTCGTTTTTTAATAAAACCAAATCCAGTCCTGGAATAGAGATTATTCTCAAACACGAAGGCAAAACCCACAAAAGAAGACAACCCTGCTGCTGGAACATAATATTCTTCCTCTAGAAAAAACCTCCAAAAAGTAAAATTAAAATGAAAATGAAAATTTCACCACTGCGCTGGCTGCATGGAATTTATACTAATCTGGATTTAGTAGATTGACAATAGGACCCGCAACTGAAAAGATTGTTCTCTTCCAATATGCATTGCAGTATTTTATTCGTTTTTATTCTTGTTTATCTCATTTTTTTGTATATTTTCTTTGTATTTTGTGTGCAGGGAAGATTTTATAATAAATTTTGCAAAGTGAAATGCAACACTTTCAAGGATTCTTCTTCTTTTTCAAAACGAAGGACTTCAGACACTATGATACGGTAGTAGTGCACTATGGCACGATGTGGTGGTGGTAGTTGCTTTTATATAGCTCTTCGTCTTCCTTTTTCCGTGGAATTTTAATTGTAATTCATGCGAAAGGAGTTCGAAGTGAATGCAAATCCTGTACAATATGGATAAAGGATATATTAAATATATTTTACCCAAAAATTATGAAGGTCATGGTTCTGGCTCTGGATCTGGCTCTGTGAGAGTTAAAGAAGAATATGAATCTTTCTTAAGAACTGAGGACTGTACAAAATGACTTTTGTATTCTTCGAGGATAATTACATATATAGCGGCTCCTTGATATTCGAAGTGAAGGGAATGAAGAAAACTTTTGTGTTGGTCCTTTTAGTGGGAGTGGGAGAGGGTCTGATGGGAGTGATGCAACGGGTAGTAAAATATGGTTTCAAGTGAAAATAATTAAGTTCGGAAGTCCTTGAATGCTAAGGCTTACGAAAAATACAAAAAAAAACACAGAACAGAACAATGCCTATTGTTGGATTTAAATAATTGGAAGGATTTTTATATTTCTTTTTGCTCGCTTTTGTGCGTCCGTTGCAAGAAAATTTCAATAGAATCATGCCCCATGGTCATTTAGCTTAAGCATCACACAAAACCTCATTATTAAAAAAATATTTTTTTCTTTCCATTTAATACTATGCGATACCATGTACCAATTCACGGTGTTATCTTTACATTAAATAAAAAAAAATATAAATCATTAATGATGGTGGTGAATGTATAGTTTTGACATTTTACATCAAGCCCACAGATGACTGACTAGCTGTAGGCAGGCAAAAAATAGGGGGTGTGGACATTTTATCGCAAACAAATCATCGCATTAAATATATTATCTACCTTCAATCCACACCGAATGAGTTATGGATTTTAATTAAGGCCTTTAGCGAAGCGACAAGAGTACATAATCACAATATTGTAAGGGTTTTAGAGTGGATAAGGTAATGGTGGTTGTAATTTCGGCTCCTACTCGCCTACCGATTCGGCCAGGAATAACAATTAATTAATTCAGAATATGCATATATTGAAATTTTGTTAATTAGTGCATACAGATAGAAAAAATATATGTGTATTTATTTTGTAATGGTGAACATGAGGTCACTAAACGGAAACGTTTTTTTTTCAACAGTCATATTGTTTTTTTGGAAAATTTGTTAATTTCAAAACCCGATATATACCGTGTACATAATAATATGTACGAGTATGTACCTAATTTATCTTCCTTATCTTCTATGCCTTCTAGAAGCGAATCCATTTTACTGTTATAATAAAACTCCCGAGCTTAATAACATAATGAACAACATAAAGCTGATGACTTTTCAAGCTAAAGAGTTCAAAATGGATTCAACCTAAAACTTTTACTCTACGTTCGAGTTATTTTTTGAAATAATTAAAATAGATTCAGACTCGCCAAACTTAATTTTCAATAAATCGATTGTAACATACAGTGTGCGGCTTGTGGTACTGTCCTGTTAAAAATATGATCCACAATAAAACCTCCGGCTAAACGGTGATTTTTTAAAGAGGTAATGGTGCCTGCACAATAACTCATATTTTGCTTGGTGATAAACCTCTTTTTCTCTCATCATTATAAAATATTGTGCCAGATTTAGTAAATTCCTATCGAAGGAACATTACAAACGAATTCTGTTATTCCAAGAGAAAGAATTTTGTGGGATATTAATACTTTATCGCCCTTTAATTTTCAAGGTTTGGATGGCATACTATCAGTTATGCTACAAAAACTGCAAGACAAAGCAGTAACATGGTTGGAGATAAAAATTACCTCTATCTTAATCTTGTAGCGGAGACGTGGAAACAGGTAACTCATTTCGGGGTAAAAGTTCTTATTCAAGAATGGATAATTTCTAGGCTAAGTGATAGCAGGATTCCAGCTTCGTTAGGTAACACAATCTTTTAAAGGAACGCCCTAGGGCGGTGTTTTCTCCCCGCTCTTGAGAATTTAAGTCATGAATAAAATCCTCATAAAGTTAAAAAGTTGTGGAATCAAGCTCGTAGCTTATGCTTATTTGATTTTACTGGTGCCGGAAAAGTTCGTGTACGTGATTAGCAAAATTACAGATATGGCTCTGAAGAAACTTAGCAGCTGGGCCACGAGCAATGGACTAGGTGTTAATCAGAGCAAAATTGAACTGATTATCTTTACGACCAGAACTAAAATACCTACCTTCACCCTACCCCGACTGAATGGTCAAATCCTGTCTTTATCCTCCAGCGCCAAATATCTTTTAGTCATTCTAGATCCCAAACTAAAGATTGGCTGATGACACCGGTCAAGAGAACCTCATCTCCAGCAATCGATCGCTATAATAGAGCGCTCAAATCAAACCGAAGAATAATAGAAAATGTGATTGGTAGTCTAAAAATTTCCTTGCCTCAACCATTTGAGAGTGCAACCAAGAAGGGCACTTCAAACTATAAAGTGCTGCATAATTTTGACATTTTCCGTCAGCTTTCAAGTACCAACAATTGCTGTTTTGATTTTTATAATTTGTTATCCATACTCCAATAAAATTTTTTTTTTGCCTTTTATTGCATCTTATGAAATTAAGAATAATTTATAGAAATATTTCGAACTTACCATAATGTTTCCTCTTCCACACGACATCTCTTAGGTATTTCCAATCTTTGTCTATTAAAATTCCATTAGATTTTATAGAAAAGATTAGATTAGATTTGATTTTATTTTCATTATTTCTTAACATATTTATAAATTTACAAAATCACAATTAGCATGGCAATGCCGTCTGCCAGTGGCCTATTTCACCAACTTACAAATTGTAAATTACAAGTGCTTTTTTAACAAATTTGTAGAAAAATTTATTTTTTCTGTTTCACGAGATAATTGTTTTACAAAATTGTAGTTGTAGATTACAAAGGGAAATTTGTAGAAATTTCATTATTTGCGTTTCACCAAAACGTTTTTTTGTTTGTAGTTTACAAATACAAATTTGTAAAATAAATTTTTGTTTTGTAAGTTTGTGTTCCACCAAATCAAATATATTTACAATTTTGTTCAGTTTATTAAAATTTCTTACAATAGAAAGATGATGTGTAGATTTCATTACAATTTGTAATTTGCAATAAGAATATTGTCTGCAGTTTAAGAATGTCGTTACGTCGTCGCAGGCATTGTAGCACCGATAGCGATTTAAGTGACCATTTCGTGCAACATATATGTACGTAGACGAAGACAAATTTATCGACCGCGTATAAATTATGCAATTTCTGATACTTTTACATTCAATGAAAAGTTTCGCTTGAAACGTGTAAAGGCGGAGGAAATAATAGGACAAATTGCAAATGAGACTGAAAAAAACGTTTCATTGACACCGATGCAGCAATTTCTTATAGCCACTATAGAAACCAATATCATGGGATCGTACTTTCTTCAAAAGTACGATCCCATGATATTGGTTTCTCCATATAGAAACGTTATAACCAATCAGTGCACAATTTGTAATATGAAAGCGAAAGAAGATACTTTCCATTTTTTAGCTATATGTCCCATTTATAAAGATCTAAGACTTATTTACTTCGGGGAACGCTCGTTGACAATGGAACATACAAAGAGACTCCTAAATGGTTGCAATTGGCAAGCTCTTTATAAATTTATTGTATCTGCATTTATATACCGAAATAATATAACAACAGAATTTAGATAAGAAACAATATAGCTTACACTTTTATTTGAAAAAAAAAAAAAAAAAAAAACAAAGATAATCAAGTTTTTATGAAAATAGGCTTCCTTTTTATTTTATTTTTATTTTTATATTCGAAAAACATGTTTTGCATTTCAATCAACTTACCAGGCAGACGGCAACGCCATTGTCTTATTATTATTATTTTATTTTGTTAATGTCGTTGAAACTTATATTGTAAGAACTAATTTGTTATAAATAAAATATTTGAATCTTGAATCTTGAATCATGGGATCGCAGATATGCACGGTGTATCTAAATCTACAGTTTGTAGATCGGTACATTGTGTTTGTGCGGCTATTGTTCATGTTTTTTTGAGTGTACGGTGGCCACAGGAATTCGAAAGCATTTGTGAAAGGTTCTATAATATTGCAGGTAAATACAATCTTCCTTAAAAACTTATGTATTTGAAATCAACACGTATTAAGCTTGCAAGAAAAATTGTATGTTGTTGGAAACCAATATCATGGGATCGCAGATATGCACGGTGTATCTAAATCTACAGTTTGTAGATCGGTACATTGTGTTTGTGCGGCTATTGTTCATGTTTTTTTGAAAATAGTGTACGGTGGCCACAGGAATTCGAAAGCATTTGTGAAAGGTTCTATAATATTGCAGGTAAATACAATCTTCCTTAAAAACGTATGTATTTGAAATCAACACGTATTAAGCTTGCAAGAAAAATTGTATGTTGTTTATTCATAGCTAACTCTGTTCTCTGTCCGCCGACTTACAAATTTGTCAAAAAAATTGTAGTTTACAAATCTGGAAATCAAACGGTGAAACGGTTTTTTTTTTTTTTGTAATTGGAAATTACAATTTCCCATATTTTGTGTCTCTTTTCTTACAAATTTGTTGGATTGAATTTTGTAGTTTGTGAAACAGAAAATCAGTTTACAAATTTGTAATTGTAGTTTACAATTACAAATTTGTGATTGTAATTGTAATTTGGTGAAATAGACCACAGGTTGACAAAATACATTTAATGTAATATAAAGCTTTTAATGGTTGCATTAAAAATCAAGAATTATTAAACAGAAAGAAAAAAAACATATCTGTATAAACATATAATGCATAATCTAAAATCAAGATACATTTAAACTTCGATATGTTTTCAGAAGCTTTCGCAGATTATTCTGTCCCGGTAAGTTTTAGCCACTTTGTAGTACATAAAGAGTTTTTAAATCAGTGGCCTATTTCAGCAACTTACTTTACAAAGGGAAATTTGTAGGAATTTCATTATTTCTGTTTCACCAAAAGTTAATTTTGTTTGTTGTACAAGTAAAAATTTGTTAAAATGCATATTTTTTGTAATTTTGTTTTTCACGAAATCAAGAAATTTTACAAATTTGTTCGGTTACTGAAAATGTCTAACAATAGAAAGATCGTATGTTGATTAAATAAAAATTTGTGATTTTCGAAAGAAATCGCATTTCAAACCTAATAATGTCCTTACGTCGAAGGCATAATAGCACCGATAGTAATATAAGTGAAGATTTTGTGTTAAATAGACGAAAACAAATATATATTTTTTTCAACGAAAAGTTTCGATTAAAACGTGTTAGGGCAGAGGAAATAATAAGACTAATTGGACCTCGAATTGCATGAGTCTAAAAAAAACTTTTCACTAACACCGACACAGCAATTTAGGATAGGTAATTAATTTTTTTTCTCACGAATTAAACCGGGCGTTAAAAACTTTGTTCTGCCTATTCATTTTGGTCTTTGATTTTATCACTAAAAGGACTTGTTCATAACTTTGCAAAATAAATGGTGAAACACATTTTTCTGTATTTGTAAATAACAAATACAATCTCCTTTCTTTTTTTATTCTTTTTTACCAGTTTGTTGGAATTACGTTTGTACTTTGTGAAACACACTCAAAAAAAAAACTGGTACCGGTGACCAGATTTAACGCTAAATTTATCCAGAAAAAGTGGTTTTTAGATTCCTACCAGGCGTCGAGATTTTTCGAAGAATTCCTGGTAGAATACACCAGATTTCTGGTAGAATATACCAGGAGAATATTGTTTCCTGTAAAAATTATACCGGGAATAAACCCAGTATTCCTGGTAAAAATATACCAGAATTCTGGTAGAATATACCAGGAATATTTTTTTCTCCTGGTAAAAATGTACCAGAATTCTGGTAGAATATACCAGGAATATTTTTTTTCCTGTTAAAAATGTACTAGAATTCGGGTAGAATATACCAGGAATATTTGTTTTCCTGTAAAAATATACCAGAATTCTGGTAGAATATACAGGGATTTTTTTAACTCAAAATGTAGCTGAATTCTGGTAGGATATTAAGTTCTTCCCGCCAAATTATGGTAAGCGCCTTATGAAATTGTGAAATATGCATAGCATATATTTAATTGTATTCTTTTTACTTAAAAGAACGCATGAGATATAGGTAATATTCCTAAGGAAAACATTCACATCAACATCGTCTCTAATATGTCCAAGAAAAAAATAAATAAACATTTTTCTCTAAACTAAATTATCGGAAGCGCCATGTACTTAAACTCTTAAAATCCAAGAATTTCTGGTAATAAGTACCAGAAGACTGGTTTTATCTACCAGGAAAAAATATACCGAAAAATAAATTTCCCGGTTCTATTAACCAGATTCTGGATAATCTCCATTTTACCAGGAAAAAATACTTTCTACCAGGACGCTGGTATCATTTACCAGAAAATTTTCTGTCAACAAATTTACCAGGAAACCAGATTTCTGGTAAATAAAACCAGATTTCTTCATTCTTTTTATTTACCACGAAATCTGGACTATTGTAGCAGTTTTTTGGCTGGTATTTTCTACCAGATTTTGCCTACCTGTAAAATTTTTTGAGTGCAGGAAATCAGGATACAAATTTTTAAATGTAATCAACAAGTACAAATTTGTAATTGTAATTTTATGAAATAGGCCACTGGTCCAACAATGTCGGAATGAACTTTACAGCCTCAATATCAAACTCCGTATAACTCTTATTTGGGTACCAGGGTTAGGAAATGAATAGACTGATAAGTTGGCCCAGCAAAGTTGAGTATCCCTCAAATTAGTCATAGCCGGATCTGCGGAGACCAACATGAAAGGGAAACTCTGACTACTCACTTTCTCTTCAAATGTGCTCCCCTCGCCAGTTCTAGAGTGCCAGGCTTTGGTGGAGCGATTTATTAAAGACCTTGATGAACTTTCCGAGATGAAAATCAAAGACCTGATTTCCTTTTGTTTTGTATTTTTTTTTCAATTTCCAGCGCTAACTCTACCACCCTACCCTCATCTCTGAAAATTACTTTTTCTTTTTAACTTCTGGCAAAGCTTTTTCTTGAAATACATATAATAAAAAAAAACAAAATATTGAAAGTATATGAGAAAATTTGTTTATGTATAAGAAAAATGCTTTAAAAATTGTTAAAACTTTAAAAATAAATCCTATCTTTTAAAAAGGGTATTATATGGGATGTAAAAAATCATTATTTGTTAGTAAAAGAATTTTTGAATTGAATGTCATTTGTTTTTAATTTTTTTTTCTTCATTTTTTCTTTGTTTTTATTTTACGATTTATCACTAAAATTACACTTACTTTCTTTTATATTTCTATCTACATTGTTTTCCCATTAGTAGAGTATTAAGAACCTATCATTTTCTGTTTGCAAATACTGTCCATGGCATTTCTTGATTAGAATGATCGACATTTCCTCCTTAATAATATATTATTTATAATTCAAATAAATCCCATTTTATCCCAAAAATACCTTTTAAAATGTCGTATTTTTCCGTTCATACAAATAAACATCCTCCTTGTAACAATAACGATCCCATTGACCACTTTATTTCCGCATGTGTCACATCAAAATCATTCGATTAAAGTTCGTTTACCTTCATCATAATGTTTTATTAAATGTCAAAAACATGGTACATACGTTCTTCATTGCCTCTCGTTATGACCAAATTTAAAAACAAATATCCTTTTACGATATTGCAATGGCGCTCAAATAAAAGAAAATTTTTGGTTGATATATTCAACCCCCTCCCTTTTTGACGACAAAAATTTTCCTAATCAATAAAACTGTCAACATACAAATAAAAATAAAAAGAACGATAGACTACAGAAATCTTAGAAAAAAATCATGGTTGCTCCCCGAATAAATCCACAAAAATCAACTCACTGTATACCTACCTATAACCATGGCCACCCTTGTCACTCATTCAGGATCAATAAAAATCTATTACCTACTTCGGCGATGTAATTTCCAAACATGAAAAAAAAAACATACAAATAGAAAAAAGCAAAACAACCAAAAGCACAAGCTGCTCGCTATACCTATACTCTACTCATCAACGTCTGTGACTATATGGTTGTACCTACACACTGAAACAACTAAAACACATAAAATAAAATGTCCTAAATATAAAAAACATAAATAATATACAATATACATCCTTTAGTCTCGAAATGACATTTCCCAATCATTTTGGTTTCGTGTGACAAAAGTTGACAACGGAAAATAAAAATAAAATCCAAGTGCCAATACCATTGAGCCTCCAGTCCCACAAAATCCCCCCTCCTACAAAACCTTCTTGTTCGAGTTCACAACCCCACAGCCATCCACCTTCTACCGCTGCCACCACTACCACCGCTATCACCTCAATAAAAACAACAAGGATATCCTTGTTGTGTCGTCCTTTATACTTCCTTTTGCTTCCGATCAAACACTCAATCAAAAATGCTGAGTTGGAGATATGAATACTCCCCGAGCAGGCAATAATTCGTTGTGAAAAAATGAGAAGTGACATATTTTTCTTCTTTTTTTTTTTGACTCGACTCAAGTGACGAAAGGATACACAAGGATTTGCATTAACAAATTTAGAAGTTCACCACTTATCGGGATGAATATACAATACGTATGTCAATCACTTTATGAAAATCTCATTCTTACCAACACACGTTCTCAAAAAGTCAGTTATAAATGATAAAGAACCACTTATATGGCGAAATGTTTTGTATGTCCTTGAAAAATATCCTTGTGTCATATACCTACTCTACTAACACGCATAACACGCAATTTTCAAATCGAAATTTATGACTAACAAGATGAGTATTCTCATCGATTTGTCATTCAATAAATTTAATCAATTTAGAATAAAACTCTTCTTCCTTTTATGATTACGGGTATTATTGCCTTTAGTCATGTCGTAGTCATAATCCTTGAGCCAGAATTCTCTTCTTTTATAGATGTTTGTACAATCAATGCAAATTTGTAGTACAGAGAAATGTATCTGTTTGACTTTGTGTGGATATCTTGAGAAGAAATAAAAGAATATCTTCATATGCAAATTCCGCTATTATTCAGTATTGATGTATCAGCGACAAAAGTGCACTTTATTGCTGAAAAAGGATATAAATTGATTCGAAGTCTTTGCCGAAAGGACTACATTCACTATGCAGTATAGTAGTTGTATCCTCTTTGTCGGGTTGTCAAAAAAAACATTACACCATAATCAGAATATGGAAAGTTTAAGATATTTTATAAGATGTCATGCTTTATGTTTTGAAGAAATATGTGAGGAATATAATTTGAGGATGTAAATTGAGAAATTAAGCATTTGGTGTTTCAATTTTTGTGTGGATAAAATAATTGCGGTGTTGGTAAAACTTTTTCTTTCCTCCATATCTCACTCAAAAAGAAACAAAGATATTTATTTTTGGATTTTTTTTTAATTCTAAAAATTTATAGTGGACACATTTATTCCATTAGGATATTCGAACTTGAGTTAATATATTCAGCAAGACAAGGAAAGTTTGAACGGTTATAATCGTCACCATTTCCAGTTATTCAATTGGAATCAAATGTTGTCTCTCTTAAATATCCAAGGACTGATCGTATTTGGCGTTTTACCGACCCATACCCGAGTAGAATGTAATTTTGAAATGAAGCATTAAAACTTTTTACTATCTAACTTTTATTTTATCAAATTAATTTTTACAAAAATTGCCTTTCATTAATGTGTGTCGTTTTCGTTTGAGAATTGACAGAGGAGCCGTTTTGCAAAAAAGAATTAAATAATTCTGTGCTTCAAATCGAATGCTTTTTTATATAAAACTAGCAAACCCGGCGAACTCCGTTTCGCCACCTGATGGTTTCGTTTTTTGTAACATTTCGTTTGGGGATTAAAAGATGAAAAAAAATTATTTTTTTTGTTTTATATTTGAAAAGGAAAAATTTTATTTCATTTCACAACAGTAATGAATTCATTTCGATTACGAAAATGAAGTGTTATTTAGTTGAACTTCTCTAAGTAAAAAATGAAAGTGAATCCAAAGTAAATACTGAATCGAAGCGTTATACTTGCTCTTTGGTAAACCACATTTTTTGTTTTTTTGGTCTGACGTTAACACAAACAAAGCAGATGGTTTCCCAACTCGTGAACACGCAACGTATAGCTGCCCATCTGAAAAACAATGATTTTCTAAATTTATCCCACAAACTCTAAGCGATTGGCCTTGCGACTTGTTAATTGTCATTGCGAACGCAAGGCGAACCGGAAATTGCAATCGTTTGAAGTCAAACGGAAGATCAGTCGGATCGGAATCATTCAGTGCGTGTACATCATTATTCTTTGCGGCGAGAATTGCTCGTTGACTAAACCAGGCATAATTCTGATAATTCTCACTAATGTTTGGGAAAACATTTTCAATAAGAGCTAATTGAGAGTCTACAAATCGGCAAAATTCGTTGGTAAGAGTAATTAATCCAGTTGTCGCATCAACTGGCACTTTTCCATTTCCAACAGCTAACAATTGTTTGGAAAATTGTGCAGTGTTTTGATCATTTTGAAGTTGAACTCTCATATTAGTGGTTAGCGATAATGTTTTTACGTTATTCCACAAAAGTGATGCCTTCAGGCAAGCATTCAATTCTTCTGCAGGCGTTCCACGGGGAATTACTGGCAACGTCTGTCTGAAATCGCCTGCCAACAATATCATCAAGCCGCCAAAGATGTCGTTACTTCGTCAAAGATCCTTCAGTGTGAAGTTAAGTGCTTCAAATGTTTCTTATGTGCCATTGTGGATTGTGCACTCATCCCAAACAATGAGCTTGCGTTGCATCAACAATTTTCCCATTGCACTGGATTGGGAAATATTGCATGTATCAGTATCAATTGTGTTTAAATTGAGTGGCAACTTAAGCGCAGAATGTGAAGTACGACCGCCATCTAGAAGAGTTGCCGCAATTCCAGATGATGCTAAGGCCAAAGCTATGTCACATCTTGATCGAATAGTGGCCAAAATCAATGAAATGACAAATGTTTTCCCTGTTCCTCCAGGTGCGTCCAGAAAGAATAGACCACCAGTATTATTGTCCAGTCCACCGCTTGCATTAATGTTTCGTATACTTGTTTTTGCTGGTCATTCAGCAACGGCACTTTATTTCGAACTAATTCCTGCAATGTATCAACATTGTATTACAGCTCTCGATTTAATTCTTGGTTCAATGCATCGTGCATCGATCGATTTGGCGGAATCTTTCCTACTTCAATCAGTAGCTTGCTTGCAATAGTCAAGCATTGATCCTCAATCAGAATCATTCCTTCATTGTAGATTTCATACGTTATTTGAAGTCGATATCTCTGACGTTTCTAGAGATATGGTTGACTAAAAAAGGTTCCCAAAAGTAAGCTTTGGTTTATATAATTAAAATGATATTAAAGTTGCAGGTAGTTTTGTAATATACATTAATTTAAAGATTTTCAATACCAACAAATATTTATTAAAAATTAAGATAACCAACATAATTTTATGCTATCATGTTAGCTTAGGGCATAATTTTAATAAGACCGTTTCTGAGAGAAAGAGCAAATATTCAGATTCTTAAGAAATATCCTTGAGTAAGAGATCTCCTATTTAATTATTATTTTATGAGAAACCAGCATTTTTTTATTTTCTTAACATAAAACTGAAGTTGCATTTAAGCTCTTGAAAGTCGTTTTCAATTGCATCTTATTTTTTGACTCAAAAACTTTTAAGATCTTAATAAATTGGGGGAACCTATTTTTTGAAGTGAATTCGCTTTGAAGTGAGATTTTAAAATTACTTTTAAGAATATAAAAGTCGTAAAAGCAGCAAGAGCGGCACTTTTGTTAAACTATTAGCTTATTGAACAAAATAATGAACGTTTGATATATTTTAATTTAATAAAATAACTTTAAATCTCTAGAGAATAGGATTGAGATTCTCCCACGTGTAATTTGTAGTTCCAAACTATTTATTTTTTTTCCCAACTTATTTGTTTAACTTAATTTGTTTGAATCTCATTTTTGGAGAAATTATGAAACTAAATGCACCTTTTTCTTTAAACTCAAAAAACAAAAAAAATTCCTTCTTCAATTTTTAAGTTTTGTTGACTCCTTTTTGATCAAAAAATTTGTAAACGGGTCACGCAAAACAGTAGTTCTTAATATCAAATTCTGTTTTATTTTTCTAGGAAAAAAGTTAAACATCGAAACATTGTCAATTTTGTCATTTTTCATTTATAAATATTTTTGTAGCGTTCTTCGCATTTAAAGAAATATCAACAAGCATAGAATATATTATTTTTGGAAAAAGAAATTTCTAAAATTTCTGCATGAAACGCACCAAAATCCCTCTAAACTATTGTATTTAAGCTCTCACATAGGACATATGTATTTAGAATACTATTATGCAATCTTGGAATGCTTTCATACGTAGGGAGCCGTCTAAATCAAATAGTTAGAGCATGCCTTTCTCGAAAAGTGTTCTAAAAAAGTCTAATAAATAAAATGTTCACTTTAACTCTAGAAATGTATGAAATAAATGTAAGGTTAAGAATCACATCATGTCATTTCAATTTTGAAAACATACTTTTTTACAGAACATTAAAGACAATTTGTAAGCTAAAAACTATTCCCCCAACCGCACCTGTTTAAAAGTCTGATCCCACCCTTGCTTAAATACATCGGTTTTGATTGCCTTAAGCATTTTTAAAAATTTTAAGACAATAATCGATTTCAGGACAACTTCATTCTTTGATTCAGATTATTTCATGTTTCTACTAAATACTCCCTCCATATTCTTATTAAGTTTAAATTCTTCGTCCTAAGCCATTGTCAAAACTGACGTACGCCGCTTTACAATTTTTGGCAGTGAATTTAGAATATTATTTTAGTTCCAGTAGGTATGTACATCTATCAAATAAGCGTCTAAATGGGTCCATATTCACCTGCGAAAAACATGATATTTTGTGGTCTATGTGTAAGAACTACAAATTGTATTATATGTTGCCTATAGACTTTGTAATGCGCTTCAAGCACCAACAGTTGTTGCGGTTACTTTAATCGCGTACCGTACAGTATAATTATTTTCTTCAAAGAATGAATAGCTACATAATTTTAATTTAAAATTCCACAGGAACGCGTGCTGACTTGTTTTACATTTTTTAATGAAGTAACGTGGTACCCACTTCTCTTTTATTATTAAATCAGATACATTTCAATTTGGATTAATTTCCTTTTTTAATTTTTTTTTGTTCGTTGATGATTCCACAGCAGCAGCGCAGCGGTGGGATATCCTTCCCACAAATATGTAAATCTGTACAATATAAAATGACATTCAAGAATCACGTGTATGGAATATAATCTGATATTTATTTTGTATGCGTGTTTTTTATATAAAATAATTTAAATAAAATGTGTAATATCTGACGCATCGAGTGTATAGAGGAAAATTAAACTTTCCAAATTGTGGGAGAAATACTGCGGCCGGCATATTGTTGTTGGAATTGGCAGGATATGTTAACACATCATCATAGAGAGTAGGTCATGTCCTGTATGGGACATCAGATGATTCGTTTTTGAATTCTGTATTAAGCAGATAGGTAGATAAATGTATGGAAAGCATATGTATAAATACATATAATCATCACAAATACACTCTTGCAGCACTTACGATTTTGGTATAATGAATTAATCTGAAGGATTCATTCGAATCACTCGATGTTATATCTTTTTGGATGGAATTTGGTCACAATAACAGAATACAAAATCGGTATGCATTACTCACAGGAAATATGCGATAATGTTAAAGAGGAATTATTTGATTTGAAAAATGTATTGAAACTTTTTAATTTTTAAATGGTATGAAGTTGGAAATTTTTACTTTTTGCTCTATTAGATGTTTTAATTTTTAAGCTCAGAACAGAGCACTGAGCAGAGCCAGAGCACGTTGAGTGCACTCCAAACGTAGTTTGATAAGAGCTCTCCGATTTATTTATAAAACACATCATACTAGATGACTAAAGTGTCAATAATAATCAAACACAATTTATCTATCTATCTATCTATGAGTGGCACATGCATCAAGGAGACTGAAAACGGGTATGTGTATCTCCAACCACCTCTTGTACAAGGATTACGTACGTAACGTTGCCAAAAATGCCATTGAATGCTTGGGTTTTCTAAGGCGATGGAAGATCATTTTAAAGCTTGAGTATAACTCCCATGACTGAGCTTTTGCTTGTGCGTTTGTGCAACTTACTTCAGTATTGAACGTAGAGCATTTAAATTGATTGATAGATAGATAGTTTCTTTATTTTAAGATATAAATTATTATTAACAAATGTTTTTCTTTAAGATTATGGACATGGCAATTCTGCCGTCTGCCTGATCGACATTTCATAACAAGAACACAATTTAAATATAAAGAAGTTAAAATTCAAATAATAAACATAAGTTCAACTAATTATATAAAAACAAAAAAAGAAATAATAGTTTGTTAAAGCATCAAGTGCGAATTCAACAATTTTGAGAATTATATCAATTTTTACATGATTTGAAACACAAAATATTAAATAGGAAAAATATATCAATTTTTACATGATTTGAAACACAAAATATTAAATAGGAAACTTTCAATTGCAATAACTGGTTATAGAGTTATGGAAAACTATTTCGGTAATTTAGAGCATGTTTGCAGTATCTATAGACAGTTGACCATCCAAAGTCTCCATTAAGGATTTCATAGAGCCGAGTTGGGGGAAGAAAACTCAGTTCGAAATACAACAGTCGAATCTCTTGGAGTAGAGGGCACGATGCAAAGAAGTGTGTGATGTCTTCTGGTTCTCCGGTGTTACAAAGGCTACAGATTTGTGGAAGATCAGTTCGATGCAGCATAGAGTTAAGATTCAATATTTCGACTCGGGCTCTAAATATGTAACTTATAGCCTCAGAAGAAAACTCGTTACTGAAATAATTAGCCTGTGATGATATTTGGTGATTGAGGTTTCTATACACATTTCTTGATAATGTTGTTGAAGCTCTTGAAAGATGTTCTCTGAAGATATGTTCATCAGTTCTGGCGATCAGATCATTGAACATGGTGTGCCATTGATTCAAATTGGACTCCAAAAAGAATAGATTACTGCCATATGAAGAAGCTATCTGGTTCCATTCCTTAAACGGGGAGGCATTTGTTTGCATAAGCCTTGTCATAATAGATTTGTGAAGGCTTCTTTCGTCTCTTCTCATAACTTTCAATATGTAGTCTGAGTTGGTTTTAAGGTTTGTAATGTAAAGAGGTGTTATGCCAGACTCTACATATATAGCATAATTGGGTGTTGAAGAAGGCAATCTGAACAAGCGTTTGAAGAAATACCTTTGCACGGCTTCAAACTCCTCTAGTTGTAAATATCCAAAAACTTGGGAACCGTAGCACATGCAGCAGTTCACAGTTGCTTGAAAAACACGATATTTGGAATTAAGATCGATTTTTTGGTTACAGTAAAACTTAGGCCACATCAAGTTTAGAGTTTCTTTGGCTTCGTTGCTTTTTTCTTTTACGTGTTTCGAAACATTAAGATTGTAAGACAGCAGAACTCCAAGATATTTGAAATAATGAACGACCTCAATAGGCGCGTTGTTTAGGGACCAGTTTTCTTCTGCGAGTCTTCTTCTCTGACGCGGTTCAAAAATCATTATTTTTGTCTTGTTAGTATTGACGCAGAGACTCCATGATTCACAAAATATATTTAGTTTGTTGATTTGCAGCTGAAGGGTAGATGGATTGTCAGCCAACAAAACTAAATCGTCGGCGTAGAGCAAAACTTTGATTTGTATACCGGAAAAGAGTATTCCTCCCGGAAGTACAATTGATTGGTGATGGTCGCTTGAACACCGCAGTTCTATTCCATTACCCTATTTACCGGTTTTTTAGAAGATTAATAATTCTATTGAAGTAGCCAGTTGAATTCCTCCCCTCAAGTAATTCAACCTTGCTAATCGTGTATCTAAGAATGATTATTAGTTTACCCTTGAGCCCAACTTCGGTCGTACTGTCAAAAAATACAGAGATTCGTTCTTAAGCCGTACTACGTGAATCCATAATGCTTTGATACATTTAGTCTATCTCTGTCATTGCAATTGTCAGGAAATCAAAACCGACACCTCTGAGCTTAAGAAGAAAACTGAACTGACTCATAGTTGCCAAAAATAGAGTTGTAAAAGAATGCAATATTTTGTGAATAAAATCTTTCATGACTCCAACTCACAAATTACTTTAATTGAAACTGTTTGTTGGAATTTTTCAATCAATGCTATGAATAAATTGCAGTCGAAAAAAAGTTAATAAATTTGTAAAGCACAAACCAATGACATTTATATGATTGCAATAAATTGAATGCTGTAAAGTGATTGTAATTCCCCTAGTATGACAAGACAATTCTGATGCAAGAACACAGAGCTGAACTCGGAGAATGTTTAAGTCTTTTGGGAGCTTTAAATTTAAAAAAAAATGTTTATTAGTAAACATTTACTAAACTTGACCTAAAAAAAAATGTGTTATGCATTTTAAGAGCAACTTCATACGATCTTGTATATGTAGTTACTTAGTTTTCAATTTTAAAGGACAATGATGTGGTTGGGTACATTTTATTTTTTTTTTGTTGTTGTTTTTAAATATATTTTGTTTTTAATTTATATTCCATTTCAATTTTTGTGTTTTTATTTCAGTAAGATAAAACTGAATTAAATGAAATTTCGGAGTAGTTTGTATATGGAAAATTTCTACTATACAATATTTTGATGTTGAATTTAAATCGTCATCGCAAGCATCACGTCGTCGTCACATCACGTCTCTCGTAATCCCATTTAAATTATAATATCTCCCTAAATGTTTACGCAAATACATATATGATGCATATAAAGTTGTTTAAAAATTCACATACGAGTGTTTTGTAATTGAGTTGTTCTACATAATACCTATAAACGTGTGCTATGCACATAAATGCAAAGAAAAAAAAACAATACAATATAAATACGGTTCATTGAAATGATAGAATTGATGACATTTATTTATTATTTGCTAATTTGAGTATGATTTTATTTACTTACATATTTTTTGTTGTTTATTTATACCATCAGGAAATGTCATTAGGTGTAGATTTATGTTTATTTTTAATGTAGGTTGCATATAATGCATACAGAATATGAAATTTTAATTTGTATAATCAACAACTATATTATACAAATGTTGTGGCAAGCATCAATAATGTAATGAATAATTAAAATCATTTAGAACACAGAATTTGATTATATTGTTCTATCGGAAAACTAATTTATTTTGAAATGGTAAATATTGAGTTTATATAGACAATATATTAATCTTATACACTTTTTTTATGATGATAGTCAAAAATATAACATAAATCAAATACTATTTGTTACAAAAATAACTTGTGAATAGAGATATATTTGAATATGCCTTTTTTTAAGACAGAAAAAAAAGCAAAATTTATATTTCACTAATTTTAAACTAATTTGTTTACTCTAATGGATCAATAAATAAAGCTTCTATTTTAATAAATCTACAAAATAAGGGATGTGTGGCACTTTTGAGCTATGAGCATACAGAAAGAATTTTATTAAATTACAATTACACGGTCAACGTAAATGGCCAACGAATTGACTCTCTTGTACAGTATAAATATATTTCTAGGTAGTTTTTAATTCTAAGTCTAATAAACAACAAATCTGTATGGTAAGGACATTTTAAGAAAAGTTCTAACTAACTTTTTCTATGAACATAACTGATTATTGTTTTTGTACAGCAGGTAAAATACTATCGAAAGGCTTTTACAATACTGATTAGTGTGAATTTTTGATCATTAATTAGAATTAATAAACAAATGAAGTCACATCGATATTAGTGTCAAAAGGATGGTTTATTTAAAGAAATTTATTTATCTCGAAGAGGACCATAACTTTTTTACTTGCGACATATAGGAACTATATGGCAAGTTTTGCATTCGTACAAAATTTGGACCTCGAGATTTTAATCAAGTTTTGAAAAAAAAGTGGGTCCCCCGATTCCGTCCGTCTGTCTGTCTGTTTTAGTTCCTACAGTGGAAAGCATTGGGTCTACTGACTCCAAATTTGGAAATTAAGGTTCTGAGTCGATTCGCGTTAGGCGTTTTTTTTTAAATTTTAGTAGTAGTGTATAGTCAAACATCGAAAATTCCACTTTTTTGGCTACTTTCAATATAAAGAAATATTTGTGTATTGCTCAAAAAGGGTAAAATTTTGAGTTTTCTCGAGAACTAATCAACCGATTTCAATAATTTTTTCTTTACAAGCTATTAAACTGTCTCGATAATATTTGATGATCAAAAATGTCATTGTTTTAATTTTCAATTTAAAAAAAAAATATTTATTTTTTTGGAAATTCGATGTCTTGAAATTGAGTCATCATTTTTTACGAAATGGAAATGTAAAGCATATATATGAATAAGCTCTAAATAACAAAATTAATTAAAAAAAAAACGCTCTTTAAATCCAAATTTTAAAAAATTAGAGAATCAAATTTCATTTACATTTTTAAAAACAATACAAAAATACAAGAAATATTTTTAAATAGAGTCTTTCGCATCCTGTTAAAATTCGTATGGATAAAACGCCAAGTGGGGGTTTTCGGACACACAGGGTTAATAGTTGCCTCGATTCTAATCAATAAAATTCATAAATGAATTATTTGGACCTTGCGGTTTTTTTAAGCTATTATTGTTAAACTATTTTTAATAAATAGCTTCAAACATCAAATAATTTCTGAACAAGATCTTATACTGTATCCATATTATTTACTGATCAAAAATGTGTAATCTTTTTTTTTTTTTTAATTCGAAATTTAGATGTGAAATGTAAAATTAGGTTACGCAACAGTCCATTGAGAACTAGGGCCTAGTGACTTTCAACTCTCAACCATTCCTGTGTGCGAGTAAAATTGTCAGGAATGGAGGGGACCTACAGTTTTAAGCCGAATCGTAACGGCTAATTTCAGGAAGCACTTTTCATGACAAGAATTACTCTTAGAGGATTTGTCAATTCCTCGCAAGAGGCTGTACCCGTGAAAACTTTTTTTTTTTTAATTAAGGTGGCACTGGAAGGGATTGAACCCAAGACCAAGACGTGATAGCCCTGCACACTTTTTTTTTCAAATTCATTTTTATTAATTCAATCTTAGATCTATCTTAAAGCTAGACAAAAATTCATAAAACTAGCCTAATTAACCATAACTTACAACTAACTTCCTGCTCCCATACGGACACTCTAAGTTAAACAATAATACTTAATGCTAATGCCTTTCGGCACTAAGATCTATTTAACTTCAATTCTATTTGATTTATTTTTTTATTCATAAGAAAATTTAGAAAAAACTAATATCAATATCCTTTTTTTTATGTTTACTTAAAAACTACTTAAATAAGGTCCTTAAAATAAAACTTAAAGCTAACTAAAACTACCTATTCTACCTATAAACTACTTAAAACTAGAACAACCACAGCAGCAAATCTAACTATCTAACGTTTTTGTTTTTCATATTTTGTTGTCTTTTTTTTTGTATATTTTTTGTATTTTTTTTTGTATTTTTTTATTTTTTTTTTCGTGCCACCATGCCTATTCTACTTAAAACTAAACCCTTAAACTATAAAACAAGTATGTAAGCCGGCCATGGCTTAAAACCCCATCCCGACTACCCACTATCAAGTGCCGATTGAAGCCACCAAAACTGGTTCTCCTGCTTCACCCTATCAGTTCGGTCCCGTTCGGACACAGCCCTACTGAACCGAAGGAGCTCTGCTCCGTCTTGTGCCATGACGTCTCGATTGTACAGGAGCCGCCTATCCACGGTTCGTCGTCTGACGTGGTAGATTAACGGAACTGCCAATCTATCCTGTATCAGACCGCATCTATCTAAAAAGAGGAATGCTTCTGGTGGAATGAAGCCGCTCAAGTGTGCACTCTCAAAATACTCGTCGTTGGAATAGAACGCCCCGAAAATTAAATTGTTGGTCGAGGACATAGCTCTTGCCATGTGACCCCGAACGAGTTTTATCACGAAATTGTCAATTCTGTTGATTCGAGCCCCGTTGTATAGGACCTCGTTGGAATAGTAGTGCACGTAAGAAGATTCGGCTGTTCGATATAAATAACCCTACACACTAACCACCACGCCACGGGTACTATCGTATATTTATAAACGCTAATTAACTGCGTACTAAAACTATTTCTAATCAAAATTTAGTATTTGTATATTATTATTTAATTTAAAAAAAAAAAAACGATCAAACGATTTTCGAAAACAAAGTTCGTATGATCCAGTCGTCCATTATGGTGTTCTGTTCTTTAACATACCCATTTAAAACTTTGTTAATATGTTTAGAAAAGTACACAGAGGGCGGTAACATAATAGTTTCTTTTTGATCAAATAAAATTCTTGTATAGAAAGTAATTTTTAAACGCTCGGAAACGTGTAAACTTCTTACTTTTATAATTACATTTTCTTTTAATTATTATTTGTTTTTAGCCACATTTAACCCCAACTGCATTTTAAATAAAATAATAACCTTTTCACAAAATTGCAACTCCAACTTTTGAAAGACAATCCTAAAAGATTTAAACTTCAGACCTGTACTAACCATACCCCAGAGTCCAGAAAAATACAAAACCCCCAAGGTATATATTTTTTTTAATTTATTTAACCCGAGAAAAAAAACTTAAATTAAAAAAAATTACCCAAAAACGATCATAAATATGAAATTATAGTCAAATTTGTTTCTACTTCTATAGCCGGAGGAAATGGCAACCATGCACAATTCCATTACCCAAAGCTGTTCACTTACCCATGGCATTTGTGTGCATACACAAAAATGCTGGTCATTCTACTCCTTCTTGTCGTCGTCCTCCCCCTCCCCCTCCTCATCCCCTCCCCCGCAGTATCTATGTATCAACCTACCAAAAAACATTTCATAAGCAGACGATCCTATATCCGAATATAGCTGTAGGTGCAATTTGTGCTGTGTCCTGTACATATATGTATTGCATACAAGTTTGAATATGTGGTGGGTTATAAGTGAATGTATTTCTGTGTTTGCCATAAAGGTTAATTTCTATGCCAGCAGTTGTTAGAGTCCCGAAAGTTTTCATAAAAATTCATGAATAATTAACAAATAGAAGGTTGTGCGGTTCGGTTAAGCAAAAGTGAAATTACCTGCACATTCACACTCACAAACACACACACACACACACACATATAAAAATCCAATTTGAAACCCTCTTCCTCCTTCCTCATAATAGTCCACTGTACCAGTTTTTAAACAGAAAATTTACATTGGCAAAATGAATAAATAAATTTCTAATTCAATTTGGTAAAAACACACATTCACACAAAAAAATCATCCTTTGCATAATGATAAATATTCGAGGATCTACAAATGCATAGATTTTTTGTAGTCTTCCTATTTCTACCCGTTGCCAGTTGCCACCGACCGACCGACCGTTGGCGTTGATATTACTCTTCAAAGCGTAGACACAAACCTGTCAGTATAAATATTTAATTTTGAATGGTAGCTACATTTAAATTACTTCGCCAAAAAGGATCCTAACATAGTGGTAGCGGTGATTGTATTGCTATTGGTATAGGTGTAGCGTGAAGGTTCGTTGATGGTTCGTGGTAAAAACTGAATTAGAAAAACCACAAGTCCACACACAAAGGGACAAAAAAAAGGAAGAAAAATAACCACCGGGCAGATAGGCCTATACCGCCTACCTTTATATGATGATTGCTAACGAATGGCGCCCAACGAATAGATGATGCCAAAAATCCCTGCATACATACCCTGCACACTATGCCTGTATCCTCTATGGTGCCGTTTAATCAATCCAATCAGGACATTCATGTAACAATGCATAGCATATATTTTGGGCAATGTAGCACATCGCAAGCAACTCTTTGAATCTTTGTGTTCTTTTCTGTAATTTAACTACATTTTTTATCATTTGACGGGGGGAAAAGAAAAATTGCATACCTATGCCTTTCAATATACGGGTCCTTTGTCCATAAACTAACGTTTTCATAATATACCAAATACCAAATTCCGCACTTTTTTGAGTTTGTGATATGTAGGCCCGCGTTTTTTGATGGTTGATTTGGTTTGGCTTCCATAAACCAATACCTGTGTAGGTACCTCAACTTGGCCATATCTTTGTATCTAGGTTAGATCCTTTGATATTATGTTGCCTTTGTTCTCTCGCGAAATATATTGCGATAACACATAACAAAGAGAGATCTTATCGCATAAAGGGGAGATTGTAATTGACACCTCTTGTTTGTGTTCAATGTCGTCGCCCGCCGATGCGCCGCCGCCACTATTCTCATCATTATTGATGCGCTATCTTTTTGCAAAAAGGAATACTTTCGACTCATGGGTAGCTACGGTTATATCATCGATGGAATGATGGGAAATCAAGACGAAGGTGTACATTTTCAAAAGATCGGAAATCTATTTGATAAAAAGAGGCTGGGATGCGACCCACACTGATAACTTCCCATCCCGTCTATCGATTTGTCTTGCTTAAAAGTTTGTCTATATGTATCAATTTTTACCAAATTTGCGTTCTATTTTTGTAGATTTTATTTTTTTATGAAAAAACGGACTGTTGGATTTTTATATCGAATGATACATGAATATAGAAAACAATATTTTCTGTGAAATAAAATAAGTTTGAAGCCAATATTTGTAATTTTTGAAAAGCTATTTGATTCGAAAGTAAATTTTTACCAAGTTTTAGTATTATTTTTTTTTAGGTTTTTATTTTTTGTAAAAAAACTGTCAGTTCGATTTTTATCAAAATTTTATCGAATGTTGACAATATTATATTTCTTATAAGTTAAAATTAGTTAGAAGCCATTATCTCAAATTTTTGAAAAGATATTTGAGTCGAAAATCAATTTTTACCAACTTTTGTTAAATTTTTTTTTGGTTTTTAATTTTTTGTACAAAAGCTGTCAATTCGATTCTTTAAATTTTACTGAATGTTGACAACCATAGTTTTTGAAAGATTAAAGTAGTTTAAAGCCAATATCTCCAATTTTTGAAAAGATATTTGAGTCGAAAACCAATTTTTACCAACTTTTATTCATTTTTTTTAGGTTTTTATTTTTTTTTTTAAACTGTCAATTCGATTTTTCTCAACATTTTTCAGAATGTTGAAAACAATATTTCTTATAAGATAAAAAAAGTTTGAAGCCTTAATCTCAAGTTTTTGAAAATATATTTGAGTCGAAATTCGATTTTTACCAACTATGAGTAATGTTTTTTTAGGATTTTATTTTTTATAAAAAAAACTGTCAATTAGATTTGTCTCAAAATTTTATCAGATGTCAAAAACATTATTCTTCGTTGCACAAAATTATTTTGGAGATGAAATCATATTTTAGTCGTAAAATTTTCGAGGTGACAATTTTTTTTTCAGTTTTAATCATTTATAAAAAAAACCGTTAATTGTTTTTTTTTTCCAAAAATATAATTGTTTTGAATCACGTTACAATATATTATATAAAATTTAATTCAAGTCTCTAGCGTCATTGGTTCATGAGATTTTATTTTTTTTAAACTGCTACGGTAAAAAAACCACCCACGCAATTTTCTTAAGAGCCATTTCTGCATCTTTCTGCCCTATTATCTGTATAACAAAATTTATTTGAAGTCGATATCTCTTCTGGTTCTTGAGCTATGGAGGACGAAAAAAACGTCGAGAACGTACAGACGTATGGACGTACGAACGTACGTACACACGCACGCACAGACATCTTTCTAAAAATCTTTTATTTCGACTCTAGGGACCTTGAAACGTCGAGAAATGTCAAAATTTTCAGTTTGACAAATCGGACCCATACAATAACTTCCTATGGGAAGTTAATAATGAACCCACATAATCAAACAAAATTTGAATTTTATCTTTGTTATTTATATACATAAATATATATGTACAATGTACAATGTACATACATATGTAGTTTGACATTTTTGCTTCAGGAACAGAAAAATCAAAGTAGAATAAAAACGTGCACCTAATCACCTGAGGCCATTTTTGTTTTGTTTTACTGAAAATTTTTAACATACGGAGCTAGCTTTTTCTTTGACAAAGGAGTCTTTTGAGGATTTGTCAATTCTTTTTATTCGGTTGACTTATCTCAAATATAATTATTGGTCAATTTATAATATGTACTCAATATACATCAGTGTTAGCCAAAAGTGTTGTAGGGGTCATAAAGTTTATAGTTTTATAGTTTATATAAAGTTTTTAGTTTTAAAGTTTAGTAATTTAACGAAATTCATCCAAAAGAAAACGGTTCGTCTTTAAAAAACAACTGTAAACATTTGTAATAATCTTAAAGGTGTTTACAAAATTAAGAACTTGGAAAAACTTTAGTAATGCTATACACTATTTTAATAAAATCTCTTCTGAGAAAAAAGAGCAAATATTCAGTTTCTAAAGAAGAAACTTTTTAATTTTATATTGTGTTCTAAGAAAACAGCATTTTATATTTTCTTAATACAAACTGAAGTCCCTGAAACTCGTGTCTTCAATTAACTCCAATTTTTTCGACTCACAAAAAGAGTGTTAGGCTTTCTTAAAGTATTTTTTTTCTTTTAAAATTGATTTCTTATTAAATACAAAAACTTTTAAGATCTAAATAAATTGAAGAAATCTACTTTCTGAAATAAATGTGCTTTGGATGTTCTTGAATTAAGTTTTAAACATGAATTTCAAGAATATAAATGTTGCAAAATTGACACCTTCGACAATAATGGATAAAAGACATAATTTGCGTTTAATACCTATATATTAATTTAATATAAAAGCTTCGAATTTCTCAAGAATTGTAGTGAGAAGAGATTCTGCCACATGTAATTTGAATTTCACACTTTAGCCTTTTACCAACTTATTTTGTTACCATAGTTTATTTGTTTTTAATTTTTAGAGAAATTATGTACCGAAATGCACCTACATATTTCTTTAAATTAAAAATTAAACATATATTTTCTCTTTGCAATGTTTATGTTTTTTTTGACTACTTTTTGATCAAAATATTTTCAAAAGATTCACGAAAAAGAGTAATTTTTTTAGAATTTGTATTCTAGCATCTACGAGAATTCCGGAAATTAAGTCCAAAAAAGGAGGTACACAAAAAATGAAATGCTCCCAAAACTGTATTTAGTTCTAAAATAAATCGTATTTAGAAAACTGTTGGAATCTTGGAATGCTTTAATTAAATAGTTAAACCATATCTTTTTGGACAACACTGTTCTTAGGTAAAATGCAAAACTGGGTCGCACGAACTTGCTCATGTATCTTAAATCAAAATGTAAGTGTAACGAAAATCGGCTTAAGATCTTAATTTCCAAATTTGAAGTCAATCGACCCAATGGTTTGAACTGTAGGAGCGAGGACAGACAGGCGGGAATCGTGGGAACCACTTTTTTCCGACTTTTCTACCATCGTAATGTCATGATTTATTAGAATCTCAAGTTGGAAATTGTATACGAATGCAAAACTTGCCATATAGTTCCTATATGTCGCAAGTAAAAATCTAATAACTTAAGTTGCCACTTTAGTCCTTGAAATATGTAAATGTAAGGATTATGTTTACTCATAGTGTCATATAAATTTTGTCAGCCTTCTTTACAGAACATTAAAAACACTTTTAAGCTTCAAATTTTGTTTTGATGTAAAGTGTGTGATACCGACCCAACCAGCAATGGTAAAAAAGTCTGGTATAAGCTCTTAAACTAATAGAATAGGTTGTGGTCAAGTAAATAAATAAGCAACAAATGTACACATTTTGATATCTTAGGTTGCATTCTCGAAATCCTTAAGTTGTTCTGTTCTTATAAATTACATTTAACAATAAGACTTTGGACTCCAGTGGAGAGGCGTAAATAATTTCAAATGGTAAGTCGAAGAAAAGGTTGTTATCAACAATTTAAATTTCAGAAGTTTACTTGAAATTTTTTTGAGCAATGCATGTCCTAGCATCAAGCCAATAAGTGAAGCATTTAAAAACAACTTGGCTATACCTTTAGTAATTTTATTAAATTTAACAATGAATGAGCTTAACGCATGCAAAAAAGTGGTTTCGAAAGAAACTTTTTTGGCAGATGCATAATATGCATTGCATTGCATATATAATACAAATATTTTTAGATTTCATTGAGTTTAATTAAGTTAAAATTTGTGTTATGCTATTAGATTTAATATGCACACGTATTTGTAATCAAAGTGGCAACCTTTGACATATGAGTTCAGAGCAGGGATATATACAAATTCATAAAATAAGTCGGAGAGTTGCGTGTTATTTTCTTGTAGGTATGTATACTTATTTTTTTCTTTCAAAAAAGCAGAAAGCGGAAAGCAGAAACCTACCTCAATCTGCAATATACATTTTGGTTCATCATAAGACGAAGGAAATCGCTTTTTCCTTCTATGAAACCCACCTCGAGCAAACACCGAAGTTTGCATAAACAAATCTGCATGCCTCGCCACTGGTGTACTCTTAGTTTTAAGTCGTTTGATTGGTTTTGGTGTCAATTTTTAAATTAATGTAAATTGATCGTTTCGAACGATTGCACAAAAATTCTAGTCTGAGTAATAAATTTAAGGAACAATGAAATCACTTTTTTCATTTCTGTTCAGTGCGGTTATTTTTTGCTTCTATTTAATAATATATGTATTTAGCAATTTCGAAGAAATTGTCTGTACAGCCAAAAACCTAAAAACCCTTACAAGGATTCAGAGGATGGCATGTATAGGTATTACAAGAGCAATGAGGGCCGCACCTACTGCAGGAATTAAAAAATACTCAATCTTTTCCTTTTGGGTTTACATGTAAAGGGAACTGCTGCAAATAGCACCTTACGTCTAAGCCAAATCAGTCGAAAACCATTTCTCATCTGTTTTTTTGTTTTTATAGGTTTTCGTTTTTTTTTTAATGACGTGTCAATTGAATTTTTCTTAAAAATTAACTCAATGTTAGCAACAATATTTTGCATTTTGTTCCCGAATTTTTTAGTCGAAACCAATTTTTACCAATTTTTTATTCGCATTTTTTGAAAATTTGTTTTTCTAAAAAATATCGATTGGATTATTCAATGAACATTCCTTTAAGTTAACAACAAAATTTTGCACAAGAATAAAATAATTTTGGAGTCAATACATTCATCTTTTTCGAATTATTTGAATCGAACATATTTTTATTAGTTACCATTTTTAGTAAAACAACTTGTTGGATTTTTCTAAAAATTTTAATAAAAATTAGAAACAATATTTTGTATAAGATAAAATTTTTTTGAAGGCAATATCTTTAATTTTTGCCAAGATTTGTTTACCAACTTTTAGTTGTGTTTTATTTTGTAGGTTTTTAATTTTTTGTAAGAAACAGTTACTCAAAAACGTTATTCTCGGTTGCATACAATTATACTAGACGTAATATCGTAGTACCCATGGCATGATCTTTAGTGCGGTGGACTGTCATGCCAGAGGTCTTGGTTTCAATCGTACCGCCTCTTGCGAGGTTCTTTCTCAAATTAGCCGTTCGGATTCGGCTTAAAACTGAGGTCCCTCCATCCCTAAAAACATTACTGGCACACAGGAATGGTTGAGAGTTGTAAGTCCCTAGTTCTCAACGGACTGTTGCGCCACCTATTTTATTTTTTATTTATTTAGACGTAATATCATTTTTTTCGTAAAATATTCGAAGTGATAGTAGTTTGTTTTTATTTTTTTTTTTGTATTTATAGAAAAAAAAAATTAATTACATTTTTTCAAAACATTACTTTGCTATCTCGTATAAAATATAATAAGAGTCGCTAGCGTTATTGGTTCGTGAGATATATGGGGTATACCAAGGTTTTCACTTGGACACTTAGGTCCTTTGTGCATCTTAAGATGTTATTTTCTATAAAACAAATGTAATTTAGGTCGATTTATCTACCGGTTTTTGAGATATGGATGACTAACATTAGTATCCCTAACGAACGAACGCACGTTCACACACATATCTCTCTAAAAATCTTTGATTTAGATGCTTGAGACCTTGAAACGTCGAGAAATGTAAAAACTTTTAATTCAACAAATCGACCGATTCCAATAACTTCCTATGAGAAGTTAATAAATGAGGCACAGGTGTCAAGATGCAATGCATTTCAAGTGACTTCCTCTCTATTTCAATTTTCGGAAAAGTTGTATTTTTGATACACTTTTTCCCGCAAAACGGGCAGATGAGCGTTTTTTTTAACAGCTTTATAAACACTACCTATTACTTTAATATCAACTTATTAAATTTGACGCCAACAATTTGCTTTCAGCTTTTACTCTATTTTGATTTCATATTTTATTTTGTAATTGTAAGTAATTGACTTCACATGTCATGGCCAAATTTTGGAAAAGCAACCCCAAGCTATCAGTCGGATTTTTAAATGCGCTTTCATTTAAAGCAAAAAACGATTCAATAACGCATGTTGTCACTTTCTATTCTTACTAAAGTTTCAACACTTAAAATTCATTCAACACTGGGTTATGCCTGGTTTTGGTTAGGCAATCCTATATTGTTCGAAATAGAATTAAAAAACCTTTAGTTTGATACAAGTAAGTAACCAAGTAGGCAATCCTAGTTTTTCTTTCATACTGATCTCATGGTCTTTCATTACATTACATACCCGATTTTTGGAAATAATAGATGTTACAGGGTAATTGAACTCAAAAACGCACTCTTATTTTGCAATATTTAGCACCTTACGACTAGGTGTAAGGGAACCCAAGAGCATATTGTTATAAAAATTAATATCTTTAATAAAATATTGGTCATTATATCAAATAACAGATGAGGGTAGATATTCCTTTTACTTACCTTAGAATATAATGATTTTATACTTTTCGAACAATATCATTTAAAAATAAATTAACAATATTAAATTGCTTACCTTGTGAAGATATTAAAATAGTGATGAGTACGAGAAAATATAAGGATCCAAATAACTCCATTCCGGATGCACGATTCTACAACGTCTTTAGTTAAATTATGTATAAATTTACGAGCTTTTGCGAACCATCGAATCAATGATAATGTAAAACTTTTATTTTCAATTCAATTTATTCATAAAGGGAAGAACTTCGTTTAGCGAGGGAATCAATTTTTTAAATTTGTCACTGAAAATAGAAAAAAAAGAAATATTAAAGGAAATGAGAATATAAAAGATTTATTTCTGTTACTTTGATGACATTGATTTCATTTTATCTATTTTTTGTCTGACAAACTTCATCTTCGTTTAGATAATTATTCTTTAGCTCAAAATTTTTCAAACCATCATTCTGTAGAACAGAAAAGTGACAGATTTTTACATTTTCCCCAGTTTAAAAAGCAAAAATCGAAAATACCATTAGCAATCTAAGTGCTTGTGTGCAAATGTGAAATGTGTCATCACACATGTTCATAATCCCTTTCACCCCTTCCACCTTTTTTCGTGTCTGTCATCGAAGAAAAATAGAGATGTAGGAACAAAAAATATCATACGATTTTCTATGCACTTGTTGTTCATCTAGCAGTTAGAAAATAAAAGCATCAAATACCTATACGTGAATGATGGCAATACCTTCAACATCACTTAAAGCCCGGTAATGAATTCCTTGTAGCATAAAAAAAATGGAAGCATCTCAAGGACATTTTTAACACGAAGAGCATGGTAGAGATAATATGGAATTTAAAGGGTGTTCCGAAATCAAATTAATTAGAGATTAATTTATGAACAATAATAGAGGGATAAACAACGGCAAATAATATTGAGCTATAAAATGTTCCAAAAAAGGGATTTACCCTATTTTGCAAGACGAAATTGAAAATCAGTCAAAATCGGCTATACCGACTTCGCTTATAAAGAAATATGGATTGTTGCAAACTAATCTTTAAGTTCAATAATTCAAAGTTTCTTACAATGATGTCAGGTCTGCACCTTCTCATTCAATTAATTGTTTTGCTGATGGCAGCACTCTTAGTTTTTCATATTCGTTTCTAGGTTCACATCCCTCTCCTCTATGATAAGCTCAACAAATTCCTGCCTAAACAGCATTGTACAGGGTTATCCATTTTGCGGTTTCAAAAGTAAATATAAATAAAATACATATAAAACATTTCTTTTTTGTTATAAAGTTTGAACAATGAATGACATTATGTGTGAAACACTATATACATCATTTATATGACCACCACGCGCATTTTTGCAAGCATCTATTCTTTTGAGGTTAATTTTTAACCACTTTTTGACACATATTGGGCGGTATCTCAGCCATAACTTGACGAATGTTAATTTGCTTAAACACGGTTTTTCGCGTAGCCCCACACAAAAAGCCCAGCTGTGTCAAATCGCATGATTTTGGTGGCCAGTTGATACCGCCACGATGGAAATTACGCGGAATGTCTCTTGTAATAAAGCCATATACGCTCGAGTTGTGTGGCATGTGGCACCGCCATTCATGTAGGAACCACATATTCTGCAAGTCGTATTCTTCAATAGCAGGCAAAAAAAGTCGGTTGTCATATGACCATAACGCTCCGAATTGACGGTGACAGTCGTTCAATTGTCGTTTTCGAAGAAGTAAGGTCCAATCACACCTCCGGAACAAAATGCGCGCCAACATTTACTTTTTGTGGATGTTATGGCCTCTCTTAAATTACTTGAGGATTTTCAGAACCCCAAATACGACAATTTTTTTTATTAAAATACCCACGACCCACCAAGTGAGAAATGTACTTCGTCGCTGAAGAAAATTTAGTTCGAAAAATCGCCGTCCACGGCCTGTTGTTCAAGCAGCCATTTGACGTATCTACGACGTTGTGAATGGTCAGCTTTTTTGGATGCAGGTGTAGATCCAAACGCCATAATGTGCAGTAAGACAGCAATAGTTCCTGAGAACGACGAGGAATCGACACATTTGGGTCTTCGGTAACACTTGCATTATTTTCAGTGGTACGAGCGAAACGAGATGATGCACAGGCCTTACAATATCTGTCTTTTCAAATTTCTTTACAATTTTACCAATTGCTTGCGTAGTTGTTAGATTATGTAAACCATATAATCTCCTCTTAGAGCACGATATGTGATGGCTGTGGCAGAATAACCACTTTTGTAGTAGGTTTTAACAATTTGTATGCGTTGTGCGATACAATTTTCAACTGAAAAAAAATTTGTTGAACAACTTGGTATGACATATGTCGAATTTCAGCCCTATACTTTTGAAACCGCAAAATGGATAATCCGTTACAGTGTAAAATAAAACCTGCGTGGAATTTAATATCAAACCTGGGGTAGATTCGAGTCCTCCCATTTTGCAATCTTGATTTCAATCTGTGCAATTTCACTTTATAAAATAAATAAATAAATAGGGTGATGTAACAGACCATTGAAACAAGGGGCCAGTGACGTACAACTCTCTACCATTCCTAAGAGCGAGTAATGATGCCAGGGATGGAGGGCACCTACAATTTTAAGAAGAATCCGAACGGCTTTTTTGAGATAGTACATTTCATGACCGGAATTACTTGATTTGATTTAAACTTGGTTTTCTTAAGTTGTTGAAATGATATTTATCGAATTGTAAACAGATTTTTATAATTGAAGATGATCAATCTTTTTTATTAGGGTTTTGTCAGGCCTGCCACAGGGTAGCAGGCCTCTCCTTTTCAACCTATTCGTCAATGACATTCCAGATTGTTTTAAAATTGCGAATCGTCTAATGTTCGCAGACGTTTTGAAATTATATTTTTCACACTTTAATATTAATGTCTAAAACGAATTCGATGTTAGATTTTTTTTAAAGCGCAACACAGTTGTATTAAAGGATAGTTAAACTATTTTTAGGTATTTTTAATAATACATACTGATATTGGAATACTACAGCGTTGTTTGGTCATCGGTTTATCAGAACTCTTCGGACAGGATTGAATATTTTCAATTCACGCGTCTTTCGTTGAGGAACTTAGGGTAGTCGGAAGTTTACCCAGCTATGTATAGTACTGCGAATTAATAGCTTTGAAGTCTCTGAAAAGTCGAAGAGATTGCTTAAGAGTTCTTTTTATATAAAGGACACTCTTCATGACATAATAAAATCGTCGGATTTACTAGCTCTTATGCCTTTTTATGTTCCTGATACGGATCTAAGAAACAGGGACGTTCTCTTTTTGATTCCTTATCACAGGACAAACTACAGACAATATCAACCCATAACTCATTCTTTATCAGTTTTTAATTTAATTTAAATTTCTTTCAGTTGGAATATTTGTAGTATTTAATAAAATTTTCGAAAAATCTTCATTAGGTGTTATATTTCCAGTGTCTCAAATTAATCTTTAAGAAATGCAGAACTATTTATTCTAAAACGGCTCTGAACGTATTTTTTTTTATGTAACTCTTCTTTGGTCTAAACAATTCTATCACATCAAGTTTTTGAAAGTAATTGGTAATATAAAAACTATGATGAAAACGGTTTTTTCTTAAACTTGAGTAGATAGTTAAAATGAAAGTTCAAAACTGAAATCAGCATTAAAAATTAACTCCAAAACGTATTTATCAAAACTATGAAAATATCAAACTCAATGTTTCTTCAAAACTTCATAATAGAGTCAAATAAACCTTCATAGCTAATGTAAATTTCCAGTAAGGAAGTAAGATACTGAAATGATTTAAACTGCATCTAAGAAGACAAGGATTTGTTATTTGCAAAATCATCTCACAATGCTTTGTTAAGGGATATGTTGACTCTTAAATTCGAATTTTTTGTAAGACAGAAATAAAAAAGAGTTTTCTCGGGTTGGTGTCAAAATACTGAATGGATCATAATAAAATTTGAAAGAACAGGATTTTAAGACATAGTATTTTAAATGTACAGTGTTTTGAAATTCAAATATTAACCATACAATATTATGTACCTACATACAGTATCATACAATATCATACAGAATTATGAGTATTTTAAAATACAGCATTTCGACCCGCTCCTAAGTTTGTCGAATAGTGTGGTTGATTGATAATCTGGATTTGAATAGAAATCCGAATAGTATGATTATCCAACCCATAACATTTTTATTCGAAGAGTTGTAAATATTAATATGATCATGTGAGATTTTGATCCTTGATCCGGATAGTTCAGAGTAAACTGATATCTTAAAGCAATTTTAGATATAAATTTTTAAAGGGTTAGCAATGAAAAAAAAAATCAAGTTTGTGGCCATCATTCTGTTCCTTCCATTAGCTAAAGAATCTAAAAACCTTGAATTTCAAGGAACACCTTGTAAAAAATATAGATAGAAACAAAAAAATCACTTTCCCTGCTTCAAAGGAAAGGATTAAAAGCTCCTAGAGGTATAACGGTTCTACTTATGCTGATATATTTTATACATATGTGTGTTGTGTTCGTACGTATGTAGAGTACGACGTATGACATTTTGTGTACGAAATAGAAACACACAAAACTATCTAATGGCATTACTTAGGCAAATTGGAACAGGAAATATTCAATTGGAACAAACAGTTTTCAAGGAACGAAAAATTGAAAACGTTCAAGTTTGCATTCCTACGAGTATACGAAAAGCTCAAAATGATGCATGAAAATTTAACTTTAAAATAAAACAACAACAAAAAACTAAATAGAAGAAGAAAATGAAAATTGCAACAATGCAATGTGTTGAATTTATCTGACTTCTTCGTCTTCGTCTTCGTCTTCGACTTCACCTTCATCCTTATCTTCATCATTTTGTTCGTATAATATTTCTAGAAACTCTTGTAATATTGAAGAAGGATTGTCTTTGTGCCTTTATCATCATCATCATCCCCAACATTATCCTTGAAACCCTCTATATTCTCCATTCTACCTTGATCGTTTTAATTAATTTATTTGAAGTGCAAAGTTTTGCTGAGTGTGCGGAAGTAATCATTACAATTCATTTAGATGCACTTCCATGCAAAATATTATAATCTTCCTCTTGTTTATACCTAGAATGCATCTCGAAGAGAGCACTTATTTAGCTTCCTTTGGAAAATACTATAAGGCGCCTGATTATAATATAAAACATTATATTACATACATACAATATATTTCAGGATTTTATAAATTTGTGCGTAGGTTAGGGAAATTGAAGTAACTTAAAACAATGCTGTTGCAGCTAAAAGAAGGAAATAAATAGTAAATAAAAGATGGTGGATTATATATAGATATATATAATATAGTTTAATTTAAAATTAATCTAAATGAAGGAAGTTTGTTTTGCTGGAAAAATTCGAAAGGTTTTTATTTTTAAATAAAACAAGCAAGAACTAGATGAAAAAGTTCTACCAGCATGCATACCCCTTGAGAGTACCTTTTCCCATCCAATCCGGAAGCAAAGATATAATATACCTGTAGGTTTCTACAAGCTTTTTTAAAGCTTGGATTGTAAAGATAAGTTCTTTAATATCAGGTACACAAACAACATATCGTTATTTGTAAACTACGGATTAGCATATAGGAATCCCATAAGGATGCAATTTCGATTCTTAAAAACCCTAAAAATTTCATTTTGTAGTTTATTTTCGTGTAAAGTAGGTTATGTAAGGTTGAAGTGGCTGTCCGGGATCGAGTAGGAAAACACACTTAAGCCTAGTACATACTTGTGAACCATCTCGTGAACCCATACAAATTTCGGTTTTTGGTTCACCCGTGATCGTGCTCGTGAAGCTGAGTGGAGAACAAAGTGGAGAGTTTTCGTTCACGGGCAATTCACGTGCAAAATGTACGGGAACTGTTGGTGAAGCTTTGACATTTGGTTACAAAAAAAAGGACAGTTTTCAATTTGTACTGAATACTGATACTGATTCCTCATTTAAAGTTTGTGGCTGCTTTGCGTGTGGTTTTAAAAAAAAAGTTAAAATGCATTTATATGAAATAGAATACAAATGTTCACAACGTGTATTCACAAGTGTGTACCAGTGAGCAATTTCAAAAGTTCACTTTCTCCACTGGCGAACGTTCACTTCACGAGGAAGTATGTACTAGGCTTTAGGCATAAAACTTAGGTGATAAAACATTGTTCTTGACGCCTTCTTCGGAACTCAATAAAACCTTATTATGTGTGTGTTAGATCGTTATAGAAGAATTCTCCTATTCTATGAGGAGGGTTATTAATAGCTGCTAAAAACTCTTTAATAAGCTCATGGGGCTTCCGACAATTCGACTTTTAAATGTTGTTTGTGTAATTGGTGACTTAATCTACCCAATCTTAAATGGTTCAAACGAGACAATAATGAAGAATATTTTCCGATCAACCCAACCAATGATATTGAATCATCCTGCATTGACAATTTCCTTATCTATATGCTGCCAGTTATAATCAAATTGAATTTGACTTTAAAAAAATGTAACTCCAATCAACTCTTTACCGATTCAAAAGATTTGGACTGGGATACAATGTTTTCAAATTTGAACTTAGATTATATGGTTTTCAAACTTTATAAAATATATTTTAATTATATTGAACAGAACATTCCTCCCCGTAAAATTAAACTCAAAGATAATAATCCACAATACTTCGATCGCCATCTTAAAAGCTTACAAAATAAAAGAATTAAGGTTTGGATAATCAAATGGATTTTGTTGATTGTCATCTCTATTCGAACTATCTTTATGAAGAGTTGGTTGAGTTGGTTAAATCTAGGAATCTATAAAACTTCTATACTTGATAAGATTCTTAAAGTTGACGAAAACCTAAATCCTGGTCCTGACAGTATGCAATCATTCATGCTTAAAAAATAAAAAAATGTGCAAAACATCTTGCATACCCATTGTTCATTCTATTTAATCAGTCATGTTCTTGTTTTATGTAAATATGTGTTTCTCAAACCAACCCACAAAAAGGGTCCTAAGCATCTTATCTGTAACTATCGTCCTATATTTAAATTATCTGTTGTATACTAAAACTGTTTGAACCTCTTTTAATGCTCTTTCATTTAAGTATTCCTCTATTTTCTGTTATAATCAACATTGATTTGTAAAAAGAAAATCTACATTTTGTATTGATGCTTTTGAGAAAAAACAATAAGTTGATTTTGTATCTACAGATAGAGCAAATCGGACTATAACACATGACAAATTAATTGCCTGGATATCATCTTAATTTATTGATAGACATTATGATATTGTCGTCTAAAATAAGCATTCAAATTCGTTTGTTGTTGATTCTGGTGTACCTCAAGGTAGCCACCTTGGTCCGTTGTTGTTTGTTCTGTTTATAAATGAATATCATTCTATCATACAAAATTTGATGATATCATTGTGTACGCAGATGACGTGAAAATAGTTTGAACAGTTAATTCCTTAACGGACTGCGAATTATAGCAAGATGATCTATTTCTACTATTCGAATGGTGCAATACAAATAGTTTAATGTTGAATATTGACAAGTGCAAAGCAATGAGTTTTACACGCATTACTGCATTATTTACTTGACTATGAATACATGTCAAACTCTACGAACTTGGAAAAACTCTTTAACTTCTCAGACGTGAGCATCATTTTTACTTTTACTGATCGTATTAACTTTTTTTTTTATAATAAGCGCACACTCAAGAGGATATTATTAACCCTATTATGCAGAGACACAGTGTGAGCATACAATTTGGTATCACTGAAAATTTATAGATTCAGTTGTCAAAAAAACTATTGCAGTCGATAGATTTTGACATTTTGATTGACAGACATCAGCTGTTGTCTTTAATCTCATTTGTTGTTTTTCTTTTTCAATTATATGAAATAAATAAACGAAATTCAAACTAAAAACAAATTAAAATCATTTGGTCGTGATCTGGGGTGGATTTGGGTAAGGTGATAGTTGACTATCATTTTTTTGATAATCAAATTGACTATCATTTTCATTCCGTCTGTGTAAGATGATTCAACTTAATTCAATTCGATTGAACACTTTCAGATTCAAATTGTCAAAATTGCCTTGTTGAAATTTTAAATTGATTCCTATAAAATATCTAAATAAAAGTATGAAATTGGCTCTGTTTGAATAAAATTCTTACTTCTCTTGCTTTTTTCGAATGTCATAAACTTTGTCGGTCACAGAAATGTGTTTTTGTCCCTTAAAAAGGTAACTGAAAAAAATTTCCATTCGTTTTTTGTAAGCGTCTGGTAGCTCTATTCAGAAACGACATATTTGTATTAAAACGACTATCACATTTTCTTGTGACAGCTTTTTAGGTATCAATTTGACTATCAACTTACATAGATCAAATTCGATTATTTTGACTGTCAATAATCAACAATCACTTTAGCCGATTCCACCCCTGATTTCTTTTTCTTCACAAAACAGTTAAACTTATTATTACAACAAATTATTTATTTGTCCACAAAAAGAAATATTTCCGTATCTGTCAAACTCATCTGGATATTTAAACCAGAACTAACTAAATTTGAAAGGTTAACTCAGAGTTAACTACAAGATTATAATAGACTAAAAAACATGTTTCAGGAGTTAGCTCGAGTTTAACTCTGAAACTAGCCATAGTATTAACACTGTGCAATATTCATTTAGATGAAATTCAAATCCAACTGAAAACATTCAAATAAGAATTTTCAAAAAAAAAACTAGACAGATCGAATTGTCTAACACAAAAGTCATTGCATACTCGCAGGCCGATCATTGGTATTCGTTAGTTTCTGTGTTCTTTTCTCTATAAAAATAAATTTCATTCGTTAGTTTAGTTGGAGTCGGAGTGTAATGTGGTGCGGTTCTTTTTACGCGATCGCTAAGAAAAATAAAATAAAAATAAATTATATTTAAAATATGAATTAATTCTATTTAAATGGTGTAAAAATAAAATAATATGTGTATTTGTGTTTGGTATAAAATTAAATTTCAGTTAAGTTTCCAAGAGGAGTTTTGTTTTTTGTAGAATAAAAGAAAGAAAAGAAATCAAGTTCGTTCGCGTTCGTGAGATGATCTGTAACTGTGTCCGTTATTTTGTATAAGTTGTGCTACCGTTTGATTTTTGCGGTTGGTTTTGAAAGTGATTTTAAAATAAAAGCAGCGTTTTACTTGGTTGTGGAGTTGAAAATGAGCAAAACGTTTTAATATACATAATCGTAGGTAAGTCGATAATTTTTGTATTTGTATCTATCTTAAAATTCTTATGAAAATTCATTTACCCAGTCCGTATTTCTAAGATTTTTGAGACTTTTTTCAGATTAGCTGACAGAGCAGGAGAATGAAATATAGTAGTTCATTTTAATTAGCTTTGTATTTCATTTGCTTCCCTTTTGAATTGTGCGATAGAGAATTCTCGAGAAATCAAGTCATTCAAAATTCTATTCTCAAATTTCTGACAGCAAAATTGAAAAACTTGTATGAGAAATTATATATTCGACAAAACGTTAATCTCTATGATACTTTCCTGGTCTGAAGCCACACTGTTATATATTTATTTTTCTAATATTTATAACATTTATTTAAAGAAATATAAACTGGCCAATTTTTCACTTTTGAGTGACAGCCAATAATGGAGTTTCAATTTCATTACGATACAATCGTATTAACGTTAAAGAAAAAGATAATTTTGAAGTTTATTGTTCTAATTCAACCAAAAAGATTTTGGTAAAAAACCTTTTAAGTTGACCATCGCAAAACCATAAAAACGGTTTATAGTCTAAGATCAGAAAGCAAAGGGTGTTATATTTTTTCTTAAAGTAAATTGTTCTCTAATGAAAGCTAAAAAGGCAAACATTTTAAAATCGGTTATAGGAAAGTTGAGAATTTAGGAGAAATATATTTTTGTAAGTTTACAAATATCAGCTACATTATTTTTCTCCATGGTGTATCGATTTTAAAATATATTTTAGTTCTTTAAAATCGTATTTTGTAAATATCTTTATGCAATCAGTGATGACATAAACTTTTTTTTAGTATTGTATTTCACCAATTTTTAAGACCTTTTAAGTTGATATGTAGGAGCACTAAGATTGAATTATTCCAAAATCTGTACAATGGAAAAGGCGAAAAAAATGATCTTACATTGTTCGCTCACTCAACAATGGGTGATGCAGGGGTGGGAAGAATGGGAGAATGTTTATAATATCTTTTCTGAGAGAAGAAACCTTGAATAAGAGATCGTCAATTATTTGATATTATATGCTGAGAAAACAGCATTTTTATTTTCTTAACATAAACTGAAATTGCTTTTAAATTTCTAAAACTCGTCTTCAATTCGTTCTTACTTCTTATTTTTGACGCACATAATGAGTACCTACAATGTTTTCTTAAAATGTTTTTTTTTTTCTTTCAAAATTAATTCATGATCAAAGAAACGGGCTCTAGTACGATAACTTTGGCGCCAAGATATAATAACGGTTTTTGGTAGAGGGGCTTAATACAAGCATTTTTTACTATGGGAGGTGGGTCTATCTCCCCCGTTTAGGCGGAAGGGGCAATTTAAAAAAGTTATTATTTAAAATGGAAAGAAATAATTAAAAAATAACGGTGATGCTTACAATTAAGTTGTATACATTTTTTTAAAGCCAACATTCTGTTCTATTAGCCAGTTTTTAAATCAAGTCAAAACTATGCGTAGTTTTTGAAAAATTTAATTTTAAACTCAAAATTTGAGTAAAAAAAGTTAAAAAAAGGTTTAAAGTGTAACTTTTTCAATACTTCAAGATTATCTATACCATTGTTTTTATTTCCGAATTTATTGCTCTTATTTGTTTTTGGTCGAAAACTGAAAACTAGATGATTTTATGTCTTCTAGTTTTTGAGAAAATTGAAAATAAAAATTTAATTTTAAACTCAAAATTTGAGTAAAAAAAGTTAAAAAAAGGTTTAAAGTCTAACTTTTTCAATACTTCAAGATTATCTACCATTGTTTTTATTTCAGAATTTATTGCTCTTATTTGTGTTTGATCAAAAACTGAAAACTAGATGATTTTATGTCTTTTAGTTTTTGAGAAAATTGAAAATAACCACAACTACTATTTTAATTTAATTCTTTTTTTTTTGCTTGAGTGGTCTTATTTTGATAGTAATAATGGTAGGTGCGAGTTTGGGTGTATGCAACAGTAAGGTGTGCGCGAGTTTGGGTGTATGCAACAGTGGCATCTGTAAGCAACCCCCCTGCTTGGGCACACTATAGGATTTGGGGTGGGTGCAAGTTGGAGTGTGTACAAGGTGGGGAGGGTGCAAGATGGGGTGCATGCAAAGTTTCTTTTGCATTTAAATAAGCTGGATTTAAGAAAAATTAATTAACCCTAGGTATATCTTAATCCATATTCGATTATTACTATCAAAATAAGACTACGTTAATACTTAAGCAATGAAAAAGTAATTTAATTAAAATATTTTTTTTGGTAATTTTTAATTTTCTCAAGAACTAGAAGACATAAAGTCATCTAGTTTTCAGTTTTTGATCAAAAACAAATAAGAGCAATGAATTCTAAAAAAAAACAGTAGATAATCTGAAAGTTTTGAAAAATTACACTTTAAACCTTTTTTTTTAAACTTTTTTTTGCAAAAATTTTGACTTTAAAACAATTTTTTTCAAAAACTATGCATAATTTTGACTTGATTTAAAAACAACCTAATAGACAAAAGTGTTGGCTTTAAAAAATGTATAATGCTTAAATGTAAGTATTACCGTTACCCCCCAAACGGGAGGAGATAGACCCCAAATTTTAACTCAAAATGTATTTATAACGGCGGCGGGTAAATAGTGTGGGTAACTATGCTCACTCCCTGCTTGGGCACCCTTTAGGATTTCGGGTAGGTGCAAGATTATGTGAATGCATGTCATATACATATGTTTATGTATATTTTTGTTTTCTTTTCATTCCTGCCTAGCACAATTTCTAACATTTTTGCATGAAACGCACCCAAAATCCCTCTTAATTATGGTATATTAGCTCTTAAATAGGGCATATTTAGAAAACTGTTGGAAGGCTTTCGTACGTAAGGAGTCGTCCAAATTAAATAGTCAGACCATTGTCACTTTAGTCCTTGAAATATTAAATAAAAAGTTAAGATGTGTACACATTCTGTTATTGTAATTTTGTCAGCCTCTTCTAGAGAACATTATAGAACATTTTTAAGCTGTTCTGGCCCCTGATTAAAAGTCTGTATCTGCTCTTGCATAGCAACGTCATCCGCATATACAATCATTCTTTAGCCCTGGTTAGAATTCCATAGGCTACCAGGTTCCAGAAAAGAGGAGACAGCAAACCGCGTACCTCCGATGAAAACTCTTCTGGCAGAAGAGCCGTCTAGTTTTAAGTTAAGTAATTATTCTGCTGGTCAGCATTTAATGAATTGACTCGACAAGTGAACTCTTCACGTTTAGAGATGATAGTACAGATGTTATTGCTGATGTGTCTACGTTCTTAAAAGCACGTTTAATGGAAAGGAAGGTAACCATAGTTTACTTTTTATGATGGAATGATCATCCTATGGTCCATTCTAGAGTATGTAACGCTGTTTCCACCGATTTACCCTTACTAACAGTATAGGCATGTTTGTGACTTTGTATTGTATTAATGTTTGTTTTGAGATCGATATCAGTAAGGGCCCCCGCAGACTGCAGACTTTTTATCGGCCGATAGTTTAGTCGGGTTGGGCTGAAAGTGTGCACACCGAGCCAACTTAACAGTTTGGTTGGTGAACAGGGCGCAGACTATCCAACAGCTGGCCTACTATTCTCGAAATAGTTTGTAACTGACTGTTGAAGCGGTCGCACAATGAAAATATTGTCCAGAAAAATTATTGCTCTCATCATACTCTGGAGGAGGAAAATCAAGAAGAGATTTAAATATATTCAAAATACACGCACACGCTGCCAAATCACAGAGCGAACTGAACTATCGGCCGACTAAACAATCGTCATGTATGCGCAGGCGTGTATGCGCCAATACTGATTAAACAGTCGGCCGATAGTTGGCCGACAGATTAGTTTGAATGTAATCGGGTAGCCCATCAAACTTTTTATCGGCCGATACTGAATCGCTGTAGTGTGCGCATATGCATTCCTCTCCATACTGATTAAGAAGCCGACCAAACTATCGGCCGATAAAAAATCTGCAGTCTGCGGGGACCCTAAGAAGCCGACCGAACTATCGGCCGATAAAAATTGCAGTATAGGTCTTAGATATTTAAGGTTAACTTTGCGAGATTTTCCGGCCTTGGGTATAAACACAACATTCACTTATCTCTGCATGGGAGGTCAAACTGACTTCCAATAGACATAGGGTAAGCCTGTTGAGTTTAACTATGATCTGGAATGAAGAAGCGCTTACTTACTCCTCGTGGTGGTCTCTGGGCACAAGTTTAGACGACCGGTGTAATTCGTTGAAGAATGATACTGTTTCAATTAATTATAATTGACAAAGGCACTCTGAGAATTGCACTGGAAGAGTCTTTACTTGTGAGCGAACGCAAGAAGCTATAGTTATCAAAGGTCTGTGATTAATGATAGCGTTGGATTGTCGTCCTGCCCAGAGCTGGGGGCTTGACTTACTGATAAAAAATTATTAAAAAACCATACAAATCAGTAAATACAAAAATTGACCTCTTCTTAGTGAAAGTCGATGTTTAAAATAAGATTAAAATTCGGAGTGACTCCAGTAAAAATCATTTTATAAAAGAATGATGTTAAATGTAGATAAAGCTGGTGGATTGGGGTCCCAACATGAAACCGAGCGGTCACTTCTAGGGTTATCTTCCCTAGATCCGTACTATCAAAGAACAAAAGTTAGAGCCGGACCAGGCTATAAACGGTACCACGGGATATGATACAGCCCCATGACTCCGGTCGTGATCATATATGGGACGGCCCCCTAGTGGGAGTTTCGTGGTGGTTGTGGTTATCCTATAAGCAATAAGCATAGGGTATTGGTTTTAGGATTGTTCACCCGCCTAAACCAATACTTAGATAGAAAAAACCATGACCAAAGGTTAACAAATGAACACGGCATTTGTTAGGTCTTGGAAGCTTAGAAAGAGGAACTCACTCGAAGGTACTTGTTTAGAGAGTGGGTGACTCTTATGAAATCACTTTAAGTGAGTTTCAAAAACTAAGCGACAAAGCAATGTCAAGGGACAGCAAGTTTAGTAAGCTTGCCAGCAAATAAGGGCTAACCGCTAGGCGTTGCTGTTGCGGGCTAACCTATCTTATCTCTGCATGATGGAATGGTCCAAATTAGGCACCAATTGAAAATTATCTCAAGAATAGGTGTTATTATACCCGAGGCTTTCTATAGATCTCAGATGGTATCATGCTATATTTATTGGTATATCTTAACGATGCGTTCCAAAATTCATATTATAAAGTTCACCTTTTTGCCAAAACAAAGTTGAAAATCACACGATGGTGTACTTATCTCGGAAATATAGTGACGTATGTATGTACATACATACGTTAAAAGCATTTTACTGTAGATTAGTCATTTTAAGGCGCTTTCTTTCAGCTTAACTTAGGCAAACTTTGAAGTTGATCAACTTGGGAGTTCATTACAACTCTAGAGTTAGAACGCAAGTTGAAATTTCTTTTTGCTCACTAATTTGCACTAATTTATTTCTTAACTTCCTAGTTTAAAATCGAAAGTTTGCCTACTTCAGAATTGAAAAAAATCCCTGTAATATTTTCAAAAATGAATCAGAAACTTGTATTTTCATAATTAAATTTCTGTTAATAAAACGCCTTTTTATTAAGATTAAGTCCTTATCAAGAGAAAATATCGTGTCCAAAAAACCGGGGTTTGATTTTTTGATCGAGGGATAGTCAAGCATTATAGACAACACGTGGTACAACTACACCAAAGACTAAAAAGAACCCATATCAACGTGATCGTATCGTTATCGTCACAATTCTTGAAGTTTCAAAATTCCAATTTCGCTTCAGAAAAAAAAAATTTAGTCTTATTTGCATTAAAATAAAAAATAAAATCGATATTAATAAGTTTGCTTATCAACTTCCATTTGTTGTCAGTTATAAAAATCAAGGGTTGATTAGCTCTAAAGTTGGAAATCGACAGTTGAAAAGGTCAACTTTGAGTAAATAGAATCAAAATCACGAGTCGATAATACAAATCTTGGCACGAGTACGATAACTTTGGCGCCAAGATATAATAACGGTTTTTGGTAGAGGGGCTTAATACAAGCATTTTTTACTATGGGAGGCTGGGGTCTATCACCCCCCGTTTAGGCGGTACGGGAAATTTAAAAAAATTATTATTTAAATGGAAAAAAATAATTAAAAAATAACGGTGATACTTACAAATAAGTTTTATACATTTTTTAGAGCCAAACATTCTGTTTTATTAGGCAGTTTTTAATTCAAGTCAAAACTATGCGTAGTTTTTGAAAAATTGAATTTTAAACTCTAAATTTGAGTAAAAAAAGTTAAAAAAAAGGTTTAAAGTGCAATTTTTCAATACTTCAAGATTATCTACCACTGTTTTTATTTCAGAATGTATTGCTCTTATTTGTTTTTGATCAAAAACTGAAAACTAGATGATTTTATGCCTTTTAGTTTTTGAGAAAATTGAAAATAACCACAACTACTATTTTAATTTAATTCTCTTTTTTTTGCTTGAGTCGTCTTATTTTGATAGTAACAATGGTAGGTGCGAGTTTGAGTGTATGCAACAGTAAGGTGTGTGTGAGTTTGGGTGTATGAAACAGTGGGACCTGCAACCCCCCTGCTTGGGAACACTATAGAATTTGGGGTGGGTGCAAGTTGGAGTGCGTGTAAGGTGGGGAGGGGGCAAGGTTCGGTGGGTGCAAGATGGGGTGCATGCAAAGTTTCTTTCGCTTTTAAATAAGCTGGATTTAAGAAAAATTAATTTACCCTAGGTGTATCTTAATCCATATTCGATTATTACTATCAAAATAAGACTACGTTAATACTTAAGCAAGGAAAAAGTAATTTAATTAAAATATTTTTTTTGGTAATTTTCAATTTTCTCAAGAACTAGAAGACATAAAGTCATCTAGATTTCAGTTTTTGATCAAAAACAAATAAATGCAATGAATTCTAAAAAAAAGCAGCAAATAATTTGAAAGTTTTGAAAAACTACACTTTTAACCTTTTTTTTTTAATTTTTTTTGCATACATTTTTAGTTTAAAACAATTTTTTTCAAAAACTATGCATAGTTTTGACTTGATTTAAAAACAAGCTAATAGACAAAAATGTTGGCTTTAAAAATAGGTATAATACTTAATTGTAAGTATTACCGTTATTTATTAATTATTTTTTTCCATTTAATGTACATATTTTTTTAAATTGCCCCTACCGCCTAAACGGGGGGAGATAGACCCCCCTCCCATAGTAAAAAATGCTTGTTCTTAACTGTTCTATACAAATCCGTCATTAAACTTTGTCGCCAAAGTTATCGTACTCTCCCCCAAATCTTCAAGCTATGTTCAACTTTGACTGAATAAAATCGGCCTGAATAAAATTAATAAACGAGTAATTATCGTATCAACCTTCAGTTTCAAGAACTCAATTCACCAGTATATAAACTATCCTGTTTTTTGAAAGGCTGTTCATTGGAATAGTGTACCAACTTAATTTTTTTAGAGGTACTGCCTCTTGCTTGGAATTGAAAAATCCTCCAATAGTAATTCTTTCTATATGAATCTAAAGTACTAAATAAATGTAGTCGACTTGAAGTTTTCTGCTGATAAATAGTAGAAATAGTCCCGTTTTCAGAAATATCATGGAAAAGCAAACTTTTTGTTTAATATAGTACCTGAAAAGTTTTTCCACTCGTTCACATTTTTTTACTGAAAACTTTATGTTGCTATGTTATGTGCAATAGCCTTGTTTCTTAAACACTGTCGCCATGCTACTTTAAAAGCTGTTCTTAGCTTTCGAGAGCGTATTTAAATCTTTAGCATTCATTAAAATACTGCTAAAGGGACAGGGTGATTGAAAAACCGATACAAAGTAATGTTCTTCAAAATTGTATTTAAATTAGAAAACCATAAATATGCAGTGCAGGCAAGTTACCAAATTCTGATAGGTCATGACTTGGCCTTTCGCCATTTAAACGGAAAGAAGTGTATAGCATTTATGACAATGCTAGTATGGCCTGGAGACCCATACTAAAAAAGTATCGGTGATATTCCTACATTGTCTTGCAACAACTCCTATAAGTATAGGATTATGTACTATACTGTATGGTACCACAATCTTTGCTTGTAACACAAGTGCGCATAGTACGTTTGACGAGACAGCATTGCCTTTAGCCCCATACTGTACCGGAGATATCGCAATGCTACTAGTTTTTCCCGCGATAATTTATGGCTTGATAATCGATACCAGCGTTACCACTTTACTTCAATTGAAGTAGATCTACTTCTTTTTTTCAAATAAATTTAAAATCTACTTCCTACTTCGCACCATCATCAAAATATTGAAACCTGCTTCATTTTTAAGATCTGTGTTTCTACCTACTTCAATTTTAATACAAATAGACTGAATCTACTCCTTTTTTCTCCTTATCACTTGTGTATAGTCTTAAAACTTTCTAGAAAATTAAAAATAGCTTGAGTATTTGCATTTGCGGTGAGGTTCCGTTTTATATAAAGTATTCTAGTTTAACCCTTTTGTCATTTTTACTTTCAACATATAGGACCTGTATAGCAAGTTTTGCATTCGTAAACAAATTCGAATTCGAGATTTTAATCAAACATGACGACATGGTAGAGAAGTCGAAAAAAGTGGGTCCCCCGATTTTGTCGGTTTGTATGTATGTCTTTCCTGTTTTTTTTTTCAAACTAAAAATAACAGTAGTCCCAATACAAATTTGTACGGTCAAAAATCGATAAATCGAATTTTTTCAAAAACAAAGCGATAGATTTTTTTCAAATTCTTGCTAAAATTTGTGTTCTTAGTTTGGCTTCTATCAATATAAAAAAATATGTTTGTATTGCTCCAGAAGGGTAGCTCAGATAGAACCGTTATTTTGTTTTTAAGTTTTCTCAAGAACTGCCAAAAATGTCATTGTTTTTATTTTTAATTTAAAAAAAAAATATTATTTTTTTTCGAAATTTGATATCTTCAAAATGGGTCATCATTTTTTACAAAATTGAAATGCAAGACGTCTAATGATAAGTTCAAAACTATGTATACCTATACCAAAAATATTTTTAAACTAAAATTCAAAAACGATTTTCAAATACAAATTTAAAAGAATTAAGGTTTTCTTGAGAAATCAAATGGCATTTTCATTTTTGAAAACAAACTTTTTTGTAGGTACATTTTAATTCTTAAAATACAGGAAATAGTTTTAAACAGATTTTTTTTGGATACATGAGAGATATTTTCAAGTTGTCCAGAAAAAAAGATAAAAAGTTTGTTGATGTACTGAAATTGTTACGATTACAATAACTATTTCCTGTAGAACTCGTCCTTTGCAATCAAAACATCCTAAAGTCATTTCATTTGACCAACACGAGACCAATCTTTGCGTTTTCGTTGCCAACAACCAAGAATTAATTTAAGAAATGTTACATTAACATATTGAAATATATGATATGAAGGCTTGAATAATTCTAGTTTTTTTTTTAAATTTTTTTATTGAAACAATGTAATTTAAAAATATGTGGAATAATATGAAAAAGTTAATTTTTGAAATCTACTTCCATTTTTCTCAATCTACTTCACTTTTTTTTCTAAAATCTACTTCCACTTTTTTTTGAGAAGTGGTAACGCTGATCGATACCCTTATCGGATTACTGTCAATAGTTATTACTCCAATGTAAGTATAAGGGAAATAACAATAATGTATAGACTTTTCTGCTAGGAGCGTTGTACATGTTGCCAGTCAGTATGGGCCTGACTCCCATACTGACATTGGCGTATCGGCTATAACTATTGTCGACGTTACTATTCTCAGTATGGCCAAATTAACTATGGTTACAACTTTTTATCCAATGGAAATCTTCTAAGCCATGCAGTATTGCGTTCACACCCATACTGACGTTGTAATATTCGCAATGTATTTCTTTCCGTGTATACAGTGTGGACCATTACTTATTTGACACCCTGCATAAAAGTCTTAACACTTAACAATACCGCTGACAAGAGTTTTGATATATGAGAATTTTTCATAGGGCTGTGTTTAAAAATAAAATGTTCAAATTGAAGGACAATTATTTTAATGACCGAAATACTTAAGTTCATTGTAATCTTCAAGCTGTTCTATAATCAGTTTGTGCTTTATTTCAGAGTAAATAAGTCCATTGCAATACCATTTCCCTGTGAATACACTTTACTTTAACTCTCTTAATAAGACATAAATAAAAAATTCCCCTTTGAGATTGAGATAATATTAAAAATTTACTTAGATCCACCAATGCAGTGGTTTGAGTGCTTATGTCTCAAAAGCTCTATACTTCCACCACGACCAGTGTACCATTTTAGCCGCCCTATGTCATTCGATGCAAAAGTCAACACGTAGAAAAGGGCTCCCTATCTAGCATACCGTACCATAAACCAGCTTAAAATGCACCCAAACACACAAAAAGGAAAGAGGGATATGAATGTTTTAGAAACTGGGATTGAGAAGGAAACTTTTCCTTGGTTGAAATTGGAAAAGAAAACTAAGAATAAAAATAGAGAAGAGTATTTCAAAAAGCAAAAGAACTTCATACATATAGTATAACGGCGGAAGGTAGGTATATACTGCAAAGCTTCACCTGATGTTATAGTTCGCAGCTGAAAAATGTGTCGTCTCGTCCCCCATACAAACATTCTGTGATTCGTTCACCTGATGGCGGTGATGCCGTCATCGTCATCGGTCGTGTTGAAAACTCAAACCAAGGGTAAAAAATTGAGAGGGTAAACCACTGTTCATAGAAAAAAATCAGAAGCAAAAACAGAAGCATTTTCACTCCCTCATCCTACTTGAACAATCTTCATTGGCAATGGCACTGGCACAAGGCACATTAAGTAAAAGGTGAAGAATAGCTGAGCGTTATAGAGCCCCCATCCACCCAGCTTACTCCCTTTTCACCTTATTTCAGTACCTTATTCATTCAATTTTATTGGATTTACTAAGTGCGATATAAAAGCAAAAATGGAAAATGTAGTGAATTGAAATGAATGCTCTATACTTGGGCTTAGAAACCAAAACCCTGGCGCGCAAGTTCTTAAAAGGATATCCGTTTTGTATGAAAAACTAAAAGGAGGTCATTGCACACCTGCTGCTGCTGTTGCTGATGCTTCATGTTTCTAGTACTTGCTGCTGATGGTGCTACAGCTGCTAGCTTTGGTTGATGATGTTTCTCTCTACCCCTCGCTCATAGGTATAAACCTTACCACAAAAACCCATGTGAATGGAAGTTTTGCTTCTTGAGTAGTTGCATTAGAAGATGGTTGAATGTCCTTTTTTGGCATGGTATGGTATGGTATGGTTCATTCATGGGTTATATTATTACATTATGCTCTTGCACCTCATCTCATACAGAAATGATAGCTCGTTATCGTTTGATGGGAGAATTCAGGTTTTTATCACAACCCCTTTCCACTGCTCTTTATCACATAGATTAGCAGTGGGGATGATACTAGTTTTCGTTATCAAAGAATATAAAAGTGTCATTATCTTAACTACTTCAACAAATGGGGTTAACAACTATAGTATCAAAAACTTTACACACACTTTCGATGTGGAAAATTCATGGAATAATTAATTTATTCTTGGGTAAGAGTTTCTAAATGGTACAATTTTCTTAGCTCTACGGTGGTGTAAGGAGTTACATATATTTAGAAAATAAAAAAATGGATTTTCGCCACAGATTTTTATTCTATTTTTATTTTTTGTTTGGTCAATAAATACTTAACCTTTTTACTACAAATATATATCCCATCGGTCATTCTTTAACATTTTATGATATTAAAAGAAAATTATTTTCAACAATTGCTAAATTTTTTAGAAACATCCAATTCATAGTTATTTTTATAATTAATACAAAGTTAAAATAAGTATTACGGAACATTGTTAGAAATTGATGTTCGAGAAAAGATGAAGGTTTTTTCTTCATAATTATTTAGTTCTATGCAAAATTTTGTTGTTAACGTAAGGTAATGTTCTTGGAAAAATTCAATCAATGTTTTTTTTTCATAATAATAAATAAAAACTTTAAAAAATGCTACTAAAATAATATGTAAAAATAGGTTTTTGAATAAAACTATTGGCTACAAAAAATAGATATTAAGAACGAACTTATGTTTTCACATGAAATGTATTTTTGCTAATTTTTAGTTAATTTTGTAGAAAAATTTCATTGTTAAAAACACGAAAACCTACAAACACAACAAAAAACTGATAATAAATTGTTTTCGACTCGAGTATTATGAGACAAAAGAAATATATTGACTTCAATTTTTTGTTTCTCACAAAAAATAATGTTATTAATATTTTGTTAAGGTTCTAGAGAAATTGACAGACGGGCAAAGATAGGAAGTATTCAGTCTGGGTTGCCTCCAAGCCTCATTGGCAGTTACCTATTGCATTATGGTCACAACAATTGGTTTAAAAAGTTTAAAACAATTGGTGTTTCAAGTTCCGTATAAATCAAATCCAGAGTTTTAAAAGGGAAATAATATAATGTGCGCGTGTGAAAAAAGGAAAGTTAAACTTTTGGCAAACTTGTATATTTAACGAAACAATATTTACACATTTTCACATTCCAAACAATTAATACGATTTTTTTTTTAAATAAATAACATTTATAAGAAAATATTTATGAAGCCATTGACATCTAGTAATTTGTTTTTAGAAAAATCCCACTATTGGAGGATTAGATAACTTTAATATGCATACTTTTCGATGTTCTTAAGTCAAACTTTCGCTTATTACGAACAAAAGAGTTCGTAAATTCACATTTTTAAGGAACCCAAATAATTTATTTTGAGTCACCGTTACTGCGCAATGTAACGGGTTATCCATTTCGCGGTTTCAAAAGTATAGGTCTGGAATTTGACATCTGTCGAACTAAGTTCTTAAAATGCATCGCTTAACTATTGCACAACGTATAAAAGTTGTTTAAACCTACTACAAAACTGGTGATTCTGCCACAGCTTACATATCGTTATTTAAGAGGAGATTATGGTTTACATATTCGTCCAACTACGCAAGAAATTGGCAAAATTTTGAAGAGACTGGATTGGTTACAGATATTGTAAGGCCTCTGCATCATTGTTTCGATCGTACCACTGAAAATATCGCTGCTGTAAGTGAAAGTGTTGCCGAAGACCCTAATGTGTCGATTCCGCGTGGTTCTCAAGAATTAAGGCTGTCTTACGGCACATTATGGCGTATTTTGCATTTGGACCTACAACTATGTACATCCACTTAAAGTCCAGCTCCAACAACAACTGAAGCCAGCTGACCATTCACAACGTCGTCGTAGATACGTCGAATGGTGGGTATGTTAATAACAAAATTGTCTTATTTTGGGCTCTGATAATTCTCAAGTAATTGAAGAGAGGCCATTACATACATCCACAAAGAGTCACTATTTTTTGCGCTCTTCGGTCCGGAGGTGTGATTGGACTTTACTTCTTCGAAAACGACTATGGAACGATTGTCACAGTTAATTCGGAGGGTGTCGTATTGAATCCCAAAAAAAAAGAATCCCCACGGGATAATATCCCCAAACAAATTTAATCCATTTTGATAATATCCCCAGAGACGTAAGACAAATGGACAAAATCCCCAACTAAATAATTTATTTTACCAAAATCCCCACGAAATCTCCAAATTCCCAGTATCCGTGCATGTCTTTCATTCAAAACAATAATTATGATCTAGTAGCGAATCATGCGATTAAATTGTGCGCGCGATTTAATCGCATGATTCACTACTTAAACATAATTGTTTTGGGGATATTCACTTGGGGGTTTTTGCCCTGGGCATTCTCTCTTTGGGAATTTTGCTGTTGGGGATTTAGTTTTGGGGATTATGGATTTTTACTTTTGAAACCGCAAAATGGATAACCCTTTACATACACATTCACAGCAAGTTCTTTTTTAATTTTGTATAGTATGTTTTAAGAAAAGCGAACAATGGTTTTGATTCCTGTGAACACTGAATCTCTACGATAACCGTTCAAGAGAAATATTTAATAGTTCGACATTTTGCATGAACTATTTTATGTAGGGCTGGCCACGAAACAGACCCGACGAGACTTTTGCTAGTCTCGTCTACATCGAAAAATGTCAGTCTGGTCAGCTGTCGCAAATAAAAAAATTTAATACACAAATTATATAATAAACATTGTTAAACGATTCTTAAGATCATCCTTATTAGAACTATTCCAAACATTGTTTTACAATTGTATGACTATTTTGACAAGATCAGATAGTCTTCAAAATTTTTTTTCAAAAAGAAACAGACTTCATTTATTTGAAAATTTGTGTTTTTCTGTCGATTTTTCTAAAACTTGAATAAAATATTATTAACAAAATTTTAGGTTGATATCTTTTTTTGTTTTCATAACCTTATGAGTTTTTTATAGGTTTTCGTTCTTTGTACACAAAGTTGTCAATTGAATTTTTCTAAAATAAGAACTTAAAATTAGCAACAATATTTTGCGTTTTTTATCAAATATCAAAATCGTTAAAAAATATAAAAATTTAAATTCGACAAATCGGTCCGGTCACAATATGGGAAGTTAAAAACTGTAAACAAAACTTTTAATTTGATCATCCCACTCATCACCATCTTGTTTTCAAAACCCAAATAACAAAAAACAAAATGTATGGGCCTATTAAGAACATTTCTGGTAAACACAAAATTTACGAACATCTATAAACAGAGTAGGTACCTATCGAATTATATTTTCAAATTAAGGCAAGGCATTAAATTTAACTATTATAGGTAAGAGTCTTTCTGTGCCAATGTAGATATACGTTTGGAAGTGTTTTTTAATATTTAAAACCTCTACCTAATTGAACTGACTCGAAAATAAATAGAGAAATCCTCTTATCCTATATAACAAACAGCAACCCTTGCCTGTTTCCTAACCTATACCTATTCTTATATATTAAGCAGTAAGCACAACATAAAACCATTCAAAAGGATAGCAATTTTTTTAAAGCTAAATCCTAGCACAACAAATGAGATTCTATTTAAATTTTTCCTGTGAGAATTTTTCTAGAATAGCTAACAAACCTTTAAAAAAAAATAAAAATAAAAATAAAAATAAGCAGACAAAATGTATAAAGAAATCCTTCTTCCTCTTTAAAGCTTTAGTTTATGTTCATAGACAACATCTTGAGGCTATAATGTACTCTCCTCCCTAAACCAATTCCCCCTTATATAGTTTTTTCCAAAGAAAATACTATAAATTTCCAACACAGGTAGAGCATACCCGATCCCGGCCCTCCCGAATTCAAAAAGACGAAGAAGTCCTTTGGCCCCAACCACTCGTATCCTTTTTTCATTCTACTCTTCTGCAGATTATGTGAAATATTTCCCTATAACGCTGCGTTGCGTTGGTTGTCTGAGGTGAACTATAGATAGAACGTTTCGACTCAATTGTTGTAATAAATCTTTTAGCATGAGAATTCTCTTTAAAGAAAATAAGAAGAAAATAGACATTATAATTCCACTGTTCCCGTTATCCTACCCTCAAAGATTCTTTCCTTCATCCAGCAATAGACTACAGAATAGAATATTTCAAATAAATTATTATAAATAAAATAAATTACCTGGCTCTTTGCCGTGTCCCACATTGTTACCTATCATAACAAAAGTAGAAGTCTTCCATTATAACGGAGAAGATAGAATATCAAATCGATACAAATAAATTGTTTGTGTCGAGAGCCTTGGAGCCACGAAAAGGATCTACATAGACAAGTCAATCGAATGGAGATTGTTCGACTCATATTCGTCATATAAATATGTATAGATAGCCATTCGTATAAAATGATGACATAGGTTAAGGTACCTACCTTCACTTCATTCATATTCATTTATTTGTATGTATGTTTGGGAAAAAGGATGTTTTGAAACTATTTCAAAAATTTACCAAGCATGTGTCTTTGAATTTGTTTAGGTATTCATTTTCTTTGCTTTGTTCGTTTTGGCTAAAAGAAAACTTACGAACTCAATTCTTTTTCAACTCAATGAGGATAAAGAAAAAAGGAAATTAACCTTATGATTGGATTGGTGTGCAGATTGCAACAGCATTATCCTTTTATATTTTTATATTGGACTTTTTTGTTCTTTTTGAGCTTGGGTTTTGTTTCTTCAGCTGGATGATGAAGATGATGTCGTCTATAGGGAAATAATATGACGAAACGTACATTAATATTATAAAAAAGCTGGAGTGGTACAAAATATGCAATGCAAGCCATTTCTGAATCAAGTGATGCGTTAAATCCGTCGTAAAGAAGATTTGCAAAAGAGATGAATTGAGATTTCTCAGAAAATACAAAAATAAAATCCAGGAAAAGCCGAAGGGATTTGCAGAAAAAACAACTTAAAGTTCAAAAGGGAGAGATGATGGTTTTGTTGATAGTTAAGGTATACATGAATATTTTTGTGCAAAAAATTTGTTATGCATAGCAGTTTGTTTTGTTGCAGTTTGGATCATAAGACAATTTGTTTTTTAAAAGACAAAAAAATTCAAAAAATGTTCATTTTGTATTTGAAGGAAAATTATTATCGAATCAAAGTTGAATGAGTTTAGACAAAGCTTGATCTTTAAATGGTTTAAAGGTTAAGGTTTAAAAAAGTTATTTCTTGTACAAAACATGGATTTACTCAGTTTTTAAATTGCTTATGCAAATAAATATATTTACTTTGAGTTGTATACTTGTTTGTTTTAGATACAAACATTACCGCAAAAATATTAATTGATATGGGAATGGCATTTCTTAGTACAATAACAGTTCATATTTAAATAATTAGGTATTTACTTGTTTCCCTTTTTGTTAATGACAAAATTTATCATTTCATTTATGTTTAATCCAAATTTCAAGGCAATCATGAGCTTCTTTATAAAAGTTTAAAAAACATGCACTTTTTTAAAAAATTGATTTGAAGTATCCAATGTTTTCACTTCATAAAATAATTTGTTTTCAAATACACAAAAAAAAAGGCTTAAAAAAAAGCCAGAGTCGAATTCGGGGCGGTTTTGACAAGTTTCAGTTTCTGACAGTATTTCTTTTGTAAACAGTATTTTGCATTTTTCATCAATATCTTAACTATTAATTAGTTTCGTATCGGGTTTTTTAGATCTACAACTTTTAAATGGTTTGAAAATGTTTTTCACCGCGCTAAAAGATTTTTAAAAATGTTTCTTTGGCAAAACTTGGTTAAAAAGACGCTGGAATGAAACCTAAACTCATAACTTCCCATTCGTGTCCCTCTTTCGGCATTTCTAAAAGTCTTACAAAATACATATTAATAACAACTTTTTTTGTAAAATAAAAAAGTTTCAAATCTTTTTTTTCTTCTGAAGATACTTGAGTCGAAAACCAATTTTTATACGATTTTAGTTGTTTTTGTAGATTTTCGTTTTTTGGTAGAAATAAGTTTTCAATTTGATTTTTCCCAAAAAATGAACTAAAAGTCATCAACAATATTTTGCATATAATAACATAAGTTTGATTTCAATATCTGTTTTTGTTTCTGAAATATTGTAATTTTTATAAGAAAACTTTCAGTTAAATTTTTCAGATGTTAGAGGCAATGTTTGTTAGACCAAGGTAAAATTAGTTTAGAGCCAATATCTTTAATTTTTGCTGAAATATTAAAGTCAAAAATCTATTTTTACCAAAATTTAGTACTATCTTTTATAAAGTCTAAATTGGTCAGAAATTCCAATAATTTCAACAAAAATCGCTAATAAACCCAAAGCTAATATTGTAACACCCAAATACATTCTAAGTAAAAGAACGCCCAAATTGTAAGTTGCCATTTTGACAAAAGAATTTTTAATTTTAAAATGGGGTCTTATGACAAAAGGGTAGGACATCGGGTTGGGGTCAAAATACTGTATGGATCATAATACTGTATTTAAAATACTGTATCTCAAAATTCTGTATTTTAAAATGCTGTAAAAAAGGCTGAAAAATAAAAATCGTTTTGATAATGTAAAAAAGTGCGCACTTTTTCACATTATCAAAATGATTTTTAAGTTTAGCCTCTTAACAGCATTTTGAAATACAAAATTTTGAAAACAGAACACTTTTTTTTAAAGAAAACATCATGATAATTTCTCATTACCATAATATTCTATAATATGCTTCCTTTGGACAATAACGCATGTACCTATGATAAATCATATGTCTTTGAACTAATAAAAATAAAAACAAAATAAATGGTATCTTCTTTTCTTCTCCTTAACTTTTTGTTTCTCTCCCACATTTTAACATTAATTGTTCTCATCACAAGCAATTGCACCAAACTAATTGATATGTCAAAACCATCCAGTATTATACAGTATTATAAGCTACAGTATTTTGACAGTACAGAATTTTGAGATACAGTATTTTAAATGTACAGTATCTTGAAATACAAAATATTAACCATACAGTATTACGATCATACAGTATTACACAGAATTTTTACTTTACAGTATTTTAAAATACAGAATTTCGACCCGCTCCCTAGGACTTCACTTTCACTGTTTGAAAGTCATAATGCTGGGTGCTAGCACTGTGAGCAAGCAATCCATTTCGTTTTGTTTCACTTTGGCCTTATTTCGCTTTTTTTTTAAGTGAAACCAAGCCAAGCATATTTGTTACGCTTTCTTGGCGGTCCGAGTTTTTGAGCGATCTTCCATTGTTTTCGTTTAATGTTTGCGTTTGGGATAAAATTAAAACCTCAAAATGTAAGAGGATAGGAGTAGTGATTGGCTTCATATTTTTGTATTGCCAAATGTTTAGCGTGTGCGACCCACGCTGACAACTTCCCATTCGTGCCCGTCTGTCGGTTGGATATTTCTAATAATAACATTTCAAGATCTTTTTTGAATTAAAATTGTTTTGCAAGTAATAACATTTTTTGTTCGCAAAATATTTGAGGTGACATAAATACAGTTTTTGTCAGTATATTTGATTTATGAAACAAAATCATTTGTTTCTTTTTTACGAGTGCATACTAATGTGGTTTCAAGTCACAATATATAATATACAATCTTATTGAAGTCGCTATAGTACCCGTGGCGTGATGATTAGTGTGTTGGATTGTCATGCTTGAGGTCTATGGGTCAAACTCTATCTGTGCCAACTAATTTTTTTTCACGGATACTGCCTCTTGCGAGGAATTGACAAATCCTCTAAGAGTAATTCTTGCCATGAAAAGTGCTTTCTCAAATTAGCCGTTCGGATTCGGCTTAAAAACTGTAGGTCCCCTCCATCCCTGGCAACATTAACCGCACACAGGAATGGTTGAGAGTTGTAAATCACTAGGCCCTAGTTCTCAACGGACTGTTGCGCCACCTAATTTTTTTATTATTGAAGTTGCTAGCGTTATTGATTCGTGAGATATTTGGAGTCAAACAAATTTTTCAAACTTTTTTATAAATTCACAAATTTTAACTCCATTTTTTAAGTTGTTACATTTTCAAGTTCTTAATTGTTAGAAACCTCGTAAAATTTGAATTCAGACTTCAAAACCTTGCTTTTGTTTCTTGAATAATAAACTAGCTATTGTTTTTTTTTCAGAATGATGACATTTAAAAACTTGGTTAATTAATAGAAAATATTTTTAAAAATAATACCCACATAGTTAAGTTTTCTTACACAAAAACAAAATTGTATTACTGTCTTATAGTGATTCATTCCAATGATTTGAACTATTTTTCTCAAAATCTTTCACATTCGAAAAATAGATTAACTGTAGGAACAAAAATGTGAAAATCTTTTTTGTATGCATTTTTTGTCTCTGTGCCAAAATAAAATTACTTTTATTGTAGTGTTAATAATGTTTAAATAAAGCTTTCCACAGAAATTCAGATTTTTTTTCGAAATTTTGCAACTCAATTCTGCCTCCTTACTTGTAGGTGTGGTATCTGTAATCGGTATTTGTCGCTTTACCTAATCAATATTGATCTCTTGTTTACCTTCTGGGTTTTGTCTTCGTCTGTCTTGAAGTCATCCTACAGTTTTTATGCCTAATCCGGACAAACATTTTTTAAAAAAAAAAAACACTTTTCATGACAAGAATTACTCTTGGAGGATTTGTCAAATCCTTCGCAAGAGGCAGTACCAATGAACAAAATTATGGGTGGCATAGGCATGGATTGAATTCAAGACCTCTAGCATGACCGTCCTGCTTACTAACCATCACTCCACGGGTACTACCACTGTTTTCGTTTGACATCAATAAATTTACATGAAATTTTTAAATTTGCAGTCGCGGTTTTATTTTTGGTTGAAAAATTATAATTAAAAACGAATTGCTTACATATTTTTGTTTCGAAAACAAATTCATATGAATTACAAAGAAAATAACTTCTAAACATTAGGTACTGATTCTTTGTACCGCTTTCTACCATATCGATATCACACATCACAAATTATTAGGTGTCCATTGAAATGTGTATTTAGTGAGATATCGGTGACAAATATGTACAGTGTCACCGACAGATGCTAAACTATATAAGCCTAACCCTCTTTCAGCCCCTAAAAATGTATTGCTCTACTCAAAATTCAGAGACCTTTTATCATTACGGAAGTCTAAAAATTTGTTTCCAAACTTCAACTTTGTCGGATTTTTTTTAGAAGTAATTTCATTCCTTTGTATTTTTTCTCGAGGAACGACAACAATTTTAAGGAAATACAAGTTGCTTTAAATTTTCACGAATTTGCTTAGTAAATACATACATAAATATGTATATGATTCAAATTGTATCAGAATATTGAAAGCTTATTTATGAAATATGCAATCAAACTCATAATACCCACAATAGAAAATGACAGAGCAACGTCAACGAATCATTTAAGTTCCTCAAATGCACTATTTTTCAAACTAAAGAACATTAATTTACAAACATAGGGAAGAACCTTTAAATTTTTGTTTAATCACCCCGATTTGGTCTTGTCAAGTTTGCACTCAACTTTTTTCTATAGAAAAACTTTTGTATTGAATTTCAAGTATATAAACTTGAATAGAACTTCCTATCCAATCCATTATGCATAAACCACAACTATTTCAAAGTTGATTTTGTTAGACTTTTCTTGAAAACAACTTCAGATAGGAAACTTTGATGTTGGAAAAAAGAGACGGATGTTGCTAAATATTTAAATCTTACAAATAAATTTCCGTTAAGTACGTTCCCAACCTTTCATCCATTTATCCATCACTTCCTCTCTCTAACATACCTAGTTTGCATCTTCAGCCCCTCTGAAATCTGCATAACCAAAAAAAAAGAGAAGAGAGAAAACTTACAAAAAAAGTCTGAGAAAATCATCCTTTTTCTCATCTCCTCGATTTAATTTCATGTCCTTGTAACAAATTTACAAGATGTATAGATTCAGTTACCGTATAATTGGACATTTTATTCGAACCACCTTTACGTGAGAATGTTGAACGATAACCTATTTGCATGATGGTGATGATGATGATGATGTTTCCTTGGGTCTTCAACTACCTCTCTTTTTCTCCTTAACGTGTTTTGTGTGTAATGCCACAAAACATATCGTATGTGACCAACATGCAAGAGCAGCAGGATGTTAGCTCTCATTCGTTCTACCTATGTTATATTCCTTCTGTCCTGTTGGCCATGTCCTGCATTTTCAAACTTACACCTCTAGCCATACACTTCATACGAGTCATCTACATATGGACATATGTAAGTATACCTTACCTACTCACAGTTACAGTTAGTGGTGTTTTTATTTATTAAATATTCAAAGTTGAACGATTGAATATTTAATGCAATAAAACCGAACTCGCCTACAAGCTACAACACTCGTGCTAACTCAGAGATGGTCTACAATGTGTCAGAGTGTCGAAAAAGGTTTTTATTGTCCTGTACCTTATGACCTAACCACACTAGCATATGTGTGTGTAGAAATCCAGAAGAAGAATTTTGTTCTTAAAAAAAAGGAAATAAAAAATAACCATCATTTACATTCTCAGTTTCAGTCTCCTCCGTCCAGGTAGAGTTATATCCCTTTTACGACTTGAATTATCCTTTTATATTATAGTTAGGTAAACACACACACAACAGCAAAAAAAATGTATAAACACCATAAAACACACTTAAGCACTAAACTTAAATATAATTCTATTTTTATATATTTTTACTATCTCGAAGGACAATCAGAGATAGAAGCTATTAAATTCACCAACCGGTAAGTTAACCGGCTTTACTTTTCCTCTTTATATTTTTTTTTCTTTTTTTTTCGTCTAACTGACCTCGCACGCACTATGTGAATCCTGCACCGTACGCAATTTTATTATTAGTCATCGAATAAGAAACCGACAAAAAATCAAGAAGCAGGAAATCGAATTACAAACCGTTAGAACAAACCACACACGACCAGACGACCGGACCGTTTAAGTTGCCCATCCAATTGGCAGGACATTGAAATTTGAACTGAAGACAAAAATCTCGGCATTCATTTACCACCATCAGGATATTAAAGGAACCAACCATACCATCCGCATATAGAACAGCAAACAAAGGAATTTCATAAATTTCACCACTGGTGTTAAAGAAATTCACCACAGTGCTCTTATCATTTGAGCTAAAAACAACCCACATCGACATCATATGAGTTGTTGTTGAGCACGTGTTTCATTCGCCCCCTAATAAATAGATGGTTTGGGTTGCCTTGCCAACAAGTGTCCTGGAGGGGTAGTGAAAAGGAGAAAAAGTGTTATACACTTCTCCTGAAAAGGTGAGAATGCGCATTTCTTGAACAGAGGTGAATTTGAAATTTCCTTTTTCAATTTTAAGGGTGCACATTATTATGTAGATGTTTTATTGAATAACAACAGGGAATTTGTTGAGGTAGGTAAAACAAATCAGAAACAGTTGTTTCCCGCAAATATATTAAAGAACACGCGGTATATTTGTAGATGTTGAGGGTGAGTTATTTTCTTTTGCACTTGATAAGGGATGTGGGAATTTTCTTAAGGTGAAAATAAAATATTAGTTTTAGAGTTGGTTTGAAAATTGAACGAATGGTTCATGTCCTTGCTAAGGTGCTATTTTATGGGAAATTTGTTCGCTAACAAAAAATATTTTGAAGGAAATTACATTGAAACAAACATTTCAAAAATGTTGACAATGCAAAGTAAGGAACTTAAATAAATAATGTTTTCAAATTTAAACTTTTAGGATTAAGTAAATTTATTTAAATCTCAGTTTGTATATAATTCTTTTTTGTTTGCATCCAATGGGTTTTACTTTTGGACCGAAAACTCTCCTTAATAAAGTTCAAGTTTATTTTTAACAACAAATATTGATCTAGAAAAGAAGTTGCACTGTAATTTTATTTACATACATAAAAGGAAGTTCAAATTAGAAATTCAAGTATTAGAAAATTACACACACATATACATAATATAAACTTTAAAATGAAGCTACGTGCATATGTACATATATAATCCACAAACGATCTTGTGACTTTAGTTTTCTTTTCTATCAGTGTTGCCGAAGCACTATAAAACGCTTTAAATGATACTCTAGGAAAATACAATGTCAAAAATAAAAAACCGATCTAAGTTTACTGAGGATTCAAAATTTAGTATAGGTATAGAATTATAGGAAACATGAGAAAAATGTTATGGATGAGCAAATGTTTTCAAATACATATATCGAAATTCATGATCATACTTTTTGTTTTACCACATTGTGCATACCATACAACAAAATAAAAATCGACTTTCTTACAAAGTAATAAAATCGCTTTTGTCGTTTAATGGGATATCTATATTAATATGGGAAAGTCACTTTGTTTGTTTGTTTGTTTGTCCGGCCTTCACGTTGCAACGGAGCAATATTATGACATGTTTTTTTGTGTGAAAGTAGTTTAAAGTCTGGAGAGTGTTTTAAGCTACTTTTTACCGCCGTAGAACATCTCATTCACAGCTCATTCATAATTAATCACTAGGTGCTGCCTGCGTTTTGGCGTTTCTTATAATGACGAAACAATGCTGAAACACTTTTAAAAATAGGAGATGATCGGTTAAAAACCGATACCGAGGTCTATGTGACAAATTCATGACGAACAATTTTTCTGTCAAATTGTGATTCTACCACCACGATGTTGTATTTGAATATAAATTCAAACATATTGTATGACGTCGCGTCGCAGAAGATATGAGAAAGCTTACTAACCAATTCAGGTATACTTGCCCCGGGAAAGTCTCTATGTAATATTTTGATTATCTTTTACCACGCGGGCTAAGTTGCGGGTAACAGCTAATGGAATAATAAAGGCAGAAACTTAACAGCACTTATATTACCTGCAGACTTACATATATTGTTGATTTTCAAACTATGTACTTGTATTTTTATATTTATTTTTTGTATACTTATTGTTATTATTCCTTAATTTTTGAAGGGCAGGTAATAAAATTAAAAATTACGTATGACATCTTCGGACTTTTCACATCTTTTTCACTATTCTGTTGGAGACCCAAAGGCTTAAAATGGAACTTTCTGTTCTTAGTATTGGCAAAAAAAATAAATTGTATTATTGAATGACAAGAGCTTTTATGCAATTAATCCACTTAACAAAAGTTTTAGGTGTCATATATAACATTTTTGCAATTATATTTTTCTTAATAACATACTTCGAAAAAATCGGGAGCAATTTTAATCCTTTATTAAAATGTTTGTCAAGCTAATATATAAAAAAGTACCCTGGTTCAAAAAAAAATCAAATCTATTGAAAGGCTTAGTTCTTGTTACTTAAATAAAAACTAAATATGGACTTTCCCAGGCAGAACTACGGAATCTGAAATCAAATCTTTGGAACCGACTATTTAAAGTTTGTTCTGACAAAAATTACTCGGAGCTAAAGAAAATAGAAGAAACCGGTGTGCCGCAAGGCAGTGCCCTAGGACCAACCTTGTATTTTTTACAAGGGAATGCAAGGGATGCACAAGGAATGCTGAATCCATCCAAAAACTCCAAAACAACTCAGGAATGGAGACCGTCTTAAATAAACAAGACAATGTTTGGAGATTAAGAAGAATCAAGCCTCATGAGCTAATGCGGTGTAAAAACAACTATAAAAATCACAATTCGATCTTTCATAGATTGGTCCTGATGGTTTTAGTGTTTTAAAAGTTCCACATTATACCAATTCTTTTGAAGATTTCTATGCCAGGAATGAATACAATTATTTTCATACAAAAAACGTATTCCCAATTTCTAAAATGATGAGAAATGAGAAAACAAAGCGATGCTGGATGTTTCTATGCCTGTTTTACAAACGATATTTTTTGAAACGCTTCTCTAAGTACATATAGCAAATGGTTCTTATTTTTTTTTTTTTTTTTAATTTTTTTATTTGTAGCTTAATATACAATATCTTTTACATTTTACATTATTTCATTAGCAAGTGGTTTAGAACATTTTAATTCTTTACATCTTTAATTCAAATATATATAATAAAGAGAAGTGTTATTTAAAATTAATTTATGGTTCAAGGAAAAACGCTACTATTCTTTTTTTATTATTACTTGCTGAATTTTGAATTGAAAGACATATCGTGAATATTTTTGTTAAAAAGTTGTTTTTGTTTTTCAAGTTTCTTAGGTTAGTGACGAAATCTATATAAAACTCAGGCAATACATTTCTTGTTTTGTAGATTGACATCTTTGCCATATTTTAATAAGGAAAAGTTATTTAAGTAAAATTTCAACTGTTTCGAGTTTTATTTATGGATCAATCAATAATCAATTTTTCCATGAACATAACTTGTCACAGAAGTTTAGCAATTGGAATTAATAAATTGGTTTTATTTGTGTACCACGATGTTTCTATCACCCAATATTGGCTATTTTGGGAATTTATTGTCTGAAATACATTATAAGGCCTCCCAAATTTTATCTGATCTAACAATCATAAAAAATAAACAGTACCTAAACCTACATTTATTGATAAAGAAAACATTGTTTTTTTATTACTTATTCATATATAACTATGATCCTGCTAAGCTTGTTAATAGTTCAGATTTAATGTATTTGGAAGTACGAATTCACATCTTAAACCCATCTTAATAGGCGAAAAGTTTCGACCCCCTTTGGCCAACACAACTTTTACATACCTTCATATATTTTAAATGATACAAAACACGTTCCTAAATAACTTTAGTGTATATATTCCTACTATACCTTCCTTTATTTTTATTTTGTGTTCCATAATAAACCTTTATAAAAATCTCATCTTACTAAACGCTCCACACAAGCACTTAGTACCTTCACCCTCGTCGCCCTTAACCTGATTAGCCTCTATAATCATTTTAAGTAATTTTATCAATCTTATGATATTTTTCGCTCCATCACCACGATAGGAAGCCTTTATTTTATGAACGATTATGTCTCCATGGAGCCATCATTTTATTCCAGGCAATCACCTGCCATCACTATTTTGCTTCTTCGTTTATCCTTTTTTTGTTTATTTTGTTTCTGCTTACCTTCTTCGTCTTTGATTTTCATTGAATGAACAGAACCAGAAGCTTAAACTTTGTCAACGAAAAGAAAAAAATGGAATACATACCTTCAAAGAAAATCACCGAAGAAAAAAAAAACAAGCAAGGAATCCACATTGACTCAGAGCCATCAGGAGTAAGGGCCAGGATTTAACATAGGACGGAGGTGAAGGAGTATAGTAGTTGAGTTGGTACCTTACCATTACCATCACAGAAAATGTTAAATGAAACCACAGCAAATAAGGAAAAGAAGTAAGGACAACAAAAAAAAAAAAAACAAAGAAAAACAGATTTTCATTTTATTTAGATAGAACGAAAGGACATTTTCTTCAATTTGTAAAAAGGAAGAAAACCAATTGATTGTGATTTAATATTTTTTATCTCATTAAACTACTATTCCTGTTTTTCTTTTACATCAGGTCCTTTTAATAATCGGCAATAATTGAGGTTAGATTTGCTTGCTGTGTCCTGCGGAGTGCTGTTCAATATTATTTCCTGTTATGGGAATTGAATTTTATTTTTATCTCTCTCAGATTAAAGTTGAATCTAGGCTCCAGCCAGGATAACCAATATTAAGTATATAAGTATGAAAGGACTTTCTATTGATTTTTTACTCACGTGATTTATCTTGTTAAGTAATCTGTTTTCTTTTTTATTTTATAAATTGGTCCTCTCTCTTATAAATGATGTTTGCAAAATTTGCAAGAAATTACGAGAATTTCAATAATTTTCAATGAATTTCATAAACAGATTTCCATAAAGGTCTTTTTGTTTGATTTGTTAAATACATATATAAGTCGTATTTGGAACTCGAGCAATATATTGAGGACAAAAAAAGAATATTGCGAAGGACATGCCGACAGGAATGTTTTATGGCAAAAACAAATAATGACATTCAGAGCACGTACGTTTGTATATGGGTGTATAGGGACCTATAACATCATGAGATGGACAAGGATATAGGGTTCTTGAGTCGTTGGCAGTTATGAGAGACTCATGATGACACCATTACTGCTGCATATTGTGAATTTCATTTTGGGCAAAAGTGATATTCGCGTGGCATAGTGGTAAGTGATAGAATCTGAGATTCGATGAGTGATATAACAGTAAATACGGCTATGAAACCGGGATTGCGTATCTATAAGAGGCTTTGGAATTGATAAAGTCAACATATAAAGTTTAGTGGATTTGTTGTGGATCAATATTCAAGTGAAATAAAATATCGGGGTCAGCGAAAGTTGAGATTGGGAATATAAATTAATTATGCTGTTGCTCTTGTTTGATGAGGAAACGAAGACAATGGTCCCCTATTCAAAGAGATAGGGGTACGTTAACAAAGTCCAGCAATCAAACTTTTCATAAAAAAGCATTATTTTAAAAAATTAACGTGAAGTTAAATTGGTGTTGAAAATCCTCAAAAAAAAAAAACAATAAACAGCTTTAAGTGTTTTCATTCTGTGACAAAAGTTTATTGAACACAATTTAAACGAAATATGTAGAAATGCAAATTTAACTTAAAAAACAAAAGAGAATGATTGAAAAATACAAAAATGCTGTTCAATTGTGGATGTGGGTGGAAATATACACCAGATGTTACCACCACTGTCAACACCCTCTAACTAATTCTACTACATTTTGTTTCAAACTTTTCTTGTACCCTTTTTTCTAAATGACGTGCTTAATTACTTATAACTTAATCTTACATACATACAGTGGTGGACACGAATTTAGCACATTGAAAAGAGTACAAGTATTTTTCTACTTTCAATTCTTTATTACTTGCAAGTAACGGTTCATTTTTATGTTGTTACTATGACTACCTTATGGTAATAAAAATGTGTAAATGATTGAAAAGTAAAATATAGTTTTGCGAAAAATGAAGATTGTTTGTGATTTGCGTTGTTTTCAGCTGGACATAAATTTAGCCCGTTTTGCAATCAAAGAGTGTATTTTTAATTTTTGTGTTTTTTTTTAAAAAGGAAATAATAATTTTTGAGGTAATTAAATATTCCTTTAATGATCTATATTAAAAAAAATAAAAAAAAATTAATTAGTCAAGGCAAAAGGAAAATGGTGCTCAAAGGAAAAAAGAAGTCTGATCTTGAAAATGAAGTCAAAAGGGCGGACGGTAACAGACATTTCTAAGTTGTTAGAATTCTCCAGGAAGCTGGTTTATAATGCCCTTCGTCATTTTAAAAAGTTTGGAGTGATTGAAAACGTTTAACAAAACCCCCGGGCCAGAAAGACAACTACAAATGAAGATAGAATTATTTATAGGTTATTGACCAAGGATCCGTTTAAGACCTCCAGTGCCATTCGAAGCGAACTTTCAACGAACTATGGAGTAAATGTTTCCTCAAGGACCATAAGACGTCGATTAAATGAAAACAATCTACGTGGGTGCGTTGCTCAGAGAAAACCGCTTGTATCAAAAAAAATCTGAAATCTAGGTTACAGTTTGCCAAAGCTCACTTAGACAAACCAATTAGTTTTTGGAAAAACGTGTTCTGGAGCGATGAATCCAAATTCTGCCGGTTCGGATCGGATGGGAAAAAATATGTATGGCGTCCAAAAAACAGGGAATATGATCCAAGGTACACCATTAAGACGGTGAAATACGGTGGAGGCAACGTTATGGTCTGAGCTGCTTTTTCATGGCACGGCGTTGGCCCCATCGTAAAAATTGACACCAAAATGGACCAGAACGTGTACAGAGATATCCTATTGGATCATATGATACCCTACGCAGAAGACAATTTGCCGTTATTATGGCGCTTCATGCACGATAACGACCCTAAACACACTTCAAAGTTAGTGAAGTGTGCCTTAGAGGTGAATAAAATCGACGTTTTGAAGTGGCCAGCACAGTCACCCGATCTTAACCCGATCGAGAATTTGTGGAATGATGTTGAAGATCATATTGAGCAAAAAAAAAACAACCAATTTAACACAATTGTGGCAGGAGATTCAAAATGCTTGGTATGCAATTCCAAAGTCACGATGTGAGGCTTTGGTTGAAAGTTTGCCAAGAAGAATTGCTTCTGTACTGCAAAATAAAGGGTTCCCTACCAAATACTAAGAAAAACTTAGAATTGATAAAGGTAAGTAAAATTTTATCAAGAAATTGTTGAATGTGCTAAATTCGTGTCCAGGCGAAAAATTGATGTTTCTACATTCCATACTTTTTTCTTCTTACAGATGTTAAACATATTTGATGAAGTACTATGTAAACATAGTGATATGTATATGTAATGTAAATAAAATATAACTAATTTCAAAATAAGAAAACAAATTGAAAATTAAATGGTTTTTATTTTCTTTAACAAGTGTGCTAAATTCTTGTCCACCACAGTATATATAATTGTCATTTTCATCTTATTTCCGATTTCTTGAATTACTGCTGTATATCAAAACTGATTATACTTTGTCTCATTAATAATCTTAAATTTGTGCTTTAATCCTTTGGTTTCTAAACCATAAAGTAAGTTTACAATCAAATCATATTCTAATTAGTTTAAAAGCAAAACAATATATTTCAGGAAACTGAATTAATGAATAAAGAACCACTTGTTCTAAATTGCATTTGGCTGTCTTTTCTTAAAAAGAGATTCAAAATCTTCAAGAGACAAGCGGATTAACCCAACAAAACGTAAAAATCTTTATGGTTTATTTTTACTCTCTCATTTTCACACCAGAGTTGAGAAAAAGTGATTACAAGAAAATCTCCACAAATTTTACTTTAAAATTTAATTAAAGAGTTTTAAATACTAATTATACAAGTAACTAAATAATTTACATATAGGTACTATTATACAAACATTTTTTTTAATGTAAGTGTAAAAATATTTGTAGTATGAAGCTATTTAAATAAAAAATGATGACCCGCTCTCGAGATATTGAATTAAAAAAAAAATTAATATGTTTTTAAAAATCGCCCCCATAAAAATTGTTTGGTCAAAAATTGAAAATTCGAATTTACTCAAAAAGAAATCGATAGATTCTTATGAAATGTTCTTCAATTTTTTTTTAATTTGACTTTTTCCAATAAAAAAAAATATTTTTGTATTGCTCCAAAAGGATATTCCACATAGAACAGTTATTTTGTTTTAAAATTTTGTCAAGAGCTCATGAACAGTTTTCAAACACTTCTTTTATGATGACCAAAAATGTAAAAATTGATGCTTTGTATTTAAAAAAAAAACAATTTTTTTTCAAAATTTGATATCTCGAAAACGGGTCAACATATTTTACGAAAATGAAATTGGGAATGTATATTAATATGTTCACACTAAAAATATTTTAAAACAAAAATTGAAAAATGTTATGCACGTATACAAAATTAATTAAAAATAAAATGCACGACTGGGTCGCACGAACTTGCTCCTGTATTCAAAGAGTCTGTTTAAAAAAGTATCTATGTATATAAGATTTAAAAATATGCCTGTAAAATAAGTTTGTCTTCAAAGATATAAATGCCATTTGATTTGTCGAAAAAACCTCCATTTTTCAATTTTTTTGGGAGGGGGTTACATTCAATACAGTTAAAATAATTTAAAAAAAAAAAACTATTTTAAGATTCAAAATTTTACCTGAAAAATAAGTTTGTCTTCAAAAATTTAAATGCCATTTTATAAATAAAAAAGCCCTTGATTTTTCAAATTTTTCAATTTCGTTCTAAAAATATTTTTGGTATGCAGTTGCTTAGTGATTGTAAATATACGCTCTACATTTGAATTTCGTAAAAAAATATTAACCCGTTTTTGAGATATAGAATTTTGAAAAAAAAAAATTCAATATTTTTTTAAAAATCCAAACAACAAAAATTGCACTATTGATAATAAAATATTGTTAAAACAATATAAGAGCTTATTCAAAAAAAAAATTATTGAAATCAGTACATAAATTGCTGAGAAAATTAAAAAACAAAATAACGGTTTTATGAGCGGTACCTTTCCTGAGCAATAAAAAAATATGTTTTTCTTATTAAAAGAAGCCAAGATAAAAAATAAAATTTTAGAGAAAATTAAAAAAAATCTATCGGTTTGTTTTTGAGAAAATTCGAATTATCGTTTTTTGACCAAAAAAATTGTATGGGGGCCACTGTTGGTTTTGATCTTAAAAAAAAAATGAAAAAAACGCCTAACGTGAATCTGCTCAAAACCTTAACTTCCAAGTTTGAACTCAATCGGCCCAATGGTTTAGGCTGTAGGAGCGTGGACAGACAGACAAAATTTTGCACGAATGCAAAACTTGCCATATAGTTCCTATATGTCGCAAGGAAAAAAGTGCTCAACGATTTTCGAAAAAATATTTTGAAAGGTTTTTTTGAGAAATCAATTGCCATTTGCATTTTTCAAGACAAAGTTAATTTGCAGATCTATTTTTACCAGGAGTTTTAGTTAAAATTTACGGGATTTTTCGATAAAGGAAACTCTCAATTCTCAAAGGAATCCCAGAAAAATTGTATTTAATGTAGTTTAGCAAAACTTAACTTGTGTATTTTCGAAGGTTGATGTCACTAGAAAAATATAACATAGAAAATAAATCACAGAAATTTATACATATTACTAGAGGCATCTATTGACAAAACCGGCAAATTTCAACTAACACTCCCGGTAAATTGATTCTTTGGATACAGGAGGAAGATAATTACACTTTCAAGAAATTAAAATGCATATTTTTTTAATTACAATCATTTTGATAGTATGCTTACGATGAGGGGAATTGAAAATATTTTCGCTATGGACATGGAGGGAAACTTTAATTTAATTGAAATTATTTTTATTTTTCAGCACAATCTCCTTTTGTACATTTAATATATTTTTACTTCTTGAGATTTATTTTTGTGTCTCCTCTAAAATGTAGTTTTCCTCTCGGAAAATAATTGCTTAACACGAAAATATTTTTTCAAATCAGATAACAAATTATGTTCACAGGAGGCCAAATCTAGGTTATAGGGTAGGTGATGAATTTTTTCGAAACCTCAATCGCGAACAGCAGCCTTTAAAACTCGTGCTTTGTGACCTGGAGCAATGTTGTTAAGAAGCAACACAACAGCAGGCGCGGCGGCGGCGCGCGGTTCCGTCAGCTTACCCCTTTTCTTTCTCTTAATTTCTTCCCTCAAATGTTGCAGAGCGGATGTGGAGGATTTGGTGTTTATGGTTTCACCTTTGTTTATATATTCGATCAGGAAAATATGCTTTTATTAAAAAAAATTGTAGCCACGACAATTCGGGTAGAAGGAGTGACTTTAAACTTCTTCGGCGGTCTGCAACGCATTCTTATGCCACTTCATGGACTCCTATTTGCTCTTAGGGTCATAATGAACAAGATCAAGAATTGGGAAGGGGGTTTCACGTTCACCACAGAGATCCAAATACTCCCTAGAGTAAGCTATCCGCACTTATATTTGAGGTTCTCGAAGCATTCTCAAGACACACCTTACACTCACACAAGGTTGGTATTCTCTGCTATAATTTTTACCCTCGTTTGGGAATCCTTCAGTGACCTTTCTTACATTTTTTTTCCGCGAAGAAGCAGTAATCGAGCAACTTCAGCGAGGGTCATTCTCAATGCTCTCTACCTCTTTGAAATTTACTTGACAATTTCTAGACGTCAGATAAGAAAGGTCCAGAGTCTTGAATCTTTTTTTATTTTTTCCTGTTTTTTTTTTAAAGATTCCTTAATTTCGTAATTATGGTGAATCCAAACATTAAGATTTGTTTAACTAAGAATTAAAAGGCATTTAATAATCACAACAATGTAATATTTTAACGGTATAACAGTTAAATAAAGGTGTTACCTGATTAATAAGTCAATTTGCCAATATCATAAGACCATAACTTCGATACCGAAAGCCTTATTATTGAGTTACTTTAGTGAGAAGTTAATATTAAAAGCCAAATTTGAAGAACATATCTGTTTGTCGAAAAAAAAGCTATAATCTTTTGCATATAAAAGAAAAGAACAGTAAATAATTTAGAATTATTATTATTTAAATCTTTGTTTATTCTTTCATTAGCATTAGCTATTTCTTTGTACAGACTTTGTTCACCCGAATTTGAATAGTTTGAAATTAATTGAGGGATCCGACTATCTTGTATTCAAACCGCTTTTTCGTTAGTTTACAATATTAACTTAATTGGTTTGAATTTAACATTATCAATATAGAAATATGGCATACAAATAAATTATATACAATAAAAAAATATTGAAAGCCCTCAAAGCTCAAAATGGGACACACATTATAAGAACAGGAATACAATAAATAAACTTCCAGAACATTCACATACATATATACCCAAGTACACTGTACAGTGTACAGTATATGTACATGTACACTACACATCCTCTGAGTACTGACTGAAAGTCATTGTCCTCATTTCCATTTTAACTATGCTTAATGTTTACTTTATTTTTATTATTCCCATCCGAAAATTGGGTTGACACTTTTGGCAGACTGTTTGCCTTAAGCTATTTTATTAAATTCTACGAGAGTATATTTTACTGTTTGCTGCACCGGCACCCAACAACTTCGTACATAACATTATTATACTGTACTATAAATGAACTCAAAACAACTTTATATGATTTGTAGTTACAAAAATAAGGACATGATCATGATGATGTGTGTCTGAGTATGTTATTTAAAGTTTACATATGTATGTATGCATGTTTGTAGTTTCCTGAAATTATATCAAAATCATATAAATTACTTATGGATACAATATTAGTTGTTGTTGTGGTTTTATACAGAAATGAAGAATTTTAGATAGAAGTTTGAGTTCTCTCTACATACATAATATGTATACATAGTTGATTTAGATTCCTTTTGGCTATAATTTAGTCCTCCTACGCTTGGAGTTGTTTTGTGCTTATAAGAACAGGGAAGGAGTCACTATTTCTCTACCTTTAAAATTAAATTTTGGATATATGTAAATGTAGCAATACTTATAAAAGCATGCTTAATGCAGTATAAAAACCAAAAGTTCAATAATGAAAACACGCAAGTATCAACAATAAGTGTTGGTATAAAGAAGAAATAGTTAATTATAGCAGCTATACACTATTGCCCTCAGAGACAGTCTCCATCTGAAAACGACTATGCTGAACTCTTAAATTTGTAAAGGCATAATTTCTTCATTGCTGGTGACTGCACAGCATTGTAAAATGGTAAATAAGAAACCGCATGGAATTTCATGCTTCGAAAACTCAATGCTGTCTTGTATCGTTAAAGCTAGATATACCCTTTTTGCAACTATCTATGAGTAGCACTTGAGTCAACGAAACTGAAAATTTCGATATCATCGGAATGTGCTGTGCATCAGCAACCACCTCTTGTGGAGCGATCACATATGCGATGTCACCAAAAATGCCGAAAGATGTCTAGGTCTTTTGAGACGATGCATGCAAGAAATTTGTCTCTCCTTCTGATCTGACTACAATCTACAAAACCTATATACGTCCGAAACTTGAATATAACTCCCATGTCTGGGCTGGTGCTCCAGTAACTTATTGTAAAGTAGGTATTCAAAGAAGAGCTTTTAAAATGACTGGTGACTTAACATCATCAACTCTATTACGTCACTCGAACACTGTCGTAAAGTTTCTTGTCACACCCTTTGACAAGGTTTGGCACTTGGGACATGATAACATACCTCATGGAGACTTTCCCAGGCGGTAATACAAAAAACGAAAGAAAGTGGAAGAGAGTGTTCCAGGGCTAACCTTGTATCTTTTATACACAAGGAATATTTTAGGTGGTATCAACGCTATCATGACCACCTTTACTTAACTGCAATATTAATGCCAGATAAATCCATAACAAGGGCTACACACAAATTAAAATACAGTCGATAAAGTAAGTGTTTTGACGCAAAAGTATTATGAACAGTTAAGTAGTACCTTAATCCAATATTGCCAAATACCTGGAAATGACTTTGGATGCAAAGCTTAAATGGAAAAAGCACATCAAAAAGAAAAGAGAAGTACACTAAAATGAATTGGTTAAAAGGAGATAACTCTAACCTTTCTATCGAGAACAAACTTATGTTATATGTCAGCAATTAAAACCCGCTTAGACATAAACCATTCAACTATGGGACTGCACAAAGAAAACAAATGCTGAACCCATCAAAAAATTGGTATATGAGAAAAACGATCTACATCGTTACCTTGAAGTGGTTAAAAAACACGCTATATCATACATATCAGCGTCGGTAAGGTCATAACAATTTCGAAATGGAGACCGTCTTAAATGTACTGGAAAATCTTAGTTTAAAAAGAACCAAGGCTCATGAGTTAATGGTCTAAAAGCTATGAGAAAGTATTGCAAAGTAAACTTTCCCTAAAGTAAATAAATTAACAACGAAAAATCATTTGACGATATTTCATAGACTGGTCACTGATCATTAAACGGTGGTTTTAGTGCGATAAGAGTCCTAAATTACTCGGTACCGATTCTTACCGAGTGTCTTTTCAAGATTTCTTTTGGAAAGAAATAAAATACAAATTCCCGAAACAAATAATACATTTTTACTTGTTGTGAAGAATTTTTAACCAATGGAACCTTATAAGTACGTATTAGATGAATACAATTCCAGAATTAATGAAAAGTGATTTATAAAGTGATATAATAAAAACCAATACCAGTATTCCAATTTGATGCTCGAATACAAATTTAAAAAAAAAAATCACATACAGTTCCGGTCAAAAAATTGCACTTAAAAGTTTTTTTTGGACAGATGATAAAACTAAATTGTTCTGTACGGTGGAAGGGGTATAAATATGTACATTAGCAGGCCTCCAAACTCAAAACTCGATCCCAAATACACATCAAACACGGTGTAGAAAATCTTTATGTTAAGATATTGGAGAGTTAAAATGTGGCCTTATGAAACTAAGGAAATGGCTTAGAAAAAAGGAACGACCTAAAGTACACAGCAAACAAGTCAAGAATTGTTGCTAGTTGATACTAATAAATGGTATGCACACACGCCATACCTAAACCCAACTAGAAATGTTTGAGCTGAGGTAATGACAGAAGTGTCCCGGCGTAAGCCAAGTAACGATAAAAACTCTAGTATATCGTTAAGAGGTACTGGAAATCGATTCCTGTTGTACACGTGTACGGTTTTTAAACTCTATGTAAAGGCGCTGTGTAGCTGGTTAAAGAAAATAAAGGACAAGTCACCAAATATTGTTGTGAACCACAAATTAAAAAACAAAAAAGAGGCTGGAATGCGACCCACACTGATAACTTCCCATCCCGTCTGTCGATTTGTCTTGCTTAAAAGGTTTGGAGGTTGAATAATTTAAAAAAAAAAAAAAAATTACCAACAATATTTTGCATATAATGGAAAACTTTGATTTCAAGTTTTAGTTGCATTTCTTAAAAGTTTTTATCTATACTATTATATAAAAGCGAAAACATTTTAAAGTTTGTTACGCACGATCTCAGAAAGTAGTCAACCGATTTATTTGAAATATATTTTATTATTTTCTATATTGTTATGAGAGTGTTTATTATTTTTTTATCATTAATTATTTGTCAAACTTAATTATTATTAATTTTACATTTTTTGTCCATTTTTTTTCATTAGTTGACTTATACAACCACTCATATCTTAAAACCTATACAATAATCGACAAAGATTAGCATTGCTTCATAAAGTCAATATTGTTTCGCAAATTTTAAGCCTAAAATCACTTCTAAGTTAAACATACAACCTGAGAAATAAATAAAAACGAATTATAAAATTATAAACTTTTTGAATTTATTTTATCCAGGAAATTAGATTCCATCACAATCGCGAGGTCGCTGCTTTGTTTCATTTCATTATCATTCCAACATTCTTAACTTTCTTTTCTTCCCATGCTCTTTCTCTCTTAATATGTGTTCCATAGTAGTTACGTTTTTTCTCTTACCTACCTACCTACATATTCAATTTTTCTGTATTGTATAGTTTATCAACTAACCTACACACACACATTATTTTTTTGTTTCTCTAATTCTATCGTCAAATCGCTGAGCAGTGTGGGCTCTTTTTTTTTAAGTTACTATGGACATTTAATAAACTACAGTGCCGTGCACGTGAAATGCCGATTTATCTGAAGAAAAATTAGATCTTTTTTTATTTTTCTGGATCGAGGAAGTGGATAGATTATAATTCTTCCAATTTAAAAATAAAAAAAGTTCTGTTATAATAGCTTGAATTACCAATTTTGAATCACTTCCTCGAACAATAAAACTGAAATTAAGTTAAAATTTTCTTTACAAATAACTCGAAGAAGGTACTAACAGTGACGTCGATAAAAAGAGCACACAAATGTGGGTAGGTTAAGTCAGTTGCACTGCACTGAACATGAGCAGATGAATAAAAAAATGTGTCTATGGATATTTACACACGCATATCTACCTATAGATGTATGAGAACATTAAAAACACAAATTTGTTTTTTTTTTTTTTACCGCAAATCTATATCTACAATTATATAAAAGCGAAACCATATTTTATTTTGAATAATAGTAAGAATTGTAATTTTATTAACTTGAATTGGAGCTCGTCTATATACATATAAACTAAAATTAATATTATTGTAGAAAATATGCTCAGTCCCATTGAGAAATTTTTTCATATGCTAATACTAATATTCAAAAAATGTTCGTGGTTACAATTTGCGAAGCAACGCGAGCACGGGTCGGCTAGTTTTTTATAAGATAAAATTAATCTAAAGCCAATATCTCAAATTTTTGAAAAGATATTTGAGAAGAAAATCAATTTTTACCAACTTTTAGTAATGTTTTTTTTTAAGTTTTTATTTTAAAAAACTGTCAATTTGATTTTTTCAAAATTTTACCAGTTGTCAAAAACGTTATGTTTTATTGCACAAAATTATTTTGGAGATAACATCATTTTTTGTTCGTAAAATATTCGAGTTGACCAATATTTTTTTTCGTTGTTAGTTGGAATTTTTTCCAAAAATATACTAGTTTGGTATTACGTCATGATATATAATATACAGTTTAATTTAACTCATTAGCGTTATTGGTTCGTGAGATATTTTGGGTAAACCAAAATATTCACCTTTTTTTTAAATGGCTATGGTAAAAAATCTGCCCAGCATCTTTCTGCATAACAAAATTTATTTGAAGTCGATATCTCTGCTGGTTCTTGAGCTATGGACGACGAAAAAACTTTCCGACCGTACGGACATACGGACGCACGAACGTACGTACACACGCACGCACAGACATCTCTCTGAAAATCTTTTATTTGGAATCTAGGGTCCTTGAAACGTCGAGAAATGTCAAAATTTTCATTTCGAAAAATCGGACCCATTACAATAATTGCCTATGGGAAGTTAATAAATTGGATGGAGCAGCAGTCCGTTGAGAACTAGGGCCTAGTGACTTACAACTCTCAACCATTCCTGTGTGCTAGTACTGTTGTCCAGGATAGAGGGGACCTATAGTTTTAAGGCGAATCCGAACGGTAATTTGTGAAAGTACTTTTCATGACAAGAATTACTATTGGAGAATTTGTCAATTCCTCCCAAGAGGCAGTACCTGTGAAAAAACTTTAGATGGCATAAGCAGGGATCGAACCCAAGACCTCTGGTATAACAGTCCAACGCACTAACCATCATGCCTACAAATTAATACCCAAAAACAGTTAAGAAAATGCAATTTCCATTTTGTGATGTGATGTGATTTTTTTGACTGAAAACATTTTAAAAATGCTTTGGAAATTCTACATACATATCTTAAGAAATAGATTTGAAATAACTTTTTTTGTACAATTATTTAAGGGCAACAAAACACAATTGTATGAAAAAAAATATGAATCTATATATACAGATTTACAATTTAAATATTTTCTACTCGAAATCTTCGCAAATACATTTTTTTAAAATTTTCTATTGTGTTTCCAAAATCAAAATTTTTGAAATTGCGCATTTTTCGAAGAAGAATCAAAACTACGAAAAAGTGAGATTGTTTAATAAATCCGGCTTTGTCTCATTAGAAGATTTCGAATGCCCTTTTCAGAAAGAATCTCTTGTAAAAATTTAATTTTGATTTGTCATAATAATGCAGCGCAGTGCCAGGGCTAGGGACCAGGACCGAAACAGGGATAGAGACCAAGACAGAAATAGTTATAGTTGTTGATTCTGCACTCAAAACCATAAGCAGTTCAGTTCGTTTTATCGTTTGTAATTTTATCAATTTATTAACCCAATGACTTTTGACCACCACAAACTTCTCCTATCCGGATATTTCGAATTGCGGATGTTTTAGTTTCCTAGAAGATTTCTTGGTTATGTTATTATACAAATCTATATGCACACACAATGTGTATCATTAACTGTTATAGTTGTAAGGATATTTCATCATTTGCTTGCCGCACCAAACGAAGGCATTTTGCCAATTTACTCATTTGCTAAATGAGGAAGGACACCATCGCATAGCCATGAGTGTGGGTGGGTAGAGTGTGCATAATATGCAAATAGTTCAAGTCACAGCAACAGGATCTCAAGTTTCAAATGGCTGTCCTTAAAATGTTCTAAGGGTCATTGTACAACATGGTTCTTTCATCCTCCTCTCCTCCCCACTCATCGCCCTTTCCCTCATCAAACAAACATTATTATAAATTGCAATGATGAAGAGCAATGTGACTCTGTATGATGAAAGGATCCCTCTGTGTGTATACTTGACTCTCTGCTGCACTTAACACCTTGAAGTTGAAGCCGGCTTGTAATGACTCTGCATCTGCTGCACTCTATGATGTGATGATGTTTGTTTTTGTTGAACAGACTCCTTAAAAAATACAAAAAATAAAAATATGGTGGGGGAAAACGCAAAGCAAATTTTCAACACTGCATAATTTAATAGAAACTCGATATAAAAAGGGATTCGCAATTAGGTTTTTTTGGGTTCTACATATCGTGTGCGTGGATGTGTGTATTTATTTTTTAAGTTTACTTTCATATATATTTTCACACCCTCTATGTTTCCGGTTGGCCCTTGTGCATAAATTATGACACTAATTAGCACGCGAGATATTAAACAAAGAGGAAGTGCTGCTCTTATGCAAAGTAGGTAAACAAAAATTACAAACATCAATTCGTAGGACCTCATACAAAAAACCATCACCTACATATATTTACATACTTATTTATTTTACAAAATTGTATTTAATTTTTTGTGCAAAAATAAAATATGAAAACTTTGACTGGCAGTAGATTAATTTTATACTTAAATAAATCTCTATAATAATTTAATTTGCAGAATGTTTAACATTAAGGGTGGATACAACGGAAGGGTTTGGTTAAATGAGTTTTTTTTTCATGTATTTATGTCTGTTTTTTAAAAAAGCAGATGAATAATGTGCATAATATGCGAAGGATAATACCCTTCAATTGCTCCTAACGGTGGTGGTCGGTGAGTCAAGCTTTGAGCGCTATGTGGATTATGTGAAATGGCAGGGTAATTAATAAATTAATTACCGGTAAGTGTTAATGGATTTGCTTTTGTATTAAATGTTGGGATTTGACAAACATATGAAACAATTCCTGGTATGGAAACTAAAATACCATATAAAGCACTGATTTAATTCTAGATCAGTCGTAGAGTAGGTGAACATTGTAAAATGTTGGGAAATCATTTGACACTTTGTTTTGATTACCACAAAAAAAAAAAAAACATTTTGTTTCGTTCAGACTTAAGCTCTTTCGCTCTCCCAACAAACGTCTCCATTTAGCAAGGTTCTTAGTCTCTAGTTGCAAACTCCAGGTTGGTTGAGGTATCATTCCACTTGCGTGCGCCACTTGATTAGCCTTAACTGAGCTGTCCTGCTGGTGAAGATTCGAAAACGTTGCAAGCCGAAACGATGTTTTTTATAACCTTGTTATCTTTGACGTAAGACTTTTATTCTAAAAATCAAAGCACCATCTCTATTTCAGTTATAGGAAAACGTTTGATTAATGCATTTATTTCGAAAGCTTGTTTGGTTTTAAAAATAATGTAATTAATATGACGGCCGTGATTTTCTTTACATTGACACAAACTTATCACAAAATTTTGGTAGGGTTTCCATTAAATAACAGCTTGAATTTTGGTGGAATATTTTGGAATTAAAGCTTTCAGCTGTTCCAAGTCTTGCAGTCTTGCAGACCAGCTCTCCATGATGGATCGTTATAATAATGAGTACATTGTTGCTATAATTGTTTAAAATTTGTTTCATTTTTCGCGCCCTATAGACATCTCAAAACAACCCAAGGTGTTCTTATCCGTTTTCTTTATGTTTCTTGTTGATAGAAGAGCAGAAGTAATAACTGTATTTCTTTGGTTGTTCGGAAGAGCAAGGAACACACAGAGCTTTTCTGTTAAAATTACATCCCATCCCTTTTCTTATAATTCATTTTGAATATCTTTAAAATGCTAGAAACACAGTGTAAGCATTAGGCAAAGAAGGAGGGGTTTTAAAATGACATTCACTGTACATTGGTTTTAAATTCTTTAACATTGCGATGAGTGGGAAAGGCAGAATGTGGTAAGGCATTCCACATTCACGTAGTACGACCAAAGAACGAATCTCTGTACTTGATAGTACGATCGAAGTTGAGCTCGAGGGTATACTGATGAGCATTCCTAGAAGCTCGAGTATTACCGTTGAAAATGTGGTTTATTAACGTTTACTTTTGAACTGCAAAATGAATAACTCTGTATAACAGAAAAACAATTAAAAGCGATTATATCACAAACAAGGGATTGAAACAATTTAGGAATAGCAGACAATTTCGCTATAGGCCTAAATTTGTAATAACTTTTTTATGGACTGACGTTAGGTATGAATATTTCCAATGATCTGGGAACTTAGAACATTTCAAAGAATCGTTGAAAAAAAGAATCAATGGATAGGAAATACTCTAGCTCTAAATGTTGTCACGCATGGAGGCATCAGAAATTGAAAAACTTATTGATGTAAGATGACTGTACTTTTGTGTTTTAGAAACAAAATTAAGAGATGCTTGCAGAAGAAAAATCTTGAAAGGAAATCTGAAAATAATCTGCGAACATGTTTGGAATCGACTTAGGAAAATGGTTTGGAAAATTTTGAATCGTATTCGAAATGAATTGAGAGTAGAAAAAGTTTGAATAAGTAACAAATTCGTATTGCAGTTCTTGGTAAACTCTAAGCGTCTCATCACTCTTCGATATATTGAACTTCAACCAGGTCGTGTTTGTTTTATTTTTTTAAATGCGAATCAAAGCATGTCGTTCTTCTATTTAAATCAAATAAGATTTAAATTATTATTATTAAATCAATAAGATTTCATAAAGTCGTAAAATTATTTCATCTAGGTTTCCAAAATAATTTGGTGTAATAAGTTAAATTCATAGCTGAGTAAAGCTATATTTTTTAAAGTCAATCTCGTGGACAGAGCAAGGGTGTGTTTTCAACAGATCGTGTGTTTAATCGATCTACTGGTGTGTTTACTTTCAGTATACTGAAACTAATTTGGCACTCTGCAAGTTTTCCAAAAAAAACTTTTATAAGAAATGTTTACAAATGCATATAACAGTAAGACCCAGACATTTGTCTCTCACTTAATTGTGCCTAACCCACTTTTATTTTTGAGAACTTATATTCGAATGATTCCTTTATATATATTTCTCTTATAGGTACCTTTCAATTGAAGGTACCTATAAGATGAGTAAACGTCTAAAATCAGGAAAAGAAAAATACGAAAACTGCATTTTCTTAAAGGTTGTTTTGTTTTATGCGTTAAAATTCAATATAATAATGTTAATATACCACAATGATAGAGACTTTTTTCTGTAATCTATATATGTTTATAAAAATCAATGCCACTTTTCGTTGGAATGTTATAACTCAACAATGCCTTTACCGATTTGGCTAATTTTGGTCAATTATTCGTGGAAGTCCAGAGAAGGTTTGTACGTAGAGAAAATTAAAAAAATCTTGAAGAAGTGTAAGATCAACATCTTTCTATACTCCCATATAGAAACAATTTGTACTAATAATTAAAAGCCAATTTGAACCTTTGACAAAACAATCGAAGATAAAAAAGTAACGTTAGTTCTGTCAAACAAATTTAATGTCATCATATGTTCATCAATTTTTGCAAATTTATTTTATTGGTGATGAAAATCGTGAATTGGATTAACGTTGTGCAATAGTTTCAAATACAAGACGAGAAATTATTCGTGAGCTACAAAGGTTTTTCCATCAGCATAACGCATTAGTTCAATTGTTCAAAATTGCTCTTGATCGTATGCCATCTGATAATCACAAAATTGTAATAGCACCAAATTGAATATTCAACAAAAACATGTACATATGTATATGACACAATCATGCAAGCCGTTTCCAATAATGAAGGTGGATTATATTTCTTGGATGCACCTAGTGGTGCAGGCAAAACTTTCGTTGTATCATTGATTTTAGCGACTATTCGATCGGAACAGAAAATTGCATTGGACCGCACACTCTGCATTAAAATTGCCTTTGAATGTACAGGTGATTGAAACTCCAACTTGCAATATTTCGAGAAATTCTGCAATGGCAAAAGTTCTGTGATTAACGTCAATTATTTTATGGGATGAGTGCACAATGGCAAATAAAAAATCAATAGAAACATTTAATCGAACAATTCAAGATTTACTCGGTAATCAACAGCTTTTTGGTGGTGCTCTGATATTGCTGTCAGGGGATTTTCTTCAAACATTGCCTGTCAATTCTCGATCAACTCCTGCTGATGAAATAAACGCCTGTTTGAAGTCATCAGTTCTTTGGAAATATGTACGAAAATTGATACTGAACATTAATATGAGTATTCACCTACATAATGATGCAACTGCCCATGAGTTTTCAAAACAATTGTTAGAAATTGGTGATGGCAAAATACCAATCGACAGTACCAACGGATTGATCACTTTACCGAACAATGTTTGTACAATTGCGCAATCTATAGATGAGTTGATTGAATGTGTTTTTCCGAATATTCTTCAGAATTACAGAAATCATGATTGGTTGAGAGAACACGCCATTTTAGCACCGAAGAACATTCATATCAATGCCAGGTGTAGTCACGACATATAAATCAATTGACAGTGTTATGAATCAAGATGAGGCAATTAATTATCCAATTGAATTTTTAAATTCATTGGAACCGGCTGGTATACCACCGCATTGCTTGAATCTGAGAATTTGTTCTTTGATTATATTATTGCGAATTATTAATCCACCAAAACTGTGTAATGGCACCAGATTGGCAGTGAAAAAGTTACTGTCAAATTTGATTGAACTACAATCTTAACTGGTAACTCAAAAGGAGAAGTGTGTTTGATACCGCGTTTCCCTAAGATTCCAACTGATACGCCATTTGAATTCAAAAGATTACAATATCCTGTGCGTTTATCATTTCCCATGTCCATAAATAGGGCCCAAGGGCAAACACTTCACGTTTGTGGTGTCAATTCGGAGGAATCATGCTTTTCACATGGCCAACTTTATGTTGCCTGTTCCAGAGTCGATACCCCTGTTTATTTATTCATGCTCAAAATGGAAAAACAAAAAATATTGTTTATCCAACTTTTTTAGACTAACCCATATAGACCCACCATAGTAAGAGTACCTAATAACTTTTTTATCTATTTTAAAATATCATAAATATCCTCAAAGTCTAGACAATATTCTTATTGCATTGTTTTCATGAATATACTAAATATATGAACACAATTTTTGTAATGGGATCTTAACCATCTGAAACTAATTCGTGTGAGTACAGAAAAACAAAGCCTGTATTATTCTCGTTACATTGATATTCAAATTTATAAAAAGAAATACCTGCAAATCATTCATAATGTTCAAGGATTTTACAAAGCGAACAAAATGATATAAAAGACGCTACAGAATATGTGCCTCTGTGCACGTTTCTTTACCCTCTAGAATCTAGATGATTTATTATAATCACAGTTTCTTCTCACTTTACATATATGTATGAACCTACAAAACCTCAACAAACTTTCAATGTATTCAAGAATATTATATGTATGGTTAGAGACTATGAAACCTCCTTAAACAAAAAAAAATAAAATAAATTGTTCCCTTCTGGAAGAAAAAAATGTTACTTACCGTGCCTTGAACATTTTTGGTATTAATTCATTTTTGTAGTGCTCTTGTCTAAGACTGATAGCAGTTAATGTGCATTTTGTCTGGTGTGCTCTGTGCTGCGTCTTAGTGGCAAAAAGGATATTGTCACAAATCTAGTCAAAATTACATGTAAACATACAAATACTCTTTCCTATAATCACCATAGTCACTACACTATAAAGACTTACCGTATGCAATTTGTCAGGAAAAAATGTTTAATTTGTGTAATGTCCTTTAATTCGATAATCAGTAAAAATGCTAACCCAATTTTCATTAATATTCACAACTTTTAATATTTTTTTTTGTTTTTGGGTTAGATATTGTTATAATTACAAATGTGTACAGTTTTTCGTTTAAATTTAAATAAAAAAATTGAGAGATGCAAAAAAAAAGAATTAAAGGACATCCTAGGCTTTGTCTTATCGTTGCTGTTAAAAAAAATTAAACAATTATGATTATGAGTTTTTGACTCATCATTAGATTTTAAGCCACAGGATTGTTTTGCAAAGTCCTTAAAAAAATATGTAAAGTTATTTTTTCGTTTTGTTATAATAATTGTAGTAATAATTAAATCCGAATCGGAAAAGCATGCAAACTTAAAACTACAAAAAAGTAAAAAAAAAAATATGTATATAAGAAATCGTATGTTCTTGGGTTACCCATCAAATAAGTTATTTCATGCAAGGTCCCTAAAAACTATAATTTTTTTACTGATGCATTTTACCCACAAAATACAGGATATAGCCCTGCAAATCCTTTTTATAGAGGGTATTTTAAATGCTTCTGTATGTAGGTAGATACTGATATACATATATTCTACCATCCATTCGAAGTACGTCTCTCTGCACCTGGCGCAGCCGATCCTGAGAAACGTGGTGATGAATTAGATGAGGATGGCATACTAAGAGCCGCAACCTCAGTTGCTTGCATTGTGTGAATGGCAGCAAGGAGTTTTTTACGTGCACCAAATGCCGTAATGCCCATTTGAATAAGGTCGTTTTCAGTTAGGATTGTGAACATTTCCAAATCAATTTCGTTCATAACGAAGGTTTCTGTAGGAAAATTGAAAGAAACGAAGAACATGACATATTAAATTGAGGTTAAAAAATAAAAGAAGAACTTAAGTCTAGACAGACAGTATTATTGTTGCTGGTACATTAATTGTCTTGAAGAAAAATGATACTATACATACTCTAAAAGTGTGACAGTCAGTGAACTTATTCTAATGTGCTTTAGCTCACGCAAAAAATCTGGGTTTAATTTGCAATCTAAGTTGGCAGCATATAAATATTGGTTTTGAATTTTGTAAAAAAAAAAGGCTGGGATGCGACCCACACTGATAACTTCCCATCCCGTCTGTCGATTTGTCTTGGTTAAAAGTTTGTAGGGTTGCGTTAAAAAAGTTTTTAGTTGAATTATTCTCAAAAATTTTAAAATTACCAACAATATTTTTCATATAAAGAAATAGTTTAGTTTGAAAATCTAGTTATGTTAAATAGATTTTTAGTCGAAAACAAATGTTTGCCAATTTAAGTAGCATTTCTTAAGTTTTTACAAGTTGGATACTTGAAATTAATTTGAGAGATATCAAGAACCGCAAATCAATTTTTACCAAATTTGCGAACTATTTCTTGTAGATTTTAGTTTTTTTATGAAAAAACCGACTGTTGGATTTTTATAAAAAATTAACTGAATACCGAAAACAATATTTTCTGTGAAATAAAAAAAGTTTGAAGACAATATTTTTAATTTTTGAAAAGCTATTTGAGTCGAAAGTAAATTTTACCAACTTGTATTAATTTTTTTTAGGTTTTTATTTTTTGTAAAAAAACTGTCAATTCGATTTTTCTCAAAATTTGTCCTAATATTGAATACAATATTTCTTATAAGTTAAAATTAGTTGGAAGCCATAATCTCAAATTTTTGAAAAGATATTTGAGACAAAAATCAATTTTTACCAACTTTTGTTAAATTTTTTTTAGGTTTTTATTTTTTTGTAAAAAAACTGTCAATTCGATTTTTTTCCAAATTTTACTGATTGTTTACAATAATATTTTTTGAAAGATAAAAGTAGCTTAAAGCCAATATCTCAAAGTTTTGAAAAGATATTTGAGGCGAAAATCAATTTTTACCAACTTGTATTAATTTTTTTTAGGTTTTTATTTTTTGTAGAAAACTGTCAATTTTATTTTTCTTAAAATTTGTCCTAATATTGAAAACAATATTTTTTATAAGTTAAAATTAGTTGGAAGCCATAATCTCATATGTTTGAAAAAATATTTGAGACGAAAATCAATTTTTACCAACTTTGGTTAAATTTTTTTTAGGTTTTTAATTTTTTGTAAAAAAAAACTGTCAATTCGATTTTTTTCAAAATTTTACTGATCGTTGACAACAATATTTTTTGAAAGATAAAAGTAGCTTAAAGCCAATATCTGAAAGTTTTGAAAAGATATTTGAGTCGAAATTCAGTTTTTACCAACTTTGAATAATGTTTTTTTAGGTTTTTATTTTTTATAAAAAAAACTGTCAATTCGATTTTTCTCTAAATTTTATCAGATGTCAGAAACATTATTCTTCGTTGCTCAAAATTGTTTTGGAGATGAAATCATATTTTAGTCGTCAAATTTTCGAGGTGACACATTTTTTCTTTCAGTTTTTTTGATTTGTAAAAAAAACCGTTAATTGGATTTTTTTCCAAAAATATATTTATTTTGTATTACGTTACAATATATAATATAAAATTTAATTCAAGTCTCTAGCGTCATTCGTTCATGAGATATTTAGGTGTAACCAAAATTTTCACCTTTTTTTTTAAACTGCTATGGTAAAAAAAACCACACACGATATTTTCTTGAGAGCCCTTTCTGCATCTTTCTGCGTTATTATCTGTATAACAAAATTTATTTGAAGTCGTTCGGTTTTTGAGCTATGTACGACGAAAAAAACGTCGCGAACGTACGGACGTACGAACGTACTTACACACGCACGCACAGACATCTTTCTAAAAATCTTTTATTTCGACTCTAGGGACCTTGAAACGTCGAGAAATGTCAAAATTTTCAATTTGTCAAATCGGACCCATTACAATAACTTCCTATGGGAAGTTAAAAAATCTTCATTCTATTTTTAAGTTTAAAAATATTTGATTTTTCGTTATAATAAGCACTTTTTTAAGTTTAGTTTAAAATATAAGCATGAGAAAAAAGGTACAAGGAAAAAAATCTAACATTCCTTAACATTTTGAGCTCAATTCCGTAATTTAGTACGTTTTTCTAGATAATGTATAATTTTTATTTTGAAAGAAGAATTGCATATGTACGTATGTCGTTCGAAGATCCGAAAGTAAAAGCAGACATTCAAAACTCGATGTGTTTTTATATTTTCCAGATTAGTATGAAGGGATCTTTGAAAATATTAAAAAGGCTTTAAACAGTGAAAATGATATTACGTAATTAATAAAAAGAAGATTGTTTGCAAATACACGACGAAACACTTAAAATAAGAATCGATTTTTTTATATAAAACAAGTTTCCTATACATTTTCACGCACTATTAAAGGATAATATCCCTGATTTTTGGGCTGGCAATATTTGCTGAACGAACATATTTCAAAAACAAAACGCTTTAACTTAAATTTTTCGCAATAAAACTTCGCCATCAAAAGGTTTTTTGTTATTTAAGCATTATTTATGCTTGGTATACCTAAGACTAAGATTGGGTATGTCATCAAACGATTTGGTGAAAACTGTCTCATACTCAAGGAAGCCGTTTCAAGGCAGTCATCAGCAACATATTGGATAAATCGGTTTCGAAGCTCGTAAACACCTTTTACAGACAATTTCGTTTTGCTCGAAAATATGTTAAGAGTACCTGTATTTAGTGGACTGTAAACTATAGGAAAAAAAGATGGTTAGTGTGTATGACTGCAACGATAGAGTTCTTGGGTTCAGTCGTTCTTTGACTTTCAAAGTGAAAATAAGTGTTTGAAAGTGATAAGTAGTTGACTTTTAATTAAAAAAATATAGTAAACTAAACTTGCATTTGTAAGGTTTTAGTGGTTTAAGAAGGCAGTGTGCCACAGTATTCATTAAGAAATCGTAGCCTAGTGGAGGTGGCGTCCGAAGACGAAGCCGGAGGTCGTGGGTTCGAGTCCCGGGCTGAGTCTACTAAAAATATTTATGCTTTTTTCCACAATCGTGAAATAGTGGATTTTATTGATTGGGAAGAGAAGCAGATGGAGAAGGAGAGGAAAGCAGGGGTATCGAAAGATACCTCTGCCAACAAATCAGGCGATCTGTCGGTGGTGCCACCAGCGGTACCGCAAACGATAGCAACAACATCAGGTCAGGCATCTGACCAGTCAACAACGGCCAGAAACCAAAAAAGGAAATTAAAAAAACAAAGCCCAAATATGGTTGAAAGAACCAATGCGGCTAAGCGGCAGGCCAATAAAAAACAAAGGGAAGGGAGTGGCAAAGGGGGCTTTACCACTGAAAGTGAGTTCTCAGACTACGCCGAGTCTGAGAAAACGGAATACATTTCCGAAGGTGGAGAGGGGCTCTTTAGGCCTCCGAATAGGGATTTAATCCTATCGGAGCCAGAGCCAGTCCCGCAGAGAAACAAGACTTTGGAGGTAGCGGCGGACCTCCAAGAAGAAAGAGAACTGGTGCAGGCCCTGCAATCCAAACAGGCAACCATCAGCCATTTCGAGCAAAGCTTGAATAAGCTCAAGGAGGAAATAAAGCCCCTCCTCAGTCAGCTAAAGCTGAAACAAGAGGCGCGCCGTCAACAAGAGGAAGCGCAACGGCAGCTGCAACAAAAACAACAGCAGCAAAAACAACAGCAACAACAACCACAGCAGCAAAAACAACCACAACCAAAGCCCGCTTCTAAAAACACAGGAGCGGAGCAAAATAAAAAGACGCCATCAACAGTGGCAGGCCCAATGTCTGAGGGCCCAGCGACTTCGGCTAAGGCCAAACAGCAGCAACAACAACAGCTACAACCAAGGCAGCAGGAGCAGCAGAAACAGCAGAAGCAACAGCAACAACAACAGCCACAGAAGCAGCAACAGCAGCAGAAACAGCCGCAGCAACACCAGAAACAACCACAGGCTGGAAAAGAAAAAATACCACCCATTAGGACGCATAAAGTTGACCTGGACGACATAAAACAGGTATGTAAGTCGGCCACTAAGGGCAATTTTTGTATCAAAATATTAAATGAAAGAGAAAAGAACTATTCGGTCCAGTGCTTCTCACTGGCCGAATACAACTTAGTAAAGGGGTTACTAAAAGAGGCCACAGCTGAGTTCTTCAGCTACACGCCTAAAAGCGAAAAATTTCAGACGGTCCTTCTGAAGGGCATAAGTTCCTGCACGGAACCGGAGGCGCTCTTAGCTGAGCTCCGTGAAAAAGCCACTGATGATCTCGATTTTATTGGGGTCAAGCCTTTCACTACGGTGAAGTCCAGGCGAGGGGGTTATAGGCTGCCAATGTTCCTCGTAACATTATCGCCCCAAAGCAGTTTTGATAGTGTGAAGAAAATCAAATCCCTCGACTATCAAACTGTACACTGGGATAAATTAAAAAGGTACGACGACATTTTACAATGTACGAAGTGCCAGCGGTTCGGCCATGCCGGAGCCAACTGCAATATGCAGTTGCGCTGCGTCAGGTGTTCTGAAACCCACAACGAGGGAGAATGTAAGCTGGGGAATGAGCGGGTTGAGGACTTAACCCAGCTCAAGTGTGTCCTTTGTGGAAACCAAGGGCACCCGGCTAACTATAGGGGCTGCCCTAAGGTCCAACAAATAAAACAGAAACAGGCCAGCCAAAAAGCCGAAGTAAGTCGAACAGTTCGACAGGCTCCAACACAAAAATTCGTGGATCCCAAATTCTCTTACGCCCAAATGGTGTCAGGGAATGGGAATACGAGACAGGCTCCACCAACGGCTGCCCCAAAGGCCCCCGTGCCTAAGGCACCAGAGGTGCAGCCTGACATTGTAGCCTTGTTGTTGAGCATTCAAGGTCAACTAACAGGGCTGCAAAGTCAGATAAAGGAGCAAGGCAAAAGGGTAGATCATCTCTACTCTTTGTTGCCTGGCTTGGCGCAATTTAGACCATAATGGGCGCGCTGCCGGAGACGCGCCTAAAAGTCCTAGCTGTGAATGTAAATTCACTGATTAGGATTGAACGAAGAGCCAATATGTTCCAATTGTTGAAAGACTACAGTCCCGATGTGTTTATGGCTAGTGAAACTAAGCTAAACCACAAACACAAATTGACTCATAAAAATTACAATATCGTAAGAAGAGACCGGCCCGACTCCACTCAAGGGGGCGGTGTAGCTCTCTTTATACGAAAAGGCATTAATTATAAAGTCATATACAACAATGAATTGCGAAAGCTCAAGACGCTAGAAGTTTGCGTTGTATGCATCTCTCTCACTCAAGGGAAGCGGATGTATATGATTGCGGCTTATGCGGCTGGAGCTCCGCAGGTTACTTACTTTGCTTCAGAACTCGAGATTCTTTTTAGGGAACTTAAACTGAGCTTGGAAGAAAACTATTTCATCTTGGCCGGTGATTTGAACGCAAAACATGAAGATTGGGGAAATCAACATAGTAATCCCAGAGGTAACCATCTTTTTAATTTGATGGATCTTTACAGCGTTGAATATGGCGTCGACCTGCTGGCTACTGAAAAGCCATCGTATCCAAGAAGCGGCTCCTTTCTGGATCTTTTGCTGTACGACACAAGACTGACAGTTACAGACAAAGTGGGTAATCACCCCCGTAACTGCTTACAGACAGTCGAGTACGACAGTGATCACTGCGGACTGGCTGCTGTAATGCAGATACCGAACGAACGCGTGGAGTTGGAGGAATACGTTGCAACGCACTCTTACAATTACAGTAAGATGCGCTGGCCTCGTTTCACCAACGCCTTAGCGAGAGAACTTCGTTCGAGTGACATAGCCCCACCAAACAACAGAAACCTGACAAATACAGAAATTGACCAACATTTACAACAAATGGACGAAACAATAAAACGAACGATGGAACGGACAATACCAAAGTACAAAGAACGGGACCAAATGGACGCTTACAGAAACGCGACTATTGACGCACTACGTAAGCACAAGAGTGGCTTACTGACAAAACTCAAGAACTTGTACAGACGACTTACAGACCCACACGACTTGGAGGTTAGGACACTGAAGTCGTCAATAAAAAATGTCAATCTGTTGATTAAGGAGAACTACAGGTTATCGATTAACAAGTACTGGGACCGCAAGATCCGGTCAGTTAAGTCCAGTGACCCTAGTATGTTCCCTAAAATCAACAAGATATTCAGGAAAAAGAACGACAATGACCTTCCGTGTCTGAAACTTCAAAGAACTGACGAGAACACAGACGTACTCAGGACAGCGCAAATAGATCCAGAAGAAGCCATCTTTGACGATGACTTTTTTATAATTGAAGATCCGAAGGAAAAAGTGGAGGCGGTGGGAGCTGCTTTCCAGCAAGTATACAAGGTGAATGCTAGCATTCGCCCCAACCACGACCTGGAAAACAGAGCCCTACTTAATCATTTTTACCTTCGAAATGATATAACACAATGGCGATCTGAGAACCGCGGTTTTGTGCGGTTCAATGACGATTCTTTGGCAAATGCCATAATCGCCGAGCAAACGGGACCAAGTCCCTTGTTAGTAACGAAGGTTGAGCTTCAGCTCATCTTCAACTCAATAAAAAATAAAAAGTCAGCAGGTGTCGATGGTATATCTAACGTTGTACTAAGACATTTACCGATGGAGGCAATTGACATTTACACCACACTCTTCAACAATGCACTGAATAATGCATATTATCCAGTGCATTGGAAGACCGCTGTGGTTCATCCTCTCCCGAAAAAGGGAAAGGACAACTCCAACCCGTCAAATCTTCGGTCGATAAGTCTTCTTCCGAGCATCAGCAAAGTTTTCGAAAAGATCATCAATAGGGCTCTGACTAAGTGGGCTGCGGACAACAAAATAATTCCGGATAAACAGTTCGGGTTCAAGGCGGGTCATGACACAATTCATGCTGCGTCTAAACTTGTTTCTGATATCCAATGGAATAAAACAAAACAACAATGCACAGGTGCTGTTCTGGTTGATTTGGAAAAGGCCTTTGACACCGTATGGTTAGAGGGTCTTTACCTAAAACTGCGCAGGCTTGGCATAAGCAAGCCATTGTTGTATATACTTTATGATATGCTTAACGGTAGAAAGTTTGTTGTCAAAAGTGGCAATGTAACTTCTACCACAACATTCCTAATTAAAAATGGTCTTCAACAGGGAGCGGTGAACTCGCCGATTCTCTTCAGCATTTACACCAGCGATCTGATAGGTAGTCTTACAAAGGCAATTGCGTACGCCGACGATCTTATTGCGTACAGAACGGCCCGAAAGGTTGAGGTTATTAGAATTCTCTTGCAGCGTGATTTCGACAAGATTCAGCGATATTGCGACGACTGGAAACTGAAAATAAATGTCCAGAAGTCGGAGACAATTCTGTTCCGGACTCCGTTGGCTAGAGCCACGAGGGATACGTGCAAGAACTGGCGCAAGATGGTTATCGTTGATCTTCACGGGCAGCCATTGGCGAGCAAAAGTGTAGTGAAGTACCTCGGTATCTGGTTAGATCAGTATTTATATTTCGACAGACATATAAATGCTGCTCTGACCAGGGCCAGAGGAGCCTTCGCTCTGACGAAACGGCTGTTTTTTAGCAGTCGGCTTGACCCCAGAGTGAAGGTAATTTGCTACATGGCCCTCATACGGCCGATGATCGTTTATGGTTGTCCTGTGTGGTTCAACGTTGCCCCTTCCCAGATGGAGAAGTTTCGGGTGTTCGAGCGGCAGTGTTTACGACGCTGTACCGGCTTATATCGAACAGCCGAATCTTCTTACGTGCATTACTATTCCAACGGGGTCCTATACAACGGGGCTCGAATCAACAGAATTGACAATTTCGTGATAAAACTCGTTCGAGGTCACATTGCAAGAGCTATGTCTTCGACCAACAATTTAATTTTCGGGGCGTTCTATCCGAACGACGAGTATTTTGAGAGTGCACGCTTGAGCGGCTTCATTCCACCAGAGGCATTCCTCTTTTTAGACAAATGCGGTCTGATACAGGATAGATTGGCAGTTCCGCTAATCTACCACGTCAGACGACGAACCGTGGATAGGCGACTCCTGTATAATCGGGACGTCATGGCACAAGGTGGAGCAGAGCTCCTTCGGTTCAGTAGGGCTGTGTCCGAACGGGACCGAACTGATAGGGTGAAGCAGGAGAACCAGTTTTGGTGGCTTCAATCGGCACTTGATAGTGAGTAGTCGGGATGGGGTTTTAAGCCTTGGCCGGCTTACATACTTGTTTTATAGTTTTAGGGTTTAGTTTTAAGTAGAATAGGCATGGTGGCACAAAAAAAAAAAAAACATACAAAAAAAAAAAAGTACAAAAAATACAAAAAAAAAAAAAAAAAATACAAAAAAAAATACAAAAAAATTACAAAAAAAATTAAAAAAAAAATGGAATAATCAAAAAAAAAAAGACAAAAGATGAAAAACAAAAAACGTTAGATAGTTAGATTTGCTGCTGTGGTTGTTCTAGTTTTAAGTAGTTTATAGGTAGAATAGGTAGTTTTAGTTAGCTTTAAGTTTTATATTAAGGACTGTATTTTAAGTAGTTTTTAAGTAAAAATAAAAAAGGATATATTGACATTAGTTTTTTTTCTAAATTTTCTAATGAATACAAAAATAAATAAAATGAATTGAAGTTAAATAGATCTTAGGGCCGAAAGGCATTAGCATTAAGTATTGTTTAACTTAGAGTGTCCGTATGGGACCAGTAAGTTAGTTGTAAGTTATGGTTAATTAGGCTAGTTTTATGAATTTTTGTCTAGCTTTAAGATAGATTTAAGATTGAATTAATAAAAATGAATTGAAAAAAAAAAAAAAAAAAAAGAGTTCTTGGGTTCAATCTCTGCCTAGCCTATGCCACCCAAAGTTTTTGTTACGGGTACTGGTTCTTGCGAGGAATTGACATATCTCCCAAGAGTAATTTTTTGTCACGAAAAGTGCTTTCTCAATTTCGTTGTTCGGATCCGGCATAAAAAGTGAAGAGGTATTTAGGAATTCATTTTGGAGCACCCCACTCCGTTATTTTGTTCTAAATAATGCCCTCACCAATTTTTTATTAAAAATAGAAACGTTTAATATACTGAGGAAATGATGTACTTTTCGGTGGAAGATTTGAAAGCCAGTTGAAAATGTGGGCATTTCTATGAAAACATTGTTTTTTCATTAACTCTAATGGTTGTACTTAGAATTTGGTTGAGCGTTGCTAGCTTTTTGCGATCTTCTCCAATTGTATGTTTTACAATTTTGGTAAAAATGTTAACATCATTGCAAAAATCGGTTTTCACTACTTTTGAAGGGACATAACTTACGGACACGAGAATTTATGACATTTTTTACGCACTATTTAGAACACCAAAAGTATGTTCTTAACAAAATTAATGTTAAGGCTCCGATATACATAAATACGTGTAAACATTTTGCAAGACCATGCGATGTTTTGCGTAATATTGTCAAATCGGCTCAAGGAAGTAGACCCATCTAAAAACGACGTTAAATATATAAATATTTCGTTGGGGCGTATACACAATTGTATTACAATTATTCTTTGTGTTGGTGTAAAAAAATATTACCAACACAAATAATGTCAACAAAGTTTCAAGTTTAAAAAAGACCACAAACAATAGTTTTCAAAATGTCTCTTAAATTTTAACTTCCCATATAGTAAAAATTTACTTTCGACTCAAATATCTTTTCAAAATAGAAAAATATTGGCTTCAAACTAATTTTATCTCACAGAAAATATTGTTTTCGACATTGAGTAAATTTTTTACAAAAATCGAACAGTCGTTTTTTTACGCAAAATTGTTAAAAATGTATGTTCGGTTCTCGATATCTCGTGAACAATAGAAGATATTGACTTCAAATTAGTTTCATTCATCCAATTTGTATTTGTTTATATAAAAAACAAAAATTTTTAAGAAATTCAACTAAAATTGATAAGAATTGGTTTTCGTTTACAAATCTCGTTTACAAAAATAGATTTTGAAATCAAACTATTTCATCATATGCAAAATATTGTTGGTATTTTTTATTTTTTTAGAATAATTCAACTGACAACTTTTTTAACAAAACACGAAAACCTACAAACTTTTAAACAAGACAAATCGATAGACGGGATGGGAAGTTATTAGTGTGGGTCGCATCCCAGGCCCAGCCTCTTTTGAATCTTGGGAAAATTTATGACAACTAATAACAATCAGCCAAAATTATGTAGAATTAAACCTGGGTAAATATAATCAATTGATTTCAAATAGGAAGCGAAACAAAATTCGAAGAACATAATATTTTGAACTGCCAACATTTTTGACTCGTGCTTTTATGGCAATTCGATGAAAAAGTAATTGATGAAGAGACGCTAAGACTAATGAAATGCCGCATGAACATTCCTGATGCCTGAGCTCTAAATTATTTTGTTCGTGCTATAGTTCTCGAAAAATTGCTCCTAAGAATTTCGTGCAACATTTTAGTTTCGATTTAAAAATATGAAATGCATTATAGAAAAACTTTAATCATACTTATGTAATGTTCCAATCCGAGAGTAACCAATAGAGAATGTATATTCTTTTGTTGGGACATTTGTATACGTCGATTTAATGGTGTCGAATCAATGATTCCAGTAGTTGCGCCCATGCAATACGGTGATATTGGAATTCCTCCAGTCGAGGGATTATTATTACCACCATTGCCGCCTCCAGCAGCAGTGTTATTGGAATTATTTGTTCCGCTGTTAGTGTTTCCACTGCCACCGTTTCCTCCTGCTCCTCCGGCTCCACCAGTACCAGCACCATCAGCACTTGGAGCAGCACATCCACTATTGCGATTCCATGCATTGTCGTCACTCGTTTCCAATGGTGCCGGTGATGTGCGACTTAGTGCCAGGCCAATCCAGTTGGCATTCGGTGTACGGAGCTCTCCACTAACCGGGGCACGTTCCATAGCCTTGAAACCCATGAAACGTTTCATATCAAAGTCGAAGACACGTGGCTGCACACGATATCAAAAATATTTTTTTATGAAATTAAACTTGATCTAACAAATAAACTTACTCTTAAATCGAAATGTTGATTACGATAATTCTCATTTGAAGCTCCGAATCCAGCAGATCCTCCGCCTCCTCCACCGCCAATGCCGCCGGTCCCTCCAAGTCCCAACAGTACCCCATCACTTGACCGTCGTCCTATACGACAACCAGCTTCACTGCTGTACGTCGAATCCGGTGAATATGGGCCGTGACTTGGGGCTCCTTGTTGTCCAGTATACGGTGGATAGGATTGCTCCAATGAAGTAGTGCTACTACTAAAACTCTGATATCCGCTCGTATTGTGACTATTTGCATTGGCGTTATTGGCCATGTTCGTAATACCTTGGCTTCCCCGGGAAGTGTTCAAAGTATTCCGTGGCACGATACAACCGACCGGAGTAGATGGCGCCATTTGTAAATAATTATTGTTGTTATTCGGCTGATTGCGATTGAAGCTATTATTATGAACTTGAAGATACTTTTGAGTTGGAGCACAAATCCCGGTGGGAGTTCCTTGGTATTTATTATTTGCGTAGTTGTTCAAATTTTGAGTCATGGTATTGTTGTTGTTGTTGTTGTTGTTGTTGTTATTATTATTGTTGTTGTTATTATATGCAGAAATATTTATTTGTGGGGAAACAGTCGATGATGCCTTACCAACATTGTTCGGGGTCAATGGACTGTCCGGATAGCTAGCCAAGAGCGATGTCAGAGAACGACGATAAGCCGTTTCAACCTCTTGATCTTTTGGTGAGAAATATAATGGCGGTATTTCCGGCTTGACGAGAGTGCTCTTCAAGTGTAGAATCTCGTGACGAGCCTCGTAGATTTTATCTAAAAAAAAAACAACACAAATTGATGAAAAAGTGAAGACAAAAAAAATTTAAATACATAGTCTGATAAAAGTTTACCAATAAATTTTTCAACCCCCTTTATGCTGATAGCCATAGTACTTTGTCGTTGTTTTTGTCGCAGTGATATGAAAACACCATATTTATTACTTAGGCTCATTATTTCGGTAGCATCATTTTGATTGTCAGGAAAGTCAAATATCAATGTAATCGGAAGATTTCCCACCAATTGCTGCCTGGCTTTGTAAACTCCACCAATTGTTCCAGTTATTACAACTTGTGATCTCCTTATAGGCTTAACATTAGCATCGCACAATTCGGGGAACCTTATCTGTTAAATTCGGGATTTTTTTACTAAAAAAGTTCTTACATTTTTCTACACAATTTCTTTTATTGACGTCAACACAAGTTTTATTATAAAAATAGAAACACCTAATAGACGAGAAGTACACGTATTGACATTTCACAATCACATCATGAACACGGATAAAGCGAATATTGTAAACCTCAGTTTTGGTTCGCTCCATTATGGTTACTAAGTTTCCGTTGTTTTTTCCCTTGACGATCTCATGATGCTGGGGCGAAATTTCCAGTTGCATTTGAACCAACATTTCTCCCTAGAAGAAAAATGTATTATTTGAAGTATATTAAGACTAATTAAATAAGATTATAGTTGGGAATATTGCTTGTACAAAGTAATTAGTTTTTAAGATATTTTTCAGTTGCAAAGAAAGTAAGCAGAAGAATCCATGCCTGTAAACAAAATCTATGTTATTTTTGAAAGAAAACATCAATTATTTCATAAGTTTTGAAACTATGATGGAAGTTGTCATGCTTTCTTTCATAAAAGCTGAAAAGGTTGGAATATTTTATCTACAAGGACTACAAGCTGAATGAAATAGGAATTGAAGGAATTTCATTCGTAGATTACGGTATGTGCGTGGATGTTCGCAGTGAAACAGATGGCACTCTTTTTGCTGACAAACTTTTTGCAAAATAACAAAAAAATATTGCAGCTTATTTCCATAAAATTAAACAACTAGAAAAAACAAAACTGTTTTCCTATTAAATTTCACAATTAACTATAAAGAAGATTATAACGACGCGCACAAAACTCAAGCATCGATAGTATGCTAAGCTACTTTCAAAACCAGAATGAAAAGTAAGGTTTGAATTTTCTTATCTCTATCTTGCCAAGAAACTGTTTAGGTTTAATTCGGTTGATACGGAGTAGCCACAACATTTTGTAGGACTATAGAAAATTAAAAACACACATTTTTATCGTTACTAATAAATTAAATAATTATGTAGTCAAAATAACCTTAATAATCTCCAATCTACCAACTAGGTTATGAATACAGATTTTTTTGGCCACAAGTCACTAACTCCCTCATGACTTAATTTAAATTTTTTGAATTCATAAGTCACTTCGTAGGCAGTAAATATATTTTTTTAATTCATAAGTCACTTGGTATTACTTGTGGCATGATTTTTTTGCGTTGGACTGTATCTGGTTAGATCAGTATTTATATTTCGACAGATTTCGACTGCCTTCGCTCTGATGAAACGGCTGTTTTATAGCATTCGATTTGACCCCAGAGTGAATGTTATTTGCTACATGGCCCTCATACGGCCGATGATCGTTTCTGGTTGTCCTGTGTGGGCCAGCGTTGCCCCTTCCCAGATGGAAAAGTTTCGGGTGTTCGAGAGGCAGTGTTTACGACGCTGTACCTGCTTATATCGAACAGCCGAATCTTCTTTTGTTCATTACTATTCCAACGAGGTCCAATACAATGAGGATCGAATCAACAGAATTGACAATTTCGTGATAAAACTCGTTCGAGGTCACATTGCAATAGCTATATCTTCGACCAAGAATTTAAGTTTCGGGGCGTTCTATCCAAACGACGAGTATTTTGAGAGTGCACGCGTACGTGACCCCTTCCCCCTGACTAAAATATTAGATACACATCGAAAAAGTATAATAAATATTTCGATCAGAGAGTCAAATATCTTGGCACTTTTTTTTAAGTTTTGATTTGAAATTAATAAACATTCAACTACTACTTTTTCAGTTAAAATGTTGATATTTTTTTTGAAAGGATAATAATGTAATGTTGTTAAAATAATATAAATTAAGTGAATGAATGGTGTATATTGTATTAAAATTGGAGTTTAAAATGCGTGTGAAAAAATACCACCATGAAACAAAAAACGAAATTGCGACTGAATTGTTACGAAAGCATTTGTTAATTAATTTGAAAAAAAAAAACATCTAATAATCTTTATAGCCATTTTTATCATTTAAGTTTAAAATATGTATTTAAATTTTCAATTTAGTTCATAATTTAAAAAATAATATTATAATTTTTTATTTTAATAAAAGAAAGTATTCAACTTACCGCATGTTTACCGCAAGTACAATTAATCAATAGCTGAGTAGCTTCCTGCACCTTATCGGCATCCTTTTCAGATCCCTTAACCAAAACTAAAGAGGAATGCAATTTTGGTCTCGAAGAAAAGATGACCTAATACCAAAAAATATTTTATCAGTTTCTTTAGCTTTATATTTTGAATTTATTATTTCTTTTTTTGTCACCTGTACATTAAATTTTAATTCGACCTCTTTAATATAAGGTGTATCATGACTTGGAATAGGCTCACCCTCAGCCCTAATCGGCAATTCGAAGGACATTAATAATGGCGTTGATAAACGCACTAATGCCCTAGCACGTTCAACTCCCTCCAAACTACCGCACAATGACACCTGATTACTTTTCTCCGTTGGATTCGATCGATTCGAATCGGGAAAGTGTATATGGGTGGCAGTGTCCTCCATAATACGTTTAATATTGTTGCCACCACGTCCAATGATGTACGAATGATCGGTATAGGAGACGTCCATTTTCATTATAACTCGAGAGCCCTTTTCCAAAAAGAAAAAAGAAAAACACCAACAACAACAAAAAAAAATATTGGTAAGAGAAGAAAAAAGAGCAAACACACAATATTTATGTAAATTAACCCCTTCAACCGCAAATTAACATCGCAGAATTTATATACATATTCTCTATACCTACCCTCGAGTCGAGGTTTGCCAGGATGCGTTCTTTTGCCCGATTAACATCGTCCGGTTTGCCAACAATGCGCACATGGGGATCTGAAAGAATTCAGGGATAGCAAGGCAAAGAAGGCAACAACACCAAAAAAAAGATAAATGCATATCGAGGATAGTGGGCATTTTATGTACAGATACAGACACACTCAGCCTTAAAGGATATGGTTATCATTTTTTGTATCGGACAATTTAAACAACAAAATAAACGAGTCATATAAAAGTACATACATACTCGTATATAAGTAAAGTAAAAACTTACCCTTCTTGCTCTTGGCTCCAATTTTTAGCCTACATGGCCAACCGATATAAGTTTCAGTTGTGTTCATAACCTTCAAAAAAATAAAGGAATTTTGTTTGATATTCTGTTTAAGGTCCAAAAAAGGAAGTTACTAATTGCTTTTCTCGTGTTTCGTTTCAAAACACAAGAGGGAAGTTAAATTATTCAGTTTAAATGAGAACAAAAATACTTACGCTCTCAAAAAAATATTCAGCGCTATTGAGTCCTTCAATGGTGCTTTCAACTGTAAAATAAAAAATATGGTATTTTATAAAATAATTAGCTTATATTTTTTGTTTAATACTTTTTATCATATTCTCAAGTTTATGACGGTCAACTTTAAAACGTTCCGTGTGCAAGTCATCCGGATTAGATACTCCTAGTCTTAGGGCTATAGCTCGTATGTCACTCCAGCCGCTGTCCGCTGAGGATATTTCACTCTGAGTCTCGCTTGGGGCGCCACTTGATGTCGCGGGTGCATAAAGCAGCTTATTAAATTGTAAAGATGAGGCCATCATTTCGACAGAAATTTTGAGATTTTAATTTTATCCACGTTGAAAATCAATTAGAAAACAAAACCTTAAAGGGTTCTTAGTAAAATTATGCGGCGAGTTTTTGTTGTGATGTTTTTCGTTATTGTTGCTATAAAATTGTTTGAATGGTGAAAAAGTTGATTAATCAAGGCTTTAAATGGTAAAGGTTATGTGTTACAATTTAAAAAAAAAGTTAGACAGTTTGAAGACTCATTACATACATACATATATTCAAAATTAAAACACTTTTTAAAAACCTATAACTTGTATGACTGTAATTATAGTTATTAATTATTCTGAATTAGATTATAATTAAAAAAAAAATAATGTTTTTAATGACAAGAATTGCATGATTCATAACTCAAAGTTTAGCTTGAATTGATATTTAAAACTCTTGGTAAGAAATCAAATACAAATTGGGTTTTGGGTGTTCATTCCAGTAACAAGCCTCCTACCTAAATCATAGTAACCATTAGAATAAGTCTAACACACAAATTTGAGTAAACAAATTAAGAAACTGGAATAAAAAAAGTTATAAAAGGTAGTTAAATTTAAGGGCCTTTGTTGAATGCGAACCACACCAAAACGCCAAGTTTCTTCCTGAATTTCATTTGACATTTCTCAATCTCAAACTAACTCAATTTGAACCATGAAAAGATACACAATCGAGGCTATGACTATTTCAAGTGTCGTCAATATTCAGAATGGTGACAAGAAATGGCAACATTGGATGATCAATTTTTTTTAAGAAAATCATCTTCAGTGATAAAACACATTTTCACCTCAGTGGACTCGTCAATAAGCAGAATTGCCACATTTGGGCGAATGATAAATCCAAGGATGATTGAAAAAAACCCATGCACCTACAAAGGGTGACTGTTTGGTGCGGTTCATGGGCTGTCGGTATCATCTGGCCGTATTTTTTCCAAAATGAAGTCGGTCAGGTAGTTACGTCATCAGATGATAACGAACTTTTTGCGGCCTGAATTCAAAGATATGGATGTAACAGCTAAGGAAACATGGCTCTTTTGCGCGACAAATTCAATGGCCGTGTTATCTCACATATTGGCGATGTCATTTTACCACCAAGATCATGTGATTTGAATCCATTGGACTTCCTTCTTTGGGGTTGTTTGAACGTGTCGATAAGCCAGCAACAAATCAAGAGCTAAAGGATGAGATAATTCGGCACATTACCTGCATAGAACTTCATTTATGCCACAGCGTCACCGAACATTTTTGGACCATCGGATGGAAGTATGTTGCCTTGGTCGCGGTGGCCATTTGGCCTATAACGCCGGAGAAATTATGCTAAAACAGTTTGTAACAGAAAAACACAAAAACGATATAAAACCAATTTTTGATGAATTTAAATTTAAAATGTATCTATTATGTTAAGATTTTAACTTTGCAAATTCATCAATTTATTTAATGTTAAGGGATATGCTGTATTTTAACCTAGCCTTAAAAACCCGTTTTTGGTTGTCTTTAGCATTTTGAAGATGGCATAAGTTTGATATTCGAATTTTTACTACAAATATTTTACAGAAATGTATGGATTGTTTTCATAATTTTGAATAGTTTTGGGTTTTTTTGAATCCAAATAAATAACTTCGAAACAAATATAAAATAAAACAAACTCAAAGTGAATACAAAGACGTATAGGCGAACAATATAATACGACTTAAAATATCAAAGGCGTATTTCTTTAGAAATTTGTTGTCTTAAATTGGAATCTCACATCACATTTTTTAATGAATTTTCCTTTGAAAATGCAAACAAAAAATACATAAAACAAAATAAATGCTGTTTCTTTAGTTCTTACTAGCGACCCGCCCCGGCTTCGCACGGGTGCAATGCTGATATACTAAATACGCTACAGAAAAACTGTGAACGTTGTTTATAAAAAAACATAGCGGCCAGCTCCGGCTTTGCACGGGTTTAAAATATGTAACTCACTGAAAAAATGATAAAATCAATCCAGTAGATTTGATTTATTCATTTACTGGCCGTAGCCCGCACGCGTTTTTGGAGTACTTAAAACAATTCCCCTTTCCTTATCTTTGGAATATCTTTTATACACAATATTTTCACTTTTTTTTACATTTTTACTTTTTTTTACATTTTTACTTTTTTTTACATTTTTACAATTTTTTAACATTTTTACTTTTTTTTACATTTTTACTTTTTTTTACATTTTTACCTATTTATTTTACAACAATAATTAATATATTACAGAATATCTTTATATACAACGTTCACAGCTTTCTTGTAAAAGATATTCCAAAGATAAGGAAAGGGGAATTGTTTTAAGTACTCCAAAAACGCGTGCGGGCTACGGCCAGTAAATGAATAAATCAAATCTACTGGATTGATTTTATCATTTTTTCAGTGAGTTACATATTTTAAACCCGTGCAAAGCCGGAGCGGGCCGCTATGTTTTTTTATAAACAACGTTCACAGTTTTTCTGTAGCGTATTTAGTATGTATATCAGCATTGCACCCGTGCGAAGCCGGGGCGGGTCGCTAGTTATTTTGATAAATCTCGTAGGATTCAGCCTGCGTTTGCAATGTAAGCGGAAAAAATGTAATTATTTGCGACATCACATAAATCACATTAGAAACCTCAAAAATAACAGTATTTGTCCACTATTTAATGGATGATATTATACATAAAAACCTTCCTCATGAGTTACTCTATCTATTAAAAAAAACCGCATCAAAATCCGTTGCGTAGTTTTAAAGATTTAAGCGTTCATAGGGACATACAACATGACACATGACAGAAAAAGCGACTTTGTTTTATACTATGTAGTGATAAAAATAAAGTAGAAATCTTTAATTTCTAGCATCAGTTTTAGTATCTCACTTAAATAAATAAATAAATTGGCGCAACATTCCGTTGAAAACTAGGGCCTAGTAACTTACAACTCTCAATCATTTCTGTGTGCGTGTGATTTCAGGAATGCAGGGGATCTACAGTTTTTAGAAATAATTGTAGTTTGAGAAAGCATTTATCACGACAAGAATCACTCTTGAAGGATTTGTAAATTCTACGCTGCAGTACTCGTGAAAAACACTTTTGATTTCACAGGCAGGGATTGAACCCAAGACTTCTTCCTTCTATCATGCCAGTCCTATGCATTAGCCATTACTCCACAGGTACTACAGTATCCCCAGTTAGTTTTCGTAATTTCTCATCAGTAATGAGATTATTTTTATATGCGGGTCTTCATTTGACTCTATCTGAAGTTTTTTAAAACCTTGAATGCAATTATGTGTTTGAATAGTTCTTTTTGGTGCTGAACTCAGATTTCAGCTGTATGTGCGCAAATTTAGAAATACCTGTTTCTAACACTATTTTAGTATTTTTCAGAAACTTGATATTATAAACCTTAGGACTACGAATTCGTAATAAAAACCAAAATTGCTTTTATGTCGTTTTGTATTAATCTTCAGCGTTCTTTTAAGGTTTATGTGTATGACTCACAGCTAGTGAGATTTTTTGAAAAATAAATATTATACTGAAAATATTTAAACGGAGTACTGAAGCCAATTGATTGTAGATTTGAAAATTATAACTAATTGTATTAAAAAAAATGTACTTTTTTTTATTTATAAAAGGTTGTATCTCAAAAAACCTGAATTCGGAAAAAAATATAATTTTATTGCCAGCTACAAAACTTTGTTCACCAGTGATACTGATTTTTTTTGTAAATTCTTTATAAATTTAATAAAATTTTTGTTTAATTAGGTAAACAAAAATTAATTCAAGTGGTTTTGGCTATGTTCATCAGTTAACAAAAGCTTAAAATTTGTTTCATTTGATTTCAAAGTTGATGGAAACTGTTTTAATATAAAGACGTTAAGATTTTCCATCATTTAAATGTACACTAAATTTATGTTTTGGTTTTAATATATTATAAAGGAATAATGCGTTGTTAATCTTATTTTGAGTTGTTTTCAGAAAGCTAAACAAAAATTGTTTAGAATCAATTATTTATTTACTACATAAAATGTTTTGGAAACAATATTTAAATCAATTATGTAGAAACTCGATGCAACGTGTTAACAATTATGTATTCTAAAATATTCTCTGGCAGAAACTAAAAATCTATTTTTTTTTTAAGATAAATACGTGCTTTAATTCTAACCTACTCAGCAAAAGAACTTCATTCCCTTCATCATGAAAATTGTATGGATAAATAGTAAAGTAATTTTTATAAAAAAGAAACACCAATAAGAACGTTATTTATTATTATTAATTGATATATTTATCGATTTTCTAATTTCGTTTATTTCAATCTGTGATTTCTAATGTTTGTTATCTTCTGTTATGTTTCTTATTTTTCGTAAAACAATATTTGTAATGGATGAATTTCAAAAATAAGACTCAATTATTCAAACTAAAAAGTTAAACTATGTACCTACATAATGTTCTGAATTTGAATCTCGCCTTAAAATTTGTACATCACATCAGGTTTTTAAAATTCGCAGCTTTAAAAATCCTTAAAATAACTTAAACCAGAGTTTTTTACAACTAATTTAAAGAACAACTTATCCCTTAACAATAAATTGTTTGATGTTTTTCCAAAGCACAAATCTTTATCTTCTCGATACAGTTTAAATAATTTTAGGATCTTACTTAGTTTTTGAAAATTCTCATTAGTTATAAGTCATTATTTTATTATATGACTTGACTGTGACTTTTTAGGCAAACTTTGAATTAAATGATTTTATAGTCTTTGGAAAAAAAAAAACATTTTGGAGCATTTTTTAATGAAGATTTCTAATCCGAACTTCAATAAACTGTTTGCTCAAGTTTAAGAAATGCCTGTTTTTATATTTTTTAATATATTTAAGAAACTTGATGTAATATGATTGTGTAGACGACTGATTCGTTGCAAAAAGAAACTTTAATTTCAAACTGTGTTGTCTGCTTTTTTGTTGAAAACGTTTACATTTTTGTAAAACAGCTAAAATCTAATAACTTATGAGGTTTTTCCGAAGATTTTATGAAATTCAATTAATATTTCAACTGAAGAAAATGATTATAGATTTGGAAATTCATCACGATTTTTGTTGGTAATAAACTGCTTCATGAATTTAGATACCCTCGAAAAGCATTACGTAAATGCTTTTTATAATTTTGAAAAAATAATATCTCAAAAACCTTAAACGTGATACGAGTAATTTTGGAGTCGTATTTGAATTAAGGCCATTAAAACCATTGGAAAAGTGCAATTTAATTAACAGGAAGAAAACCTTGCCTATAAGTGTAATTTTAAGTAATGATAGATACATACAGTTGACATCTTCCTAAAGGTAATTCTTTTAAAAAATCATTTGGCCCATGAAAAATCATATCTTCTCTTTTAATCAATCTATCAAAAAGAGGTACGATTTTCCATCAGTCAATTGATGTGATCCTAACCACTAATTTAATTTAAAAGAATAATTCTCACAATCTTACATACACTCAATAAAATGTTCCAAAAATAGTCAAATCTAAGTTAAACATGAGTGAAAGAGATAGCAACTAGTGCCGTCCATTTTATTCAAAACTTCTTTTTTTTTTTATTTATTCAAAACTTCAATTAAAATTTTTAGTTTTTTAAAATCTCAGATCCAATTAATTATTTACAGAGTTTGATTTTAATTACTAAAAGATGTTTTAACTTTAATTGCTTCACTTTTTTTTCATATAAAATTGTAGTCACTTCAAAATTAAAATTTTTTCAATAAAATGTTCCAAAATAGTCAAATCTAAGTTAAATGTGAGTGAAAGAGATAGCAATTTGTGCCGTCCATTTTATTCAAAACTTCTTTTTTTTTTACTTTATTCAAAATTTTAATTTAATTTTTAATTTTTTAAAATCACAGCTCCAATTAATTTTTTACAGATTTTGATTTTAATTTCTAAAAGATGTTTTAACTTTAATTGCTTCACTTTTTTTTCATATAAAATTGTAGTCACTTCAAAATTTGTTACTGGAAATTTAAACTTTTTTATTACCTGTGAGTTTCATCGACATATGTTTTATTGTTGGCACAGAATTATAAAATTAATTATTTTTTATGTTTTCTCTATTTAAAACAATCGAAAATTAATCAAAATAAAACTACAACAAAATTAAATTAAATTAAAAAACAAAATACCGAAATCAAGACAAATTTAATCAGTTATACTAGATAATGTCCGTCTGTCTTGTTTTATACTCAAAATAGAACTAACTTATTATAGGTATATAAGACCGGATGACGGTAAAAGCTTAACGGATATCTTGAAAGGTCAATGACCGTTTTTGTTTGAAAAACACACAAAACCAAAGTAAGAAAAAAATAAATTCTCTAAAATTCTGCATTCTAAGGTTAATGACCGCAAATGAGAGCTTTGAATACAAACTGCTTAAATTCTTATCAACATGTTGCATTAAAATAAAGTTGCAAAAACTCAGCTGAACTAAAACCAGAGCACGATAAGAGAAAAGAGAAATATAATAAAAGCTAAGAAGAACACAAACAATGTCAAGATCTCTACTTTTTTCCTCTTACCTCTTTGAAGACAATTTTATTGATTCCACTCAAAATGGCCGATGTTTGTTTTTTATTATTTACAAAATGAGTTCACAATATTTTTTGATCAACAAAAAAAAATTATTCCGTCAATTTTTTTTATTTACAGTAAATTTTATTTTTTTAATACAAAATCACGCGACAAACAAAAAATTAATTGGTTATTATTTAAATAAAAAATGAGTGGGAACAAGAAATAAAAAAAAATCTTTTCCCAAAAAATTAATAAGAAGAACGAAGTCAAAGGGAAAAACTTAAAGGACGACACAAAGAGAAAAACTACGAAAAATAATTAATTTCTTTAATCGTCGAAGAAACAAAATGATTCTAATTGAAGATTAGAAATAAAAATTATTAAATAAATTAACCACGAAATTAAAATAAAATTTTGTTGCTGCTTTCAGTATGTTATTATTTATTTTGTATTGATTTTATAAGCGACAGAGTGACCTGTGTTGTGGAACGGAGCTAAGCTTAGTTTTAACTAAAGCGGAGACTGGCTTAAGCTTTAATTTGTCACTTTTTTAAGTGAGCCAGGGTAAATTTTGTTTTATAGCGGAACATTTATACATTTATTTTAAATCGCTGAATGATCAGAAGTCTCACTCATGACGAAAAACTAAATTCGAAATAGAAATTTTGAGGACATTAACAGTATGACAAGCAAGAGAAGTCTAGGAACCAACATTTTTATTTTAAATATCGTTATATGACATTGATATTTATATATTGAAGCATTTCTACAAATAATTGTATCAGAAGTATTTGTGTCGAACTTTTAAATTACAAAATCATAAAGTCATATGTCTGTAGATGACTTGTGAATTAAAATATTGAATTCATAAGTTTGTTAGTGGCTTTGAATTAAACAAATTTAGATTGGAACTTTTTTAACATTGTTTTGACTCAATAATTATTAAATTTTTAACGAAAGTAGTTTTCGAGTTTTTGAAAATCATAAAATGATCGTGCTAGCTTATACATTTTCCACATAATAATTTTTCTAATCACCTTGTCAACTACATTTTTTTAAAATCATAAGTCACTTAGTATATTGCGAATTAATTTTTTTTTAAATTCATTAGTCAGTTCTCTTGCTCATTTTTTATTAATAAGTTCTTAACTTGCCAATGACTTACATTTTTTTAATTCATAAGTTTAGTAAAGTTTAGACAAAGGTTATTGAAATGTGTAAAAAGCCAACATTTCATACAAATTCTTGTTTAAAAATTGTGTTCGATTTAAATCTCAAAATTTTATTATTCTTTTAATTTTTAGACAAATGGGAATGTCATTCAATTGTTTTACTGAACATTATTTTTCAATATCAGGTTATTTTAAAATGTAAGAGCATTAAACAAAATTCTCCTATGCCACCCACACACATAACTTCCCGTCCTTGCCCGTCTAAAGTTGAACAAAATTATAACAACAAAATTTTGTGTAAGATAAAAGAGTTTGAAGTCAATACCTTTCTTTGTTCTCGAGATACTTAAGTTGAAAACCATCAGTTAGTTCTAAGTTCTAAGTTGTTTTTGTAGGTTTTAGTGTTTTGTTAAAAAAAGTTGTCAATTGGATTTCATTAAAAAATTAACATAAAGTTAATAACAATATTTCGAACATGATAAAATAAGTTTGATTTTAATATCTGTTTTTGTTCCAAAAATTTGTATTGAAAAACTAATTTTTACCGAGTTTAGTAGCATTTTTTTTTTTAAAGTTTTTAGTTCTAATAAAAAAAATACCGATTGGATTTTTTTAAGAAGATAACTTACAAGAACATTTTGCAAAGAATTTTTGAAGTCAAAACCTTGAACATTTTTTTTTAAATTGTACTAAATATTAAATACAGTATTTTTTATACGAATATATTCGAGTCGAAAATCAACTTTTGGTAATATTTTTCTTAGGTCTTCGATAGTTCTAAAAATTATACCAAAAGTCCAAAATGTAAACTTTTTATGCATACAATTATTTTAGATGTTATAAATCATTTTTTGTTCGTAAAATATTTAAGGTGACACAAATGTTTTCCAGTACTTTTTAAGAAAAATTATTAATTGAAATTTGTTCGAATCAATTGGTATCACGTCACAAAGTATTACATACAATTTAATTAAAGTCGCTAGCGTTTTTGGTTCGAGAAATATTTGGGGTCAACTAAATGTCTAACTTTATCAATCACTCAATTTTTTAAAATTTCTTTCTGCATAGCTATTTGGGTGTTTTTGTGTTTAAAACAGTATTTGACAGTTCTTATGATATGGGCGATGAAAAACGGCTCTCGGACCTACAAAGGTACCTACAAACGCACACACTTTTATTTAGGTTCTAGGGACCTTGTAACGTCGACAAATGGAAAGTAAAGAATTCATTTGTACAAATGCTGAGTAAAAACCGACGAAAAGTATAATTGTTTTTAAAGTTTTCTTAAATCAGCCGTTTTCGTAAACCCATTTAATTTTTTAGGTCATTATCGTTTTTTCAAGATTTTCACAATCCAGGGTTTTCGAAAGATGTTTCTGTGTGTTTGTGTCCGTGCGGCCATACCATTGGTACAACTTCTTCCGTTCTCCATATGTAACTAGAGCTATCTAATTCTCAAAAATGTTCAGAACATTTAAACGGTGTTTTATACATTATATTAATGCAATTTCAAAAAAAAAAAAAAAATGGGTCTATTCGTTTTCACACACTAATAGTGGTTTAAACGTCAATAACTCTACACTTAATGATATTTTAATAACCTTTTTCTTACACAAAATATTGCCAGATTGCAAATCTGGTAACTTTCCTTAGAAACTCGGATAATGTTTTTTTTTTTACAAAAATTAAAGTTTTACCAAGGGCAATACTAATCTTACTAAACTTCTTGAATACTGTACAATTAAACAGGTTCTTTAAATGAAAGTTAAAGGCTTATTCGAATAATATCATTTGCAATAGGCGCGGTTATCAGTATTGGTCGAATCCCAGAAAAAGTCTTTTTTAAATTTTGTTTAAAATAAATTTTATTTAAAAAACCACGTATAAAATTCGAAACACGCTTATAGTTATAAAAGTACAATTGGGTTCGATCCATTTTATTTGTATAGTCTGTCAATTTCCTGCAAAGGCAAAATCATCTTGCACAAATTCCCAAAACGACAGCCCTGGTTATAGAAAACAACCCAAAACAAGAACAATAATTGAACTCCGAAACACAAAAGCATAATGTGTTTTGGAGTTCGGAGTGTAATTGTGTTAGAAGATTTTTTTTTAATTGTGAAATTACGTTTTTGAATATTTAAAACTCTTTTCAGTTTAAGTTGAAAGTAAAAATAAATAAAACATTATTTTCAAAGTCTCACATCTTTTTGACAATTTTTCTGAATCCAAAAAGTATTGACTACTAGCTAACCTTATAACTTTATCATGATAGACTTTTACAATTTTCTTATTCTAAGCTAAATGTGGAGAAGTTTTATGGGCTCCGTTTTTTTTGGAATTTCAAGGAGAGTTATTTGTCTCTGGACAATGGACACACTGAACAGCCTTACACCAACAAAAAGACACAAATTATGATACTGGATTCACTTATACAAAAAAAGGCAGACCACCCGCTGCGCTTTCGCTCTAGGCATAAGAAGATGCTTAAAGGATTAGAAGAATGAGGAGAAGACTTCAATGGTGATACACTCCACAGGGTTATCAGCTTTATTACCATTTTATTTAAAAAAAAAAACATCTTAATAAATAAAGTGGCGCAATAGCTCGCAGATAACCATGGCCTAGTGACATACAACAATTAACCTTTCCTGTATGCGAGCAATTTGAGAGATGGAGGGAACCTACAGTTTGTATGCCGAATCTGAACGAAAAATTTGAGAAAGCCCCTTTTATGAGAACAAAAATGATCTTGAAGAATTTGTCAATTCCTCGTAAGAGGCAGTACTGGTGAAAAAAAATATAGGTGGCATCGGGAGGGGTTGATCCCAAGACCTCTGGAATGACAGTCCTGCGCATTAACTATCACTACGCGGGTACTACCAAACAAATATCTGTGAGCTTTAACACATGCCTTGTTTAAAAAAAAAAACAAGAAAGTGTAAGTTTGCGTTATTTATATTCGTACCTTTATCCACAAAACGTACATATGTCACGAAAAAGTGAGGCTCTGACCATAAACTACATAAAATCTCTTTCTTTTGTTCTATTAAGAAAATCAAATCAACCTTTATTTTTTGTTTAATTGAACAAAGCTGTTAATTTGTTCAGCAATGGATTTTATGGTATGAGTTAGTGATTTTGATTTGATTTGTTTCGCTTTCTAAGGTCAGTTTAGTACACCGATTATGTTTTACATTTTTCAAAATGGCTTATTGAATGTTTATATAAACACGAATGCCTCTGAAAAATACACTCAAAAAGACCTGATAACATTCCATTTCCAATGGTGGCCTTGTTGCAAAAAAAGGTTGCAAATTATATTTTTTGTAAACCGAATTGTCAATTAAAAAGCTTCAAAAAGTATGCATCATTACGCCGAAGTTTGGCTCATGGTTAAACTGTTGGACATTCCTAGAAGCACGGTTAAACTCGTCAATGGGTGGAGTGCAACTAGCTTTTTCCCTAGAATATAGTCTTTTCAAATAAAGGCATGAAACGTGAGCAATAATTTTAAACAAGTTTAACTACAAAACTAGATTCAAAATGGTTTTGAGTTTTAAGTATTTAAAAAAATTAATATACATATGTACATAGATGTCAATTAAATTAAAAAAGTGTTGATAATAATTTTATTGACATTTAAATTGAAATTCTGAAAAAAAAAGATTAAGGTTCGAAACCATTGAAAACTAGTGTTAAGGAAAGTCAATAATATGGACGTATGAATATTAACCTCAGCGAAATAATAATTGAATAATTAGAAGTTGCAGAAAGGAAATCGTTAATGAAAATAAGAAAGATGGTCGGAGTTGAAACGGAGTCCTGGGGCATAACAGTGGGTTTTAGACTTGAATCCATCCAAAACCATACGTATTGAACTGTTCAAAAAAAAATTCTTACGAAGAAGGGATTCATCGACAACGTAAGTACCCATATTCTCGATAAACGAAAAAGAAATATAAAGTGCAATAATTTTATTTTCTAGAAAAAGATGTAAGATTTTGTTCTACTTTTCGGCGAGACGAACCATGAGGTGGTATGTATGTTAAAATCTTTAAGGACTCTCGCCACACTACGAGTACGAAGACTGATCGCTCCCCTAAGATCATAAACGCGCGGGAAAAAATTATACACAAATTACAGACAAGACAGAATTTGCGTCAAACATACAAACAAGTTTGCTTTCATTAGATCTAACTAAGGGAGTATCATTGATAGCAATCATGAAGACAGAGAAAGAGCTAGAATTCCTCCTGTTTTTTTACAAATTGCATTTATTTGGCTATAAAACGCAAGAAACTCAATTTTTTCCTTGATAACCTCTTTGCAGCTCAAATTAAACCATGACTTAGCTTTGGGTCTGAAACTTCATAGTCTGTTTGGGGTTTCTTTCCCAAAAGTGCTCTTGGGAGCTCTTTCTCAAACTGGATTTGTATAAGTAAAAAAATTAGCATATATGACACTACACTCAGATGTGCCTGATTGTGCTTTTATCAGGGTCAAAGATGAAAAAAAAAGTATCTACAACGCACCGAAATTTCTCCGTAAACCATCGATTTACATAGATATAAGCGACCTTGAAATGTCGACAAACGTCAAAAGTTTTTTGAGAATAATATAGGTTTTAGAAAAATTTAGCCATCAAAACCCGCTCAAATGGATGTTGTGCTATTATTTCAAGTAGTGCATGTTATCCAGAAACTATATACCTAGTTCATTCTTTAATTAATACTGAAACGACGAAAAGTTTGGTATCTTGGAATTTGTGACAAAATTATGATATAGATTTCATTTAAAATTAATTTCGAATAATATCCATGAAACCCAAAGGTATCTTTGAAAAAGTCTAATACTTCCAGTACATATTTTGACTGACAAATTTAATATTTATACCTATAACTTACAGCACTTAGAATTTGGTAATATAGTATTGTAAACATATTATCAGAAGTTACTTAAAAAAAAAACAACAAGGCAGAATTTGTCAATACGGTGGTAGCTTGTTTTTTGTTTAGAGAAAATATGTGTCCAATCAAAACTTAAAGGAGAAAATAATTTCAATACTTTGACGAAATTAAATATTTTGTATGTTCTTACTACTTTTTAATAAGATCTTATAGATTTCAAAATTTCACAATTGATCCGATTTAAAGTAAAAGTTAAGAATATAACTTACTTCAATTCAGCTTTGTCAGGAATAAAGACTGAAAATGCTGTTTTGTACTCTAGGGGTTATGATGAATTAATTGGTACGTACTTATTTAAAAACCATGCTGGCCAGAACCTTTTAGTATTTTTTTTAACTCGAAACCTTTTTAAAACTCGCAAAACTCGAGACCTTTAAATACATTTTGAAGAAACTCGATAATATGTTACGTTATTATTTGGTGAAACACTTCATAAATAATATCTACGCAACATACGCACTTATTTGTATTACATATTTCAAGGACATAAAATTGTTGTTTTGTCAATTAGGAAACAAATGTGTTCCTTGGTCTAAGTAAGTTCTTATCCAGTTATTTGTATACGAAATAATGACAAAAATTACCCCCAAAAGAACCATAAGAAAGAATCTACTGCTTGTATCTCTCTTTTGTCTCTTGGACAAACCATTGACAACAGCACCATGATAATATTCTTTATTCTATACAAATTCTTTCATTGCGACGCAACAGCTAGTCGGCTATGGGTATAGAACACCTTATTATTGGAGGGATTTGAATATCCGTTTCCTGATTGCGTTTATTTTTGTAAAATTTCAACCATTCAAAAACATTTCCGCTTGCTTACTTAAAGTTTTGAAATTAACATAAGGTATTGCCAGTAACAATGAAATAATTAAATATATTCTCTCTCTTCTTTGTCAAATAATAATAATTCCCTTAATCATAAAACCAATTATAAGAAATTATCCTCTTGGTCCTTAAAATAAATTCAATTAAAAAGGTTCCCTTTTAGCGATTTTTCTGAATTTATTGCTATTTAAATTTTTGAAATAGTCCTTAATTGACCACTGAGTTATAATCCATACCCAACAAATAAAAAAGAATAAACATTCCTAACCCATTCCGTACAAAACTATTCAAGAGCAGGACTTCTCGAACAAAAGGAGCTTACCGCAGCATAAAAAAAGAAGCGACAAAAAACACATCTCTATTAATGTCTTTTTTCCATGAACATAATGTCCTTGTCGAAATCGGAAAAGGAGCGTCTTTAACTCAGTTCTTCTTACTTTTTTTTACTCCTTTTTCATCGGCCTATTGGCCGATTATAATAGTCTTGCTTGACCGCAACGGTCTCAGAGAAGAGATTCTTGAAATTTGAAAGGATACTTCTTTTGTGTCAAAACATTTCTCTATTTATTTTTTTCTTTCGTTTTTCAAGAAAAAAGGAAGATACATTTCTTTCGAAATATTTCAAAGGAAAAGAAAACAAAAAAATATACAATGAGGAAAAAGGTAGCGAAGTGGAAGGATATTGTTGATATAAGCGACATTAAGAATGAATTATCAACAAAGAAAGAAAACACGATCAAGGATAAAATTGATATATTTATATGTAAAAATAAAACTGACGGACACAAAGAAATCCGAACCAAACGCAAAGATATGAAAGAAAGGCTTATGGAATTTATATTTATTTAGAGTTTATTGTCAAAGCAAACTGTGTTTTCTAAAAGGATATAAGTTTGTGCAAAAGCATCAAAGGCATATAAAGTATACAAGCATTTAAGTAAATAGTTGTTATCGTAGATCAGTTAAAAAGACTAGGACATTTTAAGTATGTTAAATAAATACACGACTGTATCTTAGAACTATGTTTTCCAATAAGAAAAATCAATAGATGATGATTTCATTGAAAAGAAGAAGGGCTTCCACTGTATTAGCCAAATGGGCACCACGACTACGCTTGCATCAGCATATTCTTCTTCATAAAACTTTGTATTACTAATTCCCATATTAGTGGCTGCATGTCCTTGAAAACTTCAATGCTATCTTTAATTGATTTTGAAGCATTAGCAAGGACCTTATATTTCTAAAGGTGTTAAATTACAAGATCCGATTTGTCAATTATGATCATATTTTCGAGAAATAACACGTTCAGGAAACTTTCCTCGCGAAATTGTGATTGATTCGTTGCACATACCAACTTATCGTTGAAAATAAACGTGATTTACATCAATATCTTCTAACATTATCTATTCATCGAAACATTTGGACCAGCCTCATTTCTCAACAATACGGTCCGTCACCAGCTCAAAAACCGCATAAAATAATTCTGATAATTAATCTAACTTATAAGAGGTGAAAACTGAAGATGATTTTTCGATAAAAATCCAAATCATTTTGATGCATTTCAAAGACCCAATCAGAAAAGATACCACGCTGCTCATTCTCAATCGGATTGAGCTTTCGTTATGTAAAATAAGGTGTAGTGTCGTTTTTAATATTTACAGCCGAGAAGTTGCTTTAGTTTTTTTTATATTTTGACTGCAAAATGTTTACAATTTGTGTAGTAAATTGTAAAACTTTTAATTCGTTGTTGAAGAGTAAATCGTTTGATTTTTAGCAACGGCGCCGTTTTTAACTTCCCATAGAAAGTTATTGTAATGGGTCCGATTTGTCAAATTGAAAATTTTGACATTTCTCGACTTTTCAAGGTACCTAGAGTCGAAATAAAAGATTTTTAGAAAGATGTCTGTGCGTGCGTGTGTACGTACGTCCGTGCGTTGGCGACGTTTTTTTCGTCGTCCATAGCTCAAGAACCAGAAGAGATATCGACTCCAAATAAATGTTGTTATACAGATAATAAGGCAGAAAGATGCAGAAAGGGCTTTCAAGAAAATTGCCTGTGTTGTTTTTTTACCATAGCAGTTTAAAAACATTTTGGTTAACCCTAAATATCGCATGAACCAATGACGCTAGAGACTTGAATTAAATTTTATATTATATATTGTAACGTGATACAAAACAAGTATATTTTTGGAAAAAAATCCAATTAACGGATTTTTTATAAATCAAAAAAACTGAAAAAAAAATTTGTCACCTCGAAAATTTTACGACTAAAATATGATTTCATCTCCAAAACAATTTTGTGCAACGAAGAATAATGTTTTTGAAATCTTTTTTTATAAAAAATAAAAACCTAAAAAAAACATTACTCAAAGTTAGGAAAAATTGAATTTCGACTCAAATATCTTTTCAAAAACTTGAGATTAAGGCTTCAGACTTATTTTATCTTATAAGAAATATTGTTTTCAACATTCAGTAAAATTTTGAAAAAAATCGAATTGACAGTTTTTTACAAAAAATTAAAAACGGAAAAAAAAATTAACAAAAGTTTGTAAAAATTGATTTTCGACTCAAATATCTTTTCAAAAATTTAAGATAATGGCTTCTAACTAATTTTAACTTATAAGAAATATTGTTTTCAACATTAGGAAACATTTTGAGAAAAATCAAATTGACAGTTTTTCTTACAAAAAATAAAAACTTAAAAAAAAATTTATAATAGGTGGTAAAAAATTGATTTTCGACTCATATATCTTTCCAAAACTTTGAGATATTGGCTTTAAACTACTTTAACCTTTAAAAAAATATTGTTTTTTTTACAAAAAATAAAAATCTAAAAAATAAAAATTATAAAAGTTGGTAAAAGTTGATTTTCGACTCAAATATCTTTTCAAAACTTTGAGATATTGGCTTTAAACTACTTTAATCTTTCAAAAAATATTGTTGCCAACATTCAGTAAAATTTTGAAAAAAATCGAATTGACAGTTTTTGTACAAAAAATTAAAAACCTAAACAAAATTTAATAAAAGTTGGGAAAAATTGAATTTCGACTCAAATATTTTTTCAAAAACTTAAGACTTAGGCTTCAAACTTATTTTTTCTTATAAGAAATATTGTTTTCAACATTCAGTAAAATTTTGAAAAAAAAATTAACATAAGTTTGTAAAAATTGATTTTCGACTCAAATATCTTTTCAAAAATTTGAGATAATGGCCTCTTACTAATTTTAGCTTATAAGAAATATTGTTTTCAACATTAGGAAAAATTTGGAGAAAAATCGAATTGAGTTTTTTTTACAAAAAATAAAAACCTAAAAAATAAAAAATTATAAAAGTTGGTTAAAATTGGTTTTCGACTCAAATATCTTTTCAAAAATTTAAAATATGGGCTTTAAATTGCTTTAGTCTTTCAAAAAATATTGTTGTCAGCATTCAGTAAAATTTTGGCAAAAATCCAATAGACAGTTTTTGTACAAAAAATTAAAAACCTAAAAAAAATTAACAAAAGTTGGTAAAAAGTGATTTTTGACTAAAACATCTTGGTTCTAACTAATTTTTACTAATAAGAAATATTGTTTTCAACATTCGATAAAATTTTGAGAAAAATCGAATTGACAGTTTTTTTTTCAAAAAATAAAAACCTAAAAAAAAACAATACTAAAACTTGGTAAAAATTTACTTTTGACTCAAAAAGATATGGGCCTCAAACTTATTTTATTTCACAGAAAATATTTTTTTCGATATTCAGTAATTTTTTTATAAAAATTCAACAGTCGGTTTTTTCATAAACAAATAAAATGTACAAAAAATAGTACGCAAATTTTGTAAAAATTGATATCTATATATAGACAAACTTTTAAGCAAGACAAATCGACAGAAGGGATGGGAAGTTATCAGTGTGGGTCGCATCCCAGCCTCTTTTTAATTATAGTCTTTATCTTCAAAAGTGACAGCTGCCTCAATAACACGCTATTTAAAATGAAAACCTCTCTTTGAAAACCCTTTACCCTTTCATGCATTTGCATGAATTTAATATTTTATATTCATCATCATCGGCTCAACAGCCAAAATCTGACCCTGGCCGCATTGAACATTCAACATTTTCTCCATTAATCCCGATCGCTTTAAGCGTTGACAACACGTGTTCAGCCTACCGTAATCTATCGAGCCTAATATTTTTCACGATATCTGCTTCGAGGTAGATTAAATACTATTCATGATTGTTGTTTATCCGTATTCGTCTTTTATGACTTCAGGGGCTAAAGATTCTTCGCAACACCTTCCCCTCGAAAACTGAACATATTATGTGAGTTCTGGCAAAACAATCGTCATCGAAAAATAGTAATTATTGAAATATAGATCTATATAATTCTTTAATGAGGCTAGGATCGGGTCCTCGTTGTTGAGCCGATGATAATATTGATGTAGCTGCGACGACGAATTTTAATAGATCTCTAACTACATTAGGTATACATATCACCTTTTATATTGCAGGAAAATAAGTCCACTTTAACTAAGTCTGCTGAGGGACTTAGTGTCCACTCAGGTTTTTACTGAACCATTCCCAAAATTGATTAAAATCTTCTTGTAGCTCTTTACAATTCTTAATAGAATTTATTATTCGAACAATTTTAACATCATTTGCATAGATTAGCGATATAGAATCATTTAAAACAGAAGGCAAATCATTAATAAATAAAATAAACAGCAATGGACCAAGATGACTCCCTTGAAGAAATGACTTTAAGTTGACATTAAGAGTTACTCCTGAACATTACGTCACAATATCTATGTTTAAGATATAGTCGGAAAAGCAAAGTGAACCATGAAAACGAAAGAAGACATTGACAACATCAAACAAAGCTATGCTGTAGCACTTTAACGCATCTGTGATATTAAGTGTTTTTCTTTGTTTTTTTGTTTAATTAATAGTTTTTTTTGCTTGTTGTTTTCACCATATTTTTTAATTTATTTTCAATTTATGTCAGTGCCGTCAGGTGTAGAAATAAAATAAACAGTATGATTTAATACAAAGATTGAATAAAGAAAAATTATCCCCTGAAGAAGTAAGGAATTCTTACGAAACGTTGGGAGAAAGAATGGAATAGTTTTTTATTTGCATTCCCAAACCAAAAAGACCAAAACAGCCTATTTTTTAACACAATCAATAAAACAAAGTGACATAAGTCAAAATTTTATTTTAATTTTAAAACCGACTTTTTTTTCTATTACATCGAAATTATGGAAATGATTTTCAAGGTATTGAATATTATTAATTTATTTTAACGTAGAAAAAATTTAAGCATTTTTAGGCTTTATGTTAATTTAATTTAAAAAAAAAATAAATACTGACTTATGTCACTTTGCTTTTCCAGCGACGATATGACGAAATCCACATAACAAAACGGTTATTAAGTCCAATATTATTTAATTTTGTACGAAGAATTTCATGACATAGTTTGTCAAATGCCTTGCTAAAGTCTTTAAAGATGATTGAGAGTACTTTCCGAATGCATCCAAACAAAAAGTAGAGAATTGTAATAAATTTGTAGATTTTTATTTCACAAACCCATGTTGAAGAACAATCAGAAGAAATTATGTCACAGACAAGGGATTCAAACACTTTAGGAATAACAGACAATTTCGCTTATAATTCGTAACTCATTTACGACAATTCGTAACTCATTTTGTATAATCTTTCTTATTGACTGTCGTTAGTATGAATATTTCCAAAAATCTGGGAACTAAGAACATTTCAGAGATTCGTGGAAAAGAAGAAACAATTGATAGGACATGCAAGACACACATTTTTTCGACATAAATTACGGTGTTCCATCAGGACTGAAACATTCATTTAGCATTGAAATATTTCCACGTATAAAGAGGCCCCAGAAACCGACAAATTTATTTATATAAGACTAGCTTTTTACCCGCGGCTTCGCCCGCAGTGGAGAAATTAAATAAGTATGAGAGATAAAGGGTAATGGTATAATAATATAAATGATTCAATATAATAACTACATTTTATTGCTTGGCTGAGATCAACAATTTTTAAAAATTACTACAGACAATGAAGTTTCAACGCCTTAATATATGCTTATTAAAATGCAACAACAAATGTTAAAATATATTTCACCGTAACAAAAATAAATAATTCTGAATACAACAATTTAAAAAAATAAAATACAAATTATTAATTTAAGATATTTTTATAGACAATGTTATAAGTTTTCCCGTCGGGTGCAAATATGTGTAAATTCCGGGCATTAGATACACGTGAAGAGGCTACATAAAGTTGACCATGAGAGAAGCATGGGTTTTCTAAATGCACTCCTGCTACCTGTAATGTTTGTCCTTGTGCCTTGTTTATAGTAACAGCAAAGCTAAGCTTGACGGGAAACTGAACCCTTTTAAATTGGAATGGAAGGTCAGTGGGAATACTTGGTATCCGAGGTATTATAACACTATTTCCCTTACCGACACCTGTTAAAATAGTAGCACCAAGAATGTTCTTTCCCAATTTTGTTATCCGAAGCTTTGTTCCATTACAGAGCCGGGAGCATCTAGATTTTGCATAAGCATTACTGGTACATTTAGTTTCAATTGAAGTTTATGTGACGGTACAGGATATGAAGTACTTAGTTCCGTATCCATAATTGTATCCATTGACAAATATTCCTTAATTTCTCCTTGAACCTCGTTTAAAATGTCAGTGTTGATCCTATTTACAATTTCATTTCTTGGTGCTAATATTGCTCTTGCACACAACCACTGATCACTACACAAATTTTGTTGCAACTCCGGAAAAACATTAGCAATGAGATCCACATCACTTTCTACTAAATTACAAAATTCTCTTGACAGTGATATGTAGCCTTCAGCGTCAACGTCTAAACAACCATCACCAATTTTCAACAACATTTCTGCGTAAAGTCCTGAATCCACGTCATTATGAAGATGCACTCTCATATTCGTTTTCAGGCGGAGTTTTTCAACTGTCGGCCATAAGCTTGATGATTTAATGCACGCTTGAATTTCATCTGCTGGTGTCCCCCTTTGAATCACTGGGAGGGTTTGACGGAAATCACCAGCCAATAAAACTACCATGCCTCCCATTATATCTGTACTATCTCGCAAGTCCTGGAGGGTCCGGTTTAAAGCTTCTATAGCCTTCTTGTGAGACATTGTACTTTCATCCCACACTAAAAGCTTGCATTCTCGCAGCATCCTACCTCGTGAACTATTTTTACTAAAATTACAGATGGGCGAATCTTCCTGTGCCAAATTCAATGGTAATTTTAAAACGGAATGTGCCGTACGACCGCCCTTTAATAGCGTCGCGGCAATACCTGACGAAGCTACAGCAACTGCTATTTTTTGGTCTTTTCTGACATTAATAATAAGTTAAGCAAAAACGTTTACTTTGTACATACACTCTTGAAGGTATTAGAAGTAACATAGGATACTTTTTATTAAAAAAAAATGAAAAAATTTTACGAAAAATAAGAAAATTGTTTGTCAAAATATCGTCAAATTTAGCTACAAACAATTTTCTTATTTTTCGTAAAAAATTTTTATTTTTTTTTATTAAAAAGGATCCTATGTTACTTCTAATACCTTCAAGAGTGTATGTGCAAAGTTTCATGATGATCGGTTAAGTAGTTTTTGCGTCAAAGCGTAACAAACAAACTTACATTCGCATTTATAATATTAAGTAATAGAAGTATAGATATAGATGACTGTATACTTGTGTGTAAGTAAAAATAAGAGGAGAAGTTCTTCCAGAAGAAATATCTCCAAAGGCAGTCTTAAAATAATTTGCGAACATGTTTGAAATTGAACCTGAAAGATGGCTTGCAGAATTTTGGAAGGTCGTACTTCCTGGATATAATTCAAATTTACGTTTACTATTAACGTATCTCCAACATGTGAGGGTTTATTTTTAGATCACAAAGATTTGAATGAGTCACTATAGTCGTATTGCAGTTCTTGGTGAACTCTAAACGTCTCATCTTTCTTCTATAGATTGAATTTCTAAACGTCTTTATTTTACTTTTTTTATTCTGCAATAATTCATTTTAAATGTAAATTATGTTTTGTATTTTGTGCAACTAACACATGCACTTATGATGAGCCTCTGATCGTAGTTTGAAGCTTGCTATAAGCTAACTACTTTCTGAAAATTCTGAAATGTAAAAAAAACAAAAAACTTACGAATGCGAATATGAATCAAACCATGGCGGCCTACAATTTATTTAGAAAACAATCTAATAAGATTTCATTAACACAAATCTGAAAATAATCCATCCCAGTTTATTTCGAGTAATACGTTAAATAGCTTAGTAAAGTTGAATTTTTAAAGCCAAACTTGATTTGATTTTTACATATGTTAAAAATATTGCTTACAGATAAATTTAATGAAATAGTAAGGGCGGGATGGTGGCGGTCTTAATGTACGAGCCTTGAACTGCTGCTGATAACATCAGCATCAGTATTCATTACATCTAAGAAGTAGACAAGATCCAATACTCTACCATTTTCATTTATGACACCATTCAGCTGAATTAAACCAAAAGATGCCAACCGATCTATTTAACAGAAATCGTTTGTATTCGAAGCATTAGCAGGCAAGTGAACATCATTATTAGTTGGTCGGCACCATTCCATGTAGTTAAGATAAAAGTCCCCAATAATAATGGTTTCATCATTTGGATCAATTTTTTACTAATTTTCCCTGCACTTTTCTCTATAATAGTAACATTTTCTAAACATTTCTCATAAAAGTTGTTCATAGCTCGCTTTCCATGTAATAAATGCAATTTTCGAAAGTCTGATATTTTTTTAAATAACAAAATTGGGAAAATTGCTTTATTTTCATGTCTAGAATGACTTATTTTTAAAAATGTTTAACCCCGTTGAAATTGTACCTATAATACTTTATTAAATGTATCAAATCAAATTAAACAATTATGATGCCCTATAAAAAGTACAGCTTATTTACCTGAACGCGTAAGCTTTCATTTCCAATAAATTTAACACTATATCTTTAGGGTGAATGTAATCTGTATGTACCTATATTATGTACTCATATACATAAATACATATACGCAGATAATGCTTATCGAATGATGTTTTCATTTTTGTTCGCTATCAATATTTGAAGTATTCAAATGAAAATCAATAAAAGTTGAATATTAAATGGAATCAATCAATTGAAATAATAAAAATAAAACAAAATTGTGAATTGAATTAATTTTAGATATTAGAATTTATTTCGTTAAAAATGTGAAAAATCCTGTATCCTTAGAGGAGAATTATTTTTTGTGTGATGCATGATAACAAAAGTCAATTTAACCTATTCAAAATATGGATACATATGTCTGCACATTGTTCATAAAATATATAAAAAAAATTATGTGATACATCTCAATGGACTTCATCATTTTATCATTTTTGCTAAAATTGATAACTATACGTTGAATTATTCGACATTTCTATGAAAACAAAAAGTATGATCAGAAATGTATTAAAAAGTTGAATTTAAAATTTAAGGCGAGTCCATTTTATATTTTAATTGAAAGATTGCACAGAAACTGTACAATAATTTTCAATTGAACATGTACCTGACAAATTTTTAAGGTAGTTTAGTTATGTTATGTGAGCATTTAAAACTTGGAATACACAAAAAGATAAAGAAAAACTAGAACACCGTTTCAAGGATTAATGTTTGTGACAAAAATTTCAAGCTCGAGATTTTAATCAAACACGAAGTTACGATGGTAGAGAAGTCGAAAAAAGTGGGTCCAGCGATTCCATCCGTCTGTCTGTCTTTCTGTACTCGACCCTATAATCCAAAAAATTAGGTCGATTAAGTGTAAACTTTTGAATTAAGGTCTTAAACAGATTCGAGCTCGGAGATTTTTCATTTTTCTTAAGACCAAAAATATTAATAGTCCACTTTCAAATTGAAATATCGAAAATTTGAATTTGCTCAAAAACAAACCCATAGACCCTATAGAACCGTTGTTTTGTTTTTTCAATGACCAAGAGACCGATTAAAAAAAAAATATATAAATATATATAGGCATATCCACAGTATTTTTAACTTTCATGTTACCACAGTATATTAAGCCTTAGAAATGAAATTGGCACTTTCTAAGTGGATAGATTTTCGTACCAACTATGTAACCTGCTACATAATGCTACAATTTATCTTCTCTGAAGACTTGTAGCAACCATATAATTCGCAGTTGCTTTATGTAGCTCGGATTATATGGTATCTCGTTCTCGATTTGTTCGAGAAATTTTGCGTCAAGACAAGGTGTGATGGTCATCTTCTGATGAGCCCAACCATCACACCGGGCGAAACGTAAAAATGAACACTTTTGCTGGTTTAAAATTTTTCATGATTTTCATGATTTAAACAATTTTTATTAAAAATTAAAAATAAGTGTTCAGGGAAAAAAACCTATTGACTGTTTACAGTCAAATATTTCTTTTTCAAATAAAAAATAGGCTTAAATATTGCAAATTTCAAGCGTACCAGATGCAAATTTATTAAGTTTTTTAAACAAAAAACATTTCAACGACCTTTGAAACAACTTAATATCATTAATATATAATTAATTATAATATACACTGATAGAAATACCTCGAAAGAAAGGTGTGCTACCATTTAAAAAATAGTACAAAGCAATTAAATTAGAGTACCTGCGTTCTTACAAATATTAAAATCTGATCTTTTTCTCTATATAACTTTCTCAACGATCGATTGTGGTAGTATTTTATAAGCTTAAATTATTCTCTATCAATCAATAAATCAATTAAAATTTAATTGGATAATGTGCCTCTATTTAAAAAAAAATAATGCCATTTTAAAGTTTAAAATTGAAAACGTGATGTAATATGTGATTTTTTTAGGTACCTATTGTTTGTTTTCAAAATTTGGTTCTTCTACATTTTCGAAGTGCTCGCTGGGAATAGTCATTTGGAATATTGTATTACATAACATCTGGGGTTGAAAAACATAAAATATTTGAAAGTTAAATTGGAAATTTAAATTAGTTGAATAATTAAGAAAATTGCGGATACATAAGTTAAGAAATTTTTTGACAATTTTAAGAATTTAAACATTTTTCTATAGAAGGTTCAAAACAAAATATCGAGTTAGCTTTTTATTGCATTGAAGCAAACAAAAAAACTTGAATGTACTAAATTAAAACCTCTTCGGATGAGTGCAGTTTTCAAAAAATAAAAATATTTGCTTAGTGTTTGAACAAAGATACGAATCAAGTGGCACACCAGTACATCAGAAATCTTGATATTTTTTTTAAGGATTTGCGCTTATTAGATATTAAGATAACAATGCCTTTAAAATAGTTTATTCTCATAACTTTAGACAACTTTCTTAAAACTTCAGCTACAAGCAAACTAAGGGTCATCTTTTCAACTTTTTAGCATTATTATTTTACATTTCACTAAAATCAGTTTCATTCGAAAGTTCTCTCACATTAAAAAAATTTTTTAAAACATTATTTACAATTGAGGTGGTTGCTTAAAATTTCCAATTTATGTAAACAAAAATACTTCTTGAATAGTTCTGAACCACTAAAAATTAAAGATACATACATACATATATGTATGGTACAGGTGTTTTTAAGACCTTTGCTTTTCAATCTGGCAATCATTTTTTCGGAGTAGATCTTTTGACTACTGTTATTTGATTTATGCTCAATTTTATTCGACATTTTATAATGAAGAGACTTATTTCTGAACAACGTTTAAAAAATATGCAAAATTTTATACCAAAACATTGGTTCGGTTTGAGTGACGCAACGAAACAATCAATTTATTGCAGACAAATTCGTGCAATCGTTCGATTTAACACCCCTGGACTATTCTTTGTTTGGTTATGTAAGGTCTCTTGTCTACGCAGAAAAGCCTGAAACGATTGACGCCTTGGAAGAAAATATTCGGTGTATTATTGCTGACATACGGCCTTAAATGCTATAGGTATTTTCTCCAAAAACCATAACGCTCAGATCCTATAATGTCATAAGCCCCAAAATTGGTAACATTGCTTAATGTTTAAAAAAATTGCCAAAACAACCAAAGCGAATGCCTTTGTCTTAACTCCCAAATACAAAAACTATTAGTGGTTATTCTGTCCAAATGAATTTTAAAATTTAAATTTTGGTTTAATGACATAGGGTTGGGCTTTTTAACATCTATTTTGGACATTACGACGATTGTGATTTCAATCTTTTTATGCCTCATCACCCAAGGACAAACCCAAATCACAGAATGATAAAAAGCCCAAAAAGAGAAACGCCTGCAAAAATATCACTAAGAAAACGTCACTAAGCCCAAATAAAATATCATAACACGTACCGCTCAAATTTTGAAATTTCATAACGCCCAAATGATTTTGTGTGGTTGGGCTCTGAGACGCGTATAACAATGAGGTATCCCAAAAATAAACAAAAATTTTGTCAGAATGCCTAAATGTTGAAACACATCGCATCTTTTGGGCGATATGCCCTTTAGTAGTTTGGGAGCCATGATGTTTTAAAATTTGTCTTCTGAAAATTTTTTCGGGCGATGGAGAAAAGGCCTTACGCATTTTGAATCAAAAAACATATCTGAATAAGAAAAGAAGAATGTTCAATCTTCAAAATACTGCATACTTGCGATTATTGATTTTGCAGGCGCTTACTGCACTACAAGTCTTAAAAGTCCGCTTGCATCACAAGCCAGCTTGTAGAGAAACTACCTCTGAGAGATGGGATGTGGTACTAGGCTGTGATACAAACTCACATCACACCCAATGGGGTAGTACCGACATCAACAACAGAGGTGAGTCTCTTTTTGAATTTATACTAGACCATAATCTTTTAGTAGCAAACAGGGGTAACGAACCCAGTTTTGTAACTAAAAATAGAAAAAAAGTGCTTGACGCTACCCTAACCAATAACTCAAGCACAATAGAAATAGATCAATGGAATGTTCTTAAAGAGAAATCATTCTCAGACCATAAACTGATAGTCTTCTTGATACAAAATCAAGCAGCAACTCCAAAACCCTTTAGTAATTTCAGGAAAACAAACTGGAATGCATTCTGTAGGGAAGTAGGACAGGGGATTCAAAACCCGGACACACTTCTAATTCAAGAACCCTCCGACATAGATATTGCGTCAGAAAAAATTTAGAGTTTTTCTGAATCACGCTTTAGAAAAAAGATGTCCCTTCAATTATATGGGCAAAGGTAGGGAAAAACCACCCTAATGGTGGACCACTGAAATAGGCAACTTAAGAAAAGAAACTAGAAGACTTTTCAACGTCGCCAAAAGAACTAAGAAAAAAGCTGATTGTGAACATTATAAGACCAGTCAATTTATTTTTAAGGTAGAAATACAACGAGCAAAACGTAGCTCATGGATGGCCTTCTGTGACAAAAAAGAAAGTACAAATGTATCAGCAAGACTCAGGAAAATTCTGACCAAGGATTCAGTCACTCTAGGATCTCTCAAAAAACCTACAGGCAGCTGGACTGAATTGAGCACCTTGTGATTACTCATTTTCCTGGCTGCGTAGCTGATATCCTCAGTCCAGAAACAGAGTCTCATACAGAAACCCTAGTACCATCGGTTATTATAATGGAAGAAAGGATAAAATGGGCCATTCACTCCTTTTCCCCGTACAAATCCCCTGGTCTAGACGGAATCTTTCCTATGATGCTTTAGAAGAGCATAAACCTTTTCATCCCACACCTAGCTAGCATTTTCAATAATAGCCTTAAATGGGGGTGTGTTCCCTTATCGTGGCGTGAGGTAAAGGTAGTTTTCATCCCTAAGGCAGGTAAACCTAGCAATACGGAGGCCAAAGACTATAGACCCATTAGCCTAACATCGTTTATTTTGAAAACTTTTGAAAGGCTAATTTATATACACATCCGAAGCACCCTGAAACCGGACTGTATATCGGAATTTCAACATGCCTACATTAAAGGAAAAAGCGTTGAAACAGCATTGCACAGTGTTGTCAGCGTCAAAGAAAAATCACTGAATGACAAGGAATACACCCTTGCAACGTTCTTGGATATTGAGGGAGCCTTCAATAACGTGAAGAACGAAACAGTGAAGCAAGCCTTGGACGACCACAAAGTCGAAAAGGCACAGTGGATAATGTGTATGCTCAGAAAGAGACAAATTAACTCTGAGCTAGCGGAAGAAAAGGGTGAGAGTAACGACATCCAGGGGCACCCCTCAGGGTGGAGTTCTCTCACCGCTACTTTGGTTTCTTTAGAACGGCATACTCTCTAAATTGAAATCAAGTGGAGTAAGGATAATAGCCTACGCTGATGATCTTGCATTACTAGCGACTGGCAAGTTTCTACCCACTATCAGTGAACAAACCGAATACGCCCTCTCTTTGGTAAGCAAATGGACTAGGAACTGTGGGCTGACAGTCAATCCAGCTTAAACAGAACTAGTGCTATTTACTAACAAGCGCAAAATACCTGATTTTAAAATGCCTTCAATTGAAGGCTGCCCTCTTAAAATCTCTGATCACGCAAAGTATCTCGGTGTGATCTTAGATACAAAACTAAACTGGGGCCTGAACACCAAAGATAGATTCAAAAAGGCATCGATTGCCTTTTACTCCTGCAATAGAATTTTCGGGAAAAAACCTGGGGACCAAACCCTAAAATTATCAGTTGGATGAATTCGGCAATATTTAGACCAATTAACTAACCTATGGTAATTTGGTATGGTGGAAAGCTTTCGAAAAGAGCACAAACCTGAAAACTTTGACAAAAGTTCGAAGACTTGCGTGCACAGGCATTACGGGAGCAATGAGATCCACTCCAACTGCGGGACTGGAAGTTATACTCAATCTTATTCCCCTAGGCCTCCTTGTTCAAGAATCTGCGGCCAAAAGTGCCCTGAGACTTAGTCAAACTAGAGTCTGGATAAACAGTTCCATAGGACATGCCCAGATCCTTCGTAAAGTCATGGGTCATAGTACTACAACAGACTACAAAACACCCGAACCTGATTTTTATAAACCATTCCAGGCTGCCATCCCAAGCAGAGAGGAATGGATAGATAATATACCATACTCCAGTGAGTCGTCAATAGCTATCTAAACTGATAGCTCTAAAATGGACACTGGTGTAGGGGCAGGCTTCTATTCTGAATCTCTCAAGTTAACCGCCTCGCTTAGGCTTTCAAACTACAGTAGCGTCTTCCAAGCGGAGGTCCTGGCAGTGACAACAGCTGCCAAAAAGGTATCAATGATGGCGATACCACGAGCTGATATTACCTTTTACATTGATAGCCAAGCGGCAATAAACGCGATTACTGCAACTGAGGTAAAATCAAAGCTTGTTTCATGCTGCCGCGAAGAGCTTAAGGTTCTTGGCGCACATCAAAACATTAGACTCTGCTGGGTCCCAGGCCACAGTTATATACTAGGCAACGAGAAAGCCGATGAATTAACAAGATTAAGGTCAATGCTTGACGTAAGCCAAGCTCAGCTAGTTAGCACCCCTACCTGTTATTTAAAACAGGAAATCTCAAAAAGAATAACTATTAAGGCCGATGAAAGGTGAAACCTTCTTGACACCTGCGGCACTACAAGAAAGATCTGGCCCTGTTTTAACAAACAAAGAACGGAAAGAATTATGCAGCTACACAAGGGATCACTTCGATCTCTTGTAAGCATACTCACCGGACATAATCTGTTAGGTTATCATATGAAAAAGATGAGAATCAGTTCAGATGATATATGCAGAGGATGCGGTTACAAGGAGGTGCATGAAGACACTTCGCACTTTCTGTGTCACTGTCCCGCACTATCCCAACAAAGGAAGGAACTGCTTGGCAACTATTTCTTCGGGGATTTAGAAGAACTCTACGCCAGGTACTAACATTCTGAACTTCGTCAAAGCCTCTAAATGGCTTGACTAACTGAACACATAGGTTTTTCTTATTAGCTTGAGTAACAATACTCACGGGTATTACAATGGATCTGTATTGATCTAAGTGTGACGGTAAAGACATCAACTGTCAGCCCCTCAACCTAACCCAACCTAAGTTTTAAATACAACTTAAACAGACTTTTATCCTTAACGTATAGTTTGAACTCACTCGAAATAAGTTTTATCACAAAACGAGTTCTGAAGTAGTTTTGACTTTTAAGTTTTTCTTAAAATTTGATTAAGATGCATTTCTAAAAAAAAGCTTAAAATTAGTTTTGTTTCATAAAACAAATTTTTGAGTTAGTTCAATAATATGGATTTTAGTTTTGAGTCTTTGAATTTTAAATACCAAAAGTTTTAAGAAAGTACGAACAAAACTTAAAAAATATTGTACCAAATTCCTTAATATAATCGCGGATTAAAATTTGATAGGTTCTTATGTATATTTAATTTTCATAAATGTTGCCATTACCAATCTACAGAATTGTTTCATAAGAAATTGAATAAATCAATTGTTGTTTTATTTATTTTTGATGGAAACACTAAAGTTGTTTAATGATTTTAAAATAGAAAATTCAAACTAACAACACAACCCGTGTAAGAATAAAACAAAATTCCATTTAATGTTTTTTACTGCAATTTGATAAAACTATTTTATTATTGTTTTTTTTTCTTGTTAATCATAATTATTTTTATTTATACAAGTATTTCATTTCTTTTTGCAAATAGATATGAACACTTAATTAAATATTTATTAATATACACAAGAGTTGAACTACCATATATTAATAGGTATATGTTTTTGTTTTTAAATTATTTCTTGTAATAAGTATTCCGGTAGTACGTATGCGTATTTTTATTTACACTTCTGGTTAAAATATATTTTTTGATTTTTATTCACCCTTCATTTCAGATTCTTATTCGCTATGTTGTTAAAAATGTTAAATAAAATTTATTTTTTATTTAATTGCTTGGAAAATGTACCCATTTTCAAAGGATTATATATTTTTACATTATTACATTATTTTAGTTTGTCAGTTGTGGTTACTTAGAAAAAATTATTATTTATTTCGAAATTAAAGATCAAACTTACATAAAATAGATGTTATTTAAACAAATCCCATTTACACAAGGAAATCTCCAAAGATCTTATTGGAACGAAAATATGGACAGTTGGAAATGTTTTCTTTTTTCTTGGATGAAGATGTTTTCTATCCTATTTAAATCGAATGATTCATTAATTAAAAACCACTATACGATGGTTTTTAATTTTGATACCTAAAAATAGAATAGATCCAAGTAACATTTTCTTATTATGGGGATAATTTCAATCAATATTTTTATTATTATTATTTATTACAGTGGATTATTATACAATGATGAATATTAATAGAACTTAGTCTTTCCAAGATTTTTTTCGTTTTGATTTTAGAGAATTACAAAAATTTACTTAATTTTGTTTCTTTCAAAAATGTCACTTCGATCTATTGTGTTTTTAACTTATCATTTGATTTTAGTTGTTTTTATAATGATTTTTCAATATAAACAGGAAAAACTAACTTAATTTAGTAATGTTAAAATAAATTAATTTATTTATAATAAGTTTATTATGATTTCTTTGGAATTCCATTTGTTCTTATTAGTCCTTTTTACAATGATAAACATATAATATTTTTTTTTTGGCTCAAACTTAAAGAAAATATTTAATATTTGATTTCGGAATTGTTAAGTCGCCTGGTAAGAAAATGTTTATGTAGGAAACCGTTATCTTTAAATATTATCTTGTTGTTTATAGGATCTTGACATAGAAATAAAAGTTATGTTTTTCTTGGTTTAGAAAATTAAAACTTTTCATAGATGTTTGTAGTTAAAATTAAAATGTTTTAACTTATGACTGAAACATTTGGCCTGACTGAAAAACTATGACTTGCCTCATAAAGTATTTTCCAATAAAGACGGTAGTGCGGTGGCCATATTTGTTCTCTTACTTTCTGTCAAAATGTCTTCTTTTAATCACTTACTAAAGACAAATCATCAATCATAATACTACGTCAAAACACACGCAAATGATAAAACTTTATTCTCACAAACGGTGTTTTCTCTAGTAGCAACGATGCGCGCGTAGCGCGATTTCTATGGGGTACATGGTCGTCGTATTCAACGTTTGGTTACTAAATTCGAGTTCATCGTGAGTAATAAGCCAAATCCATAAGCAAAAACCCATACGTCAACGAAAAGATCTGCCGAAAACAATTCCGCGTCGTCACTCACAAGAACTTGGCTTGTAGCAGACCTCATCATGTAGAATTTTGTGTCGTTACTTGGGCCTGCACATATAAAAAATTAAATTGGATTAGTCTGATTTTTAGTTGAACGGGTACGTGAATATTCAAAATTGCCGGCTTTGGGATGACGCCAATCTACGCGAGATTCACGAGGTGCCAATGTATCCAAATTAAATTATTATTGGGTGTAGATTTTGGGCTGAAGGTGTCATCGTTGTGTATGCTTTTTCAATACTGGCCAGCAGATCACCGTCAAAGGCGATCGTTATAGGTTAAGATCACCAACTTTTTGTGGCTTCAATTGAATGATATGAACACCGAAGACAGATGGTTTCAACAGGATGGCGCTACTTGCCACAATGCCCAACACACAATCGTTATTCTTTCAACGTTGTGACTTAAATTGGCCACCAAGATCGTATGATTTGATCCCTTTAGAATTTTTTTTTGTGGGACTTTTTTTAAGTAGCAGGTCTATGGAAATAAAAAATCGAGGCCCTCAAAGACAACATAATTCAATGTCAAATTCAGAATTATTTATGCGCAAAAGTCACCGAAAACTTGAATTTTCGAACTTTATTCAATTTTAAAATCGACCAGCTTTTAATGGAAAACCCTTTAGTATATGACACATTACATTCATCAAATTTTCATTCAAGTGTCACATATTTTATGCTCTTTTCAAGTCTAAATACGAATAATGCCTAACCATTAATCTAATTTAAAAATGTTAAACATAATTCATCCTGGAAAAACCCAAGAACACTAAATAGACACCCACCATCTTTTCATCGATTTCAAGGCCGCATATGACAGTATCTACAGGGACGAGCTGTATAGAGCCATGTCTAGTTTTGGCATCCCTGCCAAACTCGTCCGTTTGTGCAGGATGACCATGGAGAATTCACGCTGCTCCATAAAGGTTGGAAACAAATTAGCAGAACCTTTCGATGTCAAAAAAGGTTTTAGACAAGGTGATGCGCTGTCATGTGATTTTGTTAACATCGTACTTAAAAGAATAGTGCAAAGCTCACACGTCAACACTAGAGGCACTATCTTTCAAAAGTCTGTCCAATTACTAGCATATGCTGATGACATTGACATAATCGGAAGAACTCAGCGTGATGTCAATGGGGCTTTGGTGAGTATTGAGGCAGAGGCGGCAAAAATGGGTTTAACGGTTAATGAGGGCAAAACAAAGTACATGCTGTCATCAAGAAAGGACCTACAACACCGACGTCTTGGTCAAAACGTCACCATCGACAGACGTAACTTTGAGGTAGTCAAGGACTTCGTCTACCTAGGCTCCGCTGTAAACGCAGAAAACAACACCAGCGCTGAGATCAAACGAAGAATAACTCTTGCTAACCGCTGTTTGTTTGGGTTAAGAAAGCAATTGAGTGAAAAATTCCTCTCTCGAAGGACCAAAGTGTCGCTATATAAGACCCTTATCATCCCCGTCCTGCTATACGGTGCAGAAGCATGGACTATGACAAAAGCGGATGAAAGCACCTTGGGTCGTTTCGAGAGAAAAGTTTCTTCGTGTGATCTACGGCCCCGTATGCATCGAAGGGGAGTGGAGGAGAAGATGGAACGACGAGCTGTACGGGCTGTACAGCGACGTAGACTTAGCCAGAAGGGTAAAAGTCCAACGACTAAGATGGCTGGGTCACGTAGAGCGCATGGAAACCAATGCTCCGGCCCGGAAAGTCTTCGAATCCACACCCACAGGACAGCGCAGGAGAGGAAGACCGCGAATCAGGTGGCGCGCACAAGTGGAAGGTGACCTCACCGAACTCGGAGCGCGAAACTGGAGACATCTAGCTAGGGACCGAGCTAGACGGAGAAGTTTGTTGGGTGAGGCCCTAGTTCACACAGGACTGTAGCGCCACCTTAAGTAAGTAAGTAAACATAATTCATATTCAGATTTTAAAGTATTCTGGTATTACTTACAACAAATGAATTCCTTCATTTGAAAACTAAAATAAGAAACTCGTTTATAATCTTTAACAAACAAAATTACGAACATCTATAAGCTCTTAGACTTGCCGAAATGTCTACCAATATTTCATGTTAGAATTGGAAAACAAATTTAGATTTCAAAAACAAAATAGAGCAATTAGAGCAAATCAAACATTTTGAAACATATTTTTGTATGATTTACACATTGTACATAATTTAAATAAATTCAATTGAACAAATTTGTCCAAGCACATTAGTATTTGAGCTTAAAAGTTTGGCTAGGATTATAGATATAATAAAGTCAAGCTGGCGCATTAACCAACAAGAATATTAAATTTAACCATTACTATTTTAACTAACTAATTGAGGAAAATTAATTTAAAAAAATTTGTTTAAACCAATGTCTTCAATTGAACAAATCAAAATGTATTGTTTTGAAAGATACAAACTATATTGCTCTTAAAGCGAAGACTCTTCTTTTCTTCAGATTACCATTACAGTAATAATTTTTATAAAAAATTAACAAATATTTTTGCATTAAAAAAAAATCAGCAAATATTTTCTTCCACAATTAATTTGTTTACTTTAAATTTTATCCTAGTTAAACTATTTTGAATAAACATTTTAAATTGAAATTATAATAAACACTAGATTCTCAAGTCCTATATTGTATTTATAATTAAGTAAGAAAATCAAGTCTTTTGTTTCTGGTAAACAACATTTATTGAATAACTGTTTCAAAAATATTTCAATTCGTTTTAGAAAATTCCTTTTATTACAAAAAATGAGCCAAATTTCGATGTAAATTCGGTTTCTTAGAATCATATACCAGTAACTATTTACATCATACAATGCTTTAAATTCGTTCGTTCTGATTTTTTGGTTACATTTTTATGGGGTTGGCTTTACTAATAACCCAAGTTTGCAACCTCAAGCGAAGAACGCAAGTTATTCAAAAATCTGAAAAAAAATGAAAATTTCGTGCTTTTTAATATTTTTTACCCTGAAGGAAATTTTTTTAATGCAAATAATTTACGATTTTAAGGAAAATAAATTAACTACAGTTGAATGCCAAAGTTGTTTCTGTACATGTGACGGTTTTCAGAATACAGATGATCAAAAATTATATTAAATACGTTTTCTTAGAAAAATTCGACAAATTAATACTAAAATAACAAAAAAAGACAATTTGCCATTAGGTATACCTTAGCCCTGGATTGAAGAAGATTGGCTCAAAAAGGAAACAAATTTATAGGATGGGGGTCTATAACCCCTTTCTTATACTGGAGGGTACAGTATACTAATGGTGAGGAAACTAGCCCTTTAGGGTTAAAATCGGCAATAACTGAAAAAAAAAACTTACGATTTTTGCGTATTTGTCTATTTTTTTTCATGCTGCGTTCAGACCTCGAGGTCGAAAACTTCGATTATTTATAAGAACAACGTCATAAGCCTAGAACCAATTTTGGATCTACTGGATTAACGGAAACGGCTCTTTCTATCTAGATAAACGACTACTTGACTAAAAAATAGTGTAGTAAATGTAGTTGTTTCCAATTTTCTCAAAAACTAAAATACATGTTTTTTTGTGTTTAATCAATAAATTGACAAGGAAATTGATTACTTAAAAATAATGCTCAACAACATAAGAAATCGATTTAAAAAAAAAAACAAATTTTAGCGTATTTTAGACAGTTTAGAAATTCTGATAACCGTTATATCAGATACAGCTTAAAGCTCAAATTGTAGCTAATTTGTTTACCTTAAAATCGTTTGTATTTAAAATGATTGTATTGAAACAAAATTCACCTTCAGGGTAAAAAATACCAAAAAGCGAAAAACAAGTTTTTCAGATTTTTGGACACGCGAGGTTAACTTGAATTATTAATTAGTAACCAACAAATCAGAAATTCCGTATTGAACTCTAGGTTTACTTCTATTCAAAGGACAAATTACTGGATTATTATTCCTATGGGTAAAAAATATTCTATTACAAACAAAAAATTATTTTAACTTATTATTCTTATAAGTTAGTTCTATCGATACCTTCCGTATTAAAAAAAAAGAAGAAATCTTTCAAGGACGGAAATGAATATTTTTTAAATAAAAAAGTGACTTTTTTTTTGTTTGATAAACACTAACTAGCTTACATATTCATTCTACACGTATGTTAGCTACATTATTAAAATGAAAAACCTTCTTTAAAATTTATTTTTAGCCTAATTAAGTTATGTTAAGTTTTTGAATTTTATTTTTACATCTTACATGATTTTGATTTTATTTCATATTACGAGTAAAGAAGCATTATTTTTGTTGTTTTTCTTTTTTTTTAATTTCTTTCGCTAACCATTCTAAACTTAAGGAAGACAGCTTGCACAACACTAATCATAGATTAGAATACATTTATATTTTTTTTTTTTTTTTTTTATTTTTTTCGAGCATATACAAATAACATTTCTTTATAAGCCTTACATTATGTTTCCAAATAAAATTTTTCTTACAAAACGTAGTTTTCTACTTTATTTTATATTTCTAAATTTATAGAGCGACTGTCTTAGAGAAGCATTTATGTGTTATTTTTCTATATAAAAATTATTTAATCAACAATATTTTTCTTAAAATTCTAATTCTTCCTTCTTCTATTTATACGATTTTTCTTTATTTTTATTTCTTCACATTTCCTTAATTACTTATAACAGACATAACAGATTTTTATATCGCTTTTCTTTCATTCGGAATTTTTATTAGTGTTTTCTTTTAACTTTTTTTTTACAAATACAATAGAGATTGATCAGACTGTGTGGTAATTATAATCCGAACGCACTTTATTTGCGTGTGCATCCATTTTGGCAGTGCGCCTCATCTAACATCAGCAGGAGTAGAAGGACTCCTCAGGCCGTTTAATCCTTGATGGTTGTTTCTGGGCTGACATCAGTGATGATGGTACCATTGGCTGTTGACTTCGATGATGGCAGTGATGATGGTGGTGGCCCACGGATTCTATCGTCGTTGTTGTCATCGTCATTGCCGTTTGCTGATGGTGATTTTGATTTTGATGGCCATGTTGATGTTCTTCTCGTTCTCGTTCTGGTTCTAGTTCTGGTTGTTGTAGTCGTAGTCGTTGTCGTCCTGCCGAAGAAGACAACACTCGATTTGTATCGATTTCATTGTCTGAATGGCGGCGTTGTCGCCGCGGAGAATGATAATATCCTTTCGCCGTTGACAGGAAATCATTAAATCGCCATCGCATAAAGAAAGTCAAAATGACGAAGACAGCGAGTGCCCCTGCAACTGCAATAACGGTGACTGTGAACAACATAATCGTTGATGCATAAACTCTAGGAGCATCATTGTCGTAGTCGATTCGTTGTTCTGATGCTGATGGCAATGGGGTACCGGTGTTAGCAGTCATAGTTGTTGCTGCTTCAGCTTTTGCTTCTACTGTAACTGTAGAAGTCACTGCCATTACCGCCGTCGTCGTGGTAGTCGTCCGTGCAGGGAACGATGATGACGACGACGATAAAGAAGACATAGACATAGATATAGACATCACAATAAAACAGAAGATCCTTCTTGCTGCAGGAGGCGTTTCCGCAGCAGTTTCAATTTGACCTTTTACCATTCGTCTACTGACATTTGTTATTGATGACAATGATGATGCGGATGGTGTGGATGATGTGGACACAACAAGTCGATGTAGAAGAGACACTAGATGTCCTGCCGCTGCTCTTAATCCTTTACGAGAATTTGATGATGATATTGTCGTGGCTGAGGATGAGGCATCAGCTGCTGCTGCTTGAAAAGAGATAATCGAAAAAAGATTAGTATCAAAATGATTGCTCTTGGTGTTGCTATGCTATAGCTTGCTGTTGCAGTAGGAGCAGCATTATGAAGAAAATGCATAAACATGGTAGGTTAGGTATTTAAGATTTCATTGTTTGTTGTTTCTTATTTATGTATGAGGAGAGAGCATTTTGCAGAGCAGTTTAAAATTTTGTAAATTGAATTTAAAGAGAAGGTATCTTGGTGAATTTATAGACAAATTTGGGAATTTTAAGTAAAGATTCTTGAATACAAATTTAAAATTGTGTAATTTATTAATAATTTAATTCGTGACTTGCGTGAAAATTATGATTTATAAGCGCTCCTAGTACTTGTTAAACTGTTTAATTTTATAGTTAAATTAGTAAATTAATACCTTAGTTTATGAGACTAACTCAAAAAAATGTTTGGAAGTCTGACCACAGTTAAATAAATTTAAAAATTCAAAAAAAAAATATATATATATTTTATCAAAAAGTTTGGTTAATTACTTTAGTTTGATTTATTTTCTATCAGGAGACATACATTCGATATAATAATCTACCAAATAGGGTAAAACTTGTTTGCAAACAAGCAACACATAACAAAGTATTGAGATAAGAAATTATCGAAATTTCGAAAAATTTCTTTTCGTAACATACAATTTCTAAATGTTATTTTTATAGAAATCTTTTTAGGGCAGTAAGCTTAAAGACCATTTTTAATTTTTCAAACCAACGTTCTTTATTTTTATTCAGTGCTGGTACTTATTTAAAAAATATTCATGTTTATCAAATTTTTGTCTAAACCTAAAAAAAAGCTTTTTCTTATTTAGTTTTTATTTTTTTCCCGCTTACATTTAAAAGATGTTTTTTTAATTCAAATAATGTTTTAACAAAAAAAATGTCTTTTACATGGCATGAAAAAAACTAAAAACTATGATAATTTCAAAAACTGATTTTTTTTGCATTTTTGTGTATATTTCGACTATTTTTGGTTTAATTTTGATACTTCTTGATTTGTTTTAAAAGATTTTTAGTGATTAAAGCTTCAAAACCAACTAGATTGAGAATCACTATATAAGTATAAGTTTTTAAACAAAAAAAAAACGGTTGACTTTAAAATCATGATTGCATAACACATGATTTTTATTTATTTATATTGATACGATTTATTTATATTTAAGATTTAAATTTTAAGTACACAAATATTAAAATAAATTGAACGAACTTGAGATATTTTATGGGGTCCTTAGGAACGTTGTATAGTTTTTTTTTTTTTAAACAAGTTGCTCTGAACGTCTGTACCAATTTTTATCAATGCGGGAATTTTTTCTAAAATTATTTTTTATTTAAAATGGGCTGTGTTTTGTTTCGTTTAATTGTGTTATTTCTTTATTATAAAACTTAGGAATACAAATGAGTCTTACTGTTTTTAGTTAAATAGAGTCGAATTTGCATATCTGAAATTAATTAATTTATTCTAAAATAAATTCTAAATCTACAATGTTAAAGTTAAATGTCCAAAATAAAAAAGTACGTATACGCCTGAGTACACATTAGTGGTTTCTTGATTCAATCAACATTGATTGGAACTGTTTGCTTACATTCAAAATATGTATACATAAATAACATTTATTACTAAACGAATTTATGAACAAAAATATATATGGGTGATTATACGAAAGTTGGGTAACTCGATATCATCAACCAATATATACCAAGTCTTATTGTTATTATATTTTATTGGGATTACAATTTATTTTAAAACTATGGAAATACCTTTATTTAATCACCCAATTTCAGTTCATCATTTTGAATATAAGTTATTAAAAAAACACAATTAGGTTTTAAAACGTCAGTCCTTTGGCATGTCACAACCCTGAAAACCAACAATTAAGTGACTGTCTATTAAACATTATCATTGATTTGAGAAAACTTATCAATTTACTACAATCTGTGATGTTTATAGTTAAATATATAGTACAACTTTCATAATGCAGTGTTCTCCACTTTATTTAAAAAAATAAGAAATTTTTTGTTCAGTTTCATTCGTCAGTCCATTGTGTGTTATTTAAATTTGAAATTCGTGCGAAATATCGCCGACTTAACGTCAAATCCCACTTTGAATTTTAATGTTGGTAATAAAGTTAGTTGCGGGTTGCACAATTTAACGGCCATCATAACTGTACCAGAGTTTGGGTTATGTTTGTTGTCTATACACGTGCTAAGCCAGTGTCGTTATGTGAGTCGTTATTTTTTTCTTAATCTAAAGTTAATTTTTATTTATTGATATTAGACTTTGATTATATTGTTAGATTTTGTTTATATTGTTAGTTGATTACTTAGAAATATTAAGTAAAACTATGTGAAAGTAGTAAAAGATAAGTGAATAACGTTACATTAAATGTCAAAAGTCTGTTTTGGAAACTGATATAGTATTTTCTCCCAGTATTACATATTAATAATTATTTTTATTTGTTACTAAGTGATTTTAAGTGATCATTATTAAATCCTGAGAGATTTTTACTAATTTGTATTAAATTTCATTATAATACTTTCAAAACTGTGTATAACATGTATCAGTACTATGTTACCTGGTCAGTCCCTTGGCAGTCAAATTCTGAAATTTTTAAATATCTTACAATGTACTCTAAAAAGTGACTGGCCCGATTGGGAACAATATATTAATTAGATTAGCTACCATATACACCCGAATTTGTAAAAGTTTGATTTAATAACTATCTATCTACTATCTACTATCGTAAACAAAATATCCCCAAAAGTTACCCAACTTTTGTTTAATCACCCTTATGTAACTTAAAGAAAATAATCTTAGAGACAAAAATTAGTTTTAAAGAAACAATAAAAATAAAGTAATTAAGTGGAGCGCTTTTATGCGAAAAATTGATATTTTCGTATGTAGTGCTAGGTTGATATCAAGTTAGCACTACACTTTTTGATTTTGTTGAAATTAAGTACACAATTAGTTGCTAATTATTTGTTGTAAATTAGTTGTGGAAAGAAAAAAATTCAAACTTGACACCGCCGCGCCGCCGTGAGTCCATTAAAAAAAAACAAGAAAAAACTGTTTTTGAAAATTTTTCCAGGTTTTTCTAGTTGTTCTGAACATTGATCCAAATTTGTATACCTGGATAGGTCAAAAACAGTTTTTTCTTGTTTTGTGAATGGACTCACGGCGCGACGGCGGCGGTGTCAAGTTAGCACTACATACCCCCTTTTTTAAAAAAATCAAAGTAAAACAAAATTTTTGGAATTTTTTTCTTTCCACAACTAATTTACAACAAATAATTAGCAACTAATTGCGTACTTAGTTTCAACAAAATCAAAAAGTGTAGTGCTAACTTGATATCAACCTAGCACTACATACCACTTTTTTGAAAAATCGTGGAACTACACATTTTTCACATTTTTTTTTCCACAACTAATTTACAACAAAAAAGCTACAATTAACTGCATACTCAGTTTTTTAAATTTCGAAAAATATAGTGCTAACTTGACAGTCGTGAATATTTCTCTTATTTTCTGAGGCCACTGTAAGTGACAATATTTTAAAGGTTAATATAAATCTAGAATTACTAATTTATTACACTTCTAACCTTTTTGTTTCGGTTAATACAAATCTAGAATTACTAATTTATTACACTTCTAACCTTTTTGTTTCGATGCATTCGAAAAACACTTTCAAGACAATTGAATTTTTACAAACTTCAGCAAGGTATTTGACAAATTTGGTCCTGAAATTCTTCCTAATGAATTTAGTAATATTGGACTTAACGCCCGTTTCGTTATGTGGATTTTTTCACATCTTAAAGACAGATATTATGGCGTCATTTAAAGTCAATTCTAGTGTACTTCAAGGAAGTCACCTTGGTCCATTGTTGTTTATTTTATTCATTAATGCTTTGCCTTCTGTTTGAAATAATTTATTCTAAATTGCTAATCTATGCAGATGATGCTTACATTTTTCGAATTATTAACTCCATCAGGAATTATAAAGAGCTACAAGAAGATCAAACATTAATAAATATAAGACAATCTGAATATCAGAAAACGTAATATAATAAACTATGCCGTTTGAGAATTCAGTTTTTCTGGCTTTGGCTAGACACAATATACTAAAGTTTACTGATTATGTTATAAAAAAAAAGCTATTAAAACACTTGGTTTCGTCAAATGATGTTCTGATGAATGGAACGATTTCGTGTATATATTAAATTCTTCATCGATTGTATTTCAATCTGAGTCAGGCTAGCTTAAGTAGGAATTTACTACTTAGAACTATGGCGCTAAACTTAATTTTAATCAATTAATCAGTAAATTCTACCAATTCGCTACAAATGACAATTTCTTGAATTGAATTTCTTTTTCTTCAATATTTAGGTAATTCCAATCAAATTTTCAATAAAAAATCGTAGCATTATGCTGTGAGATCAAAACTAGCAATTAAAATGTTCAGGCATCTTTAGATTTAGTTTTTAAGCAAAAGAGATGTTTGTTTGGATTTAACCATCTAATGTAATGTTTTTAAATTTCAAGATTTTCATTTCGCCCTTTTGATAAGAAAGCCCACAAAAATATTTATATAAAATTGGAATAACTGTCTAGTCTAACCTGTATTCTTTTCTACCATCAATGATGTCTCTTATTGTCTTTTATACAATTAGATTAGCTATGTCTTATTTTATCCAAATGCTTATCCTTAAAAGGTTTGATTTGTAACCCATACACAAAAATAACAACAAAACTTTTGCATTTATATTTTTAAATGATGAACAAGACAATTTTGTGTAACGTTGATCCTTATACTTCTAAGGGATGACATAAGGAATAAACTTAATTTCATTTCGAATCGGTTTTTCTTCTTTTCAAAAAAAAATAGTGAAAGGACCAAGTCAACGCAACTAACCAACAATAGCGAGCGTTGGATATTCTAAGGAAAAGGAGTGATGTAGTTGGGATAACTCGCTCTTGATGATGAGTGTTTTATATACCTAACCTATTATACGAGTATATCTACCAGTGTCCTTCAATTTATTTTGTTTAGAAACGAAGAGACTGATTTTCTTTATTATAACTGTTTTGGTCCTTTTCATATTTTGTGTGTGCCGTTGTCGTTGTCGTCTCGTCTGTCTTATATCCTGTATTCTTTTTAAGGATTGAGAAAGCGAGAGAGAGAGGGTGCATAAGATGAAATGGTGCATGCAATATCAGCGGAATGGTTAAGCTCTTCATTTTTATTCTTTGTCGTTGTCGGTCGTCAGGATAAAGTTGATACGGATGGCCAACATCGCATCGTAGTCGTTGTCTTTGTCGCCGTTGTCGTCGACAGGATAGACAGACGTCGTTCTGTGTATCCAAGGTTTCTAAACGAAATGAGCTGAAATTGTCCTTCTGCCACATCTTGTCCTCTATTCCGCTATATATTTTATTGTGTGGACAGATCAACTCATAATTTAAAATTAAATTTATTAGGGCTGACATGGCAATAGCAGAAAGCAGAAGCAGAAGCAGAAAGCAGAAGCATCACATCATCCCAAGACTGTCGTCTCGAATGTGAAGCAAAGTATAAAGCATAATGTCCTAGTTCTGATGCTTGTATACTGGGTCTTGGTCTGGGTCTTGGTTTGGATCCTGGTTCTCATTGGTGATGCTCCTCGGGCTCTTGCTCTGCAGTACCTATATGCATGTTAGAGCTAGCCATTTTTCTTAGCCACACTCTGTTTGCTGTTGTAATTTATAAATTATATATTTTTTATCATTCATTTTATGCGGGCGAGAAGAGCGAGAGACAAGGTACTTAGAGAAGAAGTCAACGTTTTTGACGTTGGCCGTTACGTTGACGGTGACGGTGGCGTTGGTAAGTGGTAAGAGAAACAAGATGGCTTGCCTAATGTTGTTTTGAGTAAGAATTATGTGCGTGCTATGTGAAGCGAAGGATTTTAGCGGAAATAGCTGCTTAAGTTGACGAGGATGATTCGTCGAGCGTCGTCGTAGACGTAGTCATGTAGTCGACATCTCTTAACTATGGTAAGAGTTTTAAATGTGAAATTATTATTCTTATTGTGGTTTTTGATTCTGAGGCATTTTTATTTTGTTGGTTTGTTTTATATCGGATACGGACTACGAGGTGGAATGAAACCAAAAAGTTACAAGAATATAGTTACACACTTAGGATCATCTTGTCTTAAATGATTGAAAATAGTAAGACTTTGAAATTGACTTCACACTTAAAAGTTTATTCAAATGAGACGAAATAAGTTCTTAATAAGTTAATAAACTATTTTCTAGTATGTATTATGAATTGGTTGACATTTAAAAAAAACGAAAGATTTTGATAGTTTTTGGTAATCTGTTTACAGAAACACATAGGTACTACAACACCTTGATTTGTTAGGGAAATATTTGAACGTATTTATTTTCAAGAAATGTCAGAACTTGATTGAGAAAAAAACATACATTTTTATTAGGTAATAAAATGCACGAACTTTTACAATTTTTGATTTCTTGAAAATAATCTGAACACTATCCAGAGCAAAAATATTCAGAGCTTTTTGGTTAAATTCGTAAGAAAAAAATATTAATTGGTGTTTTTTATTAGAAACAGCTGAATTGATTTTGAAAAAAATTGGCAATTAAAGCCTTTGACCAAATATTATGCACCTACTTTGACATTATGTATCAGAAAGAGCTTTATGCATTTTTATTCCTCTTCCAAAATAAAAATATAATATGAATGTGTTTTTTATAGGACCCAAAAATTTAAAGGAAGTTGATTAAAATCCACCCTACCTCGTTTTGCTCTCCATTTTAACTAATCCTAAGCAGTCAGCTGTAGCAGTAAAATAAGTTTATTATTAGAATTTAAAACACTTGACTTAAAAAAACGGATAGTTTAAATCTAGTCCAGTCCAAGGTCACCCTTTTTTATTTTTAGGTTATTATTTTAATTGACCAATTAAGGAATTATGTCTATGTTTCTTTTTTCAAATTTACCACAATGGATAAATCGTATTTATTAAAACAAAACTAACTATCGAGTACTTAAAAACTCGTATATCTTAATTAAAACCAATTCCAGCAAACCTTGCAATAGCACAAGGTACCTATTTCTTAAAGTATTTCCTTACCAAAGAAGTATTTAAAAATTAATTTGATTTCTAACATTCTTTTCGTTCATGCTTTAGTAAAAGAAAATAAAAGCCGTACTATAGTGTCACTGCTTCCATTTTCTTTTATTGTATAATGCACTATTTTTCGTATCACCCCCCGGCCGGAACCCTTTTGAATTTCGACCAAAAGTGTTTAGTGCATTCCATCATTATACTACAACTATTCATATATGCTATATCACAAAAAAAAAGCTAGTTCCAGTTCTTAGCTCATCTAACAGCATGTTGATGTTTGAACATAAGGTTCTTCATCACAAAAGCAAGAGCCAAGACAAATCTTAACCAACATAGCTATGGGTTATAGCGTTACAGCAACGAGACAAGAAGCATCCATAGGACAAGGAGTTGTGTGATGTGGCATGGTGATATTAAATTCAATTCTTCTATACCATAAAAAAGAAGCACAAATTAAATAAAATGAGATTTGATCCCTCTCTTTCTCTCTAAGGAAAAGTTTTATAAAATCCCCAAGAGGGCGCCACTTTATATTTGTAAATAAGTCCTAACATCCTTTCTGCAACATCAGCAGCTATCTTCTCATCACTCTGTATTTTTTACTGTGGCAATGTTGAATAGTTAAGTTTTTTTTTTTTTATTTTTGCAAAAATACCTAACAATAATAACAACAAAAACAATAATGACAAGGAAGAATAAAAGATATATGTATGTATATATTGTATAGGGACAGGACATAGCGAAAACATGTTGTTGTATAAAGGATGTGCAAGGAAATGTCCATTTTTCATGTTTCCGCCACTTGGCGAAAGTTTTAGTTGTAGTATATTCACCCTCAAGAGTCCGAAGAGTTCTAATTGCCCCTTGGGGCTTACATAAAATGAGGCAAATACATATTTCCATTCCTCCCTAAGTTGTTCAACACCCCCTCTATTCTAGGTATATAATATTCTTCGTCCCCCGACATTAAGAGATTTCCGAAAACAGAATACATTGATGTACGTTCAACACTTTATCCCATTCCCATATTGTGCTATAAATACATATACTAACTTCTACAACATACTACAATCCTTCTCCATATTCAAGGAACTGCTGCAAAGGTATCCTTAAGGACTACGAGGCTTTCTAGGAAGAATCTTATTCTCTATATCGAGATACTGAAGGAATGAGTAAGAGAGATAGAAACTTGTGCATATGGTGCATTTTACGTAGTATGCATATTCAAGTTTAAATAGAATTAAGGAAAAGCCTAATGGACTTAGGAGAAAGTAAAACATATTTTCCAAGAACTCGATTTTCTAGTTTGAGTTTTAAAGTGTTTTTGTATACACATCGGAATCGTCATACAATATCAAGCTCTTAGCTAAAATATTCTATGGTTTTCCTTTTTCTATGTGAAAGAAGAAAAAAGAAAATATTAGTTTTAATCAAAATTGAAATAGTGTTCATATGTGTACATATAATAAAACACTGACACATGTACACAATAGAATTTATAAGAGTTGTTATTTTAGTGAATATAGATGTGTGTGTGGTAAAATATTGTGGTTAGATTTTAGTACCTTAGTAATTTGCAACACTTTTAAGACAGATTATAGCATAAAACACTTAAGTTAAAAATTTAAATTTAAATACTTTTTCTTCTGAAAAATGGCACAAAACAGAGCGGGAGGATAAGAGAGCTGATGCTTTATAGGAAGCAAACATTTTCGATGATGGCTTAAAGAGATTTGTCGATGGTGGTAAAACATTTCTGTGGCTTGCAGGAGAATCTATTCACATATGACGAGCTAAATATTAAGAATTATGTGTGCTCTAACCTCTAAGTAAAAAGTTTGATGTTCGAATAAATTAAAAACCATGACTGATGCACGAGCTTATAAACGTATGATATTCATCTGAGGGTTAAAGAACACTTTTCCGACTTTGTGTTCTTAAATTCTGGAAATATTGGTTAATGAAAATACAAACTTTCATTATTTTTAATTTCAACATTAGAAAGTGTGTACTTGGACCTTTAATTTAAATGCTTGTGCAGCAAGTATTGGATATAATCCAAAACTTTAAAAAACTTATTGAATAATCTTACAGTTTTCGGTCTTGAACTCAGGTTGTGTGTTCTATAAATGAGATAACATTTTTGTAAAAACATGAGTTACAACTAAAATTGCAAAAATGATGAATTGTGAAAGATTTACACAAATCCCACATTTAGTATATTTCTGTTTTACCACGATTTACCGTGTGAAGTACAGAGTGCGCCATCTATTGCTATTTCAAAATACTATTTAAGTGGAGTACCTACATCACATTTTGTTTTGAATAAAAGGGATAATTCCTTAAAGCTTAAATAATCGCACAAGTAATTTTTAAATGAAAGGTTGTGATTGAGCTGCGAGTAGATAATTCTGCTTTCAGATTCACGGACTTGAATAACTAGATTATTTCGAACTCCATCTTTTTGTAGTGGTATAATAGTGTAAATATATTCTTTGAATTGTTCCACGTTTTGAAAAGGTTTACCATACTCCATATAGCGAAGTTCTGCCATTTTATTACCCAACAGTCATGGTTTCTTCTCTCATACAAAAGGTATTTTTTTTGACAGTCGATTATCTGAGTGTGTGGCGGTTTTTAATATAACTTGAAGCTTTAGGGTGTAGTCAACATTTTTCAACATATTTAAAGAACTTTGTCGAATACATACAAAAGTGTTTTAAATTGGTATCAGCGATTCAAGAAAGTTTATACATTAATGCATTACGATTGACTAAATCAGCTTTAAAATCTACGAGACATCAAACAGAATAATATAATATTCTGTTGAACAGTTTCATTTAAAGCCAGATTGGAAGTCTGTTAGGATTCTATATTCTTGTTCACCCATTTTTTCAGTCTAATTACAAAAACTCCACAAAAAATTTTGCTATCGTGTCAACGGTACTTTTCAGAATTGTTTTCTTTCTTGTGAATTGGAAATATAACTGATTTTTTAAACCTATCTGGAACCGAAGATATTGTAATGTGTATACACTCTTTCAATAATAAGGGGCAACATCTAGTGGTAGTAATAGGAGAACTCGCTTCTTTAAGCATCGAGAAACATCTAGTGGCTTAGAGGGGAACTCATTCAGCGCATACAAGAACCTCGAAAGGGGTAAGCATCTAGTGATAAAGTGGAGAACTTCGTTAAGCATCGAGAAACATCTAGTGGCTTAGAGGGGAACTCATTCAGCGCATACAAGAACCTCGAAAGGGGTAAGCATCTAGTGATAAAGTGGAGAACTTCGTTAAGCATCGAGAACAACCTCGTAGATTCTCGAACCGATTTGAGGTATATAAATAGGCGCTCGGAAGCGAAGCGGTTCAGTATGGATTATTGGTTGTAAACTGCGATAAATAAAGACTGTGTTCGGAACGTAAAAAGTTGAGTGTTCAATAAATAAGTTGAAGCGATTTTAAATAAAGTAAATTTGTGTTTTATTTGCAAGTGTGAATAAGTTTTAATTAGCGGACCAAGCCGAATATTACAATATTATGAGTATGTCATCAAAAATGTTTGTCAGTCGGTGAGACATTTTTGAAGAACTCATTTGCTAATGGAAACTTGTATTTCATGAAGAGTAAGGTATCTCAGCATCAATGCCAGCCAAAATGGCATTGAATGACGTTTTAGAATTTTGTTTATCTGTCAAAATCAGATAAAAGCTATAAAATGTTAAAACATGATACGAGTACATCGACATGGCGCACACTTTATTTGAGTCACTTTTTCAAGCAGTAATTAGGATATGTGTATAGCAAATGGTGATCCTTTTCATTTATATTGGGGATATATTTTTTAATTTTAATTGTCATCGCAGATTGCTTCGGTTTCCACTATACTTTGAGATTTACACGAAAAAAAGACGCTCGGGTTGAAAAATATCTCAGGGATTATAATAATAAAATAAATACAGGTTTCCCATTATAAGACAAATTATCTATACTGGTCAAGAAAATATTGAAGATGAAAGTCTTTCGAAATTTACAGATCTGGCAACGTCTTTTGGTAATCCTTTAAATGCACACGATTTTTAAATTTGACATTTCTTAGAAGAAATATATATATCTGCCCATATAAGAATTTTTATTTTATTTAGGGATAGCAAAACTTAAGAAATTAAATGATGCCAAAGTGAACAAATGTGTTGCTTGTCCGGTACTAATGCCTTTATCCTAAAAAGGTAAAATTTTGTTATTTTACTAAGAGTCAAAACACAATTCCCGAGACTTATAGCTTGACCATACTACTAAACTATCAGTTTTACAGTTTTCTTGATTTAAACCGTTTTAATTTCTGCTTTGCTTTATATCTGTTTTCTGTCAAAAATCCATCAGACGATATAAATCTCCTCACAAACCAACAAAAATAGGTTTTCTTACTTCTTAACAGTATGTGTGTACGATTTATAGCCGGTCTGAACCCGACTTATAAACCCATATTGTCCGATGCGAATTATTCCTTAGACCCTTCGAATCAGATAAAGGTAAAAAGAAAAAAGAAAGGACTCACACTTTGCTAACTCAACAGAAAATTAAAAGATTTCTGTTTTTTACTTATGCTAAACCGTATGTTCAAGCTCTGTGTCTATATTTACATCTTGGCTTAATGCATAAATTCACACTCCCAACAGAACCTCATCCTCCTTTCCCTCCCACTAAAAAAAATCATAAATATGTGGGGTTTATAACACGCATGAAAGACCATGTGAAGTCATCCTTACCATTCCAAAGGACATTCAACAAGAGTATTAGAAAAAATACTCATCGTTTTTCTTTTCGCCTATGTTGGTCTAGGAACCATGTTAACAAAAAAAAACTTTGAATGAAAATAAATAAGAATAGCAATGTAAATTGCGTTATTGATATCCTCCCATTTTTATTCCTTCAAGGAGACAAGAGTTACGCAAATAAGGAGGAATACATTAGAGTCCCATATATTCCTATTAAAGGTAAGATAAAATGATTCTTAATGGATGGATGATGCAAGAGAAGTAGGTACAATCGTATGGTGACATCAATTTTACATTTATGTGGGTCTATTATATTAGATTGAACTTTTAAAGAATTACCAACCTGAATGGTATGTTAGGTATGACTCATTGTGGTCCTCGAAATCACCGCTTGATTGGTGATCATATGGATATGCGTTCATATCAAACGAACGACCGGATGCCATTATCCTTGGACGATCTTCTTCGATGAGTTTTTCAACTTCTTCATGATAGATATTGAATAATGATGCAGTACATTTGAGCTTTTTGTTATAAAGATAGAACTTGTTGTTAGTATATATGTTTATCGGATTAAAGTACATCGAAATTTCGTGGTATAACAAACTTACCTTCATTTGTCCTTTTATAAAGTGTTGAGTTGTTACCATAAAACCGATTTCACTAAAAACTGATTCTAAATTGTCCTCGGGATATTTTTCAATTTGATGCATTTTTATGTGATGAGGAGGTACCTATATGGAAAGGAAATAATGACGAAAAAAAGTAATTTAATAAATTAATTTATTCTTGAATAGCTAGCGGTGACAAAAATGATATTTTGAATTGAAATTTACACCAAAGTTTGCTTGTTATTGACACCAAGTGTGATATTGTTTAAATGAAGATATGAATCAGAAGGAACCCAGTTGCATTCTACATTTTAAATAATTCTTTAGTGATACTAGAACTCTTAAGCTTAATTTCGGACAAACTGTTAAAGTACAGTGGTCCTTTTCCCAGCCTCATATCAAAAGTACGAAATGGTTTACTCCGCTAATTTTTTCCCTCCCATTTTGACTTTCAAAACTTCAAGGCCAATGTGCACGGCTATCTCCTCTTTTCCTAATGCCGTCCCTATTTTTTTAAATTAAAGGGTAGAAATGGGTGCTTTTTTAGGCAGAATAAATTCCAGCCGAAAGAGGCTCAATTTCCGGCCACTGTTTTACAGCAATTGGGGCCGTATTAAAGCTATCGTCAACCGTCTCGGACTTCTCTGTGCTGACAATCGACTTCACATAGCCCAACAAAAAATAGTTCAATAGTGTTAAATTGCAAGATCTTGGAGGCCACGTCACTGGCCCAGGACACTGGATAATGCACTCACCAAAAGTTTCCTTCAGTGAATTGATTATTTCATTGGCTGTATGGCATGTAGCGCCTGCGTTTTGTTATATCCAAAGGACGATCTCCGTTTTAGACACTATGGCAATCTTCATTTTTAAATACATATGGACTCATGATTTCCTCCGTACATAGAGCACACCAAACAGTGCCTTTTTTGGGATATAACAGCGTTTTCAAATACAACAGTACCCATTCAACCAAATACAAGCTTCTTCGCTGCTTTTTTTTCACTTTCGGCTTCAATTCTTATGCGAGTTGAATTTTGTAAGCCCGCAAATCAAGAGATCCTTTTGCAATAATGAAAGTAAAAAGGCACACCTCCAATCGTTGCCCGCGATGGAAAAAGTCTATTCATTATGAAATAGCAAACCAAACTGAGCATAAGTTAAGTTACAGCTGTCAAAAGGACCAACTCCGAAAAAAGTTTTGCCACATTAAAAACCACACACCTAAACACCCCTTATAATCTTTTTAGTGAATGTGAAGGAGTTTTTTTTTAAAATTTGTAAGTTTAAACTAGGACAAACTATCAGGTTTCATTGTAATGTGCTAAGAAAAAGGCAAGTTAAATAAACAAATACCTAATTTTAACAATTGTACTTAAATTAAATGTTCGAAACAATCATGGAGTTATTTCGATGCAACTTCATCATCCTTATTGATCCCATTAATAGATCAAGCTTTGATTTCACGTTAGCTCATTATATTTGACTGAAACCCTTTACTATATAAACATTTCATGGCTGATGATAGAATTAAATCGGGCCAAAATGACCTTTTATAGGTATGGGAATATACGGCCAAAGCCAGGCTTTTGAAAGTGTTGTCTGCTGCCTGTAGCACGATTCTCCAATTAAAGATTACGTACCTGGGCACCGCAGTAGCCAAGCTATAGGTACTTCTATTCCTTAAATCTGTATAAAACTCACATATCACATTCGATGGCTTTTCATGAAATTCACTAAATGAGTGCCTAGCCTATACTCAGACACACAACACATACACATACATCCATACATATATCAACAATGGAATTTTATTTGCTCTCTCAAACCATAAAGAACATAATTCATTTTAGCCTCACGCTGTGTATTTCGTTTTTGTTGTTGTTGCTGTCGTTGTTGTTGGGTTCAGTTTCGTTCGTTCTAGTATGAGTAGGGTATAGGTTCCCTTCCCAGTTGGTTTGCTTTTTGTTCGTCATCTCTAAACAATGCGTGTAGGCGAAAACGCTTAACGCAACCGTTCACCTCTATATTCCTGCCTAGCCTAGGTCTACTCGTGTGTCGAGGATCCTGATGCTGTTCCCTTTTTTAGAATTTCTCGCATACAAAATACACATGCGGCCACAGACAGAGGGACATGAGCAGGAGCACTGAGCAGAATACAGGTTAGATATAGACGTGTTGGTATAGGTTCTGCAACATCCTCAAGCTATGTTGTTTTCACAGAAAAACAACACCGACCATTATAACCAGCAAGGGACATAACATCCTATAAAATAGCCACCGCATTCCCGACGATAACGGCAAACAAGAACGTCGACGACCAACGACCGAGCGACGACGACGCCAACAAACGTACACCCGCACTGTACCTATAGATGGTCACATAGATATACCCAGCTACATAATGTTCCCGCTGAATAGCTGAATCGACAGCCAGGACACACAACAAGAAATTCCATAAATTTAAAGTTTCGGTTGGCAAAAATATCTTCGACATGATGAATGACTTTGGTCGCATATTTTCGGTTCAACAAACACACTATACGACTACAACATGGATTTGGTTTAGAGTTTGCGTGAGTGAATGAGTGAGTGTGATTGTGTGTGTGTGTTTTATTTTTTGTTATTGTTATGAAATGGTCCTTCTTCACATAGGTGTTGCGTATGTTCACCGAGATATTTCTGAGTGCCGCTACCCTACCCACTCTACTCACTTCTCCCAAAAAACCACAAAACTCAACGGGAAAAAATAGAAGAAATGTAATAAAACATCACATATACGGAGGAAAAAAGGATGAATAGTGATATCCTGCCAGGAATTCAATCCTTTTTGGCATTCCTACCCCCCAAATGACAACAAAAATGACAACAACTCATGGAGAGCAGGGGAAACAAAAACTTTTTTATCTCTACGGCAGAGATTTCAAAAATCTTCCCGTTTTTTGTTTTATGTTGTATTTTTTTTGTGTTTTGTTTTTTTGAACTTAAACCTGGATCCTTCGGGAGCCATCGTATGCAAAGGAATCCACTTAATGGAAATCTCGCCGTGCCTCAAGCAATCAACGCAAGAACTTGATGCTGGTATTCTTGTTGTTTTTTTGTTTTTAAAGTCGTGCGGATATGGGAGCAACAAAATGAAATCTCCTGAGAGAAACAAAACAAAAAAGAAATCAGTAGAAACAGGATAGATAAAACGCGATTTTTTTTTTTTGAGAAATCAAACTGTCACGAATTTATCAAAAATGAAGCTATTTAAATTGCAAATACTTACTTACTCCCTTAAATAGTGAGTCTTAATGAAATTGAATGAATTTCTGGAACAATGTTGAGATTTTTGAAAAATAAGCATCAAGTAAGAGTTATTTAAAATGTTTTGATTTATTTTTAAAATTTCCCTCATGTATTTTAAAAATCACTGATTAAATTTATATCATTTATTCTAAAAATGTCCTGTTTCCATGAATCTATGAAAATGAAGTGATATAAGTTGGAAGAAAATAGACTGTAAAACCTTTTAGTCGGTTTTTAGACTTTTATTCGATATACCTATAAAGATGAAACTGTGATGAAACTATCAAGAAGTTATATTTTTGTTAGCGTAAAATTACCTTTGTTCACCAAAACAATTTAAAGGACACCAGGACTGCACCGGGTTGAGACAATAATGAAGATATTCTAAGGAATCCGTCCTAATACAAGATTTCGACATTTTTCCAAGCTGATAACTGATATTTTGTCATGGCTTTCAATTAATAAATTTCAAAATTTTCACATCCTCCTTGGAAAGTTTTTCAGTTTTGTTTTTACATTATTTTGTTCTAAGTTAATTTTTGTCCAAAAGGATAACATAAGTCACTTTTTATATATTTTCAAGAGGGTTGGTTTAATATTAATGTTATTTTTATTTATGCAATTTTCATCAACATCTGATATCCGTATTTTCTCAGATAGTCAGGCCGCTATCAAATCTCTGAACTCTGCCTCTGCAAACTCTATAACAGTCCATAACTGTCGATCATCTCTAATGGAGATGGCACAACAGTTTAATATTCACCTTTGCTGGGTGCCAGGCCATATAAACATTCCAGGAAACTGTAAGGCAGATCAACTCGCCGGGAATGGTACAGTGCAACCCATTCCACCACGTTTGGCAAATGCTGGCATACAAATCGCTACATGTAAACTATTGCTAATGGACGATGCTATAAAGAAGGCAAATGAAGAAGGTGGAACAGCATCACTACGAGTCAGGTCACAAGAAACATCTGGCCTACACTATATTTAAAGCGTTCAAGGTGCTTGCTATCTTTAAGCAGATCGCATATAAGCTCGATAATAAGTGTCATAACCGGGCACTGTCTAATAGGAAAGTACACCACGCGGCTAGGCGTATTACTAAATGACTTTTGCAGATGCTGTAAGTATGAGGAAGAGGAGGAAACAGTTCTTCACCTCCTCTGTCCAGGAACTGCGCTAGCTCAAAAACGCAACAATTACCTAGGAGAATTCTTCTATAGCGATCTAAATGATCTCAATCATATTAAAACGAAATAGGTTGCGCAATAGTCCGTTGAGAACTAGGGATTATTGACTTACAACTCTCAACCATTTTTATGTGCAAGTAATGTTGCCAGGGATAGAGGAGACCTACAGTTTTAAGCCGAATATATGAACGGGTAATTTGGGAAAGCACTTTTCATGACAAGAATTACTCGGCGTTTAGTAAATTGCTAGAATGGCTTAAACAGTTTACTAAACCATTTAAAATGTTATGCGTCATTTATACGGTCCGAATTAAAAATGTTGATTTCTCAACGTTTCAAGGTCCTCTTAAAATCTAAATTGAAAGTATATAAGGAGCTGTAGGTATACGTACGTTTAAGCGTTTTTTTTTGTAGGCCAAATCTCAAGAACCGGCAGAGGTATCGATTTCAAATAAATTAAGTTTTAAAGATAATAACATCAAAAGATGCTAAAAGTACTTTCAAACAAGAATATAGTGAGCAGATTTTTGTAGCAATTTAAATAAAATATACGACTGGGTCGCACGAACTTGCTCCTGTATGCAAAGAGTCTGTTTAAAAAATACATATACTCTTTCTACCCCGTTTCTTTAACTTGTACTAAATATTTATTCTTCTATTAAGTCGAAGGCAAGTAAAAGAATAATATTTTAAAATCATATATACAAAGGTACCAAGATATTACTTCTTGATAGACTCTTTAAAATAGATTGTTGATTAAATATATAATCATATTCGTTAATCCGATGCAGTGGCGCTACACGGCCATCGTTGGTATTTACAGTAGTTATAATATAAAATACATAAATATGTACCAAATGCATTGATTTGTATAAATGATAGGAATGTAATTAAAATTTTGTCAAAATAATGCGCTCTTTCGGGCTCATGCATAGGATTTGATCTGGCGAGATGGGAGGAGGTTACATTTAATACAGTTTAAATAATTAAAACAAAAAAAACTATTTTAAGATTCAAAATTTTACCTGAAAAACAAGTTTGTCTTCAAAAATTTAAATGCCATTTTATAAATGAAAAAATCTTTGATTTTTCAAATTTTTTTTTTGAAAATCGTTAGAGCGGTTTTTTTTTAAATTAATTTTTTATATATAAAATTTTTCAATTTTGTTCTAAAAATATTTTTGGTATGCAGTTATTTAGTGATTGTAAATATACGCTCTACATTTGAATTTCGTAAAAAAATATTAACTCGTTTTTGAGATATAGAATTTTGAAAAAAAAATTCAATATTTTTTTAAAAATCCAAACAAAAAAAAAATTGCACTTTTGATAATCAAATATTGTTAAAGCAATATAAGAGCTTATTCACAAAAAAAAATATTGAAATCAGTACATAATTTGCTGAGAAAATTAAAAAACAAAATAACGGTTCTATGAGCGGTACCTTTCCTGAGCAATACAAAAATATGTTTTTCTTATTAAAAGAAGCCAAGTTAAGAAAAATGAAAAAATCTTTGATTTTTCAAATTTTTTTTTTGAAAATCGTTAGAGCGGTTTTTTTTTAAATTAATTTTTTATATATAAAATTTTTCAATTTTGTTCTAAAAATATTTTTGGTATGCAGTTATTTAGTGATTGTAAATATACGCTCTACATTTGAATTTCGTAAAAAAATATTAACTCGTTTTTGAGATATAGAATTTTGAAAAAAAAATTCAATATTTTTTTAAAAATCCAAACAAAAAAAAAATTGCACTTTTGATAATCAAATATTGTTAAAGCAATATAAGAGCTTATTCACAAAAAAAAATATTGAAATCAGTACATAATTTGCTGAGAAAATTAAAAAACAAAATAACGGTTCTATGAGCGGTACCTTTCCTGAGCAATACAAAAATATGTTTTTCTTATTAAAAGAAGCCAAGTTAAGAAAATAAAACTTTAGAGAAAATTAAAAAAAAATCTATCGGTTTGTTTTTGAGAAAATTCGAATTTTCGTTTTTTGACCAAAAAAATTGTATGGGGGCCACTGTTAGTTTTGATCTTAAAAAAAAAATGAAAAAAACGCCTAACGCGAATCTGCTCAAAACCTTAACTTCCAAGTTTGAACTCAATCGACCCAATGGTTTAGGCTGTAGGAGCGTGGACAGACAGACAAAAATTTTGCACGAATGCAAAACTTGCCATTTATAGTTCCTATGTGTCGCAAGTAAAAAAGTTGGTGAATTGGATGACCCCTAATGTCTTTTGCTTTAATAACACTAGCGCCGTAAATTTTCTTTAAAATTACAAAATGTGACGTTATTATGTTAGGTATATTATTATATAAATTTGAAAAATTAAACTTCCTGTTTTTTATAAATCAAAGAGAAAATCAGGGCCTAGTGACATACAAGTCTCAACATAGCTGTGTGCGAGTAATGCCAGGGAGAGAATCCGTCCTGAAGGAGACCTATAGTCTGTGTGTAGCATTCTAACATCTAATTTTAGATTCCACTTTTCATGACATGAATTACTCTTGTTGGATTTGTCAATTCCTCGCAAGAGGCAGTATCTGTGAAAAGAAAACAAGAGGTAGCACATGTAAGGATTGAACCCAAGACCAACGCATTAACCATGGTGCCGCGGTTACTACTAAAAATGATTTTACCTCCAAAATAATTGTATGCATCAAAAAATAACTTTTAACATTTTAAGTATAATCCAATTGACATTAGTTTTTTTTACGAAAATCGAAAACCTACAGAAAATACTAAAAAATGATAAAAATGGATTTCGACTTAAGTATCTTGAAAACAAATTAAGATATTGAATTAAAACTTTTCACACAAAATGTTGTTATTTGAATAATTTAGTAAAACTTTTAAGAATATCGAGAGAGAGGCACGAATAGGAAGTTATCAGTGTGGGTGGCACCCCCGCCTCTTTTTTAAATTTATATTTTAAGAACACCACTGCACGCATTTGCTTAAAAATTCTTAAAGCACATCTTGATATTATTATCTGTAGAACAATTTTTTTTTTCAGATCAACACATTCCCTAGTTCTTGAGAATATGTGGGTCCAAAAATGATATTCCACGCACACACAGATATTTCTTTAAGAAGCGTCGATTCATATTCTAAGGCCCTTGAAATATCAAAGTTTTCAATTGGACAAGTCTTGCAGATTACAATAATTTAATATGTTAAATTGACAACATAGAAAACAATGCAGTATGGATTTGAATATGCTCCAATTAACTAAACTACTACAGTTTACAATAAGTTCCTAAAATTCGTTTGCTCGATATCAAGTATAAACATAATCATTATTAGATTCAGGTAATTATTTGATGTACTAACTTGAGCTATAATTCTTTGTTATCTATTAAGTACCTACTTACATTTAAATTTTATTTAGCATCATGTTTTCCAAACTTACTAATTCTCAAACTAATTTGACTACATCATAAAATTAAAACCAAATCAAAAAGTTTCTTAAATAAAACGATTCTCCAAAAATTTAACTAGAAAATCTTTAAGATGCTTTAAAAACAAAACATACGAGTATCCCCCTATTAAACAGCTTCAAAATACCATCATTATCAAATCTATATGTCTATACAAAGGCACATTCGCATACACACATACATACATATATATGTACATATATTCTCTATTCATTCCAAGATATAACTAAAACCTTAACCACTAAGATAATTTATTATTTATATATAATTAATTGCAATTCAACAGACATTCCATACGATGAGCTGGTTAACCCTACTGACACACACAAAACAAATGCTCCTCCTGATCCTGGTGTGCCTACACTATTCATATAAGGGGGCATTTTTGCCTATAATATAAACCCTCATTAAAGAAAATTGAAATTCTACTACTTTAATATCTACCTACTACTTATATGATAGGCCCACTCACACCCTTTTTCAGTCGATTTAAAAAAAATATGTAGATAGAACGATGGTATTTCATAGAAGAGCCCATATGTGTGTTTGGTTAAATCACAATATTTTGTCATTGAAAGTCTAACAATTGTTTAGGTTTTTTGGTAAAAAGGACACCCAAGGGTTTTTACTAAAATATGATATGTGATTGTTAGTCAGAGCTGTGGTTGTGTGTGTTTGTGTATTTGCTTTGTGTTAAAGGATATTCGAATACAAAAAAAAAAGGTACTGTGTGTCTCCATTTTCCATCACTTTACACCATCTTTTTTGGTCAGTCATCATTTGGGTCAATGTTGTTGTTTAGGTATAAACATTTCTTAGCCTCTTGGTCCTTTTGAACCCCAAAAAGAGAAGGAAACCCTATTACCAAAAATGCTATCTGCTTCTGCTCCTTCCTTTAATTAATGAAAATTATTTTTGGATACATTTTCCATCTCATACATTCACTTTCACATGTCTAGATCTTCACTGTTTGTGAGTGACATTTTGCCCCAGATTTTAAAGACGCAAAAAAAGATCGCTAATTAATTCAATTTAATTCGATGAAACTGCATCTTTAACTTTTATAGAGCACAATTAAAGTCATTCAGATTAAACCTAATGTGTTAACCTTGAATAAATATCAAAGCCAAAAAAGAAAAATCTAAAAATCTCTGACGAAAAGAAAAACTCACCACAACACCATTAATCGTCCATGTCAAATTGGCTGCCGGTTTTGAGAATTTAATTGAGCAATTCCCGTCAACTAAGTCGCCCAGTCGATATCTTGAGTGAATTCCTGTCACTATCGGTCGTTGTTCTGGCAGTTCTATAAGGACGAAAAAAAAATGGTAAAGTTTTCAATAATTTTTCATGAAATGGGAGTTTTGTTTTCTTCGTTTTTTGCTAATTTTCTTTTGTTTCGTTTTTCGAAGTCAATTAATTTGTGGTGCTTCGCCATTGTTTTTTTATTTTTTGTTTTTTATTTCTTTTCTTTTACTACCAACTTACCCACAACTTCCATTTCACCGGACATCATAGCGGTGAGAAATGATGGTGCTTCAACGGAAATTTCGCATGTGAATTTCCCAGATATGCTTAGTGGTACGGCCAAGAGGACCACGTGGCTTTGATTGGAGAGATTTCTCTATTAATAAAAAGAAAAAGAAGCGAATAAAAATAGAAAAAAGTTTAAATTTGTTTTTTTATTCCACGATTTTTTAATGTGAAAATATAAAATTCCAAGCTCATTTTTGCTTTATCGTGTAGAAGGAAAAAAAGATGGGGAAAAGGGCCTTTGATTTTTTTTCTTCTTGATGTATAAGAGGAAGATTGTAGGTAATTAATATTCTTAAAGCGGACATTGATGGTAGGGGTGGGGGTGGTTGTGGAGGAAATCGATTGATTTATTTTATTTTCTTCTATTTTTTATATTCTTTGCTCTCAAATTGTATATCTAACTGTGTGAGGGTTTCAATTACCCACTTTATTCAAGTTTGTTCGAGGGTAAATTTTATGGTTTATGTTTGAGCATAGCAATTTCCATGTCACTTGGTATTGTAATTAAAATTTGGGATTTTGAAAATTGAAGTAAAACTTAAAATATTTAATAGAGCTTTCGAGTGGTGAGGAGGGGAAAGAGAGGTTTTTTGTAAATGTGAGGAAAGGCGAGGGTAGAGGTTGGTAAAAATAGAAATATATATTGTCGAAGTTGGTGTAGGTATTAAGTAGGTAGTCACTTTAATGAGGATTTTTTTTTGCCGATTTTGCAATAAATTTAAACGATGGGAAAAGGGAACTTCTGGCGACTTGGTATTGTTGTTCGTAGAAGGAAGAAGAGTTTAATTTTGTTTGTTTGATTATTTGAATGGGTATTTTCCATTTAAAATTAAAAATAAAATACAGATTTCTATCAAAAAACACAATTTGAAATAAGATTGCAATGTTACGTTCAACATAAAGAATGCTCTGATGAGAGTTCTTCTGCTTTTCTATCTGTTTTTTAATTATTAAGAACGATATATAGCTATTCGATTTATTACTTCAGAAGTGTGTTTAAAAAAAGCAGTACTTCGTACAGAATCAGGGCTTAGTGACTTACAACTCTCAACCATTCCAGTGTACGAGTCATTTCAGGGATGGAGGGGACCTACAGTTTATATGCTGAATCCAAACGGCTAATTTGAGAAAGCACTTTTCATGAGAAGAATTATTCTTGGAGCATTTGTCAATTCCTCGAAAGAGGAAGTACCCGTGAAAAAAAACTTCAGGTGGTACAGGCAGGGATTGAACCCAAGACCACTGACATGAAAGTCCAAAGTACTAACCATCATGCGGTACTACAGTGCTTCAAGAAAATCTTTACAGCTTGGTTTTGCCGTCTGCCCGTTGAACATCAATTTAAAAGAAATATTGACCTACATACATACGTTATGAATTGCAATAGAATTTTGTTCTTAAAAAAAAAAGTTATATAATTTTGATTTAAAAGAATAAAATATGATTAAATTGCTTTGTCTTATAATTTTTCATGAAAAATAAATTGAAGAGTTGGTAAATGCTTTTTTCGTAGTTGAGAAGGGTGAGTCTATACTTCATCTTCTGATCTGAAATTGCTGAATAATAAATTTCTCCATATTTCACAAAACATTTTCAACTTTCCTATATGCAATGGATGACATCATCTCTGTCCCTCAAGTTGACAAATTGCAATAAATCGGCACATCCTCTCGATGTAGTATGTAGTTAAGCCTAATCAGTTCCCCTCTGATTTTTAATGTGGAATAGATAATTCCCTGCTTATATTTGTTGTGGAAGTAGTTACGTTCGTAAAAAAAGTAATTAAAATGGTTGTAAAAACGTCCATGCCTTGAAGTTTCAGTCTTATTTACCTATAGTCAATTTTGAATTGCTCATCTTTTTTTGGAAATAAGATCAAATAGATCATCGTTATAATGTATACTCCTCCAGTAGTCTCAAATTGTCTTGACAGTACGTAGCTTGTTTTTCGAGCTTTCCATTAAAATTTATTATAATGCTATAATTTGAAAAATCCTTTTGCTATACTTAGTCCTCTTTCGATGTATCTACTCAACATGAAACTTGAATGTTAATTTATTTATTAATTTATCAAAAATAACTTACAAAAATAAATTTATACAATTATTTGTATGGAGGACATCAGGGCAACAAGACCATTGATGTCGTATTAAATATATTGATTGGTGTTAGATTTGATTTAAAAAAATATATCATAATTATGCTTACATAGTCTCAAATTCGAAATGAATATATATTATAGTGTTTCTGTATACGTCTTAAATGTCTTGAAACTTGTTGTGTAAGTTTGTGGCTACTTTAATGCGCTAAAACCATCGAAAATCGGATGGAACAAGTATTTCGGCTATCTGTTACTTAAGTTCTAAGCGATCGGTGTCTTTAATTTTTAGAAATTGGACAATCGGCAATTATGTGCCAAAGTGAGAGGATCTCTCTACAATATTCGCATTCTTTTGGGGGGTCGTTGGTAAAATAGTGACGGCTTGAAAAAAAAATGGTTTTCCTACTCTGATCCGGAATAAAGTAATGTATTCTTCTCTGGTTAGAGTTTTGTTGTAGGAATTCGAAAATGTGTTGCGTAATGTTTTCGAAGAAAGTTTTGTTCTCTTGGTTAGAATTTTTCGAGCGAATATATTAACAAAAAGTGGTACCAATTCTGTCTTGATTATGACCAAGTTTGATTTTTTGTATGAAGAACATATAAAGGTTTTCGACCGTTACACATATTTCATGATAGATTGATGTTATACTTCACACTTTAAGTTATTTTTGAAAAGTTTATTGTTGCACGTAATACACTTTTGCATTAAACCAGTTTGTCAATGAGGTGGGTTTCCATATTAAGGTTACTAAAGTTACTGGTACTTGTAAGCCTTAAAAATCTCAATTGGCTTTATGTCGATGTGCCTTTTTTTATTCCTGGCCGTTCTATATGAAACTTTCCAAAATATCATAACTTTCGATTTGCTCAGATTCATTCTCAGATATGATAATCGGCAGCATACTTGGGGTGTATCATCAGCGTAAGGGTTTAGAGTAGATCAGTAGTCTGATCAGTAGATCAGATTTGATAAATAACATCAATTTAAAAAAATTGTTGTTTTGTTGTGCCAAAAATTTGGTTCTCTCATAAAGTATGTATACAAATACATTTTATTTTTATTACTTCATTTGAATTCTCATAGTCAAACCGATCACGACGTTCAGTCCCGGTCTACCTCAACAAGTTTTTCAACTCCAATTGCGAACTATGTATGAGCAATTCTTCAAAATTCATGTTCCTGAAGAATGAATCTGCCTTCTTTTTAGACAAAAAGATTATTATGCTTTTAAAATTTGAATGCAGTTGAGTTTTTTAAACAATTTTATTTGTCGTCTTATTTTCAAGGATTCAATTGACAACTAAACCAAATACCTATTAGAATAAGTGGGATTTTCCAGTTGTTGAAGTTCCTTGACCTAAAGGAAAAAATTAGTACTTCGTTTCAAAAATGACACACCATTGTTTTTGGACATCACTGTTCATATTTGAAATTGTTGGAAACTTCAAAATCTAAATCAAAAATGCTGGAAAAATATAGTCAAAAAGCAGTTGCCCAAAAAAATCTACCGCCGACAACAAATATAACAAAAAAGGTGTTGTCGAAATGGTTGTAGACCAACCACATTTAGAAAAGGGACTTACAAAAATATTGCAACCAAAATAGTTTATAGCTTAACGTTTATCAATTGTATTTTTAAATCAATTGTTATCAATTAGAACTTTTTTTTCTTATTAATATTGCCCGATGTTAATGGCCGCCGCTCGCGAACCGTCACTCTACATGATATGGTTTGTTTGTCTCCAAGTTGTGATTTATGTATATTTATGAGAATAAACAAATAAAAATAATGTTATTTAGTTTTATTTTATTTTAATTTAATTTTAATTTTTTAATTTACAACTTAAGTTTATATATTTTAATATCACGACGCGTTTCGCAGATGTAGGTTCGAATGCAGAACTCTCTAAAGAATAACCAAAGAGGATAACTGAAAACAATAACCGGCCAGCCATGCTGACCTCGGTTCAGGACCGAAATTAGAAGGTGTAAGGAACATTTTGCATAGAAGCATCAACATGGGTCTTTGAACGTTTTCCCGGAGAGTGGGAAAGGGAAAAGTGAATGATTTTCAAGTTACCAAAAAAAAGGCGATCTGATAAAGTGCGAAAATTGGAGATTCAATTGTGTTTTGACAGCAGTCACCAAAAAAGTAGCAAAGATTGTCTTAGAACGCGTAAGATAGCATTTCGAAATATTAACTTGACGTAGAACAAGCAGGCTTGCGCACAGAATACTCCCAAATTGATCACATAAACACTTTGCGGATTGTCATCGAGATGAGCGTTGAATATTGATTCACCTGCTGTGCATCGATTTTGAGAAGTCTTTTGACAGTGCTAACAGAAAGTTAATTTGTCTTGCGGAGCATAAGGGTATCCCGTATAAGCTCATTTGATCAAGGCCACTATATTTCGATGTTTAGAAAAACAACACTATCAGTTTAAAGACAAAGCAGCACCTAGAAAATAACAACCACGAATAAAAGGAAACTTTAAACCCTCAATTAAAGGTGCATACGAACAATCTTTCGAAAGCTGGTGCAGAGGATTGATCGAGAAGGAATCGTCGAGATTGGGGAAGAGCTGAAGGGAGCTTAAGACGAGTCTGCTGGTAACTTTACCACTTCTTATACTAGTGCCGAATTTTGAGATCAGTCATCAGCAAACAATGTATTTGATTTCGTTTTCTCCGTCATTTCTTTTCGAAAAGATGTTTTTTTCCCCGTCTTCTCATACATGTATGTGAAACTACTTGAAGCTTTGTTTCCTTTCACGCCAAAAATAAGCTCCCTGATTTCGGTCTTTCATCATGGCTTAGTGAAATGAAACTATCACATTAAGTTTATATAATCGCATCAAAAGTATCATGCGAATTATTATTCTTATGCCTTTTGAATTTCACTCTTCTCGTATATTACTGACATATTATTTGCAAAGTAATATTTTTGAACTTTGTTAGCAAGTGGCTTATACATAATATGTTATTATATGGAGGAATATTTGTATGTGGGTTTATTTATGTTCACATATTTTGTGTGAATGAAACGCAGACCTGAAAGTCAATGGTTTGACACTTTTATTCAATAACAGAAACCCCATCAAGCTTACAAGATGAACATTTTTTGCTTTGTGCCTAAAGTAAAATTACAAATTCATGCTTAACACCTTTTCATAATCACCTTAGGTAGGTACCTATAGGTCTTTGCTTTCATCTTACGCATCAAATAAACACAACACAATTAAGAGCTTTAAATTCCCTTAATAGAATTTAATGGTTCAAAAAAAATCAGCGCGTAACCTTAGATACCATAGCTAACCTATTCATTTTCATTTTGGCTAAACGTAAATGTAGCTCTAAACGACAGAACCGATTTTAATATATTTTTTGTTTAACGAAAGAAAATATTAAAATCGTTTTACAAAAATAACCTAAGCCATAGACGTACCGTACAGCGTACAATGTACATAGATATAACAAATACAAGCTAAACGACCTGGTTTAAGCTTCGGGTTATACACTGCCATTGGGACTACTTGTATGTAGGTTATAGGTTGTTGTAAGCTAAAGGTACCTACATCGTATATTCAATGAAACAGAAATTCAATTAAATTTTATTTTTAATTTTTGCTTCTTTTTTCCTCCCTCTTCATTCAACTTACTGTGTATTATATTTTGTTGGGGATTTTACAGATTTTTTTGTATAGTGTTTTTCTTTTTCTTTTTTTATTGTTCTTTATTTCGATTCTGTTTCATTTTCCTGTTATTATTCGATTTTGTTTTGTTTTTCCTTTTTTATTTTTATTTCCAGTCGTCATAACATAAAATTAAATGTAAACAGTAAGATTTGTTGTTGGTTCTGTTAGTTTTGGTACTTTTGAAAGTGAACATTGGTATAACTAAACTACTACTCTATATCTATACCCTGTCCTGAGTGGTGATAATAATGAAATGACAATGATGACAACTATGTAAATCTCACTCCTCTTTCCCTCACATCAACGTACAGGAACGTTCGATTGGCTTACAGCGCCCTCTACCACACTCTTAAAAATGTTCGTAAAATTACTACAATAAGGCTACGTTCAGACGGCGACTATTCGATTCGATTTTTTCACGTATGCGGTTTTATCGAATACGAGACGGCGTTTCACACGAGAAATATTCGATTCGATTTTTGTACATACGGGTTTTGAGGCGTGTCAGGGGACACAGCACTGTCGGCAGTCTACCGACCATCGTCATCATAGATCCACGTATTCTTATTTATTATTGGTATAGAAATGTTTATAAACGTAATTAACGTAATGAACGAATTCGGTGAAATTTTGTTCATGTGAACGACACAATAAAACGAACGACACGATAAAAATATATCCGAGATTTATCGAATAGTAGTGACAAGACAAGTTCGTACGGTATACGAAAAAAATTATTTCACGAATACGGGATTTTCCCGCATGGGCTTCGTGTGAACGCACAAATATAACACTTGATGTCACTACTCTATTCGATGAAATCCCGTATACGGTATGCGAGAAAAATATGGTCGTCTGAACGTAGCCTAAGTGTTTAACATTTTTCAACACCGATTCAGTTTTACTACAATTATTGGAGTAACAATATAAAAGTGTACTAAAATCAAATACATATTTTATAAAAATTATTTATGCTTCGCATATAAATAATATTTAATCTATCGTAAACGAATTAAATTCTAGTGTCAGGGGATTTTACTTTCTTTTAATCTTGTCAATAAAAATAAAACAATAGTTTTAGACACTATGTCTGCTTTAAATAGTTAATAATAATAAAAAACATATTAATAATGTTTTTAATACTCTAGGATTTGGTTTTTCTTCATGAAGATTTGAATGTATCTTTGCTCAAAGAAGATTTCGCTCTTTTTATTTACGATAAAAATGATGTACCTGCACAATAATGCTCTGAATATTTATATAGATTTTATATCTTTTAAAAAAATTAACTGTAAAGCTCTTTACATTGATATTAATAATTTGCTGAGTAATATCGAATAAAGTTAATTTTTTTTTGTCAAGACATAGCTGCTAACTTTGTAAGCTTTCTGAATGAATGTTTCACAAGAGCCTATTGTGTTTGAAAAATCTTGTTATAAGAATGCAAGGTAAGAGTAAAGTCAATCCTAGTTGTCGTTTACGCCGTGAGTATGAATATCTAAAAAATATTTTGCACTGATAATATTAAAACGAATTCAAAATGTTTCGTGCACTTTATTTATTCTAAGATGACATTTTTTGGAATTCTATCTGCGCATAGCTACAAGAAGTGATCTTCGAATGATTTGTGGTTAGTTTACATCATTTTTCCATTAAATTTCAAAAAAAATCTGATATTTCAGCTACTTCTCTTTTAAATATAAGTTTACTCAATATTTCTCTTTCAGAAGATAAGGTTATTTCAGAATTAGGTTTAAAAAACAGTTTCGGAATGCCTCCTGATAATATTTCGTCAATATTTAAAAACAAAAACAAGTATATTAAATCCATCGAAACCACTTTCATATATTATTAATTTGCCTTTAAGAATTGGTGTTTTTCCGATAATTCCGATTCATAGATCAGGACCAAAACAATGGACCAAATGAAAACTATAAGCCTGTTGCTAAATTACAGTTAATTGCAAAAGTCTCTTGCTAAGAAAAGGATGTATGAAGCTGTTAAAAAAATATACATCACCTTTTCAAAATCGGTCCTGTTAGATCTGAAAAAGTTTTCAACCAGTCAGGAGTTGCTTAAGGCAGTCATCTTGGCCACTTTATCTTCAACATGATTTAAATAAACTGCTTGAATGGTGAAACTTTTATATAGGAAAATTTAGTGTTCTATCATTTTCAACGTCATTTAACCCTATTATGTATAATTATGTATTATTATAAAATTTTAAACAGTGAGTTAGAGAGACTTTATAGCCATACGGATTTAGGAGCTATATTTGATGCAATATTATATTTTACAATGCATGTAGAGCAGTGTTACCGCTGGATATTTTTGAAAAGTGGCAAAAAAAGTGGCTCTCGTAAAAAAAAGGTGGCACAGGAAATTAATAATGAAGGAACACCATATTTATATGAAAATTGTCTTCAGAGAAAAAATATCACACCAAAATCATATTATTTGAAGAAAACACACAATTTAAACGAACATTTTTTTATGATTTATTGTAACGCAAACTTAAAATTTTACACTTCATTTTATATTTTATATTTATACATACATAATGTGTATAAATAATACTAGGTTACTAGGTATTCAATAGAACAGAAAAATAACATTTTACTGATGTTTCAAAAACAAATTTTTTTTAAATCTAGTTTCAGTAAATTGACAATTACAATAAATTGTAAGACCATAAAATAAATAAATAAGTAATACTTCATTAAAAGGTACAATAGTTAGGAATTCTTATCACATTTTATTTTTTTGTAATTGTTTCTCTATATTTTTTTATGAGGAGCTCATTTGGGCTCCACTCAGTAAGATCACTGTTACTTATTAAATTTAAAGAAGCCAACATATTTTCGCAAGTTTCAGTTCTTAGTCGGTTGGTGAGTTTATTTTTCATTAAAGTAAGCTTTGAAAATAGTCTCTCAGCGCAGGCGCTGCTATGTGGCAAAGTTAATATATTTGCAACGAATTCATACAGATCAGAAAATATGTAGGTATTCATTCATACTATTTTTAATATTACCCACCTTAAACCAAAACATTTCAATACTTTCGATTTCGAAAATTGATTTGAAATCTGTGTGGAATGACTTTATTTCGAGAAGTTTATATTGTTCAATAACCTTTTCAGGATTATTGGTAAAATTATTAAAAGCTGAAACTAGTTGAAAATATGTGAACTCTTGTTTTGACTTAATAATTTTTGGATCTAAATGCCTTAAAATAGAAAGTTTTTCATCTTTAATGTCAAATCTTTTAAATATTTCGTCACAAAGTATTTTATAGTAGTTAAGAATAGTTTTTTTAACTTCAACAATTTCATTTTCTGTTAATTTTTCATTGATAACACAAGTTTCGGCTTCAGAGCCTATATAGACATCTGTAATTTGTTTCATCAAATTTTCATTTTTGTAATCTATTTCCAAAACATAAAAACGCATGGAAAGGTGTGGTGAATTTCATGTTTCGGTTTAATTACATGGAATTCTAAAAAGGTGGCACAGATTAAAAGGTAGTGGCTCGGTAGCACAGGCTGAAAAAAGGTGGCTTTGTGCCACTAAAGTGGCACAACGGCTACGCTGATGTAGAGTACGATATCTCTAAAGGTATCTCTATGCTTGGATTATGATAAGAAATTTTAACGAGTTGTCAGTGAAAGCTCGAGTGGGGAGGTTCATGTCCTCTCGTCGTGTTCTGCGTTTTGTATTAATTGTTGTCTTGTCTCCCGTCCCCGTCCCCGTCGCAGTCTCGTTAATTTAATTTATTCAAAACAAAACAAAAAAAAAACTCAAATAGAATAAAAACAAAACAAAAAAAAATAGTGATAAAAAATATAACCAATACCTAAAACTAAAACAACACAAAATAATAATGATAAAAAAAACAGTGAAAAACAACAGCAATATATAAAAAAAAAAGCAACACAAAGGGAAAAAAAGTAACAATACAAAAAAATACCTACCAGAACACAGTAAGTGCATTCCCTTCACTCTTTCTTTCATTTTCTTGTACAGTTGAGTGACTCAGCAGGTGCATGCATTGGGCTAAGCTTTTTGAAAGCTCGCTCAATTGTGTGTATGTGTTGGTTCATTCAATAACACATGGATTGTAGATTACTGTTTTGATTGTTAGGGTCCGGACCAATTTAACTTCACTACTAAAGGCATAACACTAGTAGTGTGGTTCTATTGTAAAGACCTCTTAAATAATCTTATACAGTGATTTACTTAGAAGTTCGTCTGTTTTGATTTTAGGATTTTTTTATATTGCAATGACTGGTAATTTTAGAGTAGATTATAGCAATGTTCGCGGGCTGAGATCGAATTTTCTGTCTGTGTACATCCACGCTAATTCTAACAGACCAGCTGTTTTGGCATTGAGTGAAACCCAAGTAGGTGAAGATTCCGATCCTGCTGAATTTTTTATTCATGGGTATTGCTTGGTGCCATTATTCTTTTCACACCATGGTCTCGCCATATATATTAGGAATGATGTTGCCTATCAACTTTTACCACAATACGGTCATTGTACCAACTCCTTCTTTAATTTCATGTGGTTAAAACTTTCCGTGAATAAGCACATCATTCACTATTGTTTCCTTTATCGAAGCCCAAACCTGGACAGAGTTTCGACTTCTCAGGAATTTGATGCTCTGTCTGACTCCATTCAAAGAATTGTCTCCCTGTATCCTCACACTGAAATTGTTATTACGGGCGATTTCAATGTACACAATTCTTCATGGCTTCAACATTCGGGCCAGACAACACCAGAAGGAGTGTGTGCTGAGATCTTCGCTGAGTTGAACCACCTAACTCAGCTGGTCAACGAGCCCACTCGAATATCGGACGTGGTAGGTCGAGCAGAAAACACTCTTGACTTGTTTCTTACCTCTGACCCTAGTAAGTACACTATTAGTGTTCTATCTCCTCTAGGCTCATCTGACCATTGTGTCATATCAGCAAATTTCTCGTGCCAAAACTCTCCAGTTAAAGAAAGAGCTCCTAAGAGAACCGTTTGGCAATACGAGAAAGCCAACTGGGACGGTCTCAATAATTATTTTAGGATCTTTAACTGGTCACTATGCTTCCTCGATAGTGACGTTGACGCCAGCGCTGATATGATCACAAGTTTGATTCTCCTGGGAATGAGAACTTTTATCCCGAATAGGTATAAAAGCATCAAACCTAAGGAAAACGCATGGTTCGATGCGAGCTGTAAAGAGGCTATTAGGGTCAAGCAGGTAAGTTTCCGTTGTTTTAAAGCCAATCCAACTGAGGAAAACCGGAATAAGTTCAAGCAAGCCAGGAAGGCCTGCAACGTCCATATTCGACGGACCAAATTTTTACATGACCAAAAATTACGGCACTATCTATGAGTGGCACTTGCATCAACGAAACGGAAAATCTCGACATCCTCGGAATGTGCATCAGCAACCACCTTTTGTGGAGCGATCACATACGCGATGTTGCCAAAAATGCCGCAAGATGTCTAGGTTTTCTGAGACGTTGCAAGAAATTTTTCTCTCCGTCTGATCTGGCTACAATCTACAAAACCTATATACGTCCGAAACTTGAATATAACTCTCATCTCTGGGCTGGTGCTCCAGTAACTTATTTAAGCCTCTTGGACAGTATTCAAAGAAGAGCTTTTAAAATGATTGGTGACATTAACATCATCAACTCGTTTACGTCACTCGAACATCGACGCAAGGTTTCTTGTCTAACCCTTTTTTACCGTTATTTTAACGGACTATGCTCTAGTGAAATAGCCAGTTGCATTCCTCCCCTTAAACAATTTAACCGTAATACCCGCGCTTCTAGGAATGCCCATCAGTTTACCCTTGAGCCCAACTTCGGCCGTACTATGAAGTACAGAGATTCATTTTTTAGCCGTACTACGCGAATGTGGAACGCCTTGCCACGCTCTATCTTTCCCTATCATTGCAATGTTCAGGAGTTCAAAATCAATGTACACCGACACCTCCTTTCCAACCCTTCCCTCTTTTCCTAATGCTCACACTGTGTCTTTGGCATATTAAAGGTATAAAAAAAAACCCTTTTAGTGTTCGCTAATTATAAAAAAAAAAAAAAAAAAAAAAACGACTTTTAATGTCCTTACACATTCAAATTATTTGTTGTTAGCTTCGTTAGACCGATTTTGGGATAATGTATTAAAAACGATTTACGAAGTTTTCGCTTCGAGAACTAAAATGGAGCGTTCTCTTGCCCTCATATAAAGCTCAATGCTATTTTATTGACTTAAAAAGTGTTGAATCTGTCTATATCTTTTGCGAGTGGTGTTGTAACTGATCATATTGATTTTCCGCCTTTACAATTTCTTTTTAAATTATATACTCTCGCTCGTTGTTTAAGACCAATGGTACACCATTTTTTCTATATCTGATTATGACTTATTATGGTATCAGTAAACCAGTACAACGGGATTGTACATTTTTTAATAGCTATGCCGGTGTAATTGATTTTGAATGCTCTAAAAATGTTTTTAAAAATGACATAATAATTATTGTGATTTTGAATGAATAATAAATATTTGTTTACTCAACTTATTAATTTTTTGTATATCCATTTTTCCCTAAGTTCTGAAATTACTCAAAGTTTCAATGAACACAAATATGTTTTTAGTTTTTTAAAGTTAACATACTTTTAAGACTAAGAAAGTTTCTGTACTTATGGACAATTGTTGAAATTTACACATATGTTTAATTTTCGTTGAGTTCCCAAAAAGTAATAAAAATAAAATGTTAGAAAATTAATAAATTGTAAATAATCAATTTTTCTGCAACTCCTTTCGTAAAAAATTTAATCAAACATAGAGAAGTCAAAAACATTTTAACATCAGGCACAAGAAAGTTAGTCACAATTTATAAATATTTGTACTAGTATCGTACATATATTGATACTGATAAGCGTTAACTTTAAGCAATTCTTTTGTTAGTATTGACTACCATGTATAATTGTTTTCCTATTATTTAAATATAATTTTGGCCATTATTCTTCCATTTGATCTGAGCTTTATATTATGCGTGTTTTTTTTAAATTTTAATCTTTTTAGTTTAGTTTGGACGACTTAATTTGGATTTTGCTAATTAAAATTCATTAAATTGCATTTTTTTTTCTTTTCAATATGAGGAATCCAAAACGTTTATTAAGGAGTTTGGAGATATAAAGCAAAAATGAGCTACAACCAAATAATGAAAAATAATCCTAAAAAATGCTAACATTCTATTAAATGTAGCTATAGACTATGCAATATAAATCCTTTTTTAAATAAAAAGGCTCAAAAGAGACATGAAGGTGAAATTAAATATTCAGCATAAACATTAAAATATGTGAATACGTAAAAAATCTGAATTTCCACAGCATGTAATTAAAAAAACAGCATCTGAGTTCAAAAACGCTGAACCAAATGTTATTTTTTTTTATTTAAATTTTGTTTAATATCCAAAACAGATATCTTAAACGTTTATTTTAAATAATAAATTTGGATTTTATTCCTACATTTTCAAAATCATTCCTCAAAAACCAGCTAGTCCATGTTCAATATTCAAGTTTTTGTTTTGCATTTAAACTTTTGAATTGTTGTCTCTATAGGTGACTAAATATAAGTACATTTTTGGAACACAAGCTTAATATTTGCTTATCTTTCAAATTCTATGTTGGAATCTAACCTATGTAAGATAAATTCCTATCTTATGATGTTTGTATAAGGCTTTTTATATATTTTATCAAAGAAGTTGAGTTTTAATTAAATAAAAATTGACTTTCAACAAACTGAAATAAAAATACGCAGATTTTGCTTTTCTTTCAACAACGTGATAAAAAAGAGGCTAGGATGCGACCCACGCTGATAACTTCCCATCCCGTCTGTCTATTTGTCTTGCTTAAAAGTTTGTAGGTTTTCGTGTTGTGTTAAAAAAGATGTCAGTTAAATTATTCTTACAAATTAAAAAATTATTAATAATGTTTTGAATATAATGAAATAGTTTGATTTCGAAATCTATTTTTGTTAACGAGATTTTTAGTCGAAAACCAATTTTTACCAATTTTAACAGCATTTCTTAAAAGTTTTTATTTCTTATACAAACAAATATAAATTGGATCAATGATCAATTAATCCGAAGTCAATATCTTCTATTATTCATCATCAATTTTTACCAATTTTGTGTACTATTTTTTGGAGATTTTTGTTTTATGAAAAAAACGGACAGTTTAATTTTTATAAGAAATGTACTGATGTCGAAAACAATTTTTTCTGTGAAATAAAATTAAATTGAAGCCAATATTTTTGAAAAGATATTTGAGTCGAAAATCAATGTTTACCAACTTTTAGTAATGTTTTTTTTAGATTTTTATTTTTTTGTAAAAAAAAACGTCAATTCGATTTTTCTCAAAATTTTATCGAATGTTGAAAACAATATTTCTTATAAGACAAAATTTTTAGCCGATATTTTTAATTCTTGAAAAGATATTTGAGCCGAAAATCAATTTTTACAAACTTTTATTAATTGTGTTTAGGTTCTTATTTTTTGTAAAAAAAAACTGTCTATTCGATTTTCTCAAAATTGTACTGAATGTTGACAACAATATTTTTAAAAAAAGATACTATTATTTTAAAGCCAATATCTCAACGTTTCGAAAAGATATTTAAGTCGAAAATCATTTTTTATCAACTTTTGTTAGTTTTTTTGGGTTTTTAGTTTTTTGTAAAAAAACTGTCGATTCAATTTTCCTCAAAATGTTACTGAGTGTTGACAACAAATTTTTTTAAAAGATAAAATTAGTTTAAAGCCAATATCAAAAAGTTTTGAAAAGATATTTAAGTCGAAAATCATTTTTTACCATCTTTTATTAATTTTTTTGATAGGTTTTTATTTTTTGTAAAAGAACTGTCAATTCAATTTTTCTCAAAATTTTATCGAAAAAGATATTTGAGTAAAAAATCAATTTTAACGAACTTTTAGTAATGCTTTCTTTAAGTTTTTATTTTTTGTTAAAAACTGTCGATTCGATTTTTCTCAGAATTTTACCAGATGTCAAAAACGTTATTCTTCGTTGCACAAAATTATTTTGAAGATAAAGTCATGTTTTGTTCGTAAAATATTCGAGGTGACAAATATTTTTTTCCAGTTTTTTTGATTTATTAAAATACCGTTAATTGGATTTTTTTTCCAAAAATATAGTACTTGTTTGGTATCGCGTTACAATATATAATTTGAAATTTAATTCAAGTCGCTAGCGTTATTGGCTCGTGAGATCTTTAGGGTTAACCAAAGCTTTTACCTTTTTTTTTAAATTGCTGTGGTAAAAAACCACCCAAGCAATTTTTTTGAGAGACATTTCTGCATCTTTCTGCATTATTATCCGTTTAACAAAATTTTTTTGGAGTCGATAATATGTCTACTGGTTCTTGAGCTATGGACGACGGAAAAAACATCGCGAACGTACGGACGAACGTACGTACACACGAAAGCACAGATATCTCTCTAAAAATCTTTTATTTCGACTCTAGGGACCTTGAAACGTCGAGAAATGTCAAAATGTTCAATTCGACAAATTGGACCGATTACAATAACTTTCTATGGGGAGTTTAAAATCATTAAATAATAATAATTTATTAATAATTGAAATTCGTTTTTATATTTGCGCTGAAAATTTAGGAATTATGGTTGATATACATATTAGCAAAATGAAGTAAATATTAAATTTATAAAATTTGATTTTTAAACAATTTTCTAAAAGTATTGCTTACCATAAAAACATTTATAGTTTACTTTTAAACATTTGTCTTTCAATATTCGCTTATTAACAAGTAAACATTTAATATTACTCGTATATAAGTTGATTGGGTGAGTATTCGACTATACATATGTGTTGGTTTTTCGACAACTTTGAAGTATATTTTATCCATACGATCTTTACGGTATACAATATACGTTTTACGATAAAATTTTTACTTTTTATTAAGATGAAAATTCAACATCTTATCTTTCAAACAAATGTTTAAAACAAAACATTTGATGATTATTGTTGAAAATTGCTACAATTATTATAGTAATTTTAAGCAAACATTTTTTAGAGTGCTATTGATACATTATGTATTGAAATTTGGTATTTGATAAATTGTGAATAAAATTCAAGAATTTATCAATAGTGCAAGGAACTAACAATAGTCAATTGAGTTTTAAGTATCTACCTATGCTTTTGAAGTTTCTTAGATCCAGCACTGACATTTTTGGTTAAAAAATAAAGAAATAAAAACCCATTTCCTTTTTATAGTTTGGCACATCCTTAAAGGGAGACGCGTTTCCCAAATATTTGTGAAGGTTGGGTTAAAATGAGGGTAGTTGGGTTATTTGTGTGACAAACTAACGGACAGACAGACAAATATGAGGCAAAAGAATGAGTTGATGACGATTATGAGTGTCGTTGTTCATGCAGAGATGACGATGTTATGTAGAGTAGAGAGTTAAATGTGATAGATATGAATCTATACCTATAGCTTTCTACCTACCTGTACAAAAAATACATTAAACGTCAAATTTGACGGCGGCGGCGGCGGCTTGCAAGGGCAAGTAAATAATTATTAACATTTAACAGTCGTTCTATACATCCAAACCATGAATGGTTGTGTTTTATATGAATTGGTATACATTTTTCTGTTCACTCTTATTCCCTTTACACATCAAGTTATAAAAATATAGTATATTTGTAACACAAAATATAAATTGGAATACCTTTTTTTTCCTACTACATATTCAAAAACAAAAATATATGTATAATTATGTAGATACATTCATACTAAAAACAACAATCAGCACTGGAACAGTGAGAATATAAAGTTCATATTTTTTAATAATTTTCTCGTGTCGTGTTGAAATGTTTAAATGTATGTACAAGTAGGTGTGTAATATAGACTGGAACTATATTTTTTTCCGTTTAGCTACATTGGGTAAATTATTTATGTTTTTCATTTGAAAAAGTTTCAAAAAATCGTTTTTTTTATTATTATTATTTTTGATATAAATTCAAATGGCTTAGAATTTCTTCAGATACACAAATTTTAGTAACTGAATGATTTTACGAATTTATGAGCAGTAGTTGGTTTATTACAAATACTTAACTGAGATAAATACTCGTTAAGATGAGCGTAATATAGTCGTCGTTCATTAAGAGAATTCTATATTTATATATTTTGTATGTATATTTTTTAGATTGAGTATAAAAAAGCATTTAAAAAACCCTATTGAAAATGCAAACGAAGCTTGTATAAGAAAATTTACTACTCACCCATCGAAAACGGTTTGAAAAATCTCAAAATTAAAAAACTCATAATAAATGATACCTCAAAACTTTATTTACGAATTAAGTACAATTTTATGGTTTGTGAACGTTTAACGTTATTCATTTTTCAGTTTTGAAAGCAAAGTGAAATAAAACACATCGCATTCTAAAATGTGGACTTTTCGTTTCGGCAATGTCAAACAATGGCCTTTAAGAAAAAGATCAGCCGGTTTAAAACCGTTAGAAGCTTTTCTGTGGGGCTTTAAAGCAAATGGTATGTTCAAATAAAATTCAGTTTTTAAAAAATGTTTCATATTTTTGCTAGAATCCTGAAAACTTGAAAGAAGCCGTTTACTGTTGAAATAACCTTAACATACTCAATGCACTTCATTAGTGGTAAATTAAATTATTGGTGGTCGGGTTAAAATTAATTTTGGGAACTAGATAGATAGATAGATAGATAGATAGATAGATTTCTTTATTTTTCCAGTATTAATTACAATGTTTTATAAAAGAATACGAACGTGGCTACCTGAGCCGTCTGCCGGTATTGACATTTGATTACATTAACAAAATGATAACAATGGGAACTAAATTCTATGATGGGATTTTTTTGAAGTGCATTACACTTTCTCTCGGAATGAAATTAAAAACTGTTGATAAATTTTACACTAAGGAACTTGTTTTTTTAAGATTGATAAAAGATTGGACTCAGGCGTATGCGTCCTTTTGTTTACTTTTTTATTTTAGCTCATTTTAACATTAAAATGTTTGGCTTAGAATTGATAGTATAAATTAATTAATTTCATAAATTAAGACATAGTCTTGCATACCTTTTTGTTAAATATAAGAAAAAGTATGACTTATTTGTCAATAAGTAGAAATATAACGAAACAGCACAATCAGCTCGTTTAATATACAAATTCAAATTCCAATATTAAGAGCAATGAATACAGAAGTTAAGAATTTCATTAGTAAGAAAATGTTAAAAGTCCCCTAAAACCCTTAGAAAGCTCATAAAGGTATTCAAGTACTTAAAAATCAAATTTTCAATTTTGAAGCTTTAGACATCAATTTTTTTCTATTTGGTTGGATTTATATTAATATTTTCTTTCATTTATTAAAAACAAAAACAATATTGGATGTTTAATCAGGACTTAAAAGTCAACATATTTCACAATTCGAGCAATTTCTTTTTGATAAAGGTCGTTTAATTTGTGTTTTTTATGTGGTTTTTTAAAGGATGATTTTTTAAAAGCTATAGGAAAGTTTTTCAAAAAAAAAAAAACACATAAAATTCAGAAAAATACATGAAATCTTTATTTGAATCGATAGTACGGTCCATATAATTTAATTTTTGAAGATTATTTCATGCAAATGTTGACCTTGACTGAGCCTTAAATAGTCCATCCGCTTAGTCCAATTTTGGCATACTCTTTCCAACATTTCGGCCGGTATCTCACGAATAAATGCTTCAATGTTGTCTTCCAATGCGTCAATTGAAGCGGACTTGTCTGTATAGACATGAGCTTTGACATAGCCCCGTAAAAAAAATAGTCTAAAGGCGTTAAATCGCACGATCTAGGCGGCCAATTGACCGGTCCCGAACGTGAAATAAAATGTTCACCGAACTCACCTCTCAATAAGTCCATTGTTGCGCGTGCTGTGTGGCATGTGGCACCGTCTTGTTGAAACCACATGTCATGCAAGTCAAGCTCTTGAATTTTGGGCAAAAAAAAATTGGATATCATCTCACGGTAGCGCTCACCATTCACAGTTACGTTGCGATTCGCATCAACTTTTAAGAAGTACGGTCCAATGATGCCACCAGCCCATAAACCGCACCAAACTGTGACTTTTTGTGGATGCATTGGTAGCTCTTGCAATGCTTCTGGCTGATATTCACTCCAAAATCGACAATTCTGCTTATTTACGTACCCAAAATGAGCTTCGTCGCTCGCTGGAAGAAACGCGCGATGAACTTTCTCAACAGAGCACGCATTTTGATAATAAAATTCAATAATTTGCAAGCGTTGTTCGTTTTTAAGACGATTCATGGTTAAACTATAGACCAAACTGAAGATGTTTGAAAGTGAAACAAAATACGAAACGTGCGTCAGCTGTTCTGTTGCCAAAAAGATAATAGCTAAAAAACCACCCTTTATAAAGTGATTCTGAATCTTAAGCGTTTTTTATAAGTTAAGGCCAAGATCAATAAGTAGAAAATTAAACTTTCAAACACCGAAGTACTAAGGATCAAATAGTGAAATTATGTAGAAATGCCATATTTTTTATTTGTTTGATAGTATGAAATTTTACTTAAAACGCATACTGATTTCATGCCGAAAAATTAAGCCTTTTAACTTCTCTACCATCGTAATGTCATGTTTGGTTAAAGTATCGAGTTCGTTTTTTTTTATACGAATGTAAGACTTGCAATAAATTGCCTATCAAGTAAAATATGGCCAAGTTTTTTGTAAAGGTTTTTGCATAATTTGGTAAGCACGAATATTTTTCGAATCAGTACCACTTAATAAAAATGAAAAACGTATACAAGTTTACGATAAAGAGAACAATTAAGAAATCGTATGAGAAGAAATGGAAGCTTAGAAATTTCGAAAATTTTGTATCTCAATATTATGTTATGTTTTGCTTGTTGGAAAAAAGACTTACCCTCGTTTTTAAGCAGTTACATAGTGTACTAAAAACTTTTTTTAAAATGAATTTTTAACTTTTTCCCATTTTCTGAAAATATATGCGTATGTATGTATAACTTTTTAAAATAAATTATTAAATTTTTGATATAAAGTGTACCTATGTTTTCTGATAGAGAAACAATAAAAGTAGAGTTAGTTGAAGTTGTTGAAGCGCTTTTATATATAATTTTTTAAATCGCGGTTACTTTCAAACATGAATAAAATGTGATTTCCTGAGATCGAAAACATTTTTTCTCGTTTGGTTATCTTTCTTTAACTGGTTATGATTCTGAAAAATTCCAACTGATTATTGATTTATTTGTTATGTTTAAGCGTAACCAAGTATTTTTTCTTTTACTGTGTACAACTTCTTTTTATACGGATAAAGGTTTTCTGTAATTTATTATAGAACCCATTTTGTTGGTTTTTAAAAGGTTGTTTTCTTATTACTTCTATATTTCCTTTTGTTAAAAAAATACGTTCTCAAGTATTATTTAAAATTCTGAAAAGTTAAACCACAATTTTTAAGTTTGTGAAAAAACAGATGAGTTAAGTAATAGGTGTTTTTTTTAGACATGTGGTTTTCAACCTTATCACAAACTTTTGCAAATTGTGCAAATTTATAATTAGAATATGTTCGCTAAATAAAACAATCAATTTTTTAAAGCAAACTTTTAATGAGCTTATTATCTCTCGTCTTGGGATTGTGAGGCGTTGCCTTCAAGAGCGTCCAATTTAATACCGCTGTTTTTGTGGGGTTATGTGAAGTTGCTTGTCTACGCAGATAAGCCCAAGACTGTTGAAAGAGAATATTTGGCGCGTAAATGCTGACATACGTTCCCAATTGCTGCAAAAAGTGATGAAAAGTTGTGCCTTTCTATAGGAATTTATTCGAGTTAGCCATATTGGCCTGTTGCCCGAAATCATTTTTAAAACATTATTTTAAATAGTCACCTTTTTAATAAAGCTAAATTCTTGGCCATAACGTTAAGTTTTATATATGTACGTTTTATTTCTTCTTGAAAACTATTCGTCGATAAAAACACCCTACATAACAAATAATATTTGTAATAAATATTAATCCAAAATTTGCCGAGTTCTTCAATGAACTAAATAAAGAAATTTTTCAAAATTGCAATCATCTATGAAAAATGATTAGAAAGTATTTAAAAAATCAAAATTTCCAGATTTATACATGACTCAAAGCACGGTACGTTTTGTTTACCTTAACATTCTCAATGCTCTTATTCAATAAACCAGCACTCAAGTTAAATGAGAAAATATTGTTTTTAAAACAATCTATTTTTTGGTTTAATCAACACAATTATATATATCTATTTTTAAAACTACATATACATTTTAAAATTAAACAATCAAAAAACTTTTGAATTCTATGGAAAAAAACAACAAGGAGATCATCGTCATCATCAAACTTTTTTTTATAAAATTTTATCTCCTGCCTCCCCACCTCCTTTACAACCTTTCACCGACAGGGTTTATACAATACAAATTGTATTACATACATACATACATACAAATATTTAAACAAAAAAATCAATTCCAATTTCCAATAATTAATTTTCCTTTGTGTTACAAAATATCCACCTTTGTGCGTGATGTAAAAAGGAATCCAATTAAAATATCATCAAAAGACTATCACATGCTTTAATAAGTTGACCATAACTTTAAATAAAAACGGTTCTCATTAAAACGCACAAATATACATATAGTCAAACCCATCATCGCATCAACGCAAATGCATACAATATATACATATATGTAATATTTAAACCGAAAACCCTGACACCTTCAATCTCTCATACATATCATCCATGATCCAAACCAATGACAATATTCATTTATTTACTCGAATATACACATACATATGTACGTATGAAGATAGCTGTATATGATGAGTATTTATAAAATTATGCAAAACTTCATTGTGTTACGTTACCCTGATGAGCCAAATCAAATGAAAAATTAATAACCATATTTTTAATACCTCTACCACTTCTCTTGCAGAATCAAATAAAAAATATGCAAACATTTTAAGGATAAGGGTCGGGTTTTACCTAGCCACTGATGAAGACTAAATAAACTGCCTTCAAACTTTGAAGTCGATCAAGTTAAAAAAAGAGGATGTGATTGGGCTTCAAAAGTCTTCTTTTAAAACGCTTGTGAAAAGCACTATAAATAATGAAGTATTCCTTTTTTTTGCAAATCCAAGACTTAATCCTTAAAATAGTCAACACTCCACCCATTCGAAGGACATCAATTATTATTATTTAAGCCAGTCTAGGTATGCAAGTTTGTAAATGTGTGTTCCGTATGGGTAATTTTTGTGTTTGTTTCATTTTTAACATTCAATACACTTGGACGAAGGTTGCCAGGGCGATATGATGAAAATTGGGATTTTTTAATATATTTAACCATAACCGCATATCGAGAGGACATTATCCATGTTTAACACAGGTTTTAATTTTATTCTCATTCAATAAGTTGCATCAGCATCAGAGCATCAGAAAAACAAAAAAAAACCTCATAATAATAATCACAATAATATAATAAGAGAACTGGAAATCCACTCATGGTTCTGAACGACCTTCAACGAAAATGGTTCTGTTTTCCGAAGTCGAGCACAACGCCCGACATCGCTTTCGTCCTGCTGCGGAGTGCAACGCATAGAACGTATAACGTTGCACATTTAAGTACAATATTCCTGGGGATTAATTTCGATTTGAAGTTTTTTTTTGGGGTAAAAGAGGAAGGTGTCCTTTTGTGGGTTTTATTGGTGGTAGAATGTGTGGCGATGTATAGTTTTGTTGTTCGGTTATACTCATAATGATAGCAGCAACAGGGACAACACAAAAAAGAGGTGATCTGGAACTTAATGAGGATTTTTTTTGTTTTTAAATTCCTGGTTTAAGCTGGGGGAATATTTTCGTTTCAATTGTTTAAGGGATTTGGTTTTTACTACTTATAACAGAATTGAGATATATTATACCCAGATTTGTAAAGTATACTTGAATAGTTCCGTACTGAAGTCTATAACCAGCGTTTTTAAGGAATTTTTGAGTGGAAGTATGTACCCTGTCAAGCACTTTGACAGTACTTTAAGTACATATATTAAAGCATAATTTTATTTGAGTCAGAATATTTCGAATGGCGGAGGGTTGTGAAGTGTTTCAAACTGGATGTTTTGTGAATATGCTTAAGTAGTTTTAGGAAGAAGTTTAGTTTCTATATGCTGTACGATAAATTCCGACACGTTCTTGTTTCATCTTTTTATGCTTTTTTTTCAAAATTCAAATGTATTTATTCATCACTCTTACACATTCACTAACCCCTTCTACATGAGCATACTCTGTTAAATTAAATCAAAAGGTTGCCCAAATGACCACTCCAAACTTTATTGTTGATCATGACTTGCACTTGATCACTCTGCCAGATTCCTGGCGCAGTCAATATAGTGTTCTATTTTCTTACGGAAACACCGTTTTTTTTGGTGAGCAGAAAATTTTTGAAGTTTTGAAACTTCCAGACAATTTTATATTTTGAATAACTTCGGAAGTGACTTATTTTTTCACTCCTTTGATTTTGATTTGGTGCCTCATAACTCCGACCATTCTTGTGATAGCTAATATCAGGAATGGACCTACATTTGTTATGCCGAATATACACGACTAAATTGAAACGAACTTTTCATGTTTTTCATCACTTTTGGGTAAATTCCTCGCAAAAGGAAGTTCGTCATTTATTTAGGTTTTCCTTTTTTTGAATTTGTCAAATTGATTTAAATAAAAAAAATTTAAAAGTTGACAACAATATTTTGTTTGAATACAAAATTGAATTCAATAACTTCATTTATTCCCGAGATGATCGAATCGAAAATCAGTTTTTACAATTTTTTTTTTTTCATAAAAAAGATGTCACTTTGATTTTTCCAAACATTTGACCAACCAGGAAATTCACTTTTCTGAATAGCTGACCGGTGGATATCAATCAGATATTTATTTCAATGATAGAATCTTTCAAAATATACAAAATAAAACTGTCCATTTTCTTGTTCACTCTTTTTTTTTTGGATATTTAATTTATTTGCTATGGCCAAGACAAAAATAGAAACTACTTTTTACTTCCCACATATACTCGTAGGAATTTTTTGGCAAGTATTGGATTGGTACAAAATTTCGAACTCGAGATTTTAACCAAACATGATGAGGTAGAAAAGGCGAAATAAGTAGTTCCGCTGGTTCCGTTTGTCTGTCTGTCCCCTGTCCAATAGCCCAAACCATTTGGTCGATCGAGTTCCAACTTGGAAATTGGGGTCTTAAGGTGATTCGCGTTAGGGTTCTTAAAGAGTAAAATAACAGTAGGTTTAACATACAAAGTAATCGAAAAATTCGATGTTTTTCAAAAACTAATCGATAGATTTTTATTTGATTTTCTTTAAATTGGCTTCTTTCAATAAAAAAATATTATTGTATTACTCCAGAAAAGAACCCTCCATAGAACAGTTATTTCGTTTTTAAGTTCTATCAAGACAAGCTCTTATACTGTCTAAATAATATTTGATGATCGAAGATGTAATTTTTTTTGTTTGATTTAAAAAAAATATTTATTATTTTTTTCAAAATTCGATATCATATTATATTATATTATATTAATAAGTTCTAAATAATTGCAAGCCTTTATAAAATTAATTTAAAAACCACCCCCTTATCGATTTTCGTGCAGTTGTGCTCTTTGAATAAATTTGATCAAAAAGTTGAGTCGCTGAACATAAAGTTCGAAATTTGGAAAAACTGCGGTTTCTTGACAAATTTCTGTGAATTAAAAAGAATTACATTACATTACATTACACATAAATGTACAGAGTAGAGAACACAGCACCTTGAGCAACTAGACTATGTAAGGTGATAACAACACAAGACATTAATACAAGACAAAAGGACAGAAGAGAAAGAACAGACAGAAGAACAAAAAGAACACATGACAACAGCACGCGGTACTAGAACGTCTTCAAGCTACTTTGAGTTGTTTGGATCACATATTCTTAACTAAAGACGAATAAAACGTTTGTAAAATAAATTGTTCAAATCAATTAATACTCTGTTCTTATCATCATAATCTACAAAAGTTACTCCTATTTCATAAATACAAAAGTAAAGGCTTTAAAAGGTCTGTTACTTCAAGTTTTTTTTTTTCTAAATATATACTTTCTCTTTTAACTTATAAAAATAAATTAAATAGCTGCAAGCTCTGCTATTCGCCTCAAAGCTTCGTCGCAGTGGATTAACAACCACATTGGCCAGTCCGTTATTCTTAGGTATTTAGATTCAATTACAAGCACACAGACTAAACAATCCCCCAACTGCAATTCGACAGAAATATCTAGATTTCAATACCTTCCAGATCTTTCTGGGAGGATAGGACATTTCTGGAAGACGAGTCAGTCCACTTTTATACAGATGGATACAAACAAAAAAAAAAGAGGTTGGTGGAGGTGTGTACTCTGAATGACTGAAATTAAGACGACTGTTAAGTTTAAAAAACTGTGTATGCAATTAATTGTAGCTTTTTTGTTGTAAATTAGTTGTGGAAGAAAAAAATCAAAACATTTTTTTTTCATTTTTTAAAAAAGGGAGGTATGTAGTACTAACTCAACACCGTAAGTCCAGGCATAAAACAAGGATATTCGAAAATGTAACGATGCAATTAATTGTAGGTTTTTTGTTGTAAATTAGTTGTGGAAAGACAAAAATTCCAAAACTTGTTCCAGAGATTCGTTTCTTAAAATTGATTTATAGTATGAAACATTTACAAAAAATGCTCCCCGCCCCAAAATCAAAAATCTCCTCTTCTAAATGTTGAGATTAATTTTGACAAGTGGCAACCATGAGCCAATCAATAAAATATCAACGCTAGCAACAAGATACTCAGTTTTTTTTAATTTCGAAAAATATAGTGCTAACTTGACAGTCGTGAAATTAAGTCTCTCAATCCGCCTTCTAAGTCATTGTAGCGTGTTTAAGGCGGAACTTTTGACGATAAAAGAAGTCTTGTCCTGGCTTAAAGAAGACGTGATATTAACATCTGATATCTGCCACCTAAAGTTTTTTTCACGGGTACTGCCTCTTGCGAGGAATTGACAAATTCTCCAAGAGTAATTCTTGTCATGAAAAGTGCTTTCTCAAAAATTAGCCGTTCGGATTCGGCTTGAAATTGTAAGTCCCTTCCATCCCTGACAACAGTACTCACACACAGGAATGGTTGAGAGTTGTAAGTCACTAGGCCCAAGTTCTCAAATGGACTGTTGCGCCATCCAATTTATTTATTTTTTATCTGTATTTTCTCCGACAGTCAGGCCACTATCAAATCTCTGGACTCTGTCTCTACAATATTTATAAGAGTCCATAACTGTCGATCATCTCTAATGGAGATGAAACAACAGTTTAATATTCACCTTTGCTGAGTGCCGGGCCATAGAGACATTCCAGAAAACTCTAAGGCAGATGAACTTGCCGGGAACGGTACAGTACAACAAATTCCACCACGTTTGGCAAATGCTGGCATACCAATGTACACTATTGCTAATACAGGACGCTATGAAGAAGGCAAACACCAGGTGGAACAGCATCATCACTTGTCAGGTGACAAAAAACATCTGGCCCACACTAGATTTAAAGCGATCAGGGTGCATGATATCTCTAAGCAGATCGCATATAAGCTCGATTATCGGTGTCACAACCGGGCACTGTCTATGCATGAGGAAGAGAAGGAAACAATTCTTCACCTCCTCTGTACATGCCTTGCTCTAGCTCAAAACCGCAAGAATTACCTAGGAGAATTCTTTTATAGCAATCTCACGTTTCGTAAGGAATTCAAACTGTTTTCATTGAGCTTAAGACTCAGGATTCATGTGGTATCACAATAGGCCAATAAACTGGCCTAAGTGTGTCCTACTCCATCACGGACAGCCACTTTAACCTAACCTAACCTATACAAATATGCTGTAAGTAGGTACCTGACCTTACTGAAAAGGAACTAAAAAAAACATACGTTCCTGGAAAAGATCTTGAATTCCATTTGAACTGAAAACCGACAGAATATTTAAAATGTTTGTTCATAACTTTCAGCAATAAAAAGAAAGAAAATAGAAACAGAAACAGAGTTGGGTCTTTTTTTGTTATTTCATAGAAAGATATTCCAATATTTCCGTCCCGTATGCCCTGTCCACTTGTCCAGTCCATCTCAAAAAGTTAACCACTTTCATGAAGGAAGCAAAAGGACTGAAGGCGTTTACCTATACTCCAGGTTTATACCTACAATGTATACGAACGAATACCGTAAAATCCCAATGCACTTTGCATACAAATCTTTCGGTATTACATTTTATGAAGCTAGCTAATTGCCATGGTCATTAGGATCCAAATGTCTGGACTTGTACCTTTGAGTTCTCTTCTCTATATCTGATCCCCTATGGAAACTCATACCACCTATATGAATGAGGTTTTGGGCAAAAGTCGATTACATTCCTATAGTTTTTTTTCTTTTTCCCATTCGTTCAATGCACAACATTGTCGATATACCACTTTGTGTTGAAAAGTAACTTTTACACATAGATAAAAGTATTTGATTTCAAATTCGGGTTCCAGGATACAGTTAAAAAATAAAAAGAAAAAAACAAATACCATAAAATATTTCAGATACCTTTTCCTCCTATACATATATTGCCACATCATACAGCAAGTCTATACCTTACCTACCCTTACCTACATACAATATCATGATCATGTGCAAAAGGCTATAAAACGTGGGTATATGCGCCATCACAGCATTATATAAACATACCTCAACATTTATTCCGGCAGATGGAAAAGTTTTCATAGCCGGATTTTCCTTTGGGGTGTATCGATAAAATTCCCTTCGTCCTTTGTACCATTTCACAGAATATAGAGTGTCGTTTTCCATGTCGTAATTACATATGAAAAGTGCATTGCCACCTCGTCGAACTGCTTGTGGAATGGTCACTGATACGTCCTTCAGTCCAACGATGAATTCTGTAGAAGATATCAAAAAGAAGACAAAAAAGTCAAAGGTTATATAGATTCATTTATGGAACGGGAAAAAAGAATAGTAATTGTTTTTATTTTATATCCTTTTTCTCTTTTTTTTTTTAATATCAATAATAATTATTGAATTCGAGTCGGTACACGTAGCGTACACGTACTTTTAAGGACAAATCGATTCCCTTGTTTAAAACAAAATAAAATAAAGGCTTTGAATACGTCTTGTTCATTTTTTCCTTTTTTTTTTTTTTGAAAAGAGATATCCTACAATAATTAAAAACAATCCAAAATAATTACTCTGGGAGAGTTTTTTTGATTTATAACATTCAAGTATTTACAGAAGTGAATTTCTTAAAAGTGTACATATTTAAAGCGGGTGTTTTTTTGTATAGGTATTATGCTCTACTTCTCCTCTTAACTCTATTAAGCATTTTGTTAAATCTTTCTTAATCCTATGGTTACAATAGATGGGTAGGGTAGGGTATGGGGGTGTTCTGTACAATTATAAAATCCAATTTGATTGATGGAGATGAATCTTGTGAATTAAATTTTTTATTAAAAATGTTCTTCATTGCTATGCGTCGTTTTATAGAGATAGAGTAAAGAAAAAGAGTAAATTAAGGTTTAGAAAGTTGTGGTTGTGAAAATTCTTTAAATTGAAAATACTTTTCATTTTTTTGTTAATGAAATAAAACAACATTGTACCATACATGCATATGTCCAACTAAATTTGTTTAGGTTCTTAAGAGTTGATTTTCTAAGAGAGATTTTTAAAATATTTTTCGATTTAATATTTTGTTTAAATAATTTTTAATTAACTTTAGTGGAAGGTTAATTAAAATTGGTTCCGCTTGATCCAAGCTATAAGTATGATTTAAAAACTATCTTAAATTTAAACTTATAACTATGAGTAGGGTTGGTCAAAAGGAGTTTGAGGTTAGAGGTGCTGATGTTGAAATCAAATGCATTAGATTTTTGGTTTCTTCTTGTAAATTGGATTTATAAAAGATGTTTTCAATATTTAAGAAAATTTTCTTTGAGATAAGAATAGATGACAAATTTTAGATAGAGGATATGAAGAAGAAGAAACATTTTTTCGGGAAAATGGTAGGACGACCATCAGGGCCCGAAGTGAACTCATCATAATGCATCGAAGCACCCTGAAACCGGACTGTATATTTGAATTTCAACAGAAGTTGAAACTGCATTGCACAGTGTTGTCACTGAATGACAAGGAATACACCCTTGCAACGTTCTTGGATATTGAGGGAGCCTTCAATAACGGGAAGAAAGAAACAGTTAAGTGAAGTAAGTGTGAGAGTAACCACATCCAGGGGCACCCCTCAGGGTGGAGTTCCCTCAACGCTACTTTGGGTTCTTGTCATGAACGGCATACTCTCTAAATTGCAATCAAGTGGAGTAAGGACAATAGCCTACGCTGATGATCTTGCATTACTAGCGACTGGCAAGTTTCTACCCACTATCAGTGAACAAACCGAATACGCCCTCTCTTTGGTAAGCAAATGGACTAGGAACTGTGTACTGACAGTCAATCCAGCTAAAACAGAACTAGTGCTATTTATTAACAAGCGCAAAATACCTGATTTTAAAATACCTTCAATTGAAGGCTGCCCTCTTAAAATCTCTGATCACGCAAAGTGTCTCGGTGTGATCTTAGATAAAAACTAAACTGGGGCCTGAAAACCGAAGATAGATTCAAAAAGGCATCGATTGCCTTTTACTCCTGCAATAGAATTTTCCGGAAAACCTGGGGACCAAACCCTAAAATTATTAGATAGATGAATTCGGCAATAATTAGACCAATACTAACCTATGGTAATTTGGTATGGTGGAAAGCTTTAGAAAAGAGCACAAACCTGAAAACTTTGACAAAAGTTCAAAGACTTGCGTGCACTGGCATTACGGGAGCAATGAGATCCACTCCAACTGCGGGACTGGAAGTTATACTCAATCTTATTCCCTTAGGCCTCCTTGTTCAAGAATCTGGGGCCAAAAGTGCCCTGAGACTTAGTCAAACTAAAGTCTGGATAAACAGTTCCATAGGACATGCCCAGATCCTTCATAAAGTTATGGGTCATAGTACTACAACAGACTACAAAATACCCGAACTTGATTTTTATAAACCATTCCAGGCTGCCATCCCAAGCAGAAAGGAATGGATAGATAATATACCATACTCCAGTGAGTCGTCAATAGCTATCTATACTGATGGCTCTAAAATGGACACTGGGTGTAGGGGCAGGCTTCTATTCTGAATCTCTTAAGTTAACCGCCTCGCTTAGGCTTCCAAACTACAGTAGCGTCTTCCAAGCGGAGGTCCTGGCAGTGACAACAGCTGCTAAAAAGGTATCAATGATGGCGATACCACGAGCTGATATCACCTTTTACATTGATAGCCAAGCGGCAATAAAAGCGATTACTGCAACTGAGGTAAAATCAAAGCTTGTTTCATGCTGCCGCGAAGAGCTTAAGGTTCTTGGCGCACAGCACAACATTAGACTCTGCTGGGTCCAAGGCCACAGCTATCTACTAGGCAACGAGAAAGCCGATGAATTAGTAAGATTAGGGTCAATGCTTGACGTAAGCCAAGCTCAGCTAGTTAGCACCCCTACCTGTTATTTAAAACAGGAAATCTCAAAAAGAATAACAATTAAGGCCGATGAAAGGTGGAACCTTCTTGACACCTGCGGCACTACAAGAAAGATCTGGCCCTGTTTTAACAAACAAAGAACTAAAAGAATTATGCAGCTACACAAGGGATCACTTCGATCTCTTGTATAAGCATAATCACCGGACATAATCTGTTAGGTTATCATATGAAAAAGATGAGAATCAGTTCAAATGATCTATGCAGAGGATGCGATGACGAGGAGGTACATGAAGACACTTCGCACTTTCTGTGTCACTGTCCCACACTCTCCCATCAAAGGAAGAAACTGTTTGGCAACTATTTTTTCGGGGATTTGGAAGAACTCTCTAGAACGCCAGGTACTAACATTCTGAACTTCGTCAAAGCCTCTAAATGGCTTGACTAACTGAACACATAGGTTTTTTCTTATTAGCAATACTCACGGGTATCACAATGGATCTGTATTGATCTAAGTGTGACGGTAAAGACATCAACTGTTAGCCCCTCAACCTAACTTAACCTAACCTGTATTTAGAGTGTGTCCAATTCTAGTATTATTTAAATACATTTCTATTAAAAGGGGACTTTAAAAAAAGAACTAATATCACAAGAATTGAACATTTTATGGAACCGTGTAAACAGTTTCAAAAAATTGATTTGAAAAATAGTAGTAGTTTTCAAAATCGTTATTAGTTAATCATAAATACTGTTTTGTTAGTAAAAAGTCAAACTTTTTTCGGTTCTTATAATGAAAAAAAATGACGTACGAAACGTAAAGGAAATCTTTAGACTATTCATTGATTACAAATTAGTTATTCATTGAAATACTCTACTTTTTATTATGATACAAAACAAAAGAAAAGATTTACATATTTTAAAATGGTTTGCCAACTTGAAAGAGGTTTTTTGATGAATGTTTGAGTCGAGGTCTAGCCAAACTGTATATAATATTATGGTATATGATAAACTTTTTTGTGTATTGAAGGAAAACCATCACCATCATCATCAATTTCCACAAAATTTGGAGTCCATTTCGACAGTTCGATTTGCGATCTACAGAAATCTTGAAACAAATTAATTTTTCGAAGCTTCATTTGTAAATAAACTTGCCAGTAGGTTTAACTAAATAAAATTAAGTTCCATCTATCTATAGACAGTAGACACATCAATACTTTCGATTGGGATAATTCACTTGAACAACGCATTCAATTTTTTTTAAAATACCTAATTAATATTTCATTTTCAGAATAAATCTCTTCAAATAAATGTTACAAATATTTTTTCGAAGCATCATACAGAATAAACATTTTTTTTTATCAAAATTAAAACAAATTTTTGAACATAGTTCTTTATTTTCTTGTATTTCTTGCCAAACTTTTCACACAAAAACTTCCCTCATGGACTGAACATGATTAAAATGTTTAACAACGTTTTCCAAGAATGTATGTACATACACATATTTAACTTTCAATTTCAATTCTCTTTTAAAGAATTTTTTTTTTAATTGCAAAACTTTCTTTCTGATACTTTTGATATGAAATGTTATTTTGAAATTCCTGTAGGATATTTTTTTATGACAATAATCACTTAAATTTAAAACAAAATAAAATATTTTTAATGTAAGTTATTTAGCAATGAACCATTAAATTAAAATAAATGGAAATAATTTCAAAGAAATTTAACGAAAATAAAACTTATGTATACAAATAAAATCGGAATATTGGCAAAGAAGTAAGTATAACCAATAATAAACGAAATTAAAAACACGGTGATTAAGTAATACGTCATTTATTTTATACTAGCAGTGTAAAGTTTGGAAAATAATCTGAGCGAATTTATATGAAATTAAAATTATTTTGTTTGTGTTAAGTTTTTGACTTTTAAAATTGTTTGTATTTTAAAATTGGGGTTAGATTGATATTTTTAGCGAAAAGATAATTTGTTCAAAAACTTCAACATTTATTTTGGTTTATTCAAGAAAAACAGCCTATGCAATAAAATTTAACAAATAATGCTTTCAAAAGACTTTGAATGTAAAAAAGCTTCTTTACAAGGACAAACCTGCAAATTTTGAATACTTTTTACTATTACGTTAAAAATGTTATGAAAACCGTTAAAATAAATAAAAAAATACCATTTTGCTCAGATATTCAACCATGTTTTGTACTGTAATATACTTTTACAAACCCTTATAGCAGCTTATAATTTACCTAAGATTTAGTATATCATGAAAAATAAGATTATTAATTCTCATCATCAGGGTCTATCGTACTGGGTTTTTTGGGGTTCATGAGTTTAGACACCAATGACTTGTAAATTAACCTTGGAGAAGACTTGCAATAGGATTTTCGTGTCAGAAATATCTTGAATTACTATCCTACACCAATGACAATTCTTCAGTGTTTAATAGTCAAAACTTGATTATGTTGTCTCTTGAGATGCATTTTTGATCCAAAAGCCTTTTTTATAAAACGAATTTGACTTTTGTAAAGTGCAATAAAGCCAAATTTTAAAAGTTGGCTTTATTTCAAGCACAGAAAAGTCAAAGTTGTCAAATTTTTTATTGATTGCATTTTTGTCTGGCAGTGTGCCTTTAAATGTCATGATAGCTGACGGAGGTGCTTTATTGTAAAAAAAAATAGTTACATAGATATTTACAGAATTTTAAGAAGAACCGCGTGGGGAATATTCAAGCTCATTTTAAGTTTAAAATGTATTGGATACAGATTCTGTTGAAGAATGTTTATGTCGTCTAACTTTTAACTATTTCAATTTTAGGTTCCTATATAAATTATGTTTAATCGGTTTTTAAAAAACAACTAAGCTTCCTAAGAACCTCTACAAAAACTTTAAAATGTTTACGTTTCTGCTTGAATATTGTTGAAAAGTCTTGCAATTTTCTTTCTTTTTAATTTCTTTAAGCCGAATCTGGACAGCTTAGTTGAGACATCAATTTTTATGACAAGAAGTACTCTTGGGAGTATTTGTCAACTCCTCGCAAGAAGCAGTACCTGCAAGAAAACTTAAAGTGGCACAGGCAGGTATTTACCCCCAAGATCTCTGGCATGACAGTCATATGCACAATAACCATCACGCCATGGGTAATATTACTATCTATTTAAACATGTATTCGGGTTTTCCAATAAAGACTTGACAACTTTGAATTTAATATGTGAACGCACCCTTTCGCTTATCATGGAAATTTATTCAGTTTACTCAACACTTTCAGTAAAGTAAAGTACACATACGACTTAAGTTCGAAGTCGGTGACCGCGACTTTAAGAGCCTTTACTACTGGTGGTAACTCTCGCCCAAGAAGACAGGCAATAACAAGTATATAGTTGAGTCTACATATTCGTTCTATGATGTTGCCGTGTCAGTGTGACAACGGGTTGCTCGAAGTATCCAAAATACCACTACCGTTCAGGAACCCGCGTAGCAAAAGATCCACCGTGTTTTCAAGAATTGGACATCGGTTATTTTGCGTAAGAATCTTGGTTTACACACTTACAAGATCAAGATGATTCAAGAACTGAAGCCGATTGACCCTACAAAAGAAGTGTTAGGATGATCAATTTTATCGCAAAATCTTCTTGAGTGCCTATAACTATCGTCACATTATTGCGATTGGCCAGCGTTATCGTGCCATGATTACCGATTATTTTTGACCCTAATTGGACGACATGTGGTCTAAACAGGATGGTGCCGCAAGCTACACAGCACACCTTACAATCGATTTATTTGAGGGGTAAGTTTATAGAGCGTGTTATCTCAAGAAATGAGTCAGTGCATTGGCTGCCTCTATCACACGTTTTAACGCCTCTAGACTATTTTCCTTGGGACTACGTTATAAGTCATTGGTTTATGCCAACAAGCCAACAATACGTTGGAAAAGCTCAGAAACAACATTGATACAAAATAACGCCCATTTCGTATGAAATGTGTGGCCCAGTCATAGAAAATTGGGTCCGACGAATCGACCACTGCAAAGCACCCCGCTGTGGCCATTCATAAATGTTTTGATTGTACTTTGATATAACATTTTTTGAAATATCTACATATGTTAATTCAAAAAGAAAGTTGTCAAGTAATAATCGGAAAACCATAGAGATTCAAATAGTGCCCAAAATAAATTGATGGTCATTTGAAGAACTTTTCTTATTTGAGTTTTATTTTGTGCATTTCTTCACATTTCTTCTCATTCGCAGCTGAAGATCAGCGACTCATATGCATACGTGTTGAATCTACAAGGCATCAACTTCAATCCAACCGTATACAGGCAAGTGTTACATTACATTACGCATTAACACATATTGTAAATGTAACTTAAGTATAAGTTAGCAACAAATTATCACTAAATCCCTAACAGCTAACATATAAGCCAAATTCCTTTGTTCAAACGACGTCGACAATTCTCACAATAGGAAATTCAATTAGAATAGTTCTATGTACACATACCTTCCTATATTGTACATTACAACCCTACATCAATTATATAAATGTCTAACAAATGTCATTAATATATAAATGTACACGTCTGTCTGTATATACATACATATAGATACGTATCTACAAAAGCCAATAATCATAACTGGTCGCATAATGTCCCACTCAAATAGGAAAATTGGATGCTCCTTTGAATTCTTTGTGATGTCATAATCAACACAATAGAGAAATAAGAGACAGAGAGAAAGTGCTGATGGACAAATGAGCAACCAACATACCAATAATAAGAAAGGAAAAAAAAGTCCCCATCAGAAGTACCAATTTTTGTTCAGATGATGGCTGTGGCGCTATCACCATCGTTGTCGTCCTTATCGTCATCGTCATCGTCATCGTCATCGTCATCGCCGCATCACTGTCATGGAAAATATAGAGTGCTCGCCCACAAAGGCTATAACTACATTCCAATAAAAACATGAATAACGAGCGATGGCTATAATAGACAGTACATAGATAGTAGATGAAATTTCCCAAAAGGATGAGCCAAATCATCATCATCATACACGCTGAGCACGACGACCAGGACAAGGACGAAAAAGGAGAAAAGAAGTCTGGTCGTCCTTTTCCTTTAATCAAAATATCAAGCCAAACCAAACCAATGGCACATGTGACAGCACATCACCAAGGTTCTCGTCCTCATCATCATCATCAGGATCAGGATTGGAAAAATCCAAAAATCCACCAAGGGACCTTTCTGGCTAACTCACTGCTTGCTTGGTCAATCGTGATTATATGAAGAGGACAAAATCAACCACGACAACAGGACAGAGGACACAAGACTCACATCGGGGCAGAGCATCCCAGTGCGACAGACAATTATTGTGGGATGGAATTTCGTTGCTGCTTTCGATAAACTTCAACGGATTAAGGAAGAAATTGGAAAATTCTTTATATCGAACAAATGGACAAATATTAAACTTAATACCATTTCGCGAATTGATGATATGCAAATAGTTACTTTGCGTTCGGTCTCCCAGTCCCCGCATCAATATCTAAAATGTCCTTTATATCCTGCTTAGTTTATTTCATAAATTTTATTAGTCGACGACAGTTGAAAACTATATGAGTACTGTACTGATGGTCACATGCATAGAAAGAGTGATGGGGGGGAAAAAAGTTCTGTGAGTTCCGAGTGTACCACTTCCTGGCTAATATTCATGTAATCATCTACGCCTCCATCATATTGTCCGTGTAATCATCACACACAGAAAAAGGAGTAACGAGAGTCCTGTGTGCGAAAATATATAATAAACCTCCACAGGAAATTGTAAGCAGTTATTTGTAAGTGAGTGCACATTCAGAAAACTTTACCGCACAGCAATGAGAGAGTCATCATAGCATGATTTTAATGTTACCCAGCATGGAAGAAGTCTATTTGGGATTAGAGACACTCTAGCTGGGTGTATAGTATAGGGGAGACCACATAGCATTGGCAAAGGTCCTTATGTGAATATTTCTTCTTTTTTTTTTGGTATTTATGTAAATACATGTAACTGTGTGTGCTGTGAAAAATGTTAATATAAAATTGAGAGAAAATGTGTTTAAGGTTTTGTTGGTCTAACCAAGGTTGGTCTTCCTTCGTCCTTTCTCCTTGCTGCTGATGATAATGATGATGGTTGGTATCTCGTCGCACCGAAGCTAAATTCAAAGAATAAAACCTTTATACTGGCTTAAAATACCTACCTACAGACACACACATACACATATTATGTACACACACAAAAACAACAAAAAATACTTAAAGAACCTGCCAACTACTGTAAATATAAATAAAGCCCAACAAAAATGTCGTGTTTTAATTTTTTTGTTTTCGTATTTTTGAAATTTTATTCCAACATTTTATTTGCATTTAGATTTGAATGAAAAAAAAAAGAAAATGTCATTTCAGTTTATTCAGTGCGAGGATTATATTTCCTAGTCCAGAGGTTCTCTTGAGGTTTTTTAGTAGATATGTGGCCATATATGTATCTATTGAAAAATCACAACTATACAAAGAGAGTGCAATTGAAAATTGCATTGCTATAATAAACGTTTATGGTAAACCACAGGCCAGGGAGGCACAGGTTACCCATAGATATATGTAACCTACCCCTTTATAAAGCTTTCTCTAACTCTAAATACGGTATACACCTTCTAACACACAAGTTTTATAACATTCATTTTCACTTACGTGTCCTCTGGATGATGTCCGAAAATGGAAAAGGATATGAATTTTTCTGTTGAATATTACATTTTGACTCTTTTTAATGTGGTTGAATGAGCCAAATTTAGATGCTACAAGAATTTTTGTGTAGTTGTGGTTTTTGGTCTCTGTTTAGTAAAACAAGGTATAATAATTGAGAACTAAGCATATGGAATTTCAAAATTGGGCTTAAACAAACATTTTGGCTCTTTAATATGATTTTGCGTCGCATGTATTTGCTTTTGGTACTTGAAATTACGTTCTCAGTTTAACCAACTAAATAATAAAAATTAAACTAAAACTTTAAATAATGAAACTCAAACAGCCGAACTCTGTAAAAAATTTAAGATTAACTATATATGAACTTTGAATGCGGCTACCGGTAATTATGTCAAAATAAAACAAAAAAATACACGAACATTTTATGAAGAAAATACAAAATTTTGGCTTGCCCGAAAATAGCAATTTCACTTGATATTCATGTTTCTTTTCTATTCAAACAAAGCCCCTATGGACTCTAAAAATATAAAATTAAATTTAAAGTTCTTGAAATTGGTTAATTTTTAAGAATAGGCAGATACTGCTATAAGAATTTTGTCAAGGTACTTTTGTTTTCATTTGCCTATCTACATACGTGTAACAATTCAATTGTTTTTGATTTATTTATTAAATGCAAATATTTTGAAGAACTCAAACAATTTTTTTTCTTTTAGTTCTTAAGAACTCTAACAAATTTTTGAATACTAAACAATTAGTATTTTGTTTGTTAATAAAAGGGTGGTTAAATTTTAAGGCGAATGTGAACCACATTTAAACGTACATTTTTTTCTGAATTTCATTTGACATTTCTCCATTTCAGACTATTTCAATAAGAACCATGGAAAGATACACCATTGAGCACGCGTTAAAGTTATCCAATCCAATCCAATCCAAATGCATGTGCACTTTATATTTGTTCGTTCAATTTAATCGTCCAAATGTAGGTACATTCAGAAAAATCGTGCAAAACTTTGAGCAAAACGGGTCTGTAGGAGATGTGAAACTGTTCGCGATAGTGTGGCTGAAGGGCAGTCCACCTCAACTCCTCGTCGTGCCCAACAATTGCATCTCTTACGGTAGTCTTTGATGAACATTATCCATAAAGACTTACATTTACACCCTTATAAGGTGCAATTGACCCAAGACCTAAAGCCTCTTGATCATTTCCAGCGTCCGTCGTAAATGGTCAGAATAGTGACAAGAAATGGTAACAGTGGATCAATTTTCGAAGAAAATTATCTTCAGTGATGAGGCACATTTTCACAGCAGTGGATTTATCAATTAGCATAATTGCCGCATTTGGCCGAATGAAAATCCAAGAGTGATTGTCGAAAAAGCAATGAACCCACTGACTGTTTGGTGCGGTTTATGGTCTGGCGACATCATCGGCCAGTATTTTTTCCAAAATGGGGTCATGACCCCCCCTGGGAGATAGTTTGTTTGATTTTCGTAGGAATTCCCTTGAATTCAAAACTAATCGTATTGCGTTAATGGATATGACTCCCATTCTATTTTGAATTATTTATTTTTTTGTATATAAAAACAACATTTGTATTTTACTTCCTTAAACTTTGTTGCTTAAAGTACTACTTTCAACTGAAGACTAGACCACTAACATAATATGAATCAGATATTCAGCCCTATTCAAAAAGCACAGCACAAATTCATCAACTTTTGAACAATGGATGATCCAGGGGGGGGGTCATATGAGCCATAAATCTTATACAGTCAAGTTGTATAAGTAAAGAATTCATCTAAAGACTTGTTACTAATTTAACGACATTCACCAAAAAGTGGTTTTCTGTCAAAAACAACTAAAATTTTTGTTTTCACTCAATTTAGAATTTGAAAAAACTTTAGTCATTAAGTTAAGAAAGAGAGCAAATATTCAGGTTCTTAAGAAGAAACCTTGAATAAGAGATCGTCAATTTAAAAATATGTGATTCTTTTAAAACTTTCTCTAAATTTTTGTGTTCTTAATTTGGCTTCTTTCTACAAGAAAAACATATTTTGGTATTGCTCCAGAAGGGTACACCTCATAAAACTCTTACTTTGTTTTTAAGTTTTCTCAAGAACTAATGCACCGATTTCAATAATCTTCTTTTTCTGTGCAAGCTCTTGTCGATGATTAATTAATCAAATTGATGATGATTTTTGATGATCAAAAATTAAATTTTTGTTTTGATTTTTAAAAAAACATTAATTTTATTTACAAAACTCGATATGTCAGAAAGGGGTCAACATTTTTTAACGAAATTTAAATTTAAAATGTATATTTATAAACGCTTTATTTAGTGCTTATCAAAAATATTTTTAAAACTAAATTAATACAGGAAATATTTTTAAACAGAATTTTTGGGAGAAATGAGCAAGTTCTAGCGACCCAGTCGTGCATTTTATTTCTGTCAAAATTGATTTTCTGTTGAATACAAAAGATTTTAACAGATCTTAAAAAATTAAATAAATCCACTTTTGAAGTGAATTTGCTTTGGATGCTCTAGAACTGAGATTTAAACACGAATTTCAGTAATATTAATGTCACAGAGATTCTGAAACGTGTAATTTGTGAGTGCCACACAAACGTTTCTCCCTCCTTTGTTGAGTTTAATTTGTTTTAATTTAATTACATACATATGTACTTAAATGCACCTGTTTCCTTAAATTCAAGAACCAAACATTTTTCTCTACAATTTTTAAGTTCTGTTGACTCCTTTAAGATCAAAATACGAGCAACAAGACTGATAGCGATAGTAATAATAGACTCCCGAAAATTGAGTGCGAAGAAACTACGTCAAAAAAAGCCCAACAGTTCTTCATATCAGATTCTCTCTCATTTTCTGGATTTTTGAATTTTTGTAGCGTTTTTCGCATTAATAGAAATGGAAGCACGAAAAGCGTATTTTATTTTTGGAAAAAAGCTACGTTTCAAAACAATTTCTTACATTTCTGCGTAAAATGTACCAAAAACCCTCTAAACTATTGTGTTTTAGATCTTAAATATGCCATATTTAAAAAACTGTTGGAATCTTGGTATGCTTTTATATGTAGAGAGTCATCCGAATTAAATAGTTAGACCATACCTTGCTATACAACTGTGCTCTAAAATAATTTGATAGCTAAAGTTGCCACTTAAATGTTAGGTTAATATACACATTATATTATTTAAATTTTGTTAGCCTCCTTTACAAAACATTAAAGTACATTTTTTAGCGGTAAGTAAAAGCTCATCTTAATGTTAATGTTAATGTTAATGTTAATGTTAATGTTAATGTTAATGTTAATGTTAATGTTAATGTTAATGTTAATGTTAATGTTAATGTTAATGTTAATGTTAATGTTAATGTTAATGTTAATGTTAATGTTAATGTTAATGTTAATGTTAATGTTAATGTTAATGTTAATGTTAATGTTAATGTTAATGTTAATGTTAATGTTAATGTTAATGTTAATGTTAATGTTAATGTTAATGTTAATGTTAATGTTAATGTTAATGTTAATGTTAATGTTAATGTTAATGTTAATGTTAATGTTAATGTTAATGTTAATGTTAATGTTAATGTTAATGTTAATGTTAATGTTAATGTTAATGTTAATGTTAATGTTAATGTTAATGTTAATGTTAATGTTAATGTTAATGTTAATGTTAATGTTAATGTTAATGTTAATGTTAATGTTAATGTTAATGTTAATGTTAATGTTAATGTTAATGTTAATGTTAATGTTAATGTTAATGTTAATGTTAATGTTAATGTTAATGTTAATGTTAATGTTAATGTTAATGTTAATGTTAATGTTAATGTTAATGTTAATGTTAATGTTAATGTTAATGTTAATGTTAATGTTAATGTTAATGTTTGCTAATTTTTATAAGAAAGCAAGTGACATGTTTTTACAAAAAATAAGGCTTAATTTATTTAACTTCCCGATTAAAAACAACTGAACCTTCAATTTTCAAGTTCTTGAAAAAACAATTTGGCTTCATTTGTGTATGGGCTGGACACCTGAGTGGGTCGTATCCGAGCCTATTTTTGTTTTACTTCTTGTTGACAAATATTGATTATCTGATGGTTTTAACCCTTATTCATTTAGTCAAAACATTTAAATACAAATTTAATTAATTCGTTTACAAAAATTTCAATTTATTTTAGAAGCTAGAAAAAAATTAAAAAGATTTGTATACGATAATGTCCTCAGAAACAATGTTTTTTCTTTGAAAAAATAATTGGGGGACAGTTGACAGTATACAGTAATTTTACTTTAAAGCTAAAAAAGTAAAGTATATACCATACGCTGGACTTAATAGTTCCCAAAAAGACTAGATTTTTGTAAAGAATTCAAATAGGAGACTTTTTATTGACTATATGCAAAGTCATGGTTTTTTTTTTCATTTTATATAATGTTATGTATCGATTTAAAAAAATAAAAGTTGGACCTCTAAACCTTCTTTTAAAATGTGTCAAGCTTCTTCTTCCATTGTAACATTTTATTTTTGTTTCTGTTATGAAAACCTTTTACCTCAAACTTTATGACTCCCCCATTTTATTTTTGTCATCCAATTGTCCAATTTTAATCTAAAACTTTTTTAATTCCATTAACCAGTCAAGTGAAACATCTGCTTATAACAAAAAAAACTGTTGTGTTCTTAAAAACTTTTGTTGTGGTATGAATTATATCGGTCCTTTTCCAATAAATTAAAAAAAAGGGAGAACGACACCTTTGTTATAAGAGAACCACCTCCTAACAATGGTAATTTTCCAAAAAAAAACCTTGAAGTCATCTTCTTTTTTTTTGTGGAAGTGTTGAAACCACTTAATGGAATAAAATAACAACGGCTATCTTACCTCGCAAAAAAAACTAAATAAAATAAAAATAAAATTTTCTGCTTCCGAAAATGTGTGGTTCATAAATCTTTCCAGACTGTTTTCTGACACAAAGTTCGATTAGGTCGGTCAGTTCGAATATTTTCATTTTGCATTTTTGAATATCGATCAATTTAAACTAAAAAAACAACAACAACAACAACAAAAACTATTCTCATCCCAAAATATCAACAAACATTCTCAAAATGAAAAGGGCCAAAACTTTTTTGACATGAATATTGGCAAGTTAACAATAACGCTACTCCACTGCCTTTGTCATAATATATATGTATGTAGGAAGGGTGCCTACTACTAGAAAATTTTTGGCCTCTAGGTGAATACAGCTAGGGTCTGGGTTTGGTCTTGGGTTATATGCTAAACGCACAATGAAATAAATTAAACTATGGCATTTCTCCAAAAATGTATACAAAAGTAGGTTTTACAACTTGCTTGGTGCGATTTACCCGTCGACGATGATGGCGACGACCAACGACCGAAGACCGAATACCGACGATGACGACGACGCAATATATACCCTCAAGGAATGAACCACCATCTGTTGTTAATGTGTAGTAAGTTAAAAATGGATTTTTTTTTTCTTGTTTCATAAAAAGGATGCCAATACACTTTTAGTACTTAGTGTCTGAAGTAAACTCTCATTATAGCTCCTTGTGTGTTCTCCAAATCTCCTTCTCTTTGCTCTTGCTGACACACCCCAAAGTATGATATCCTAGAAATTGAAATTGAAGATTTCTGCGCCGCTCATGTTGGTATAGAGTTCAAGAAAAATATGGAATATAACATAAAAATAAAAAACAAAATGTTTTCAAACATCCTGGCATTTTGGGAAACGTCCATTTATCTTATTCTTCTCAAAAAGAAAAGGAATTCCTCAAAAAATATGAAGATGAAGGAATGGAGCAAGGCAGTCAGCTCACGCGGTAGATTTGGGAAAAAATAAACGACTGTGTCGAGATGAGTTAAGAAAAGAAAAAGAGTAAAAGAAAATAGAATAAAGAAACTCAAATTGAAATTGAATATTTCTGCATATACACACAAAAATACATACATATACATACCTAAATCAAGAAGAAGGACGAAATACTTACGTGAGAAAATATATAAAAATGATAATTCACTTATACATGTCATAGAAAGGACATTTATCAATGATGCTGATGCTTTATGCTACTTCAACTGCACACACACACACACATCTTCAGCACCAACTCCCGAGGAAGCGATCCTATATAAAGATCCTTTGCACCAGAAGAAGAAAATGCACGCGAACAGAAAACACTCAGAATGTATGCCATGTCCCATTGAATTTCTCAATTCCATATTCTATGCATGCTTTTTTCTAACTAGTATTACATATAAAGATATAAAATATATAACTCCTGGTATATACTCGCTTGCATTTGGAAGCCCTCTGTTCGAGAAAAGATCCTTCATCATAATTCATTGTCTTTGCGCGCGTGAAGGAGAGAGACACACACAGTGGAGTTTGTAGGAAGAGAGTGGTACATTGAAGGTGGGGGTGGGGAGAGAGGTGTAGATATAGATGACGTGTTATCTTACGAAGAAAAATGTTGAGGAAAATTAATATTGTTTTCCAAAGGAATATGAATGCGCCACAAAATACAGTGGGGCAGTTTTATTTCTAAGGTTTCTTTCTTTTATTTTTTCAAAATGACAACAATGGCCACCAAGCAAAACAAATTAAAATCTATAGGTAAAATTTTTCCGTCTACCGAATAGCTTTTTCGTGATTGTTGACCAATTAAGGGCCGATATTTAAATCATCATTGCAAAACATATGACTCTATGTTCAACCAGAAAATAAATTTACACCTACTCTGAGTTTCTCATGTCTGCACAACGGTGGCGGTAGTTGTTCTGATGAAACTAAACATCATCAATAAGTCCAAAACAGAAAATACACTTATAGAAAACATTCTTGACTTAGGGAAGCAAGTATTCGTCCTTGAAAACATCTAGACGCTTTTCACTCCAGGTTTTATAAAGATTTATGGTAAATCATGTTTTTTTTTTAAACTTTGTACCGTTGTATAGAATTAATTGTCCCACTGTATGCTGCACCTTCTGGTTCTGTATAAAATTATGAAAAAGAACTCAATAGGAGACGAAGAAAAATAATTGCACTTTTCAATAATAATTATTAAAGAATTATCCTTTTTTTATTTTTACTTCATTGAAAATAAATTGATTTATTATGTTAAAAAATAAACCGAAGGAAAGTTTAAGTGAATTATTGCAAATTTTTGGGTAAGTATACATACAGAGGTAAAAAGCAAAACATTTGAAAATAAAATAAAATCCAGAAAGTGCGTATACGCCCGAGTGTAGCATGATATGGTTTTTTAGAATCACAATATTAATTTTACTAGTTCGGTATTGACATTTAAACGGGTGTTAGGTCCTTTCGCCCAAATTAAAAATGTTATAGTATCCAAAACAATTTTATTAACAATTTGTAGTTTTACGATTTGGGCAATCCGAACCTTTAGGCATTAAAATTTGTTTGGGTTTTATGAAATTCTAAATTTAAAGAAGCGTTCAGACTTATTACCCAGTAAAATAACGCCAAGATATTAAAAATGTCATATCGCCCCAAAATGCTCTATAGCTCAAAACTTTTTCAAAGGAAAAACCTTCAAAGCTCAAAATCAATGTCATTTTGCCCAAATCAATTTTAAAGTACAATAACGCCCAAATTACCAATTGACAAAAGATGTCACGTGTTTTAACATTTAGCCATTCTGACAAAAATGTTTGTTTACTTTGGTCACTACGACATTTTGAGTTTTAAATTTTATCGCTCAAAAACTCGGAACGTCAAGAAAGCGTAAGAAATATGTTTGGGCTTATTTCACTTTCAGAAAGTGAGTTTAAACCAATTTTCAAAGTGAAATAAAACGAAATAGTTTGGTTTCTCACAGTGCTAGTACCCAACATTAAAGACGTATAAATAGTGAAATATGTAAAGGGGGCATGCTACCCCCTGCTTGGGCTCACTACAGGATTTGGGGTAAGAGCATGCAAAGTTTCTTTGAATCCAGATTCTTTCCAACTTCGCACCCAAATTCTATAGTGAGCTCAAGCTGGGGGGTTGCAGGGGGTCAGCATGCCCTACCAAAAATATCTTACTGTTTATATGATACAAAAAATCTTTTGGGCCTTATGACATGACGTTTCTAAATTTGAGCGTTGCGACATTGAAAGTTGGTTTGGGTGAAATGACATATTATTTGGGCATTGTGACGTTTTCTTAGTGATGTTTTTTACGACGTTTCTCTTCTTGGGCTTTGTATCATTTAATGATTTAATGATTTTTTAAATATGTCGTTGGGTGATAAGACATAAGGGGCCTTTCATAAAATACGTTCGCACACAAGGCGGGGGGAGTGTGACAAGGGGGGACGGGGGTCTATGGTAACGTGACATTCGCCATTCATTGAAACATTTTCAATTAGTATTTCTTTTGCCTATTTTTCTTTTTAAATTTTCATCATGATAGAAAGACATTTATTTTGTATTTAGTAAATATATAGAATTTCAAACGTATATACTTAGTTTTATTACAATAAATTGTAACTTGATATGTTTACTTTTGTTTATTTTTCGACACGAGCGCTGGCTCTGTGGTGCGGGTTTAGTCTTTTGACTTGGCTCTAGCGGCGGCGTTGCGATCCGTCACAATTGGTTTCTTACTTAAAACAGTAACGTTTCATCACACCCTGCGCTCTCGACTCAGTAACACATGAAAATTCTGTTTCTCATGTATTTATTATTATATAATTCTTTCATTCTTCATTTAGTAGTGAACTAATTCCGACGCTTTTTTCATATTTCTCAATTTAATGCTTTTTCTTAAAATTCTTTTTATTTTTTATTTAAATTCTCAAAATTTGTGTAGTATCATTTGAAATTTATAATATTAAGAGGGGGGCTTCGTTTTTGTGACGAAATATTTCTGGGAGGGGGGTCCAAGAAAGCGTGACACAGCTCGACAATGGGGGGAGGGGGTCAGAAAAAGCTGATTTTAGTGTGACGTATTTTATGAACGGCCCCTAAGAAACGATAGAATTTATTAGCGTCAAAATACCTTAAATATATGTACATATGTCACAAAGCCTAAACCCTATGTTATAAAACCCAAATTCAAAATTCTTAGGGGCAAAATCTTTTATTGAATAATTATTTTTGCGTTATGACATCCTATATTTAGTTTTGTGATTTTTTTTTTAATTTTTTGGGCTTTGTGACCAATTTTGGGCTCTATGACATTTTTGGATTTGAGCGTCATTCGAATTCCCTCTTTTCGTACCAATATTGTGATTACTTATTGCTTTAAAAAATTAATTATTTATTTTTAAGATGAAAATAAATTTTGCATTCGTTGAACACTGTAATTCTTCTGTCAGTTATAAACATAATCCTTTTGTTTTTTCAGGGTAAATTATTTTGAGGTGCGTTTTGTTATTATGTTATTTACTTTTATTTTATTATTATTTGACAAAATGTTAACATATTCAGTCCTTACGACTACAACTCAAAGCGAAAAAACAAATCTAACATGCAATCATTTATGTCTTAATTCCTGCAACAAAAAAAATGTATGGTTAAAAGTTCACTACCTTTAAAAATCCCCCTTTTTCTCTGTACGGTGTTTCATATTAGTACATAAAAAATCTTTAAAAATGTAAATAGTACCTCGCCTCCTTTTATGCTGACTGGTCAATCAAACTAGTTACTCGAAGCATGTTAAGTCTAACCACAAAAACCTAAAAATCGGTTAATTACAAATCTAACAAGTCAATTTAAAAACAACAAAACCCCAAAACCAAAAACAGAACGAAAAAATAAAAACAAGCAACAAAAACCTAATTATTAACCCTCGGGATTCAGAAAAAACATCTGTCACCTGATGACGCCCATCGCCATACAACTGCTTCGAGCTTCGAGGATATGAAATTTGAAGGCTTTTTGCTGCCATTCGCTTGGTCTTTCACCTACTCTGCGTCTGCTTTATTCAGATCCAAATCTGAATCTAAAATAAAAATTGATTGATATAAAAGGGGGTGGCAGAGGGAAAACAGAGATGAAACAAAGCTCTCGATGTGATAATTTGATTTGTTCCTCAAGGGAGATATTTCCGTTTTTCTTCCACATCTTTCTATTCCATCAAACTTGTCCTGTGGGTGTTGTTATTATCCTTGATAATGATTAAGATGATGCTAGAGTAATTTTGTAGATATGTATGTATATACAGCTCGGCTATGTCGTCGTAGGCTCTCACAGGACTCGCAATAGCGGCGTGGAGCGACGGAGTAAGGAATGTTTATTTATGCATTAATCAGCAAAATTGATTAGAAATGGATCAGGCAGGCGTTAACGGCGGCAACAAGATTGCTCTGTGGCACGACAGGATATTGGCCTGCTTAGGGACTAGGTCTAACCTACCTAATGATGTTCAGTTGGTCATGTTGTGCCCTTCTCCTTGTGCCAGAGATATTGAAGCAAATCTCTCGCGAAATGCTTATTTTTTCCATCTCCTTGCTTCAGAGGTTTGGTTGTTGCGTTGCCTTGAGTTTGAATGGTAGCGGCCGGGCAGTAGGCAATAGGCATAGCTTCATGCGAAAGAAGGTTGTTCGAATATTTTGAAATATTTAAACATCATCTACATAGGAATTGGTTATTGAAAAGGTCACTCTTCGATTTGGATGGATTTGGGATTAGTGATGACAGCTAAATGGAGGTTTTGAGTTAATTTGTTGTGATCTGTTTTGGCATTGATTTAAAATTATAAAGAAAAGGCCAGCCACCGAAATTAACACTAGCGGGTCCTAATGGATATGATGATGGTAATTCAAGGACGTTCGAATTTATTTGGGAATATAGGAAAGGTCGTGTCGTTGGGGGGATATATGATGATTCATCATTTATTTATTTAAATAAAACCAGAAAATACTTTTCGTTATTAAATATGTAAATGTAACTCCAACTATAGTTTCGAACTCTTCTTAGTATTTATAATTAATGAATTAGATTACGGGGAATTGATCAGGGTATAATGAGTGCTTAGAAGTAAAATAAACATATTTAAATATGTATTTTAGATAGAAATATCAATTGATTTATTTCACACAGAATTTTAAAGATTAGATGTAGTATAGTTTTTTGTTTGAACTAAATAAAAAACCTCAAAATACAACAAGTCTAAATCATTGTCATATTCTGTCTGTGAATTTCAATGTGAGAGTTGACAAGGAATTCTGAAAAACTTAAAATGTTTTTTGTTGAACAAATTGAAAATATTAAAGTTTTTTGATAACACAATTTTTTGGAATGTTTCTGTCTATTCTTTTTTTGTTTAGTTTTCATTTTTTCGAAAATATTACTTTATTCATGGAATTCTATATCGTCCCCTTTATAATAATCCACCTTAAATATAAAACACTACTGCTTGCGTTTTTCCCAATCCTCAAAGCGCTTCTGATATGTCTTTTAGCTTTTCTAGTGATTCGTGGAAATATTATGAAAACGTCGTGGAAAAACGCCGTCTTTTCAAGGCAATGTTTCAGTCTTGGGAAAAAAAAAATCGGTTTGTTCAGGATTTTTTTGATTTTCTTTCGACCATTGCAGATACCGAGTTCAAAATAAATTTTGTTTTACAGACAGTAACATTAAAAAATGCAGAATAGACATTAAAAAAAATTAGTGGTTGTTTTTTTTTATTATAGCAACTTAAAAAATGCGAACAAATTTGGTTCACCCCAAATATCTCTCCAACCAATTACGCTACTTTAGGTTAGGTTGTATGGGGTTATGTAAAGTTCGAGAAAACATCTCACTGGATCTCTTTGGATCCATTGTACTCCCCAGGAAAGGGAAAGGATTGAGTAGGGTATGGGAAGGTTGGTGAAGATTTAGTTTGATGGCACCTCCCTGAACCATCCTGATTTCTGGGAAAATTTAAGAATGTCTCTAGGTGGCAAAGAAGAGAAGTCATTTAAGTCATCGAAAAAGTAATGTCCTAATATTGTCATTCATCTTTTGGCTAAGCTTGGGCATTCGCAGTGGAAGGTATCTTCCTCCGTCTCCTCTTCCCCACATCCTCTACATAAATCGGAAGAGCTAATACTTGTTATACATTATTTAAATTAAATGTTTTTTTTTATAAATTAAAAAAAGTGTTTCTGATTTTGAAAACAATTTGAGTCATTTTTGTATAAAGAATAAAAACCTTCCAAAAAGCCAAATTAAAACTGTCAAAAATTGGTTTGTGACTAAACCATCTCGGTAACAAAAACAGAAACGTACTGAAATTCAACTTATTTAATCATTATGGAAAATATTGATGTAACTTTATGTTAATTTAAAAAGAATTGAACTGACAACTTTTCTTACAGAAACCAAACCATAAAAAATAATTAACAACTGTTAAAAATGGTTTTTGACTCAAGTATCTTAAGAACAAAGAAAGATTTTGACTATAAAATGTGTATCATACGCAATTGTTTATATTAAGATTTTGTAAAACCTTAACAAATATTGACAGACGAACACGAATGGGAAGATATATGTAAGTGTAGATTGCTTTATCTACATATCTCTTTTTGTATTTGTGTATTTCTCGAAATTTTAATTTGATCTTTTCTGAAAGGTTTTGGATGAACGGTAAGTGAAGTTTCACCAAAGATGTCGCCAATAAAAGGATCTCAAATAGTAAATAAACAGTTGGTACTCGACCTCAGAAACTGGTTTGCAGGATTTTCGGTTTTAAATTATTTAAAATCTGACATTGGCGTTTGGAAGGATGTTTTAGAACCAACTATGCAACTTTTATTAAGCACAATATCTTTTGGATGGGGTTTTGCGAAAATCTTATTTGACGGAACCACAGTACGATGCTGTATTCTTAGGCAAATGGTAGCAGGTTTTAAAAAAAAACTCAACTTGATTTTATTAAATACTCTTAGATCCTAACGTTAAGTTTACAATATTTACCTAAACTTAATTTTAAAACAAACATAATATCAGCAAATTATAGCAAACAAATTGAATTTAAAGTTTGCAGATTTGAACTTGTCATTTGTAGAGTAAATGAGTATGGGGAATTTTCTAAATTTATTGATTAAAAGAAAATTTTAGCGTCATAGTTCGATCTGCTGAAAATACTCTATATCACCATAAAGAAATGATAGATTTATCAAGGGGGGGAAGCTTTTGAGTGTATGGAGGTACTAAAATTCTGTCAGGCCAGGGAAAAACGAAGACAAAATCTTAAAAATCTACTTTGAATACTCTCTATTCTTTTAATGTGAACGGAATAGTATGACGCACATACAATGCAAGCGTATTCAACAATTGACCTGACAAAAGTTACATACAGATTTTTAATATCATATCGATCACAAAAATCTCGGGTAAGCATTTTGACGAAACCCAGTGTTTTGTTAGCTTTTTCCTTCCTTCCTCAGTAAATGTCAATTTTAAGTCTAGTACAACACCAGGGACAGAAACATGTGACGAATTCAACATAAAGTCAGAATTTATTATACTACGTTTGCGTATAAAAGACAGCTTCCTGCATTTGTAAATATTTAAAATCAAACGATTTTCATTGCACCATTTCCAAAATTGATTTAGATCTTCTTCTTTACAATCCTTCGTGGAGTTAATAATTCGAAAAATTTTATTAACATCTGCATAGATAAACGTTATAAAATTATTTAAAACAGAAGGAAAATCTTTTATAAATAAAATAAACAGGAATGGACCAAGTTGACTCCCTTGAGGTACACCAGAATTGACTATAATTATACATGAAGGGTTACTCCTGAACATGGCGCTATAATATTCATCTTTAAGATATGACGAAATCCACATAACAAAACAGTCGTAAAGTTTTGTTAAAGAAAAACAGACAATTTTGCTTAGAAAGATAATTCGTAACTAAATTTATGAAACCTTTCTCATGGACTGGGGTCAATTAGCACAATTCAGAGATTGGTTAAAAAGAAGAAACAATGGATAGGACATATAAGGCTTTAATTTTTTCAACATTAATGAATGTTTCATAATTTCATCAGAACCAGGACTGACATTTAAAATTTTATCACGTATAGATGCGTCACGAATCAGAAAATGTATTGTTGTTTGATGGCTTTTTTTCTTGTGTTTTAAAAAAAATAAGAGATAAGGTGCTTGCAGAAGTCAACAAAGTCAGTCTTAAAATAATCTGCGAACATGTACTCGAAATGAATGGAGAATACCAAAAGTTTGAATAAGTCACAAAGTCGTTTTGCAGTTAAACTATAAGCTTACCTTTTTTTTTCCATACATTGAATTTTAACCAGGCCTTATTTCTTTTATTTAAATGCGTACTAAACCATGGCGGGCTACTGATTAAGTTTTTTAATGCGCACAGTGGGAAAGTATCTAAAAAAACAATCAAATTAGATTTCGCAAGATCGTATGATCATTTCAGTTGATTTGGAGTAATAAGTTAAATAGCTGAGTAAAGTTGTAATTATAATATTTTATCCAAGGTTTTATTTTTATCGAAGCCACTGTCAATATCTTTTTTTTTTTTAGTTTTATGAACTAATCTTTATTCCTTATTGTATTTTTTTAATTTTTTATTATTAGCGAACACTAAAAGGGTTTTTTATACCTTTAATATGCCAAAGACACAGTGTGAGCATTAGGAAAAAAAGAAAGGGTTGGATAGGAGTTATCGGTGTACATTGATTTTGAATTCCTGAACATTGCAATGACAGGGAAAGATAGAGCGTGGCAAGGCGTTCCACATTCGCGTAGTACGGCTAAAAAAAGAATCTCCGTACTTCATAGTACGGCCGAAGTTGGGCTGAAGGGTAAACTGATGGGCATTCCTAGAAGCGCGGGTATTACGGTTAAATTGTTTAGGGGAAGAATGCAACTGGCTACTTCACTAGAGAATAGTCCGTTAATATAACGGTAAAATAGGGTGAGACAAGAAACCTTGCGTCGATGTTCGAGTGACGTAATCGAGTTGATGATGTTAATGTCACCAATAATTTTAAAAGCTCTTCTTTGCATACTGTCCAAGAGGCTTAAATAAGTTACTGGAGCACCAGCCCAGAGATGAGAGTTATATTCAAGTTTCGGACGTACATAATTTTTGTAGATTGTAGCCAGATCAGACGGAGAGAAAAATTTCTTGCAACGTCTCAAAAAACCTAGACATCTTGCGGCATTTTTGGCAACATCGCGTATGTGATCGCTCCACAAAAGGTGGTTGCTGATGCACATTCCGAGGATGTCGAGATTTTCCGTTTCGTTGATGCAAGTGCCACTCATAGATAGTGCCAAAGAGGGTTTATCTCGCTTTAACGATGCAAGACAGCATTGCGTTTTCGAAGCATTAAATTCCACACGGTTTTTTATTCCCCATTGTACAATGCTGTGTAGGTCGGAATTTAATGAGCTAATCATATTTTGTCGTTGCAGTTCCATATCCGAAGAAGACGGATGTGAGCCTCAAAACGAATATGAAAAGCTAAGAGTGCTATCGTCAGCGAAACAATGTATTGGATTAGAAGTTATACAGATAGGAGATCATTAATAAAAATGAGAAAGAGTGTTGGAGATAGAACAGAGCCCTGCGGCACACCAGCATTTATTTTGTGGTTTTCAGACTTGAACTCATTTAATACTACTTGTATATTGAACGATCGGAAAGGTAATTACTAATCCAATGCAGCAGGGATGAAAACCGAAAGCAAACATTTTCGATAAGAGAGCCTGATGCCCTATCAAATGCTTTTGAAATATCAAGTGCAATAATCTTACTTTCTCCAAAGCGATGTAAAGATTTGCTCCACTGTTCGGTGAGATGAACCATGAGATCACCGGTCATTAAAAAGCTTTCGTTCTTCAAGATATTTCTTAAGCTGAAAATGAATCAGTGTTTTCATGACCTTGAAAAGAAGGGACGTAAGTGCAATCGGCCGGTATAGGGTGGGGAAGATTCGCCTTATTGGGGATGGGCTGGACAAACGTAGTTTTCCATCTGCTCGGAACTAGACCTGAGGAGCTTACGCAGTGGTTTTGCTAGCGTTGAAGAACACCTCTTCAGAACAATAGCGGGGATACCATCTGGACCAGCGGATTTGTGAATGTTAAGATCTTTTAGGACTCTCGCTACAGTACGAGTGCGAAAAAAGATTTGCCCCATAGAATCACTAACTCGCTCAAGTACAGGCGGAGTCATAACACTCACTGGCAGTGTTGAATTGGCGGCGAACAGCCTAGCAAAGAGATTAGCTTTCTCTAAAGAGCTAACAAAGGGAGTGTCATTCACAACGAGCGTAGGAACCGAGGAAGAGGAAGAATTCCTCATATTTTTTACAAATGACCAAACATTTGTACTGCCTTTGGGACATTGCAGTATTTTTTGCCGTAATTTTTGGTCATGTAAAACTTTGGTCCATCGTATATGGGCGTTGCAGGCCTTCCTGGCTTGCTTTAACTTTTTTGCGGTTTTCCTAAGTTGGGTTGGATTTAAAACACCGGAAATTCACCTTTTTCTCCTTGATAACCTCTTTGCAGCTCGAATCGAACCATGATTTAACCTTGGGTTTAATACTTTTAACCCTATTCGGGATAAAGGTTTCTATTCCCAGATGAATCATACTAGAAATCATATCTGCACTGGAGCCTACGTTCGCTACCGAGGAAGCATAGCGACCAGTTAAAGATCCTGAAGAAATTATTGAAACCGTCCCAGTTGGCTTTCTCGTACTGCCAAACGGTTGTATGCGTTAGATTGATAATTTGTTTGGTTTAAGCCTTCCTTTTGTCTTTGGCTATGTATTTCCTGTCCACCTCATGTTAATCTAGAAATTTAACTTGAGAGTAGGAAGTAAAATATTTACAAATTGTAGACAATCATCTTAATAAATAATACGACCACAATGGGTTATATAAATAAGTAAACTAAATATCTCATCTCATCTCAAAAGTGCATGCAAATTTTTATGGACATTTCAAAAGTTTCAAAATATAGACGCATTCAAGCCATTCAAGTACATGTTTTGTTATCCAAACATAACCTTTTGAATTTCATCGATCAAAACTACATAAACATTGTTCACTTCCCACAAAACTCTAAATAGCTCTGTGTATCCGTTCTCATCGTATATAGATGCCAAAAGACCACAAAAGCTTTGTTATTGTGTATGGTATGGTATAGCTCCAATTTCTCAAAAGATGATTTTAGCCGCAGTCAATTAAACAATCTCTTTCCACTTCATAAATTCGTTAACCAACTCACCATTCACCATCGCCATCAGATGGAGCTATATACTATAATATTTTTCCCCCTTCTTTACCTTTTTTGTACATTTCTCTCCAAATTTTCTGATGGTAAAACTTCTGCTTCTTCTTCTTATTCAAGACCACAAAAACCGCATCCACATGATAATTGATAACTCTTGAGATGAAGGAGAAACCAACAAATCCACAACAGCTTCAGCTATACCAGCCAGAGCAAGCCCAGCCAGCATCAGACAGATAGGACTCTGGGACCATATCAGCAGGACTCGTCGAACGTCCGCGTCGTCTTCTTCAAAACGACTTCTCTGACATAAAATGATAGTTAGGAATCAATTGCCAGTAGGCATAGGTATAAAGATATACATATGTACGTCTAGAGAGACCATAGATGGATGGATGGATGGATGAATGTTCCATGTCGATTGTAAAGACACACTTTCACATCAAACCAATTGTTTCACATTTAATGTTGCTACTCGTATACCTACCTAACTGCCACTCGAATGATGAGGTTGTTTTGTGATAGTGTCAGGGTATACAAGTACATTATATAGGTATGAGTGGATCCTTTAATCATCTCCTCGAAAACATCTGTTATCCTCACCCTCCAAACCCCTCAAAATATAAGTACGCAGTTTGTGTGTGATGTTTGGACGAGTATGGAGGACTGTGTTATGTAGTGTAGTGTATAGGGCTGTTCAACTGGGGTGTTCACATTAGTTAATTACGATGACATGGAGAATTAATTGCTTGACAGTTCTTCAAGATAAGGACGATGAGGATGACATAGACATCGACTACAACGACAAAGACAACGACGACGATACCCAATGAAAGGACATCCAAGCATCACACTTTCTCCTGTTCCGTTCCATCGCCGCCGTCGTCGGTCGGTATCTTTGCTCGTTGGAGTCGTCATCATCATCATCATCATCAAGCGCCTTTGTGATGGATGACAAAAAGAATGACACTAGAATGAAGAAAGATTAGGTGCCTAACATCACCAGCAGCAGCACATTCCAATATCACTCTACTCCTACTCCGCCTTCCCATAACTTATACGTCTCCTTCATGTTTTTTTTTTGTTGTTTTGCTTTGTTACAACAAAACATGACATCTATGATATTAGCGCCATTGATCCTTGAAATAAATGATGAAGACAATTATTATCAAGAAAAAGAGATTTCTACTCTTTCTTCATTGTTGGTTATATTATACTCATTGCCTCTTCCTCCTCAAGTCCTGCCAAGCCAATACTCATATACCAATACCAGATATACCCCAACCTATAATAGAAAATCCCTTTTAATAGGATTCCTTATTCTACACTGCGCCTTATTTGATTAGCTATTTGTGTCAGGATCGTATATAGATTCAACCTCGTCGTCGTCGTCGTCGTATATTCGTCGTCATCGTCTATACAACTGATGTAATTGAAATTGAATCTTCTTTCTAGGAGCGCATCAGAGCACCACTGTCTTCACAAAGGACTATATGTATATACGATCTACGAGCTATGACGACGTTCTTCGTCGGCACAGCACGGCACAGCATAGTACAGCAAAGTCGGTCGGCGACAACACAAAATACACAGAGACAGAACAATGAAAGAATCATACAATGAAACAGAAAAACGTAGAAGAAAACAAGAAGAAGCAAGGAGCAAGGAGCAACAAAAAAATCTGAATTCCTTCTCGTTTATTAACGATTTTGAAACAATGAGAGATAAATATCCTTGAAATCCTTGCAGAAGATATTTATCAGCATCCAGTATGTGTGTATGGATGGATGTATGTATGTGGGGCGGGAAATGGCATGGGTGTGGGTATGTTGATGTTGTAGTATGCTTGTTAAATCTATCAATCGTCAGCGTCACCAAAATAATTGAATTCCTTATTCGTGATTTGTTGTATATCCTGGGCTGGGCTGGGCTGGGCTGGCCTGGCCTGGGTAGGGCTGTGTTGTGTGTGATTCCAAGCCAATGTTTCGAGGTGCGAGGCAATGCAGCACAGAGTTGGAATTTTAATTTGTCTGCTATACTGCCACTGCTATACAGCAGCATCCACACTGAAACTTCTTCCTTTTTGCTCTTTTTGGTGCTCTTTGTGCCCCTCATGCTGTTGCTTAAAATGCTGTTCTTTTACAATATATAGGTGAATTAGCATTTTCTACGAGGGGATCCACTTATTTCCCCCTCTTTCACATTCTGGCATAAGGCTGCTTCTATAGATGGGAGTTTTGGTCTTTATAGGTAGTTACATCATGTAGTAGCTTGGTAAGTAGATACACCCCGCAAAATTGGTAGAAAATAAGTTTCATTTAAAGACAAAGAAAAGATTAAAGACAATGGGGCTACGCTAGTCTAGTCTATGCAAGGCGAGGCGAGGCGTAAGGATATAGGATGTAAAATCAGGAACGTGGGCGACATACTGATTATTATCGAAATCGGCTCGGAAATTCTCCATCTACGAGAAGGGGGTGTTGATAATAAAAATTGGAAAATTGCTCGCCTGATATCCAATTTTGTTTAGCAGCTTCCTAATAATTTTATTTCATTTTGTTACTTTTTTTTCAGCGTTTCTATTGATTTGATCGAATGGAAATTTGTTCTCCAAAATCCTTATGCCCTATGTCACTGCTGTTTGGTGGGTTGTCGTCGTCGTTGCCGTCGCCGCCGTCGTGTCGTTTTAATTTTGTTTCATTCACTAACTTTAATTTTCTATTTTTGTCTTAAACGAGCACCCGCCACCGCTGCCGCCTCCGCCACGTCTCACTTTATCGATGAAAGATATGCCAGAGAAAAATCACTATAAAACGCGCGTATTGTAGATAAAAATGGATATAAATTTGCCAAAGTGAAAGTTGAAGCAATATACAATATAATACACAGAGAGACAAAACAAAACGACCATCGGAATAAATAAATCGCAGTTTGACAGAAACAGGACACTCCTCTCCCGCAGCAGTGGCTTGGCGGTGGGTGGTTGAACGGAGCGGAGCGGCAGAATAGCGAGCGATGGCAGCAAGCGAGAAAAAGGAGGACTTTCAGAGAATAATTTTTATTAAATTTATGGTAATTGTCGAGGAACATAAATTTAATGCTTATTTGTATATATAAGTAAAATCCTATCACTTTCATTTGTCTTAAAACGGGGAGAGGGGCGAAGAATGGTTTGAGTTGAGACAAATTATCAGCAATTTCAGAGTAGGTTCTAGTATAGTGTTTTTGAGATTGGTTTTGGAAATGAGGGCGTTTTAAGACAGTTGATTTCAGTTGTCCTTTTTAATGCCTTAATTTGCCAGTCATTTGAATGGGCTTTAAGAAAAGACAAAATGGTGATGGTGCGGTACAGGGGTGGTGCTATTTGAAAACAAAAAAATTTAAAATTCGGAAAATTTTCTTTTTCAATAGTTTCTATTGTGATGTTCAATATTTTTTTAATATATATATGATGGGGCATGGAAGCTTTTAAAACGCTAAGATTTACATTTTTGACAAGTTTCGCTATAAGTTTGGCCTTCTATCTAGTTAGTACTCGGAGTTAATCTTCCTTCTATTCCACTTTTTTAGTTATCATATAAGGAAATCGGCTTCGAGAAGTTTAAGGTATAGGTAGACTGCTTAAAATTTAATAATTTATTTATTAACTAGGTATTGCCCACCCGCTGTAGTAACCGTAGCATAATAGCTAATTTTAAAATATGTAACAAGCTAATTCTTAATCTAACTTAAAGAAACTAAGAACTTAACTCAAGATTGTGGAAGGGAAGGGTGACTGAGAAGACGTAGTTCTAAGGAACGAGTTTACTGAGGTTAAAATCAAAAAAGTCCAAGTGCAAATTTACACTTCGAAGCATATGAGATATGTAGATTGTAGGTTCAGTGAAACCAAAGGATGTTCGGTGGGTAGGAACATAAAAGAGTAGAGGATTGCGGGTGTTAGTAGCGTTAGTGTTAAAAGAAAACGAGTTGTAGAGTTGCAATCAATGGAACCAAAAATGAGTCGGCGAATAAAGATAATGCCTGAAATTTGCCTACGGGAGGAAGAATAAGAGGATTGTTCCAAGGTAAACCACAAAGAGCAAAGCGAATAAAATATGAAAACTTTGAAAAGGGGACCAAACTTAAAACACGTTTTCGAGGAGTGGCCAACCAAAGGTTATATTTAGGGACCATAAAACATAGAGGTAAGACATTTCTTTGGGCCACCGTTTAACGAAACCAAGTGCTGAGTTGGCTTTGAGAACGATATCGTATTGGAGAAGAAATTAAACTCTTGGTCACATAAAATCCCAAGGTCCCTAATATTATTAACACTAGGTATGGGTTGATTGAACAAAAGGTAGAGACGAGGAGGAGTCTTTAAGCGTTTAAGTGAAAAAGTGATTTATTGGAACTTGGCAATATTAAGTTCTAAGCATTTTTAAAGATACCACGCTGAAAAAAAGCCAAGATCATGTTGAATAAAGGAAGAGTCATGTATTGATGAAATGGTCTTGAAAGATTTTGTATCATCAGCACATAGTGAGAAAGAATAAAGCTTTATGACCCTTTCAAGATCGTTGATTGTAAGAATGAACAAAAAAATTAGCACCAGAGGGAGCTAAGAAAGGTTATTAGGTGACAGATCTGAAACGAACGCTGTAATATTTGCTGACAAACTTCAATAAAAAAGGAACCGCTTAAAAACGAAAAGAAAACCATACGGTTTTATTTATTAAGTTTATTCAAATGATGGTTTTAACGAAACATGAAGAATTTATACATTTTTAATAGCTTAACCAGTCATAATAATTATTTTGTTTAGAAGCAATGTCTTAGCTAAAATGATGCACTCAGTTTTAACGGTAAAATGTATACTGTATTGACTTTGCTGTATAATGAAATTGAAGTAGCAGCTTATTTTCCCTTTCATTCGTGTTTCAATTTCAATCGAATAATTAAATATTTCGGATTTATGTTTTCGACATGAGACGCCAAACGAGTATCGAAACCCGCGAACTAATAATTAAATATTTTAAAGATGGAAAAAGCCAACGAAAAATTGCAGAAATGGTAAAAATTAGTTCTTCGACAGTGCAACATATAATTGAACGTTATATCCGTGAAAATCGAATGGTCATGTAAGGCAAAAGGAGCTCCAAATAATATATTTTCCGATAGTGATTTCCGGTGGATTGTAGAAGAAAAGCGAAGGAAGATCCTACTATCCTATGATCCTAAGAGCACCAAAGTTAGCCCAAGAAGCAGAAAAATATTTACATAATAAGTGCGGCGGGCGCTGAGACAATACGGCTGATCTTTAGGGATGCCGATTTAATGGAAGGAGTGCCCGAAAAAAGCCCTTCATCAGCAGTAAAAACAAAATAGAAAGAATCAAATTGGCTCGTGAGCATCTTAACATGGACGAAATTTTTTGGAACACGTACTATTTACTGATGAAAGTTTAATGGAAGGAGTGCCCGAAAAAAGCCCTTCATCAGCAGTAAAAACAAAATAGAAAGAATCAAATATAGGTTCGTGAGCATCTTAACATGGACGAAATTTTTTGGAACACCGTACTATTTACTGATAAAAGTAAATTTAATGTTCATAATGGGGCAGCATATCCTGGGAATACACCTCAAAACTTGTTAAATCAATGCCAAAGAGACTGGAGTCGGTGCTTAAGCAAACAGGGTATCCGACGAAATATTAAGGAGATTTTACGACTTTTTTCCACTGCTAAAACAGCTTTTTTTTATGGAACTTAACACATTGCATCATTTTACCTGAGACATTGCTTCTAAACAAAAAAATGAATTATGACTGGTTAAGCTATTAAAAATTTATAAACTCTTCATTTTTCGTTAGAAATACCAATTGAATAAACTTAATAAATAATATAACGCATGGTTTTCTTTTCATTTCAAAGTGGTTCCCTATTTTTTTTTATTTTTCAGCAAAGAAAATGAGTGCATCATTTTGGCTGGGAGCCACTGTATATGTAATCACTATTTGTAAGCAGAGTCTTTGGATACAGGATCAAGGTTGTGTGACCCAGTCGTGCACTTTATTTTTTAGACATTTGGACAATTTTGCGACTTGTAGTTTTTAATGTGGCAATATTTATTTTTGAATTCGTCTCTTCGACAGCTGTCACTTAATTTAAGCTTAGTTTAGATTATACATATGCGTTTTGTTTTTTCTTGAAAACGGCACGTTAAAAAATCTTTAATTGGTCAATGGTCATTGGTCATGGTGAGCCATAAATTATTTCAAGTTGAAGATAAAATGATTATTTTTGAAAGTAAGTTTTTCAAAAAGCTTGTTTAGTTGTTAGCAAGTTAGCGAAAGGAATTGTTTTGGTTTTTTTTTTAAGTTACAGAGTTCATATTTTATAATTCTCTGCCATAATTAGCTTCTTTGTCTTTTCTCTCTATTTCAAAGGCGTGCTTTTTTAGCTCCACGTCATGTTTGTTAGTATGATATTTTAAATTTCAAAACCAGTTAAATCTTTGTACAAAGTACCAAGTGCAAAGCTGTTTTTTTTTAAAGAAAAATATCCTATTTCGAATGAATTAATATGCAAAACAACATTTTTTTCTAGTTGTTTTTTGAACTTGAGTTGTGGTTTATACTACCACACTCTAAAATAAGCAATTTTATTTATAAGATCTTCATTTATTTTATCTTTCCTTTATTATCAATTTAAGCCTTCATCGAGATTAAGAACAAATTTGTAATAAGGTGTGGTTAAAATTCTACTTTAGAAATTCACCTTTTTAAAATAAACTGAGCATTCGATATAGAAAAAGTTTCAAAAATGTGCAAAAGTATACGTGTTTACTTTTAAAAACTGAAATTTGAAAAGCAGAATTGTGATAAGTAAGTAAATAAATAATTCATTTATTTGTATTCATTATTTAACAATTGTATGAATTTAATAGCTATGGATAAGCCGTCAGCCTGGTTAGCATATTAATAAAAATCTATTATAATCATTATAAAAATTAAATAAATTCTGTAATTAAAAGCATTCTATACTTGTATACTTCTTTCAAAAAATTGCTTAACGTTTTCCTTGCATAGTTAATGAATATTTTCCAAAGAAATTTAGCCTTTGAGGCTTGAATACTGGACATACGCTAATGACACGAAAACAATCTTCTTTCAATTTCAGGTTGCAGAGCGTGCAAAATTGATTGAAGCATCTTACTTTGAAGATCATAGATATTTCATTATACATAGCTTAGAGAATCATGAAAGTAGTTTCTGTTGTTACGGTTAAAATTGAACTGCATATATAAAACTCTGCTGTCAGACTTATGAGCACTTGCAATAAATGCATCTCGAGTAGAGTCCTTATTCTTTTGTATGATCCTATAAAACTGTTCCTTCAAATTGTTTAAGTTGTTCAGGTCAATATGTAATGTCTCTCCACAAGATTCACCAATAGATTGCCACTTTGCATACCACCAGTCCTTATTCCTCAACTCGTATAAGAGCACTTTTTTTGTAATTCTTGATAATTACTGTAGATTTTAAGTATGAAGTCAGCTTGTGACTTGAATGCATTTCTAGGTGTGTTTTTGGGTAAGAGTTTTTTTCAAGACATTCCTATGGGACTTTTCAATGGCTTCGTACTCATCTATTCCCTCTCTAAACCTGAGAAGCATTGTACAGAGTTTATTTTACTTCCTTCAAGTATTTTATATTTTGTTGAAAAAATTATTCTTTTGTTTGAGAAAACATATTTCCATGATAGTTTTAGTAATATTTGCGAACTATTGGCTTTCGCAGTAAGGTATTGACTGAAATATAGAGTTGGATTCAGGCTAACACACAAATATTTAATCTCTTTCGATGTTTCTAAAAGATTCCCGGCATAACTATATCTCTTTAGGTTTTGAGCATGTGAGGATCTTGAGAACACCATAAGTTTTGAATTTTCAGAGTTAATGGTAAGTCCCCATCTCTTACAGCAACTTGATAACCGGTTGACAATTAATTGTAAGTTTTCTGGTAATTCAGAGAGAATAGAAATATCATCAGGATATAACAAAGCATTTATAGTCTGGTGGACTGCTTAAGAGAAAGCTATAAACCGCGACAAATTAAATAAGGTCCAACGTTCAGCTTGCCTATGTATAAGCGGATTGCTTCGCACGACCCCATCTGCGGCACTGGACTCAATACTCTACCTTACACCTCTTGATGTATTTAGAAAAAAAATAGCTGCAAGCTCTGCTATTCGCCTCAAAGCTTCGTCGCTGTAGATTAACAATAACATTGGCCACTCCGTAACTCTTAGGTATTTAGAATTAATTCCAAAGCACGCAAACTACACCATTCCCCAGCTGCAATTCGACAGAAACTTCCACATTTATATAACTTCCAGATCTTTCTGGGAGGATAGGGCATTCCTGGAAGACGAGTCAGTCCACTTTTATACATTGGATCAAAAACAATGGAGGTGTTTACTCTAAACGACTGAAATTAAGTCTATCATTCCGCCTTCCCAGTCATTGTTCCAGGCGGAACTTTTGGCGATAAAAGAAGTCTTATCCTGGCTTAAAGAAAACGTGATATCAACATCTGATATCTGTATTTTCTCCGACAATCAGGCCACTCTCAAATCTCTGGACTCTGTGTCTACAAACTCTATAACAGTCCATAACTGTCGATCATCTCTAATGAAGATGGCACAACAGTTTTATATTTACCTTTGAGTGCCGGGCCATAGAGACATTCCAGAAAACTGTAAGGCATATGAAATCGCTGGGAACGGTACAATACAACCCATTCTACCACGTTTGGCAAATGCTTGCATACCAATGTATACTATTGCTAATACAGGACGCTATGAAGAAGGCAAGGACTGGTCACAAAAAATATCTGGCCTACACGATCAAGGTGCTTGCTATCTCTAAGCAGATCGCATATAAGCTCGACAATCGGTGTCATAACCGGGCACTGTCTAAAAGGAATGCACGCCAAGCGGCTATGCGTATTTCTAAAAGACTTTTGCAGAAGCTGTATGGACGAGGAAGATGAGGAAACAGTTCTTCATTTTCTCTGTGTATGTCCTGCGCTTGCTCAAAAACGCAAGAATTAAAATCTAAATCATATAAGCATAATCAGCGTCTCACGTTTCGTAAGGGCCTCAAACTGGTTTCATTGAACTTAGGAGGAAGCCTCAAGATTTATGTTGTATCACAATGGGCCATTAAACTGGCCTAAATGTGTCCTATTACATCATAGACAGCCACTTTAACCTAACCTAATTTACCTAATTTACAGTCTTACACCCTAATTAGCGATTCTTATTCCTCCAGGTAGATCATCTACTACATATATAATTAATAAACAACGAAAACAGCAAAGCATTAAGGGGCAGCATTGTTTCACACCAGTTCTTGTTCGAAACCACTCAGACAAGATTCTGCAATTCCAAACAGCTGCATTTGTTCCCGTGTACATTTCTTTGAAAATGTTTATAAATTTGGTACTAGATCAGAGGCTACTTTAACGTCAACGAAGAACGAGTTCACTTTTTTGTTCCTGGTTTGAAACGCGTGAACAATTGATGTAAGTGTTGAGAATAGTGTTTTCTAAAGCCAGCTTCAAAATCAGATAAAAAATGTGATAAGTAGTTGATAATACTTCACATATACCAATTCTTAAACCTAGTCTGCGTATCTCGTTATTAACGCAATTGCGTACCTACTACCCACCTATATAAAATTCTGATTTCAATCCTAACTATTTTCTCTCTGAAATGTTGGTGAAGTATCGTATCGGAAAATAAACTCCAATAATCTAACTTTTGTTTTTATTATTCTAAACCATGGACCTAAATGATTTGGCTCAGCAATTTTCAGTAAAAATAATCGTCAAATCACCAGCAAAAGGCTTATTGCAACGTCATAAACTTTACCACCATAAGCAACTATACCTACACTACCACTACCGCCACCGCCGCCCCCCCCGGCCCATGGCGATGACTAAGCACAATCACGAAACCAACAGTAACTGTCCCAAAAAAATTGTTCCCATTCCAATATTTAACTTCTGATTCTTTTCAACTTTTCAATATTGACCACCTAATTGGAATACCTGCATTTTTGTGTAACTTTGAACTCAACCACAGGCCTACAACAACAACAAAAAAAAACAACAACGAATGACTAAAAATTCAAAAGTTCAATATATTCGTACGAAACAAAGCCCTTTTCGTCGATGAAATCAAATAAAAATGAAAAACAAAAACAACAAAATTCAAATCCGTTGTATTTTTTACCGGGCCAAGCACACCTATGCTCGCATAAACAAACATTTTTCAGGCTATAACTACATATATGACCCTTCCAGGACGTTCGTCGTGACTAAAAAATAAACATATAAGACACAAAAAACCTTATTCATTTCGCGACCCAACCGAAATCCCTATAATACTCCAATGTAAAAAAATTAACGCCCAAATAATAATAAAAGCATTTTGAACCACACAGATTTCAGGACGTGTTTATCTAGTCCTCGCACAGGATGACACAAAATATAAAAATAAAAGCACCAATTCTCCTACCCTCCCCTTACTCCTTTGCAAGTTGTACGAGAATGCATAAGGGTTCTACTCTTTTTTCCGCAGCTCGAGCGATATTGTCCTGTTGTTGATTGCAATTGTAAAATGCAAATTTTTTCCAACAGAAAAAGCAGATGAAACAAAAAAATATCCTTCGATTGGTTTTCGTGTTTTTGACAACTCAATGGAGGAGTTGAGCCCCTTTTTCAGAATTTTTCATTTTATTTTTTGTTTTGTTGCGAGCCTCAGGATCAGGATATCTCGCGACAGTTTCATTTTCCCGATAGGAAAGGAGGATGGTTTGCATCAACCTCCACCTCCACCTCCGCTTCACCATCGCCATCGCCACATCGAGGACAATAATATTCACAAAACAAAAAAGGATTATAAAATCAGGAATGAGTTTTTTCTGTCCGGATCACTTTTGTAACCTTTTTTTTGGGTTTTGTTTTTGCTAATAGGACATTTCGAGACGAGATTTCGAGTTGGACAATCATTGTTTGGAGAGATTTCTTTCTGGAATTAGTACCTATACATGGTGGCGGAGGCCATGTGGAGGGATGGAAACTGGGTAGTAGGTAGGCAGGGACCTACAATGGCATTAATTAAGATAACGTGACAATGATGGGCTTTTTTGAGTATTGTGTGTGTTGGCCGGTGGATGATGATTTTTTGTTGGCAAGCTGTGTTTTGTGTGTCGCGCACCTGAATGAAAGGTGGTTCCATTTTTTTAGTTGAGTTGGTGAATTATAGGACAGATAAGATAGATGACTGTTTTTTTTTTCTCCTCGTTTTATTTTGTGCTGGTACAAATGTGCTCGATTTCGATGCTGGAATAAATTTTGAAATGACAAGATACATTGACATTTTACATATATATGATAATCAAAGGGTATTTGTGCTGTCCATCATATAATGCCATGATAGGTATATCCAGATCCACAGTGAAAATAATAGCCGCAAGTGTGACTTTTTTCAGTTTTTTCAGTTTCCGATCGATGGATTTATGAGTTTCAACAAACGAAAAGTTGATGATGGTAGATGTATTTGAAGATCATAGCTAAGCTGGAGGGTTTAAGATAAGAGAACTTCAAATTGACGGACAAGATGCACGCATTGGTGCTTCGTTAAAATGAGGTTACATATTCGTTTTCCAATTTTTTCATTGTTATAGATAAAAATGATGGATTAATGTAACCCGATTAAAAAAGGTAAAAATCGTAAAGATCGAGTAAACAGAAATTGTTAAAAAAAAAAAATAATGAGTATACGCCCGGTGTACCATTACCATTTTTGTTTGTTTTAACATAGATAAGAGATTAAATTAAAATTAAATTGGGTGGCGCAACAGTTCTCTGAGAACTAGGGCCTAGTGACTTATAACTCTCAACTTTTCCTGTATGCGAGTACTGTTGTCAGGGATGGAGGGGACATACTATGACAAGAATTATTCTTGGAGAATTTTTCAATTCCTCGCAAGAGGTAGTACGCGTGAAAAACACTTCCTCCTAAGCTCAATGAATCCAGTTTGAGTTTCTTACGAAACGTGAGAGGCTGATTTTGCTTATATGATTTAGGTCGTTAATTCTTGCGTTTTTGAGCAAGCGTAGGACATGCACAGAGAAGGTGAAGAACTGTTTCCTCATCTTCCTCGTCCATACAGCTTCTGCAAAAGTCATTTAGAAATACGCATAGCCGCTTGTCGTGCTTTCGTATTAGACAGTGCCCGGTCATGACACCGATTATCGAGCTTATATGCGATCTGCTTAGAGATAGCAAGCACCTTGATCGATTCAAATCTAGTGTAGGCCAGATGTTTTTTGTGACCTGACACGTGGTGAAGTTATTCCACCTGGTTTTTGCCTTCTTCATAGCGTCCTGCAATAGTAATAGTTTACTTTTACATGTAGTGATTGGTATGTCAGCATTTGCCAAACGTGGTGGAATGGGTTGTACTGTACCGTTCCCGGCGAGTGCATCTGCCTAACAGTTTAATGGAATGTCTCTATGGCCCGGCACCCAGCAAAGGTGAATATTAAACTGTTGTTTCATCTCCATTAGAGATGATCGACAGTTATGGACTGTTAGAGTTTGTAGACACAGAGTCCAGAGTTTTGACATTGGCCTGACTTTCGGAGAAAATACGGATATCAGATGTTGATATCACGTTTTCTTTAAGCCAGGACAAGACTTCTTTTATCGCCAAAAGTTCCGCCTGGAACACGCTACAATGATTTGGAAGGCGGAAGGAGAGACTTAATTTCAGTCCTCCACCAACCCCTTCTTTTGTTTTTGATCCATCTGTATAAAAGTGGATTGACTCCAGGAATGCCCTATCCTCCCAAAAAGATCTGGAAGGTATAGAAATCTGAAAGTTTCTGTCGAAGTGCAGTTAGCGGATGGTGTAGTCTGTGTGCTTTGGAACTGATTTTAAATACCTAAGAATTACGGAGTGGCCAATGCTGTTGTTGATCCACTGCGACGAAGCTTTGAGGCGAATAGCAGAGCTTGCAGCTATTTTTTTTTCTATATATCAAGAGGTGTAAGGTAGAGTAGGGAGTCCAGTGCCACAGATGGGGTCGTGTGAAGCGATCCGCTTAAACATAGGCAAGCTGAACGTTGGACTTTATTTAATTTGTCGTGGTTTATAGTTTTTTCTAAAGCAGTCCACCATACTGCCACACCGTACATTAAAATCGGTCTGATTACCGATGTGCATAGCCAATGCGTGATTCTAGGTTGTAAGCCCCATTCATTACCAATGGGCGTTTTGCAAGAAAAGATAGCTACAGTAGCTATTTTGACTCTTTCTTGTACAGTCATTTTCAAATTTAGTTTTTTGTCTAAAATAGTAAGTAAGTAAGATGCTTTCCTGAAACCGCTATAGCAATGTCATCCGCATAGGCAATCACTCTGAAACCCTCCGCAACCAGATAAGTTAGGATTTCCTTCACAACTAGGTTCCAGAGGAGAGGGGATAGAAAACCACCTTTAGGTGTCCCTCTAATAACGAAACTTGCCCAGTTTTGAGTTCATTATTCTACTAGTCAGCATTAAATGAATGAACTCCCCAAACGAACTTTCTACGTTTAGAGATGTTGATTGTAGATGTGATTGGAGATTTGTCCCCGTTGTTAAAAACACCTTCGATCTTAAGGAAAGCAACCATAGTGAACTCTTTATAATGGAGGGAGTATTCGATGGTGCGTACTAAGGTGTGTAACACCGTTTCCATCGATATACCTTTACAGTAGGCATGTATATATTGGTAAATGTTAAAGAGGGTAAATACTTATTGCTAGCCTTTTGTGATCTGGTCAACAGTCTGTTGTGTGAAAATCTATGTTTATTTCAAGGGTCTTTGAAAAGCACATTTGCAAAGTGTCTTCCAATCAATTCTTTTATTATTAAAAGTTAAATATTATTTCCATCTAAAAATTATCTTGACATACCTATGAGTGAAATTCTTAGAATTGAATGGGTATGTCAACAAACTTAACTATCGAGTTTGGGAAAATTTCAATTCACATGAGACTCAAAGGCGTCGAAACAAGCCTGATTTTCAAAAAAGTCAGTGCGTGTGGCCTTAGTTGATGATATAGACACCAACGACAAGTTATTTCAACAGAAATACACATTTTTCGTGTAACAGAGGTGAAAATTGAATGTTTTATATTATTTTTATTGATCGAAAAATTATTTGTCGAGAATGTCAATATGTTAAATGGTAAGTTAATTTCTTTTCAATAAAAAAATTATTTTTGACTTGAATAGTCACTCGAAAAACTTTACTGATCTGTTTACTTTTGGAGGTAAAATAACAAAAACATTTTGGATTTATTCTAAAAAAACTGTTCAAGTTTGTCAATTAGAGGCAATACCCGTTAAAAAACTTTAAGACACAGGCAGGGATTGAACCCAAGACCTCTTGCATGACAGCGTTACGTACTAACCAATACGCCGCGGGTACTACTAAGCTTGGCATTGCCGTCTGACCGATTGACAAGCTTTAAACAATGTTATAAAAATTAGTTTTAAATTTTGAAAACATACAAAAAAATTAAAACATTTTTGCTGTACAGCTTATAGAACAACGTTTTTCTATTGATGTAATCGAATGCAGCCTTGAAATCGACAAGGTGGACATACCATTTCTTTTTCTGCTCCAAAATAGTACCCGCAATGTTTGTGAAATTGAATATACTGTCATTTGTGGAGAAATCGCTACGAAAGTCCGCTTGGCATTCTTTTAGTGTTTTGTTATGGTCACTTAGAATGGTCAAACAAATTGTAAAAGGTATTTAAAAAAGATATTCCATGGTAGTTTTCTGGATCAGAAATATCGCCTTCGTTTGGATTGGAAATATAATCGCTTCCTTAAAATGATTTGGTATGATTCCTGGTTGTAGTTTATTTTTCTATATCACGGTAAGTTTTTGAATGAGTTCAACAGTTATATGTATACCTAAGGAAATCAACCGTAATCCTATCGACTCCTGGAGCTTTTAAAGCTTTGATTTTACTTATTGCTGAACAAACTTTTTCTTCAAGAGTATCAGCATAACAAAACATTGGGGCAGCGTTTATTGGGTTCAATTTTTTTTTTAAAGTGATCTTTTAACACATTGGAAGATAGTTTAACTCTGAGTTGTAAGTTTTTGAAATTGAGAGTTCTTAAAGTTTTCCAGAATAAATTCGAGTTCATGTTATGAGTTAAATGTAAGGCTCTTGCTTCATAAAACAAAGTCTTTTATCGTTGGCCAAGTTCAATTATGGGAATACTGATCCAATAACTGTCTGCTAAAGACAGCCAAAGTCAGTATATAGCATTCTTTAATATGTTTTTATTAAGTTTTTTTTAGTTCGGACTGTAAGTCTGTAAGAGGTTTATATTATAATTGATGAACAAAAGTTAAAACTACTTAAAAAATTAATTAAGGATTAAATAAATGTAAAAATGTTGCAGGACTTTTTTTTATTGAATTAAATTTAAATCTTTATTCTTTTCTTTTTGTTCAAAGTTACAACATATTAAATATTTTAAACCTAAGTAATGAAATAAAAAACATATCAATATTAGAGGATTTAAACGACTAGTCGGACGAAAATGTGTTTGCACTCTATTTAAGAACATTAAATAGCATCGATAACCCTTAGACATTATTTACAAATTCTAAAAACATTCTGAATACTATTTTCGCTACCGCTTTTAAAATCAAAAATAGTCTCGTTTACACAATTTTTAAACAGACAAATTATGTGTAAAATAAGTAACATTTTCTTAGTTCATTTTACATGAAAATTAATTCATAAATACAGTACATATGTATGTATGCATATTATATACATATTAAAGAACCCAATGAACATACCTTTGTAAAATTCCCAAAAATCCAATTTATCATTCTGTATAAATCTTCTTTAAATCAATCGGGAAAAAAAAGAGAAACATCACTTAAAACCCGTCCCAAAAATAATAAAAACATCTTTAAATTATCTCAATAAAAAGAAAAGAAAAAAAAACATCCTAATTTGTCTCATTTCAAAAGGAACTCCCAATCAGCACCATCCTGAATTTTATTTCACTCCCTTTATTTTTGTTCCTTTTTTAAATTCTTAACACATCCTGTCATAATTTTCGTGATAAAGTCTTCTTTGTTGAGATCAAAATGATTTTGTTTTTATTCATATTTTTATTTCTCACCCTACAAACAATTATCGTCACATCACTCACTCCTTTTTGTGTGCGTTGCATATACCCACATACCCGCATACCTTCCTACCACCAACATACCTATACTTTTTTTGCCGCGACACAAAATAATACAAAATAAAATAAAAAGGCTCTGTTGAACAAAATAAACATAACTTTATTGGAAATCATAAAAAAAAAACGAAATCAAATTTCCGTTCATTTAACAAAAAAAGAAGTAAAAAGTAAAAAGAATGAAAATCAAATAAAAAATATAATAAAACCAACAAAAACTCTACCCATATACCTACTCGCACATGGAAAAACATCAGCAAGGAAAACAGGATATTTTTATGATTGTCATGTCGAAAGAATTAAAATCGAAATTGATTTTTATTTAAAAACAAACAAAAAAACTAACATTTTTCGAATGTGATTGAAAGTTGTTGCCTGTTGGATATGGAATGAAGTTTACCTCGGATTATGTGTAATTGTCGCATACGGACTTTCTTGTAGCACTCTATATTCTGAGTTGTACTTATTTATCTGAATATAAGTTAAGCTTTGATAATATTTCAATGATTTTGAAGAGTTCAGAAATCATATCCAAAAACTAATAGCCAAGTCGAAATTCATTAAAAAAAAAACTTAACAATTTGAATTAAATTCTAATGAAATGACTCAATTACCTCTAACCCAGTTCCCATATAAGAACCTTTTAATTAATAAGTTTCCACTTCAAGCCACACATTTGAATTCAACTGAGATATATTATTGAAAAAGCCAACAAATGTTTAAGTTTTCTGGAATATTTTACCTGTATTATCCAAAATCTATTAAAATTTCTGACTACCTGCACAAAATATTAGTTGCAATCCGATTATATCGAGGACTACATCTCATTACAAATGGAATTAGGCCAATTTTAGGAAAGCCCACCACCGACCGTCAGAAACCCTCGCCAATAAATTAAGAATTTGTGCTGGCAGACAATTCATCGATTTATATTTACGATTACCTACACTTTAATTCTCTCTCATTCCATTTCTCTTCAAAAACAATTGCAACTAATTACCACATAAGTTTTCAATTTTTCCGATTTTCAATCACATTTTGTTGCTTTGTCGTGCCCATGTCCAGTCCATGCCCAGCCCATGCCCAGCCCATGCCCAACGTTCCCACACACTCTATTTCAACAATTAGACTATATAAAGGCCTGCTGATCCTGTTGGGCTATATATCGATATCGATATGGACATCCTGTCAGTTAAGCAAACTAATAATTTCCGAGCCATGAATTCCCTCTCTCTAATTACCTACCAAACCTAACCGTTAGCTCATTTTGCAATTGACTTTCACAATGTGCACTCATGCAAGGACTATGATGATGATTTTATAGAATATAAGCCTCTGTCTCTATGGGTCTGTTTTTGTATAGAGAATAGGTCTAAACAAAACAATTGCATAGATACGCGCAGAGGGGGGGGGGGGGGTTAATTTAAGCAAATATAAATAAAAGCAAATAATATAAAGTGGGTATAGAAAATACGGGATAGAAATTTTAAGCCCTTTATTATAGATATCTAACAGATTTTTCTTCTTTTGATAAATATAACAAAACTATAAATAACAAACCGGTAAATGCACACAAATCGCTTTCTGATTAGGTTAGACTTTGAAAATTTATATGAATCTCGAATCGTAGCTCGTTACGTGGATGTGATGAAGTTAGATACCGAGTGCGGCCTTCATATTGTCATCGCTAGTGGTGCGTTCTTTTAACATAATCTGGGATGGTAGGATTGCAGATTTTAAATAAAATGCCATTAAAGGTTTGCATTGAGAAAAAAAAGGTTAACTTTTGTCAATGGTTAGATATTCATCTATTTCACTTTAAGGTGGCCTAGAGAAGAATCTTTAGCTTTGAATGACCTCGAAAACGGAAACAATTCTTAAAAAAATTGAAAGAAGCTGAAGATCGGTTCATCATATTGAATTGTATTCCGTTATATTTTTACTTTTGACAAAAAGGAACTTTTAAATGGCCTTTATTTTAATTAAACATGACATTACGATGGCAAACAACTGGAAAGAAGTGGGTCCCCAGATTCCGTTCGTCTGTCTATCCTTGCCTCTACAGCACAAACCGTTGGCTCGATTGAATCCGAACTACACGGAAAAAAATACATTGCGAATATTACAATGTCAGTATGGGTGTGAACGCAATACTGTATGGCTTAGATGATTTCCATTGGATAAAGTAGTAAGCATAGTTAATTTGGCCATACTGAGAATAGTAACGTCGACAATAGTTATACCCGATACGCCAATGCCAGTATGGGAGTCAGGCTAATACTGACTGGCGGCATGTACATTGTACAATGCTCCTAGCAGAAAAGTCTATCCACTATTGTTATGTCCCTTATGCTTACATTGGAGTAATAACAATATTACGTAAATCAATGAAATAAATTATATAGCTTATGTTCGATAAATTTGATTCAATCTGAGCACTTACAATTTCTACTGAATACGTTATTTTTACAACATTATAATTACAAATTCAAAAAGAAAACATTTATATTTTGAAGGAGGACACACAAATTATTGCTATCAATATTTTGTTAAATTAAACAAAAAACCGACAGACGGAGAAGGATGGGAAGTTATCAGTGCAGGTCGCATCTCAGCTTTTTTTATATATTTAAGACTAAAAAAATTGTAGTCTCCATACCATTTTGTTGGTCAAAAAGCAGAAATTAATTTGACAATGTTAAATGTATATTTATTAGAATTGCAAAACTGAATACCAAAAATATTTTTAAGAAAAAATTGAAAAAAAATATATACATATAGAATGTTAATTTTAAAAAAATCGCTTAAACAATTTTTGAAAACAAATTAAAAAGTGGCTGGGATGCGACCCACACTGATAACTTCCCATCCCGTCTGTCGATTTGTCCTGCTTCAAAGTTTGTAGGTTTTCGCGTTGGGTTAAAAAAGTTGTCAGTTGAAATATTCTTAAAAATTTTAAATTTACCAACAATATTTTCCATATAAAGAAATAGTTTAGTTTGAAAATCTAGTTTTGTTAAATAGATTTTTAGTTAAAAACAAATTTTTACCAATTTTAGTAGCATTTCTGGAGCCTTAATCTCAAATTTTTGAAAAAATATTTGAGTCGAAATTCGATTTTTACCAACCAAGTAATGTTTTTTTTTAGGTTTTTATTTTTTATAAAAAACTGTCAATTCGATTATCTTCAAAATTTTACCAGATGTTAAAAACGTTATATTTCGTTGCAGAAAATTGTTTTGGAGATAAATTCATTTTGTACTCGTAAAATTTTCGAGTTGACAATTTTTTTTCTTCAGTTTTTTTGATTTATAAAAAAACCGTTAAATGGATTTTTTTCAAAAAATATACTTGTTTTGTATCACTTTACAATATATCATATAAAATTTAATTCAAGTTTCTAGCCTTTTTGGTTCGTAAAATATTTAGGGTTAACCAAAATTTTCACTTTTTTTTAAACTGCTATGGTAAGAAAACCACCCACGCAATTTTCTTGAGAGCCCTTTCTGCATCTTTCTGCCTTATTATTTGTATAACAAAATTTATTTGAAGTCGATATCTCTTCTGGTTCTTGAGCTATGGACGACGAAAAAACGTCGCGAACGTACGGACATACGGACGTACGGACATACGAACGTACGTACACACGCACGCACAGACATCTTTCTAAAAATCTTTTATTTCGACTCTAGGAACCTTGAAACGTCGAGAAATGTCAAAATTTTCATTTTGACAAATCGGGCCCATTACAATAACTTCCTATGGGAAGTTAATAAATCAATTTATTTTTGGTTTATTAAATATTATTTAAATATTTGAAGACAAATTTATTTTAAAAATAAATTAGGTGGCTTAACAGTCCGTTCAGAACTAGAGCTTAGTGACTTACAACTCTCAACCATTCCTGTGTATTGTCATGTATGAAGGGGGGGCTACACTTTTAAGCCGAATCCGAACGGCCAGTTTGAGAAAGCACTTTTCATAGAGAAAATTACTCTTGGAGGATTTGTTGGGATTTATAGGTACATTTTTAAATATAAGTATCTACTATTTGCAAAACAAAATTTTGTACATTTTCACAAAATCTGATGTATGCCGATGACGTCAAAGTATACAGGTCTATTAAATCTTCAAATGACTGCCTTCTTCTTCAAGAAGATCTTCACAAGCTGGCAAAATGGTGTGATGATAATAAATTGTTTCTGAATGTTGGAAAATGTCAAAGTTTCACTTGTCATCGGAAAATGTCGCCCATCATTTTCAATTACACCATTAACAATATAGTCCTTGAGAGAGTAGTTGTTAAGAAAGATCTTGGAGTTATTTTGGATGAACGTTTTTCTTTTTCGAGTCACATTTATTATGTTGTTAATAAGGCAAACAAAATGGTTGGATTCATACGAAGAAACTCAAAGGATTTTTCTGATCCTTTCACATTGAAAATATTATACATTTCACTAGTTAGGTCAGTTCTTGATTATTGCTGCATTATTTGGAACCCTTATTATGAAACCCACTCTTTAAGACTGGAAGGTGTTCAAAGAAGATTTACTAGATTTTTATTTTTCAAATTGAACTGGTCTATTGAAGTTCCCTCATATGCTACTAGATGTCTGCTTTTTAATATTCAAACACTTGATCTTAGAAGAAAGTACTTTTGTATAATGCTTATTAAAGACTTAATAAATAATCGTACTAATTGTCCTCAATTATTGGAGCGCATAAATTTCTTTTTTCCTTGCCGAATTATACGTGTAAATTTTCATTTACGGGAGAACTTCTATAGAAGAAATTATAGTATGAACGAACCGTTTGCACGTTGTATAAGGGAAACAAATTCTGTGATAGGCCTTATAGATATTTTTGCAAATTGTTCAAGAGATGTATTTATGAAAGACCTGAAAATGACTTTATTATTTAATCGTTAAAAATGTTTCTCATTATCGTATTGAATTATCTAAATCAAATTGTTATTTATTTATTTATTTTTTTAATTATTATTTATATTATTCTATTATTAACATATTACATATAAGTATACATATTAGTCTGTAAGAGTTGTACTCTGCTTGATGAAATAAATACAAATACAAATACAAAATACAAACAATGTCTTTGAATTCAGGAGCAACGACCCATTTGTTCACTTCTTAGTTATTTGTTAATTAGTTTTTAAACTTCATTTTGCACACGAAGTAGATACATGTTTTTACTTTTTCTGTTCGTAGCATAACTAATTTAAAAAAATGATAATTTAATCAATAATTCAATGACAGCATTAAGAAACATATATCAAAATGTAGTAATGATTATTCAAGCATTGTATAAAATACGAAATAGTAATACGAGTCTTACATGCTTATAAATATATAAAACTTCTGACAAAGATAATAATAACTGATAAACAGCCGTCATAGTTGCTAACTTTTTTTTAATAATTAACAGGCAGGGGCTATTAATACTTTAAACATGTTAACGTCTAAGCACAGAGCGAGCTTTAGAAAAATAGGGAAGGATTTAAGAGGAGATACCGGTGCACAGCACATTGGTCTTAAAATTTTGAATATTAAAATGGGAGGAAAAAACAAAGTTGCTCAAAGCTTTCTTCATTCTTGATGTGCGGTGCAAAAAAAATACTCTATATACATACATACTTGTCAGTACTTCTGAAGTCAAGCTCAAAGGAAAACTAATGAACATTTCTAAAAGCGCGAGTATTATGTCTGAATTTTTTGAGAGGGGAATGCAACTTGCTAAAAATGTAGGTAGAACAATGAAAGGCACGAAACATTGCGGAGGTGTTCGAGTGATGTAAATGTTCCGGTTATGATTCTGCCACCTCTTATTTTAAAAGGTCTGTTTTAAATCCTATCCAAAAGAATTAGTTCTGTTTAAGTTCTCTACTGTAGAGTGCACACATTTTCGGTAAGAGAGTTTGGTGCTAAACTCTATCAAATGCTTTTGAAATATCAAGTGCAATAATTTTACCTTTTCTGAACCGTTGTAATGTTTGTATTAAGCATCATTATAACAAGCTTTCGTTTTTCGAGATATACCTTGGAAAGAAGGGACGTGAGTGCAATGAAATGTGTTTTGATTTTTTTGTTAGCATTCTTTTGCAAATTGCAATGAAAAGGCTTACAGAAATTACAATAACGACCTTGATCAATCTTGAATATTTATTTAAAAAATGTGCTCTTTTTTCGAAAAACTCATAAAGTACTTTTGTCGTCAAATCATGTTGAGCAAAAAGGCTCATTTCTATCAAAACTCTATTCTACTACTTTTCATCCACTATTGATGACACACAAGACCGGGTATACTTGAAAAAGTGGTGTACATTGTACAATTCGGCCAAACAGAATTGTGTTCATAAAACGCAGTCATGGAGGCCATATGCCAGAAATTATGACCTGAGGAAACAGAAATTTTTGTTGAATTAAAAACATAGACAAGTCAAGCTTTTTCGATAGCTATAAGATCGATCTTAAAAATTTCAAATTTTGTATGGAATGGTATTTTTGGTAATCTTTAAAGTGAAAAAGAAATCGATTTAAAACTTCAATCATATTATATGTACGTTTAAGTGTGTATATTTCACGTTCATTGTATTTCGATTAGGAACAGCAGAAAAGGCATAAATCTAATTATTCAAATCTTGTAACTACATAATTAGCATTTGTTTTACAATTCCAGCATTACATTCCAGACTTTTTATCCTATTGCCGTGTATAGGTCACCCCTGCACGCGTTCTCGCATCGGAATCAATCTCAGCCTAAGGGATATTTGGTTGGGTACATAGGGTTTGTCGATAAATCTATAGGTTTGTATTCGACCTATTTATGCAATGGTGGGACAAAATTTCGCTGAAGGTGAATTAATATGAAAATACTATTGTGTTGTGCGTCGTGTGTGTGACAAAATATTTTCCACCTGACCTGGAACACTTATAACTTTTCGAATACGTGCACATAAAGGTAGGGTATACTCTATCTTCATGCAACTCGGCTAGAAATTGCATTATGATGTTTTTGCATAAAACGTGTGTGTGTTGCAGGTCGGTACACCGTACACATTACCTGCCTTATACGAATATCGGTGGTGGCGGCGTGGTGGCGTATACTTTAATACATGTATTCAAAATCTACATTATTATGTAGTGTTGTTTTGCCTACACAATAACGTGCCAAACAAAACACAACCAACATAAGCAAAAATTATAGCTTTTTCGCTTTATGGAAATATTCATGAGGCCGGATGTAATCAGTATCAGGAATTAATGAGATTTTATAGTGACACTATATGCTTATTGTCAAAAGCCTTGTGTGAAATCCGAAGGTAATTTTAGTTTTTTTTTGTTTTTGTTTTTTCAATAATGATATGTGGGTGCTATTCAAGTTCCGATCTCTTTTGCAGTGGTTTTTACATATGTTTGGCGAGTATTGAGTGGCTAAAGGCTATAGTGATGATTCTATTTGTCATATCTTGTTTTTTAAAAACTATTTTTTTTTCAAATTGCAGAGTGGATTTTTAAATAGCCCTTGCAGTAAATGATATAATGAGTGGTTTTGATTTATAAAATTGGATAATAGGATAATAGATACTATAAGTTTCAAAAAAAATGTATTTGAATTTATAGGGATATATGAATTCAAAATAAATTGATTAATGTCTAACGGGTGGCGAATGAAATATGCGCTTCAAGGATATTATAATTGACCATGTATTATTTTCTGATTATCTTCCTATCATCACAAAGGTACAACTGGAATATAGTATTGATATTGATAATTTGGTGTTGCTGCTAAAGCTTAAATGGAGGGATTCGATGGTAAAGAAGACAATTTGACTCATTACTATCAGATCTAGCAGGAATTGAAGATGCCATAAAAAGTTCGTATGCGATTGGTCATTTCAATAGCAATAAACTTAGTTAGATGCAATGGTTTGATAAGGACTGTGAAAAGGCTTTTCTTGCTTAAAACCATTCTGTGACTTTAATCATCATCAAACTCGAAATACAAATTGTAATAAATGTACTCAATAAAAGAAGAAACATTATAAAGTGGAGGCCAACCGTTTGGGAAATTGACAGAAATGGAGCAGATATTTTTGGAACTTAGTGAGGAAATTAAATGGCAATTCCTATGTAATCAACCAAGAGTTAAAACCAAATGTGCTGCTAACACACTTTAAAGACCAGCTGGGCACTCTGGGAGATATTAATACTATTTTGTAAGCTGTATGAAACATTCTTAATGAAGGCCTTGATTGTAGTTTCACTTTTGATGAGATCAATGAAGGTTGGCAACAGGATTGGTCGAATTAATTTAGATTTTTCCAAATATACAACTCAGGAATTTCTATGCAACTTTTCAAGAATCTTCAGAAAGGCATATAATCTTCAACAATTACCATAATCCCTGATCTACAAAAAAAGAAGTACAGCACATCCAACAAATTATGGGGGGATATCTTTCTTGAATTCTTCGTAATGGGTGATTTTTTTGAGGTTAGGATTTTCATGCATTAGTATTTGACAGATCACGCGGGATTTCAGACATGGTGTCAAAGAGAAAGATGCTCAGTATGCATTTCATCATAAATAGACTTACTAACGAGAAACGCTTGCAAATCATTGAATTTTATTACCAAAATCAAATTTTTGCAAATTTTATGCGTTTTTTTTTTAAAAAAAGTTCTCAAGCTCTTAAAAAATCACCCGATATAAGCTTTTTAAAACCATCTTGGAACGTGCGTCGTCTCAATATATGGATCACAAGCAATAATCTGATTAGTGAGGGTCAAACTGGATTCAGACCAGGGTACTCCACAAATGATTACATTTTTGTACTAAAAAGTATCGTTTGTGAATAAAAAGGGACAAAATTGTTTGCATATTGTATGTCTGCATTTGATAACGTGGACATAAATGCGTTGATGTATAAGCTATATGGTAAGGAAATGTGAAATGTAATCAATTCGCTGGAAAAACTTTCAAATCACGGCTATTTATTAACGATATTGTGCTTCTTGCATACTCGCTTGAATCTCTACAACTTGTGAAAAAACGCTTGAGTGATTACTAGAACTTGACTGTGAATTAAGAACAAAGAATCAAAAGTTATGACTTATGATATTTACAAATGGAATAGGGCGAAACCGTAGGGTGAGAGATTGTGGTACAATGGTGAGGCAATCGAGTATGTTAACAAATACAAAAATCTTGGTGTACTTATGGCTAAGAACCTTGACATGGGGCACCGCTTGAAGGATAATCTTGTAAAAGCTAAGAATGCAATCAGTTAATCGTGCTACAAATGACATCGAAAATATTGGGCATAGTGACAAATTTCGAAACAGTTTTAGAAGCCATCATGTTGTACTTGTCCTAAGTGTGAGGCTACAACCATTACAAACGATGGAAAATTGCTGAGATGCTATAGCAAAAGAATCTTTGATATCCCATCCAACGCCTCGAACTATATAGTCATGCTGGAAAGTGGAGTTTCACTGCTCTATTTATACGCACCCTTAAGCTACATGTCGACTATATTTTTAAAACTCTGAGTATGTCTAATGAAAAACTTCCAAAGATAGTAATAAGAAAAAAAAAAATCTGTATCAATGAAGAAACTAAGCCATGGTGAAGAATGCAAATTTACCTCAACTGCTGTGACTTTAGCGAATGGTAACCAAAGCTTTACAAACTAATTGCAAACGTTGATCGCCGGTGTGAGAAGGGTATTTAATGCAAGTAAGAACTTCATTCTAAAGAACACAGTCTTTCAAACCATAATCTCAATGAGCGGAACTATTTTCAGAATGAATATAGTGTAGACGAAATCTCTTTGATGGGAATATTAAGGGGTTAACTTCTTTGCTTTAACTATAACCCACATAGAGACGATGTATGTACCTGTTATTTGTGAGCTTTGTAACATGCATGAGAGGGAGGATACCATAAACCGAGAAACGAGAATATTCTACTTTGGTGCCAATAGCTGATCGATGATAATGGCTCTCCTCAATGGGAGACGTCTCAATATAATTTAATTACTGCCAAGCTGCTTTAGGGTATTGAAAAAAGGTATTAAATATTAATATATAATTGAAGACTTTTAACCATTGTGTAAAAATTATTTATGCTTATTGCAAGTTGTTTTAAATGTTAACATACAAACTGATTTGGTTTAGCATAAAAAAAATGATGTATGTGTATTTGATTGTGTGATGTGTAAATTTTGTTTAGTAAATGTAATTGGTCATAATTGTAATTGATGTTAATTTGTTAGTCTTCCTAAATTACTGTTAACACGTTCCAATTTAATTTAATGTAACTGCTCTGTGCCTCCTCTGTGTTCTTGTTCTTGTTTAAAATAAAAAACACTTGTCTTTAAAACAACGTTATAATTAATTTTATTGTACTGTACTGTGATTTGTAATTGATTTAGACTGTGACTTGTTATTTGTTAAATGTATTGTGATTGAATATATGTTTTTTCATGCAAAACCAACCAATCTCGTTGGCGATTTTATTCAGAATGCATAAGTACAAAATTGTTAAGCTTAGTTAGAATTATAAAAGTAAGGTAAGGAAATAAAAAAGAATACACAAAAACCAGTATTTTTGTTTGTAAAAAAAAATTGGATTGCAAGTACAAGTATAAGTATATATAAATTGTAAATAATGTACAATATAAAAAAAAAGAAAACAAAAATATGATGTACTCTTCTTATAATTTAGGGTGCGTTATCTGATGTTTGGCAAACTTAAACACAAACTTTATAAAATGTTAATGTTTGTCAATCAGCAGTCGGCAAGGCCATGCTCATTTATGTTAAATTAATTTTGTAATAATGAAAATCTATCAAATTTAAAAATATTAGAAGTACATCTATTCTTTATCGATTGAATTTCAATACGAGTCAGGCTAGCTTAAGAAAAAATAAACTCCTAGTATATAGTTTGGTCCAAACTATTCCGCTAACAGTCCCCTAAATTCTATAATGTTTTTCCGGACTACCTTCAGGCGTTATATAGGATAAGGGGTAATAAAAAAAATTGGGTGGCGCAACAGTCCATTGAGAACTAGGGCCTTGTGACTTACACCTCTCAACCATTCCTGTACCCGTGGCATGATGGTTAGTGCGTTGGACTCTCATGCCTGAGGTCTTGGGTTCACGGGTATTGGCTCTTGCGAGGAATTGACAAATTCTCCAAGAGTAATTCTTGTCATGAAAAAATAAGGGGTGATAATTAGGTTAAAATAAATCTCATTTAAGTAAATATAAGTACAAGAAAGGATAATATTTTAAAAAAACATTTACATTTGTGTCGTTTTTATCGAAAAACAAACAATTGAAACACATTTTTCTAAATAAAAATGACACTTGTCAAACTTGAAAAAGTTAATTGTACAAAATAAACAAATCGAAGAATTTGCCACAAATACGATTCTTGTTCTTTTTAATGAGTGTTCTTCGTATAATTTGGAAGCACCTGGAAGAATTACTCGTGTTCTGATATCAAACCGACATCCACAACTTCTTCGGCTTCTCTCTAATTTGTATTTCCATAAAGTTGGTATTTGTTCGATGAACTTACACAAATTTAATGAACAAAAAAAAAACTAATTTCTCATGCACCTAATATGGCCCTTTTTTAAGGCTTTTCATAAAATAGAAATTAGTGAGCCAAGCCAACTAACGATTTTATATAAATGTACTGTACATATGTATTTCATGGAACAGTTAAAAAAGTCGACCCAGTTGCCTAGAAAAACTAATCGTTTCAAATGTTTTCTATAAAACTAGACGTCCGTCTTAATATAGGAACGATATGGGTATAGTTTTGGCGAATTTACTTTTTGAGTTGTGATCTTTCCGATATTCCAACAAGGCCAATAAGGTTTAGTACTTGTCAATCGACGATTTTATAACACGAATTCTCTGCTTTTGTTGACTTTTATACCTCATCAGTTAGTTTTGATAGTTGTTTTGGTCGTTTCTTGCTTTCAACGCTTTCTCGACTCTCTTTGAACAATTTCTACCAATAAGAAACTTTGGTTTTAGAGCTTGTTCATATAAAGCCTTCTGCAACATTTTCAAAAATTTTTCTGTAGCCATTTTAAATAGAATATAATTTGTAATTCCTCTACTTTTGAATACTTTTTCATAAAGATATAAAATAAAAAGAAATTAGATTTAAGTTTCTTACCATCTCTCAAAAATTACGCAAATGTCATTGCTTAGGTGAATTCATCTGAATAAATTCATTTTAATAAATGGAAACTATTTGGAAATAACTGGTATAAATTTCTTAATATTTATGAAACTTTTAAGTAGTAAAAAATGTTAAGCCCTGAATGAACTATAAATTTAAGTTTTCTTTTTTCAAAACACTTATTCAATTCTTCCCAAAAACATACACAACCCCTGACCCAAGACAAATTAATGCTTTAACACGTTTATAGATTTTTGATTTAGTTTTTATTTTGATAACGTTGATTAAAATTTTTGTATAAAGCATAGCTTTACTGCCGTCTGCCTAGTTGACAAATCATAAAAAAGATAACATAGCTCAATAATATATTCAAAAACTTTCATTTATAATTCTACTTCTATAGAGAAGAGCTAGCCTGCAGAATTGATATAATTTTTTACCTTCCATATTGTTAAACAAGAGTATAACTTGATTTTGAGTCAGTATTTCGCTACTAAAAGCATTCCTTCTTATTTCTTTAAGAACTGAACATCTTCCAACAAAGTATTAAACATCCTCCCTTTCCTTTAAATTGCACAATGAGCATATAATTGGTAAGTCATCTCTATGAGGTATAAAATTCAGCTGCATAGCTTCACCTCTCAATTTAACCATCATTGAAATTTCGACAATGCTATTATCGTCCCTAAAATAATTCCTCTCTTCCAAGTTGTGATTTAGTTGACAGTAGAGCTGCCTGTTTATAGATCCTGTGGCGTCATTTAAGTATTTCTCTCGTTTTTTTATGTCCACTGCGGAAATGAGCTAGTATATAGAAGCTTTTAAATCATCCTGATTATTACACAAAAGGTTAAGTTCCATTCCACATTCTCTTGCCAAATTTATCCAACCATCACACCAACTTGTTTTCGTTCGTATTACTTGAAGCGCTGCTATCTTCAGAAGCCTATTATTGCTCATCTTCATAATTCTCAAGATGTAATCGACTTGCATTTTTAGGGTTCGTATGAACATAGGTGATAATCCTGTTTCCAACATAATAACATAGTTGGGTGTATTTGATGGCAGTCTAAAAATTCACTTAATAAAGTATCGGATAAGTTTCTCAACTGTTTCGTATTGTTTCGTTCCCCAAGTTTGTGCCGCGTAAAACATGATACCGCTTCAAATATCTTGAACTTGCTGCTATGTGCTATACTTTTGTTAGAAAAACATCTTTTCCAAGTTGCACTAATTGCACCTTTAGCCTTAACTAGTTTTTCTCTTAGATGAATTTCCATGCTCAAATTTTTCGTTAAGTTAAGTGAACTCCAAGGTATTTGAATTCCGTGACAACTTCAATGACCTCTCCATTATAGAACCATTTTTCTTTCGCTGAATTGCGGCCTCCTCCTCGTTTACAGCCTTGTCTGACTCCCGATTGTGTTTTAAACCCTCTCGACAACTCTTCTCCATTCCATACCTTAGCAATTGTATCTGCATATAGATTGTAAATAACTCTTCCGAACTTCCTTGTAGATAAGCGCATGTCTATCGATCATATCAAATGCAGATTTAAAGTCAACGAAAAACGTATATAGCTTCTTGTCCTTATTCAGGAATGTTTCTGCGATACTTTTAAGGGTAAAAATGTGGTCAACCATCGAATAACCTGTCCTAAAGCCTGCTTGAAACTCCTTTAAGAGCTTGTTGTCTTCTATCCATTTATTAAAAGGTTTTTGCAAAACCAACATGAATATTTTATATAAAGCATTTAGAAAGGATATTCCTCTATAGTTAGACACCTCGGCCAAGCTCCTTTTCTTATGAATCGGGAAAATGATGGACTCCTTGAATTCTAGTGGCATCATTCCTGTTTCCATGACATTGTTATATATAGTTGCCAGTCGGTTGATTAGCTCTGCTGTGCCATATCTATTAGCCAACAAATATTCATTTTTTAACACGTTTATATTACTTAATTAATTAAAACTAATATAAAATACAAATTAAAAACATTGCTTTAACGTACAAATTTTCTAAAAGTATTGAAACTTTTTGAAATAAGTCAAAAGTAACACAATTGTATTAGAAAAGTGCGCGGTAACTGAAAAGAAAACATCAAAGAGATAGAAAGACAATGCCCTATTTTAAATAAGGCTTCAGGTTTCACCCATCTGGATAACATTCACATACACTATCTATGGTATTTGTATTGTAAGACGTTCTTACCTATTTTATCTGAGCTACAACTATTCATACCTATTTCCTATGAAAAAAAAGGAGTAGGTATGACGTTAGAGATCCGAGAAATATTTGGGTTAAAAAGTCATTCCCATGCACGCTCCATAATATGTAGGTACTAGGACGAGTATGTAGCTAACTTAGGCAGAGCTAGATAGATACACTTTAAAACTCTCATGCCACACTCTATACATACATACATATGTGTGTAAATAAATGTACTTAGGTAGGTTTGTGCCTTTGGACAATACAAAACTTTCATCTGTACCCATTCCTCCACAAATTTCCTTTTTATCCTTCAGGCAGCAATGGTACGGTGCGGTGCGGTGCGAAGTGGTGCGGTGAGTTGAGATGGTGAATTTTCTGCGTCGGTCGTTTGATTATACATTTAACACCACCAACTAAACCCAAGTTGTTCGTTGATGCTGCCGCCAACAGAAATGGCTCCACTTTCCACTATAACAAAGTCAGCTCAACTTCACTTATGCCCAGCTCACATACCAACATATGTACAATGTACATATATACTCGTACATACCTACATTATATTCTTTTCTTTTTTCATTCTCTGTTCAAGAGCTCTAAAACGTGAAATGTGCCTTTCAATTTTCATTCCAACCATTCGTAGTGGCCTCAAATGCAGATTGTAGGTTGTTATACTGCGAGTAGGTTCGTTTGTAGGTATGGTCTAGGTATAGGTATGGGAGCACAACCCTCATCAAGCTCAAGTCAACTTTAAAGCCCAAAAGACAATTTACGTCCACGTTCACGTTTTTTATCAGGGATGGATTTGAACTATATAACTTTTCCAGCTGAACCCATAAATACATTCTTGATATTTGAGGAAATTATTTTAATTTTCTTGCAATTATAGAAATGTTTCCGTTGATTTTTCGATACTTGGTGATTGTGAACTTTTTTGGTTTTCCAAGTTATGTCTAGCAATAATATTTAATTTACAAAATGAAGTTCGAAATTTCTATGATCGGGTGAAACGAAATTCACGAGCATATAAACCTGGAACCGAAGGTTGCTAAGACGAAAGTGGAAACATCATAGTAGAACCGGCAGCCAATACGAAGGTAAAAGAACGACCACTTCTGCAAATTGTATAATGGGGATGACGAACTAAATTCCACTGTAGGGCAGGATATAGATGACTAAAGGCAACAATCCCGTCTTCCCGACTAAGACGAATTAAAGATTGCCATATCTAAGCTGAAGTTTAAACAAAGTAAATAGATGGCTAAACGCCGGGCTTTTCAAAGCAGATGGATATAATTTGGTTAGAAGAATGCAACAATTTATCTGTAAAATATGGTGGTTGCCCGTTACTGAAAAATATTTGATCGTCTAAGACCCATCGTCAACAACCTACTAGGTCCTTATCAGTGTGGTTTTAGACAAGAAAAGTCCACATTCGAAATAAAAAAATATTCACATTACGGCAGATCCTAGTTCCTAGCATGAACTAAGCAAAAAGCGGAGGAAAGCATAGAAGAATGAGTGGAGGAGAAGATGGAACGACAGGCTTTACGGGCTGTACAGCGACGCGACGTAGCGTAGGCTTAGCCAGAATGATAAAAGTCCATCGCCTGAGATGATTGGTTTACGTGTTGCCCATGGAAAAGTCTTCGAATCTACACCCACAGAAAAGCGCTGTAGAAGAAGGCCGCGGATCTGATGGGACACAATTGGAAAGTGACGTCACCTAACTCGGAGTGCGCTATTGTATACATTTAAATTGACATTCCGTAGCATGTGCGTAATTTGTTCATTTGAGCCATAAGAGGTGCGGTAGTTGGGAATATAAAAGAGGTGATGAGTATTTCTCAAATTACGGCGTTTTTCTAGAGTTTTAAGATTTATAAATTTAAGGCGTTCTAGATATGGAGAAAGGTTTAGGGGATCATGCCAAGGTAGGCCTCGTAGGGCAAATCAAAGGAAAGTCTTTGAACGCTTTCAATTCTTGAAATATGTACGGGTATACGCCTTGGTAAGAAGACCATACTTGAGAGGCGTATTCGTGGAGGGGACGGACAAAGGTGATGTAGAGAGATCAGGTGACAAAAGGGTTGGAATAACCTTTACACCAACGTTTTACAAAACCGAGGGCTAAGTTGGCTTTTAATATTTTATCATCTATATGAGCACAGAAATTTAGTTCTCGGTCACATAAAAGTCCAAGGTCGCGAAAAACCTCAACAGAGAAAATAGTTTACTCGCTTATGACTTAAATTTGTTTCTATTTATGTCTAAGCAGTATTTTTATGGGCTCAGAAACTGTCAAGATCTTGTTGAACAAAATAAGAAACATGCATCGATGTAATGTACTTGACAAATTTTGTATCATCAGCGTAAAGTTAGAAATGGGAATATTTACTAATCAACTGCATACCATTAAATGTGAAAATAAAAAGGAGAGGACCTAAGTGGCTACCTTGTGGTATGCCAGAGGTTGCAAGAAAAGGGTGGGAGAGAGCCCATCTGAAGCGAACATTATTTACGCAGCTTCCAGAATTGCATTCCAACAAAATCGGTTCAAATCCAAGTATAGAAAGCTGAAAGAGTATAAGTCTGTGTGATATTTTTCAAAGGTTTTGCTAAACTCAGTGGAGATTACGTCAACTTCGTTTTCGTATTCAAGCGCAGAGAGCGTAAAGGAAACTTAACATATCGTACAAGATGCTTTCAAATAATTGTGGATGCTTTGTTAACTTCATAATATTTATGTCTACAATTGTTTTTATTTCATTCTAACATGTTAATGATAAGATTTTTTTTACTTGCGACATATAGGAACTATATTTACTTGCGACATATAGGAACTATATGGCAAGTTTTGCATTCGTGCAAAATTTTGTCTGTCTGTCCACGCTCCTACAGCCTAAACCATTGGGTCGATTGAGTTCAAACTTGTTAGTTAAGGTAAGTTAAGGTTTTGAGCAGATTCGCGTTAGGCGTTTTTTTCATTTTTTTTTAAGATCAAAACTAACAGTGGACCCCATACAATTTTTTTGGTCAAAAAACGATAATTCGAATTTTCTCAAAAACAAACCGATAGATTTTTTTTTAATTTTCTCTAAAATTTTATTTTTTAACTTGGCTTCTTTTAATAAGAAAAACATATTTTTGTATTGCTCAGGAAAGGTACCACTCATAGAACCGTTTTTTTGTTTTTTAATTTTCTCAGCAACTTATGAACCGATTTCAATAATTTTTTTTTGAATGAGCTCTTATATTGCCTTAACAATATTTGATTATCAAAAGTGCAATTTTTTTTTGTTTGGATTTTTAAAAAAATATTGATTTTTTTTTTTTCAAAATTCTATATCTCAAAAACTTTTCAACATTTTCTTACGAAATTCAAATGTAGAGCGTATATTTGCAATCACTAAACAACTGCATACCAAAAATATTTTTAGAATAAAATTGAAAAAATTTATATATAAAAAATTAATTTAAAAAAAACTGCTCTAACGATTTTCGAAAATTTTTTTTGAAAAATCAAGGATTTTTTTATTTATGAAGTAGCATTTAAATTTTTGAAAACAAACTTATTTTTCAGGTAAAATTTCGAATCTTAAAATAGTTTTTTTTTTTAAATTATTTTAACTGTATCCCATCTCACCAGATCAAATCCTGTGCATGAGCCCGAAAGAGCGCATTGTTTTGACAACATTTTAATTACATTCCTATCTTTTATCCAAATTAATGCATTTGGTAAATATTTATGTAGTTTTATAACTATAACTATTGTAAATACCAACGATAGCCGAGTAGCGCCACTGCATCGGATTAACGAATATGATTTATTAATTTAATCAACAATCTATTTTAAAGTGTCTATCAAGAAGTAATATCTTGGTACCTTCGTATATATGATTTTAAAATATTATTCTTTAAGAATAAGGTTGTTTCGCACATATTTTACTTGCTTTCGCCTATACAAAAGAATAAATACTAAGTTAAAGAAACGGGCCAGAAAGAGTATATGTATTTTCTATTAGAATCGCTTGTTCAACGTTTACACATTATACCTACCTATGTATAAAGGTATTACGTACAACCTCTACAACAACTGCTTGCGTGTCACTAAAGTCATAACTAAAATCCAAAACGCACAAGAGCCTGGACTGTAAACAACACATATGAATAGCAATTTCTTGTACCTTGTTTTTTTAAAAACTTTAACGGAAAAAATAAACTGAACGTAAAACTCCATGTTTGCGCTGAAAACTTGTAGGAAAGAAGGAATGTGCTTGGAGTATAGTAAGTTCCTTCTACCGACCAATAACATTCCTTCATTATCATCATAAACATGTCCTTATCTATCTATCTGCATAAAGCTGAGCACGCCAATGAACTATTCTTTATTCGTTTTAGACACCTACCTAACTACACAACCAATAGGCGATCGCTTTACAATTTAAACATTCATGGTCTGCCTCTTTCTTATCTTCAGATGATTAATTATTTTCCATCCTGGTTCTTCTAATATGAAATTAAAATAAAGCTATCCAAAGGAAAAAAGCTTTGAAGGAACAAGTTGAATCTTTGTATATGAATCGCATCGTAGCCTTATACATAATACAAACCATTTTTCATATACAAAGATCGTACACAAGTAAAAGCAGACTTATGAATGTAAATAAAAACAAATTTTGGTAAAAGATCCTAAATACCTGACGTAATCATGCAAAAGTGACTTTCATCCCCTTATTAGATACAATATTAAGCCATTTTGTTTAACTTTTCCGTTTCTTATATAAAGTGATTGATATAAAAAAACAGAAAAAAATTCATCAACCTTCATATGGAAGATCTTTATGTGAAAACATCCAAGGATAGATTTAAATAGAATGAAGGAAATTGGCTTGACTTTTTGGGTGGAAAACTTTCGATACTAACGCCAACGACTCGGCATCTGGTCGCCCTAAAAGTTTCTGCTCATGAGAGTACAATGGTTTTCATATACAAAGATCGCGGGGTTTTTTTGACAAATCAAATTGCATTTATATCTTTGAAGACAATCTTATTTTACAGGTATATTTTTATATCTTATAAAGCTACTTTTTTAAACAGACTCTTTGCATAAAGGAGCAAGTTCGTGCGACCCAGTCGTGCATTTTATTTTAGATTAGAATTGATTTTATTCATAATTAATAAAATTAGTATAACATTTTAATATAAAACAAAATCGTTAGACATGGCTATCTGCCGTCTGCCGAATTGACTATTTATATACTTTTGCAATATTATTTATTTTTTTAATTTGACTTTAAATTTTATAATTAGCGATTTTGAATTTATTTTAATTAACAATCATCACATAATAATAAGAATAAAAAAGGTGTTTCATCAAAAAAGTCCTTGTAAGATTCTATTTCGATATCTTAAAGCAATTGTACAGAACTGATACAGTTTAGAAACATTCAGTTGATTTAATTCGAATATGACTTCCTCAATGGTTAGAAAATCTTTTCCAAAGATACATCTTCTCGTTTCTCTTAGAGTAGGACACTTTCCCAAGAAATGCACAACGTCTTCCCTCTCCATCCTGTTGCATATATTACAGATGACTGGAAGATCTGCTCTGTGAGGTATATAGTTCAGGTTTAGAATTTCAACTCGTAGCCTGACCATCATAGATATTTCCCTGACACTAAGCTCATCACGGAAGTAGTTTAACTGCTGCAAATTGTGGTTAAGCTGGTAGTAGACCGTACGATGTAAGGAGGAGGAGGAATTCTCCGTTGAATTTCCACTTTTCGTTTGCGCAATTTCTTCATCCATGTTTTTTAAAGATCATCACTTTCGACTTCTCTAAATTGACAATTAATACCCAACGTATGGAATATTCGTGTATCCGATTAATCATTAGTTGAAGTGATTCTGGAGTTTATGCGAGCCGAGCAGTACAATGTCGTCTGCAAATAGCAGAGCTTTAATCAGCGTCCCCGCATAAACAATACCTCCGGGCAAGCAGTCGATTAGATCCTCTATGAATATTGCAAATAAAAACGGGCTTAGTGTGCAACCTTGCCTAACCCCTGATGCAAATTGGAACCAATCAGGCTTTTCTTCACCATTCCACGCAGCAGCTCGAGTGTCTTCATATATGTTTTCAATTAGTCTGCCAAACTTCAGAGACATTCCTTTTTCGAACAGCTTATAGATTAGCGATTTACGATCCACAGTATCGAACGCAGCCTTGAAGTCAATGAAGAACACGTAGAGTTTTTTGTCTTGGTCTAAGAATGAATCTGCAATACTCCTCAGCACAAATATATGATCAACAGTTGAATACCCTTGTCTAAAGCCGGCTTGAAATTCTTTTAATTGTTTATTTTCTTTTATCCATGTTGACAGTCTTCGTTGCATTATTGCGGTAAATATTTTATAGGATGCATTAAGAACAGAAATTCCCCGATAGTTTGCTGGATCCGATGCACATCCTTTCTTGTATATAGGAAAAATCAGTGCTTCCTTGAACTGAAGCGGTATCACGCCTGTTTCACAAATATTATTGAACAAGAGAGCTAAACTTTCAAAAAGGCCGCTATTCGAATATTTATAGAATTCAGCTGGTATTCTATCAGACCCTGGTGCTTTTCTATCTTTAAGGCCCTCAGCTGCCAGTTTCACCTCAACCAGAGTTATTCGTTGATCAAGGATTTGATTCTCGACTCCAGCATAATGAATGACAACCTAGTTCATAACTGGATTAAGAAGCATATTGAAGTGCCGCGATAAAACATCAGAATTAAGGTGTCGACCAATTGTGTATTCAGAGATCCAAAATAACCGTTGACCTTTATTTTCAATCGGTTTCTCACTGAGATTTATTTAATTCGCCAATTTCATTTTGGTCTTGGTCTGTGATTTATTTTTAAAAATTAATTTTTAGGTCTTTGTGCGAGATTTATCATTTAAGTTCGCAAATATCTCTTATCTGTTGACTTATTTAACTAAAAATAAATGGAAATGGTTAACCTTGAACCTTTTCCATAGAAAATAAATTAAAAATGGTTAAAATGATAAATTATATGATTTTCTTTATTTTGCAAGTAAAAAAAGTTAATTCTTAATTATTAAGCCTAACTAAAAGTAAACTCTCAAGAGTTTTTGGATTTAAATTATAAGATTCACTAAGTATAAAACTTAGAGAAGAAAACGCCCTTTCCACTGATACTTGATACCTAAAAGAAGTAAAAATAAAAGTTTCTCTCTCAGAAACCGAAAAAAAAAAAAATTGAGTAAACTGGATATTAAGTGATCATTTTTGTAAATCTCAACAAGTGAGAGTAATTTAAGAGACCTTTCAAAAGGTTGAGATTTACTTTTGATCTCTGTGTGTATTGTTAAGTTTCCATGCCAATTGCCAAAATTCAGCCGAATTTCTGCAGCTCCCCAGTTTTTGGGCTTCCATTTCAAAATATTTTTTCTTTTTGTGTTTGCATAGTTCTTTAAATAACTTGTTTGCTTCCATGTATTGTTTTTTGTTGAAATTACTGCTGTTGCGCTGGAAAATTCGAAACCACGAAAATGATTTCTGCCTTGTATTTAGGCACTCACTATCAAACCATGGTTCGACAAATACCTTAGCACCTTTTCTCTGCTGGTTCGAAATAGGATATGCTGTTTTAATCACATTTTCTAGTTGATCAAAGTTGGCTATTTCTTGATTTCTTAGCAAGTTTTCTAAGTTATCTCGATAATTGTTTCCTTTTGCCTCTGACCACGCTAGTTTAGGAAGTAACGTCATGTTCCGTTCATTTTCGATCATAAAACTATCAAGTTGAAAGGAAACAATTATTGGAAGGTGATCTGAATAAGGTGACTGTCCAATTTCAAAGTCTGTGACGTAAGACTTCCAATCTCCACCAATTAGACTGAAATCTATAACAGATGTTCCTTGCCGTCCCACAAAGGTAAAGTCTCCATTTTCGTCCATATTACTAGTTCCATTTTGAATTCTCAAGCCAAAAGAGTTCTAGTAATTTTTTCCCCCGTGGGTTGCAAATTTTGTCTTTCTTGTCTTTTGACTTTCTTGCATGTTAATGTCTTTGTTATAATATTTAGGTTAAAGTACCAGAACTTTTATCTAGGAAATGTATGTTCTCCAAACATAACGAATTTTGTTATGTAATTTTTTGGATGATTAGTTTCATAAGAGTTTTAATTTAAACGTGTAATATTTTTTGCTGTTGATAATTTGGAATATTTACTTTCAATATTTTCTATGATTTTTGTGAATTTTGTAATTTTTTTTTGATTTTTGCAACAAATTCTTTGAAATAATATTTAATAGCCAAATTCCTCATTATTTATTTAACGTATTTAGAATTTGTTACCTGTTTTCGATTGCGTTCAATCATTGCACGCGAACTTTTGATTTATCTCCCTTCATCAAGTTTAAGGAAGAAACACAAACTAAAAAGCTAACTTGACACTCATTTAAAATTTAAATATTCTTTTAAAAATCTATAAATGCCATCAAATCAATTATAAATCCGTCCCAGTCTTTCAACATATAACTATACGGTAGATTCATATCATATGAGTGGAATAAGGTTACGGGGAGAAATCAGAAAATCCATCAGCCTACTGTGCCATAGTAGGTTGTATAAAAGAGTTAGGTTAGAATGTATCCTTGATGGCCACCATAATAGATCACTATCCAAACCAAAATTGGAACAACGACGACGAGCGACGAGCGACTAGCGACTAGCGACGACGACGATGGTATTATAAAGCAAACGGCTAAAGGTATAGGGAAATGTGTGTACTTTTGTGAATCTTTCTGTGTGTGTATTGCGACAGGACGTATGAAACAAGCTGAAAACAGAGTTTTACTTATTTTCAAAGCCTCCTAGAGAGGTAGGCGACCAACGACGACGAGGTCGACGTATAGTTTCGAATGCAAGTTGGAGGGTATAGAATCAAATGCACGTGATGCCGCCTTCGCTTGACTTATTCACAATGCCTCCTAAAGGAATACTAAGAGGCCAAACATACAAACACACCCACACGGAGATAGAAATGCATAGCAGATAAAAACAAAACACAAAAGAACATACGAAGAAAAAGACAAACTTGGAAAAAAGGCAACAATAACGCATCAACAAGAGATTCCTATTTCAGTGTTTGTGCAATGTGAACTATATCTCCCACCCAACACGCGCACACCCCTTTAAGTCGATGCTTTGGTGAATTCGATGCCAGGGCAACCCGGCTCCATTCTTCTATGTGATCAAGAGGATTCATATGGACCAAGCCGAGCTGTGCTAACGGGTAAAACTAAAAAACGGATAAAACAGTAACAATTCAAGTCAAACTCCCGACAAAGACGAACTAAGCTTCGAATTCGAAACTCGTATAAATCATTAGGATAGCAGCAGTTTCAGATACCTAACTCATATACAGACAGATATATGTAGGTATAGGGGAGCTGTATACTTACAGTATAGGTACCAACATTCATACATTTCACAGTGTATCAGTTCAGGATTTGCCTTTCTTACTCGTATGTGTTTGGTTTGTCGCTCCAGAGTTTTAAATCATGACGGTCTTGGATCAAAAAGGAGGTAGCTGTAGCTGGATAGAAAAAGACTTGATAGAAGGTCCTCGCAGGAGGTATGATGTTTATGAAATGGTAATTGTGGAAACGCGTTGTACGTGCGTTTATTATTGTATCATATTTTGATGAGATTAAAGTGAAAGGGCCCTCGCGACGACACGACGCGACGGTGGGTAATTTCGTATTTTGTATTGTGCGAAAATAAAGTCACGGATTTTTTAAATTGCTTTGCAAAAATAAGGAGAACAAAATAAATAAACATAAAATATTGGACACTAGTTGGTGGTACAAAGGATTTATTGCGGGTTCCATAAAGAAGAAGGAAATAAATGGAAAAAAGAAGTACAGTATAGATACGTGCTTCATGGGAAAACCATTGGTTAGTGCATTTATTTAATTTTTTGCTCTATATCAGTATTATTGAGTAAAAGAAATTTGACGGTCCTTGAGTAGATAGTCCTTTAAGGCCAGATGAAAGAGATAAAAGTTCAGAGACAAAAATAAAGTTAAGAGACTCATGAAAATTCTGATTAGTTTCTTAGGATAAGTAATGTTTCTTTTATGTTCAAAAGTGGTGGTCTTGGACTCAGGATAGTAATACTGTAAGGTGACTTTTTTTCGGTTATTTTCGGGAATAAGGTCGGAAAGGATTGACCTCCCAGGCAGATACTTCCATGTTTTCCTCCTCTCATTTAGAATAGTACTTTCCGAAAGTGGTGTCAACTATATTTAGTTTTGTTTTAGTTTTTAAATGGATATTCAAAAACAAAATTTCAAAATTTAACAGCTCCAAAAACTCCGCATCTTTTAATATTTCCTCAGTTGTTATACCCCTTTGTTAACAACGAAGATCAAGCTTAAGCTCATCTTCAACTCAATAAAAAACAAAACGTCTCAGCAGGTTTCGATGGACATTTACCGATGGATGCAATTGACATTTATACCACAGACTTCAATAATGCACTGAATAATGCATATTATCTAATGCATAGGAAGACTGCTGTGGTTCATCCTCTCCCACAAAATTTGAAGGACAACTTCAACCCAAGTCTTCGGTCAATAATTCTTCTTCCGAGCATCAGCAAAGTTTTCAAGAAGATCATTAATGGAGCTCTGACTTAGCGGTAGAAAGTTTGTTGTAACTTCTACGCCAAAAGTAGCGATGTAACTTCTACCTCAACATTCCAAACTAAAAATGTCCTTTCACAGAGATCGGTGAATTCGCCGATTTTCTTCAGCAATTACACCAGCGATCTGATAGTATTGCAACGACTGAAAACTGAAAATTAACATCCAGAAGTCGGAGATACTTCTGTTCCAGACTCCGTTGGCTAAGGCCACGAGGGATACGTGAAAAAATCGGCGAAAGATGTTCATCGTTTATCGTCAACGGGCAGCAATTAACGAACACAGCCATAGTGAAGTATCTCGGTATTAGGTTAGATCAGTATTTATATTTTGCTTTTGCTGTTTTACAGCAATCGCCTTCACCCCAAAGTAAAGGTAATTTGCTGAATGGCCTTCATACGGCCGATGGTTGTGTATGGCTGTCAACGTTGCTCCTTCAAAGAAAGAGAAACTTCGGGTGTTCTAGTGGCAGTGTTTACGACGCTGTACCGGCTTACATAGAACACCTGAATCTTCTAATGTTCGTAATTATTCAAACGAGGACCTAAACAATGGGGTTCACTTGAAAAGAATTTTCTGATAAAACTCGCTCATGGTCACATTGCAAGAGCTATGTCTTCGACCAAGACTTTAATTTTCGAGCGTTCTACCCCAACGATAAGAATTTTGAAAGTGCACGCTTGAGAGCCTTCATTCCACCACAGCCATTCCTCTTTTTAGATAGATGCGGCCTGACACAGGATAGATGAGCATATCCAGGAATGGCATTAAAAGAGGAATGCTTGAAACTGCTCAAGCATGCACTTTTCAAATTCGCGTTCGTTGCTGTAGAACGCCCAGAAAATTCGCCTAATCTACCACGTCAGACGATGAACCGCAGATAAGCGACTCCTTTACAATCGGGACGTCATGGCACAAGGCGGAGCAGAGTAGGGCTGTGTCCGAACGGGGCAGATTTGATAGGGTGAATCAGGAAAACCAGTTTTGATGGCTTCAATCGGCACTTGATAGTGGGTAGTCGGGATGGGGTTTTAAGCCGTGGTCGACTAAGATATCTATTCAGAGTCACAGGGTTTAGTTTTAATTGGAATAGGCATGGAGGCACAGAAAATAGAAATATACAAAAAAATGGGGAGTGGATGCTGGGATGCGACCCACACTGATAATTTCCCATATCGTGTGTCGATTTATCTTCCTTCAAACTTTAACAAATTATTCATAACAATATTTTGTGTAAATAAAAAAATAAGAAATAAGCCAAAAATAAATTTTAACCAACTTTTATTATTGTTTTTTTTTGAGGTTTTAATTTTTTGTAAAAAATGTCAGTTTGATTTATCTCAAAATTTTATCAGACTTCAAAAACGCTGTTCTTCGTTGCATGCAATAAATTATTTTGGAGATGAAATTTATTTTTATTCGTAAAATATTGGAGGTGAGAATTATTTCTTTTTTGATTAATAATAGGTACAAAAACACTAATTATTTTTTTTTTTTCAGAATGATATCAGTTTGGTATCACGTCACACCTCACACTTTATAATAAAGAAGTCGCTAGCTTTATTTATCCGTGAGATTTTGTGGGTTAGCTAAAAGGTTCACGTTTTTCCTTAATTGCTATGGTAAAAAAACCATCCACTCAAATTTGAGATTTTTGTCTGCATTTTTCGGTGTTATATCTATACAACGAAATTTATTTGAAGTCGATATCTCTACTGGTTCTTGAGATATGAACATACGTACACACCCACACACAGGCATCTCTCTTCAAATCTTTTATTTAGATTCTAGGGACCTTAAAACGTCAAGAAATGTAAAAATTTTCAATTTGACAATACTTTCTCTGGAAAGATAAAATAAAAAAGAGACTGGGATGCGACCCACACTGATAACTTCCCATTCCGTCTGTCGATTTGTCTTGCTTAAAAGTTTGTAGGTTTTCGTGTTGTGTTAAAAAAGTTGTCAGTTGAATTATTCTTAAACATTTAAAAACTACCGATTTTAACCAATTTTGCGTACTATTTTTTTTAGATTTTAATTTTTTATGAAAAAATTGACTGTTGGATTTTAATAAAAAAAATCACTGAATGTTGAAAACAATATTTGTCATAAGATAAAATTAGTTTAGGGCCAACATCTCAAAATTTTGAAAAGATATTTAAGTCGAAAATCAATTTTTACTAACTTTGAGTAATGTTTTTCTTAGGTTTTTATTTTTTATAAAAAACTGTCTATTCGATTTTTCACAAAATTATACCTGATATTAAAACGTTATTCTTCGTTGTTTTGGAGATAAAATCATTTTTTGTTCGTAAAATTTTCGAGGTGACAATTTTTTTTCAGTTTTTTTGGTTTATAAAAAAAAACATTTATTAATTTTTTTCAAAAATATACTTGTTTGGTATCACGTTACAATATATATTACAAAATTTAATTCAAGTCACTAGCATTATTATTTCGTGAGATATTTTAAGTTAGCCAAAATTTTCATCTTTTTTTTTTTAAATTGGTATGGTAAAAAAACCTTCAATGCATTGTTTTTTTGAGAGTCCTTTCTGAATCTTTCTGCATTATTATCTATATAACAACATTTTTTTAAGTCGATTTCAGTAATGGTTCTTGAGCTACGTACGCCGAAAAAAAAAACTTCCCGAACATCTCTCTAAAAACCTTTTATTTAGACTCTAGGGACCTTGGAACGTCGAGAAATGTCAACATTTTCAATTCGACTAATCAGGCCGATTAAAATAACTTCCTATGGGAAGTTAATGAAAACAAAATAAAGTTAAATATGTCTTAGGGCTTAAGGGAGTAGTATTAAGTGGTTTAACTCAGAGTGTCCGTATGGGGACAGTAAGTTATGGTTAATTAGGCTAGTTTTATGCATTATGTCTAACCCTAAGATAGTTTTAAGATTGATTTAATAAAAACGAATTTAAAACAAAAAGAAAATAAGTTGGTATACGTCCCACCATCAAGCATGGAAGGAGCAATAAATTGTTCGTTGTTTCAGAATAACTAACTAAATGCACTTTAGATAATATTTCCAACTCACATAGATTAAACTAATAAAAGGCAAAATATACGCATTTTTAACATGAAGAATGAGGGTGCTTGGTGATTCTATTGCGAGCAATTCAATGAAGTCAAGCATTTTATTTTGGTCGTTTTAAAGTCTGATTTAAATCTTTTGAATTGAAATAAAATTGAGTTGATACGATAAAAATGTCTTACACAACCACAATTATTCAATTCCAAATGCAATAGATCTCTTTTTTTATGTCTAATCTAATGCATATAAATTGAAGAATTCTTTTCATTTTGTTTTTGTATGAAACTTCAATAATTCAAATTGGTTACATGCATTGATGCATATATAAGAAGATAATCGAAAAATAAAATGAGAAAAAAAACATCCATTAGTTAAAAAGCTCCAAGGTATGGACAACATGCCATCACACACAACCCAAAGAATTATAGCCAGGACCTATAAAAACCGATTGGAACAAAAAAGGAACTATAGGTGGGAAGGTACTATTCATCAGACCGAATCACACACTTTCCCAGCTGCGATAAGTGTGAATAAATGCATCTCGCCTAGAAGCGCCCGGAAATCTATAAACGTTTAACCATGTTCACAGAAATAGAAAAGGTGATGGTTTATTCGGTATGAGATGACTCCTGTTTCTATCACCTTCTTTTTTACAGCATCTTTTCACCTCGATCCCTTCATCTTTATTGTTTTTTTTTCTTGTGTAGATATATACAAAACATAGAACGTATGCTGTGTATGTATGAGTTGAGAATTTCTCTAGGAATTCAATCTCATATTTGAGAAGAAATAGTGGTATAATATAGAACGAAAGGGTTGCGCTGCAAACAGGGTGTCTCAAAATGTAGTTGAAAAATGAAAAACTTTTTTAAAACATTAAAGTTAAGCAAAATCTTAAAAATCAAACTAACAGAAAAACTCGATTTTGTTTTGTAAAAACTCGAATATAAATTTCACTCAAAAAAATTAAAATCGCCTCATAAAGTCCGTGACCGTGACCATAACACAACACATAAGTATTTTCTAACTTAAGAACTCTAGGAGACACAATTAGGTAATAGGTATCTGCTAAAAATTGGTACTTATAATAAACAAGCATTAAAATTTTTCAAGTATCAAATACTTAAAGAGAACTCGAAGCTTGAGTACTACCTTGAATTGCTTAAAGAACTTGGAAATCGAACTCTCAAATTGATACGCCAATTAAAAAAAACTATTGTCAGGACAATATAATAAATAAAATAAATTAGGTGGCGCAAAAGTCCATGAAGAACCATGGCCTAGTGACTTTCAACTCTCAACCATTCCTGTGTGCGAGTAATGTTGTCAGAGATGGAAGGGACCTACAGTTTATATGCCGAATCCGAACGGCTAATTTGAGAAAGCACTTTTCATGACAAGAATTACTCTTGGAGGATTTGTCAACTCCTCGCAAGAGGCAGTGAAAAAAGTTAGGTGGCACAGGCAGGGATTGAACTCAAGACCCCTTGCATGACAGTCCAACGCACTAACCATCACACTACGGGTACTACAGAGAATCTAAAAAGCAAGTACTTAAATCCTTAAGAGTTTAAAGTATTGCTCAACTATTTAAGTACGTATGATACCTTAAAAATTGTAAAAATATTAACGTTCTTAAGTACAAGTCCGAGTATTGATACTGGCATATGTAGATACTTTAAATTTTTCGGCACTGATTAGAAATCTTCTTCAACTCTAAATTTAAAAATCCTAATATTATAGGAAACAAACTCAAACTCGATTTTTGAAATCAAAAAGTTTTAACATAATCACCCTGTTAAGTCCTATCTATATACGAAACTTCATACATATACACCAGAGCTAAAGAATAGAATGGATTTTTGCTCCAAATGACTGATTCCATTAAATCAGCACTTGGTTTTTGTGATTGTAATGAAATTCCTCATCGTGATGGTTGGCTTGGCTTAAGCTAAAGCATTCAGAGTTATTCTAAAAGGAGTAAACGTCTCATCGTCATCGTCATTTTCATTCTCATCGTCATCGTCGTCGTCGTATAGTCGAGTTAGTTGGTCTTGGTAGTCGTCAATTCGCACATCACAAGAGTAACGCAAAATATGGAAACCGAATCATTCCTTTACACATATAGGAGGGAATAGGAAGCTATTGCAGGCAACAGCACTAGCAGCCCAGCGCCAGCGCCAGCAGCAGCAGCATATCAACATCATCAAGCACCATCCTACCACCAGCCAACATCGAGATCGGGAGTCTAATAAATGTGCGGAATGTGATGACAGCAAAGTGACATGTGGTTTTGTTGATGATTGCACACTAAAGTTTCGTTACCATACCACGTTTTCTCTTCAAAATTGTGAACAAATTAATTGCATGACAAATGGTGAATAATGGAATTTAATGTTAAATTTTGTTTTTTGTTTTTTTTCTTATTTTGTTGCTCCTTTGAAGTTTTTCATTTAAAATTAATGGTGACAAAATTAAAAATAAACAACTTAGAGAATTTTTAAAAATTTAAATTTGTAACTTTAAAAAACACGTTTCTTACTTTAGAATACTTTTTTTTTATTTACTCACAAGAAAACGACCCCTGATTTGATTTGTCAAAAAAATAATAAATCCTTATTTTAACCCTTTCGGTACGAGAGTGGTACAGAACAAAGAATATTTATATGTAAATGTCCCACTCCCGTCCCGAAAGGATTAAAGCAAAATTGCTCCTCTTAGTTAATACAGGAACTCATGGGACAGGTTTGCTACCGAAGATTTCTCAAAGCATCAAAGGTAGAACCTATGATTTGGATATTTTAGTTGCTTTTTATTGTCTAGAGACTAAAGACGTCATTTTTAATAAGTTCCAAAAATGTCCCAAACATTCTAAGTGCCAATATTTCGTTTTTCGCATACAACTTGTTATCTTCTTAAAGTTCTCACATTATCGTCATAGTGATATGATGCTGATAAGAAAAATAATAATTTGTATCAACTTTGCTTATTCTTACTTTTTTTAAATGACGAAATTTACAAAACAGAATTTTTAGTTCAAATAATTTTATTTAAGAAGCAAATAATTTGTATTTCATACCATCAACCTACAAGAAAAAACCCTTATATGATACATTATACTTAAAAAATAAAAATTGCACAAAAACCCAAAGGCGATAGGTATAAATAAAATATATAATTTAAGAAATTAAGAATTAGCTCATTATCAGAATAAGAACATCTTCTAAAAAAAAATTTGTTGCAAATTATAAATTACAAGTTACAATTGAGTTGCTTAACATTAGCCTCATCATGAAGCCTAACTGTAGAATAATGCCTTGGCAAATTTAGCATTCATTTTAAAATTTTGTTTTGCACTTTTTGAAGCTTTTTTAAGTAGGTTTCAGCGCAGTCAAACCACACGGGAGCACCATAAGTACATAAGTATAGGCTGGAAAATAGTTTTGAATATCAAAATTTTATTATGCACACCAGGAGCTGATTTGCGGTTTATGGACGGGTATAAAATTCGTATTAAAAGATTAGTTTTGTTAATCGTGTTGGCGATAATATATTTGTCAAAAGTCAGTTTCTTGTCAAGTGTTGCCCCTAGGTATTTTTAGTTTTCAGACCAAGTGATATCGACGGAGTTTAGCTGTAACAAAGTTTTGGCAACAAATTTGATTTTCTTCGCCGAGAAAACCATATGGCTTGCGATTTTTGAGCATAAACCTATCGGTAAGCATAAAACTTATGGGAATAGTTTTGTTGGGTATTAAGTGAGTATTGTAGACTACTGAGAGCACATTGAGGTTAGACGAAAAAAGTGATGTGTCGTCAGAAAACATAGCAAATTTAGTGTTTGCGTACAAAGATGGCAGGTCAGACACATAAACGTTGAAAAGTATATGTTCCAGCACATACCCCTGTGGAACTCCACTAACTATGTCATAGAGAATAGAGTTTACACTGCCTACGTATACAGAAAATATTCTGTTATTGATGCATTTTTGAGGACTTGATGAGGATGTACTGGATGAGTTCCAGAAACTTTACACCTTTACACAAGCTTTCTATGTGCTTCTTTAAGACTTCCTGCTTATTTAAACTAGTTTCAAAATAAAAGGTTACCATTCGACTTGAAAGGGAGTTGTTTTTCTTTGTATTGTGTTTGAATAATATTTAACATTAAACCAAGGAATACAAGTCAAAGAATTGTAAAAGAATCAGAATCACATTAAATTAAATTTGTAAAATTAATGCAAAGCGAGATTTTATTTTCTTAAAAAATGTTTTTAAAAAAATGTTTGTTAAAAATATAAAATTATATTGACACCATTATTTAAATTGTAGGAAACAACTTCATATGTAAACATTTACAGGTTTCATATTAAATTCAATTTACTTCACCAGGACGATATTATATAAACTAATCTATCTATACTAATATTATAAATGCGAAAGTAACTCTGTCTGTATGTCTGTTACTCAATCACGCCTAAACTACTGAACCAATTTGCATGAAATCTGGCATGGAGATATTTTGATATCCGAGAAAGGACGTAGGCTACTTTTTACCCCTGGAAAATGACGCATTTCCATGGGAAAATTCAGGTGTGCCGATCGCTTTTACGCCTAAGCTACTGAACAGATTTAAATGGAATTTGGTAAGGAGATAGTTTGAGACTTAAAAAAGGACATGAGTTACTTTTGACCTCAGGAAAACAACGCATTCCCATAGGAAAGGACAGCGCACTCGGTTTTGAAACTGCCGTTGAACTTAGCTCATGAGGAAACGCCAGTATGTAATATCAGCAAAAGAAGTGAGCGTGGAAGAATGTTGCAGCAGTATAAATTGTTGGTTTGGGATGAATGTACAATGTCCCACAAAAAAGCAGTTGAAGCACTAGATCATATACACTGAAAGATATCAAGAACAACCGGGCTATCATGGGAGGGATGGTGGTTCTCTTAGCTGGCGATTTTAGACAGACCCTGTCGGTAATTACTAGAGGTACACCTGCAGATGAAATAAACGCATGTTTAAAAGCATCTGTGTTATGGGTACAATGTACATGTATAAAAGTTTTGTCTGACTACGAGCATGCGAGTACAGCTACACAATGATTCTCAAGCAGGACAATATGCCGCTGCTCTTCTAAAAATCGGAGAAGATTGTATTCCAACAGATTGTAACGGCTCGATTACGTTGAGTCATGAATTCTGTCAAATCGTCTGTAGCACAGATGAATTAAAAAGTAATGTCTCTCCAAACTTGCATATAAATATGGGCAATCGGGAGTGGTTGTGTGAGAGGGCAATTTTTTCTATAACTTATGAGCTAGTTAGCCAGATAAACGAACAAATTATGTCGAACGTGGAGGGAGATATCGTCGAGTACCTCTCAGTAGACAACGTTATGGACACGGAGAAAGTAACATCATAGAGTTTCTTAATTCTTTGGAATTATCAGGGGTGCCTTCTCATAAGTTGAGATTGAAGGTTGGTGTTCCAGTCCTGTAAATGAGAAATCTTGACGCACCAAAGTTATGTAATGGTACACGGCTACAGATTACTTACCTAGGACGAAATATTATAAAAGCTATAATCATGAGTGGAATAGCAAAAGGAAAAAATGTTTTAATTCCCCGCATTCCGCTAATTCGAAACGATTTGCCGTTTCAGTTTAAAGGGGTGCAGTTTAATCTGAAAACAGCATTTGCAATAACAATAAATAAAGCTCAGGGGCAAACGCTGAAAGTTGCAGGTGTAAATTTGGAAAAAAACTGTTTTTCCCATGGACAATTATATGTAGCGTGCTCACGAGTCTCAAACCCACAGAATCTTTACGTTCTGCCCAAGGAAGAAAAAACAAAAAACATCGTATATAAAAATGTATTGCAGTAACCTATCTTCTTCTTAAAATGTATTAACCTAACCTAACCTAACCTATGACAATAACACTAAGTATGGCCTCATCCCATCTCGGCACAATTCAAATATAAGTAGAAAAAAGTACAACTCAGGTTTTTCATACTACTATCCAAAAAAACTACCTAATGTAGACGAAGTCGCGGGTAAAAGCTAGTACTTCTAATATAAAAATAAATATATATGTATAATATAAAGCGTTAACGAACATTTCAGCATTGAGCTTGAACTTAATAAAATATTCAACTTCTATGACATTTAAAAGAACCAGTGTGCCAGAGGTTGCAAAATTAACAACCTCGATTGAAAGGAAAAACACAAACGCTCAACGCATGTTATTCAAAAAATTAAATAAATTCAAAACTCTTGAATAACTTTATGTACTCACCCGGATTTTCTGAAATTTTGAATAGCTTCATTACTAATATGTTCTAAATATCTGTACCTACCAATCTGAGCAATTTTTAATATTTTAACTGGCCTGCACTAGCAACTTGAAAAATAAGTCGTATTTTTGTTGTTTAACTAAACAGGACGCAATACTTATTGATTTTTTTTTTTAAATTAAATAATTTATACTAAAATAAATTAAGGAATCCTAAAATTGTAATACGAAATGAGCTAAAAAAGTACGTATACGCCTCAGTATAACATACTAACTATTTACCTTACATAAAGTGACCATTAAAAGTTTAAGGAAATCCTTAAAAAGTATTTATATGTTTTCTTGATTGAGTCAACATTGATTGAATATCTGCACAAGATAAAGAGTACGACTGGGTCGTGTGAACTTGTTCCTGTATCCAAAGGCTCTGTTTATAAATAGTACTTACATATATTTTAAAATAAATAAAGTGCACGACTGGGTCGCACGAACTTGCTCCTGTATGCAAAGAGTCTGTTTAAAAAAGTATCTATATAATATTTAAAAATATACCTGTAAAATAAGTTTGTCTTCAAAGATATAAATGCCATTTGATTTGTCGAAAAAACCTCCATTTTTCAATTTTTTGCGAGGGGGTTACATTTAATACAGTTAAAATAATTTAAAAAAAACTAATTTAAGATTCAAAATTTTACCTGAAAAATAAGTTTGTCTTCAAAAATTTAAATGCCATTTTATAAATCAAAAAACCTTTGATTTTTCAAATTTTTTTTTTGAAAATCGTTAGAGCGGTTTTTTTTTAAATTAATTTTTTATATACAAAATTTTTCAATTTTGTTCTAAAAATATTTTTGGTATTCAGTTATTTAGTGTCTATTTTTTGTGGGGCTACGTCAAGTCTAAAGTCTACACAAATAAGCCAGCAACTATTCCAGCTTTGGAAGACAACATTTCCGAAGAAATTCGGGCTATTCCGGCCGAAATGCTCGAAAAAGTTACCCAAAATTGGACTTTCCGAATGGACCACCTAAGACGCAGCCGCGGTCAACATTTAAATGAAATTATCTTCAAAAAGTAAATGTCATGGACCGATCTAACGTTTCATATAAAGAATCGATGAGATTTTGCAAATTTTATGCGTTTTTTTTAAAAAAAAAGTTCTCAAGCTCTTAAAAAATCACCCGATACAAATTGAATGAATGAAATTAATTTGAAATCATTATCTTCTTTTGTTCACGAGATATCGAGAACCGAATATCAATTTTGAACAATTTTGGAAACTGTTTTTTGTAGATTTTAATTTTGTACGAAAAAAAAACGGACTGTTGGATTTTTATAAAAAATTTACTACATGTCGAAAACAATATTTTCTGTGAGGTAAAATAAGTTTGAAGCCAATTTTTTTTAATTTTTGAAAAGATATTTGAGTCAAACGTAATTTTTTACTTAGTTTTATTATTGTTTTTTAGGTTTTTATTTTTTGTAAGAAAACTGTCAGTTCGATTTTTCTCAAAATTTTATCGAATGTTATAAACAATATTTTTTATAAAATGAAATTAATTTGAAGCCTATATCTCAAATTTTTGAAAAGATATTTGAGTCGGAAATCAATTTTTAGAAATGCTTTTTTAAGGTTTTTAAGGTTTTTAATTTTTGTAAAAAAACTGTCAATTCGATTTTTCTCAAAATTTTACTGAATGTTGACAGCAATATTTTTTTTAAAAGATAAAATAAGTTTGAAGCCATTATCTCAGAGATTTTAGTCTTATTTTTTTTTTTTAAACTGTCAATTCGATTTTTCTCAAAATTTTACCAAATGTAGAAAACGTTATTTTTCGTTGCACAAAATTGTTTTGGAAATAAAATCGTTTTTTGTTCATAAAATTTACTAGGTGACAAATATTTTTTTTTCAGTTTTTTTGATTTATAAAAAATTGGTTATTGGAATTTTTCCAAAAATATATTTGTTTGGTATCGCGACACAATATATATCTAATATTAAATTCAATTCAAGTCTCTAGCGTTATTGGTTCGTGAGATATTTCGGGTTAACCAAAATTTTCACCTTTTTTTAAACTGCTATGGTAAAAAAAAACCACTCACCAATTTTTTTGAGAGTCTTTTCTGCATCTTTCTGCATTATTATCTGTATAACAAAATTTATTTCAAGTCGATATCTCTACTGGTTCTTGCGCTATGGACGACGGAAAAAACGTCGTGAACGTATGGACGTACGGACGTACAAACGTACGTACACAGCACACGCACGTACAGATATCTCTCTAAAAATCTTTTATTTTGACTCTAAGGACCTTGTAACGTCGAGAAATATCAAAATTTTCAATTCGACAAATCGGACCGATTACATAAATTTCCTATGGGAAGTTAACAAATGCCTAACTCGAATTTGCTTAAAACCTTTTTTGAACGCAATTGAGCCAGTGGTATGGGCTGAAGGAGCGAGGACAGACAGACAGATAGACGGAGCGAATTGGGGACCCATGTTTTTCGACTTCTCTATCATTGTAATGCAATGTTATCATTGTAGTACCCTGGCATGATGGTTAGTGCGTTGGACTATCATGTCAGAGGTCTTGAGTTTTATCCCTGTCTGTGCCACCTGGTTTTTTTTCACGGATACTGCCTCTTGCGAGGAATTGACAAATTCTCCAAGAGTAATTCTTGAAATCTCACATTAGATGTTCGGTTACCGAAAATCCACAATGACTTTGGATGCCGTGAACGCTCTTGTAGATTGCTATCACCACCAAATTGATTATTTTTCCTATTAACGTTTCCATTCACACGGAAATGAGATAGTTAGCCTTCTTAATAGTATGATTATGGCAACCATATGGCCCTAGTGCATAACCCCTTAGCTCACTTAGCAATATACTTTCATTGGAATGTATTGCTTTCCTGGCCTAGAATTTTTACAAATAAATTAAAATAAAAATAACAAACATTTCAAAAAACAATTGTTGAATATTGACACCTATCAACTTTGAACTTTTCAGCCTTCAAAGTTTACCACTCTGACTAAGGAACAAAATTTTCAGATTCATTAAAATTTATTATTCAAAAATAACACCGCATCCTTCAATATGGTTCATTATTTTCATATTAAGCGGAAGATATTTGCAAGTACAGCAAAAAATCTTACAAACTAATCTCAATACTCAATCATCAATTATTTGTCAAATAATTGACATTGACATGATCCTTGAAAAAACAAACAAACAAAATAATAATCATTCACTTTAAGATTCTTTTTTCTTATTTTTTTGTTGGTTTGTTTTAATAAATCCATCCCATTTCTTCTCTGTCTCTCCTTCACTCTGTTGAAGACATAATCAACTCGAACTCGATTTCCTTGAAAGAGGAGATTTTGCCTATTAAAAATAAAAGCCGCACATAAACGATATAGGCATGGCATAAGGCATAACACATTATGTATCTATGGGATATAGAACAAGCAAAGCAACTTCTTCTTCATTTATAATGTCGGATCTGAATTCATAATAAGCTTTGACGTGTTATATGAACCAATGTTAAATGTTGCCATACATACACATACACTTAAACATACACATACACATGGATTGTAGAATGTGTACAAAATAGAAAATTGGGCAAAATTCCAAACAAAAATTTGATTGTCGCCAAAGCTATTTCCAATGTCGCTAATCAATCAAATCCACCCAAAGCACAAAACATACTCGTTCATCCTCATACGAAATGTTGTATGTATGTATGTATGTCCATTCCTCTCGTGATGTCTATAAATCTATAACATGCGAGTAAAAAAGGATGTTGTTCATATACAAACAAACATACATGCATACACATCCCGACATATACGTGCTTGTGTGATCTAAATGTGGACATCAATCAAATTCACCGTTGAATGCAAAGAATTGAATGAAATAAAAGAGAAGAAAAAAAGGAAGAATTTCTAGGGGAAAAAAATCATAAAAGAAAACCTTCAACATAAGAGGAGCGCACGCCAGCTCGAGTATATCCAGAGGATCAGGATGAGAGGAAATTTCTATTTTGCCATCAAAAGAAATCTCCCATAAGGACCTTCCAGTGAAAAATCCTATACAGAGCGACGAGAGAGGTGCGAGGCAGGCTGATGGGAGATTTTTTAGAAGAGAGCAAAAGGAAATCAGCAGTGCACAGCGGGGCTTAATGTGTAGTTGATATTCCCAATAACAGCAAATCATCATTAATCATGATTTTGAATTGAATCCAACATCCAAGTCAAAACTAAAATGAAAATGAAAACGAAAACAAAATTGGCAGAATAAGGAGCAGGACTATACGGGATAAAGTGATATTATGCTAGAGCAGCATAATATCACAACTAAACCAAAATGAATATCGATGATGGGTGACGTGTGCGATCTATCTATAAGAACAACGAAGAGAGGGGGTTGCCGATAGGGTGGGTCTAAATAGTGGTGGTGCATTCATAACATTCAAATGACATTCTACTCTACAGTGGTATGTATATGTGTGTGCGAGTTTTCCCGTACCAATTGCCATAACACAAAATGCATTTTCGAGCATAAAGTTTCAGATCCTTGATGCATCATGAGTGGAGATACGATACGGCCTTTAAGATTTAACGAGAGATAAAGAGTTCAAGCTGCAATATTCCTCGACTACCTACCTCCTATTCCTCCCTCCCATGCGATGTGAAGATGAGCCGATATTCTTTTGAAACATTACCTTTTAATTTGAATTCGAAAAGCTGGATGAAAAAAAATGAAAATAAAAATAAAAATACAAACAAAAAAAACAAATTCAATCCGGATTCAGGTCGAGATCGAAGACTAAAAACATTGATTTTGAATCAAGAGCACTATACGATTGGCATGAAATTAATACCTTTGTTCCTTTGTCATTTATAAATCAATAAGAGTGGTAGGTAGGTAGCTGCATCATAAAATTCACACACGCACACTCACACAAGTAGATGCATGTTGGTATTTTCAATTCCAGGCTTAAGGACGATTGTCTTCACTGTATGATGATGAGCCTATATCTGGGTATAGGATTTATAAGATTTTGATCCAATACGACACAACTATGGCATAAATGAAATAAATATTCATATCCTAATTCTTCTTCTCCTTTTCTTCGTCCTGGCTCAGTAAAGGTAGGCACTGAGGAAAAAAATTAAATAAAATTGATTTCATAAGCAGAATTCAATACCAAGTTTTCTGTTTATTGCAATTCTCAAGAATGCTCTAGAGAATCAATAAAATTGTGTACCTAATGATGATGATTTTATTTATTTTTTTTTTTTTTGGAGCTAGGTACCCATATTTTCTATCAAAGGATAAATGATTGATTATAATGATTGGAATACCATTTATTGATTTAAAAGCTATGCATCAGTAGGAATATGATTTTCGGTATGAAAATGGCTGTTAGGTAAAATTTAACAAATTGGTATTTGAAAAGGATTATAATAATGCAAAGGAAAGTGTATAGTAGTCTTTTTGAGGTACTTCTTAGTATATCTATTGCTTCTAGCGAACTCACCAACTAAAGGGTAATATCTAATGATAAGCACGCCATACTTCATTAAGCTTGTTTTAAATATATAATTATCGGAATAAAATGGAATTTTTCTTTTGAAAATGAAAGAATTTGTTTTTTAAATGAGGTTTGTAAAAGTCACTGATGAACATCAATTCAATTTTGAGAAACATTTTTGAAACATCGCCTTCTCTGAAACCTTTGAAACATTAAAATTATTATCATTTTTCTAGTGAAACCCCAGAAAGGGACTATTAAATTTTTTAAGGGCAAAAGTAGATAATCCTGTGTATTCTATTGATTTTACAAAAACCATACATTTAATTAGAGTTTTCTTAAAATATATATTTATATGCGATGTTACTTTTTTTCTTTCTAAGTAGTAAATTTGATCATAAACTGATAGCTAGATATGAAGTTATAAAATGATGTGAACTCTTATTCAATGTGAATTGTATAAAATAAAAACAGAATAAGAGTAAATAGAAATTTTCTATTTCTAAGCACTTTTTGAAATTCCAATGCAAGTAAGGATATGGTATTTTGCAGAATAGAAATTCAATGTGAGTTATTTTATATCGAGAATTTTTATTCAAAAATACAATGAGCATTTATAATTATCAGAAATGTTTTAACTAATTTTTTTTTATTGAAACGACCTTTTACTATTTACTATGTAATCACATCACATTACTTTTAAGGAAAACGAGAGCAGCTTAAAAATTTGTGTTGAAACAGGAATGACCTTACTTGACTACTATTTTATTTTTGTGATAATACAAAGAAATATTTCATTTTAATGTTTTAGCGAAAAACAGTATCCAACGAAAATATTTTAGTACAAAAAATTCTTTTTTTTTTAAGTGCGTATACGTCAAAGTGAACCTACAAAATATTTATACATTTATATCCAACAAATATCTTGAGAGTTTAAATGTTTATAGATAAATTAGGTGGCACAACAGTCCGTTGAGAACTAGGGCCTAGTGATTTACAACTTTCAACCATTCCTGTGTGCGAGTAATATTTTCAGGGATGGAGGGGACCTACAGTTTTTAAGCTGAATTCGAACGGCTAATTTGAGAAAGCACTTTTCATGACAAGAATTACTTGGGTACTACTTTACTACTTTATGGATGAAGCTTATTTTGAGTTTGCGGTCCTTAGAACAATATTCACTGAGTGAGTAACAATTGTAATAGCTAAACATTTATCACATCAGAAATGTCACAGGATCAAAACTCCATAGGTAAAAACTTTACAATAAACATGCACTTGGGTGTCATTTATTGAATTTTAAAAAACTCATAAGCCGAAAGTCCATTTTAGAATTTTACCCTCAATTTACAATTTGACTTGGATAAGATTTATATACATAAGTTAATTTTTGACTTAAACAATAATTCAATGATGCCTTATACAAATGATTTAGGCTGTTATGGGAAGCTAAAAAAACTCTTTAAGATATGCAATCACAAGTTGTATGTTTCCAAAATAGCTTTCCAAGAACAGTGCCAGAAAACCTTATTTACTTATTCACATAAATTAGTTATAACTCTGTTAAGTTAACAATTGTTTATCATGCATTTTTCTTCTTCTTTGTGTGGAATTTATTTTGTTTGAAAAGTACTTTTAACTTTACTTACATCCTACATCGAGATTCGAACTCAATTCCTCCTGATTAAAATTCTAGCAACTCAGCCATATCGATAATCAAATCAAGAGTCTACAAATTTGAATGACTAATTGATACATTAAGAAGAGGTCTATATATTTGTCTATTCAAATCATAAATAAGGAGATAACTATTGGTTTTGAAAAAGAAAAACAAAATTGTAATCGAACACAATGTTGGGGTTTTTTTTATGTAAGTGACAGGCAGACAAAAGATTATTAATACCCTTTACATGTTTAAGGCGAGCTTAACTAAAATAGGAAAAGATTGGTCTTAAAGTTTTAAATATCACAATAGGAGGGAAAAATAGAGTTGGGTTATGCATTCCACATTAGTTTAGATAAGTTTATTTTTTCGATATGTTATACACATTTAGATACAATATCTTATTTATTGTGATAGCTCTACCGTGCATTTAAGGTATAAAAGCTAACATAATAATTCTCAACGCAAAAATAAAAATATAAGTAAGTAAGTAAGTAAGTAATTAATTTTATTTACACATTAATTTACAATTAAATAACAAAAATGAATTTAAAAGTTATGGCTAAGCCGTCAGCCTGGTTAGCAAATTTTTAAATGTGTAATTGAATATAAAAATTAATTTTCAAAACAAGAATTTAGAAAAAACAATAAATATTTAAACGTATTCTGAAATTAATAACATTCTATATTTATAAATAGATTTTAAATAATTACTTATTTTTTTCCACTCGCAGGTGTTTAGTAGATCAATAGTCTCTTTCATGGATAATGAATGTTTTCCGAAGAAAATTAACCTTTGTGGTCTGAGTATTGGGCATATACTTATAAAGTGAAAGCAATCCTCTTTCGCGTGTAGATTACACAGGGAACAAAATTGGTTGAAGCTTCCATTGTAAGGGTTGCCATTTAAAGAGAGAACCTCACACCTTGCTTTAAATATCAATGATATTTCACTATAGTTTAGTGAGTCATGAAAGTAGTTTCTTTTGTTCAAGTTGAAATTAAGTTGGCTGTATAGTATCCTGCTTTCAGACTCACGAGCCATTCTGATGAACGTATCACGAGTGATGTCTTCATGTTTTTGAATAATGCGGTATAGTTGATCTTTCAGATTACCTATGTTGCATAAATCAATTTGAAAGGTTTCTCCACAAGTGTTACCAAGAGTTTGCCACCTTGCATACCACCAGTCTTTATTTCTCATCTCATACAAAAAGAGTTTCTTTGAAAGTCTGGATTCACCATATTGACTGCATACCTTAATTATGAACTCGGCTTGTGATTTAAGTGTATATGTTAAGATTTTTGGCAGTCCGGTTTCTAGGTAAATAGCGTAACTAGGTGTATTTTGGGGCAGGTTAAAAAGCTTTTTGTTGTTTGAAATTTAAGTTTGAGTCCAGTTTAACTCCCAAGTTTTTAACATCTTTAACCGATTCCAGAGGATGCCCATCATACTTCCATTGTCTTTCAGTGTGAACTCTTCCGGATCGTGCAAAAACCATTATCTTTGACTTTTCTGTATTGATTGTCAGTCCCCATCTTTTGCAGTAACATGATAAGCGATTAATCATTAGTTGCATGTGTTCCGGCGATTCAGAGAGTATGACTAGGTCATCTGCATACAGCAACACATTTATTGTGACATTCGCAATCCTTACACCTCCAGGCAGTTCATCTACTATGTCGTTTATAAATAAGGAAAACAACAGTGCACTGAGAAGACATCCTTGCTTCACACCTGTATTTGTGCAAAACCATTCAGAATAAGAGGTGCCATTCCAAACTGCTGCAGTTGTATCCGTGTACATATTTTTAACCACATTAATAAATTTTGAGGATATGCCAATTTGAGAGAGCTTGTAGAAAAGCGCATTTCTATTAACAAGGTCAAAAGCTGCTTTGAAGTCGACAAAAAATGAATATATTTTTTTGTTCCTTGCATGAAACGCTTTGACAATTGATGAAAGTGTAAAAATCTGATCAGTCGTTGAATAATTCTTTCTAAAGCCAGCTTGTAGCTCTGTAAGAATACTTTTCATTTCTACCCACTTTTCCAACCTTTTTACCAAAACACCGCAAAATATTTTTGATATCACATTCATGAAAGAAATTCCTCTATAATTTTCCACAACGTCAAAAGAGCCCTTTTTGTGTATGGGAAATATCACAGATTTTTTGAACGAGGAAGGTATTTCGACTGTAGAGAAGATTTTATTAAAGAGAATTTGAAGGTTATTCCAAAATGTAGGTGTTGCATGTTTGAAGAATTCGTATGGGATACCGTCTTCCCCTGGAGCCTTTCCATTTTTCGCATTAAATATCACGGATTGTATTTCATCAATTGATAATTCAACGTCTAAAATTTCATCAAGAGTTAGTGGTTCAGCATAGAAGAACGTCAAATTATCATCGTTGGAGAGAAGAAGTCTAAAATGTGCTGCAAGATCTTCAGCAGATACACCTACGCCAATCTTAAAACTCATTCCATTGATTTCCCTCGCAATTTTCCAGAATTCTTTCGAGTTTTGTGTTTGACCTAATGTTAAGGCTTGTTGATTTTCAAATTCGATTTTCTTTTGAAAACACAAGTTTTTGTAATATATATTACTTTCAACGTACCAATTTTTTATACAATCATTATTGGTAGATCGCAGGGCTCGAAGAAGGGCAAATGATTTAGTACGTGCTTTCCAGCATTCTTTATCGAACCATTTTTGTTTAAAAGATACTTTCTTCGTGCCTGTAGTTTTGTTTGGTGCGGCGCTTTGAATAGACTCAGTAAGTTGATTAGATAGTGCATCTGTGGACTCTGTATTCAGCTCGTTGTTTATAAAGAAACCATCTAATTCACGCTGATAAAATGCTATTTGTTCATTTTTCCAGTGAAGACGAGGAAGCAGGCGAAGATTCATTCCTGGGGGTGAAGATTCATATGGGACGTTTACTTCAATAGGCATGTGATCTGAAAAGGTCTCGCAACCAACTTCGAATTTATGGATCCTTTCGATCCAGTCATTGTTAACGGCACAAAAGTCGATGACAGATTTTCCTTGCCCTCCAATGAAAGTGAAATGTCCCTCCATATCACCTTCCGTACAGCCATTCAAAACTATCAAATCATACAATTGCAGTAACTGAAGAAGATCTAGCCCATTCTTATTACAAATAACGTCCGCTGAGTTCCTGATAGCAAGAGAAATTGAAGTATTCGATATATTTGTTGATGTTGTTGTTTGCGAATTACCAATTCTCGCGTTCAAATCTCCAATCAGTAAAACACTCTTGCTAGCTAGAATTTGCATTATATTATATAAATTTTCAAAATCATTTGCCCATTTATTGCAATTTATGTAATAAGGGATGATACACATATTCTCCTCCTTCAGTAATTTTACTATTGTTGTACCCTCACACTCACCAAAAGTGTATGTATTTAAGACTGATGTTCTTATGCCATATAGACTACCTCCACTTGCACGACCTTTGACAGAAGTTTTAATTGCTTCACCCCACAAAAGCTTATACCCACAAAAATATTTTTCAAATTTGGTAAAATTTTCATTTGTAACGTGAGTTTCGAACAAAAAAAATATTTCAAAATTCTTAACATATTCAAAAAAGTTTAAAAACAAAAGTTTATTATTTAATCCTGCAATATTGTAAGATAAAATTTTTAAATAATTATTAGTATTAATTTGGCTGACGGCATCAAAATCTCAATTCTTAGCTGATCTATTACAATTATTATTTTTAAAATTTGTATTTTTATGATTTTGGTTTTCATATAACATCTCTGGATCATCTAGTACATTCGGCCCAACCTGACGTCTGCTTGACAGTGTGCTCTTGTTGATAGAAGTGACAACTTCAAAGTTTAAACTTCCAAAAATATTTTGCAATTTTGTTTCTCCGTCTGTATTTTGATATTTAAGGATATTATTTTTGTTTAAATAAAATATTTTATCACGAATTATCAGTGTATTATTTTTAATTGATATTATTTCATCTGGGTTGCGTGTTCTTATCGCTTTTCGATAACCAAGTAGGATGCGGTGTTTGAGTTGAGCTTGTTTACTTAAATCGCGCTGAATAAAAGAACCTGTGCCTTTCAGTTTGTGTGCATTTTTTAACATTTTTGTTGCAGTTTCGTTAGATCCCGTGTTTAATTTCATTTTAATGAAGTTGTTGTTTTCACTAAGCTTAACTGCTTGTGACATTGTAGGAGCGTTGTTATCCAACAAAAGTTGGGTTATGCCTTCAATTTTTTCTTGTGGATTAAAAATATAATATTTTTAAATAATTAAAGATTAATTCTCGATATGCGGTTAAAAAAATTTCATCTATACCTGGCAGTACGTCTGACATTAAGCTCAAGGGTAAACTAATGAGCATTAATTGAAAGTGCCAGTATTACGGCCAAATTGTTTGAGTGGTGAATGCCACTGGATAATTCGACAGAATATTGTTTGTAAGAATATCGTTAAAACAACTAAATGCAGTGTTGCGGTGGTGTTCAAGCGATGTAAATTTTTCAGTTATATTTCTATCGCCTATCATTTTCAAAGCTCCTTTTTCTATTCAAAATATGCAAGTTAAATTCATAAGTATTGAACAAATGAAGGCTTTTTAAGCTTTACCCAGATCAGAAGGAGTGACAAATGTCTTCCACCATATTAGAAATCCTAAGCGTCTATGAATATAAGAAAGAGAGTCGGAGACATAACGTAGCCCTGAGGAACATAAACATTTATTTTATGAGTTTCAGACTTGAAACCATCCCATACAACTTGTATTGAACGGTTAGAAGGGTAGTTTCTAATCCAACGAAGAAGAGATTCATGAATACCATTTTTGATAAGAGAGCTGGTTGCCAAACGGTATCAAATGCTTTTGAAATATCAAGTGCAATAATCTTTATTCTTCCAAAACGATGTAAAGGTTTGTTTGACTGTTAGTTTAGATAAACCATCAAATAACCGTTGGACCTATTGCTACGAAAGCCATATTGCCGGTCATAAAGAAGCTTTCGTTTTTCGATATATTTTTTAAGTTGATATTTAATAAGCGTCTCATGCAAAGAAGGGACGTGAGTGCATTAGGAAGATATTGAGAGATTGAAAAATACTGTTTTCCATCGTCATCGAAAAGATGAAAAAGCTTACGCAGTAGTTTTGCCAGGATAATAAAACACCTCCTCAGAACAATAAGGGGTATACTAGGGAGTGCCATTGTAAACGACGGTTGGAACCGAGGATGATGACGTGGTGTTACGTAAGTTTTTACAAATGATCAAACATTTGTACTACCCTTGGGTAGTATTTTCTGCCTTAATTTCTGGTCATGTAAGAATATGGTTAATCGAATATGATTGTTACAGTTCTTCTAACTTATATAAAGTATAGGAACAGAAACTTACATCTCTGACCCATATAACTTCCTTACAGCTCTAATCAAAGCATGAGTTTTCGTTAGGTTAGGTAAGGTTTCTTATTTCCAAAAAAATTACGTTTGTTATTATAATATCTGTAATATAGAATTTATATTGAATCAACAATATACGCATTATTTTCGATATGTTTATCTGCACGACTAAGTTTTGATTACCAATTAATTCTTATAAATACATTCACACGTTTTTTATTTATAAACTTAAATGGAATAGTCGATGAAGTTTGAAATTTTACAATATGAACTTTTACAGCAAGAATGTGGGATTTAGAATTGCTACTTTTGTTTAAAAATTTGACATAATGTATTAATTTTACAGAGGCGTCCACTTTTCTTTTGCACTAGTGCTGTAGCTAGAATCCTAAAAAATCTCAAAATACACAATTAATACGCTGCGTAAGTTTATATCAATCCTAATATTAAGGCTCCTTCCGAGTAGATAGCAAACAGTATTTGTTCAGTCTATATACCCAACAAATTTGAATCATTCTTTCTTCTAGTTATCTTTTCTAATATAGGCCTACTAATAATTGTTTCGATTGTATTTTTAGCGTTTCCCATTTATTTTTCGACTCACATCTCTCTTCATCTTATGTAGAACCACAAAGAAAAAATTTAATAAATTCATTAAATTCCAACCTAAGCAACATTCTAATCACAATCGTTTGGAATTTAATGCTTCATAGACCCAATGCTAGTTTTTATCTTTAAAGACATTTTCCAAACTAAACATTTCAAACCACTTCTAATGCCGAAGATATTTGGGTTTTCTGAGACTATTCAAGACATTACATTTTTCTCTCCTTCCAATGTGGCTACAATTTCGAAAACCAATATACTCGAAAACTTAAGTATAACTCCCATCTCTGGGTTGGTACTCCAGCAACTTACTTACAATATTCAAAGATAAGTATTTATAATACTGGATGAGAATAACATCATTTATTCTTTTACTCCAATCTACCACCGTCATTAGTAAAGTTTCTTGCCGCACCCTTTTCTACCGTTGTTTGAACGGACTATACTCTAGTGAAACAGACAGGTGCATAATTGCATATATACCCTTTTACAGTTTAACCGTAACACCCTTGAGCCTATCTTTGGTTGTGCTGTGAAGTACAGAATATAGTTCTTTAGCCGTACTAAGCGAATGTGGTATACCCTATATCGTTCTGTCCTTTGGTTTTCAAATTAAGCTACTGATGACTTCTTCAAACTTTTTTTTCTGCAGTATTTAAAAACGTATTTATTTATTTCAAAAACTACAAATCTATTCAAAAGTAACCAAAAATAATGCAACTTTTATCGATAAATAAGAAATTAAATCTTCGAAACCATTTGTAATTCCTTTATATCGATTTTCCTTCCAACACCTTATTTGCATTTAAAAAGTAAAAACATTTTCAGTCGTCTTTTTCTTTCCAATCTTAATTATTAAATTGTTGACTACATTTTTGAATAAATAATAAAATTAATAACAATTTCATTGTAATATTTTCAATTACGAATAATTCTAAAAAAAAATATTGTTCAAAGGCCTAATGAAGAATCCTTCAAATCGAAGTATAAGTCTATTATTATTGTTTTATTACTATTGTTTGTAATTAAATTATATTAAATTTAATTAAATTAACAAATAAAATAAATAAGTAGATTGTATAATTTTACTCACCGGGTACAAAAATGAACAACGTAATCATCCATATCACGATTGCTTCCAATCCTCTCAATTGTATTTCCATTTTAATTGGCATCTTATTGTTGTTATTTCGCCGTCCTTTTATTTTCCAATTTGTTTATTTTTATTTATACAAAAAGAAAAACAGCAACAACAACAAAAAAGCGAAAAAATCAAGAGAAATTTCGTAGTTACACTGATGTTTATATTTATTTCGTTAAATTATATGCAATGTACCGTAAAATTGATTACAGGTCCTAAGGTTTCATTCGAAAATTGTATGGAAACCGTTCTCTTTCTTTCTTTTGTTTTGTTTTGTGAAAAAAATTTAATACAAAAAATCCAATAAGCACAGGAAGGTATACGAAAATTCTTTGTCTTTTTTTGTTACGTATTCACATGCCTCTCCTTTTTTCCAGGTTCGTCCTTTTTTTTACTATTACTACTAGCACTGATACTATTGCGACTGCCACCCACTGCCTCTGCTTTCAGTGTGTTTCTCTATTTGAAGTGTTTAAAGAAGTGTCCTTTTGAGCCACTTCACTCAAGTGTGAAAGCAATTTACTACGAGGACTGTCGCTGATGCAACTGCTGTTGCCAGTTTTTGCGGTAAAGGATGAAATGTGTCCTTTTTAACGGCTTCGCTAGGTAAAAATGGGGTGGGGAAGGTATATACCTTCCGCATTTATAGATAGGTGCCAAGGTATATATGTACATATAAGTAAGTGCACCACAACTTCACACCTTTATGTGCATACGGTATCCTGTATAGACTGCAGCTATGTGTATAGTCGCTTCCTATAAAGACTCCTTCCTCTGTGTGATGTGCAAAAGATGGAATGTGTCTGTTTCAAGCTTTTCTGCGCACTCTGTTGATAGCAATGATAACGCGGCAGATGTTGCAATTCGCTCCAAAAACAAAACAAAAAGGCAAAAAAACTCGCTCCAAAAGGATGAGTGAGAAACGGTGTTGTCTATAGTTTGGAGAAGTATAGAGGTACCTAGAAAGTACGACGATGAGTATATATTATGGAAAAGGAAGTGTATGTTGCATCAAAGACTAGAGGGCACATGAACGCAATTCAATTTAACCATAAAGCTTCCTAGAAATGATGACACTGTGTGGCAGGTAAGCATTATCTAGTAACAGAACATCAGTTGGTATACATAGTCCTGTAGCACTCCTATAGCGTTCGCATAAAGAAGCAGAAACTGAAGTAAGTTTTATCTAGATACTTTACGTCGTCCTCCTGATGCTGTCAAATAAACTTTTAATAGACCGCTGCACTTTTGAGTCGTTTTGTTATTCCATATTTACTATTTTTTAGTTTTTAATTTAATTTTTTTTATTTTTGTTCTCTTTTTATTCGTTCGTTGTTTTAGTCCCTTCGTATATACTTTTTTGTATATAATTAGTTTAATGAAAGTTTTAATTGCAAAGCTAGGTAGATTAAGGGATTGTGAAATGCTTTAACGGGATTTCAAGTTGAATCTATTGTTCTCCTGGAAATATACATAAACAAAAATAAAATCAATTGTTAGAAAATGGATGAATAATAATAAACCAACAAAAAAGAAACGGAATAGAAATAGAGTGAAATAAGAACTAATATTCAAATGGAAAAACCAAACCTCCCCTTCTCTCTGTCACCTTTGAAGTAGGTAGTTTTGTATCTAGGTATAGGTCGAGGTATGTTATGCAAAAACAAATCACCCAGGACGACAGCGACGACATTTATTTTATTCGCTATATACCTAGGCAAAGGAATTCAAATCAGACAAAAGGACGAAATAAAAAGGAAACAAAAAAAGCAGACAAGGAAATGGGAAGTGGTATTGTAGAAATTGTAAATTGAAAGAGAATTTTCAATTGAATGTAAACAGGAAAATGAACAGAACAGAAAAATGAGAAAAAAGGATAAAATTTCTACATCGGTACGAGTACCTACTACAAACAAATTAGAGAAAGATTAGAAAAAAAATGTATAGAAAATAGAAATAGAAAAGAAATTGAAAATGGTAATAAATTAATTTTTATGGGGAATGTCGATAAACTTTGATGTTAATGTGTAAGTAAATTAGGTAAAGTTCAATCACTGATGCGTTGATCTGATAGAATTTCCGAATCAATGATGTTTATTCTTTTTTGTTTTCCAAATGGATTAACACACAAACATTCCACAAAGGGGCGGCCGGGTTAAATTTAGATTATTTACGTATTTGGTTGGTTATATTGTGCAATGCAAAAATAGAAATGTTGGAATCTTAATAGAATTCCCACACGACTTTCGATTGAAAAAAGTCACACACATTTTTCAGTTTTATTTAGGATACAAAAGAAATGGAAACAGGTTTATTTTCATGTCAACGTCCAAACATACATCAAGGAAATTGGTATTGTATTTCTTCAGAGAAAAGTACTGGTCAAGTTCTTAAATTCTTAAGAACTGCTAAAATGTTTCAGTACCCAATGTATGGTGCCTGTGATATGATATACTTGAAAATACTTATACCATCAGAAAATGTTTATTTTCAAAAGAGATTTGACGAGGGCAGTTAAAAGCGCCTTTATTGTTTCAAATTCATATATTCGAGTGGGCGGATATGAAGTCCAACAAGACGTGGAAATTAAAAAACTGTTTTATCAAAACGAATGTTGTCGTTGTCGACGAAATGCCGCTTACATTGGAGTAGTCTGTAAGAGGGTTCGGGAACTTCCAAAACTTGTCTAAAATGTTCAAAAAAGTATCGTGGCTTTGCTGTTTATAAAATGAGTTAATATGCCTTAAAAAGGTAAAAGTTCTTTTGCAAGATTCTAAATTTATGAAGGTGATATGGAAACAACTCATGAATCAGAAATATTCCACATAAACGGGCATAAAAGCTTTTCGCTCAAAACCATTCTTAAAATGTTATAAAACCCGAAAACTGTTTACAAAGCATACAAAGTTTAAAAAAATCGCCAAAAAACGAAAGTGAATTTCGTAACGCCGAAATAAATTTAAAATAAAAGAACGCTCGAGTTGCAAGTTTTGGATTTAATGACATAACGGTTGGACTTTGTGACATTTTATGGGCATTACGCCGATTATGATTTCTATCCTTTCGAATGTCTTATCTACCAACGAAATATAACCCAAATCATAAAATGACATAAAGCCCAAAAAGTGAAAGATTGTAAAATATATCATTAAAAAAAGTCATAGAGTCCAAATAAAATGTCATTTCACCCAAACCAACTTTAAATGTCCTAACGCCCACATTCAGAAATGTCATAACGCCCAAAATATTTTGGCTGGCGGGGCCTTGAGAAGAGTATAAACAGTGAGGTACGAAATAATGCTGTGTGCTAACACTGTGAGCAAGCATTTTCGTTTTATTTCACTTTGAAAATTGGCCTTATTTTGCTTTCTGAAAGTGACATAAACATATTTGTTACGCTTTATTGACGTTCCAAATTGATGGGCAATCTGACATTGTTTTTGTTTAAATATAAATACTCAAATGTTGAAACGGATGACATCTTTTATGTGATATGTCAAATAGTAATTTGGGCGTTATGTTATTTTAAAATTGATTTGGGCGATATAAAATTGATTTTGGGATTGTGTCATTTTTTTCTGAAAACATTTTTGGGCGATAGAGCAATTTTTGGGCGGAATGACATTTTTAATATCTTGGAGTTATTTTATTGGCAACAATAGCGAATGCTTCTTTTTATTTTAAATTTAATAAAACTCAAAGAAATTTTAACGCCCAAAAATGTCCATAAAATTGCCCAAATCGTACAACAAAGAAATGTTAAAAAATATATTTTGGGCCATACGACATTTTTAATTTGGGCGATATGGTTTCGGGTGAAAAGACCTAAAGCCACCTAAATGATCGTCACTTGCACTCTGATAAATTTCGTCAGTACGCTAACAAAAGCACATTTTTTAATATACATATACTTTTTATAATTCAGATAACGGCCCTGATTTTATATACATTGACACAAGCGATACACAAACATTTCTAAGACTTTCCTTACAATAAAAATCATAACCGTTGTAATGTTGGTAGAATGTTGGGAAAAAAAACTATTTTACCTTTTCCAAATTCCGCGGTATAGTTTCATACACTTCGGACTTCAAATAGCCCCATACCCAAAATTGACGCACTGATAACTGGCGAGCGAATAAGTTAATTGGTATTGTCAAACATTTTGAGTAAGTAATTCTTGGTTTTGGTAGCGTTAGGACACGTTGCCACGTCTTGCTGCAACCAAGTATGTCTTAGTTTCCTCCTTAGACCCTCTACTTCGACTACTACTTCCATTTAAAAGGTTACCTTCGGTGAAAAAAGAAGCTTCTCTTGAATCATGTAGGGGTTTTCCTCACAATGCTGTTTGGGAGACCATTCCTCCATGGTGGTTCGTTACAGTACAGAAAAAATAAGTGCATCCTTCCTCTTTCCAAGAAAGCAAGATTTGGTTCCCTAACTCAAATAGAGATGGTGCTATGATTTATGAAAATCATTTCTATTGCTTACATGAAAAGATGAGTAAATGCCAAGCCCCTAAGTGCACAATTTTGTGATTTTGTATAAGAAAGTGTTGAGGTATCACGCCCGCTCAATCGGAGAATAAGATGTTTCTTATTTTAACTTTGTTTGCATCACAAGACCTAGTTTTGCGTGAAATTTCAAGATCGGTAAGGGAGTGAGTTAATCAGTAACATTATTTGCGATTTTAGAAGTGCTGTATCTTGGAAGCTGCTTTTACTATTATAACCGTTTTATTTTCTATCTTAATTGGTTCTGAAGGTAGTGGGGTCCTTTGATACATACAATGGCTTCGTCAATATGTTTTTCAAAAGAATACAAAATTTCGATGAAATCCCATAAAACACATTTTGTTTTTTATTAATTAAATATAAAGATCGCCTCATGCAAGACCCAATACGTAATAATATGGAGTCAATAAGACCTTAAATAGAAGGGTCCTAACTTATTTATTAAAGCCAAATTGTTGAATCAGAAAAGTTCTGCAGTTGATTTAATCACTGGAATCTTACATATAAAAAAACATAATTTTGATTCCCAAAATGTTTTTTTTATGAAAGGATTATTTTTTATGTTTGACTTTATTATATAAAATAAGCAATGATTTATATATAAGTACAATAACCCAAAAAAAAAAGGAGTACATCAGCTTCTCTTCACACATCATCAGTCATCACTGCAGATAACTTTGTGTAAAGTGTTTTATTTGTGTCTGTCTAGCTTTTCTAAGCTAACCGTCCGACACAATCAATTTTTCATTTCTCTAAATGGTCTTTGCATTTAAAGTTATTTAATAATGGTGAAATGGTAAAACAGAGAAAACAATATAATTTTTAACCCAGTACCACCAACAACTGAGAATGATGGTGATGGTCATAGATAGAGTGTCTCTGATTGAACCCAATTCAAATGCAGACTACTTCTCATTTTCAAAACCGCACATACCTTCATACCAAACATAGGTACCCCTACGTATATTGAAAGGTAAACAAATTGGGAATCGTTTTTCTGGCCAAATTACCATCCACTCTATGGTCGATAAGATGAGCAAAGAAGAATGAATTTTCAGGACAACAGCAGAAGCAACAACAAATAAAATAAAAAATTTGAAAAAAATTTACTTTAAATAGAAATCTTCAGAAATTTTTGCTTTGGCAAGCTTCCTTCGAAATTGGCAAAAAATAACATGAGAGTGTGTGTGTGTGAATGTGTTTACATACCACGCAAGGAGCCACTATATATAGCAACAAATGTTCAATACAAAAAAAAAGAAAAACGCAAAACCGAAAAACAGAAAAAGAATGCAGCAAGTCTGATGGGAAAATTGTACGTCTTCCATCACACACTACACTCCATACAGGACGACTTAGATATGTCCTGATATCTCTCTGTATATTTGTCTTGCTGTCTGTCTGTATGTGTGTGTATCTATTGTATGTGTGATCGAAAATATCTAATGGACATGCCATTGTGTGCGTGTTTGTATCGTGTTTGCGGTTCCGTCCGAACTGTATTTGCAATTCAAAATAGTCCCAGATATCTGTACCATAGAACATATACAAATGGTCCTCAACTCCTTATGCTGCTTCCTTTGCTACTGCTGGTGCTATGGATGGTGCTTGGTGCTTTTCTCTGTGTGATATGTTGTGATGATGCTTTAATGTTGTGTTATTCCTAAGTTTAATTTTATTTCTTTCCCGGCATCAGGGCACCATACGGGCTTGTATATCTCTATATGCTCGTAATGTCTTCGATTCACTATACTCGTACTTTTACAACATCCGTTCTACTATACACAACATAATATTATCTCTGAGGATAGTTCTGATGGTCTTGGTCCCGGTGCTTGGTGGTAGGAGGAGGAAACAAGGATGATTCATTTTAATATGTGCAGTATCGCTTCAGGATGCAATAAAGGAATAATTGCTGGTAAACCACCACTCCTACCTACTTTCTTCTTTTTTATTCTGATTTTCTGTTCGGTCTTTTTGAATTTTTCATATATTTATTTTTAATGTCCCCAAAGGATCATCGTTATGTATAATTTCATTTTTCGTCCTTACCCGCTATAAGTCCAGGCATATGGTTGTTTATTTTGAATTAATCGTTGAAAGCATATGGCTAACCTGTGACAGTTCCAGTCAGATGCCCTCAGGAAGTTGGTCAACATTTTAAATGTTTCTTTCTTTTTTCTTCTTATTCTACATATTTTGACATTTCTTGTGAATCCTTTGGAACATCACTTAACCCCTTTTTGTTTTAATGCTCTTCTTATACACCTACCACCTACCATCACCTACATAGCTTTCTTTTCAATTTTATTATGTTTGTGTGTCTTCTCAATATGGCCTAAGGATCTCTTCTCTGTTTTTCTTCTATTTAACACTACTTCAAGTCCGATTTTGGATGTGTTGGTAGGTGTGTGTGTGTGTGTGTTTGAATTCTCTTTCATTTTGTTTCTAATCGTTTCCGTTGCAATTTGTGTCTCTCGGTACTTTGCCAAGTTTTTAAGTCTTTTCGTATTATTTTTTTCCTTAACTTGTCTTTTGATATGTCCTGTTTTAGGTCTTTCGGCATCTTCTTTTTTGTGATTTCTTTTCCAACAGTTTGATGGCAATACTGTTTTGTATATAGAGAAGTTTAAGGTAGGTATACATATATATTTATGGTGAGGGTGGAATTTTGTCAGACTGATGGTGATGTCTTCTAATGGCTATTGACAATAATGAATGTCCTTTACTCGTATAGGTACCTACTTTTTAAATTGCAATTAAAATCGATGCCAAAAAGGACATTAGAAAGAAATGTGAAAAGGGTCCAAAAAATTGCTAATCGGAATTCAATGAATTCAGTTTTAAAATTGTAGTATTTTTCCCTCGGAGAATTATTTTTTGAGCAAAAATGAATCAAGAATTTGAAATAGATATTCCGGCCAAAAATCTCCTTTTTTGTGTTGGTCATATCAATGAGAGAACATAAAAAAAGTTTTGGAAAAGAAGAAAACCAGACGATTTTTGATCTAATGTGTTTTTAAGAGAATTAGTTTTTTTTTCAAATTCCACTGACCGCAAAGTTCTCCATTTCAAATATTTTGTATAAAACTCGAGTCTGAGTTCTGAGTTTCAAAGACATACCTAGATGTCAGTTTTTTTTAAACAAAGTTCTACGGAATAAAGTGTGTGCCTCGCACACTTGCAATTTAAGAATAAATTGCTTTTAATTAAAATGGTAAAAATGCAAGTTAAAAAAACAGAAAGTTGTTGAAGAAGGGTAAATATCAAAAAACAACGTTGGGGAAATTGAAAACAACAAGATACAAATTTACTTTACCATCTTCTGGTAAGGTTTGGGTCCTAAGGAATTTAAAAAAAAAAAAAAAAAAAAGGGCAACCAATGAGTTAAAAACGTATAAGAGTGGGACAGCATTCGCTCGAACTTTAATGCGGATCCATTAGAAGGTTCTTATGGAAACAGTAACATTTGAAGTTATTTTATTTATTGATATCGATTATTATCGATTTTTAATCAAATTAAAATGCAGAAACAGACTGATGTACTGACCGGGTGGCATAACAAAATAATGTAATGGCATACCGACCCAATGCTTCAGCTGCACGACAGAATGCGATTCAAATTGTAGGCGGAACAGCAAATTCACCTCACCTCACTGGCAGTCTAGAATCTTTTGATTCTGATGCATTTTCAGGTGAACCAATAATCTACAAAATACCACCACTGATATCAAAAGAAGATATATTGGAACCACAAGAAGGTTTTCAAGAATTTAGTGAGCAAATTTTTGAAAACTTTTGGTTAGACTGAACCTCCAATATTCAATGTCACTGCATTATTAACAACTGATACAACTGAAGCTGAAAAACGCATGAGGAAGATCGACTTCATTTTTCTGAATTTCATGAGCTTGGAAAAAGTCTTTTCGGCTGCAGAAAAAATTTCTAAAATATTGCAAAAACGAAAGCTGCAAGATGATCTGACAACAATACAATTGAAGTCTTGTAATGCGGCTTTCGAATCACATTATGCGAAGGGGGGGCAATGGTGAAATTGCAGGAGCATATCTTTAAGCCTATGAGGACATTGGAAAATTGGTGCTGTTTTGTGATACTTCCATTAATGTGTGTAGTATTTCTCATAGTTGTACATATTAACTTTTTTTTTTTACAGTTGACAGGCACTCAAGGGGTTATTAATACCCTTAACAAATTTAAAGTTTAAACACAGCGCGAGTTTTAAGAAAATAGGGAAGGATGAAAGAGGAGATACAGATGCACATTGGTCTTAAAGTTTTTAATGTTAAAATGATAGGGAAAAACAGAGTTGGGTAAAGCATTCCACATTCTCGATGTGCGGTTAAAAAAAAAATCTCTAGGTATACTTGACAGTACGTCTGAAACTGAGCTCAAGGGTAAACTGATGACGATGAGCATTCCTACAAGTACGAGTATTACGGCTGCATTGTTTGAGGGGGGAATGCAACTGTATAATTCGACAGAACACTGTTCATAAAAATATCGGTAGAACAACGAAAGGCATGAAACATTGCGGCGGTGTTCGAGTGCCGTAATTGTTTCGGTTATATTTCTATCGCCTATCATTTTCAAAGCTCTTTTTTGGATCCTGTCCAAAATACTTAAACTTGTTTTAGGGGCACCTGCCCAAATATGGGAGTTATATTCGAGTTTTGGACAGCGTTATTCAACATTTTATGTGTATTAATTCGATTTCAGGTGTAACAATGTTCAATAATGATTTCGAGATGGATGTTGTTGTACCGAATCAGCATTAAATACATATTATACAATATGCACATTTTGCACACATTTTTGCATTATGTTCCTATTTAAAACTTTGAATAAAAACTGATTTTAAATCAAAGACATATTTGTGATGTTTGTACAAACTTATAAAGGAATTGAATAAATACATAATTCCAATATGTACAAATGTACCTACATTACATACATACAAGTGGCGAGGCGTGAATAATTTCAAATGGTAATTCGAAGAAAAGATTGTTATAGCCCGGGAGCCAGCGTCATTATTCAATGTTAATGATGATAACGCTTAAATTATTTTTTTATCTGTAGTTTAGGCAAATGTAATCAACAAAATCGATGCCTGCCACCTCAACAGTGGGGCAATAAGTGGCAAAAAATTTTCAAAGTTGTAAAAAAAACGAGGTCACATGTCTAACATGATAAGACTTGAAACCGGTCTAGAACGTTAGTTGGCACTGCCTTGAGAAAAAAAAACCATGCCTGCCACCTGGACAGTGGGGCGAAGTTATCCTGCCGCTGACCTAAAGTTGTAAAAAAAACCGTCAAATTGTTATATGTGATAAGGGCTGTAGTATGTTTAGATAGTTAGTTTGACATTTAAAATAGAGGAAAAACCATGCCTGCCGCTTGCATCCCGGGGAGAAGTCGCCGGCAGGGTCGAAAATAGTCGCACTGTCGCATACTGTATACAATCCAAAAATATTTTGTTTTTGGGTAGAAATCTGGGAGAGAAACAATGTTTTGATGAATTTTGTAGACCGTTTAATAAAGAACACTGAAAAAATAATATCAGCTCTAAAAGTCTAATATCACTCCAAAAAAGGGGCAAAGAGGGGAAAAACACCCATTTTAATCTATTAATTATTTAATTTTATCTAAACAGCTATGAAACTAAATGTATACAAGAAATATGCATATTTTTTGCATAATTTTATATCTTATAACATTAATATAAGAAAAAGGGACACAAAGAAGGGCAAATGGGATACAAACCCATTTTTGTATGGTTTCTTGATACCCATATATATTCAAAACGAAATTCTTTTAAAATAATTAGTTTTATTTCTGGCACTAATATAAATCAAACCATAAAAATTTGAGAGTGGTGCGGTGGGGGTGGTTATGGGTCTAAAACACCCTTTATTTTTTTTTTTTGTTTCATAACGAAACGTAATGTGTATTTTTTTGCAAAAGTCGTAACTGGCACAAATTGATAAGATTATTGCAATCTTAATTTCACATTTTTTATTTGTGAGATCCTTACCAGAATTGCCACTGGTAATATATTTATTTTTAAATGAAACATTTTTTGCAATCAAAAATGTAAATTTTTTCAATATAAATGTCTATTTTTTTTTTTTTTTCAAAAACATTTTGTTTGTCAATGATGAAGTTGTTTTTATTTAATTCATGGATAAAAATGTTACTTTTTTTTAAATTATCAATTTATTTTCAAATAAATACTTTCCTTTTCCTATTTTTATACCTGAGTTCATACTTGTGCAAAAAAAATATAATTGGAAAAACCATTTATTGGCTGATTTTCATAGTAAATTTTTTTATACCTGATTTCCTAATTGGTGCCAAGAAAAAGTAATGGAGAAAAATTATTTTGCATATTTTACCTAAAAAGGGTTAAATGCTCTTTTTCCAAGAAAAAGTAATTAGGAAAAATAATTTTTGATATTTTACCTAAAAAGGGTTAAAAAAAATGATCTTTTAATTGCTTTTTTTTCAATTCTATTATATATAAAGACCGATGAAGAGAGCTATTATCTTATAGTACGATTCCTTTTCTACCAAATAATAGACGTGTTAAGAAATTTGGTGCGATGGCTAATGTTAAACCAGTTTGTGTTTTTTGTGGTGGAAAAAAAGACAAAATAATTTTATTCAATCAAGAACGTTTAGATAAATGTCTTGGAATTTTGAAAATTCGTCAAGCCAATAGTTTGGTTGGGTGTAAAGTGAAGTTGAATCCAATAAGTGAAAGTGAAGGTTATCATTCAAAATGTTTGAACAATTTTACTGCGCTTAAAGTAAAATATAAACAATCAAAAGTAGAATCGGTAGCCTCCGAAAGTAAACTTAATTTATCAGGACCTTCAGCAGCTATGGTTACACGGTAAGCATAATTTTTAAAATATTTAAAACTTAAAAGACCTTAATATATGTATGTAATTACGAGCCTCTTAAAGACAAGTTGACTTTTTTTGTTTCTCCTCCGCTTACATTAATCTTTCCAAATATCCGTTTTATTTTAAAGTGCGAACATTGAATTAAACGAAGTATCCGAACAAAACTTAGGAGAACCCGAAACATCAATCTATGACACCTCAATCGCTGCATCAGAACTTATTGGTGATGATTTGGCTCAGCCAAAAGAGCAAGTATCTGAAGATCCAGCTGAAGAAGAGGAAACCGAACTAAAAAAATGTATTTTCTGCAAATTAGAACGGAAAAGACATAAGGGTCGCATTAATGCATACCTGTTCTAAGGAAGATTCCATGGATGAAATAAAAGCTAAGGCAATGGAGTTAAACGACTTGAACCTGATGATGGAAATTGACGATCGATTGCTACAAGGACACCCCATACTTTACCATGCCATTTGTTGTGTTCAAGTACAAAACCGAGTAAGAGCGATACAAACAACCTCTTCATTCACATTGAACCATTCCACATAATGATGGCTTATTTCAAGGCAATAGGAAAATTTCTTGACAACTGCGGTATAACAAACATTATGGTCGACTCCGGGCTTTTGGCTAATGGTTCTGTGAGTGGTTATATTACCGGAAAGCATTTCAATCGATGTAAAAGACTTCATCCATTAACGTGCCTAGCAATACAAATCTTGCATTTCAATAGTTTTCTGAGTTCTACAGATGCCGAAATAACAAGTGAGACAAGAAAATTCCTTGAAGAATTTAAAAAAGAACGCCAGTCTTATCCGCTAGTTCTGAACGATACTTTAATGGAGTTACTAATGAAGTATGAAGAATATGAAGCAAAAACACTTTCTGGAGATCATGGAAAAACTCCAAAGTATTTCCTAATATATACAAATCTGGTGCAATACTACCTTTTGCTGAATAGGAGTATACGTACTGGAGATTTTGAAATGTTTAAATTTGCACTTCCGAAAATTACTAATCTTTGCTTCACTTTTAATCAACAGAATTATTCAAGATACCTCGTGAAATATAGCGACAATCTTCAGAAAGTTGATGTTACTCATCCAGGATTGAAAGAAGAGTTCGAAAAAGGATCATTTGGAATTAAGAGAACAAATAAGCCATTCTCCCGACAACCGATCGATCTGACGTTGGAACAGACCATAAATGTTGACGCTGCTAATAAACTGACTGGTGTTATCCATATGACTAACTCGATCTCTGCTCGACAGCGCTGGTGTAAAAGTCATAGCATACGGGCGAAAATCATCACTCATGTAATGGAAACTTCAGGAATACGAATTAGTCAGGATATTACAGCTGACCTGCAGAAAAGTTACATTGAAAAGTCAACCAACCAATTAACCACATTGATCGCCAACATCGAGCAGAACATTAATCCTTTTTCAAATTCCCTGGATAAGCTGAATTTGTATAACATATCAACTGAGCAGGCAGCTGGTGAAAATACCGCGGACTATCTTTTAAACGTTGAGGATCTTGGCAACAAGCAAAGAGAAATGTTTATTACAGAATGTTCGGAGAGTCAAAGTAGGTTTGAAAAGCCGATTAAAAGAAACAAAATCTTTAGTTTTGCAGATTCACAGAAGAAAAGATGAAGGTCTCTGGGAAAATTGTTGAAGTTCGCTTGCAACGTGACCTTTTTGGAAGACTGCTAGGAATCTCTCTGGAAAATTCTCTGGACATTGCAAAAATATTGACCTATCCATTGACTCCTGTTCCACTGTCACTTTGCCACATCGATGGAACTATCTGCAAGACAGCTAAATCTACCCTATTGAACATTTTGGAAACAAAGGAAAACAAAGAACCACCATCGCATGTAGATGTCCAAATTTTCGATGGATTTTTCATTCTTCATCTGATGAGAGAGATCCCAGCTTCTTTTGGAAATATTTCAAAAAAGATGCTGCAGATGTTTACGAGATGTACAGCCGGAACGGTGATAGTAACCTTTGACGAGTATTTCTCACCCTCAATCAAGGACAATGAACACACGTTGCGAGGTACAAACCGAAGTTAAATGTATCAAATAAAGGGTCCCGATCAAGTCCGGCCTGCAGACTTTCTATCCGAGCTGAGAAATATTAATTTTAAGGAGAGCTTGGTGTCTTTTTTGATCGAAGACTGGAAAAATCAAGAGATGGTGACATTCTTCAAAAATAAAACAGTTTATGTTAACTATAAAAATTGTTACACATTTTTGGAAGTTAATGGAGCTGTTGTTAGAACAGAAGACGAAAGTAAAGCATGTCCTGCACACGAAGAAGCCGACACTAAAGTCATTTTCCACGCCTGTCAAGTGGAGCCAGATTCGAATGTTCTTATTCGCTGTTCCGATACGGACATTCTCGTCATTGCACTTGGAAACATGCAGCACTTGAAAGAAAATGTAAGACTTGGCTGAAAGTTGGCGTTGGTAATGCAGAAAGGTTCATCAACGTGTCGAAGCTCTACGAATCATTGGGACCAGATTTATGTCAAGCTCTTCCAGGATTCCATGCTTACACAGGATGTGACTTCAACCCTGCATTTTTCAAAAAAGGCAAGAAGTGGCCACTTACAATTCTTCAAAACTCAACTGATTTCATCGAAGCCTTCTCAAAACTGAAGAACTATCCAGACATCGAAGCACAGATATTTGACATACTAGAAAGATTTGTTTGCTGCATATACGGACTTAAACAGTTTAATGACGTCAACGTCAATTTTCGCCAAATCCTTTAAATGCAACGACATTGAAGAGACGTTCAAAATTAAAACAAAAAACTTTGATGGCTCAATTTTGCCACCCTGCAAGTCGGAGCTGCGCCAGCAAATTTTGAGATGTGCTTACATCTCAAGTATATGGAGTAATGCATACCGCCAAAATCCCACCGTCCTCTCTCCTTCTAACTGCGGATTTCAAGAAATAAGGGACAAACTGGAGTTTAGGTGGTTTGAAGGTGACCAATTAGCAACTTCGGTCAGCGAAGTTTTGATTAAGGATCATTCAAACATCATTAATGGAGTCATTCAGAAGTGACGAAGATGTGCTGTCCAGCATTTTTGACTAAATTATAATCTTATAACGTTTTGAAAACAAATTAAAACCAAAACTAAAAGCACACACAAAAATGTTTTGAAACTTATTTGTTTTGTAAAGATCTTATGCCAGGTAACAGCAAAAGGTGATTCCCCCCCCCCCTCCTTACCCTTTTTCTGGTATAATTGTTATGAGGTATATATTAATGCAAAGTATAGGTATATTTTAATATACTTTTACTTTTTTAGACGTTTTGATAAAATAGATTAAAATGGGTATTTTTCCCGCTTTTACCCCTTTGCTTTGGAGTTATAAAAGACTTTTAGAGCTGATATTATTTTTTCGGTGTTCTTTATTAAACGGTCTACAAAATTCATCAAAACATTGTTTCTCTCCCAGATTTCTACCCAAAAACAAAATATTTTTGGATTGTATACAGTATGCGACAGTGCGACTATTTTCGACCCTGCCGGCGACTTCTCCCCGGGATGCAAGCGGCAGGCATGGTTTTTCCTCTATTTTAAATGTCAAACTAACTATCTAAACATACTACAGCCCTTATCACATATAACAATTTGACGGTTTTTTTTACAACTTTAGGTCAGCGGCAGGATAACTTCGCCCCACTGTCCAGGTGGCAGGCATGGTTTTTCTTTCTCAAGGCAGTGCCAACTAAAGTTCTAGACCGGTTTCAAGTCTTATCATGTTAGACATGTGACCTCGGTTTTTTTACAACTTTGAAAATTAACTGTAAATTAATGCACCACGGGTGCGCCTGCAGGCATCGATTTTATGTTTTTCTAATGTAAAAACTGCCCGAAAAAAATAAATTCATCCATTATCAAATCTTTCAAAAATGAGTGACGCTGGCTCCCGGGCTATTACCAACAATCTAAATTTCAAAATATTACTTGAAATTTGTTCGTGCATGTCGCGCATCAAGCCAAAAAGTCAAGTATTTAAGAAAAACTTTGCTATATCTTCATCATTTTATTAAATGTAACAAAAAACGTAATTTCGAAAGAAACTTATTTGGCAGGTGCATATATAATATCTCAAATAAATATATAAATGTAGTTATTTCAAATGAAACTAGGAACATCACAATTCAGAAATGTTTTGTTAAAAATAATAAATAAATACAAAAAAGCAAACACTTTTCATTTTATATACACGTATACAAGAAATATTTGTATGTTTCAATAAGTATAATAAAGTTAAAATATGCCTTATGCTATTAGATCTAATATCAACGCATATTTGTTGATACATGAGTCCAGAGCAGGGATACATACAAATTCATGAAATAAGTCGGAGAGCTGCTTGTTATTTTCTTGTATACTTATTGTTTTCTTTGAATAAACTGATTTCTTCAAATGCAATATACAATTTAGGTTCTATGAAACCCAAGCAAACGGAAATCTGCAGATGAGCATTGCGTTACTGCGCTAGTGCGCTGCGCAATACGTGCGATTCATCCGGTCAGAGCGAAAAGAATAAGAGATACAAACAAATTAACTAAAAAATAAGACTCAGAACATCTTCTTATTTCCTTCCATAAGAAAGTGTGTATGGAACAGAGAAGTATCAAGAGCAGTAAATAGTACAAGAAAAAAGAGGAAAGGAACAAATTTGTTCTAATCTACAGAAAAATTTTATAAAACGTGACGTCATATTTGGGGTTATCTTGTTCTAGCTTAAGTTTTAAGTTTGTATATAGAGTGAGGTGTGCTCAAGGGCCATCATGTGTGTAGAATATGGCTGAAAGGAGTGTAGTAGTTCTTAAAAAATGTTGGCAGAATATTCATGTTTATGATATAGTTTAATTCATGTTGCCAGAAGTCCAAAATCTTCAGAGTGAGAATTTCAAAAGGTAAGACGGAAATAATCGACTTATATGGACGCTCCGCCACTGATACATATGTACATACACATGTAGAACATTACAATAAACCCATGACATGCATAACTAAAACATTTTCATTTTTGTTCACTGAGGAAATGATATTTCAACTAAACCGAATTCTTTCGCAATAGGCCCCCAATATCGAAGATCTAGATTTAACGAAGTTCTAAATCAAACAAAAATCTAAATTCAAGTTATAAGGACTCCAAATAATTTGAAGAAATGAGTAAGATGTCGATGGAGTTCTAATTTTTACATGAATCGAGTTTTTTTTTTGTAATATACTTACGGAAATTTGGAATTTCTTTGTTTATGCTACATCAATATTTTTAAAACTTTTATCTAATTTTTTAATACCAATCAATACTTCAGGGTATCACAATGATATAAGTGTGGCGATAACGTCATCAATTGCAAGCCCATTTATTTAACCTAACATAACTTTTTAGAAGAGTCCAAAACAGTCCAATTTATTTTTGCATTTTGTATTGACAAACCATATAATTTATTTGTTAAAACAAACAATTGAAACGCCTTTTTTTGTAAAATATTTTAAACACCTGTTTTTTTGTATATTTTGCCTTTAAATTTATTAACGTTTGTATTTATTTATTTTTTGAATTTATTTTTTGTTAATTGATTTAATTATTGAAATATTTTTTTTAAATATGTTTGTTCACGATTGTATATTTATTTGTATATTTGTGAACGTTTGGCAGTTTAATTTTAATATAGTTTCTTCTCTTCTTTTAGTTTATCGTATTCATTTATTTTGTATACGTACAATTCGAAATCTCATCTATGTTTTTAATGTTGAGTTAGAAATATTCAATTCAATTACTTTTCTGTTATTTATCAATTATTGCAACAAAATTTATTTTTTGTTTTCATCTCTAATTTTCAATTTCGAATTATAGCTCTGATTGTATTTGCCTCAATAGCACAGGATAGAAACAGTCGAGTCGTTTTAAGTATGTTTTGTACTTGCCTCAAAGGCTCCATTTCGTAGAATATATATAGATATACCAACGTGCTACGACGTAATAAAATATAGTGTTAACGTTAGCATACTTTAAACACTTGAATTCTCTGTACGTAAGCCCCAACAAATTTTTTTGAATGGATTCAGTGTGAAACATGCAACTCCCAAGGCTGTTGTAACTACAGATTTTACCTTTAAAAAAAATATCAAAAAAATACCAGATTATACATCTCTATTTAAACAGCCAATTGCCAATTTATGTGTTCAATGGACTGTAATTTTTCAAATTGAGTAGGTAACTACCTTTTCTGCGATAGGTCGCAAATACACAAAAAAAAATCCTTCCATAGGTATTTTTATCTGTGTATAGGTAAACCTGCGGGGCAATCAATGTTCAATTTGCAGTAATTAACCATCAATTGCAGTTTTTTTTTTTTTATTTCGTTTGCCTTCAAAAAGTAAAACAAAAATCCTGATTGGCACTTGATAAATGAAATTCAATTTAAAAATGTATACAAAAAACCTTTTAACTACCTATAATACTCGTACAATACATATACATAAAAACATCCATGTTCCATAAATGAAAAACTTGCATACTACATACATAGATACATGTTGACTACTTGGAAGAAATTGAGGAAATAAATGTTTGCCAAAAAAAAGTAAAAATAAAATTGAAGATTTTCTCAAGTGCTGATGCACTTAATAATATTTAAATGTTTCCAAAATCTATACTTCAAAGCTTTAAGCACTGTTAAGAGAGCACCTGGTGGGGTATCTCAAAAAAATTTGAGTGAAGGTATATTAAGATTTTCAATACCTTTTACAAATTGCCCTAAAACCCTTTCGACGAAAAATAAAACAAACTACTGGGTTGCAAGAACTTGATCATGTATCCAAAGAGTGTGTTGTGTACCCATATTTTAAGAAATAAATATATACCTTCAAAATAAGTTCACATTCAAAAATTAAAATGCCATTCAATTTCGTAAAAAAAAACTGTATTTATTATTTTGTTCAAACTATATATATGTACACTTCGTGTCACATGAATAGTAACTAGTTTTTTTTCAGCTTTTTTGGAAAAACCCAACTGCCTCCCTATTCGTGGTGACACAAAAAACAGGTACTTTTTATGAAATTCTTTAGAAAAACCACCATAAAACCTTTTTTTATCAATTTAATCCATATTTTTTGTATACTTTATGCATACCTTATTTATTCCACCTTTGAGTTTTTCCCGAAAACCTAAGGGTTTGAAAAATATCGTCGAACAAAACAACGGAAAAAGCTTGTACCTATTCATGTGACACGAAGTGTATATATACAATTTTGAATCTTATTTAGAAATATTATTGTCCCATTGTACTTTTTAAAGTAGGTACAGCCAAATAAATCCACTTGATGGGCGTTTAAAAGTTCGCCACTTATGAAAATTTCGTTTGAATACTTTGTCTATTTGTCTATTTAAATATTTTTCAATTTTTTGACATACTTTTTTTTTATTGTAGTAGGCTTTCGTCCAATCGTCTTTTTGTGCAGAGCATTTTAAAAAAATTTTGGTTTTGCATCTATGTATGTATGAAAAAATTTGTGTTCACAAAAAGCTACAAAAAACAAATATTGCTACTATTTTTACAGATCTCTTTTAAAATATGTAAATACATATAAAGGTTTGAAAAAGTCAAGTCCCCTCATATTTTTGTAAATATAGGGTGATTTTTTTGAGGTTAGGATTTTCATGCATTAGTATTTGACAGATCACGCGGAATATCAGACATGGTGTTAAAGAGAAAGATGCTCAGTATGCTTTGACATTTCATCATGAATAGACTTACTAACGAGCAACGCTTTCAAATCATTGAATTTTATTACCAAAATCAGTTGGCAGAAAATCCGCTTTTTTATCGACAAATTTTGTTCAGCGATGAGGCTCATTTCTGGTTGAATGGCTACGTAAATAAGCAAAATTGCCGCATTTGGAGTGAAGAGCAACCAGAAGCCGTTCAAGAACTGCCCATGCATCCCGAAAAATGCACTGTTTGGTGTGGTTTGTACGCTGGTGGAATCATTGCACCGTATTTTTTCAAAGATGCTGTTGGACGCAACGTTACGGTGAATGGCGATCGCTATCGTTCAATGCTAACAAACTTTTTGTTGCCAAAAATGGAAGAACTGAACTTGGTTGACATGTGGTTTCAACAAGATGGCGCTACATGCCACACAGCTCGCGATTCTATGGCCATTTTGAGGGAAAACTTCGGAGAACAATTCATCTCAAGGAATGGACCGGTAAGTTGGCCACCAAGATCATGCGATTTGACGCCTTTAGACTATTTTTTGTGGGGCTACGTCAAGTCTAAAGTCTACACAAATAAGCCAGCAACTATTCCAGCTTTGGATGACAACATTTCCGAAGAAATTCGGGCTATTCCGGCCGAAATGCTCGAAAAAGTTACCCAAAATTGGACTTTCCGAATGGACCACCTAAGACGCAGCCGCGGTCAACATTTAAATGAAATTATCTTCAAGAAGTAAATGTCATGGACCAATCTAACGTTTCAAATAAAGAATCGATGAGATTTTGCAAATTTTATGCGTTTTTTTTTTAAAAAAAGTTCTCAAGCTCTTAAAAAATCACCCGATATTTACGGAGGTAAGCTAAAGTTAGATGTCCTTAAAAAAGTATATATGTACATACATGCATACATATTTAAATAAATACATTTTATTTTTAGCTTTCAAAATAGATTTTAAAACTATTCCTACTAAACACTTTTATATAAAATTGATTTCCCAACCTTAATGCAGCCTTTAAGGAAATACATAATAATTAAGAGATAGTCAATGTTGCGAAGGAAGAGGCCATGGATAAAGGTAACATAAAAAGAGCGAGCTACCAAAAAATGTTCCAGGTGAGGTTGAAATTTTGTGTGGAGTCTTATCAGCAGATGGTGATGGGTTTGACAGCAATGATGACAGTCCCATATCTGAGTTAAAAAAGTCGATTTGAACAAACCAAACATCATTTTAGAAGAATCCAAAACTGTGCTTCAGCTTTGTTTGGGCTTATTGAAGGCGTTGTTTTTGAAAAATTGTTTGACACAGCGGCGGTAAGACAACTTATTGTTAGCCACATAATTTTGTACGCTGGCCAACAAAAACCAACACACCTTGGCTTTGAATAAAGAAGATCTTAAAAATTGTATAGGAATCCTACTGTTTTCGGGATATCATTCTAAGCTAAGAAAATAATTTATCTTGTTCAAGAACAGATTCCAAGGAATAAAACGATTCATAAGCTTTGCTTGATTTGAATGATAAAATGGCAAAAATTCAAGCGCTCAGTAAACTGTTTTGCCAAAAATGTTCAAAGTGGGGATATATTCATGATCATTTATCTACTAATGAATCAATGGAAACAAAATTCAGAGCAACTGAAACAGCTCGAGATAATCGTTTAAAAGAGGAACTTTTGAGAATCAGTGTGATGAGGCAAACAAAATACATACTAGGACCATTTTTGATCATGAAATAGACAATGTTCATTAATTCCTGAGAAAATTTAAAAACGGAATAACGTTCGTGCAACATATGTAAATTATTTAAATAGAAAGGGGACAAGCTATAAAAAATGTCAGACAATTTCAGAAAAATCTATCAGATCGTTTAAAAAAATCAAACGTTCGATTTTTGACCAAAAAAAAAATTTGTAAATGTGGACTACAGTTTTATTTGGTCTTTAAAAAAAACCCGAATCTGCTTAAAACCCTAAATCCTTAATTTCCAAGTTTGAACTGAAGCAAACTTATGGTTTAGCCTGTAAGGGCGAGTACACACTTTTGTCTACTATTCTAACATCGTAATAATCATGTTTGATTAAAATCTTTAGTCCAAATTTGCTTACGAATGCAATATTTGTCATTGTTTTATTTCGCAAGAATAAACTGCCGTGTTACACACTTTATATTAATTTGAAAATAATTACTTATTAACTTCTCATAGGAAGTTATTGTAATGGGTCCGATTTGTCGAATTGAAAATTTTGACATTTCTCGACGTTTCAAGGTCTCTATAGTCGAAATAGAAGATTTTTAGAAAGATGTCTGTGCGTGCGTGCGTACGTACGTTCGTACGTCCGTACGTTCTTGACGTTTTTTTCGTCGTCCATAGCTCAAGAACAAGTTAGGATATCGACTTGAAATAAATTTTGTTATACAGATAATAATACAGAAAGATGCAGAAAGGGCCCTCAAGAAAATTGCGTGGGTGGTTTTTTTTACCATAGCAGTTTAAAAAAAAGGTGAACATTTTGGTTAAATCTTAATATCTCCGATATTTGGTAAAAATTGAATTAAAGAAAACATTGGCTTTAAATTAATTTCATTCATCTAATTTGTGTTTGTTTATATAGGAAATAAGAACTCTACAAAAATGCAACTAAAATTGGTTTTCGAATAAAAATCTCGTTAACCAAAATAGATTTTGAAATCAAACTCTTGGGATGGCGATGGGAAGTTATCAGTGTGGGTCGCATCCCAGCCTCTTTTAATATTTTTTTTATTTTACATTATCGGGTTAACTTCAAAACTAACTAGAAATATCAACAGAAAAAACAAAATTCAAAACCTTATAGTTAATTTCGATACTAGTTTCTGGAGTTTTGCTCACAGTTTCTTACACTAGATAAAGACCTTTTTCAAATAAAAGGCATCTATAAAGTTTCAAATTATTGTATATGGTCAGAAATTCTTATCTATTGCAGAAAAGCTATAAAAAGGTTACTTTTAGTACCCGTGAAACAAACTTTAGACGGAAGAGGGAAAGATTGAACCCAAGACCTATCATGCCATGGATACTACAAAAAATTCTATCTAAACAAAAAAAATAGTTCAATTGGTAAAGTATAAAAGTCTTTTTCGTATCTTTTTGAGTTTCTCAGATGACATGTGAATTAAAGTACCATAAAATCTTCATTTTAAACTTTTCAGAGTAATATCAAAAATTATGGAAAATATTCTAGCCCCAATATTACCTACACTTGAAGTAATTTGCAATTTTTTAAAGCATCATTAAAATTTTGAAGGTTCGAGTCCATTAAACTCTACTCGTATTGAATGAAAATAGAAAGCCACAAGATTTCACTCAAGAACCGTTCTAGTTCTTACTACTTTTTTCCCCTGATGTTCCTGAAAGTGCGAATACCTATTGATAAACATTATCATAAAAACCTTCTGTTTCCTTAAAAACCGGAAAATGAACTGAATACAAACAGAACACAGATATCCATTCGTAAGTATTGCTATCTAATGCACATTTTGATGATAGTGCACAATATGAGCAAGGACTTGCGAAGGATGAAAATGTTGAAAATAAATCAAAATTCATGCACTCGATTGTACTAGAATTAAGTGCAGTGCAACGTTCTAAACTCTTTTACGTGGAATAATATTCCCTGAAGCTTTTATGCAGGGTGAGAGTCATTAACGCTGTGCTGATGTGGTTCCGTCGAAGTGTTCCGATGTTTTCTCAACACAAATCGCTGTAAATACTTTACTTATGTGTGAATGAACTTTTGGATTTTTTAATGTTTCATCTGAAAAAGCAAAATAATAAAATGATACTTGACTTTCTTTAAGTTCTCCTTCCGAAATCGTGTCATTATAAATGTTCACGTTCAAAGTACAATGCGATACACGTGATGAATATTAATTTTTTTGAAAAAATCCTTTCTTAATATTTATCTTTATGTGTCATTAGCATTTGAGTTGGAAAAGCTGACTTTATCCGGCTTGAAGGACCAAAAATTGAAAAACAGTCAAAACAATGGATTTTTGTATCAACGAACCTATACACGCCTGAATGACTTATGCTTACTTTGATAAAAGGTAATAAAAAAGACAAAAATGGGTAAGTAGCGTCTAAGAAAAGGAAGACAAAAAAAATGTCAAATCACTTAAGTGTCATTCATTGTTGGGGTATTTGCTTTTTTTTATTTATTTTTTTGAAATTTTAAGCGTGTTAAACTTTCTCATAACAAGGATGACTTGAGATTTAATTTTAGCAAAGCACAAAACCTACCAACACACACACACGAACATATTCACACACACAACACATGCGTGTGATTGTTATTTTGCAAAATCAATCTTTCTTAATAGAATGACACCTATAAAAACCTATCGATCCTTGTTCACTAGTTAAACATAAATTTCACGCTTAACTTGGCCCTATTGAGGCGTGCATTTGTATGAGTGTATGTATATGCCCGTGTGTGAGCGTGTGTGTAAGTTTGTTGGGTGAGTGTCGTGGGAGAAAGAGTTTATTCTTAAGCCTCCCCCTTTTTTATGGTGAATCAAAATACACTTTTCAATTCTCATTTTTTTAAATTTTTTTCAAACATTTTATATTGAAGTCTCATGGTGGTGTTCAAACGTTGTCATCGTGTCGTCTGGAATAATCCTATCTCTCTGTGCTGTGCCTTTACAAAAAGGATGAGTTAGTGTTCAGTCATCCAAAAGCCACTCATTCCTTTATTCATATATGAAAGTTGATTTTTTGGCAAAGATGTAAGAAAGAAATAAATACAAAAAAATTCTCAAAAATAAGAAACCGGATCCTAAAATTTGTCGATGTATGAAACTCCAAGAGTGTCCCAGTTTGCTTGCTGCTAGCAAGCTTTCTGACTGTTTATGGTTATAATTTTCTTACCCCTTTTTTGTGTGGGATTGACGGGAAGGGGTGTTAGAACTTGGTTGAAAATTATGTACAGAGAACGTTGAGGGGTGACTTTTGACTATATGACTCTGATTCTTATAGTTGAAAATGGTATTTTTGTTAGAAAAGCGTATAGCAATCGAAAAGCGGTCGTGTGTGAAAAAAGTCGAATGTCGTTTTGTTGAGATTTTATGTTTAAGCAGACCATGCGGGAGGCAGAGAGAGGGAGAGGGAGGTATAGAGAGGTTATATGGGCAAACTGGAACTTTAGAAAAAAACAAAAAAACTGGGTTGAGTAGATGTTAGCGTGTAAGTGGTACGTAAAGTGTACTTTTATCTTTTGGAATGTAATTACTTTAACATTGTCGAGGGAGCCCTTCTGCACTGGGTGCTGTGGTTTTCTCATATGGAAAATTAGGAATTTAACTGCATCAACAACAACGTCAGCGGAGCAGCGATGAGGATGCGCCTTTGATGCGTTTGGCGATGTGTTTTTCATTTTGTGTATTTTAGTTGGTTAGTTTTGAATTTGTATAGTTGTTTTTTTTTTGTATGTAATAGATATGACCGGATTTGACCTCAATTAAATAAAATTAAATTTTCTATTGGTCTACATTTTTTCTTGAAAATTTAGAACATTTAGTTACAGTAAATTATAGGGTAGTTCACTTGGGCGTATACTTCCTCTTTTTAGGGTAAGTAAAGTGAGATAAATTATAATAATTGACAATCAGACATGATATCAATTACGATAATTTGGAATTTTGCATATAAGTTCAACACCTACTCGATATGTGATCTAAGAATACAACAAAATGTTGATAAAAACACAATATAATAAAAATGGTACTGAAACAAGAAAAAATATACTTAGGAGCCGTTCATAAAATACGTTCGCACACAAGGCGGGGGGAGGGCTCTTACTGAGTGTGACAAGGTGTGACAAGGGGGACGGGGGGTCTATGGTAACGTGACGTTTGCCATTCATTAAAACATTTTAAATTAGTATTTCTTTTGACTATTTTTCTTCTTAAATGTTCATCATGATCATCGTATTTAATAAATATGTATAATGTATATATAGAATTTCAAACGTACATAGTTTAATTACAATAAATTGTAACTTGATATGTTTACTTTTGTTTATTTTTCGACATGAGCGCTGGCTCTGTGGCGCGGGTTTAGTCTTTTGACTTGGCTCTAGCGGCGGCGTGCGTTGCGATCCGTCACAATTGGTTTCTTTGTTTTTCCATTACTTAAAAGAGTAACGTTTCCTCGCACCCTGCGCTCTCGACTCAGTAACAAAAATGAAAATACTGTATTTATTATTATATTATTCTTTCATTCTTCATTTAGTAGTGAACTAATTCGGACGCTTTTTTCATATTTCTCAATTTAATACTTTTTATTACATGAACTATTTAACCGAAATTTATAGCTCGAAATATTTAATGGTCGAAATATATATATGTATATGAGAAATGCAGAATGGATAGATGACGATGAAGTGGACGGTAGTTTTGAAATAAATGAAGAAGAAGATGCTGCAATACCGATTATAGATATTTCAGAGCATTTACAGAATCCTTGGATATCTGATCAATAAAAATGTTTAACATGTTTAAATAATATTTATTTATTCGTTTTAAAAGATATTTATTACTTTACTTAAATTCTAAAAATTTGTGTACTATCATTTGAAATTTATCATATTTAGGGGGCGGGGGCTTCGTTTTTGTGACAAAATATTTCTAGGAAGGGTCACAGAAAGCAGGACACAGCGTGACAATGGGGGGAAGGGGGTCAGAAAAAGCTGATTTTAGCGTGACGTCTTTTATGACCGGCCCCTTACTTAATTTTGTCCTTCATATCTAAATCCAATAATTAAAAAAAAAAGTACATAATTATTCTGCTGGGAAACAGACCAGAAGGAATTTCTAGTTAAAAATAATTTGTCTGAACCTTAGTTCAGAGAGAGAGAGATTTCTATCTTCTGTCAATTTTTTTCTTGAAAAATTGTTTTCCAATTTTGATTAATTCTTCAGACTTAGTATTAATACAGAACAATTACTCAGTTTCAAAGAAGAAATGTATGTACAACAAACTATACTGCAAGTTTTTTTGTCTTAATTTTTTGCTTAAACGGACCTTTTTAACAACCATCCGTAAAACCACCTCTTTTTGTATGTGCGAAAAATGTCAGGCTATACAACAAATACCTGATCATTTGAGTTATAAAAAAAAGTTTTAAACCTGAAAACATCACAATAAAATTGTATAATGAACGAATTTTAAATTAAACTAGGTCACGCAAAAGTCCGTAGAGAACCGTGGCCTAGTGACTTACAACTCGCAACCATTCCTGTGTGCGAGTAATTGCAGCGATGGAGGAGACCTACAGTTTATATGCCGAATTCGAACGGCTAATTTGAGGAAGCACTTTTCATGACAAGAATTACTCTTGGAGAATTCGTCAATGTTTCGCCAGAAGCAGTACCCGTGAAAAAAAACTTTATGTGGCACAGGCAGGGATCGAGCCCAAGACCTCTGGCATGACAGTCCTACGCACTAACCATCACTCCACGGGTACTACACAGTGAACGAGTAATAATTCTAAATTCAGACAAAAGCTGTTACCATCTCATGAAGTGCTATAATTTATAATTTATATAATAACTAGCTGACCCAGCCACGCGTTGCTGTGGCTTACGTTTTTTGTCATATTAAATTGTTGTAAGCTATTCAAGAGTAACGCTAGGGGAACATCAGACATGGGCATCACCATGCTTTTTTTCAAAGATGCCATTTGTAAAAAAAACATGGCGACCTTCATGACTGATGTTCTACTATCGTTACCACTTATTATAATGAAATTAATATTAACGAACGAAGAAGGAAACGTTAAAGTTGGCATCAAATTTTACAGGTTTGAGATTTGAAGGGGAAGGACCTTCATACAGTTGATGTGAAGCAAAAATCAATGCAAAAGAATTAAATATAAAATGTATTATTAATTTTATTCAAGTTTGTAACAAATGAGTATATTACAGAATTTTAAGTAAATATTATGTGACAGTTAAGCTTATAAATGAGGTAGGTCGGGCAGATAGTTTAAAATCTTCTAACAATAATATTTTTTGTTTTGAATTTTAAATGCTTTTAATTTTAATTTTAATTTTAATTTTAATTTAATTTAGCGCCATTCGGTGCACAATATTTTTAGTTAACCTGTCTTTCGCTAACACAAATTCGACAGTTTTCCTACACGTGAACATGCAACGTATAACTTCCCATGAGAAAAACAAATCTAAACGACAAATGGGCATTGTTTGGCCTTGAGACTTTTTTTTTTATAGACATGGCAAAAGCTTAACGAATTGGAAATTGTAACTTTCTTAAGGGTATGGTTGAATCTGACGGTATTATTGCAATACTTGGCAACAGGACCACTTTTCATTTAAACTTTCCAGTTAAATTGGTTGCTTCGAGAATATTTCCGGTGATCTTTTTGATGACCAAACGCAGAGGAATAATATTTTAACCAATCTTTAATCGAAGATTATGTGGTGAATTTAAAAATTCAATTGGAAAATTTACACTATCGTTTTCATTAACAACAGTATCGATTGAGTTAAAAGACATCTGATCGCCTAGTAACAACAGTTCTATCTGGAAGTTAATTTCGTCAATATCAACATTTTTTGCTGTCAAAATAGACCGATGACTGAGCCAGTTATGATTGAAGTAATTACTCTGTCTATCCGGAAAATACTCTGAATCAATTCATTTTTTCCTGAAGAACAGTGCAGAAATTGTGTGGCAACTTAATGCATTGCGTATTTGGTTGCAGTTTTATTTTACCGTTCCCAGTATCTAGTAATTGTTCCCAAAATATTTATGCTGATGGATCATTTTGCAATCGTATGTGTATGTTTATGGTTAATCGATGTGTTTCAACACTTCGCTATAAGAATACATTACATTTCATTACATTACATACTATTCAGCACATAAATGTACAGAGTAGAGAACACAGCACCTTGAGCGATTAGACTAAATAAGGCAATGACAACACAAGACATTAATATAAGACAGAAGGACAGAAGGGAAAGAACTATGTACACACAGAAAGAACAGAACACATGACAACAGCATGCGGTAGGTTCCGAGACGGTCCTCCATCTGCCTACTAACCACGCTCACTGATACTTGATTGATTTCGGTGATCGATGGAAAGGAAACCGATGCTTTATCAGTGCCATAAGAATAATTGTTTTAAACATTCTTTATTCTCATCCGCGAAAGTAGAGCGAGGTATAGCTGGTAAAGTCTGGCGGACGCGGAACACACCAGACAAAAGCAAGAGAGCACCACCGAAAAGTTTATCATTACCGTTTAAATCTTGCATAGTTCTGGTGGATGCCTAGTGGTTATGCTATTAAATATAGCGCCATCTATTGAATATTGAACAGTCAACAGATGTCTTCATCTATAGTTTGAAGCTAACAGATAATTTTGACTGTCAAAAAATAGGCAAATAATTTTCAATAAAATAATATTGCGATCATAAATTGAGATGTAAGCTATCATATCTTTCAAGTTGGATCAAACTGCACACGGTGTACAAATTTGATTAAAATCTTTTAAGTAGTTTAGGAGTTCATCACGGACAAACATCGTGACACGCGTAAGTTATATGTATATATTAGTTTTATTTTTAAGTTAAAAAAAAAAACAAAACTAATTATTAGATACTAAAAAACATTTTGATGAAAAAATAAACAAAGCATAAAATTTGTATTAAAAACTAAACTTTAATACCTGCAATAAAATTTGAATAACTTATTTTGTTATATTTTTCTTTTCTAGATAAAAATTATAAGTTGGTACGTGTTTCGGAAGGTATGTATTAATATTTTAACAATAATAAAATAAGCAAACAACCAACTTTCTCTAAAAAAATATGAATATCTCCCAAAAAATAAATTTATATTTTATATATCTAAGAAAAAAAGATACCAAACAAGAAAACAACTTTCACTCTTAAAAACTTGTTCAATTCAGAAAAATCCTTATTTTTATGCCCCCCACTAGTATAATTTTATGAAATGACACAATAACGACAACAACAACAACAAAAAATATCACCCTAAAAAATGATAATAAGGAACAAAAATATACTTTTATTTGAAGCAACAAAGCTTATCTACTTTTTTTCGCCCTGCTAATCATATAATTCTCCTTACAAAAATTATACAAACATTTTTATACTTCCGCGTCGCGTATAGTCAAGAAGGTGTATGTTGTAAGGACTTAACTGTTAAGTCCAACTACATCTATAGTAATCTAGTACTAAATATAGCCTATGTTACTCAGGGATAATGTAGCTTTCTAATGAAAAAAGAATTATTAAAATCGGTTCAGTACTTTTTGAGTTTATTCGTTACATACAAAAATACAAATCTTTCCTCTTTATAATATTAGTGTAGATTAGTGTAGATAACAGAAAAGGTTGTGTCTGCTCCTTAAAAAAGTTAATCATTTTCATTGACTTCAGACTTTAAGATTTTGACTATTCAACTGAAATTAAAAAGATTACTATAATTGTTGTATTTACAAAATATAAGTATCTTTTCTGTAAAAGCGGATAAATCAACTAAAAATTAAATATTTGTGCAATCTCAAAAATTCATGTTGAAGAATTTTACTTAACACTTTTCTTAAGGAAATTGAAAGATAAAAACGATATGAAAGGGAGTGAAAGTGAGTCATCACAAGCAGAGTGACCAATCTAGCTTTAAAAAGCTTTAAGTTTCACTTATGATAAATTAAGGTTTTGGTCATCATAAAAATCAAGTAAAAACATAAGCTTTCACCTATGTATACACAGAGATATGTGCAACAAGATTGTAAGGTGAGACGTGTGTTTAGACTTTAAACCACGCGTAGTTTTTATTTTTTGTGATTGTTAAAAGGCAGGAAAAAATAGAGATGAGGAGATTTTATCTTAAAGTGTCTGAGACGGGACTGGAGTTTATATTTTTCACCGAAATTCGTTGAGACTTTTACCGGTATAGTTGGAATCATCAGAATAATCAGATATTAAAGATTAAGCTCAAATTTTTGTATTTACCGTTTGATTTACATCTTGACAAAGGAATATGTCGTTGTATTTTAAAAAGAGTTATGTTCGTTAAGGCATTTATGTATTTGACAAATGAAATTGAATTATGAAACAAGTTAAAGGCTACCAAATAAGTTTCATATTAATGCTAACAATGTATATGCACGAAAAAATATATTTAATGGAACTTAAATCAAAATATCTCAAGATGGGTACACATCAGAAGAAAAATAATGAAGGTTATATTATATTGAAAAGCTGACAAAAATACATTTCAATGTATATAAAAATTATTTGTTTACCATTTAAATCGCACAAGACAAAAATAGTTATTTTGCGAAAAACATAAATAATCTTTTTATTACTGCTAACATCATGCTGTAATATCTTAGCTTTTCCATGAATAATTTTGACACTAATATTACAAGTTTAACGTCACCTTTCTTTATTGATATACAATTTATTTGTATAAATTTTTGGTCAAGGATCCATGTTAAAATAGGCATAATGGTTAAATGTCAAAACATGATTTCAGTTCCTATTTCAAGTCTCAAATCAAAAGTTTTCGAATATAATTTTAAAAAACTCAGCAACTCAGTAGCTTAATATGTATTTATTTTTTCCATATTAGTAGCGGGCTGAACTATTTATGAGATATATGATTTTTTTGTCGAATTGCACATTTTCAAGGTCCTAGAACCTCAATCAAAGATATTTAGTTCGTAAGTTCTTACGTTTGGGACACCATTTTTCGTCATCCATCATCTCAAGAAATAGACTTCAAAAAAATGTTGTTTTACGGATAATAAGATGGAAAGATGCAGAAAAGAAGGTGGCTTTTTTACTACAGAAATTAAGAAAAAATGCAAATTTTGACATATCTCACGAACCCATAAAGCTAGCGAGTTCAAACAAATTTTATAAAGTGTGGTTAAATTTTAAGAACCGATGTTGATTTTGAATAAAACACAAATTATTAAAGACATTATTGTCATTTCTTTTATTATGATAATATTGGTATATTATCATACAATTATGTTAGGAAGAAAATATCGGTAAAACGACTGCCGCGATCTCGTCAGCACACCGCCATCCGATGGCACCAATTTTAGATGATAATAAGGAATAATTGAGGTTCTATGCCGTTAAAGCTTCTTATCCTTTAGCTCTTGAATTCTTGCTGGCTTAGAACGCACACCTTTACTTTTAAATCGCAACCACGTGAGATAACACTGCCATTGAATTTGTCGAGCAACAGAGCCATTGTTTTGCTAGCCGTGTGGCAAGGGCCACCCTTCTGTTGAAACGACATATTGTCCACATTAATATCATCCAATTTCGGTAGTACTGCCTGACCGGCCTCATTTTGAAAAAAATACGGCTCGATGATGGAACCAGCCCATAAACCGCACCAAACAGTCACTCTTTGTGGGTGCATTGATTTTTCGACAATCACTCTTAAATTATCATTGATCATCCACTGTTGGCATTTCTTGCCGACATTCTGGCTATTGACAACGCTTCAAATGGTCAAAAGGCTTCAGTATTTGAGTCAGTTGCACCTTTTAAGCGTGTAAATGCAAGTCTTTATGCATAATGTTCATCAACGACCAGCGTGAGTGGTGCAATTGTTGGGCACTACAATGAGTTGAGGTGGACGGCTGTTCCGCTACACTATATCGAAAAGCAGCAACATTTTCTGCAGTACGAGCTGCACTAGAACGCACTGGTGTTTTTGTAAGCACATTTCGAGGATTAAATTGATCGAAAAATCATTTTCGTAATAAGCCTGAATAACTTTAGTTTTCTCCTCGATTGAGCATCTTCCCATGTTTCAAATTGGGTAATCTGAAATTGAGAAATGTCAAATGCAATGCAGAAGAAAACTTGACGGTTAGTTATAGTTCCCATTTAACATCGGCCCTTAAAATTTAACCACCATCTATTACACAATGGAATGTAATACCCAATTGGTATTTATTGAAATACAAAAAATAAGGTTTTTTTATTTTTTGTAGTTTTAGTATTTTTTGAACCAAAAATGACGTAACATCCAAAATAATTATATGCATCAAGGAATAAGGGTTTTGACACTTGGTAAAAGTTTGAAAACAATCGAAGTGACAGTTTTTTTAGAAAAAATAAAAATCTAAAAAAAAACACTACTAAAAGTTGCTAAAAATTAATTTTCGACTCAAATATCTTTGCAAAACAGAAAGATATTGCCTTCATAATAATTTTATCTTATACAAAACATTATTTTTATTATTTATTTATTTATTTATTGAATCCAAAAGTTACTCTTTTTATAAAAGAAATAAGAATCTACAAAAACATAATATACAAAATTAATAAAAACTAATATTAGATTCGAATATTTCGAAAATAGTTGAAGGTAGTAAATTGACTTCAAAATTTTGTCATTCTATGCAAAATTTTGCTAGTAAGTAAGATAATGTTTTTAGAAAAATGGAGTCGTTTTTTGTTATTAGAATTAAAAACTTTCTAAAAATTCTGCTAAAATTATTAAAAATTGGTTTTTGACTTTTTATACAAACTACTCGTGTCTTGACTTTCTTATAAATCAATGATTTCAAGAAATTAAAACAAAAAATTAGTTTCGAAATATTACAAATAAAGTGTTTATTTAAAAATATGATACAACAAAAGTTGAAAGTTTCATAAAACCTTTCATGAGTTTCTCTTTCTGCATAGAAATTTTGATTTGATTGCTGCCGAGAAAATCGCAACTTCAAGAATAGGTAAATACTGACTATAAAACTATTTTTAAAGGTAAATGCTATTTCTATTCTTAAAAGCCTGCTATATGCAGGAAGATACTATAAGTAGATTGAACGTTAAGAACGAAAATCCAGTAAGGCTTATAAAATACTACGAAGGAATTGCCAGACCTATTCTATTTAAATTTAACTGGATCAAGTTTGATCAAAAAAACTGTTTGTATCCTAAAAATATCCATATAAAATAAATTACGGATGCATTGAACACAATTATGGACGGACTTAATGTAATTGCATAAATACATAATACTTGTCGTAAATTTTCAATGTAGATATATGGACTTTTGTGGTTTATGTATTTGTATAGGCATGTTATTTTTGAAACTTTACACCTCCGGCCTATAACCTAGTGTGACATCATCACCTATAGAAACAGAAGACAATTTCATTTAATTTGTCCCAAATTATCTTGATCTTATTTGAATCTTTTTTTTTCTCTCTGTAGTGTTTGTTTGTATCTATCGCTCGGTCGCTCACTTGTTTATATTTTTTAAGTAAAATAAAAAAATATAAAAACGAAGACACAAACTTCAATCTAAAGAAAAATTTAAATATAAATAAAAATAGTCTAACAAGTTCCACATGCGTACATAGGTATTCGTACAGTACCTAAGGTACTCGTACCTTACCCAAGTTAAATTTTAAAAAGTTTTGTATATCTTTTTTTTATAAAAGGCAGAAAAGTCGAAACCAAAAATATCCTTTTTAAAACAACACTTAAAGCATCCTCGAGTCGGGGAACAAGGTGGGATTTGAGTCTGTGTATCAACAAAAAATAAAGTAAAACGAAGAAAAAAACTTGAAAACTTCAAGTAGAGGCGAAGGTTTCCTAATATTTTTATTGCTTTCCCTATACCTAAAACCTGCCTACTGAATGAATGAAGAACGAAGTAAAAATCTCGAAGACTCATTTTTCCATATACCTACTCGTGTATTACTAGGACCTACCTCTCTTTGGACAATGAACATGAACATCACTAAAGGAACCTTCAAAATATCTGGAAAGGACTCTTGTTTTGCCCGGGTTCGGATTCGAGTTCGGGTCCGGGTGGAAAGGTTATTGGGGTGGCAAACAAAAACCTCACCGAAAGGATCAAACAGAATGAATGAACGAATAGAAGAAAAAAAAATACACATTTAACTTTTCCCGCATCTTTTTTTATAAATGGAAGGGGCAGGAGGGGCAGGTGTAGGGGCATCATCAGGAGTTGGATAAAATACTAAACAAAAAATAAGTCTCTATCAGTCCTTCTTCATGGGTTACATAATAACAAACAGGCCAGGACCAAAACCGGATAAACAACCACTCAGCGCGCCGCACAGCAAAAAATCAACAACAAAAAATATAATAAAATAAAATAAAAAAGGACGAAAGGAATCAAAACATTTGAGGGTGTTTAACGATTTTTTTTGTATGTTTGTCCTTTAAAGAAAGTTTCCTGCAACAACTGAACCGCCTGTCAAACAATTACAGTGGCACACCAAAAAAAACTCTCCTATCCTCGTCAGTTCTCCTCACACCCATCATCAGCCAGGACACAGAACACAGGCCACAGGACATGCTGGGAATAGACGAAATATGAAATTGTACATTATAGAAAAAGGAGGACATAGGATGATGATGATGACGATGATGAAAAGAATAAGAAAACAAATATTGAGACATCATTGCCGAAAGAGATGATTTTCCTTTTCTCCACTTTTCATTTAATAAAAAGAAAATAGCCTCAATAGCAATTGTAGGAGCACGGAGTAGGTATAACACCAGCACCAGCACCAGCTTGGCTCTGCTCGGTAGGTGGTGGTGACATCATCAGAGGATAACGAACAGTGTCCTGAAAATAAACACAGAACGAGGACTATTAGCTGCTCCAACTATTTCACGAAGAAGTTTTCTTTTGACGTGTTTTGTGACGGAAAGTATTTCTACAGCGGCGGATGATGGTGATGATGCGGAGGGTTGAGACAGAGAGAGAGGGAGTAAAGCGATTGTAGAACTGCCCCCGAAAGTCCTATCTTTTTATTTATAGCAACAAAAAAATACATCCTGTTCTTGCCAGAGATTATATTTCTCCAACACACTCTAGCACTATCCAAGGGAGGGCAGGGCAGCACAAAACTCCCACAAACAGAAGCAGGGCATTCATTTTAAACTGGGGATACAATTTAGGAACAATAACACAAAACTCAAGTGTGGATTGGGGCGAGGGTGGTGAGGGTGGTTTAGAGTTGTGATGAAATTTTGTATCTTTTTTTGTTGTTGTTCGTTGCTGTTCCTGTTCCTGCTCCTGGTTAGTTTGTTCATATCCATCCTTGTTAAAAATGAGCAAAAGTGTGTGGAAAGGATGCAACATTATGTCCCATGTGTTTTTGTGTAGTTGGTTGTTTATGGTTATTTGGTGCTGCTGGCACACCAGAATAACACAGTATACAATGGAAGTTTTTTTCATTCGTCCTTTTTTTTCTTTGGTCTACATCCTATATTTTATGGGAATATTTTGTGACCGGGCAGCAAAAAAAAATGAGGGGGTGGGGGAAGTATAATTAACGATTGTTGGAAGTTTTTGGGCACAGGACTATTTTTGTTTTTGGTTTTTTTTTTTGTAAAGTGTGAGAGCAGGTCTTTGGGATATAAAGTGATATTGTTGTATTAAGTGAGAAATATTAAGACATTAACGCGGGAGGTTATTAAGGAGAAAGTTCTCTGCCGACATCGATTGATTATTGTTTTTTTTTTTTGGGATAAGGACGAAAAAGTCATTTTGCTAATCGCTATTGGTAAGCTACGTTCCTACCTACCTAAAGTGAAGAAAGGCTCACACATACTGGGAACTGGGCTGAAGGATTCTTTGATGTTAAATAAGTATTTATTGCTTGGAAGTTTGTTGTGCTTCGTGTACAGATGTAATATGGGAATTAAGATTCATTAGGTTCGATTGCTATGATACACACACCATATGCATGTAGATTATTATAATTCACTTTTATTATAGACGAAATTTTACGATAATTTTTCTTCTTTTGCTTAGTTCTATGTGTTTAGAAATATTAAATAATTCAAGAATATTTTATTATGCATGCCTATTAGGTCACATCAACCATATTGAAACATTATGCAACATCTGTTAAAAGGGTTCTTTGGAAATATAATTTGTAGTAAAAGTCTTTGATAAATTAATTTATTAATGTCACAGTTTTTGAAAAATGTTTTCATAACCTGTTAACTATTTAAGTCTTAACTTTTGTAACATGTCATTATTTTCGTCAAACTACTGTTTTTATGACAATCTTACGATTTTTAGTCGAAGTAAATAAACAAAAAAATGCGACCCACAATGAAAACTTAAAAATACTATGAAAATGACAAATGACAAAATTATTGGACTATGAGCAGATACACAACTTTTACCAAATAAGGCAATATCTTCTACTACATTATATAAAAATAAGTCGGGTTTTCCTTCCTGACGCTATAACTCCAGAACCCACGAACCGATTTCCACTGTTTTGCATTCGTTGGAAAGGTCTCGGGCTCCTTGAGGTTTATAGCAGAAAAAATTCAACAGAAAAGCGGTGAACTCCGTTTAGCTTCCTATAGAAAGCTATTGTAAAAGTTAAGATTTGTGGAATTGAAAATTTTTAAATTTTTTGACGTTTCAAGGGCCTTATATTCTTAACCAAAGCTTACTTTTGGGAACCTTTTTTAGTCAACCATATAACTAGAAACTTCAGAGATTTCGACTTCAAATAACGTATGAAATCTACAATGAAGGAATGATTCTGATTCAGGATCAATGCTTGACTATTGCAAACAAGCTACTGATTGAAGTAGGAATAATTGCGCCAAATCTATCGATGCACGATGCATTGAACCAAGAATTAAATCGAGAGCTGCAATACAATGTTGATACATTGCAGGAATTCGTTCGAAATAGTGTGCCCTTGCTGAATGAACAGCAAAAACAAGTAAACGAAACATTAATGCAAGCGGTGGACACTAATACTGGTGGCCTATTCTTCCTGGACGCACCTGGATGAACAGGGAAAATATTTGTCAGTTCATTGATTTTGGCCACTATTCGATCAAGATGTAACATAGCTTTGGCGTTAGCATCATCTGGAATTGCGGCAACTTTTCTAAATGGCGGTCGTACTGCACATTCTGCGCCTAAGTTGCCACTCAATTTAAACACAATTGATACTCCAACATGCAATATTTCCCGATCCAGTGCAATGGGAAAATTGTTGATGCAATGCAAGCTCATTGTTTGGGATGAGTGCACAATGGCACATAAGAAATCACTTGAAGCACTTAACTTCACACTGAAGGATCTTCGACGAAGTAACAACATCTTTGGCGGCTTGATGATATTGTTGGCAGGCGATTTCAGGCAGACGTTGCCAGTAATTCCCCGTGGAACGCCTGCGGATGAATTGAATGCTTGGCTGAAGGCATCACTTTTGTGGAATAACGTAAAAATATTATCGCTAACCACTAATATGAGAGTTCAACTTCAAAATGATTAAAGTGCTGCACAATTTTCCAAACAATTGCTAGCTGTTGGAAATAGAAAAGTGCCAGTTGATGCGACAACTGGATTAATTACTCTTTTCCAACGACTTTTGCCGATTTGTAGACTCTCAATTAGCTCTTAAAATGTTTTCCCAAACATAAGTGAGAATTATCAGAATTATGCCTGGTTTAGTCAACGAGCAATTCTCGCCGCAAAGAATAATGATGTACACGCACTGAATTTCACCATTCAATCAAAAGTCGCTGGTGATTTTTTGACATAAAAATCCGTTGATTCCATAACCAATCCCGATGATGTATAGTAAATTATCCAACGGAGTTTTTGAACTCTCTGGAGTTACCAGGATTTCCAGCACATAACTTGCAACTCAAAGTTGGTTCAGTTATTATGATATTGCGTAATTTGAATCCAGCGCGACTTTGCAACGGTACTCGACTTGCGGTGAAAGAATTATGCCGAATTTGACTGAGGCAACCATTATTAACGGAAAGTACGCAAGTGAAAATCTATGTATTCCTCGAATACCAATGATTCCGACTGATCTTTCCGATTGCAATTTCCGGTTCGCCCTGCGTTCGCAATGACAATTAACAAGTCGCAAGGCCATTCACTTAAATTTAGAAAATCATTGTTTTTCACATGGGCAGCTATACGTTGCGTGTTCACGAGTTGGGAAACCATCCGCTTTGTTTGTGTTAACGTCAGACCAAAAAAACACAAAAAATGTGGTTTACCAAAGAGCACTTCAATGAAACGGATAATTCGTGGACAAGTATAACGCTTCGATTCAGTTTGCACTTTGGATTCACTTTCATTTTTTACTTAGAGAAGTTCAACTAAATAACACTTCATTTTTGTAATCGAAATGAATTCATTACTGTTGTGAAATTAAATAAAATGTTTCCTTTACAAATATAAAACAAAAAAAAAAATTTTTCTTCATCTTTTAATCCCCAAAGGAAATGTTCCAAAAAACGAAGCCATCTGGTGGCGAAACGGAGTTCGCCGGGTTTGCTAGTTTTTGTATATTTTTATTTTTTTGTAAAAAAAACTTTAAATTGTTTTGTTTTTAATTTCATCAAATGTTAGCATAATATTGTGTATAAAAGGTAATTAATTCGAGGTAAATCAATTATTACATTTTCAAATATTTAAATTTGTAAGCATTTCTTGTTTTTGTAAAAGAAAACTTGGATTGAACTCTACTATTTCAATATTAGTTTTTGAATAACTGTTTTTCTTAAGATTTTCGAGCCAAAGAATAAACTCTTAGGAAACGGATACGAATATACAAATTTACGTATGATCTACATCGCTCTTCAAATTATGGATCATATTTTAGGGATTTCAAAACGTCGATAGACCTATCAAAATTATTAATTCAACAAATCTGACCGATAGTAAAAACTTCTAATAGAAAGTTACAAACTTTAAAACCAAAAATAAGTTATTTCGAAGAAAGTGTTGTGAGCTCAATTTAAGTACATATTCTTGTAAGTAAATATTTAAATAGTAAGTCGCAATTTTCCGACTGTCGGACAAAAGTGAACAGAAACACTTTATGTGAATTTATTGAATATCAATTAATAATTTTCTTAAAAAACTTAAGGGAGTCGTCTACCTTCGCGCTCAAATTTCGAGCCTATTATTCAAGGATGGATTGCAAAAAAACTTCACATGATATTTGAACAAAATTTTTTTTATTTGATTAGTCAATTCTTGAACTTTAATGAAAAACAAAAAAAGGATGATGACTACTGCCGGTGCGACGGAGTAGAACGGCTTGCACGAAATATCAGCTTCAGAGCCTTGAAAGAACAAACCAAATTTTTTAACTTAATTTTTAGAACGTTAAATATATTTTTTGAATATTTGAAAATTTCACAAATTTTTTTTTGAAAAAAGCTTATGTCTAGGCCTAGCGAGATGTTTAGTGAATAAGTAAAGCTTTAAAGATTTAGGATACCTTCTAGACAGAGTTTCATCAAAATAATCGTGCCAACAGTTTTGAAAAACACTACTTTTGGGGAAACGTGTTTAAAGATAAATATTACAATTAAACACGATTGGCGGAACTTACAATTCAATCAGCTATGCCAGGACCGTACAGCTCTCGGTTTCAAAACCAAACCTTTACACGCGTTCACAATAATAACACCGATTCCTCTCGTTATTCGGAATAATAGCCAGCCCCGACACCTGCCTCTGAGCGACGTAAATAGGCAGGGCGAGGCCGGGTTTGAGGCTCGAAATCTCGTAAACATGCATGCTTTCGATCAAATCCTTCACAGAGCATGTTTTTAGTTATGTTTACATTAGAAATATACAAAAAAAATCGATTTTTTCAAACCGCGAAGGTAGACGGTCCCCTCTACTTTTTAATAAATAAAAAAAGAAAATTGTTGTAAGTCCTAATTCGACTAAACTAATATAGGAACTATTTTTATATAAATATTTATTGATAAGTTTTTGAATGATCATAGCAAGCTAGTTGCGAATTAAACCTGCTACATTTTTGATTGATATTATAATTTATTATATGAAAGGTCTTAGCAAGTGTTTTTTTTTGTAAGGGCTTAAGCCTGCAACTCTTGTAGGGAAATTTGTTTTAGTGTAGTACATTTCCAATTTCAATTCATTCATTTTATAAAAGGAACTTATGGTTCAATACAGAGGAGTTGCATAAGATGTCTCCACTATTAGTGAAAACAGGAACTAAAGGGTAGTTAAATTTTAAGGGCCTATGTTGAATATGAATTACACCTTAACGTCAAGTTTTTTTACTTTTGAGTGCCACTTGACACATATAGCTAACGAAACAATGGCTCCTTTTCGCGACTAATTCAATGAACATGTTATCTCACGTGGTGGTGCCGATGTCAATTAGCCCTCAAGATCATGTCAAAGAAAAGGTGTACGCCGATAAGCCAGAAACAATTCAAGAGCTAAAGGATGAGATAATTCGGCATATTACCACCGGATGGAGGTGTGCCGTCAAGGTCAGTCCATACATAATTAAACCATACCAAAATTATCATAATAAAAAGAATTGACTATAATTTCCTAAATAACTTGTGACTTATTCAAAATCAACATCTGTCCTTAAAATTTAACCACCCTTTGTTAGTGATTTCCCAAGCATGAATTTTTTGAACATTCAAAGATTTATTAATTTCTTAATTAAAGAATTCAGAGCAAGACTACATTTATTTAAACATTCGAATATAGCTTATGATCTTCATTTATTGTTTGCATATACAGTAAAAAGAAGAAGGCTTAAAATAGATCCTTGCGGTACACCATAGCTCAGTGACATAGTGACCTAAAAACTTGTTTTTCTAAAACTACTGATTTATTTATTTTTTCCTGAAAGGTACGACGAAATTAGTTTTCATGCTCCGGTTAGGAAAATTGTGAAAGTTTTTTGCATATTATAGTATGATAAATTGTTTTAAACGCTTTGGTAATCGAACAAAACCAAGGATGTTACTCTGTCATCATCTAAAGTCTTTCTTACTTGTCGAATAACATCAAGGAGTGCAGTAATATCTTATAGCCGAAAACTGGACTGCTTAGGAGATAATAGGTTATTAGTATAGGTACTAAGAAAAGGGTAAATCTGTTTGGTAATAATTTTTTGAACCACTTTCAAGAGGAATGAATACGGGATGAAAATCTTTTTTATTTACTATTCCTTGTATTTAATTAAGGTAACAATTTTTCAATCGTTTTATCGAAGGCAATCTTGTTTCAAAATGCGCTAGACAAAACACGTCTTTAATGTTTGTTTTTCACTCAATAAACCAAATTCACATAAATTACGGAATATGGTATATGGAATTTTTATTATTATTCTAGCTTATAATATAGTGGTGCTGGAAATGAAATAATAACATTGCGTATATTTTTGGATTGAAGGCTCGTAATGGGTAATGGGTTATAACTAGGGCTAGGATTTCCATGCAAATGCACTTTTTTTTTTGAGAAAATTTAGAAGCACAGGAATGAAACACAAGCACGAATCATTAAATTTACTTTAGTTGTGTTTATACATATTACATATGTATGTATATGACACCAGTTGTTTTTGTTTACTTTTGCATTCACATATACACTAACCAATCGAAGTACCTAATTCAAATTTTTGTTTTTAATTTTTTTTTCTGGGTGAGTAGGCTGAAACAGCTGTAATTTTGTGGTCCTTCAATATTTTGAGTTTTATTTCACAAATCGTTCTTTTTTTTCTATTCTTAAGTTTCTAGATTTTAATTTATGTACGTCGTCGATGATCTTTCGTTGAAAACAGAATTTTTCTTTTGGGTCGTTTTAAATTTAAGATTTTTTTGAGTGGAATTGTATGAACTTCGGGATCAATTAGAGATTTGTAGTTATTTCAGGAACAATGCCAAAAGCAAAGACGTCTGTAAGTGCAGTCCTAAAAAAATATGATAAAATCCGACTTAAAAGACGAATATATATGGATTTCAATTGATGAAACAACAGACATTCAAGGACGTTTTGTGGCCAATGTTGTTTCGGGTGTGCTAAGCCAAAACGAAGATTTACGCAAAAAAGTATTGCTAAATGTTGTAGAGTTAGAGAAAACAAACCATTCCACGATTGCCCAAATTTTTGACGAAACTGTCAATTATTTTGGCATGAAAAGAAACAAAATACTTCTGTTTTTAACTGATGCCGCTCCATACATGGTAAAGGCCGCTCAAGGGTTAAAAATTTTATATCCGAAATTGATTCACGTAACGAGTTTAGCGCATGCACTTCATAGAGTGGCAGAACAGATAAGAAGTAATTTTAAAAATGTAGATCTTTTAATCTCCAGTGGAAAAAAAATATTTTTTAAAAGCACCATCTCGAGTTGAGCATTTCAAAACAAGGTATCCCTTGACTCCTCTTCCTCCACAGCCAATTGTCACCAGGTGGGGAACTTGGTTGGAAGCTGTAGCCGTCTACGCCAAGAACTATAAAGAATTTGAAGATATTGTCAATGGCCTTGATGACTCGGATGCCGTTGCCATTAAAAATACGAAAGAGGCATTGAAGAAATTGTACAACTCAAGGGAAACAATTCCTTAAAAAAACAAGTGGATCTTATTGAAACAGTTGTTTCTAAGATTGGTGCAGTTGAACGGTCTTTTGGTGCAGCGATAAAAGAAAAATTGGATAATGTTTTGAAGAAAAATGATGTTTATGATATATGCAGTGTATTTTCTCTGAGTTGCGCCGAGGAAGATTATATGGAGGACTTAACACCTTAAGAAATATGTTCCCTAGAGAATGCCCCATTGACATCAGTTGACGTGGAGCGATCGTTTTCGATGTACAAAACATTTCAGCGACTGAATCGTCAAAGCTTAACGTTCGAAAATTTGCGAAAAAACTTCATGATTTATGCGAATAAAGCATACGAAAATTGTGGAAATTAGATTTAGTTAAATAATGAATTCTGTGTTATTTTGAATATTTTGGTTTTGTTTTAATTAAAATGAAAACTTTTATTTTTCTGTTTTTATTAATATAATTTTGTGTTCCTCGAATTAAGACTGAATTTTTTTTTATAAAACCAAACACAATGTTTTTTTTCCAACGTACCTAATGGTTCACGAGGCATATTGTTTTAAATGCATATTTTACATTCTTAAGAGCATATTGCATTTTTAAGTGCATGAAAATCCTAGCCCTAGTTATAACACATTTAGATCTTTTACGGATGCACACAAATTTGTATCAAATAAGATGGCTTGGTCAAAATTTGAATATTTTCAAGCCAGCAGAAATCAGCTATAGAAGGTTCATATAGACTTTTGAAATAACTGTTTCATTTTTAAGTGTATTTTATCATTTGAAATGCTTTATCGAAGTGTATATATCGTTCTATTTTCAGAAATGGCCTCGATTTCACTTATCAAATTCCAATAGATGACATCTTCAAAATTCAAGTAACGGGATATTGAAAAATCTTATTGAAATACCCTAAATATTTAAACTGTGGTATTGATAAAATTTATCATTTATTTTTGAATTCAGTTCTAAGAAAATTTCTATAAGAAAATTAAAAAAAAAAAAACAAAGTTTACCAAGCTTTAGTTTCTCTTCACGTTGGTAGTTCAGTTCTTATTGAGCTCAAAACCTGATCAAAATAAAATTTAATTTAAATTCGAAAAAAAATTCTAGGTGGAAAATAAGTTTAGTACCCTTTTCATAAAGCGAAAAGTTTGTCAGACATTAGACTAAAATTTGAAGTTTAACGAGTTACAGCTCATTACAAATTATATTATTTTTTTATAAGAAGCTTAAATAAATATTGTTTTGTTTAACAGCCCAAATATGTACATTCATATAGGAATTAGGAACTATTGCTAATCCTACCGTTTTATGTAAAAATAAAAATATATCGCCACTATATTTCTTATGTGTCGATAAAGAACATCGTATCCTTTTTAAGCAAATAATATTGCCACTTTTATCAATTTTTGTTGTTCTTATTTATTTACGTTCATCTATACGCGTTTTACTTATACACACTCGTACTGATACCACTAGTACTTCTACATTCAAACATACTTTCGTACTTCCGCATCAAAAATTAATTCTTATTAAAATCACATCCCATAACAATAACAATAGCGCCAAGGACACACAACAATAACACACAATAGAATAATAAATCCTTAACTAATTGTAGTCGTAGAATGTCTGTCGAGATATAGAAAAAAATATTCTGTGTAGGATACAAAGTGAAAAGAGAAAAAAAAATATATATATATGTTTGTCTGTACCAATAGGTATATATATGAGTGGATGTGAAGGCTGGTACATTATTTTATTAACAGCAACAATAAAAGAGATAAAGATACCTACTCGTGTCGGTCGGTCGGTCGGTCGTAGAATTAAATCACGAAACTAATATCCTAGAAAAAGTAGGTGAGTTTCCTCCCCTCTCCACACCCACCTTACCCTAATCCACCATACTCCAACTCAAAGTATCAAAGAACTCATCCTTTATCACAACTGAATCATAATGCAGAAGAGGATATAATAGAGGCATGTATGTACGTACATACATATATCTACATACATAATACAATAAGAGCATAAGGATAATGGCACAGACGTCATAATTCTATAATTCTTGTTGCGAAAATCTTACAACAGTATATATTTTCCCCAATTTCCATTGTGTTATCCTTTTATTTGTCTTTTTCCTCTTGTTTTTTTTTTTTTTTTATTCGGGGTGAGGGAATTTTATTAATATGGCGCCCAATTAAGGACACATGCCGAGTGTTTTTGTACAAAAATATACCTATATAAAATTAAATGACACTGAGATTCTTGATAATTCGGGTACAGAGTAAAATTCAGGGTTTAAGGTTGTTACCTATTCTTTAAATATAAATCAAGGATCTGAATTAAATAAAAAGCAAATAGGAAATGTTTTTATAACAAAAATGTCCTTACCAGATGGAATGATTCTTTAATCCAAATTCCTTCATTCCCAATAATGGTGCATTGCACTTTATGCTGTGCAAGTTTTAAATTTTAACCGGCTTTCTCTTAGCCCAGAAAAAAGGAGGATATCAAATACTCCTATATTCCTCTATATAAACTAGCTATTAGGTAGGTTTAGGTATATACATATGCAATGCAATAACAAAAAGCGGAAAATGAAACAAAAATAGAACACAAAAACTAAAATCAAGACTAAAACTCTATCGAGAGGTCTCTAATCCTTTTTTTCGCTGTGCTGTTGCCTCTCGTTTTCATATATATTTTTGTATTTTGCTCGTTTATTTTTCACTGTAACTGGGTCAAACTTTTGCACTTCATGTCGATTCCCGGAACAAAAAATAAAGGACGAGAACAAAATAAATCCTCGTGAAACACACTCCTAAAGCACACACTTTATATTTCGTTTTGTCGTCGACGCCGTTTTCGTCGTCGTATTCAACTATCAAAAAAAAAAAAAAAACTTTCAACAGGAATTTTCTTCAAAAACTTTTTTTTTAATTTTTCCACAAAAATTAATGCAAAACAAATTGACAGGTAGTTGTAGTAAATGACGATATTTAACAGAAAATTATCGAAGATAACCAAGAAACATGCAGTTAGTACGCAAAGACGTAACGTATCACACTTTAACTGTATTTACGCCACCGGCAATGGATTTCCACCCAATCTATTTGACATTATCAACGGAACTAATTTGGTCGTCATCGTCATCGCAGTCGTCCTCTCGGGTGTTTTGGGTCGTTTTTTGCCTCTACATTTTTGCTTTTTTTCCATTGATATAAAATGAAAGAGATTTTGGTGAAATTGTTGAGATTATTTTATTCCAATTCCGTGGATTTGATGAAATTCAATACACCAACAGCGAGAGAGATTTGGAGAGAGAGAGTTTGAAAGAGCGAAAACATCAAGGATGCTGTTGAGTTGAGACTGAGAGTGAGAATTGAAGGTTTTTCATCCTGTGAGTTTTTAATTTCGCTCAGCTCACGAAAAAGGGCGAGTGCTGCTGCTGATAAAAATGTTGAGTATGTTTATTTGCATTCCAACGACATTACGTTACGATTACGAACGAATACGATGTCTTAAATTTGTTTGACTTTGAAAAGTCACTCATAAGGATACTAGCGCCATTGAGTGAAATTATGGGTGGAGTTTTTATGAAAATGGGTAAAAGCTTATTGGAATTTGAGTTAGCTTTATAGAGAGTAAAAAAGGGAATTTTTCTTTTCATTGGAAATGTTTGTCCATTTCGAAAATTGGAGAGTTTTTCTTTTCAATTTGAATACATTTTCTTTCTGTCACATTATTGAAGGGTTGTTTTGTTCATAGTATCTTAATAGAAAGGGCGAGGACAAAAAATCAGATAATAGGTACATATGTCGGTACGCTTTTTATTTATTAGGGATGCAATTTTTAAACTTTTATTAAACTATAACCCTCAACAAGTTACGGCATGATTACATTTATTTTTATTTAACAAATGAATTATTCGTTCGTAATACAAAAAAAGGATGCATGTATATAAGAATATAGAACATAGTATATAGGTATAGCACATATATTTCTACAATGTATACTTATTTGTAAATTTAATTTCTTAAAGCAACTATGTAAGGTACCTACCTATACCTACTTACTTCGAGTTCGGTTTTCGCCCGCTTGTACCTAAATTGTTTCATAGTTAAAGTAGGTAGGTATAAGTTTTTTTTTGAGTCAAGTGAATAAATACAACGACTATTTATTTATGAGCGTTTTAAAGTACTTGAATAATTAAAGCAACACTTTCATTGTTTTCAATAAAATTCAATCTCTTATCTAAAATGTTAAGACAAATGGGTAAATCTACATCTACATGCCTTAGCAGTGTTTCAAAAGCCAAATTCGACTCAGATAGCTCAGATAGCAAGACCTAACCGGACATGCAGCAGCTGATAAAATTGATCTTAATCTTAATGCATTTAATTCTTACTTATAAAAATTAAGATTCGCGCAGAAAAAAACTTAAAAGAACGTACAAACAACTGCAAAACAACAGCTTGAAGATGAGCAATTTTAAGATATGCATCAGATTCTTCTGATTCTGGGTCAAAAATAGAACAACAAACTAGAGCAAGCGGTTTAAAAGTTTATAAATTCGAGCCATCTTTATCGAATAAAACATAAGAAAAAACCGCTACTTGACGAACAACGGAAAGATTTTAGAGTTTTTCAAAACTCAAATAAGCTGGAAAAATAATTGTACTACGTGATTTTTTCAGACGGAAAACCATTTATTATCGGTGGCCCTGATGGGTCAACCTTTTATTTTCAAGATTTGAGAAAATTAATGGGTCTTAAAGCTTCATCATAGCCTTGAAGGATATTTTGTATTATTACGGAACAGTTGACATTAAGTTCGTTACATCAAAAATTATTTAATTTTTTTTTTTCTGTACAAGCTCTTATACTGTCTTATTAATATATGATGATCATAAAATGTCACTGTTTTTTTTTTATTTTTAAACAACGTATTTTTATTTTTTTTTTAAACTCAACATCTTGAAAATTGATCAACATTTTAGCAAAATTTCAATGTTAAACGTTTTCTTATAAGCACTTCAAAACTATATACTAAAATTGTTTTTAAGATTAAAAAAAAAAAAGATTTTCGCAAAATAATAAATCAAGGTTTGATAAATTAAAGGCATTTGAATTTTTGAAGAAAAACTTATTTTATATGTAGGTACATTTTTAAAATATAAGTATTATTTGTAAACAGTCTTTGGATTCAGGAGAAAGTTCGTGCGACCCAGTCGTGCACATCAATCTTGATGGCTGAATTTTTGTATTTTTAACAACCTTTTAGTGGAGGAATTTCTTGTAATTTATGACATGAGTTATTAACTTCCCATAGGAAGTTATTGTAATCGGTCCGATTTGTCGAATTGAAAATTTTGACATTTCTGGACGTTTCAAGGTCCCTAGAGTCAAAATAAAAGATTTTTAGGGAGTTGTCTGCGCGTGCGTGTGTACGTACGTTTGTACGTCCGTATGTTCGCGACGTTTTTTCGTCGTCCATAGCTCAAAAACCGAACGACTTCAAATAAATTTTGCTATACAGATAATAATGCAGAAAGATGCAGAAAGGGCCCTCAATAAAATTGAGTGGGTGTTTTTTTTACCATAGCAATTTAAAAAAAATGTGAAAATTTTGGTTAACCCTAAATATCTCACGAACCAACAACACTAGAAACTTGAATTAAATTTTAAATTGTGTATTGTACTGTAATACGAAACAAAAAATATTTTTGGAAAAAATATCCAACTAACTGTTTTATTTATAAATCAAAAAAACTGAAAAAAAATTGTCACTTCGAAAATTTTACGAAAAATGATTTTATCTCCAAAACAATTTTGTGCAACGAAGAGTACCGTTTTGACATCTGGTAAAATTTTGAGAAAAATTGAATATAAAAAAATATAAAAAAAAACATTACTAAAAGTTGGTAAATATTGATTTTTGACTCAAATATCTTTTCAAAACTTTAAGATTATGGCTACAAACTAATTTTACCTTATAAGAAATATTGTTTTCAGCATTCAAAAATAAAAACCTACACAAAAAAATTAATAAAAGTTGGTACAAATTTATTTTCGACTCAAATATCTCTTCAAAAATTTAAAATATTGGCTTCAAACTAATTTAATCTTATAATAAATATTGTTTTCAACACTCGGACAAATTTTGAGAGAAATTGAATTCACAGTTTTTTAACAAAAAATAAAAACATAAAAAAGCATTTCTAAGAGTTCGTAAAAATTAATTTTCAACTCAAATATATTTTCAAAACTTTGAGATATAGGCTTCAAATCAATTTTATCTTATAAAAAATATTATTTTCAACATTTTTTAAAATTTTGAGAAAAATCGAATAGACAGTTTTTTTTACCAAAAATAAAAACCTAAAATAAGCATTACTCAAAGTTGGTAAACATTGATTTTCGACTCAAATATCTTTTCAAACATATTAGCTTTAAACTTATTTTATCTCACACAAAATATTGTTTTCGACATTCAGTAATTTGTTTATAAAAATCTAACAGTTCGTTTTTTATAAAAAAAATAAAATCTACAAAAAATAGTACGCATTGATGTTCGGTTCTCGATATCTGTTGAACAATAGAAGAATTTGACTTCAAATTAATTTCATTCATCCAATTTGTTTGTATTTATAATTATAAGAAATAAATTTATTTTACTAAAATTGGTAAAAATTGGTTTTCATCTAAAAATCTCGAACAAAAATAGATTTTGAAATCAAACTATTTTATCATATACAAAATATTGTTGGTAATTTTTAAATTTTTTAAAATAATTCAACTGACAAATTTTTTAACAAAACACGAAAACCTGCAAACTTTTTTAAGCAAGACAAATCGACGGGATGGGATGGGAAGTTATCATTGTGGGTCGCATCCCAGACTCCTTTTTATTTTGGTTTATTAAAAATTTCATCAAAAAATTTGTATAGGTACGTACTTCCGATTTCTTCAAAAAATCCTGATTTTAAAACATTTTCCTACATGCAGACTCTTTAAAAATTGTATAGCTTAAAGCTTTCTTATTATTTCGGAATAACTTTTTTTTTAATGTAATACAAAGAACTACATATTTAAAAGATTTTCGATTAATATTTTTTAAGGATTATTATTCATGGTGGACTTAAATATTTTTGGATACAAAATAATGTCGTAATGTTTCATACATGACCAAAATTTACCAAATTTAACGGGCATGCTCTAGTAGAAAAGTCAGTATCATTCCTTTCCTTAAGCAATACAAATGTAATACTCACACTTTTAAAAATTGCACATCATTTTACCCTTGAGTCCAACTTTGGCCCTACTTTGAGGTAAAAAGATTAATTCCTCAGCCGTACTACGCGAATTTAGAATGTCTTACCACATAAATAGCGACACATCTTTTCTTACACCTCCCTTTTTTTGAGTATGTGGTAATTGTAAAAAAAATAGATAACAATTAAAAACAAAATTAAATAACATATCTACTTAAAAAAAAAAACAATGGTTTTGGCAATCTCCGTCTCCTTGTCTCTTGTTTGGCCGAAAAATGACGTGAATCAATAAAGTGGAACATATTATTACACCTAAACAAATAATTGTAAATATTACTTTACTTTTCCATTCTCTTATTGAATGTCTTGCCCAAGAAGTCTGCACCAAGTGCCCTTAATCAATTGTACATACATACACAATCTTAAAACAAATATTTATCAAAAATACTTTATATTACTTTTTTTTTTTAAAAAGTGTAAAACTAATATATGTGTTTAAAGATTCATTTTTTTTGAACTAAAATAGAAAAAATTAAAATAAGTTCACATCTCATAGTTTATTACTTGCGACATATAGGAACTTATTATTATTATTATTTTAATTATTTTTTTTTATTTTTAATTATTTATTTTTTAATAATTTTAAATATTTTTAACTGGTTGAATACACAAACAATTGTTTTCGTTAAGTATGCTTACAAGTATTTTTCATTTTCGGGATGAGTTGTGTCTTGGAATGAATCACAAGTTTTTTGACAAATCAAATGGCATTTATATCTTTGAAGACGAACTTATTTTACAGTTATATTTTTAAATCTTTTATAGGTACATTTTTAAACAGACTCTTTGCATACAGGAGCAAGTTCGTGCGACCCAGTCGTGCATTTAATTTTTTGATGGAAACATCATAATCGAAATTCTAATGATGCAGAAATTGATGTATTTTTGTTTATTTAGGACTACCTATAAATACAACTTAGCCAAAAACTCACTTGCCCCTCAAACATTTAATGTTTCCAGTTTTAAATTCTATTTCTTTCTGGAGCTTGTGTCATAACGAAGGCCGTTCCTACGATTTACTTCAAGAATGTCGCGTGAAGAAAAATTCAAAAATGTCTATTACTTAACATTGTTTGACTATTTAAACTGATGTAGCAATGTAAAAATGTTCATATAGATAGACTTGAAACTTTTCTAAGATATATGTAGGTACATTGCATTTGAATTTCCCTATACAAACATTAAGTGTGTGTGTAAAGTGTATGGCTTTGAAAACCACAGAAAACACATGTTTTGAGTCCTGATTGAATTTACATAGGTTCCTAAGCACAACAGTCAATTTTGTGGAATAAAAACACTAGTTCCTTTGAGAAAATATAACTATATATTATGTACATATATGTACATAATCTATATATTCTATACATAGGTAAGTACATATATGAAGGAATGCATAAATATACTAAATAAGCACCCAGCAATTTATATATCTTTCCTTCAACAAATTGCCTAGTGTTGAAAATATCAATTGAATAACAACTTCAGTTGTCAAATTGTCCATGTTGTTTCCACTCATTTCATCCGATTGTCCTTTTGTGTCCTTTTGTTTGAAAATTTATCTCAAAACAAAGTACCAAACAGAATGTTAAATAACCCAGCAATTGAATTGAATCATTTGCTTTTGAAAAGCTTTACCCTTTTCCCTCGATGCCCGGGCTTACATGTGTGAGACTGTTTCTCTGTCTCCCGTTGCATATATTGTAAGTTTGTATGTATGACGACGACGACGAACGCTTCCTTCAATATATCAAACCAACAACTGTACCCAGTAACTATACAAATCACAAACATAAATATTCTCCATCTCTTTTCTTTCTGTTGGAATGAATGTATGTCGGGTGAATTGTGCGTAACGGACAATTGAATATAGTCACAAATAGACGTATTCTTGTTCCATCACTCATTCTCATTCCGATTGCTAATTCACATTCACACGCACACGATGTTAATGGAGAACCATTCTTAAACAGAAATAGTAATAGAAGCATCTAAGGCAGCAGAATTTTCAAGTACGGAGTACCTACGAGTATTTTGAAGGATATAATGACGCAGGATATCCATTTTCTGTTATACCTGTTCGTATATGTATAATATTTACTTAAGGAGAATATCTCTCACCTGCAGTTTGGTATTCTTGTCGAAAACTTCAGAATGAACTAAACTAAACTAAACTAAACTAAACTATACCCATACGAAGTAGGTATAAAGGTACCTTACCTACTGAAACTGCTACTGTTACAATACTGATTGACACAGGACACGAAGCGGTATCCTTTGGATACACAAAAGTATACAAAACATCCTTGCAGAATGATGATGCACCAGGGGAATGTATACTGCAAACCAAAACAGATTCTGTTCAAACAACATTTTGGCTAAGGGACAAACACACAAAGTATCAAGGATACCTATAAATACCTCTATAGTTGCCTGATACGTGCGAATGCGTGCGTGTGATATTCTATGGGTCTTAAAAGGACTCCTATGGGCATTGGGCAACGACGACGATGACGATGACGACGACGACGTAAGTCCAGTCCATCGGCCACCCTGTCTAGGGCTGCTTTGGCAAACCAACCATGTTCTTGTTGAAAATCATCATCCTTGAGATAGAAGAGAATGCGTATGCACGTGCAAGTGCAAGTGCATCTGTGTAGCTGCTACCAGAATCAAGTTTCACACACAAAGTGCGTTTCTATGGAGCGAATATTCCACATTGTATCTCAGAGCTCAGTCCATAAGTAAATGTGGGAGTCCAGTCCAAGCCAAAGGCAAACGACCAACCGACACAATCTAAAGACTGACCATATAGAACATAGAACGCCGCTAGATGAATATTTGGGTGTGTATGTATGTGTATTGTGTGTGTATATCCCAGAGACAGAATAACAATATTAATGTTTGCATTCTGGAGCACACCACATACTTCTATAACGTAACGGTCACACACAATTCAAGCCTTAACAAAGGGAGACGATTGCATTGCATGCGTTCATATGCATCATACTCGTATAAAGGAGGTGAAAACGTCCTTGGACCGTATAAACAAATTAAATGGATTTCGTCATATCGTTGAGACACAATGGTGCGGTATGGTGGTCGTGGTATTTAGTATGTAACTCCTTTGCCCTACCATCATCATCCACCATCACCATCACCATGACCAAAGCCCTCTATACGATTTTCAGGTATTAACTTTGTTTTCATTGGGATCAACTTTTTGTTTATCCTTGAGGACATTGATTCCTTGACCGTTGAAGTTGAGGTTGAGTGAATGCGGACACATTGCTGTCTTAACATGCATATACATACGAGTACACCTACCTTAGAGTACCTACGTAAAATTAGAAATTTGCTAAATTGAAATGTTATGACTTTTGGGGGCTTTTGTAAAATTAATCCTTTTGTCAAGGCACCCCACACGAGACATAAATCAGGACAAGATGTGGATTTTGGTGATTTTTGGAAATTAAATTCAAATTGTATTTATGTACCTACGAGTATATATTTGCATTCAAATTCGAAATATTGTTCTTTAAATTGAGAAATTGGGCAAAGATATTGATTCTGGTTTTGAAACAAAAGCAACAAAAACTAATTATAGTAAAATTTAATTTTAGGTTACAAAAAGGACAGTAGAAAGCTTTCAACTAATTTTAGGCAACGGTTCTCCAAAATCTGTTGCTCTAAATTACATATGTTTTTTTTCTTTTTCTACTTTTAAACTTTCAATGGTAAGTGTTATAAATTGGCTCGTAACTCTTCTTAAAAAAAAGAAAAACATTTATTTCATTGTATTTTATGTTTTTGCTAACAACCAGGAATTTATCGATCTTGTAAACATTTAAATCTATACAATTCATAGCCTCTCTCCCTTTCTCTCTTTTAGTTCTCAATATATATAGGATTTAAGAAGATTACTTTAGATTAGCCTATAAGTCCATCTTGTTTGATATTAAATGGTCTACGTAGAGGATTTATTTTATTTGCTATTTTTATCTAAAGATAAAGTTCTAATATTGAAAAAGTCTGGGAGGATGCGTTGCAAATGATACGAAGTTTTTACTTACATAAGCAACATTTTCCAAAAACCAAAAAATCTTTAATGAAAGTGTTAGGTGTCTTAATTATAAGCTTAGTTCCTAAGGCCTACGCCTCCCACAAGTTTTTAATGACAAACAACTTTTTTTAAATGAGCCTTAAACTAAATTTTAGGGGTCTAAGAGTGAGTTGTAGAGATTATTTCGTAGGGAGTATGGACTGATATGGAAGTCATAGGTATTATGTGGGATATTAGAAGACGCCCTAATTTATACGGTGATGAGGTGGGCGAAAGAGAAGGGCATGTCTGACGTTTTGAGGATTAGTAACGGGTGTTTATTTTAAAGGTATAGAACTTGAGGTTGGCAACACTATTTTAACTGGCTGCTATTTTATCAGTTATATCAAGTTTTTAGTTTTGTTTGGCATTTCAACATGATAAATAGAAACAAAACTTAAAATTGCGCCAATAATTTAGAAATACACAATAAACGAAACTTCCGTCTTTGGGGTGATGATAATTCTTGAGTGCATGTTGGTGGAATAATTGGTCTGTACTTCATTAAAAACAATGCTGACAAGAACGTTACAGACATTGGTAACTGCCACAGAGCCATTATTATTCACTTTTTGGTTCATCAATTGAACAACCACGATGTGCAGGAGCACAGATGACGAAACCGTCACACACAACAAGATGACGAACCTGTCACACACAACTCGTGATTTATTGAAGCAAATAGTTTGCAGCCGCATAGTTTTACGTTACGGACCCATGAATTAGTCTCCAAGATAGTTTGATTTAACCCGGTTTGACTATTTTGCTAGTCACCAGTGATAAGCCAGAAACGATTGACCGCTTCCTGCAACAAATTTTGGAAAATGTCATCAAACATTGTATGGGCCTCCAGATCAGACTACTATACATATATACTATACTACTAAAAAAACATGCTTTGAAAATGGAAATATTTTTTCTAGAATTAATAGTGAGGCATGGTCATAGAACATCAGCTCCTTTGCGGCGTTTTTGGAGTGTTTGCAGATTAATGGGTCTTAAATGATTTTCACAAGATGATAAGATTAGATAATAAAAACAAGGAAATCTGCTTTGTATAGCTTCAATTCTTTGAGAGAGAGAGTTCTGGTGGGGAGACCAGATGACCAGACTTGGTCCGCTTAACGTCTATTTGAATGCAGATTAGTAGGTTTACTCTGACAAGTTTTAATGCCAAAACACAGGCCGATATGAGGTGACGAGCACGCTGGCCGACCTACAACAAATCTGCATTCAAATAAAAGTAGAGCAGATCACATTGTGTTCTGAAGGCAACGATAAAAAAGAGCGTAGTCAAAATTGTGTTTTTGACACTTTTTTAGGCCTTAGTTCGAAACTCAGTCAAAAAATTCTGAGATCCATTAAGCTCCTGCCAATATTTTGTTTAATACTTCGGACTGTAGACTATAACACGTATTTCTTTTTTATAATTTTAAGTAAATTTGGCAATTTTAGTCATAAGTTCTAGGGCTTCTGTCCAGGGATTCGTCAAGAAAAGTTTAAATACAAACGGGCAAAAGATAACCGTTTGTATTTGGACACGTAAAAGGGTCTGAAAACAAATATTTGTTGTTTTAAAAATGACTGCACCTGATCTCGAGGTATGATCTGACGCATGAAGTAAAAAAGGGTGGAAAATCTACGGCTTTAAGTTTAAGATAAATAATTTGGTGACTGATTTTATCAAAGCTTTTACTAAAATCTGTGGTGATAAAGTCCATCACTTCATTCCCTTTCTCTGATTCTTTTTGGAACAAATTCCGTAAGATTGGTTGTAGTAGGTCTGGCTTATAATAAGACATGCTTTTTCGACGACAATATCACCACTTATTTTGTTTTGGTTGATGGAGGTGCATGGAGTTTCTTTAGTTAACCAAAATAAATAAAGGCCAAGTTCATCAAGATGATGAGCGTACGATTGGCTGAAGAACGTGGTAAAACAGTTTGTAATAAATGTAGTGTTTGCAGATGTCGCATGCAATAATTTATATATTTAGGGCAAGGCATCGCATTACCAATTATTCAATATCATCAACAAATTCTTTAAAATCCCAACGTGATATCCCTGACTATAAGATCAATGTTATTATATTGTATAGGCCAACAAATGTAGCTATTGCAATTAAATTTGATGTTATAAATTAGTTGATTTTATTGGTTGTTCGTTGTTAGAATAAAATACCAATTTTTCGACAGATCACCAATGTCGATGTATGTATGTCGTGATAGAAAAATAGAAACGGAGATTGCTCTAACCAAAAAAGCAATCAATCTTTTTTGTCGAACGGATTTAGACCTACGCTGGTCCTATTTATATTTAAGAATGGTGTCTCACTTCCTTTTTTTTGGTATTGTTATGGTACCCATGTACTTTAACATTATACCGACGTAAGAGCCCTACTTACATCTTGGCATGTGTGGGGTTAAAATAAAAAAAAAACTAACCTACATACTTTCAATAGAAGTACAAAAATAGAAAACAAAAAAACATCTATCGAGATTAAGATTGAGATCTTTTTTTTCCAAGAGGAAATAAGTTAATCTTGTAAAGGGATTTTCAAGAAAGGTTATGTGTTCTATAGTTTGATATCAATTGAATTGAATTACCAACATTAAATTGGAATTCAATCGTTTTATGTATCGGTAGTCTTTGTGTTAAACATCCTAAACCTAAACTTCAGGTCTTTAAATAAAATACGTAATTTGTTTCATTCTCAGAAACAAAGAAACAAAGACTAGGTAGGTACATAACTATTGGTCCTAAGCTTCTGTCTTTTATCTGATCTTATGTCATTAATTTATTTAGGTATTGATATTTAACTACGCAAAATGGTTAAAAAAGAGCTTTTGAAAATTCCTTTACTTGAAGATTGTCATCTCTCAAAAACCATTTTTTAGTTAACGGACGCGCATTTAAAACTTAAATTTTCAAATAATTATATATTTTTAAATGTGAGTTTGTATTTAAATGCCAATTTTATAAATAATTTGGGTTATAAAGTATACCAGGAGCTGAAACCAAACTGACCAGACACAGGGTCGAGTGTTCGCTATAATTGGATTTTGAGCAGTTGGAAGTTCATCCCAAATAAATTTACTGTTTGGTGTGGATTTTAGGCTGGAGGCGTTATCCATTCGGTCCATACATCTTTGAAAATGATACTGGCCGATCCATCATCGTCAACTGCGACCGGTTAAGGTCAATGCTTGCCAAGTTGTTGTGGTCCGAATTGGATGATCTCAGATTGGAATATATCGAAGAACAAAACTGTTTAATGATTGGCAATAAGGCTTTCGTAGCAATAGGTTCACTGGTAATTTGATGGTTTATCGAAACGAACAGTGAAACAAATCTTTGCGTCGTTTTAAATAAAGTAAAATTGTTGCACTTGATATTGCAAAAGCATTTGATAAAGTTTGGCTTTTGTTACAGAAGAATCTCTTTTTTGTTGGATTAGAAAGAATATTTCTAACCCTTCAATAGAATTCCTAAAATAAATGCTAGTGTTCTCCAAGGCTCTGTTTTGTCTCCAACTCTCTTACTTATATTCATAAACGATCTCTTGTCTGCCAATTGTAATCCATTAAGCTGTTTCGTCGACGACAGTACCCTCAACTTTTCATATTCGTTTAAGATTCACATCCTTGTCGTTCGATGATAAGCATTGTCCAATGGGGAAATATTAACCGTGTAGAATTTAATGTTTTAAAAACTCAATTCTGTCTCTTGTCGTTAAAGCGCTATACACTCCCGATCCCACTATCCATCTTGCATCCAGGAAACTAATCAACTTTCAGTACTCGGTATGTTTATACACATCTATTGGAATAATCACATATTTGACATTGCCAAACTGCTGATAGGTGCTTATGATTACTCCGAAGGTGTAAGAAATGTTTCACTGCTTCTGATCTAGCTGTAATGGACAAAGCGCTTCATTCTTCCAAAGGTTGAATATAACTAGCATATTTGGGTGCCACAAAAACAAGTTTAAATCTCTTCGATAGAATACTAGAATAAGGCTTTGGAAATAATGGTCGATAGAACTACAAACGAAACATTTACATTGCTCGAACACCGCCGAAATATTTCATGTTTTTCGTTATTTTACCGATATTTTTACAAACAATGTTCTGTAGAATAAGCGACTTGCATTAAACCCCTCAAACAATTCAGCCCTAATACTCGCGCTCCAGGAGTGCACATTAGTTTACCTCTGAGCTCAATTTATGGCGTACTGTCAAGTATAGAGATTCTTTTTTAAACCGCACATCGAGAATGTGCAATGTTTTGGCCAACTCTCTTTCTTCATCCAATTTTTATATTTAGAACTTTGACACCACTGCAATGTGCATCGTTATCTCCTCCTTAATCTTTCCCTATTTTGCTAATGCTCGCACTGTGTTTAAATATAAACATACAGGGTTATCCATTTTGCGGTTTCGAAAGTAAACGTTAATAAACCACATACAAAATATTTTTTTCATGGTAATTCTTTTTTATTAAAAAGCTTGAACGTTGATTTGAGAAACAGTACATCATTTAAATGACCACCACGCGAATTGTTGCAAGCATCGATACATTTGAGTTTTGAGGTAATTTTCGACCACTTTTTGACACATATTGGGCTGTATCTCAGCCATAACTTGACGAATGTTGGTTTTTAAGTGCTCAAGAATTAAAAGTTTATCTGCATAAACACGGTCTTTTGCGTAGGCCCACAAAAAAAAAAGTACAGCGGTGTCAAATCGCAAGATCTTGGTGCCAGTAGATATCGCCACGAACGGCCAGGAAATGTCTCTTGCAATAAAGCCATATTCGCTCGAGTTGTGTGGCATGTGGCACCGTCTTGTTTGAAATCAAATATTCTCGTTTTCTTTGAAAGCAGGCAAAAAAAAATTGGTTATCGTATGACCATAACACTCTCAATTGACGGTGACAGTCGTTCCATCGTCGTTTTCGGACCAAAGAACGCACCAAACAGTAACTTTTTGTGGATGTAATTGCCTCTTTACAATTACTTGAAGGTTCTCAGAAGCCCAAAATGGCTGAAGAAAATTTTGTTCGAAAAATCTCCGTCCACAGCCTGTTGTTAAGCACCCATTTGCATATCAACGATGTTGTGAATGGTCAACTGACTTCATCCTACATCCTGCATATAAGCTGGACTTTATATAGTTGTAGGTGTAGATCCAAATGCGAAATATGCCATAATGTACCGTAAGACAGTCCTAATTCCTGATAACGACGAGGAAGGGACACATTCGGGTCTTTGGCAACACTTTCACTTACAGCAGCGATATTTTCAGTGGTACGAGCGAAACGATGATGCACCTAAAGCCTTACAATATCTATAACCAATCCAGTCCCTTCAAATTTCTTCACAATTTTGTCAATTGCTTGCGTAGTTGGACGATTAATTAAACCATAAATTCATCTTAAAGCACGATATGTGGCTGTGGCAGAATCACCATTTTTATAGTAGGTTTTAATAATTTGTATGCGTTATGAGATAGTTAAGCGATCCATTTTCGTAAATTTCAAACTTTCAACTGAAAAAACAAAATTGGTTTAACAACTCAGTTTGACAGATTTTGAATTCCAGCCCTATACTTTTCAAACCGCAAAATGGATAACCCGTTATAAGGTATTGATAACCCCTTAAGTGCCTTCAAATTATAAACTTTTTTTTAGAATTTTGTCTTTTGTGGGGCTTTTTTACTTCGCAGGCAAACCACCGCTGTCCTTAAAGACAACCTAATAGATGCCATCGGTCAAATTCGACCTTTCAAATGCATCCCACACAGCGAAGCCAATTAAACGATGTAATATTTAATTTGAATTAGACAATAATGGAGTCTTCTATGAGAAAGAACCGAGATGGTTAAAACCACACCGGACAGACTTTTTAATATTTTTGAAAATTCTGTCAAGAGTATCATCTCTAAAATAATATTCGATTACATATGAATTTTCAAAATTACAAAAAACACATAAAATACCACTAAAAATAAAGTTAATATAAATAAATAATTGTAAAAATTGGTTTGAAGAATAATATGATACGCCTTATTGATATCCTTAACCCTCATTACTCTTGCATTAGTGCAGCTTATCTATTTCAACTTGAGTTTATAATTTCATTGAGGCAACTTATGTTACTCGAGTAAACTTCCATATTTCTTCTGTTTCGTCAATTCACAATATACAACTGTACATAAAACCGACCCCACTTCACGTTTCAGTTCTTTTTTTTATTTAGGTATTTCAAACAATGAAATCTAAAATGAATGGAATCTACTGCATGACAAGAGTTATCTTCGTCTTCTCTTAGTCATCGTTGTCGTCCTCGTGTTCTTCCTCGACGTGCATCGTCGTCAAGAAACCAACATTGAATGGCATTCATGTTGTCAAGAAGCACGCAGCATCTTCTTTTCCAGCACCAGATTGACAACATAAAAAAAATATCCTTTTAATGCATCTTCGCAATTTATATACATATTTATATGTAAAAGCATAGTCTTACGGTATACCTATGCACCTTTATAACAAATCCAAGAAAAAAGATAGCAAACCAGAAAAATCTAGCTTGATAGACACAACGTTGACAAGGACAACGCGATAGAACATCCCGAATAATACAAGTTTTACATTAACCCTGTTTTCTTGCTATGTTGGCGCAAGCAGGATTTTCCTTCAGAATTTAAAAAAAAAACAGGATGGGTCCTTTTTGTTTGTATTCTTTCAACTCTACTTATACCTGTGCATCAGAGTAGGTATAGGTACTATCCCCATGTTTCTTTTGATTTTATTCTAGTGTCCTTTTTCACCTCCACAACCCACGATTTTTTTCTTTCATTCTTCTTCATATTCTTTTTATAGAAAGCGGTAAATTTCTTTTCAATTCGGCCTTAGAAATTGCGTTCAGCCAAATGCACTGAGTAAGGACTTTTTTATTCTTCTTCCTTCTTCTATTCATTTTTGTAACCATCCTGTGGTAATATCAAGGCCCCCACCTACTCCTCCTTCTCCACCCCCCTCCCGGCCACAACCGCCGACTTCTTCTTCTCCGCATTTGATTCTATGGCCGTTATTCATTTCATGCTTTTTAATTCCTCAGTGGCATGCATCGGTGACCTGATGGTGGAAAGAAAGCTTCGCGCGAGCGAGCATAGCGGAAACAAATTTGAAAAACGAAAATAAAAAATGTTTCTCTCATGTTTTGTAGAGAACAGCAGCAGCGAAATCTGGGAATAAAGAGAACGAAGAAACGCAAAAGAAAGAAAAAAAATCAAACGAAATCCTTTCATAAAGGTGAATGTAACGTTGCCGCTGCATCAAGAAGAAATGTTTGCTAAATTAACCCAAAATAGTCGTAGTTTTTACCTATGATGCTCCTCTGCTCTCCGTTTCTCTCTCTCTAAGCATCCCAAACGCTCCTGCTTCCAAAACATCAGTAAGTATTCATGAATATTGGAAAATTGCACTTTGAACGGATGCAAAGGACGAACCACAGAAAAATGAATGAACAGACTATATATTTAAAAAAAAATACCATTTTCAAAAGATTACAAAACGGAAACAGGAAACACAAAATTGGCTTTACTTATACCCATACCGAGAGTTCATGTACCTAACCTAACCTATAACCTACACCGACGCGACGTCTTGAGACATTAAAATGTTCGCCGTCCGCTTTACGGATTCGGTTTGTATTGTGCGGCGATAGGTTTCCGATTTCTGAGAATTTATTAAATAATATCAAGGATTTCCACCTGAAAGAAAAACCAAAAATAAAAGAAGACAAAATTAAGAAAAAAAACTAACTTCGTATCTGTCGGCTTGATGGTAAATTTATTATTCCCGAAGAGAATCTGTGCACACCGGGTGTTGGTATCGTTAAATAAATAAAAGGACTCTGGCACTAACATCTCTATACCTACCATAGTCCTTTTGATGGCCAGATGTACGTATTCGCTTCGTCGTCGTATCGTACATGTAAAAAAACAACGACCAGTATCTTCGAAGACTTTTCATGAGCCTTGAATAGGTAATAAAATGTTCTCGCTCCTCCTGAAAAAATCATGTGTAGGTCTAGGTACATTATAAGAGTATAGTAGGGGTTTAAGGGAAGAACGAAGAACGAAGAAACAAAAAATACACACACAGTAATTTTACAACGCAATAGGGGATCACTTTTATTCCTTGTAAAATCGCACTTACAAGGAAACTAAAGTCTATATTGACAGGATATTATTATATGAGGCTGGTTGGAAGAGGGTGTGGAGGGAGGTGAGTCTTCATTGGCCATCGTATATCTATCTATCTATCGATTGTACAACAACGAACGAAACGATGGACCATTGATGTTTCTAATGCCCCAGGATCATAGAGGAAAAAAGATGTGTTGCATGTGTATAGGATGCTCCGGGAGCCTTATCCTTAGTTCTTATTTAGGACGGACATTGGACATTTAAGTGCCAAGGGTTGGTTGAATGTCTTCTCTCTTTTTAGGGGTGAAATGTTTTGTTTTTTTTTTTGGTTTTCTGGTTATTTGTAACAAACTTAAGGTAGCCCCTAAAAATGGTTTGGATACCAATTAGGAAACAAGGGTCTGGAATATGTTGAACAGTAATTTGTGAAAACTAAGATAGTATAGGTACATATACCTACCTACCTAGAGTGGATTAAAACAGAAACGTTCTTAGGAAACTATACTACTTAACTTCGATTTAGGTCTTGGTCTACATATATGTTAACATAAAAATACACACAATATGTACCTGTGGTAGACTTTTCTGATGGAAGAAGAACTGATGTGGGAAGTCTAGGAAATTCATTTCTTGAGAATTTGTAATTTGCATTTTTATTGCAGAATATAAACCTTCTATCAAGTGTGAGGACGAATGTAGATGATGGTTTTTAGAAATGAAAGGAGCAAAAAAAACAAGAAGAACTTGACCTGTGTGTGTCAGATCTGGGCAGGTAGCTTGATATTGAGGTATTAAAAAGCTGTTAACATGACATTATATGTCGAGGGCGGAATATAGTTAAATTCTATATATGTATGTCTGTATCAAAGGTCTTACACCTTATATGAGTACCTATAGAAAATAGGAAGGTGTATATCTTATTTTGCTTGAGGAAATACATACTCGTTATGAGTTCTCTTGAGGCATAGAGATAAGTGGCTTTAAATTGATTGGGTTTTTCTTTTGGGCTTTTTTTGGTTTACCAAACATATGTGTTGTGTGATATGAGGTGGTTAATACCACCTACATATGTCATTTATATATATATATATAGAAAAGGTTTTCATTTGGATTGTTCTTTGGTAAATGAATTTTGAAAGCTGTCAATGGAATTGAAAAGGAATAAATACAAAATACCTTTTTCGTAAAATTCAATGAAATATTTATTGAGTACCTAACTACCTTTCAGTGTATCTACTTATGTTTTATTTCCTTCTTTTTTTTTAAATAAAAGAATTTAGATAGTTATGTAAATATGGTTAAAAACTCTACGTGTTGACCCAACGCCTTTTGCATAAATATGTAACTGTTACGTAACGTGTTAAGTTAGGTAATAAGTTTTTTTTCCGTCTGTTTCACTGGTGTTACACAACTAACAGCTGACACTGACCTTATTGCTTAAGAAGTTGAGGTGCCTTGTAGGACATGTTCCAGCTTCTTTTTTCGAAATTTTCAATTGGGTGTATATTTTTAATGTTTTGTTTTATCTTTTTATAATATTTAAGAATTTTTCATTTTATCGTACTATACCTACATGAAATATTATAAGGCTATCGTGTTCTTCCTTAAATACGTATTACTACAAAAAAGAATGTGCATATATAACTTTAATAAAATTCGGGTTAAATTGTTTAAAGCTTCTAATCAAGTACTGATATAACTGGTGTTACGAGTATTTTAAACGTTTGATTTTCAATCTGGCAATTCTTTTAGTTAAAGTTGGTATTTTTGACAGCTGTCAAATTATTTAAGTTAAGTTTGGTTTGCCATTTTATACTGAATAGACTTGATTCTGAACAACGTTTGTAAATTGTGCAAACTAATTACCAACATAATGGTTCGGTTCGATCGACACACCATTTTATGGAAGGAGTCTTTTGATGAGCGCATTATGTCGCGTTCGTAGACCTTGCCCGCGTAACCTCTAAGATTGTGGGATTAAACACCGCTGATATGCCTGGTGCGTAATTGCTGAGATACGGTTGCAATTGTTGCACAAAGTTGTCGGTAGTTGGGCCTCTCGTTAGGAATTTATTCTAATCAGCCTCGGCGGTCACTTGCCCAAAATCAGTTTTAAGAATATTGACAAACCTTTACCTTTATATAATAAAGCTACATTATTATTGGTCACAAAAATAGATCCAGATTTTTAATAAGGGGGTGGGGAGAGTCAAACATTTAACATATAGACGAGTTTTTGGGCACCGCTTAAAAATATTATTTAATGTCCTGTAAAGGAGGCAACAAAAATATAGATTCAAAAACCCAGACATTAAGAAAGTTTGCCATACAAATTCGACCTTTTTTCCTAGAAATATAAAACACTAGAAGAATTGAAGAAGTTTCCTGCTTGTTTTGGCGTATTTTCTTTTAATGCTAGAAGACGAATTCTAGAAAATTGCTGTTTTGCGTTAACCATTTGAAAATATTTTGATGAGAAATCAGTCAACAAAACTTACCAAACAAATTGAAGAGAGCAAAACGTTTCTTTCTTGAATTTAAAGAAACAGGTAAACAGGGACATTTATATTCGGTTAATTCATGTTTCAATAGCAATTCTATAGCATACAAAGCAAATTCACATTAAAAAGTATATTTCTTCAATATATTAAGATCTTAAAAGTTTTTGTTTTCAATAGATAATCAATTTTGAAAGAAAAAAAAACACTTTAGGAAAGCCTTCCTTTCTTTATTTGCGTCAAAAAGTAAAGTGCACGACTGGGTCAAGCTAACTTGCTCCTGTATCCAAAAACACTTTTTACTTACATTTTAAAATTTATAAATAAAACAGTTTTGTTTTCATACGTTTTAATGCGGTTTTTGTTATATTAATTTTGAATACTTATGTAAAATTTTAATTTTTCTTCAAATTATTTTTGGTATGCAGATTGGTAATGCATTAAAAAATGTTGATCCATGTTCAAAATATCAAATTTTGAAAACAAAAAATGATTTAATATTTCTTTAAAAATTATGACAAAAACAGTGATATATTTGATCATCAAAAATATTATTAAGTCCGTCTAAGAGCTAGTGCACAAACAAATTATAGCAATCGGTTCATTAGTTCTTGAGAAAAATTAAGAACAAAACAACGGTTCTCATTTTTTTGAAAGAAACCAAGTTAACCCTGCCTAACATCATGGCAAAAATCGATATTAATCTTATTCAGTTTTAATTCTTCTAACTTATTTACGAATGATTTTCAAACATTTATCAGATAGGTAAAGTTGAATTAAAAAAAAAAAAAACATTATTATCTTTCACATCATTCGAAAATATATTCTTAAATAAGTTTGACGTCAAAACTGACATTAAATGCCATAACTTTCTCGCAGATTTTCCGTCGTCAGTTATTTGCGATTTGCCCTAATAAGTAAGCTGTAAACATTGTGTTCTAAAGATATTGAAAAGGTACATTTATGCGTAATCAAAGGTCCACTATTTATAATTTGTTATTCAATTACAAGTGACAATTTTGGCTGTAAATGTAAAATCATGTTTTGGAAGTATTTGAAAAAAATGTAATTGGTAATACTTAAAGAAAGAAAATGTGCCAAAAGTGAGTTATAACTCGAGTTCTAATCAAAAAATCACCATTTTGGGAAAAAATTCGCAAGAACAAAGGATAAAAGAAACGATAAGTTCATGCCACTCGCGGAAGAGCTCATGTAGACGGAAATTAATAAACGTTCACAGCCTGCAACGCAACATAAAATAGGAAAAACTGCTAACAAACTTATACCCTTTGCTTTATGGGTAGAATTCAGTCGATCTTGCAAACAGTCAACGAGACACTTCCTTGGAAAATTGGTAGATATCATCTTTGATCAAGAGCAAAATACACATGAACCAGAACCGTCTGTGACTGCCGCGGAAGATATTGTTGACATCGCTACACAAATAACATATACGTCAAGTGTCACGTTAAACCACCTACATCTGCAACCTCATAGTAGACTTATAATATATTCTTATTGAAATAAAAAACATTTTTGAAAAAAATACGGTTTTTTATTAGATATTCTATAGTGGGGTACACATGGACCTCGCACCAGGTTTATGAATAATTTCCAGAAAAAATCGCAAAATATTCTGTAACATGTCAGTGCTAAAAAAAAAAACACAAAATTAATAGTAATAAAATTAAAAACAATAAAGTTTTGAATTTTCAAACATGCACTTGCACATGAAGTTTAATAAAAATCTATCGGTTTGTTTTTGGGAACATTTAAATTTTCAATTTCTTACAAAAAAAAATTGTATAAGGACTACTGTTATTTTTAACACTAACGTGATTAAAAACTTAATTTCCAAGTTTTAAATCAATAGACAAAGTGATCGGATGAAATCGGGGGACCCTTCTTTTTCGACTTCTCTACTATTGTAATGTCATCTTCATCTCTCACCAAGGTTTCTTCATATAGAAATCTCAACATATCAAAATAATTTAAAGCAGTACTGAAGTTTTTTGCAAATTTGTAATTTTGCGAATACCTTTAACATTATTACATTTAGTTTAGTTGTTTTTGACAGACAAACCTGGGTAAAAGTTGATGAATTTTTGCGGCTTCAGTTTTCAGTTTTTTGCCTCCAGTGTCAAACTTAAAATTTGTTTTTGTGTTTAAAACAACGGAGTGTACAATATTTTTTTTGATCCCATCTTTCGCCATTTCAAACAAACTGGATGGTTTGCCCACTCGAGAGCTTTGAAGGCTTTTGAATTGAATTGGCACATCTGTGGGTATAAAAGGCATTCGCGGCAATAATATATTTTCACCTCGGAATTTGCCATTTAGAATTATGTGGCTTCGATAACATTTTTCATCAATTTTTTTTATAACTAATCGCGTGCCGTTGCACAACCGTGGTGGGTTCAAATTACGAAGCAAAATGACCGGAGATCCAACCTTAAGTTGTAAATTATGGGGTGGCATGTCTGGTAAATGCAATGAGTTCAAAAACTCAGTTGGATAGTTTACAGTTTCGGTAGCATATCAAACTGTATCAATAGATTTGTATGACACAAAGTCTCCTTATAACAAATGTTGTATCTTGAGATTTGATACGTTGACATTATCATTTTTTGCTGCTAAAATTGCTCTTTCTGCCAGCCACTCATGATTTGTATATTGTCTGTGAACATCGGGAAATATCTGTTCAATGAGAGCATCTTGTAAATCTATAATCGTGCAGAAATCCACCGGTAATTTTATGCATCCAGTTTCATCTGTAGTAACTTTTCCGTCACCTTAATCTTACAGTTGTTTTGAGAATGCTTTAGCGGATGGATCTTGAAGCATTTGAACACGCATATTTACTTTCAGTTGTACTTTTTCAAACATTACGCCGCAGTGGCGATGATTTTAAACACGATTTGATCTCACCAGCGCGGCGTACGTTGAACGCGGAATAACGAGAAGTCTTTGTCTGGAATCACCTGAAAGGAGTAACAGAGTGCCGTCAAATAATCTGTCGTTGTTTTTTATATCTTTCAATGTCCTGTTCAACGCCTCAAGCGAATGTTTGTGTGTCATAGTGCATTCTTCCCAGATGATAATTTTAAACTGTTTCAGCACTGTGGCCAAGGATGATTGTTTTTTTATATTGCACCCAGACGCTGTGGGTTATTTTGAATATTTAGTGCAGTTTAAATACTGAATGAGCTATTCTGCCTCCATCCAATAAAGTTGCCGCAATCTCAAAAGATGCAACAGCCAATGCGATACCATTATGTGATCGTATTTTAGCAAGAATTAGCGAAATAAGGAATGTTTTGCCAGTTCCACCTGGTGCATCCAAAAAAAAGAATCCACCTTGTCCTGCCGAAACTGCGAGCATGATGTGGTCATAAATGGTTCTTTGTTCTTCATTCATTAGTGGAACATTGCGAGCAACAATCGCTGCCATTCCTACAGTATTGTATTGTAGTTCATGATTCAATTCAGTGTCTATTAAATCAGATGCATTTCGATTTGGTGAATGCATACCGAAATGACTGAGTGGTAAGTTGGCAATGATAATGCATAGATCCTCAATAGCAATCAATGGTTCATTTTACATAGCGTCACTGAATACTATCGTAAGATCGTTGCACCGTGTACGATGTTGTTGCAATAAACAATAGCACTTAGGAATATAAAAAATAGATAAAAACCTTTTCTCAGACCTACCGAATGTACAATGTACATATGTTTATGCAAAATGTCATTGAAATTGGTTAAGCCGTTTCGGAGGAGTATGGCAACTAACCCTGTGACAGGAGAATTTTATATATTAGATGTATATGATTTAAGATTTAGAAACTCACAAAATTAAAATTTTGGAATTATAAATCTAAAATTTGTACAATTCCTTCTCAATACATGTTTCTGTATTTTTCACTTCATTGCACTAATTTGTGCTTATTTATGATAGATCGTCACTCCGTGTTTCATTGGGTCGTCCTGATGGCAGTGGCGGAAAACAGAAAAATAACTTTGCACACTACTACTCATTCTGGTTCGATATTTTGGAAGAAGTTGATTCAGCACAGAAATACTTGCAAAAATCCGGGCTCACTCTAGAAAAAAGTGTAATAAAACTTAAGGCACTAGCGAGTTTTCTTCGTGATCACCGTGATGAATCCGTGAAAAAGGCCGTTATATATGCAAGAGAACAATGCACCGAGCTAGAAATTTCAATTGAAAGGCGGGGAAGAAGAAAAAAGAAGAAAATTATGCCAGGCGAAAAGGCTCAAGATGCTGGTTTGTCGTTGGAAGAGGAAACACGAAGAGCCATGTTAGAATGTCAGGATACATTTTATACTGAACTTGTGCATCGATCTAAGGCCATATTGCGTCAGTTTTCTCAGCTCTTCAACCGAAAATATTGCTGTATGGAACGGAAGAAGAACTGCGGGCTGTGGTTCCAGTGCTTACCTCGACATTTACAGAACTTACAGACAACAGTATCATATTGGAAATCCAGCGAATTCGGCGTCACATGGTAGCTTCAAAGATAAATTTAAAAGATGCAGAAATTTGGACAGCCTTTGAATTTTTAAGCTTCATTGTTAAGTGGGATTTTTCAGACTCTTTACCGAGTCTGTCATTGGCGATGAGAATTTATTTAACAATTTGCGTCTCAGTGGCATCGTGTGAACGAAGCTTTTCCAAATTAAAATTAATAAAGACTTATCTAAGATCAACGACGAGCCAAAATAGGTTGACTAATTTGGCTATACTTTCAATCGAAACGGAGCACACAAAAAATATAGATTTTAATGATATAATCGAAACATTCAGTACAATAAAAGCTCGTAAGCACCTTTAAATAAAATCTTTGTTCGTGTTTTTTTCTTAAATTTTTAAGGGGTGTAAGCTTGCTTTACCGCCCCGGGTGTCACTGCCTCTTAGTCCGCCACTGCCTGATGGTCTCCTTTTCGTTGTTAGTTTTGTCCATCTTTAGTCCTAAGGTCTAGATACATAAGCTTTTTGCAGTCATGCTGAATATTTGTATTCCGTAAGTAAGGATCAGTAGAATAGCAGAGTTGAATATATATTTCATTGTTGCTGCACTTTGGTTAAATTGCAAAATATATTTAAAGCTCCAGAACTGTTTCCAGCTATTTGTAATGCGTCTGTTAATTTTTTTTTATTTTCTTTATCCTTAAATGATTTAAGCTGTCCCAAATAAATGCAATCGTCTACGTATTCAATGTTTTCTTCGTCCAAAGTCATATCGTCTTTAATGTGATTTGTGATTATTTTAGTTTTCGATAGTTTCGAGTCCATAATTCTTACACAAGGTAGTTAGTTCCCTCAACATGCCTTAAATGTGTTGATTGGTTACAACATTAAATTATAAGCGTTTTATTTCTTCTTAAAAACCACACGTCGAAAAAAAAAAAAACACTTTATTAATTTTCTAAATCGACCAGTTCGTGGAAAAATAAAAACTAATGGAAATGCAATAAGCCTCTTTAAAAACTTATCAACAGTTTCATACTGACGTTTATTCTGCCTATACTGCCTAGGTATACACAGCTAGAAATATCCAACGATTTGGCATTTGCATCAGCAATAAAAACACTTGAATTCATATACATATGCGGAGCGGAGCTATATGTTCTAGGTATGTGGATCCAGTTGAACCAATTAAAATTCCCTCAAAAATCTAAGCGGTAAGACTGATTGTGCGAGCTACCATTATTGTGCTCCGCAGTCGAAAAGCCCGCCCCCTTCGTCCTTATTCTATAGATATGCTCTGCAGTCTAAAGCCTGCCACAATACTCAATGTTGCGAGTTTGGTCAGTCACATTAGACGAAAATAGTCACGGCCGTTCATTGGTCTCCCGTCCATTTCTATGATGGTCAAATTTCACTTCCTGTATTTCGGATATGTGCTCTGCTTATATTGGCCTCTTTCTGCATTTTATCAATCGCAGCTGTCACAATCAAATTGTCCTGGGTCATACACAACAGTATTCTGTACTATATACTGTAGGCTTGGAAGCAAATCTACTAAAGAACTTTACGTCGCGTCGCGTCGTCGTCGTTGGGAAGCTACATAAATGTACATAATGTAGGTATAGGTATCCAGGATTTTAGTAGCGGTTTTCAATTGGGGTTATTCGTATTTTCGTTCGTTTATATCGTTAAGTTTGAAAGCGCGTTTATTTGGTGTTTTGAGTGTGGTGCGGTGCGGTGCTGTGCGGTGCGGTGGCCGAAAATGCGTGAATCGTTTTTTTTTTTAGGAAATTACGGTATTATTAAAGCAATCTCTTCGAAATACTGTTTTCAAATGCATTTATCCTGTTTGTGTTTTCGTTCAAACAATATGTGCCAGACCCACAATAGCAAACCGAGTTAAACACCATATATGTATAGAGAGGCTTTAAGTATTATTATCCTCACCTCTTTTGGGTCTTTTGGAAAATTACTAAACTGTTTTGTGTTCCAAAGTTTTGTTTGCTTTTTTTTCAATTTATTGTAGATTAAGGTACAAAAGTCTTACATTTAACCAATATTCTTAAGAGTCTTAGAAATTAATTTCTTTTCAACTTTAAATGGATACAGTATTCTAATATATTATGAATTTTTTTAATAGTGACTGTCAGTATAATTTAGAAAAGTTTATTTTTTATCAAATGTTATACCCAAATATTTATGTTGATGTTCCCATTGCATATCTGTATTATAAAATTTAAGGCAAGTAGATGGTAAATAGCTGCTATTTTTACGATGTATAAGAAAACGGCTTGAGATTTAGTAGCATTGACTTTAAATTTCCACTTCTTAAAATAGTTCTCAATATCTGTAAGTGATTTTTGCAGGGAAGACATAATATTTAGAAGACTTAAACATGTAGAGTATATTGTAGTATCATCTGCAAACGTTGCCCAAAGTGTATTGTTACAAGTGATCTTAATTATTGAAAAGAATAGGACCTAAAACTGATCCTTGGACAACTCCAAAAATGATATCCAAATAATCTGAATTGCAATTTCTGATAAATACAGCAAAAAGTCTGTCCTTCAAAAATATTTACATGATTTTGATCACGAATAGAGGAAATCTACACATATTCATTTTACATAAAAAAGCTTCATGCCAAACAGTATCCAACGTTATTTCAATGTTCAACAAAAATAATCCCGTATTCATTTTAGAAGCCAAGCCTTGCTTTATAGGTATGATCTTTTATTTTAACAACCCAATAATTCGGATTGGTGCCTACTATACCCTGATCGAAAACCAAATTGTTGTTTTTGCAGTACTTGATATTCTGTTATACGCCCAATTAAATAGTTTTTAACTATTTTTTCAAAAATGTTACCAATATTGCTGAGCAGATTAATAGGTCGAAAGCGAAATGGATCTGTTTTAGGTTTCCCAGGTTTGAGAATTGTAACTTCTTTTGCTTTTTACTTGCGACATATAGGAACTATATGGCAAGTTTTGCATTCGTGCAAAATTTCGAACTCGAGATTTTAATCAAACATGATATTACGATGGTAGAGAAGTCGAAAAAAGTGGGTCCCGCGATTCCGTCCGGTCAATTTTGTCTGTCTGTCCACGCTCCTACAGCCTAAACCATTGGGTCGATTGAGTTCAAACTTGGAAGTTAAGGTTTTGAGCAGATTTGCGTTAGGCGTTTTTTTCATTTTTTTTTTTAAGATCAAAACTAACAGTGGCCCCTATACAATTTTTTTGGTCAAAAAACGAAAATTCGAATTTTCTCAAAAACAAACCGATAGATTTTTTTTTCATTTTCTCTAAAATTTTATTTTTTAACTTGGCTTCTTTTAATAAGAAAAACATATTTTTGTATTGCTCAGGAAAGGTACCGCTCATAGAACCGTTTTTTTGTTTTATAATTTTCTCAGCAATTTTTGAACCGATTTCAATAATTTTTTTTCTGAACGAGCTCTTATATTGCCTTAACAATATTTGATTATCAAAAGTACAATTTTTTATTGTTTGGATTTTTAAAAAAATATTGAATTTTTTTTTTTCAAAATTCTATATCTCAAAAACGGGTTAATATTTTTTTACGAAATTCAAATGTAGAGCGTATATTTACAATCACTAAACAACTGCATACCAAAAATATTTTTAGAACAAAATTGAAAAATTTTATATATAAAAAATTAATTTAAAAAAAAACCGCTCTAACGATTTTCGAACATTTTTTTTGAAAAATCAAGGGCTTTTTTATTTATAAAATGGCATTTAAATTTTTGAAGAAAAACTTATTTTTCAGGTAGAATTTTGAATCTTAAATTAGTTTTTTTTTAAATTATTTTAACTGTATTGAATGTAACCCCCTCCCAAAAAAATTGAAAAATGGAGGTTTTTTCGACAAATCAAATGGCATTTATATCTTTGAAGACAAACTTATTTTACAGGTATATTTTTAAATCTTATATACATAGATACTTTTTTAAACAGACTCTTTGAATACAGGAGCAAGTTCGTGCGACCCAATCGTGCATTTTATTTCCATTGATTTAGAAAATAGTTAAAAGTTAGTCAGACATTAATTATCAAACCCTTTCTTAGAAGTTCCTTAAAATGTTTGTTTCGAATTGTATTAATTTAATCAGCTTTATTATTTTTACTGGTTCTTGTTATGACTCGGATTTTTGTAGGTGTTGTAAGATACTTATTTTCAAGATGTGATTCTGCTAAATCTATTTCATTTATAGACTTTTTACTTGCGACATATAGGAACTATTATGGCAAGTTTTCATTCGTGCAAAATTTCGAACTCGAGATTTTAATCAAACATGATATTACGATGGTAGAGAAGTCGAAAAAAGTGGGTCCCGCGATTCCGTCCGGTCAATTTTGTCTGTCTGTCCACGCTCCTACAGCCTAAGCCATTGGGTCGATTGAGTTCAAACTTGGAAGTTAAGGTTTTGAGCAGATTTGCGTTAGGCGTTTTTTTCATTTTTTTTTAAGATCAAAACTAACAGTGGCCCCCATACAATTTTTTTGGTCAAAAAACGAAAATTCGAATTTTCTCAAATACAAACCGATAGATTTTTTTTTAATTTTCTCTAAAATTTTATTTTTTAACTTGGTTTCTTTTAATAAGAAAAACATATTTTTGTATTGCTCAGGAAAGGTACCGCTCATAGAACCGTTTTTTTGTTTTTTAATTTTCTCAGCAACTTCTGAACCGATTTTAATAATTTTTTTTTCTGAACAAGCTCTTATATTGCCTTAACAATATTTGATTATCAAAAGTACAATTTTTTATTGTTTGGATTTTTAAAAAAATATTGAAATTTTTTTTTTCAAAATTCTATATCTCAAAAACGGGTGAACATTTTTTTACGAAATTGAAATATAGAGCGTATATTTACAATCACTAAACAACTGCATACCAAAAATATTTTTAGAACAAAATTGTAAAATTTGATATATAAAAAATTAATTTAAAAAAAAACCGCTCTAACGATTTTGAAAAAAAAAATTTGAAAAATCAAGGGTTTTTTGATTTATAAAATGACATTTAAATTTTTGAAGACAAACTTATTTTTCAGGTAAAATTTTGAATCTTAAATTAGTTTTTTTTAAATTATTTTAACTGTATTAAATGTAACCCCCTCCCAAAAAATTGAAAAATGGAGGTTTTTTCGACAAATCAAATGGCATATATATCTTTGAAGACAAACTTATTTTACAGGTATATTTTTAAATATTATATAGATACTTTTTTAAACAGACTCTTTGCATACAGGAGCAAGTTCGTGCGACCCAGTCGTGCACTTTATTTAATATTGAAATTGTTTGGTGGTCACTCAAGTGAGCAGCAAATATATTGTTTTTGTGAAAACAAGATGGAAGTAAATTCAACTTTTCGTCTTGGTTTTAAACTTTAACATAACATTTCCCAACAAGATTTGGAACAAGCACTACATTCTATCTTTTATTTCAGTGTGAAAGAATTTCAATTTTAAATTGCTTATTTAGTTTTAAAAACATATCGTTATAATAAAACTATCTGTATCTTACCAACATCTTTTAGCCATTTTTCCAAACGTATGACAACTTAAATGTTGTAATGAAAAGGAGTTGGAGATTTAGTTGCAATATTTTTTGAGGAACTGCCTTATCAACTTCATCCTTTTTGATATCGGCAAAGTTTTGTAAAAATGCATCAATTTCATAAGTTCGATTAATTTCATTCAGCGTTAAGTGTTGTGTCTCGATATTATTTGAAACACGATAAGGATTAAAATAAGCAGCTGAGAATAAGTATATTTTTGGCTAATTAATCCTAGAAACTGTATCTGTGTAAGATGTATGCACTGGTAAATGATAAGAACTTAAAGCTGTGAGTGTGACAGGTTGCCTTAAATATTAATTTTGTTCATAAAAAATAAATTTAATATCATAGTTATTATTCTTTGTAGTCATAATATCGTGCAAAATATTACACTTAGAATTTTCCCTTACATAATTCTACGACTGGATGTCTGGAATAAAGGTCGCCACCTATCAAAAAATTTGTCTTTGCTACGAATGAGCTTTAAAATATCTTTTTTAATAATAATTTTTCTTTCGTTATTACTATTTTTAACAGGAAAATAAAAATAAAATATATTCAAGAATTTCTAAGTTCAAAGTTTCTACCATTTGTTGACAAGTTTTCTTCTTTGCCAAAATTGTCACTCCTCCTCCTAAGGCACTTTTTCTATCACGTCTATAACATCAGTTGTACATAATTCGAATGATTTAACTTAAATACGGATTAAATTTGTGTTGTAATGGTAATGGCTTTTTGAATATAACTTCTCGTGCGTTAATATGTATGTATGTAGTCCTTACCTTAGACTATATAAATTTAATACAGAGGGTGTACGCGCATATTGTACCTTACCTGTCACTCAGTTAGATTAAGCGCAACGCGAAAAGTCAAACCATTGCGCATTTACAGGCGCAGTGTGCGCCAACAACTCAAACATATCGTGTTCCCGGCACAAAGGAGAAACAGCAACATTCCAGTCCAGCATTCCATAAGACTGGAATGTTCCGAGTCTCTTGTGTGTCGGCCGGGTAAAATAGCATAAAGTCTTTGGAATCCTTTTCATATATTGTTCTATCTTTTATCTTGTCTAATTGAATTGGTCTTTGTGAAGAGGTCGGTCGTCTCGCAATTCTTGTATACTAAAAAAGAGAAAAGTGTTTAAGCTCTAAAATAAATTATTCTTTAATTAAGAAATTGAATAAATAATAATCAAGTCTTTACAACACACAACCTCTTGACTATTAGGCGACGCGGAAGTATAAAAATGTTTGTTTAATTTTCGTAAGGATTTGGTGTTGATTTCCTGTTTTTGGTGTTGATGTGCTGTTGGGTGTTGGTAGTAAGTTCCATCTTTTTCTTTTTCCGGCTTCGTATTCTTTAAGTGTGAAAAATATTATCATCTTAATGTCTGCCGTAATATAATTCGCAGCGTGCTATAGTTTTGAGATAGTTTCCAAGGACTTATTTTCACATATTTAGCGGTGTCTAAAGCGCCCAATACACGATACAATTATTGTACCGATTATAGTACAAAAGTTGAATCGCATGCGATGATTGTATCGTGTGTGTAAAACAAAGTATCCGCTGTACTGAAATCGCATGGTCGAATGCTATCGAGCGAAAACGTGAGGTTGCATACGGCTGCTTTGATGTGAATCGTTTTGACAGTTGATGAAATCGTGAGCTAGTCGTTTAGTGTGTGTGCTCACTTTCGATATCGCTACCGATATCGGTACAACTCAAGTCGGTACGATAGATTGTATCGTGTATTGGACGCTTAAGCCACGACTTTAGATTTTTTAGTGAATCTCGAGTTCTGAGATTATTCGTAGTCATTTGAGTAGCCCCAAATGGCAGGTGTCGAAAGTGTCATGACTTAACTAAAAAAGGTTATTGACTTTCCATAGGAAGTTATTGTAATCGGTCCGATTTGTCATATCGAAAATTTTGACTTTTCTCAACGTTTCAAGGTGCAAGAATATTAATCAAAGATTTTTAGTGAGATATATGTGTGTGTGTACGTACGTTCCTACGTTCGGGAAACTTTTTTCGTCGTCTTTAACTCAAGGATCAGTAGAGTTATCGACCTTAAATAAATGTTGTTATAGAGATAAAAACACAAAAAGATGCAGGGATTTTAATCAAACGCCATTACAATGGTAGAGATTTTGAAGAAAGTGGGTCCCCGATTCCGTCCGTCTGTCTGTCCCCGTCTCTACAGCCTAAACCATTGGGTCGATTGAGTTCAAATATGGAATTATTAATTATTTTTTAAGACTAAAAATACTTAATAGTAGTCCCCACACAAAGTATTTGGTCAAAACACGAAAATTCGAATGTTCTCAAAAAACAAACCAATAGATTTTTATTGAATTGTCTCTTAATTTTGTTTTCAACTTGGCTTCGTTTAATAAAAGAAATATTTTGTATCCCCCATAGAACAGTTATTTTGTCTAAGTTTTCCAAAGAACTAATGAACCGATTTCATTTTTTTTGCTGCAAAAGCTCTTATTGTCTCAATAATATTTAATTTTTTTGTTTGATTATATGGCAAATTTTTAAATAAAGGTTCTATTTTAAAACAGTCTTTGTATGCAGGAGCAAGTTCGTGCGATCCAGTCTTGTAGCTTATTTACTATAACAATTTAAATTAAAATGCACGACCTTGCACATGTTAACCTACAAAGGATCTGTTAAAAAATATTTCCCGTGTTTTAAAATTTAAAAATGTTTCTGCAAGTAAAGTTTGTTTTCAAAAATTTAAATGCTAGTTGATTTCTTAAAAAAATACTTGAATTTTTTAAAATGTTTGTTTTGTTTGTATATACATAAAATTTTTCAATTTGAGTTTAATATGCATTTATTAAGAGCATGTGAATTTAAAGTTTAAGTTTCAATTTCCTAAAAAAATTACGACCCATTTTACGATATTTAGAAAATTTAAAAAAAAAATTAATATTTATTTTTAAATCAAAAATAAAAACAATGACATTTTTATCATTGAATATTTTTGAGACAGTATAAGAACTTGTGCTAAAAAAAATTGAAAATCTGTTGATAAGTTCTGGAGAATGTTCTTGCTCCTTCTGGAGCAATACAAACATATTTCTTTTGAAAGAAACCAAATTAAAAAAAAAAACAATTGCGAAAATTTATTTTTGTTATCGGCTTATTTTTGAGAAAATGTTAATTTTCGATTTCGAAATCTGTGTGGGGACTACTGTTATTTTTAGTCTTAAAAAAAAGAAAAAAAAAGTAAATCTGCTCAAAAACTTAATTCCAAAATTGAAGTCAATCGACCGATTGGTGCGAAGACAGACAGACTCACGGACGGATTTGGGGGACCCACTTTTTTACTTCTCTATCATCATAATGTCATGTTTGATTAAAATCTCGAGTTCGAAATTTTTTACTAATCGAATACTTGCCATTTATGTACATATTTTATGTAGATATTCATATGTAGTTCCTATGTGCATAAGTGAAAAATTTGGTTTTGCCAAAATATCTCACGAACCAATAACGCTAGAGACTTCAATTAAAGTATATATTATATAATGTGACTTGAAAAAAAATTATCTAAAATTTTGAAAAAAAAAAACAAATTAATTTTTTTATATAAATCAAAAACACTGAAAAAAAAAGAATTTATCACCTAGAATATTTTACGAACAAGGAATGATTTTATACACATTGTATACACATACTGTATGTATCAACCAGCCTCTAATTATGTGGAGTATATTAAGCTACTCACTCTTTGAATAAACCTCCTTTCAACAAGACGTGCAGTGTTTTCTTTTTGAGATCTTGACTCGACAAAACATAACAGTACCTATAAGAAATAAAAACTTTTAAGAAATTTTACTAAAATTGGTTTTCAATTGAGAATGTCGGGAACAACAACAGATATTGAAATCAAACTTATTCTTTTATAATTATGTAATAAATTTTCCCTTACTTTAATTATTTATTTAGAAAAATTTGTAGACAACTTTGTTACAAGACACGGCAAGCTACAAAAACAACATAACACTAAAAAGAAATAGTCTTCGACTCAAATATTATGTGTTTTCATAATACTTGAGTCGAGGACTTGACATTGTTTTTAAATTTTTTATCTCACACAAAATATTGTTAATAATATTTTGTTAAAATTTTAGACAAATCGACAGACGGGCACGGATGGGAAGTTATGAATGTGGGTCGCCCCCGGCTCTTTTTCACTTTGTGACAGAAGATGAGTAAAACAACCTACATACATAATGTCCTTTGCTGCACCTTTAATTTAGTTTAATAAAAGAAGCGTTTAGTTGCAGGAGAGGGTAAGTGAAATTTTGTTGTTCTTCAGTTTTTTTGATAAATGAGGATGCTAAGCGAAAATTTAAGAGTCACATTGTTAAAAAGCTTTACATTACATTACATTACATACTACTCAGCACATAAATGTACAGAGTAGAGACACAGCACCTTGAGCGACTAGACTATATAAGGTGATAACAACACAAGACATTAATACAAGACAGAAGGACAGAGGAGAAAGAACAACACAGAAAGAACACATGACAACAGCACGCGGTAGGTTTCGAGACGGTCCCCCATCTTTCTACTAACCACGCTCACTGATGCTTGATTTCGGTGATCGATGGGAACCGAAGCTTTATCAGTGACTAGGCCGGTGCCGTGTTAAAAAGCTTTTATTTTTCTTGTTTTATTTGTTTATTAGCATTTTCAGAAAAAAGTTGTGAAAAAAAACTTTGAGTCTTTATATCTCGAAATGTTACAAATTTCACATTTCAAACAAGTGAAAATAAATAAAGAGCAAGAGTCATGTAAGTAAAGGATTTGGATTGAGAAAATCATAATCGACGTACATATATGTATGTAGAATACTATTTCCAGAAAACCAAATAAAAGATATTCCTTTAATAGGTATAATCCAATTTTAATGAAAAAAAGAAGTAAATGATTAACAATTATTAATAAAAAAAAGAAAAGAAATCCGTTGAATCGGTAAGTGCACAGTGCCGGTCGTTGCTTAACTCAACGGAGTGTCTCTCTCGTGTCTACTTTTGGCTTCTTCAGTGATAGTTTTTACCTTTGTGCCAGGGTTACCACCCATACGGCCATCCTGAAATTCGACTGCCCCAGTCGAAGGAATAACATCTACAGTGTATTGATCATCATCTTCCTCAGAATCGGAATCAAACGTTCGCCATCATCGTTTCATGTAATCTGCTGCCGTCGAAGTTTTGTTGGGTCCCTCATGTTGTCCGACTTTTTTGACCACGTAGCGATCGTTACGACCGACCTTAATTATTTCATAGGGCCCAAGATACTTAGGAAAGAGCTTTTGTCCTGTCGCAAACTGCGTCTTTTGAATTGCAACTAGCTCGCCTAAATCATATGAAGGTGCTGTTTTTCGTTTTTGATTGTATGTTTTTTTGTTTTCTTCTTGTATTTTGTGTATTTGTATTTTCGCTTCCTCTCTTAACTGCTGACGGTCCTCCTCGAACGCAACCATGATCTCATCTTCAAGAAGCTGTCTTAAATTTACTTCGTCATCCTAAGCCATTTTTACGCCAAACATCAGCTCGAAAGGAGTTCTACCCGTGCTTCTTGAAACGGTTGAATTTATAACGCACTGTACCTTGGGAATGAACTGGTACCAATTCAGTGGGTTTTCAATGGAAAGCCGCGTTAATACTTGAATGATGGTTTTGCTCATCCTTTCTGCTTGTCCATTGCCTCTCGGGACACCAGTTGTCACTAGATGATTCTCGATATTTTTCTCCAAGCAATATGCTTCAAAGTCGTTAGACGTGAATGTAGCTCCTTTGTCAGAAACAATTCGCCGAGGGTGACCAAAAACTTGTGAGAGTTAGTTCAAACGGTTGATTACTTCGCTGGCCGTCGTGCTTTTGACTGGATAGATCCACATAAACTTGCAGAAGGCATCAACGATGACTAAGATGTAACGATAATTTTTTGCTGTGGATGGAAGGGGCCCGAGATGATGAAGATGAAAAGTGTGTAATGGCTGGTCCATCTTGGCAATGGGATGAAGAAACGACTCCTTCTTACCATTCTTTTTGGCAGCGAGTATACAGGGGATGCAATTACTGATGACTTCAGCAATCTTGCGGTCCACCTGTGGAATAAAAAATCATTTTTAATAAGTTTAGAAACCTTACCGAGACCAAAATGTCCCCTTTCGTGAAACATTTGAATGATTTGCTTCTGCAGACTCTTTGGAACTACCAAAACGTAAACACCATCCACGAATTTATACAGCACATCATTCCTGATAGTCTTCGTAGGTACCAAACTTGGCAAGGATTTCTTTAATAGCACGGCAAAATTCATCCTTCAGTTGAGCATTCTTGACTGCTTTCACAGACCCGTCCTCTATTGCGAAAATACTTGATGGATGACGGCTTAGGGCGTCGACGTGGCGCATAGCTGTCCCGGATCGGTGATGAACTTGGCAATAAAACTCCTCTAACTGAAGTGCCCAATTTGCAATGCGACTATTTAGATTCCTTTTCGCCATAGTGTCTTTAAACGCTTTGCAGTCGGTGAAAATATCAAATCTTAAACCCAGCAAGTAGATTCTCAATCGTTTAAGAGCTTTGACTATCGCGAGAACCTGTAGTTCATAGCTTGTAAATTTTTTCTCCGAGTCAGTTGTTTTAAAGCTTAAAAAAAAGACTGGATGGTACTGACCGTCATCGTGTTTTTGGACGAGTACAGCCCCGAGTCCTTCCTTAGAGGCGTCGGTATGCAGCTGACTTTGTAAATCAGGATTGAAAAGTTTTAACACCGGCTCTTGGCAAAGCAACTCCTTCAATTTTTTGTAGGCATTTTCTTCGGAGGGTCCCCATCTAAACGTGGCATCTTGTTTTGTTAGGTCGGTTAATGGCTTTGCGATTGTAGCGTACCCTGGGATAAACTACTCCTCGGCGTTTCAGATCTTGAAGAACGACGTTCACATACCTCTGGAACACAGCAGGAGAATTGCACAAACCAAAAGGGACCTTATTAAATTCAAAATGGCCGTCAGGTGTCACAAAAGCCGTGTATTTCTTGCTGCTTTCTTCTATGTCGACGTGCAAGAACCCATTCTTCAAGTCCAGAATAGAAAAAACTTTCGCATTGTATAATTGCTCCAGCACCTCCTCTATAATTGGTAAAGGGTAACGATCTTTCAAAACATGCCGATTAAGTTGTCGAAAATCAACACACAGTCGCCGCGAACCATCTTTTTTGCGTGCTAATACAATGGGACTAGCGAAGTCGGAGTTACTGTTGCGAATGATCCCGTCTTTCATCCACTCGGAAATTTGCTTGTCTACGACTTCTTTCTCAAGCGGAGCTAACCGCCGTGCTCTCTGGTAAATTGGTGTTTCCTCATCCAGGATTATTTTCATTTGCACACTTGTTCTTTCGGGTCGCTTTGGAGAGTACTTTGCAATTGTATTTTCGACTTGACTTCTGAGTTCTGGCTCTGGGATGCTTTGAAGTGCGTCTGACAGCTGTGATTCGCAAGTGGATATTAGGTTAATTCGAAACATCGGATTATCAGAATCGGCTTGCTTTTTATAAATAACAGGTTGCCCATCTTCGATGACTAAACATATTTTTGGGAGTATATCTTTACCTAGTAAAAACTCATAAGACAACCAATTATGTGGTACAAAATGACATATCAAATCATAATACTCGCCTGAGATCTCAATATTGATTTTGGAAGCACCTAAAGTTTTAGCCGGCTGGCTTCCAAATGCAATGGTGTCAACTCCTGGATACTGCGTGTTATCGAAACTCAACTTTTGTCTAAGACTCTCTCTGGCAAGAGTTAGATCGCTTCCTGTATCGATAAGTGCCTGGAATCCCTTTCCTTTGACCTTGATCGGAGTAGTTATATCTGGAACTAACAACCTGTTGACTTTAGCACTTGTTGTTGCGTTATTCTCTGAACAATTTTTGGCAATGTGCCCAAACTTGTTGCATTTGAAACAACGACAGCCTTTTTCCTTGTTAGGACATGATTGAGTACTATGAGAAAGAGCCCCACAATAATGACATCGAGACTGCTGAGTTGTTTATTCTTTTCTGATGATACTCTTGTAAACAGATTTATTCGCCGTTGCGTTTTTGGATCGGATTCGATCAGCTTTCATTCGCTCGTACGGCTTAAGTTCTGCCTTAAGCTCCTCTAAGGTCTTCGCGTGATAAAGGATACCTTTACTTAAAACGTCGTCTGGTATGCCAGCTATGATATACTCTAATAGATGAGCTTCGTCAATAGTTCCTCTAGAAGCTATCTTTTTCATTCTATAAAAGTATTCTAGAAATGATTCGCTGTCGGATTTTGTTGTCTTCTCGAGTAATTTATGGACATTTTCATTCTCCTGTTTGCCGAACTCTTTTACCAAAAATTCCTTCAAAGCATTCCAACTGGTGATCGTCTTCTCTGACTCCAAAGCAAGTTTGGCCGCACCGAATAACAATCGCCTACAGTACAAGAATTTTTGGACGTCTCCCCATGCGCAGACCAAAGGCACACTCTCAAAGTCGGAGATCCATGATTCGATGCTTTTTCCATTTTCACCACTATATTTTTCTAGAGCTTCTTCAACGTCTTTAAATTGAAAGGAATTATGGACCTCAGGTTTTTGCTCAGTCATCTTTTCGTGTTTAGAAGGTAATTCTTTGACGTTTTCTTGAAAAAAAAGTACTTCACTAACTTCGCTTTTGTCTTGTCCTTTGCTTGTGGTTGAGTTTGTTTCGCCTTCAAACTCCACCTTACTTTGCTCTTCGCTCGTTTCTTCGTCTTGTCTAGTTCTCCGTTCCAAAAGATTTCGAACACGCGCTACTAATTCCGTTTTTTTTATTAAAGCGGATCGATAAGCGGCTTTGTCTCAAAATTGCTTGTAATTCTTTTACTGTAAGACTTTTTAAATCACGTCCGATCGGCATGAAGAAAAAACAATGACAAAAAAACTTTAGCTTATCGTTTACAGGCACTGTGTAGGCTGATTATATAAAAATAATATGTAGGTGAGGGAACTTCTGACACCATGTAGAATACTATTTCAAGAAAACCAAATAAAAGATATTCCTTTAATAGGTATAATCCAATTTTAATGAAAAAAAAGTAAATGATTAACAATTATTAATAAAAAAAAGAAAAGAAATCGGTTGAATCGGTAAGTGCACAGTGCCGGTCGTTGCTTAACTCAACGGAGTGTATCTCTCGTGTCTACTTTTGGCTTCCTCAGTGATAGTTTTTACCTTTGTGCCAGGGTTACCACCCATATGTATGCTAAACAATTTTCTCAGAATAGTTTTTGAAACATGAAACTTTGTATTGTGTTTTAAGGGATACTTTTTGATTGTCCTGAATTGGAATACATTTTTCTATAAGATCATTTTTTTTATATATACCTCTCTGAAAATTCATAGAAAAAACAAAACACTCTGTTTTTACAGCTAGGGTTAACAATGTTCTATTGATACATTTACAGTATCGCACTAAGTTTTTGTTATTTCTTTTAAGGTATGAGATGACATGTACAGTATTTGCATTTGACACTACCTGGAGTTTTAAACATTTCTGAATATAATTCCTCTATGGTTTTGAACAATTCGTTTTTCTAAATCCGATTCCGAATTTCGATTTCAGCTATATGTGATCGAACTCATAAATATCCGTTTTCAACATTTTATTACATTTTTGTTTAACAAATTACAAAAGCTTGGTGATATGTATTTAAGATTACGATTTTGTAATAAAAAAAAAACTGTTTTATATTCTTCTGTTAAGAACCGTTTCAGCAAAAATGCGTCAGCATTCATTAAAGGTTTATGTAGGGAATATGAAGCCTAAAAAACAATTTTTAAAAAGTAAATAAGAAACCGAAATTTCGTGAACGTTATATTAAAGAGAATTGCATTTTTAAAATCATCACTAATTTTATTGAAAAAGAACGACATTAATATTAAAATAACTTAAATAAGCATAATGAAAGATTTGTTTACAAATTTTAAAAGCTTTTATCTAAGAAACCTGATACAACAGATACCTTGCCTTTTTAACTTGAGGTTGGAAAATTGAAATATTATTAAGGCCACCAACGCAAGGTCTCCTTCTATTTAAATTACAAAGATATTGGACTTATTTATAACACTTGACGAATTCGTATATGACAAATTTAATATTTGATATACTTTGTATTTTTATTTGACGAAGTAGGTATGGAGAATTTAATAAAAATAAATAAAATTAATTAGGAACTCAGGACCTCTGGTATGACCATCACGTCACGGGTACTACTAATTTAATAAATAATGATAAATAAGTGTGATCTCCAACTTTATAAAGAACAATTTTGTTGTAATTAAAATCAAGTATAATAAACTGTAATATTCGGCTTGGTCCGATAATTAAAACTTATTCACATTTGTAAATAAAACACAAATTTATTTTATCTAAATCGCTCCAAACTTATTTATTGAACATTTTCAATTATTACTTTCAAACACAGTCTTTACTCTTTCAATTATTACTTTTTAAACACAGTCTTTACTTTTCGCAGTTCACAACCAATAATAAACCGCTTCGCTTCCGAGTGCCTATTTATATACCTCAAATCGGTTCGAGAATCTACTAGGTTGTTCTCGATGCTTAACGAAGCGAGTTCTCCTCTTTATCACTAGATGTTGCCCTTATTCTACTATAACACGATAATAAAAGAGATGAAGAGTGTATACACATTACAAAACAAATAAATATATAATGCTGTAAATGTCCTTACATTGATTTATATCCTAATTCTAAAATTTTAAGCAATATATGCTTATAATATCAGAATTCTGTATGTGTGTTTAATGTACATGAATAGTAAAAAAGAAAAGCTCGAAATGTGTATAATGTTTCTGTAAAAAGATTTCAACATTTTAACCATTACTATTTCCCTTCACAAAAATGTCTTCTTCCATCATCAGAAATCAGCTATTGATTTGGAAATAATATTCAAAAAATATATATCTTTTGACTATTAATCCCGATTTGACATATGTAGATATATGTATTCTTAATATACAACTCAATTGTCCTCCATCCGTTCATAGATAAAAATGAGTCCTTTCCAAAAATTATTACAAAAAAGCCCAAACTGAACCGAACTATAAATGCATATACATAATATGTATGTATTTCTCTCCTGTGAGTCGTCCTGTGACTTTGCAAGTGCTATGCAGGTCTCCCAGTTCGCAAACACAGTGGGAGCAATATGTCATATCGAATTTAGTTTTTATTTTACCATTCATAAAAATACCGGCTATTATTTTTGTTAGTCCTTTGGCCCGTTTTCATTTTCTATGTCAGAATATCCTTTTTTGGACATGAATTTTCCCTCATTCCTCTTTTATACGAGTAATTTTATTTTTATATTTTTGATAAAGGAACGTTTTTCTTTCACTTTTCTTATTTTTGTGTTGGTTGTGAAATTTATGACATCCAGCAGACTGTTTGGGGACAAAAAATTTAGCCAATTTTGTACAATTATTATTATTTTGCGTATAGCTATGCCTGTACTATTCTTTTTGTGCTAAAATGTGCATTGAATTCTAAAATTGAAATTGCACAATTTTGTTCAACTATTCTATATGCACTGAAACTGAATGTTTTTTCAGCAGACATTAAATGCTTGTTAGACAAGGATTTCTTTGAGCTTTTATTTGGTCCTTTTTTGACACACACACACGGACACGGACACATCCTACACACAAAAATGTCATCCCTTTTAATTTCTTGTCTAAACTAATTCATTTTCGTTTTGCCTGAATTGGAAATGTTCTTCTGCTTGTGTGTGCATATGCAAATGAGAAAAACTTTAACGAATGTAGGATATGCGATGCGTCATATAAATAGCGTTGGTAATGAGTAATTAGGGACTGATTAAGAATTCTACATGGTGGTTATAACTCTACTAATTATACGTCGTCAGTGGAGCGGGTGTTTTCTGTCTTGTGTGTAAGTTTGTGTTCGTAACATGCAGGAAATAGTTGTTTGAAGTTTGTTAAAAGGGGATATTTCCGCGAATTGTTTTCTAAAGGCGAGAGTTAGTTAGTTGATGTCTAATGTAACGAATGTCGTTTGCGGAGAACTATGAGAATAATTGGCCCGTAACTTTTAAGCCATTGCAAGATGTGCATAAGATATAAAATAGTAAATTTGGCTATATTTTATGACTTGACACTGAAAAGGTGGAGTAGAATATTGCAATTAAAGTGCAATGAGTTTTGTGTCATCCAAATTACCTTTTTCAACTTTATATATATTTTTTGAACACATTTTTGTTCATATTATGTCTTTTCTCTGTTTTAGAAACAGATATCTAAAAATTATGTTAAGATTTTTGAGTTGGTTACATGTGTGCTGTTATATGCCGTAGTATGACAGAAACTTGATTTTATATATGTGTACACTTAAAGACCATACAAGTAGTCAATATTTCTAGTCCGTACAAAGGCAGTCTAAGAAAAATTTATAAATAGTTATAGTCGATGTGACACTAGGAAATATTTTATTTGACAAACAGCCTGCATATTTTGTACCATAATTTGGCAAGAACAACTCAGTAGCTAGATAAAGGGTTTTCCAATAGATATGGGTTGATTTTTAGTTCCTATTGAAATATTTTCTTTTAATTAGTCACTTAAGTCAAATCATTAAGTTACAGCTTAGCAACACGTGTAAATGATAGAACTTTATTATCAAAATGGATGTTCTCTATTAGCAATCGATGTGTGAGTTGCTGCCTTTTTAAGGGGTAACATGGTAGTCTTTCCAAGTCGACTATTCAACGTTTGATTACCAAATTCGAGTCCACAGGCTCACAGAGTGAATAATCAGCCAACTCCTGTATATCAACACACTAAAGATCTGTCGAAAACCTCGCCGCTGTTTGTGAAAGTGTTCAGCAGAATCTGAGGCAGTCAGGTTTGTCATCCTTATTTGTGCCTGTACCAATATACAAAATTCAGGAGCCGAAAACAAACGACCATACAAAGCGTCGTGTGTTCGCTAACTGGATTTTGGAGCAATTGGAAGTTTATCCAAATTTTGGTTGAAAAATCATTTTTAGCGATGAGGCCCCTTTGGATATTCACGAGTTACTGCTTGGTGTAGATTTTAGGATGCAGGCGTTATCACTTCATACTTCTATGAAAATGATGTTGGCTAGACCATCACCGTCAAAGGCGATCGCAACAGGTTGATGATCACCAACTTCTTGTGTCCTAATTTGGATGATATGAACACTAAAGATAAATGGTTTTAACAGGATGGCGCTCAGTGCCAAACAGCTCAAGGCATAATTAATATTTTGCGCAACGGTTTCATAGCATGGTAATCTCGCACAGAGGCCACTCGAATTGGCCACAAAGATAGTGTAATTTGACTCCTTTAGACTTTTTCTTGTGAGGCTATCTTATAAGATCCTTAAAGACAATATAATTAATGCCATTGGTCAATTTTAGACTGATTTATGCGCCAAAGTCATCGAAAATTGGGCCTTTGGAATGCAAACCATCCAGCGAAGCCGTGGCTGAGGCCATTTAAACGATCTTATATTCCACACATGATGCCATTGATAGGGCGCACAAATAAAGATAAAACCTTATTGATATCTCATATACAACTTGTTTTAAACAATTTTAAAATAGACCCGCCTTTTATCTAAAATAATTCATATGCATGTGATAAAAACATGACAGTTCTATGAATGTTCCTTCATGTTTGTATGGTTTTAAAACTTCATAACCTTAAACACAATTTAGGAACAGAAGCCTAAACTAAACGAGACTATAAATTATACCATTAACCAGAAAAATCATTCAGCACATCGGGGTTTCTTCTCTACCATACTTAGGGCACTATAGCTTATAGTATTGATATTGCTGACCAAATTTTCGTATTACGACCTGAAAAGTCTACTTTTTTGACGAAACTGTTATTTACGAATTTTAAATTTTAAATTATTGAAATCATGCATTTGATCATTAATACCAAACAAAATAATGTTTCTCCCCCATCAGAGGACACTTAAATATCTGTATATCTACATCTGAAGTATTTTATTCAAAACGCAATTTAACTCAGATAGTTCCTAATACCCTTCTATCAAAATTACAACTAGCTTACATATTGCTACATATGTATGTGTATGTAATATATTTAGCAAAATCTTTTTGATATCACACAAAATTTAAGAAGATATTTCAGGTCCCAAAAGCTTTTTCTAAAATGAATTTTAACAGGCTTGCTTGCATTTCTCAAAACTTACACTAGCTTATTCACCATAAACCACTTCTGTCAACAGCTTCCGAAAGCGAAAAAAAAGTAATGCACTGCACAGTGCACATTGCATACAACCATAGATATGTATGGCTTACCTAAAACGACACATAACTTAAAGCCTGCAGACTTGTCCAAGTGTTACCCTCTACATACATATATGTATGTAGTCCCATCGCACAACGCTTGGTCATAATTTAATTTTCCATGCGCTCCGATATTATAAAAGTATGTAGGTATCTACCTTACTCTAGACCTATCCGCTATCCAAGAAAATGCAAGGATGCAATGCAGCATCTCTCTACAACACTGCCCAAGGGCAGTTTCTCACAAGCTTTTCTCGAAGAGGACACATACACAAAAAGTGAACTCCTTCCATCGTGTCCGTGCGATGAAACGTGAACTGCAGTGGGAACAAAGTTAAGAAAGGAAGAAAAAACTCAAGGCAATAAGCTGCAGTCTGGCGAAAGAGATCTGCAGGACACTCCTATATAGGTGCAGTAGCAATAGTACGGGTTAGGCATAGTTATGGCTTAGGGAATGAGCAGGGGTATCTTTCTTCGAGAGAAAATATAATCTTAAATTATGAGAATATTATTTGTCTGGTGACAACTTGTAATAATAACCAAGCCAAGGAACTACGAGTGTAAGTACACTATTCTGCCTCCTCACAAACACACGAACTTAGCCATATACTATACCATATACACATACATACATTCACAGGCACACTTAAATTGATACCTCTGCTTCCACCACTTTTAAGCCCTTAACAAGATGTAGATTTGCCGCTAGGTACTTTAGCTATAGATACTATGTATATGTATCATCGTGAGTAAAGAAAAGTTGCAAAGAAGGAGACACTAAACTTCCTGCACGAAAAAAAAGGAATAACAAAGAGAAGAAAAGAACCTCAACGTGTAATTTAGTCTCAAAAATTCAGCTTCTTGTAGAATTTAAAGTCCAAAACGTGGAGGTAACAAGAAATGACCTTGCTCTTCCATAGATTGGATGGAAAGTAACTATAACATAAACCAAAACTACCAAGAGGTCTCTGAATATAATATATAAATGGAATATCTTTAAACTTTAGCGTTTACAGGTTGTACCTAAAAGAGAACAATCATTGCACAAAATAATTTCAACTTATTATACTTAAAACCTAGTTAATTAATTAAAACAGTGAACAGATGATTAACTATCGACTAAACAAAATATTACTCAAAACCATTTTAATAATTCATGTTCCTGTTCTATAATTTATTCAATTAAAGTGTTATTTTGCTGCAAGGGAAAGCGACACGTATAACATAATATCAGTACTTTCGGCAGGACGAGAAACAATACTTAAAATTTTTGGCTTCGAGGGCTGGTGGCACAATCCATACCACCAGACTCAATATCTGCTTACGAACTGCGTTTATATAGCTTGTGGTAAATGGTATCTAAGACATTATCTCTTTTTATTTGGACTAATATTGGCGTTAAAGTCGACGTTTTTTAGAACTCAGATTTTTGAAAAAACGATATTCTTAGAACCAAAAAATTAACCAAAAGAATGTTCAATACAAGTACTGAAATACCCATTCAATTAGCCGAAACTTAAATGTTTTAAATTACAAAATATAGAAAATATTGGAAAGAGCATTTTACAGGGAAAGACACGTTTCAGTCAAAAAATGATATCATATTTATAAATTTCAAGACCTTATCAAATCAAAAAAAAAACGTCAAACAATATTCATACTTTATCGGAACTGATTTGAAAAGTTACTGAAGAACTAAGAACAAAACAAACGAATTGAAAATTCAGAATCTGCTAAAAAATTTAAGAAAAAACCTCTATTTAAGATCTTATTATTTTATACTTGATTATTGTTTTAGGTTAAATTTTGTTTCAAAATCGACAGTTCGAAGCTTCTTAAACTGTTCCTGTTCTTAATTCCGAATTGAGTTGTGGATTTTGGAGCAGTTGGAAGTTTATCCAAATTTTGTTTGAAAAAAGTGATGAGGCCCCTTTGGATATTTACGAGGTGCCAATTCGTCCAAATAAAGTTACTGCTTGGTGTAGATCTTAGGATGCAGGCGTTATCGCTTCGTACTTCTTTGAAAATGATGCTGGCTAGACCATCCGTCAAAGGCGATCGCTACAGGTTGATGATCAAGAAGCTCCATAAACTGTTCCTGTTCTTAATTCCGAATTGAATTGTGGATTTCAAGACGGTTATCATTTCAAAATATTTGTTGACTACTTTTAAGTGTAGGTAGCATGACATAGAACATGGTATTCATTTAAAGAAGAATGTTAAATTTGTTTTAGTAGCCAGAAATTTGAAATATTTATGCAAAATTGTTCTTATTATCATGAGTATCGTATCTTAAAACTCTAAAGCAGCTTAATAAGAATATAGGTAAGGTTCAAAGAGAAATTTACTTGATTACTACATAAAATTACATTACATTACATTACATACTACTCAGCACATAAATGTACAGAGTAGAGACACAGCATCTTAAGCGACTAGCACTACACTATATAAGATGATAACAACACAAGACATTAATACAAGACAGAAGGACAGAGGAGAAAGAACAACACAGAAAGAACACATGACAACAGCACGCGGTAGGTTTCGAGACGGTCCCCCATCTTTACATAAAATTTATTGACATAGCTGTTCAAAATAATAGGGAAAGCAACAAATCAAATAATTTGTGAGATTTTAAACAAATATTCAACCAAATAATATTTTATATTATATTTACAGTTAATATTTTATTGTATTTTTCAAACGAACGCTTAAATTTTCTGAATATATGTAGGTATGTGCAATTTTAGATACATATGTATTTTTAATTGCGACATATAGAAACTTTACGGCAAGTATTGCATTCGAAATCGAGATTCTAACCAAGCATGGCCTTACGATGGTAAAGAAGTAGAAAAAAGTGGGTCCCCTGATTCCGTCGGTCTGTCTGTCCTTTCCCCTATATTCCAATCCATCGGTTCGAATGAGTTAAAACTTGGAAGCGGATTCACATTAGGCATTTAAATTTTTGTAGGCAAACTTTTATTATAGGTATATTTTTAAATTTAAAATATAAATTCTATTTGTTAACAAAATCTTTGGATACAGGAGCAAGTTCGTGCGATCGAGTCATGCACTTTGTTTTTATAAACGCTTGTTTTTTTTTTTTGAATAAACGTGCAATTTTCAATATGTATATTTTTATTTTGCATACAAAATATACATACATGCATAATTATGTATCTCCAAAATCGTTTTGTTTCAACAATATTTTTTCGTTTTCGATTGTTCAAAATAATAGGAATGTTAAACTAATTTTGTGGATTGGTCAAATAAATTTAAGTATTGGTTAGTTTTGACATAAAAAAATGCTTTGTGGCTTTTCAATAGCCAGAATGGTGTCCCTAATTTTGTTTGACCGCCTATACACATATGACGCGCCTACATATAGACTCATAAAGTTTTTGGCATTTGATTTATAGAATGGCTTTCCATTACTTTTGTGTGTTTAAGCCGTGTGGTTACATTATCAGAACACCCTCACATAACTTTGTAATAATATTAAGCACCCTATCATAACAAAGTATCTTTATATAAACAAAATGTAATGCTCACACATTGATTCATAATTTCATCTCATAGCGGATGATGATATCCGATATTATAAATATCTTTATATAAACAAAATGTAATGCTCACACATTGATTCATAATTTCATTTCATAAGCGGATGATGATATCCGATATTATAAATACCATATCAGCACTTTTTGCCTTCAGTAACTTGTGTGCCCAAAGCATCTTAAATAATTCTAAAAGAATTCTTGTGTCAGCAATAATAAAAGACAAAGGAAAGCAAACGATCTTCAGCCGAAGATAGATTTGCTTAAGTAAACATTTTACAAGTATAAAAAGGGTTTCATCGATCAATGAGAGTTCAGTTCACAGTTGTCATTCTACGTATAGCCTAAGATTTCCCCCCACCAGTGGTAAGGGATCTGAAGCTTTGATTTAATAAATAATATTAAGTTTAATATACATTGAATGCGTTTTATTTAATTGTTGATTGTGATCTTCTGCGATCACAAAAATATATTTTTTATTGAAATAAAGAATCGGAAACGAAATTGGCGCAGTCGGTAGGATCTCGAAAGATCGAAATATATTGAATCTTACTTTATTAAAAGTTTAATTCGGGATCGTCCTAAAACTAAATAAAATAGTGTACCGGTAAAGTAAAATTACTAAATGGTGCTATAGGACAGTGAAAAATAAAAATATATATATTTTGTTCAGTGAAAAGCATCGTAAATCAAGATCCGAAAGGACAATTTTACAAAATCTCGTAGAGAGAATGCTTGACTAATAAAACAATTAAAATTAACAAAAAGTGCAACTAAATGCAACCAGAAGGAAATCTTCAAAAGGAAGCATACAGAAAGTGAACTCAGTGTTAAATTAAAATTAACAAAAAGTGCTACTAAATGCAACCAGAAGGAAATCTTCAAAAGGAAGCATACAGAAAGTGAACTCAGTGTTAAATTAAAATTAACAAAAAGTGCTACTAAATGCAACCAGAAGGAAATCTTCAAAAGGAAGCATACAGAAAGTGAACTCAGTGTTAAATTAAAATTAACAAAAAGTGCTACTAAATGCAACCAGAAAAAATAAATCTTCAAAAAGGAGCAGAGGCCCCGCAAGTAAAGGAACCACATATAGAAGTAAATTCACAAAGTTGGATAGACGACGAAGCAACAGCTGATTTCCAGGAACATATCAGATCAATTCAGCAAAAGTTGAGAAGAAAACAACTTCAACAAAATAAAATTAAAGACAAATAAAAAGTTAAAAGTGTTACTAAAAAAAAAAAAAAAAAAAATATATATGACATTACTTTAAAAAGTGTAAATTAATAAAAAGAAGGAAGAACAACTGTACGTGGCAAAATTATCCAAGTCGAAAGCCCCAACGTGTTCGATAAATGAAGAAATATACACCATACAACAAACCAGCTGCGTTAACATATAATACCGAGGAAGAAAAAACTTCAAAATCAACAGATCCTGCAGCAATCCAGCAATCAAAAGAAATTGAGCAAGCAGAAGAAAAAATTGAAAATAAGGTAAAAATGGCTACAATAAATATCGACCCCTTAAAATTAGTAAAGAATTTACCAAATTTTAATGGTAAATCATGTAATATTATTATATTTATTAAAAAAGCAGAATTTGTAATAAATTCATGTAGTTTGTATAACGAAGGTTCACAAGAATTTATATTGAGTGAAATAAAATCAAAAATAACAGATTTCGCCCTAGAGGTAGTATTAAGGAGTGGCGACCCTAATAATTGGCAAGATATAAAAAATATTCTAGTAAAGAATTTTGGTGAGAAAGAATCTTTTCTAAAATTAAAAGAACTAGCAGATAAAGTTTATTCAAAAAACATTTCTCAACTATATAATACATTCTCAGAAATCCTCTGTAGACTAAATAATAAATATTATTTATCTGAAAATAAACCGGAAGAATACAATCCTTTCAATAATGAAGCGTCATTATTATCTAAATTTTGTGAAAGAATACCCCCGAACGCAAGTTCAATAATAATCAATCATAACATAACAACCCTTAGTGAAGCTTTTTATAAATTAGAATCTTGTCATTGGACAAAAGAAGAAAATAATTATAATGATAGAAATACTCGAAACTATAGAACTGGAAATAACAATAATAATTTTAACGACAAAAACTATAAAAAATATAATAATTACAATACAAATCAAAGATTTGATAGTAATTACAAAAACGAATCAGGAAATTCAAATAACTATAGGAATTTCAATAATAAAGGTCAAAACTTTTATAGAAACAATAATCAAAACTATAGAAACCAAAATGAACGAAATTATAGGCAACCAAATAGAAGTGGAAATTATTCTAATAATAATCGTAATCCATTTGCTACACAAAATAAAAAAAATGATCTAGAACCAATGGAAATAAATCACCTTACTCAAAATACAGCAAATTTTCAAACACCCGCCTCAACAGACCATTACCCTGCATAGATGTTCATATTCTTAATAAAAAACTTAGATTTTTAGTAGACACAGGAGCAGCTACATCTATTTTAAAAGAAAATATATTTCCAAGACATTATGAAAGTAAATTAGACAAACCAGTTATAATTAAAGCATTATATAATGAAAATCAAATAAATTCAAAAATAATTTTACCATTACCAATCGAATTTAATAAAAAAGAATCAACCATGGAATTTTTAATTACACCAATTACAAACAGTTCGTTTGACGGAATTTTAGGAAATAATGTCCTTATACCATTAGAAGCTGAAATATCATATTATACACATACTTTGAAAATAAAAAATACTATTATCCCATTAATGACAAAACCAAAGGAATACCCTTTAGATAGATACATTCAGGAATTATCAAATACACAAATAGATTTATGTGGTATTGATGTAGTTTTACAAGATTTAACTGATAAACTAACTGAACATTATATGAACAAAGAAGAAAAGAAAGCTCTGAATCAAATATTAAAAAATAATAAACAATTATTCTATAGCGAAGGAGATATCTTAACTAACGTAAAAGAAGTAACACACAACATTGAAACTAAAAGTGATAAACCAATATATTCACGACTATATAGATATCCAGAAGTACATACAAAAGAAGTCGATAAACAAATAATCGAAATGTTAGATCAAGGCATAATAAAAGAAAGCAACAGTCCATATAATGCTCCTATCTGGGTTGTACCCAAAAAGATAGACAATTCAGGACTTAAGAAATGGCGAATTGTTATAGATTATAGAAAACTTAACGAAGTAACCGTGGAAGACAAGTTTCCTATTCCAAACATTGAAGACATTTTTAGTAAATTGGGAAGATCCCAATATTTTACCACATTAGATTTAGCGAAAGGTTTCCATCAGATATTGGTGAATCCTAAAGATAGGTATAAAACAGCTTTCTCAACAGCAAACGGTCATTACGAATTTAATCGGATGCCATTTGGATTAAAAAATGCCCCCGCAACTTTTCAACGAATGATTAATCACGTATTAGAAGGACTTGTAGGAAAAATATGTGTGGTCTATTTAGACGACATTCTCATATTTAGTACATCATTTGAGGAACATATTTGCTCAATTAACAAAGTATTTAAAAAACTTAACAATCACAATTTAAAAATACAAATAGATAAATGTAAATTTTTTAGCAAGGAAACCGAATATTTAGGGCACGTTATTACTACAAACGGAATTAAGCCAAATCCAGAAAAAATAAGAACAATTGAAAAAATACCTATTCCTGGTACAACAAAACAAATAAAATCTTTTCTAGGTCTAACAGGTTATTACAGGAAATTTATTAAAGATTATTCAAAGGTAGCAGTACCTATGACCAAATATCTTAAGAAAGGAGCAAAGATAAATATTAAAGACCCAGAATATATAACAGCTTTTGAAGAACTTAAATTGCTCATATCTAATGACCCCGTTTTAAAATATCCTGATTATACAAAGGAATTCGTGTTAACAACTGATGCATCAAATTATGCGATCGGATCAGTCCTTTCACAATCAAATCACCCATTATGCTATGCATCTCGCACCCTCAATGAACATGAACGCAGATATAGCACTATTGAAAAAGAATTATTAAGTATTGTTTGGTCAACAAAATATTTTAGACCATACCTTTACGGTCGCAAATTTAAAATACAAACTGATCATAGACCTTTAATTTGGTTAAGTAACCTTAAAGAACCAAACTCAAAACTCCAAAGATGGAAAATAAGTTTAAATGAATATGATTTTGATATTGAATATTTAAAAGGAAAAGAAAATCGCGTAGCAGATTATCTTAGTAGACTCGAAGTAAACGCAGTCAATAGAAATGAAGATTCAACATTAGCCACAATTCATAGTGGAACAGAGGAAAGAAATGATCACATAGGAATTTCAGAATTACCTACAAATATGTTTAAGCATCAAATAGAAATTATAGAGTCAGACAATGAAGGTAAAGATATAAAATATATATATAAAGGTATAAGAAGACTCACTATTAAATCAAAAGATATAGGTGAATATTTTACTGAAGCATTAAAGGAATTTTTACTTGATCACGGAAATGTGGCAGTATATTGTCCAAGTGATACTTTATTTTGCAAAATTCAGGAAAAATATGTTGAGCTTTACAGCAATCAAAGTAAGCTAAAATTACTGAGATGCATTACTCTTTTAAAAGATTTAAGTAATACAGACGATGCGTTGAATCTCATTCAAAGGATTCATGAACAATTTAATCACAGAGGAATACAAGAAACATATCTTGAAATTAAAAATGAATATTATTTTCCAAAATTAAGAGAAATAATAAGAAGATACATTAACAATTGTATTATATGTCAAACAGCAAAACATGATAGAAGTCCAGAAAAAATAAAATTTGAAATGAGCAAAACTGCACTTAAGCCAAACGAGCTAATACACATGGACATTTATATTCCAAGTAAAGATATTTACTTTTTAACAATTATAGATAAATTTACTAAGCATTTGACAGCCTTTCCCATAGCTAGTAGAAACACTCATAAAATTATCGAGCAACTTAAACTTAGAAATTCTATATTAGGCAAACCCCAAGAAATAGTTTGCGACAATGAGTTTAATAGCCTAGCATTTAAAGAATATTGCAATGAAGAAGGAATTAAAATAAAACTCATAACCCCAAATCATAAGACAGGAAATTCAGATGTAGAAAGAGTGCATGGTACACTTAATGAACATATAAGAATATATAATGCACAAGAAGAGAAAAAGAACATATTAAACCTAAGAGAAAAAGTAATAAAGGCAGTTAGTATATATAATTGTACAATCCATTCAACAATATTAAGAAAACCTATAGATTTTATTCAAAACAAAATAAAAGTAGAAGATTTAGAAGAGATAGGAAAAAGGATCCAAACAGTTAAAGAAAATAATATTAATAAAAGAAATCAAAATAAAGCAGATTTTATTGAACCAGATTTAAAAAAAGACGTTTACGTAAAAGCTGACGTAGTAAGAACAGCAAAGAAGATAGCTGCAAAATATAAGAAGACCAAGGTAGAAAAAATTGATAATAAATATTATGCAAATAATAAAAAATTACATAAAACCCATTTCAAAAGAAAATATAAATATCAAAGTAGTGATAATAATAATTTAATCTCTTTACAGCCAAAATGAAAACCATAATTATAATTGTATTATTCACTTTTACCATAGTGAAATCAGAATTTTTATTACAAGAAATTCATAATCAAGCAGGATATATAATTATAAAACAAGAACCCATTGAATTAATCGAAAAATATGATAAAATACTCCATATTATTAATTTAGAAACTTACAATGAAATTATTAAACAAATTGAATTTTCTATAGAAACAGGCTATAACAATTTTCAAGACTTAAGATTAAAAAGATTAATGACAGAAGCTTTAGGAGATTCTAAATCCAAATTACACAGCATACTTCCTTATTCAAGACAAAGGAGAGGATTAATAAACATGGGAGGTAACGCACTCCATTTTCTTTTTGGAGTGATGGATAATGATGAAAGATTAGAGATTGAGAATCATTTAAAAATAATTGAAGAAAACAATATGAATGCTATGACAGAATTAAATAAACAAATAGGTATAAATACGCAATTCCAAACAGAATTAGAAACAATGGCAGACCGTATAAACAAACACCAGTATATATTAAGAAACTTTATTAATTCCACAGAAATAAAACAAGAAAATCTAGCTAAGAGCATATTATCATTACAAATAAATACAGATATAATGCTGTTAAACAATGAAATAGAAAAATTACAAGACAATGTAGTCTTTTCAAGATTAGGAATTCTAGGGAGAAATATCCTAACTAAAGAAGAAAATGAACGATTCAATATAACCATTAATAAATTAAAATATATTGAGAGCAGCCTATTAACTAGAAATAACAAATTAGTTTTTGCTTTAAAAATACCAGTATTTACAAATAAATGTGAAAACATAATGATTCTACCTATACCAAACGATCAAGGACTTGAAGTCGAAATATCAAAATACAACTATATAATTTGTAACAAAACATTATATGAAAACAATGAAATTAAATATCTTAAACATTTAAAGAAAAGTCCAATATGTATTCAAAACCTATATAAAACAAAATATGAAAACTGTAAGATAAGATCAAATAAAGATCAAGAATTAATAGAATTAGAAGATGGACTTGTATTAACAAAAAACTTAGTAGAAACAAGTCTAAATGAATATTGTAACAATATTGAATATAAAATTATTAAGAATAACCTTTTACATTTTAAAGATTGTAACATTAAAATAAATGCAACTTTATATATAAATCGAAAAGAAACTTTTAAACAAAATATTATAATTCCATTATATAAAACATTAAACATTACAAAAATTAATGTTACATTAGAAGATATACATATAAATCAAATTGAAAATTTGAAAGAATTGCAAGCAATAAGATACCAAAACAATATAAAACATGTTATATCATATACTAGTATAGCAATCATAATTATTATAATTGCAATTTTATTATTATATTTTAAACGTCGAGAAACCCATAAATTTAAAATTGAAAATAGAATTATAGATACTCAGGAGAGCATCAAACTTAAGGGGGGAGGGGTTACATTATCAGAACACCCTCACATAACTTTGTAATAATATTAAGCACCCTATCATAACAAAGTATCTTTATATAAACAAAATGTAATGCTCACACATTGATTCATAATTTCATCTCATAGCGGATGATGATATCCGATATTATAAATATCTTTATATAAACAAAATGTAATGCTCACACATTGATTCATAATTTCATTTCATAAGCGGATGATGATATCCGATATTATAAATACCATATCAGCACTTTTTGCCTTCAGTAACTTGTGTGCCCAAAGCATCTTAAATAATTCTAAAAGAATTCTTGTGTCAGCAATAATAAAAGACAAAGGAAAGCAAACGATCTTCAGCCGAAGATAGATTTGCTTAAGTAAACATTTTACAAGTATAAAAAGGGTTTCATCGATCAATGAGAGTTCAGTTCACAGTTGTCATTCTACGTATAGCCTAAGATTTCCCCCCACCAGTGGTAAGGGATCTGAAGCTTTGATTTAATAAATAATATTAAGTTTAATATACATTGAATGCGTTTTATTTAATTGTTGATTGTGATCTTCTGCGATCACAAAAATATATTTTTTATTGAAATAAAGAATCGGAAACGAAATTGTGTGCTTAAGCCATAGTTGGTGTTTATTGTTGAAAACCATGGTGGCTTAAGTTACTCACCAATTTTGAAGAGTGCTTGGGATGGTTATCTTGCAAAAAAAAACATATTAATAGCATAATTGTCCTTAGCATACGAAAGCATTATACCTCTTTCACATCATGATACTGCTACCTTCGATTTTCACCGCTTTGTATTTGTTTTATACCAAGTGAAACTCATTTCTTTGAGGGCAACTAACATTCCTTCCTCAGTCAGAAAAAGGTTTATTTTTGTTTCATAACTCCAAAGAATGTTGCGAAACATCGTTTGGCCTGTAAAATGATGTTGATATTATTTTGAGCCGCTTTGTTTCTACCAACTCGTATGTACAGTGATGTTCGGAAAATGTTGGACAAACTTTTTTTTTCGATTTTTTTTCGAATTTTGTCAAATGTGTTGAAATAACAACATATTTTTCAATAAGGTTTTGTTTTATTATGCGGTTCAAATCGTTTTATGATACAATAAGAATTTTGAGATTTTTCTAAAATAGTCACGGGAGCAAAAAGTGATTATACCGAAAAATTAGTTTTTTAGGTACCTGCCTCATTTTTAAGGATTAAAGAAAAATACTTTATTGGTTCAGTTTTTTTTTTTTTTTTTTTTTTTTTTTTGCTTCTCAGAAACATGTTGTACCTACCTAATTAGTACTTTGTTTGACCTCCTTTTGCTTTTATTAAATGAGATAGGTTTTTCTATGTTGATGAAGGTATCTTGTTATAGGTCCGGTTTTTATTCATCAACTGACTTGGGACACTTCTTGGCAAGCTCAAGATTCATTATAGAGCAAATTTTCTCAATTGGATTGAGGTCTGGACTGTAGGAAGGCCAACTTAATACATCGATATTATTTTCTTCGAAGTACTTAGAAATAAAAAAAAATCCAAATATTATTTTTAGTCACAAAAGTTTTAGCTTTTGTTAAAGCTTAATATTATTCAGTCATGGTAAAAATAAAAACAAGTTCATACTTACAATTTTGGCTGTATAACAAGGAGCATTGTCCTGTTGAAAAATTAAACTGCAAGTGTCCCCAAAAAGCTCTAGCACCGTGGGCACCAATACGTTTTCCAGAACTCGAAGGTACACTTTTGCATTGACTTTGGATTCTAGAAAGCTCATTCTACCTTTTTCATTTTCAAAAAAGCATTCCCACACCATCACACCTTCAGTTTTGGGGGACATCCGCAAAATGCAATCAGAGCTTAGCCTTTCTTTCGGTTCTCTTCGTGCAAGGATCCTCCCATCTCCAACATGGAGCTTGAATTTTAATTCGTCCGAAAAGATGACATTGTTCCACATGTCTTGCGTCCAAATAAGGTGCTCCTGAGACCAGAGCAATCGTTTTTCTTTGACTCAAGCTGGAAAATCCGGCTCGAGTGTTCTAAGCCCAGCTTTCACGAGCCTCTTTCTCACTGAGCTTGACGAAATTACTTTGCCTGTAGCTCGACACAGATCGTTTTTAAGGTCCACTGAAGTCCTGAACGGATGCCTACGACTGTACAACACTAAAAAACGATCTTCCACTGGGGTCGTCTTTTTGGCCTCCCTGAGCCTTTTTTTCCTGCTAGTAGTCCCGGTCTCACGATTATTTCTCAAATTCCATTCACGTGTTGTCAAATTGAGATGTGACAGACACAAAATATTGGCTTTATGTTCCGAACTGATTTTTCCCATTTTTGTCCACAAAAACACTTCGGTTGGTATTGGAATACTATCACGAGCCAAATGCATCTTTTATTGATGATATTGAATGACATGTTGCTACATAGTGCAAAAAAAACCCGTAGCATTCCTAAATACCAAGAACTGATCTCGAAAAGTGTATTAAAATGTTTGACCAACATTTTTCGAACAGCACTGCACAAAGTCCTTGATATTTTTCAATAGAAACAAAACTATATATTAGTTCGATTTCGTTGATTTTTTAAAATATAGAAACATAAACAAAGTGCATGAACTTGCTTCTTGTATCCAAATACTGTTGAGGTTGACAAATAGTAGGCACTTAATTAAAAAAAAATTAACCTATAAAGTAAGTTTGTTTTCAATAAATTTAAATGCCATTGTTAGAACGGTTTTTTTTTTTAATTAATTTTTTTTATGTAAGACATTTTAATTCTAGTTTTAAAATATTTTTATTTTATTAATACGTTTGCGTATAAAACACATTGGGTCATATGCTAAAGATGAAAAAGTTCTCAGAGTCAGAGCTAACGAGCTTAAACTCGCATGTGGGATCGATCGAGCAGACTCGGACTCAGACTCTGTTTCATATGCAAAAAAACGAATTCACTCTCTACAGTTCTGACTCAGTGATATGAGAACGATCTCAAAGCTCTTTGTATGCACTTGCACTAGCTAAAACAGTAGTTTCTGTGCGGTGCTTGAATCCATAAAGTCGTCTTCATTTAAATTCTTTGCAGAGTTATGTAGGACAAAACAAGAACTGATTAAGGATGGAATTGTATCTTACTTTACTCGAACTTTATATTGCAAAATTTGTCCGAAACATCTTTCTATTATCACTCTTTCCCTTTTTCGAACAGTATTAAATTTACGTTTGGCATCGTTACTTGTTTGTTTAAATGGTATCGTTAACCAAGTTATGCCATACCCTTCATCGCCCAGTAATATTGCTGAAGAATTATTATTCATATAATTAAACAAGAAACTATTTTTCAAAATACAGGAGTAGTGGACTGATCCTGGCCAGCAAACTTCAATGCTTGTAAATTTTGCATCCGCGTTGCACGTAGCCTGTACATTTATTGAGTAGTATCCTTTGTGGTTGACGTACTCCTCGTGATGATAGAATGGTTTCCTTATACGCACATGTGTATAATCCAGGGCATCAATGGCGTAATGAAACTCATACTTACTGCTCCATAACCTTTGCGCTTCTTCTATTTCTTCAGAAGTGTGTGGGAATATGATCCAATCAGTGGCATGGCTTGCAATTTTTGTTACGACTTGCTGTAGCACTATAAATATCGTTGATTGATTGTCACAAATGTATTCACCAACACCGTTTTGAAATCCAGGATCTTCTACAGAAAAATGCTCATTTTTTCAAAGCACCACCGCGTGTTTCCAAGGTTGGGCACAAAAACTCATCTGTCCATAATTGCACACCTGTTTAACTAAACTTATACAATTTTCGAAATTTTCTTCTATTTTTATAAACGAGATTTGTAACAAAATTACTTAGAAACTCTGCCATTTTGATAGTTGTTTATCAACTGAGTAAGAGAAAACCCATCCTCAACAATTTGTGAGATCGATCTCATGCAATCGAGCGTTTGCTCATCTTTTTGCATATCAAAACTAGAACTTTCTCACATAGAGCTTTCGTCGAGAGATCGATCACTTTGAGTTCGAACTCACAGCTTGAGATTGATCTAGGTCTCTGTATTTTTTTGCATACCGTTCTAAGAAAGTTCTCAGAAAAGTGAGTAAAGAGCTTGAACTCATCTTTTTTGCATATGACCCACTGTCTCACATTTGTCAATATTTAAAATCAAAGCATTTTTATTGCACCATTCCCAAAATTAATTAAGATCTTATTGTCGCTCTTTACAATCCTTGATAGAGTTAAAAATTGAAACACTTTTAACATCATCTCCAGCGATAAGCGATATACACAGATCTATTGAAAACGGAAGGCAAATCATTAATACAAAAAATAAAAAACAGCAATGGACCAATATAACTACCTAGAGGTACACCAGAATTGACATGAGGGGTTATTGCAAATGACTCTATAATATCTATTTTTGAGATATTACGAAAACGGTCGTAGAGTCCAATTTTCCTTAATTTAATAAGAAGAATTTCATGACTAAATTAGTCAAATGCCTTGCTGAAGTCTGTAAAGATGCAATTGACTTGAGAGTGATTTTTAAATACATCCAAACAAAAAGTAGATAATTGTAATTAATTGCATTTGTAGATTTTTTTTCACACACCCATGCTGATTTTCACATGAAGAACTATTAAAAGAAATTATGTCACAGACAAGGGATTCAAACAATTGAGTAATAGCTAAGAATTTTGCTATAGGATGATAATTCGTACCTTAATATTTAGAACCTTTTTTTATGGCCAAGCGTTAGGTATGAATATTTCCAAAGATCTGGGAACTTAATACATTTCAGAGACTTGTTGAAAAGAGAAACGATAGATATGAATGTATTCCATCATGCCCAAGACGGAAATATTCAATTAGCTTTAAAATATTGTCACGTATGTATTCCTTAGAAATCGAAAAAAAACATTAAAATTACTGTTTTCTTCTATGTTAGGAGAAATAGAAAAAGAGGCACTTGCCAGTCAAAGGCAGTCTTAAAACAATCTGGAAAATGACTTGAAGAGTTTGGTGAAGTCATACTAGCTGGATTTCCGTCAAAATTACGTTTTCAATAAACGTATCTCCAAAACATATGGTTGTCCATTATAAGGTTACACTCAGTATTCAAAATTAATTGAGAGTACAGAAAGTTTGAATAAGTCAAAGAGTAGAGATATGTTTTCTTCAATTTTTTTGAGACAAGTTGACTTGTGTCCTTTTCGCTTGTGAGGTGTTGTTTTCCAGTATTCTTTACTTTACGTCAAATTCATCAAGAAAAAATTGCTTCACAACATTAACCATTAGTCTAGTCTCCTTAAAAACTCCAAAAAGTGACTTAGGTACGTTGTTTTTACCTGTAACCACAGACTACTAACTAGTAATTATACCTGATTATGCTATTGATACAACATCAGTACAGCTACCCATATTACAACAAATTTGTCAAGATTATTATAGACTGAAACACTCTATACATTCCTCAAGGTTACCACAGGACATATAATATCTCCCAAGTTGTCCCGATGGGCATGAGCAGGACATCTTTGAATGGAGAACCTTTTGGGTGAACAAAACGTAAACTGAATTTGAAAAGAATCTCAGCACGTATCTGGGGATTGTATGCAAAGTGTCGTCTTGCAAATAGTTTGCTATACGCTAACCTTATTTCTATTACTCAGGGTATTCTACGACGACAACGACGAAGACAACGCACGACTAGTGACGTAGATTTGTTCTTTCTTTTCTTCCTATGAACGTATTTTTGTATTTCTCACTCGCCATCTTTGTCACGAAGTTTTGAGTCGCTTCAATGATTATGTAATGGAATTGTGTTCTAGCTTCAAATGTACACAGTGAAGACTGTTGTCTGTGCCTTTACCAGAGCTATCCTATTCTCCATTGTGGGTTCAATTCACTAAGTTTTCGTTTCCTTGCCACCGTCTCCTTGCCATCACCATAACATCGCAGACAGGACTCAAACAGGAAATTCGTCTTTTTCTATATTTTATTTGTTATTTGATTTTGGTACGTGATTCTGGAATCGATGCGGGTTATATTCTTCTTCTTTTTAGGTTCTTTCGAAATGATATAGTTTGTCAATGGTAATTTACGTATGGAACCTGTTGAGGACATCAACACCAAAATCAAACTGCTTGACTTACGATCTTTGGTTTAGTCGCTTAAAAAAAATGTCCTTTATTTTGTGGTTGGAAAATATTGAGTAATTGAAGAGCGCTATATTTTTTATTTTTCAATGTAATTTATTGATGTATACTATATTGAATATTATATACAAATACATAAAATTGGAGTGAAAAATTCCATTAATTTAAACTTCACTATTAATATTTTAGGAGTAGTTTACACAAAAGGCAGTGGAGTCGGTGTGTTGGCTTGAAGGGTTGTTTACAAAAAAAAAGAAGTATACATATTTTATGCGCGGTGCACCATGGAAATTTATGACACTGTACTCCTTTTGATTTATCGTTGGGTTTTTGTTAAATAATATATCTGAAAGTCATTAAATTTAAGGTAAAGGTGACTTTATGTAAAGAATATCATTGTCATGGTTTAAGTTTGACGAATTTCAAATGAATTCTATATAGTTGAATGAATATAAGATGGTCATTAAATTTTGATTAAATAACACATTTGTGATGGAGTATGAGTATGAGTCGAGGGGGTTGAATAAGCTGTATGAAAGAAATAAGTATGTTATAGGTATGACTATTAGGAAACTAATGTTTTCCTTACGTATATTACGATTTCCAAGACCCCACTCCCTGAATTTAAATTAAATTTAAATGACTGCTTCATAAAAAAAAACTGACAAGGATGAAATACAGAATTACAGCAATAAAATAAAGTTGCAAATACTTTCGATGATTAGTTAGAGATGGAAGGCCTATTAGTTTCAGTCTATCAGGATAAGGAGGCAAATCTACTCCAATGTGACCATGGTAAAAAACGTAAAAAAAAACCTGAAGCACCTACTTTGAACATCTTCAAGTCTATGAATATGTGTGGAGTAATACGTGGTCCAAATTATACAACCCTATTCGAGGACTGATCTGACAAATGATTTATATAGAGTTTTAAGAACATGAGGATATTAGAATTGCCTACCAAATCTTTTTATAAAGCCTAGAGTTGTATTAATTTTTTTTTTAAATGTAGTTAATATAACCAGCAAAAGTTAACTTTGAGTCCAAAATGATGCCTAAATCGGAGAAAAAAGAGAGTTTTTTTTCAAGTTTGTAAAGCTTAACATGTATTCATAGTCAAGTTCATTATGTAGGGACGCGTGTAAAACTCATTGTTTTGCACTTGTCAAAATTCAACATTAAAAGATTTGTATTGCACCAATCCAATAGTCGAAGTAGATTGTCTTGTAATAATTCGCAGTCCGTTAAGGAATTTACTATTTAAACTATTTCACGTCAACTGCGTATAAAAATGTCATCAAGTTTGTTAAGATAGAGGGATAGTCATATATAACCAGAACAAATAATAACGGGCCAATAGAAATCTTAACCATGAACTTTTATCAGATGTCAACTATTTCCGTTCTGAGTTTTCAGTCCAGACTATCAGTATTGTATTTAGAACAAGAGTTGAAATCCTAAACCTAAACTATATTCCATACAGAAACGATTTGCCTCAACTTTGTAACTTATGCAACCGTAGAGAATTAGAGGATGTTTACCATTTCGTGGCTATTTGTCCAATCCTTCAAGAAATTCGTCGACTTTATTTCAATTATAGTTTTTTAAATTTATCTCAATTTTATGAGATTCTCAATGGTGAATATGGATGGCGTAAACTATACGAATACTGTCAGCATGCTCTTTCTTACCGAAACAGTTTTTAGACCTTCATCTGATCATTTGGCCAAATCTTGTGTTTCAAACTTACATTATATAATTACAAAAATTATTGAAACTGTATTTATTTATTTTTTGTGTTACAAATCACTAAAATTGAATTTTACCTTTATGTTACAAATCATTAAAATTGCTTAATCTCATCTAATTGAATTAAAACTGTGCTTTTAGCATCATATTATTTTATGTTTCAAATCATTAAAATTGAATAGTTTATTATTTCAAATTCTTTAACCTCAAGCTCTAATTATATTGTTTAAGAGAAGCAAGTAAATGATACTTTCATATTTATACACACATATTTAATTACCAAATGTTACTTTATTTATTTATATTTTTCAATTCAAATGAAATGTCATATCATGCAGACGGCATGATTGCCACGCCCTTATTCTTAAGTTAATTTTTATAACGTTTATTGATAAAATAATAAAGAATTTAATAATAATAATAATAATAATAACGGGCCAAGTTGGCTACCTTGATGTGCACCAGAATTATCAAGATATGAATTAAAATGGTACTGTCTATTAGTACAGTAATATGATATTAAAGTAATTTAATTGTCATGTAGTCCGATTTGCTTGAATTCAAACTCAAAAGTACATTATGGCTAAGTTTGTGAAATGCATTGCTAAAATCTGTAAATACAGAATCAGCTTGTTGTTTTTTCTCGAGAACATCAATACAAAATATTGTAAATTCAAGTAGATTTGTAACAGCAGATTTTCTTTTTACAAATTCATACTAATTATTATCACAGTAATAAGAGGAACAAATTATTAAAGAAAAGAGCAACTCAAACAAGAGTTTCAAACAATTTTGGGATAACAGACAATTTAGCTATAGGACGATAGTTACAGATAAGATGCTTGGGACCCTTTTTGAGAGTGGGTTTGAGCAACGCAAATTTTCGGAAAAATGAGAACATTTAAATGACTGGTTAAAAAGAATAAACAATCGGTATGAAAGATTTTTCGCACTTTTTAAAGCATGAATGATTTCCTGCCGTCAGGACCAGAATTAAGGTCAAGTTTTAGAACTTTGTCAAGTATAGAAGATTCCTAGATTTATGTGAATTAGGGGGAGTAATTGATCAATATTTGTCATAAGTGTCGATCTATGACTAGTTTGAAAAGTGTCTTTATAGAGACTATTAAAAAATCAGCAAAAATTGTCGACAGTACTTTAGGGCTGTGACTTGTTTTTTCTTTATATGTTATGTTTTGAGGATACCAGTCAAATTTTCGTTTATAGTCAAAATACTTCCAAAAAATTCGTGCATTCACCGTTTAAGCTCATATTCAGTACTTGCAACAAACTCTTCATAAACACATTTCGAGTAGTTTATAAATTAATTTTTGATTTCTAGGTATAGAGACCATAATCAACATTAGCACATGTTTGGATCTAAGCTTTTAAGATCCCTATCAAATCATGGTGGTATGAGATTACGATCATATTTGGTTAGAAGGTTGTGTCAGTAAGCCATATAGGGAGCAAAGACAATCCTTGAGCCATTAGCGAGTCACCATTACGTCCATAAAAATAGACAGCATAATCGGTTCTCATTTCTCTTTAAATGGAGAAGGAGCTGCTTTTACGATGATTAGCGAAAGCTATGGAGCCATGCATATGGATTTTTTTTTTTTATAAAAATGAATCAGCTAAACATTAAAAGACTGTTGATTCTATTAAGACGTTGCAACTTGTGCTAGCTAAATTAAAATGAATTATGTGCCGTTATGGTGCAACAGCTCGTAGAGAACCAGGGCCTAGTGACTTTCAACTCTCAACCAGTCCTGTATGCGAGTAATTTCAGGGATGGAGGGGAACTACGGTTTATATGCTGAATCCAAACGGCTTATTTGAGAAAGCACTTACCATGACAACAAGTAGTAGAGTAGAGACAGTCCCAGTGAAAAAAAAAACTATAGATAGCACAGGCAGGGATTAAATCCAAGACTTCTGGCATGACAATCCTACGCACTAACCATCACGCCACGGGTACTGAAAGACCCGTGTCAACTTTATTTCCAGAAGTGGTCCTTCGTTCATGGGACTACACGCCCTTCTATTATTTTTAACTATTCGTTGGCTTATGCCGGAAAACCACCAACTTTTGAAGCATTGGAAGCTTATATTTAATCCACCGTTGACAACATATATGTAACCAGATTTTTGGGAAAAACCAAATCAAATTGGACTGATTAAATTGACTTTATATGTAACTCGTGGCCATGGCGGACATATGCCAGAAATCATCATTCAAAATTTAATATCAAGAAATTATTTACAAAAATAAAATAATAACTAAAAAATGCATTACAACAAAATTTCTGTCTTGTATTAATATTTAAAGTTCTCAAGACCTTTATAAGAAATCTAATAAGATCGCCACTATATGTACGAAACCTTTCGCAATTTTCAAAAAACGAACAAGCATGATTGTTTAGAATTAGCAACAAAAATGTGTAAAAGGGTTTTTCAGCGGTATAGAAAATTAAGTTAGCTTAGCAACAATATTTTAACTGGCCGCCATTTCTTCACCTTTCAATTCATTTATGTTTAGTTTAATTTGGTATTTCAACTTGAATAGACTGACGGCTCAACAACTCTTCCAAATTGTGCAAATATATTTTCTAAATCATGCTTAAGTTCGATATACATATCGCACAGCGATAAGGCCCACTCTTGGTTGAACGGATAAGTTAAGTCTTATTCAAAGTGATGATAATCTTCAAGTGTATGTTAAGCGACCCTTATCCATCCACAAATACTGACGCTTTGGTATGCTTTAAGGGTTGGTGGAATAAATGGTCCATACAGAACTTTACAGTCCATGTTGACCGTTACTTTTAGTTCGCCAATTGAATAAAGATGATATACAGGAGCTGTGGTTTCAACAAGATTTTGACGAAACATTTCACGCACAGCTCCTGCCACACGTGATTTATTGTAGGAAACGTATAATACAAATTTTACAAAAGACCATTACTTGGAGTATAAAATAATCAGAATTATAAACTTCTCTGCTGAAAAAAGACTATTCAGAAGCCCAAGTACATCAGCTTGCAAAGTGTAACAAGTCGTCTGAGTTTTGCAACCTGGTCCGAAAACTTAATGGACAAAAATTTACTATTAGTCCGGGACTAAATTCAAATAGACTTCGATCATATTTCGAGCAATTGTTAAACCCAGATGCGCCAAATAAGTTTCTGAATCAGTATGCCAAACCTGGCTTCAAAAATAATATTTCAAAGGAAGAAGTGTTTATGTATATCGATAAACAACCAAAAGGATGGAAAGACTGCGGGCTCAGATGGTAAGCCCGCAGAATTCTACAGATATGGTACAGATACTCTTGTTGAATCTCTAACACCAGTATTCAACCAGATCTTTGAGGAAGGAACCATCCCAAATCAGTTCAGCGATGCCTTCATTTTCCCAATCCACAAGAAGGAAAGCACTGAAGTTCCGAAAAACTACAGAGCAATCTCGTTTTTGAACTCGTCATATAAGATATTTACATTGATTCTGCCCAGTCGTTTAAATGAATGGATACATTCTGCTCAGTGAGTTGCAAGCTGGCTTCAGATCGGAATACTCCACTGTCGATCACATTTTTGTACTCCGCTCGATTGCTGACTCGTTTCTATCGAAAAATAAGAAACTATTTGCATTTTTCGTTGATTTCAAAGCTACTTTCGATACCGTGGATCGCAATGCCCTATTTTACAAGCTTTTCCAGATAGGAATGTCGCTTAAGTTCGGTACAGTATTTGCAAAATTTATACAAGACTACCAAAGCATCAGTGTGGAATGGCCAATGCTTATCGGAGTGGTTCCAAACGAAATTAGGAGTTAGACAGGGCTGTGCACTCAGTCCAAGCTTGTTTGCAGTCTTCATTGACAATATAGTCGAAGCATTGCCAGTAGGAATCGAGTACGCAGGCGTTTACATTAAAGCTCTTTTTTTCGCTGACGAAATTGTCCTAATGATAAATAAGCTTGCTGAATATTGTACAAGGTGGAACCAAGTGGTACATTTAAATAAATCCATAGTGATGGTTTTTAAGAATGGCGGAGGAAGATCGGGTGCAAGTGAGCAATGGCACTATAATGGTGAAAGAGTAGAGTTGGTGAAAGAATATAAATATCTAGGAGTCTGCTTTACTAAGAACTTGAGCATGAAAAAACATCTCACTGACAAACATGTTAAGGCGAAAATAGGTATTAACGTAGCATGGAAGCAATGCTTTAATAATAAGGAAAGCACGCATACCAGTAAATTCAGGGTCTTCGAAGCTGTATCGGAATCAGTTATGTTTCAGTTATGGTGAAAGAATATAAATATCTAGGAGTCTGCTTTAGTAAGAACTTGAGCATGAAAAAACATCTCACTGACAAACATGGTAAGGCGAAAATAGGTATAAACGTAGTATGGAAGCAATGCTTTAATAATAAGGAAAGCACGCATACCAGTAAATTCAGGGTCTTCGAAGCTGTATCGGAATCAAGCGCAAGCTTGTGGAGGTCGGAAATATGAACAAGTGGAAAAACTGCTCAGATTTTACATACAACGGATCTTCCATCTTCCTTCGAATACGCCAAACTACATGATCATGTTTTAAACGGGTCTATAGCCTTTATTTATAAAAACACTCAAGCTGCAGGTCGATTACATCCCCAAAGCTCTGGATATGCCAAGTTATCGTTTCCCAAAGAAAGGAGTTCTTCAAACAATCCAATCCCGAAGTGGATGGTTTAAAGACTGGATAGAACTAGCCGAGCAAGTGAATGTTGACCTAAACTATAGTAACCTTGCCTCATGGAAACCAACTTTATATCGCCTAATAGCTCGTCAGAGCAAGCCAAAAGCTCACTGCACCGCATGATTTACAGTAGACTAGACTACGATCTCCGGGAAAGAAACTACTTCCACGACACATATACCATCTAACAAATTTCGTGCATGTTCTGGCTAAGAGGAGAACTCCATAATCTGAACTACATTCCTCACCGCGAGGACCTACCCATTTTATGCAACCAGTGCAACTTGAAAGAGCGTGAGGATGTTTTTCGATGTGCGATTTTGAGAGAAATAAGAAGACTTATCCTAGGCAGTGACTTTCTTTCAAGTACTGAAATCATAAGCCTTCTACAGGAAATGGATTTCACAAAGTTATATGCATATTGCAAAACAGCAATTAAATATAGACATCAAATTAATTTTAAATGAAGGCAATGACATGCATCATATTGATTGTATTAACCAAATTATTGTTAAAAATGTATGTTTAAATTAAATCAACCTTATCTAATCTTGTAGGAAACTTGAGGTCAAATAAATTGTCATCTGAACTTGTGCAATTTATCGCCGCCGTTTGACTATTTTCTGAGAGAGATATGTAAGGTTGCTGATTAGTCTACGGTTATAAGCCTAAAACGATTGACCAAATTAAATTTCACTTCAATTTAAAATAATCATCTTTGTTTTATTCCATTCCAAATTTCCAAAGTTCCAAAATTCTATACCTCTAAATATAAAACCCTTTACAGTAAGGCAACTTGATATTTTCATTCTTGAACAATTTTTCTATAAAAGTTTTGGCAAAAGTTCTTATATTTTAACCTAATTGAATTTTGTTTAACAATTAGAGACGTTTTTTTTAGTAAAAATTATTGTGGTTTTCGAGGAAGACAAGAAGATAGCCCAAAGTTTTAAGGTTCCGTTAGATGGAAGAATTTAAATGGTTGAATTGATATCTATCATTTATAAACGGAATTCAGATATATCGAAACACACAGTGCACAATAATTATTATTTAACTTTTTAAGCAATCTTCTTTTTTCCCTATTTTATCATAGTTTGCTTCAACATTTTCTATATTAAAAATAAATTAATGTTTCCGGGTATTTTGTCTGTTCATCCGTAACCAATTAAATGAATTACATTGTAAAACATACAAAATAATAAAGGCGCGCGATCATACATACGTCTGTGCAATTTTTAATGAAAGAAAAATAAAATAGATTTGCCTCTATACACAACATTGTAATTAATTACTCTACATGATGTTTACACACATGTAAATGTTTGTAAATAATGTAAATTGTATATGTCTCCATACATTAATATAATAATGTTTTCTACCTACAACTAAATCTATTCTAAATTCTAATTCTAGCTAAAAAGTTATTTCATCACAAACGATAAATATACAAATAACTATATTTTACTTTACATCATTGACGGCTCAGTGATAATGTTTTGTTTTTCAAATGAATCTATTTCATTATGCAATACACTTGGGTTCCTAAAATCATTCTCTATATACTACAAAATAGACAAACAAATATTAATTTGAAATTTAGTTGCAATTGATTTGTTTAGTTTGTAGAATTTTGTATAATTTTAGTTTTACGCAGGTAGATAAGAACACAGTACAGTGAAAGCTCTCTTATGCGGACAATTTATGATGATATACGAGGTGTGTTCAAAAAGTACCCGGAATTTTTAAATTCCGCAGGTCTGGAGAGTCCGAAAGTCAATTTTTTTTTGTATTGTGTTGATATACTTGTCCCTAAAGTATGATGCAATTTTCAGCTATATTCACTGTTTACTTTGTCTATGGTAGTTGCTAAGGTCGACGATTCAAGTTTGCTTGAAAGGGTCATAACTGGTTATGAAATATGGGTGTACGGTTATGATGTTGAAACCAAAGCACAATCGTCCACCTGGAAGCATCCAACGTCAAGAGCGAAAAAAGCACGTCAAGTTCGATCAAAAGTGAAGGTTTTGCTTACTGTTTTCTTCGATTATAATGGAATAGTGCATCTAGAGTTCTTACCACAAGGTCGTATTGTTAATAAGGAGTATTACCTTGAAGTTGTGCGACGTTTCCGTGAAGCAATCCGAAAAAAACGCTCAGATTTATGGAAAAACAATTCATGGCTTTTGGACCACGATAACGCACCTGCTCACTCGTCGTTGCTTGTTTGTAATTTTGTTGACCAAAAACAATACCGTAGTCATGCCCCAGCCTCCATATTCACCAGATATGGCTCCGTGTGACTTTTTCCTGTTTCCAAAGTTGAAGAGACCCATGAAAGGACTGCTCTGAGAATGCTCAAGGACATATCAAAAAGTGAATATCAAGAGTCCTTCCAAGATTGGAAAAAACGCTGGCATAAGTGTATTATATCTGGGGGGGACTACTTTGAAGAGAACCACATTGATGTAAACGAATAAATAAATATTTTTTTGAAAAAACGAAAATTCCGGGAACTTTTTGAACACACCTCGTATAGCTAAATTCTTTATTTCTTTTTGCTCATCAAATTTTACACTTTTTATTATCAAGAAAAACTACTGCCGTCTGTCTGTGGCGGTCTAATGTTAAACTCCAGCAAGGTCGGCCTCGTTCCTCAATCGTGATAAACAAGCCCTAACGAACGGGGATCTTGAACTTAAATTCTTTTTTTTTTGTATTTCACTATCAGGACGTAAACCGCAATTTGATAAATTTAATTTTCTTAAGCGGACAAAATATTGTGCAGAAAACATTTCGTCTTAATTTTGCTTGCATGGTATGTGAACTATAGAGATTAAAGAACAAGCCACATTTTTGTGCTCGAGCCATGTTGAACATTTATAGGATGCACTCCACTCAGAGAAGCCGAGACGGACATTCCATACATTATATCAATTTGTATTTAAATTTATAAAGGGTGTATTTTTGAAGGGATACACATTTTAAATTGAAATGAAATGTACTTTTTTTTTGAAAGATAATATCCTGAATGATTTCTGGAAAATGACAGCCACGGCCGACTCAGACATATTCTAATCTGGAAGTCAAATTCACCATGATTTATGTTCTTTTAAGTAATCAATTGTTTCGTTAATTAGCGTAGACTAGTGAATTCACATTAAATTATTCCCAAAAAAAAATAGTCAACGGGCGATAAATCACACGATCTTGGAGGCAAGTCCACGGGTCTGAAACTGAATCACGAGCTGTGCGAAATGTTTCGTCCTCTTGTTGAAACCACCGCTACTGCACATCATGGTTATTCAATTTTAGAAAAAAAAGTCAGTATTATATTACATAATTGAGGCTTATCATTACTCCAAATATGTCAGTTTTGTTTATTGACGTATTCATTCAACCCAAATTCAAAACTGTGTGATTTTACTGTATCTGCGGGAAGCATCTTAACACACTGACAAACAGCTACAAACAGCTTTAAACAAGCTCATTAGTCATTACTGAGCTGATCCCCAACATAGACCCTTCTAACGATATTTTCAGAAAAAGCTAAATATTTGGGCAAAAATTTCCTAGTAACGTCAACTTCATAATTTCTCATCCATAATTCAACAAAAACTTCCAAGTATCCAACCTTTGCAAGTCTACCTGGGAGATTAGGTAATTTTTAACAAATGAAACAATCTAGACAGAGTGTCAACTTCTCGTGAATTTGATGATTTGTCTGATTACATCCAAAGAATTGTTTCGACCTATCCTCGCACTGAAATCGTTAAATTCTTCATGGCTTCAACATTCGGGCCAGACAACATCCGAAGGAGTGTGTGCTGAGATCTTCGCTGAGTTAAACCACCTAACTCAGTTGGTCAACGAGCCCACTCGAATATCGGACGTGGTAGGTCGAGCAGAAGTAAGTAAGTAAGTACACTATTAGTTTTCTATCTCCTCTAGGCGCATCTGGCTATTGTGTCATATCAGCAAATTTCTCGTGTCAGAACTCTTCAATTAAAGAGCTCCTAAGAAAACCGTTTGGCAATACGAGAAAGCCATCTGGGACGGTCTCAATTTTAGGATCTTTAACTGCGGTCACTATGCTTCCTCGATAGTGTAGTGACGTTGACGCCAGCGCTGATATGATCACAAGTTTGATTCTCCTGATAATGAGAACTTTTATCCCGAATAGGGTTAAAAGCATCAGACCTAATGATAACGCATGGTTCGATGCGAGCTGTAAGGAGGTTATTAGTGTCAAGTTTCCGTTGTCTTAAAGTCAATCCAACTGAGGAAAACCGGAATAAGTTCAAGCAAGCCAGGAAGGCCTGCAACGCCCATATTTGACGGACCAAATTTTTACATGACCAAAAATTATGGCAAAAAAACTGCAATGTACCAAAGGCACTCAAAATTGTTGATTATTTGTAAAAAACATGAGGAATTCTTCCTCGGTTCCTACGCTCGATGACACTTCATTTGTGAGCTCTTTAGAGAAAGCTAATCTCTTTGCTAGGCAGTTCGCCGCCAATTCAACACTGCCAGTGAGTGTTATGCCTCCATCTGGTCCGGATGGTATCCCCGCAATTGTTCTGAAGAGGTGTTCTCCAACGCTGGCAAAACCACTACGTTAGTTTTTTCATCTGTCCTACTCCTCAGGTCTCGTTTTGAGCGGAAGTAAAACCGCATTTGTCCAGCCTATCTCCAAAAAAACCGAATCTTCCTCACCCTCTAATTACCGACCGATTGCACTAACGTCTCTTCTTTTCAAGGTCATGGAAACGCTGATGAATTATCAGCTCAAGAAATATCTCGAAGATCGAAAGCTTCTTAATGACCGGTAGTGTGGCTTTCATTGCAATAGATCCACTGGTGATCTCATGGTTCATCTCACCCAACAGTGGAGCAAATCTTTACATCGCTTTGGAGAAAGTAAGATTATTGCGCACTTGATATTTTAAAAGCATTTGATAGGATCGGGCATCAGGCTCTCTTATCGAAAATGCGTGCTTTCGGTTTTCATGAATCCCTGCTTCATTGGATTATAGGAATAATTACCTTTCGAATCGTTCAATACAAGTTGTATTGGATGGATTCAAGTCTGAAAGCAACAAAATAAATGCTGGTGTGCCCCAATGCTCTGTTCTATCTCCAACACTCTTTCTCATTTTTATTAATGATCTTCTGTCTGCAACTTCTAATCCAATACATTGTTTCGCTGACGATAGTATTCTTAGCTTTTCATATTCGTTTTCAGATTCACAACCCTCTTCTTCGGATGTGGAACTGCAACGACATACTATGATAAGCTCATTGAATTGCGATCTTGACAGCATTTTACAATGGGGATTAAAAACCGCGTGGAATTTAATGCTTTGAAAACCCAATGCTGTCTTGTATCGTTATAGCGTGATTTACCCTCCTTGCCATAAATGGCACTTGCATCAAGGAGACTGAACATTTCGTTATTCTCGGTATGTGCATCACCAACCACCTTTTGTGGAACGATCACATACGCGATGTCGCCAAAAATGCCGCAAGATGTTTGGGTTTTCTGATCTGGCTTTTATCTACAAGACTTATGTACATATATACATACGTCCAAAGCTTGAGTATAACTCCCATATCTGGTCTGGTGCTCCTGCAACTTACTTACGCCTCTTGGACAGTATTGAACGTAGAGCATTTAGATTGATTGGTGATAATACCATCATAGGATCATTTACGTCGCTTGAACATCGTCGAAATGTTTCTTGTCTCACGCTTTCTTACCGTTATTTTAACGGTTTATGCTCTAGAGAAATAGCCAGCTGCATTCCTCCCCTTTAACAGTTCAACCGTAATACTCGCGCTTCTAAGAATGCTCATCGTCATCACTATACCCTCGAGCGCAACTTCGGTTGTACTGTCAAGTACATCAAAGATTCCTTCTTTAGCCGTACTACGCGAATGTTGAATGCCTTTCCACACTCTGTCTTTCCCAGCCATTGCAATATTCAGGAATTCAAAACCAATGTGCACCGACACCTCCTTCCAACCCCTCTCTCCCTTTCCTAGTGCTCACACTGTGTCTACATAATAAGGGAAGTATTATCCCCTTGAGCGTGCGCTTATTATGAAAAAAAATCTAGACAGATGGATAAAAAACCAATACGGGGTTAGTTGAGGCGTGTAGTCCAACGGACTAAATCTATGTTTCTAATATCGTATTCCCAATCACTGTAGCGTGTTCCAGACAGAACTTCTGGCCATGAAACCAAACTAAAAATAAATCACTTGACAGCTGACAAAATGGCCGTCAGTTAAAATAAACCCTTAGACATAACTATACCAATTTAAAAATAGTACATCTATTATAGATATTCAAAATTGGAATTTAAAACAACAGAGGCTCGACTGAAAACAAAAAAAAAAATATTAATGAAATACAACCCCTTCCATCACACCCCACCAATTTGTGTACCTATACAATATTTTTGTCTATTTTATTTCATAAGTAAACATCAAATGAAAACTACTTTATTTATACAACAAACTATGTATGTATGTATGTACTTGCCTTATTCCAATTGCACATCCCAATGGCTTTAAATGTTGACGCAAATCATGCAAAAATTATGCTAATACCTGTAATATTTCAATAAATTCCTTAGTCAAGGATAAAATATTCAGTCAACCCTAACTCGCATCGTAAACATGTACAGTACATTGTACATACGTACGTATTTATATAAATAAAATGGTATATATATTAATTTAGTAGATATATTTGTATACATGTATTTGTATATGTATTTATGGACCCTTGATGTCAGCAAATAAACAAACATTGCAATAAGCAAATTAATTGAAATCATTTTCCTATAGTGATTTAATTTTATAAATACGCAAGAGAAAAAGAGAGAGAAAGAGGAATCGGTAACGCGGGTGTTTGCCAGGCCAGGCCCCGAGTTTCCAGGCAAATAAGTGCTAATAGTATAAGCTATCAGTACTAGTTGTAGCAGAACACTGTCCTACACTCTGCACACTGCACCAGGACATTTACTTCAATTTAAATTTTAACAAACTGGAATTTTGTTGTCAATTTGAATGGAGCGGTTTAGTATAGGTACACTTTACACACAGTGTTGTAGTTAGTAGATACATAATTGTTTTGAAGTTTATGCTTTGGATGACAATTTAAGGATATTTATTTATATTATATGTGGCATGGCGTTGTTGTTGGTGTGCTTGAATCTGACAGAATTGCACCAGGATACTATACATACATATGTACGCACATAGGCCTACTCGTATAGTGAGTGTGATTTATTGGAAACAATATAATCAGTAAATAATTCGTTAATTGATTGAGATTAATTGAAATGTTTTTAGAGGACTTCCTAAAGTTTATGTCATTTGTCTGTTATACATGCAATGTAGGATAAATGTAGATACTATACTTAATGTATACTACCATAATGCTAGTGGCATTCGTACAAAAGTATCAAATCTGTTCAATAACTCAAGTCACATGGATTATGATATAATTATTATTGTTGAAACGTGGTTGCATTCCGATATATCTTCATCTGAGCTGTTTGATTCTCGTCTATTCAACGTCTACAGACTTGACAGATGTAAGTCTGCAACAGAGCGTGGAGGTGGAATAATTGTTGCTGTCCGTTCTTCATTTACTTGTAAAGAAGTTACTTTGCCTCAATCTAATTTGGAACAAATTTGTATTTCAATTAATTTATATACTACTCAAAACATTTCTTTTTACTTTATAGTTAGTTATATTGCTCCAAGAAGTAATTTAGATATTTATGAAAAACATGTTATGAATATAGAATATATTAATAATAACTGCTCAGAATTTGATAATGTATGTGTTCTCGGCGATTTTAATCTATCAAATATAGAATGGAATTGGTCTGATTGTGATAAAATGTTAATAGCTAGTAACTTCATAAAAGATTATGAATTTATTTTTATTGATTCTCTTTATGCATTAAATCTTATTCAAATTAATGGAATTTATAATTCTTTAAATAAAATATTAGACTTGGTCTTTATTTGTAATGATCTCTTAAGTTCTAGAGTTTCAAATGTTCCTTTTTCTCTCTTAAATAAATCTATACATCATGAAGAATTATTTATTGAAATTGAAATGTATATTTTTTCTAGTCCAGTTTCTAATTATCATTCAACAAGTTTTAACTTCAAGAAGGCAAATTTTATTGAATTGAATAATTTTCTAATTAAGTTTAATTGGTCCAATGAATTTCTAAATTTAAATCTCGAAAAAATGTATCTCCGCTTTTCTTCTATAATATTTGAAGGTTTTTCTAAATTTATACCTTGTGCTCGTAATTCAAAATCAAATATACATCCAAAGCTTCCGTGGTACAATAAGCAATTATCTAACCTAAAAAACGCTAAAAGTAAAGCTTTTAACAAATACAAGCAATCAAAAAGTGAGTTAAATTATGCTTATTTTAGTAAAATACGTAAAGATTTTTTCACACTTAATAAGTTCCTTCACAAGAGTTACATCATGAATATAGAGAGTAATATTAAGAAAGATTGTAACTCATTCTGGTCGTTTGTCAACACGAAAAGAAAATCAAATGGATTTCCCAAAAATATGTCCTATAAGGATACCGAAGGGTCAAATATTGATTCTATTCTTGAATTATTTGCAAACTTCTTCCAATCGGTATACTCAACTCCTGATATTATCAATCATTCTTGTTTTCCCAATATACCAAGTAAGGTTGATATTGGTGATTTAAAGCTAAGTAGTTCTGAAGTGCTATCAGGACTTAAAGCATTAAAACCAAAATTTAATTCTGGAGCTGATGGCATCCCTGCCATATTTCTCAAGCTTTGTGCTTCAGCACTTTGTATTCCTCTTGTTTGTATTTTTAATAAGTCCCTATCCGAAGGAGTCTTTCTCAATACATGGAAAACTTCATACCTAGTTCCAATTCATAAATCTGGATCTAAGAATATGATTGAAAATTATAGAGGTATCTCTAAGCTCTCAGCAATACCTAAATTGTTTGAAAGTATTGTAAAAAACAAAATTGAATTCTTAACCAAGGAATCTATATCTGAATTCCAACACGGTTTTATATCTGGGCGATCCACTACAACCAATATGGTACTATTTTCAAGATATATTATAAATTCCATAGAAGATAAGTATCAGGTAGATGCGATTTATACAGATTTTAGCAAAGCTTTTGATTCTGTGAATCATAACATTCTGGTGCAAAAACTGGAAATCTTTGGTTTCCATTCTAAGTTTTTAAGTTGGATTTCATCTTACCTAACGGGCAGGTCGCAAAAAGTTATCATTGATAGCTCTCTTTCAAAATCTATTTCATGCACTTCTGGCGTCCCTCAGGGTAGTCATTTGGGTCCTCTACTCTTTAATATTTTTATTAATGACATTGCGTCAACTGTAAAATTCTCTAAGTGTCTTTTGTATGCTGACGACTTGAAATTATTTTTGAAGATCAAATGTGTTGAAGATTGCCACCTCTTACAATCTGATATTAACCTAATTGCGAATTGGTGTACTGCTAACAGTTTAAATCTAAACATAAAAAAATGTAATGTGATCACATTCTTCAAATCTAAAACATCTATTCATTTTAATTATTTAATAGAGGCTAATACACTTTCTCGAGTGGTTAAAATCAAAGACCTTGGCATAATTCTAAGTTCAAATTTTTCTTTTAAAAGTCATATTGACTATATTGTCAGCAGAGCTAATTCACTTGTTGGCTTTATTAAGCGAAATTGCGTTGATTTTAGTGACCCTTTTGCTTTATTGTCGCTTTATACATCTCTTGTTAGGTCTGTATTGGAATATGCAGATGTTATATGGAACCCAACTTTTAGCACTTATTCTGATCGAATTGAAAAAGTCCAAAGGCGTTTTACAAAATTTATATTTTATAAAATGAATTGGAATTTTTCACCAGATTACAGAGCAAGATGTGTTTTGTTGGGTATTAAGTCTCTTGAATCAAGACGAAAAATTCATGATGTAATGCTTGTGAGGGATGTGTTATGCTACCATGTAAGATGCCCTCACCTTCTTTCGATAATACCTATCTACGCGCCGCTAAGATCCTTTAGATCAGTAGATTTGCTTTATGAACATTTTCACAGAACAAACTATGGTTTTAATGAGCCGGTCTCTAGAGCTATCATTAATTTCAATAAAGTTTGCCATTATGTTGACTTAAGTAGTTCGAGAGATTGTTTTAAGGAAAGTGTTTTGCTTTTATTTATTTTTTAATACTGTATATACATAGATATCGTTAAAAAACATCAATTATTGGCATTATTGTAAGAATTATTTAGTCGTAATCTGTTAGCTGTAAATTGCTTGTAGATGTAAATAAATAAATAAATAAATATAATAATTACAGCAACACGCACATTACATGCGATAAACAAGGTTCAATCACTTTGAGTCTATTTAGGGATATCAATTATTGAGAACAAGAGTAGAATGATATTGTGATTTTCTCAGTGATGCTTTAACATACATATGTATTAACATGTATTGTACACTGGACAGAATACATACAGTGATGAACAAAACAATGTGACCATTTATTGGAAGTTAAGAGTTTATAGAAAATCTCATATATTTCGAGCCTTATCAGTAATTCATTTACATTTTTTTCTTAATAATGAACGCGCACTATAGGGGTTATTAATAGTACCCTACCCTTAACATGTTTAAAGTTTAAACACAGTGCGAGCTTTAGGAAAACAGAAAAGAATCAAAGAGGAGATACACATTTGTCTTAAAGTTTTAAATATAAAAATGACAGGGAAAACACAGTTGGCTAAAGCATTCCACATTCTCGTTGTGCGGTTGAAAAAAATATGTGTATACTTGAATTTATCCGAAATTGAGCTCAAGGACTGATGAGCATTCCTGGAAGTGTGAGGCTGAGGATTACGGCTGAATTGTTTGAGGGTGGGGGGGGGGAATTGCAACTGTTAATTCGACAGAAAACTGTTTGGAAAAATATCTATAAAACAACGAAATATATGAAACATTGCAGCTGCGTTGAGTGATGTAAATGTTTCGATTATAGTTCTATCGCTTATCATTTTCAAAGCTTTTTTTTGGATGGTATTCTAAAGACTTAAACTTTAGATATACGAGTTGTATTAAAGTTTTTGGCGAATGAATGCTTTTGTAATTTGCAGCCCGATTCTGAAAAAAGGAGACCCTCTAAACTGCACCAACTATAGAGGCATCAGTCTACTTAACATCGCTTACAAAATCTTCTCTGCCGTAATATGTGAACGTCTAAGGCCCATCGTCAACAAACTGATAGGTCCTTATCAGTGTGGTTTTAGACCAGGAAAGTCCACAGTCGAACAAATATTCACATTACGGCAGATCCTGGAAAAAACCCAAGAACATCAAATCGACACCCAAAATCATTTCATCGATTTCAAGTCTTCAAATGACAGTATCTACAGGGACGAACTGTATAGAGACATGTCTAGTTTTGGCATCTCTGCCAAACTCGTTCGTTTGTGCAGGATGACCACGCTGCTCCGTGAAGGTTGGAAACAACTTAACATAACCTTTCGATGTCAAAAAGGCCTTAGACAAGGTGATGCGCTGTCATGCAATTTTTTAACATCGTACTTGAAAGAATAGTGCAGAGCTCCCACGTCAACACTAGAGGCACTATCTTTCAAAAGTCTGTCCAATTACTAGCATACGCTGATGACATTGACATTATCGGAAGAACTCAGCGTGATGTCAATGGGGCTTTTGTGAACATTGAGGCAGAGGCGGCAAAAATGAGTTTAAGGGTCAAAGAGGGCAAAACAAAGTACATGCTGTCGTCAAGAAAGGACTTACAAAACCGACGTCTTGGTCAAAACGTCACAATCGACAGACGTAACTTTGAAGTAGTTAAGGACTTCGTCTACCTAGGCTCCGCTATTAACGCAGAAAACAACACCAGATTAGATTTAGATTAGATTAGATTCTTCCTTTATTCATTAGATAAATTACAATTAATTTTTTTTTTCTATTGAAAATACGGACATGACAATGCTGCCGTCTGCCGGAAATGACATTTCAGTAAAATAAATAAAATTATATAAAGAGAAGATGTATCAAAAAGATTTACAAAAATTTTGAAATAATAAATTACAAAAATAAATACTATGAAAATATTAGACAAAAGTTTATATTAACATAAGAGGAATAAATTTATATAAAATTTTAAAACAACACCAGTGCTGAGATTAAAAGAAGAATAACTCTAGCTAACCGCTGTTTCTTTGGGCTAAGAAAGCAATTGAGTTGCGAAGTCCTCTCTCGAGGGACCAAAGACCCTCATCATCCCCGTCCTGCTATACGGTGCAGAAGCAGGGACTATGGTAAGAGCGGATGAAAGCACCTTGGGTCGTTTCGAGATAAAAGTTTTTCGTGTGATCTACGATCCCGTATGCATAGAAGGGGAGTGGAGAAGAAGATGGAACGACGAGCTGTACGGGCTGTACATGTACACCGACGTAGACTTAGCCGGAAGGGTAAAAGTCCAACGATGGCTGGGTCGCGTAGAGCGCATGTTAACCAATGCTCCGGCCCGGAAAGTCTTCGAATCCACTCCCACAGGACAGCTTAGTAAAGGAAGACCGCCGCGCCGATCAAGTGGCGCGCACAAATGGAAAGTAACCTAACCCAACTTAGAGCGCGAAATCTAGCTAGGGATCGATCTAAGTGAAGATGTTTGTTAGGTGAGGCCCTGTAGCACCACCTTACCTACCATTTGAACAGCCCTGGGGCATACCAGCATTTATTTTGTGAATTTCATTCTTGAAACCATCCAATACAACTTGTATTGAACAGTTAGAAAGATAGTTGCTAATCCAAGGAAAAAAAGACTCATCAATACCAAAAGCATTCATTTTCGCCATCTGTTTTCCATCCGCTTGTAAAAAAACCTGTAGAGTAGGAAACTCACATCTAATCTCTGATTCTAATAACTTCTTTACAGCTAGAACCAAAACATGGGTTTTCTTTGGATTTGATAGTGTAACTAGTTGTGATGAAATGTCTCATTGTCATTCCACAAAGAATTAAATTTATAACCATATCTGCATTCGAATCCACAACCTCACCGGGGAAGCATATTGACCAGTTTAAGATCTATGTTATACAGTTCCTTGAAACTTTGTAATTATAAATTTAAAATTTGTATATTGAATTTAAAAATAAAATAGTTATGTAGAAAAAATTTTGAAAAGTTAATAATGTTGGTTATTGCCCAGTTCCATTTCAGCCTTCTTATTCTATTTATGACGTCAATAATTCTAGTTCTTCTTCTCGTACCCTTTGACTTGGTCGTATGTTCACATTTTTTTTTAACTTCCCATAGGAAGTTATTGTAATGGGTCCGATTTGTCAAATTGAAAATTTTGACATTTCCCGACGTTTCAAGGATTTTTAGAAAGATGTCTGTCCGTACGTTCGTACGTCCGTACGTCTGTACGTTCGCGACGTTTTTTTCGTCTTCCATAGCTCAAGAACCAGAAGAGATATCGACTTCAAATAAATTTTGTTATACAGATAATAATGCAAAAAGATGCAGAAAGGGCTCTAAAGAAAATTGCGTGGGTGGTTTTTTTACCATAGCAGTTTAAAAAAAAGGTGAACATTTTTGTTAAACCTAAATATCTCATGAACTAATGACGCTAGAGACTTGAATTAAATTTTATATTATACTAGCTGACCCGACAAACGTTGTGTTGTCACATAAATAATTTCTAGAGAATATTTTGCTAGAAATAAATAACTTGTTGTTAGTGTGTAAGGCTTCTACCTGAGCGTCGAACTTGTCGAGTTGTAGAAGCTGAGTAAGGTCAATGATTCTCGGAAATTATTTCTCCAGAAGAGTCCTGAAACCAAAGGTCGCTCATCCCTACCCCTCCCAATCCCTACCCCCTCCTCCGTCGGCTTTGTGTTACTATGCTGGCTGATGTCTCCTTATCTCCCGAATATATGGTGTATCACTATAACCTAGTTCCCTTCTGGGACGCTTATGGCGTATTTGCTGTTCGTCTCTCCTGCTCCAAAACATATCCTTCCCTTCAACTTCCCAATTGGGCTGGATCTAAGGTGTTATACGACCCATGCCGATGATCAGCCAGGCTGAGGGCCCAATTTCTAAAAATAGCTCAGTCGTTAACGGAATCTGCGGATACCAGGCGACCTCCGGATTAGCTAGCCTTATCTGTGTAAGCGAATCTCTGCACAGATGGACCCCCCCTTTACTTCGCTACTCGTGGGAATCCTAATGAATAACTTAAATCAAAAACAAAACCAAAAACAAAAACAAAAACAATACTGGAAGCAAAAGCGTCAAACCGGCACCGGTATTCCAGCTACACCGGGCGGCAGCTCGGCGGTAACGTCGGCTGTAATTACTCCTGTGCCGAGCACCGGAAAAGGGTCTGTGCCAAGTCGCTGCCCTTCTTCTAGTGCGGTGCAGGATGTATCCACACCGGGCGGCAGTTCGGCGGCAACGCTGGCTGTCGTTACTCCTGTGCCGAGCACCGGAAAAGGGCCTGTGCCAAGTCGCTGCCCTTCTTCTAGTGCGGTGCAGGATGTACAATTGACGAATACGCTTCCTCATGTCGGTAGTGGAAAGTTCGTGAAAAATGATCTTTCCACTACTAAAGAGAGTAAACCTCTCCAGTATGCTCCTAGGAGCTCGTATAAACAACGACGTAATGCGATGAGGATTATAAAATCCTCTGGTTCAACACTGGGGGATGGAAGTAATCCCATCCTTAGCAAAAAGCTGGAGTGGGCTAAATCCATTTTAGACAATACTAGTCGCCACGACTCCACGTCAAAGCGACAAAGGTCTTTGGAGGAGTCCACTCCCGTCCCGAAAAAGCCCAAAGTGCAAAACACCAGCACTCCAAATATTCCTCGAGTACCTCTCACTAAACCTTTTAGTGATGTACTTAAGGATTCAAATAAGATCGTAATTGCGGTCATCGATAGGAGCAATATTGATGGCACGATTACTTCTGACCGTTGGCAGATGGTGAATCTGAAGCTCTCGGCTGGCTTTCTAAAAGTCATGCGGGATCATCCGGGTCCACCGCCTGTAACAAGCGATGAGGGTTGGCATCAAGGTCATGTCAAGCTTATCGCTTGTAACGATCAGAGGTCGCGCGATCTCTATACGCTTGCTGTCGGCATGCTGGGCGAAGTTTGGCCAGGCGCAAAACTCGAGGTCGTTGCAAAGGAAGACATTCCATGCAGGCCGAGAGCTCGCGCTTGGATCCCTATAGAACCCTCATGTCCGGATGACATACGCGAGATTATTAAGATTAGCAACCCGGACCTTCCTTGTCACGACTGGAAAATCGCGAAACTGGAGGAGCCAAAGGGTCTTTATCGAAGTGCGATTATCGTAATCAATAAAGACTCTGTGGCTTCTCTGGCGAGAGATAAGGGAGTGATAAGGTACGGTTTCGGGACAATCACGCTACGGATCTATAAAAAAGATGAGGTAGACGCTTCATGCGAGCCTCCACAACCCTTTTCGGAAGCTGTGTCGCAAGACGTTGGGGGTTCCAGTGCTACAATCACCTTCCCTTCCTTGGATGTGGATGATGTTGTACCTGGGCCCTCTTCTGTCGCAGCACAGTCTTCCTCCAAGCCCGCATCAGAAGCTGTGTCGCAAGACGTAGGGGGTCCCAATGCTAACATCACCTTCCCATCCATGGGTGTGGATGAGAATGTGGCTGGGCCCTCTTCTGTCGCAGCACAGTCTTCTTCTAAAAACGTCGAAGGTTTATCCCTAATGGAGACCGACGACTCAAACGACAAAGTTCTCCCCAGTGAGGAGGAAGATGAACTATTAGGTTCTTCTTCGTCTGATCTGGATGAGCTGGATTCAACAGTGGTGGAGGTTGATCTGCCAATTTGTAGCCAAAATGCTGCAAATACTACAGATTAACCTCCAACACTCCAAAACGGCTTCGGACTCCCTTCTTCTCCGCCTGACAAAAACTGGAGAAGATGTCGTTCTCATCCAAAAGCCCTGGATTGTGAAATCCCTGGTTCGAGGATTGAGAACTCCTGGCTACTACGTGCTATATGCAACAGGAAAAGGTAACCCAAGGTCCTGCATACTAGTAAAACGTAATCTAAATGTATTTTTACTCCCTAATTTCAGTGATAAAGACGTCACCACAGCCAGTATGGTAATAGACAACCATACCTACTGGCTGGTATCAGCGTATTTGGGCCACGACCACCAGGGCCCACTACCTGGTACCACTCTGGAGAGGACGGTCGCTGAATCAACACAGCATAATTATCGGTTGTGACGCCAATGCGCACCATACTACGTGGGGTAGTACCGATATAAATGACAGAGGTGAGTCTCTTTTTGATTATATTTTAACAACTAATCTAGTAGTAAGTAATGTAGGTAGTGAACCAACCTTCGTTACTAAAAGTCGACAAGAAGTTTTAGATATGACTCTTGTCTCGTTAAATCTCTCAAATAAGATATTGAATTGGAGAGTATCAAAGGAGCACTCGTTCTCCGATCATAGATACATCCAATTCACACTTATTGAAGAGTCCCCAAAACCGATCCAATTCCGTAACTATAGGAAAACAGATTGGCCTAAATATAGGGCGACTCTGAAGAATCTGATTAAACCAGAACTTTCTGATCCGCCCTTGTGTGCTCTTGAACTCGATCAAAAAGTCGACGAGCTTACGGCAGCCCTTAATAAAGCCATGGAAACTGCCTGCCCCCTCACTACAGTGAGGGGAAAGAAGAAACCATATTGGTGGGCTACTGAACTGGAAATACTCCGGAAAGGCTGTAGAAGGCTTTTTAATCGTGCAAAAAAGACTAGACATCCCCAAGACTGGGACTCCTATAAGGAATCCCTCAAAAAATACAAACAGGAATTGAGAATAGCCAAAAGATCCTCTTGGAGATCCTTCTGTAGCTCAATAGAAGAATCCTCGGAGGCATCAAGAATAAGGAAGATTCTCTCGACAAATCCAACCATGCCTAGTTGTCTTAAAAACTTGGATGGTACTTGGACTAACTCTTGCGAAGAAACGCTAAACCTGCTACTGGATACACACTTCCCTGATAGCTCCAAATACGTTAATACAACAAACCACTCTGGGTCAGGTATTAACTTAACATTTCCTCAAGGTCTTGTTACAAAAGAGAAGTTGACTTGGGCTCTGAATAGCTTCAAACCTTACAAATCTCCAGGGCCAGATCACATCATACCAGCTGAGCTGCAATTCACGACTGACATAACTTTGCCCATCATAGAGATGCTATTTAAAAGTTGTCTAGATATGGTCCATATACCTCAGCGATGGAGAGAAGTAAAGGTAGTTTTCATTCCCAAGGCGGGCAAATGTTCGCATGTCAACCCTAAAGATCTAAGACCTATTAGCCTATCATCATTCATTCTGAAAACTCTGGAACGTTTGATTGATATCCATATACGTAACAGCATTGATAAGGGACTATCGATGTCTCAGCATGCTTACTGCAAAGGGAAATCGGTAGAAACAGCCTTGCATACTTTGGTAAGAACTATCGAAAACTCCCTAGTACAAAAAGAATACACTATGGTGGCCTTCCCGGATAGTGAAGTCGCTTTCAACAACGTTGACACATCCGCTATCACTTCTGCTATGACTATACCCTAAACGTCGAATACTCACTCTGTGAATTGATAAATCTAATGCTAAAAAGCAGGATCATCAACTCTAAGATGGGGGATTTTTGTACGAAAAGGTCTGTCAGTAGAGGCACTCCGCAAGGTGGTGTTCTGTCCCCTCTCCTGTGGAACATAGTGGTTAACGAGCTACTAATATCCCTTGAGAGAGAAGGCTACAGAGTGATTGCGTATGCCGATGATGTTGCTATCGCCGTCATAGGAGAACATCCTAATATACTGAGAGACCTCCTCCAAAACGCACTCAATATGCTCACTAGATGGGCAGATCACTGCGGACTTAGTATTAATCCTCAGAAAACGGACCTCGTCCTTTTCACACGGAAATACAAGATCCCAGAAATTGTACCTCCCTCTATAAAAGGTGTACCACTAATTTTTACCAATGAGGCCAAATACCTTGGTCTGATATTGGACAAAAAATTAAGTTGGAAACCTAATATTCAGGAAAGAGTTAAAAAGGCTACAGCAGCTCTCTTCCTTTGCAAGAAAGCCATAGGAAGCAAATGGGGTTTTCAACCTCGCATAACCTATTGGCTATACACATCGGTCATCCGACCAATACTTATGTACGGGGTTGCAGTGTGGTGGACTGCACTGGAGAAAGTCACATACTTCGACAAACTCAGCAGAGTTCAACGCACTGCATGTCTCTGCATTAGCGGGGCTTTGAGAACCACACCCTCAGCAGCGTTGGACACTCTCCTCCATCTGACACCCCTCGACATATTCAGCAAACAAGTGGTAGCGAGTACTGCTATAAGACTCAACGCCTCATCTCAATGGGCCAACAACAATGTTGGGCACTCCATCATTCTGAACCTCTTTGGTTCTATACCAAAGTACATAGACTACACTATCCCAAAACCCGAATTTGGAAAAAACTTCCAGGTATCTATTCCATCCAGAGATGAATGGGAAGACAAAAAACTCCTGGATGACAAAAGCATCCACTTTTACACAGATGGATCCAAGACAAATGAGGGAGTTGGTAGTGGTGTGTACTCAGAAAAGCTTAATCTAAGCATCTCATTCCGCCTCCCTAATCATTGTAGCGTCTTCCAAGCGGAAATTTTAGCGATCAAAGAGGTTCTCTCCTGGCTAAGAGAAAACGTGATATCAACTTCTGATATCCGCATCTTCTCTGACAGTCAGGCTGCTATTAAATCTCTTGATGGTGTCTCAACCAAATCTCAAACAGCCCTCGATTGCCGATCATCTCTTATGGAGATGGCGCAGCAATTTAACATTCACCTATGCTGGGTGCCGGGTCACAGAGACATCGCAGGAAATTGTAGAGCCGATGAACTCGCCAAAAATGGAACCGTCATACCTATCTCACCTGAAAGGGAGAAGATAGGTATACCGATAGCTACATGTAAGCTTCTGCTAAAAGAAAAAGCTTTTGAGATAGCAAACTCTAGGTGGTACAATTTACCAACATGCGCAGCCACAAAACTAATATGGCCCTCACTCGACCTAAAGCGCTCTAAAGACTTGTTATCTCAAAGCAGACTTCATATAAGCTCCCTAATAGGTGTCCTTACGGGGCACTGTCTTATAGGCAGACACGCAATAAGACTTGGTGTAACCTCAAATGACTTCTGCAGGAGCTGTATGGACGAGGAAGAAGAAGAGACAATCTCTCACCTCCTCTGCACCTGCCCTGCTCTCTCACTAAGACGCAAACTTCATCTGGGAGAATACTCTTTTGATGATCCCAGTGAACTAGCAAAAAAGGATATCAGATATCTCCTTCGCTTTATAAAAAGCTCAAAATGGTTCGACTAGTGGGAGGTATTTCTCTAGATTCATGTGGTATCACAATGGGCCTTTTCTTCTGGCCTAAGTGTGTGGTTTTTTGTATCCGCAGCCACTTTAACCTAACCTAACCTAGTGTGTAAGGAAGTGGTATATATGTAAGTGGGAGAGTTATAGAGCACTGTAAAGTGTAAAGGGTGATAAAATAATAAAATAAAAAATCACTGAACAAATTTTTTTAATTTATTTAAATTATATCGCTATAATATTGACAATACTACAAAAAAGACAATATCAATCCCTTAATGCAACAGAGTGTATAATATTTTTTGTGATCCTTGTGAAGAACATGAAGTGCTCAAATCTAAGCCGCAGGCAGATATCGTTGGCCTTGAGACCTATTGATAGTCATTGCAAATGCCAATCTAATTGAAGGCGTTTGAATTGAGTTGGAACATCTGTGGGTATAATAGGGATTCGCGGAAATAATATATTTTCACCTCGGAATTTTCCATTTGGAATTATGAGTTCGGTAGCATTTTTCATTATTTTTTAATTAATAATCGCGTCCCTTTGCACAACCGTGGTGGGTTTTAATGACGAAACAAAATTACCGGAGATCCAACCTTCAGTTGTAAATTATGCGGTGGCATGCCTGGCGAATCCAATGAGTTCAAAAACTCGGTTGAATAATTTACAGCTTCAGTAGCATCACAAACTGTATCAATAGATTTGTATGATCCCAAGTCTCCCGGTAACAAATGTTGTATCTTGAGATTTGATTCGTTGACATTAACATTTTTTGCTGCTAAAATTGCCCTTTCTGCCGGCCACTCATGATTTATATATTTTCTCTGTACATCGAAACTGCCGAAACTGCGAGCATGATGTGGTCATAAATGGTTCTTTGTTCTTCATTCATTAGTGGGACACTGCGAGCGATAATAGCTGCTATTTCTACAGTATTGTATTGTAGTTAACTATTTAATTCAGTGTCTATTAAATCGGATGCATTTCGATTTGGTGAATGCATACCGAAATGACTGAGTGGTAAGTTGGCAATGATAATGCAAAGATCCTCAATAGCAATCAATGCTTCATTGTATATAGCGTCACTGAATACTATCGTAAGATCGTTGCACCGTGTACGATGTTGATGCAATTAAACCATAACACTTAGGAATATAAAAATTAGATAAAAACCTATTCTCAGACCTACCGAATGTATATGCAAAAATTCATTGAAATTGGTTAAGCCGTTTCGGAGGAGTATGGCAACTAACACTGTGACAGGAATATTTTATATATATGATATTGTAACGTGATACAAAACAATTATATTTTTGGAAAAAAAATCCAATTAACAGTTTTTTTTTATAAATCAAAAAAAATTTGTCACCTCGAAAATTTTACGACTTAAATATGATTTCATCTCCAAAACAATTTTGTGCAACGAAGAATAATGTTTTTGACATCTGATAAAATTTTGAGAAAAATCCAATTGAAAGTTCTTTTTATAAAAAATAAAATCCTAAAAAAAACATTACTCATAGTTGGTAAAAATTGAATTTCGACTCAAACGTCTTTTCAAAAACTTGAGATTTAGGCTTCAAACTTTTTTGTATCTTATCGAATCGACAATTAAAAAAAAAAATAAAAACCTAAAAAAAATTAATAAAAGTTGGTAAAAATTGATTTTCGACTCAAATATCTTCTCAAAACTTTGAGATAATGGCTTCTATCTAATTTTAATTCTTAAGAAATATTGTTTTCAACATTAGGAAAAATTTTGAGAAAAATCGAATAGACAGTTTTTTTACAAAAAAAATAAAAACCTAAAAAAAAATTTATAAAAGTTGGTAAAAATTGATTTTCGGCTCAAATATCTTTTCAAAACTTGGAGGTATTTGCTTTAAACTACTTTAATCTTTCAAAAAATATTGTTGTCAACATTCATTTTGAAAAAAATCGAATTGACAGCTTTTGAACAAAAAATTAAAAACCTGAATAAATTTAACAAAAGTTGGTAAAAATTGATTTTCGACTCAAATATCTTTTCAAAAATTTGAGACATTGGCTTCAAACTAATTTTATCTTATAAGAAATATTGTTTTCAACATTCGGTAAAATTTTGAGAAAAAATGAATTTGCGGTTTATTTACAAAAAATAAAAACCAAAAAAAAATTATAAAAGTTGGTAAAAATTGTTTTTCGACGTAAATATCTTTTCAAAAATTTGAGACATTGGCTTCAAACTAATTTTATCTTATAAGAAATATTGTTTTCAACATTCGATAAAATTTTGAGAAAAATCGAATTAACATTTTTTTTACACAAAAAAAACAATACTAAAACTTGTTAAAAATTTACTTTCGACTCAAATAGCTTTTCAAAAATTACAAATATTGGCTTGAAACTTATTTTATTTCACAGAAAATATTGTTTTCGATATTCATATACATATATCATTCGATATAAAAATCGAACAGTCCGTTTTTTCATAAAAAAATAAAATCTGCAAAAAATAGTACGCAAATTTGGTAAAAATTGATACATATAGAGAAACTTTTAAGCAAGACAAATCGACAGAGGGGATGGGAAGTTATCAGTGTGGGTCGCATCCCAGCCTCTTTTTTCATTTTGACATATGATTGTAGTCTGTAAGTAATAAAAATAGAATCTAATTAAACAATAAGATATATTTTTGTAGAATATTAAGAATTTAAAATTTTTGGACAAAGTTAAGGACAGCATGGACCAACTTCTTTGAAAAAAATACAAGTTCCAGAAAACAAATTTAAGTGCGTATCTTGAAAAATCGTTCATATATTTGTATTTTATAAGTGTTCTCTTTATGTAATTAAAAACAGTATGAAATGAATAACTTTAGTTTGTTTAAAAAAATAAAAATTATAATTAGTCTAAATTAGCAAAATCTTGTTGACAAAGTCCAGCGAGTTGGATCCTTTTTGATGTAAATTGACGTTTAAAACATATAAGAATCTATACCTTCTTCGAAGAAAGTCTGTTTTTGATATTTAAAAATAAGAATTATTTATTGAGAATATTTAAAAGCTATTGTGGATCAACATCTGCAACACTTTCGGTTAATTCAACTCCAGGTGGGTCTGTCTCTTTTTTATGATGATTTTACTGCACGCTGGAAAAATATTTAATCCACTTTTAATGGTTGCTTGTCTTAAAACTTTTTACTAGTGTCTTAATAAAGACGCATCTAACATCAATGCTAAGGGCCACAACGTTGGATGATGTTGGATCTTGGTGTTTCTTAGCTGCCTTTTTAATGAGTTCCTTATCTACAGTTTCAGAGAATCTTCTCACTTTTCTTCTTTTAGTTTGTTCAAAAACTAGTCAAATTATTTCTCAGGAACGACTTCGTTTGAATGTGAAATTCTTTGCACCCAGATAGGTCTTATAATTTCCACAGTTTGTGGAATTTTTAACTTAAATTTAAGTTGTAAAATTAATTACCCTATTTAATATTTGTTACAAACAATATTTCAACTCACGTGAACGTTTTAATACATATAAATTATGGCCAATTTCTCGACAAATACCGTAAATAGATAAACGATTGTAAACCTTCAGGTGTTTCTGAAAGTGTAAGCAGGGTATAGGGAAACAATAAACAGACATAAAAAAGATACAAATTTAATTTTTAAAATGTATGTCTTACTTGGATGTGACGTAAGACTGAAATTATATTTAACATTTATAACCCAAGCTTCAAGTAATTTTTGTTTTGGATCTTAAATCATAAATTTTAAAAATTATAAAAAGTAAAAAGCTTTCATTTACAATAAACCATAATTTTTCTTGGCTAGAACATGACAGAATTCCAGCAATGTTGTAGCACAATCAAATTGTTGTCGTACTTAAACCCCACTGATACTGTTTCATGTTTTATGTGAACGAACCTTGATAGTTTTTGAAAAAAAGCACACAATTTTTGGTCATTCGAGGAAATTGTCAACTTATAACAAGGTGATAGGAACCGGCAACCAAGTTAGTGCGATTTAATTCAGTTAGACTTTTTCTTGGGGAAGCTTTATTTTTATTTTAGACTCAACATTTTTCAAATTTTTGAATTTTCCTAGACCCGGAGGCATTTTTTGATTTTGCCCATTGGTGCTTAAATAGCTTGTATTTGCAGTATTTCTTTTAATTATACAAAATAATACATCTTAATTCATTATATTTCCTAATAGACTATCTTAAGTACAAAGTGTGCATGTGCATTAAAACTTGCTCACATTAAAAATCAAATTGAATTTTAATCTTCTTTGAAATCAGATTACCGCTTATTAACTGCACGTATTGTGTAGAATCATTAAAATGATTTTCATAACTATACTATGTCTTAAATAGTCGTCGTATTGAAATTGTAGATTTATAAAACACCCACATAAATGATGAAAAGTTGTAAGCCCCATTTGCTTTGAGTGTTTTTAGCGATCTGTTGCCCCACCAAACAAAGTTTACCATTGTAAGAAAAACTACGAAAAGCAAGCTACTTGAATGTCAAGTAATTGAGATCCTATTTTGAGTCAATATCTGTCATCAAACATCGTGCAACCTGCAACCTGCCTGAAAAAAATTCAAGAAAGAGAGAAGCAAAGATAACCCAAAAAATACAAACAAATTCAAATCAAACCGCCAATCAATTCAAAATCCTTAAACCTTATCTGTTTTCAATGTTTGAACTTTTACAAAAACTTAACATATCCCAAAATGACATCTTGTACACAACTTGTAAAATATTCCAAAAACATTTCCTTTTTAAAATGCAACACCAGCAACAGCAACAGAAATTTTCAATCTAGCTACAGCTTCAACACAACCTATGATTATAAAGAGAATACGATAAATTTCTTAGAAAGCCAAGAAAAGAAATGAAACTCCTTTTTTCTCATGATATGTCTATGGATCCAAAACACAGAGAAGAATCAAATACAAGTTGTACTGTTTCTTGGTCCTCAAAAAGTACCAGAAACGAACGAATGACCGACCGACATTTACAATATTTATGCGAGAACAGAATAGAAAAACAACAACAAGAAAAAGTTCGGAAACGTTTTTGAATATTGTAGAACGACGATGTCTTACCTATATCTGTGACTTATATTTTTGCCCAAAACTAGTTTCATTTATATCCTTTTAACCCTTTCATATTGAACTCTGTCGTCAAAGAAGAGAAATATGTATATGTATGAAAGTGTACAGAAGGACCTACACACTGGACAGGGACACTATTTTTCTTGTTTATTTCGTCTCCCTGATGGGTTTGGGTTATGGTGTTGTGTGGTATGTTGTGTGGTGTTTTGAGGGTGATGGCTATCTAGAGGTCCGTAAACCGTTGAAAAGTGCATTGTACACATAAGTATCTCTCTCGCTCCGTGCTGTGCTTTGCTGCTCCTGCCACTCCCTTGTTTTGCAAAAAGGATATATATCATTTATAAGTGGTTTTTGAAAATCCATCGATACATCGATACTCAATGAACATAACCAACAGACCACATTCACTCACATGTACCAACTACCTCCACACAAATACTATGACAAACAATAGGTGATAGAATATATAGATAAGTATAGGAACAGGAGTAAGGACTTTACAAGAACTGGGCCAAAACACTCGGTTCACACATTTATTTGCAGAGAATGAGTTAGTTGAGTTCCAATTGAGGATTCTCCCCGATATAGGAGTGTATGTATATGTATATTGTGTATTTCGTTTTATTGTGTCTCAATATACCAATCCCAATATTTTGGGGATGATGATTTTTGGGTCCATCCGTCCGGAGTCCCAATCCGAATTCGAATCCGGTGATTGTTTGTATCTATCGCTCACACTGCTGCTTGCCGCCTCGCCTGCTGCCTGAACTGTGAGTGCGGATTGTAATTTGACCGAATGTCATTTTTATCCTTCGCCTTTGGGGCCGGCCGGACAGCCGCCCTGACGTGTTGTTGTGGTGGACCGAAAGACCAAGAGACCGACAGACCGACTGGACAGAACACCCAATCCGAATCTGAATCTGTATAGAACAGAGAACATCACATCACAGGACAGGACAGGACAGGACAGGACAGCACAGAGACACGTTTTCATACTTTTTCCTTCAAAGTACCCAATTTTGTGTGTGTTTCGGGTGGCCATTTGGAAGCCATTCAGCTGTAAATGAGATGTTTGGATCTTTATTGGGGTTTTCAAGCAGTTTCGGATGATATTTTCCAGTTCTTTTCGTTTCGTTCGATTCGTTTATAATGTAAGTATGTGTATTTGTGTAATGTGTGTGTGTGGGTATATTTGTTTTTTTTTTTTTTTTTTTTTCAATTCTTAACTCAAGGGTACCTATACTAGTTAGAAATAATAATGGTGTCATGGCCATTTCTTCATTTTCTTGTTATTTACGTTTTTTCGTTGTTGGTATTTTTCTAGAATTCTATAAAACGAAGGGTTTTGGAATTGAGGTAAATGTCTTTATATGATGATGATGCTATATATGGGCATTGTGTTACAATTGAGTAGATACACTCTATTGATAATATGGTCAGTTCTGGGATATTGGGTCTTTAAATGGATTTCGCATTGCGGTTTTTGCAGTGAAGGATCAATATTTGAAGAATACTTTTCAAATAAAAGAGAGAGAGGTAGTGCATTTTATTCTTTGACGAGGATATGATTATATGCGATATAGTGGCAGTGATGATGGTTTAAAGTGGCGGCTTGTTGACAGTTTCACAGATTATTGTTATTTTTAGTTTTGAAGTGTTATTGTTATAAAAATTATTTTGGTTTATAATTATTTTTAAAAGTGTTTGCCAAATGCTTAAATTTTGTTTTAAAATGATAACTAAGATAGATAAACAAAGTAAGGCAATTTTATAGCTGCACAAGTAAGAAAATTTATCTTTGACAATTTATGTTACATACACGATTGGGTCTATAACTCATAATTCCTAGTATAAGAAAGCTTGACCTGTGCAAATAATGAAAACTACGTATACAGCCTGGTGTACATTAAAGTGTAGTCTCAAAACTAAATGCACTGAAATGTTCACTTTTAACTTATCATAAAAAATGTGTGGCAGTAACTTACAATAAGTGTTCAAGTCTACTATCGAAAAATTCTATACATTTCTTCTATTATTCACTTCAAGACTATTCTGAATTCCTTGTGGTCCTTTTGTAGTTTTTTTTTATATTTTACGGTAATTGAAATGTTAAAAAGTGTCAAAATTTTGAATCCCATAAATTATAATAATTTCTTATAGGAAGTTAATAAAAGTTACTTTTTGGTTTACTTAACCCGAACTCAAGAAGACTTTGGAAAATGTTATTACACCCTTGCAATTTCTGGAACTTATTTTCAGCTTTGTTTTAGTTTTTGAAGCCGTATCTCTTATATTCTCCGTGTTGCAGGATTCTCAAAAAGAGTGGTTCATTTTGAGCAACGTTATGCTTAAAAAAAGTGTGCAACCTCCCTATGTAAACTTCTCTCGCAGTACTGTTTCGTCTTTCCACTTCTAAAGCCATCTTTCCAAAATTTTCGAAAGATTCCTTTATTTTTCCTGTTCATAAAAAAGAAACAAAAAATGAAGTTGAGAACTACAGGGCCATAGCTAAGCTTTCTTTAGTTCCCAAGCTCTTCGAAAGCATTGTCTACGACTCTATCTATTTTCATTGAAGACCTTTTTTTTCCCAACATCATGGCTTCTTCAAAGGCAGATCCACTACAACTAATCTTACTGAATTTGTGTCCAAAATTTTAAACGAATTAGGGAAAGGGAAAGAAGTGGACTTTATCACTACAGACTATATAGTAAAGCCTTTGATAAAATCAGTCACCAAATTATTTATCTTAAACTTAAAACCCTTGATTTCCCACTCTTTTTTATTTCATGGCTTTGAGAAGCGGTGATATAGAGTTGTTTTTAGGTTCTCATTCTTCGATTGCATTTATGAAATCTCAGGAATCTTTCAAGGGAGCCACCTTCGTCCTTTATTATTTGTTAACTATCAACGACGTTATTAATGTCATAGATAATCCAACTGCTCCTATTTACCCTGATGACATGAAATTTACAAAAGTTATTTCTACTCCATCTGATTCTATCTTACTCCAAAATGATCTTGACTTATTTCAGTTATCCTTCATCAGAATTCTCCTCCCGATTAACGTCATGAGACGAAGCGGTAATTGGGAACAGATTTTTCAGGGATGATACATGCGGGTTTGAATACCAATCTCAAGAATTTCGAAGCCACTCTTGAAGTATAAGAACAAGTTCATGTGTGTGTTCAATGTCCCTAATGCCTTTAACCCCTATAAAATTAATCACTCAATTATTAAATGATATTTAATTAATATTTGATACACATACTCACACAAATATGAACAATCTAAATATAAGAAAGAGAAACATACACTACAGTAATTAAATAAAATTTGTAGTTTTAAACTATGGCTTTTCACACCTTAGGCAAGTTCATTAAGTCATAATTCACTAAAATAAAGAGACCTAAATGCACTTAACTATATACGAAAATATTTACTATACGAAAGCATTTAAATTTTTCCTGTTCTTAATCATCATATCCGGCTTAAAAATACTCATACAAACATAGCTACATAACACATAAACATATCCACAATAATAATTCTTTTAACTCACTGCCTACAAAACTGCATATTGTTAAAAAGGTAACAAAATAAAATAAAAATATAAAAATGTCCTGAAATTGCTATCACGCCCTTGTTTAAAAATAACAACGAATTTACAAACTCATAAATATCATTCGCATATACATACAAATGTATAAGTATAAACAATAAACATACATACAGCCATACAACAGATAATAAAACACAAACCCTGAACAGATCAACAGACAAATAATGAAATTGCACTTTTCTCATAGTTATGGTTATTCAGTTTGGTATTAAAGTGTTGCCAGTTTAGTTTTTTATGAAAACCGCTAAATTGTTTGAGAGGGTTGAGATTGAGAAGAACCTTGTTTGTGAATATAGGTAAAAAAACGAAAGGCATGAAACATTGCGAATGTTCAAGCGATGTTAAATTGTCTGCTATAGTTCTATCGTGTCTATTATTTTCAAAGCTCTTTTTTGGATTCCATTCAAAATACAGCAATATGTTTAAGGGGCACCTGCCGAAATATGCGAGTTGTATTGAAGTTCTTGACGAAGAATGGTTAAATAGTAGGGTGGGCCACATTTGTATAGCAACATTTTTTTTCATAGTTTTCGATTCTAATAGCGGTAAAAAGTTGCGAAATGATGTTTTGAATGAACACAAAAAATTTTATTGAGTTCAGACAACTCCTTCTGCCTCGCCAATTCTTAATTAAAAAAGACATTGAGTAATACATTTCTAAAGTAAGGTAAATCTCCTTCTTAATTCATTTTATTAACTTAAAAATGCAACAAAAACTACTTTTGTATCACATTGGATTTATTAAAAGGAATTTTTTTTAAATATTTGATTTTAAATTGACATCAATTTACACAAAAGTCTTTTTTGCTGTCAAATTTTGGCATCAATTTACGAGATACAATCTTAGATTGTATAAATCCTTCACGTGCTTCTTTTGAACATAAAGTAGCTGATGCTTCTGTGACGGTCTTAACTGCCCTCTCAACGGCCTGGGTGTGACATGGTAGACGCAAAAATTCAATTTGATTGTTTTCTTCCTGAGCAATGAAGTATTGAAGTTCATCGTTTGAAATATGTTTTAATATAGGTGGTTCAAAAATATCCTTTTGCCAATCGATGAGGTCATAGTACACTTTTGCATCCAATTTTATATTTGGGACTTCAAAAACTCTTAACCGAGTAGGTTTTTCGGTGCGAGCTTTTAAAGTACGGCGCAGAGCCAATTCTCTGATATATTTTCTTGGATCAGTTAATATTGCTAGCAATAAATTTTCTGAATGCGCAAAGAAACTGTTTCGTTTGATTACAGGATCAATAACAGTCTGATATTCCACGGAAAGATAGCGACTTTTCGAGATTAAACCCCATAAATGCCTGGCTCCATCTTTGCAGGTGGGTTGCCTTTTGATATTGAACCAAGTTGGAGCATAGACCTTCACGACGTAAGTTGCTAACACTATCAAACTTTCCGTAGGAGTTGATGTTCCGATATACAGACGAAGAATACGATTAGCTTTAGTGAGCCACCTGGCATGGGACATCTTTCCGATGGACTTATCAGCTAGGTCATCGGGAAAACTTCCGGTCAAAACTGCTGAAACGATCCTGAATAAATAAAGTTGGTCAGAGCTAAGGTTCTTCGTGTCCATTATCGGCAGCGAATCTCCTGGAATGCTCTTAAATTTAACGATAGACGTTTTTTCGCAATTTTCCAGATCCTTTCCATTCACTCCTGAAAATGTTCTTGGTCCCGAAGTTACGCCATCAATATGGGCAAATAAATGACGGAATGGCAGCTCATTCATATGCAACATGCAAACTATCCATTGTAATGGTCTTTTTAATCTTTTTTCCAACAGGCGCATGATTCCTCCAAACTTCCCAACATTGACATTGGTACCATCACATCCAATAGCTACTAAATTCTCCAATGAAATGTTTTCTGTCAGGAAATACTTAAACAACTCTTGTTCAACACATTTAGAAATACCTGATGTTGGAGCAATGTAACCTAAGTATTTTGACTCTGGTTAGCTTATTAGTGAAATATATTCTTCGATCACTTGTTCGCGGTAATACTTTCCATTTCTTTTCCGGTTGACTAAAGTTTGGTCCTTTCGACCGTGGAAATATAAAGCACTGATCTCAGAAACAGATTCTTTATTTTGAACACTTTCTCTTGCCTTTTTTCGCTCCCTTCTTAGTTTATTTTTATCAATAATGGGTAATTTAGATTCCTGTAGGATTACAGAAGCAATGGCAGCTGCCGCTCTGTCTGATACCCCATAACGGTCGCAGGTTTGAGATAACGCGGAGTAATTCAGTGTTACGGATTGTTGTTTTTTTTTCCTTTTCTTTGGAGTCGTCAACTGTAAAAATATCTCCGCTATCTGAATCTTCACATGAATCCGATGATGCTTCTGGTGGACTATTTTTATGAACAGAAGCAGAAATACTTTTAGACGTTTTCGCAAGGCCAGTTGCTAATGTTTCTCTATCCATTTTCTTTTCAAACTTTTCTGATTATTTTTTGTAGCGAGTACATCTGTGTTCCCAATTATCATTTTCCTTGTGGTTCTTTGATCATTTAGAAAACTTCTTTCAATCAGTGGTACCTTTCTCTCTTTTGGACAGTTGAATTTCGAAAAATCAGGGCATTTACAAGATGAAATGTCAAATAAAACTTTGCTAGCAGAAACAAATTCCTCTAGCTTCTTTTTTGAAATGTTGGGATGAAAGTTAAGGAGTTTTTTACACTTAACCATGATAAGATCTTATCATTTGTAATGACTTGTAATTGAAACAACCGGTAGTGATGCATGTTTCCAAACAAATTCGATTTTTTCATACACTATATCACTTATTTCCTTGAACGTTGGTTCCTTTTTATTAGTTTTCAAATTGTACCTGTTTCATTAATAACATTTCATTACCTCTTCGTAAGTGGACAGTAAATTATTCTTAAAATCACAAGTCTCGCCAAATATAGGACATTTGAAAGCCTTTCTAGTAAGTTCCATTACGACAGATTTAATTCAAAGACATTTTTAAAACAATCACAAACACAACTATAAATTTAAACTTAGCTTTAATTTTGCCACTACACTGAAGATGAAGAACCTTAAAATGAATGCCATGTTACTGTATTTTTTTAAAATTTGGGTATCGGCCTACTTTGATTTTTGTTTTGAATAAAGTTCAAATAACGAAATAAACCGTACAGAAAGTCAAAGCCACCTCATTTAAAAATTTAAAAAATTGAAAAATAAAAAAAAATAAAAAAATCAATCACGGTAAATAAGTTGAAAACGTTAAAACTTTAAAGATAAATTGGAGGCAGATAAAGTCAACCCATTTCAAAAATATTTTGCATATGTCCTAAGGTGACCTCACCCAACTCGGAGCGCGAAACTGGAGACTAGATGGAGAAGTTTGTTGGGTGAGGCCCTAGTTCACACAGGACTATGGCGCCACATTAAGTAAGTAAATAAGTATGTGCTAAGGATACCATATGGCCAATTTTTAGTGCTATTAGAACTCTCAATTCTCAAAAATAATTTTTTGACCCACCCTATTAAATAGGCAGTTTCTAATCCAACGAAGCAGAGATTCGTCATACCAAAAGCACGCATTTTCGATAAAAGAGACCTTGTTGCCAAACTGTATCAAATGCTTTTGAAATATCAAGTGCATAATCTTACTGTCTTCAAAATGTAAAAATTAATTCAACTGTTCCGTTAGATAAGCCATCAAATCACCAGTATACCTATTGCTATACAAAATACAAAATGCCGGTCATTGGGAAGCTTTCGTTCTTCGGGGTAGATACGATGTGAGTGTATGCAAACCAACTGTTAAATATAAAATAATACCGATTTGATTTGGCTTCATTTCACCTTGGTTAAGATCAACTGATTAGGCCAATTTTTAAAAGTTGGCCTTTTTTGGCTTTATTTTACGACACCGTCACACATTTAATATACAGGGTGTCTGTTGGCAGATTTATTTTTTTAAATAGGACTAGAAAACCCGGCGAACTCCGTTTCGCCACCAGATGGCTTCGTTTTTTGTAACATTTCGTTTGGGGATTAAAAGATGAAGAAAAAATATTTTTTTTGTTTTATATTTGAAAAGGAAAAATTTTATTCCATTTCACAACAGTAATGAATTAATTTCGATTACAAAAATGAAGTGTAATTTAGTTGAAATTCTCTAAGTAAAAAATGAAAGTGAATCCAAAGTAAATACTGAATCGAAGCGTTACACTTGTTCGCAAAATATCCGTTTCATTGAAGTGCTCTTTGGTAAACCACATTTTTTGTTTTTTGGTCTGACGTTAACACAAACAAAGCGGGTGGTTTCCCAACTCGTGAACACGCAACGTATAGCTGTCCATGTGAAAAACAATGATTTTCTAAATTTATCCCGCAAACACTAAGCGATTGGCCTTGCGACTTGTTAATTGTCATTGCGAACTCAAGGCGAACCGGAAATTGCAATCGTTTGTAGTCAAACGGAAGATCAGTCGGAATCATTGGTATTCGAGGAATACATACATTTTCATCTGCGTACTTTCCGTTAATAATGGTTGCCGCAATCAAATTCGGCATAAATCTTTTCACCGCAAGTCGAGTACCGTTGCAAAGCCTCGGTTGATTCAAATTAGGCAATATCATAATAACTGAACCAACTTTGAGTTGCAAGTTATGTGGTGGAAATCCCGGTAACTTCAGAGAGTTCAAAAACTCCGTTGGATAATTTACTACATCATCGGGAATTGTTATGGAATCAACGGATTTGTATGTCACCAAATCGCCAGCGATTCTTGATTTAATGGTGAAATTCAGTGCGTGTACATCATTATTCTTTGCGTCGAGAATTGCTCGTTGACTAAACCAGGCATAATTCTGATAATTCTCACTAATTTTTGGGAAAACATTTTCAATAAGAGCTAATTGAGTCTACAAATCGGCAAAAGTCGTTGGTAAGAGTAATTAATCCAGTTGTCGCATCAACTGGCACTTTTCCATTTCCAACAGCTAACAATTGTTTGGAAAATTGTGCAGCACTTTGATCATGTTGAAGTTGAACTCTCATATTAGTGGTTAGCGATAATGTTTGTACGTGATGCCTTCAGGCAAGCATTCAATTCATCTGCAGGCGTTCCACGGGGAATTACTGGCAACGTCTGCCTGAAATCGCCTGCCAATATAATATCATCAATCCGCCAAAGATGTTGTTACTTCGTCGAAGATCCTTCAGTGTGAAGTTAAGGGCTTGAAGTGATTTCTTATGTGCCATTGTGCACTCATCCCAAACAATGAGCTTGGATTGCATCAACAATTTTCCCATTGCACTGGATCGGGAAATATTGCATGTTGGTGTATCAATTGTGTTTAAATTGAGTGGCAACTTAAGCGCAGAATGTGCAGTACGACCGCCATCTAGAAGAGTTGCCGCAATTCCAGATGATACTAACGCCAAAGCTATGTCACATCTTGATCGAATAGTGGCCAAAATCAATGAACTGACAAATGTTTTCCCTGTTCTTCCAGGTGCGTCCCGGAAGAATAGACCACCAGTATTATTGTCCACCGCTTGCATTAATGTTTCGTATACTTGTTTTTGCTGTTCATTCAGCAAGGGCACATTATTTCGAACGAATTTCTGCAATGTATCAACATTGTATTACAGCTCTCGATTTAATTCTTGGTTCAATGCATCGTGCAACGATCGATTTGGCGCAATCATTCCCACTTCAATCAGTAGCTTGTTTGCAATAGTCAAGCATTGATCCTCAATCAGAAATCAGTATCATTCCTTCATTGTAGATTTCATCGGTTATTTGCATGTCGGGATTATTCGTTCGAATGCGCAAGCGAAAAACACTCACTAAATTTTTTTAAAATTCGGTTTTGTATTTTTTTCTTATTATCTTTAAAACAAACGTTATTTGAAGTCGATATCTCTGACGTTTCTAAAGATATGGTTGACTAAAAAAGGTTCCCAAAAGTAAGCTTTGATTTAGAATATAGGGCTCTTGAAACCTCAAAAAATTTAAAAATTTTCAATTCCACAAAGCTAAACGGAGTTCACCGCTTTTCTGTTGAAAATTTTCCTGAATTTTGTCTGCTATAAACCTCACGGAGCCCGAGACCTTTACAACGAATGCAAAATCTTGGAAATCGGTTCGTGCGTTCTGGAGTTATAGCGTCAGGAAGGAAAACCCGACTTATTTTTATATACCTAGTAGATTATTTCAAAAAGTAATAAACGGTGAGGGGTGGCGTCATTGGAGTCAGTGATCACTGGTCAAGTGAGCATTGCGCGTTTGCCATCGTGGCATTTTTTCAAGAGTAACAATTCGTACGTAACTGCTCGTCGACAATTTTGTTGACACTTCGGTATACGACGAATAAGATGGGCTGACTGTTTAATTAATATGTTCGTGGGTGCAGAGGTTATGCGCAAATGCTTTGCTAGGAACACCTCACGGCTAGGGCCCAATCAATTATCAAGGACTCACGAAAATATTGAAGTGAATTGAAGAAAGTTTACGTTATAAAATTTACTACTTTCGATACGGAAAACGGCAGACTCACTGGGACTTCCAAGAGCGATTATTCATGAAATTTTTAAAAGGATTTTAGGTTCCATCCATTCAAAATTCATTCATCGTTTTCATCGCACAAGTGGTGCGACTGCACACACAGCTAGAGATTCGATGAATTTGCTTCGGGAAGCTTTCCCCCTAAAACTTATCAGTCGCTTTGGGGACATCTCGTGGCCACCGAGGTCCCTGACTTAACCTCAATGGGTTTTTTTTATGAGGCTAACTCAAAGAGGCAGCTTGCACCAACAATCCCCGAATTCTAGTGAACGTAGAAGAAAACATTCGTCGAGAAGTCAGAACAATTGAATCAAGTTTACTGCAGCGTGTAACGCGTAACACGAGGATCTGTTTTGAACAGTGCATGCAACATTTGGATGACACCATGTTCAAAAATTGAAATCCGCATTATTAGTAGGTATATTTTTAAAAATTTCAAATGAAACAATACCTATATATCAATTAGAAATATAACAATAGATAGATAATATAATATAGAGGTTGCAGAGAATTTGGCGTGCCTATGTCAATCTGTGATAAAGAAGCCACTGTGACTTAAAATGCCATTTTGACTTTGTGATGGAAAGTTAATGTTTTGACTATAAAATCCAGGTTTTTGAATTTTCGAAAAATTTAATTCAAATTGGAAAAAGTTATTTTTTCGGATTTAGTTAAAATTAAAAATGACAATGGCAACACTATCGTTTGGTTTTTTAAAAAGCCGTCTACCGCTCTGGATGCACCCATCCGATTTGAGCAGTTTTGTTTTCTGCGGCTTCTGCCCGGACTCTGCATTCTTTCAACAAAATTTGCTGCACTCCATGCGGCATTGGCAGCATCCAGTTCCAACTGCAGCTCCAGTTTCCACCCATCACATCATATCGTAAGGGTTTCTTTGTTGTTTATTTTTATTTTATTCATTTAAATTCTGTTTGTTCACGGAGGGTTGTACCGTACCTATAATACCTATACCTATACAGTGGGGCTGACTCGCTGGGGTTGTCGTTGATGTTATTGTATTGTTATATTCAGTCAAACAACGGTTTTGAAAATGAAAACAAAGACAAAAAAAAAATTAAGTAAAATCGCCAAACCAGCAAGAGTAATAATAATACACAAGCGAGGGCGTTAAGTTTGATGGGGTAAGGTCTAGAGGGGGGGGGGGGGGGGTGATAAAGGAACTGAGAGGGTGATATTCGGCTAGGGCTTTGAAGGGTTTTCCGTTGTTTTTTTATACTATATACTACTGAAAAATAACTGCGAAACATAACGGAGTCACATGTATACACTTGAAATGCAATTTACCGCTCATCCTGGAGCTTGCTTCTTTCTTTTTCCACAAAATGGCAATACTATGTACCTATGTGATTAAATTTAAATTAAAATTGCATTTGTAACTGTTTTGTTGGGTATAATAGCTGGAGATGGTTTGGTTTCGGTCTTTGGGGGTTCAATTGCGACCAAGTGGCTCCATCTAGTGTGGATATAATGCAATATACTATATTTTTTATTATTATTATTTTTGTGTCCCTGTGAATATTGTATCATCCGTATTTGTTGTTGCTTGTGGATCCTGATGCTATACGCTTTGCTTTGCCATGGTGGATATGCTATGCATGTTGCATATGACTGCTGTATGACTGCTTTGTGTGGTCTCATTTGGTATAGTAAGTGTGTGGTATACCATGAATGACTCTTTGGTTTTCCGGTTGGTTAGCTGAATGCACTAAGGATATGAATTATGATGATACTTACAAATATAGATAGATAGATATCGAGTGTATGAGTGTTTTGGGTTTGGGTTTGGTTGAGGGAGGGGTTGATGATATTAAACATTTGTTTGGATTTTTATTGTCATTTGGAATCTTAAATGTGAAAGTGCAGATATACTCGAATTCTTGGAAAAGAACCAAAAAGCAGTTTTTAATTTTATTCGGTGTTTTGTTTAAAGATTGTTGTATCTTTTTTGGCGATTAGAAGGAGCATACTTTTGTTACGACCCTCTCAGGCTAAACTATCCGTTTATCCTTTTTATGAAGATTTGAGTTTTGTTCAGTTTTGAGAGGTCAGTATTTTTTTTTCATTCTGTTGTTTTATCCACTAGTATCAATTTTGGTGCAAGGGACCAGTGCCCAGAAACAAGTATGTTCTTTTGTCTTACAATAATAAATACCAAAAGAGGCTAGGATGCACCCACACTGATAACTTCTCATCTTATCTGTCGGTTTGTCTGAAACGTTTGCAAAATATTAATTACAATATTTTGTGTAAGATAAAATTTGAAGTTAATATATTTTGTTATTTACAACATACTTGGGTTGAATACCATTTCCTATCAGTGTTTTTGTTGTTTTTGTAGGTTTTCGTGTTTCATAAAAATAGTTATCAAATGAATTTTTCTAAAAAAACAACTTAAAGTTAGCAACAATATTTTGCAAATGATTAAATATGATTTATTTCAATTTCAGATTTTGTACCCGAGATTTTTAGTCGAAAACTAATTTTTACCAATTTAAGTAGAACTTTTTGAAAAAAATACAGATTATATTTTTCTAAGACCATATTCTTCCGTCAAGATAAACATTTAGCGCATAACGAAATCATTTTGAAGTCAATTTCTTCATTTATTCAAGTGATATCGAGGATCGAACATCAGTTTTTACCAATTTTGTAGATTTTAATTTTTATAAAAAAAATGACGGTTGGATTTTTATAAAAAATGTACTGAAAGTTGAAAACAATATTTTTTTTAAAATAATATTTGTTAAAAGTTAATATCTTTAATTTTTCCAAGATATTTGTGTCGGAAACCTTTGGTAATGTTTTGTTTAGGTTTGTATTTTTTGTCAAGAAACTGAATTCGATTTTTTTTTTCATAATTTAACCACATGTCAAAAACGTTATTCTTTATTGCATACATTTTTTTTAATGTAAAATCATTCTTTGTTCGTAAAATATTTGAGGAAGCAAATATGTTATTCAGTTTTCGATTTATAAAAAACCTAGTTTGGTATCACGTCAAATATTTGGGGTCAGCAAAGTGTTTACTTTTCTTAAATTGCTATAGTTAAAAACTAACTTACTTTTTTGAAAGTCCTTTTTGAATCTTTCTTTGTCATTGTCTGTCTATCAACATTTATTTGAAGTCGATATCTCTACTGGTTCTTGAGATATGGATGACGAAAAAACTTCCCGAACGTACGTTCACACGCCAACACAGACATTTTTCTAAAAATCTTTGATTTAGATTCTACGAACCTTGAAACGTCAAGAAATGTCGAAATTTTTAATTTGATAAATGATAAAAACACACACCTACTGACAAAAAAAAATAAAAGGGAAAAAACTGGAATCCAATACTCGATATCGGGATCGATATTATGTATAAAACGCAGCCTTGTCTAAAGAACACTTTCGACTACATGGATGTGACACTTCAGGCCGAATTTTGTGTCTACTTTTTCAAGTTTCTTTTAGCCTATGCTGGAATTGACGTATCAATTCAAAATCTAATCACAATTTAATGCATATATATACAAACGTTCTAACTAACGTTGCTGCAGTCATTTTCACATCTTGCCGAAGCTCTTCTCTTTCAAAAATCGTATACACATCCTCCTTTTTTTTGCCATAACACCAACAGACGACACATACATACATCATGTTTCATTTGGCGAAACAAACTAAAACGCAATTTCAACATCCGCGTATTCTGCCAGCGACTGCGACTGTGACTGCTACTGCAACTATCCGCCATATAAATTATCCTCCTCAATGATGAAAATGCATCAACCTCAACTACTGTGCTCAACAGCCCCAAATCACCGTTGTCGTCCTTATCGTCGGCGTAGCCGTAGTTGGAGTCTCTCCCACGCCCATCATTTCCCACAACAAATAAACCCTTGAAGTTCCAAATCCATTTGCGAACGGGTTGGGCTGATGGGGGTGCGCGCTAATGCGACATGCAGATGACATACGCAAATTTATGTTCGAACTAATGCAGTTTTTCGACGACTACCCATCCGTTTCAAGTGTCCTGATCTATTGTCTGTTTGTCTGGTTGTCTAGTTGTCTATTTGTCTATTTGTCTATGATGCAATGCCCGGCAAAACCCGTGAGTCTGATGTAAACAGAAAATTGAGAAAGGTAGGCAGACTACAAGGATGTTGTAATGTGCCACAGCAGTGTGAGGGCGAGGAGTTTTTATTCTTTTTTCTGATTTACTAAAGTTGCGTCCATAGGTGAAGAGGTAGATTGTTACGCAAGGTGCTTTCCTATGAAGAGTCTCAATCCAAAGTTTTCAAATTAGTTTTTGTTGCTGTTGGCTTTTATTTTCTGCACATGAATTCATCATATAATAACTGTAACGAAAATGATTCTTAACCTATAGTCCTTTCTGTGCACAATATTTCCAACGAAAGAACTTAAACCTTGATTGAAGTAGGTAGTATACATACCTAGATTATTTCTGCAGAAATGCAAATATCATCGATTTATGAGTGCAGCTTGAGGTTTAAACAGAATTATTGATTCTCGTTTATCCATGATTTTTCGACCTTGGTTACTTTAGATTTTAATTTGACTTTGGCTTTTAATTCATTACAAGTTTATAAGCGATAAGGAATCATTAGATGCTACTTCACGAGTTATGGATTTGCGAACAAAACAAAAAAACGATGTTGAAATTTTAGCAAAACTTTTGCGAGTGAGTTTACGTTCTGTGTTGGTTGACAAAGATACATTGAAAAATATTCTTTACTATAATTTATAACATGATAGAAATAGCTTTCGTCAAAGCGACTATCAATTTATCAAACGTTTGTTTTGGATTTACGATGTGGGGCACATCTTTTTTATTAAATTAATGCGTGTAGAGTAAATTTTGACTACCGAAACTAAAAACAGAACCTAAGTAGTTCAGTCAAAACCTCATCGAGCTTCTTCATTGATCGCTTACATTTAGATTTTAATAAATCAACCTTTTATGAAATTTTTAATTCGTTTATAAAAGACCACTCGATACCTCAGAGGAACACGTGAATTTATCTAATTTTTCATGACTTTAGATCACAAAACACGATGATATTGATCGATGGCAGGGTTATAGAGGTTTAAGGCCAGCCGTGGTTTTTGGCGCATAGATCTGTTCTTCACAAAAGTCAAAAAAGAAAAAGTGTTACGAGACTTAGCCTAAAACAAATGAAAAGGGCTGAAATCTAACGTTACGCGTAAGTAGTGTGACCCGTAGCGCCATCCTTTCGATGGATGTGATGGCGTTGTCAACGCTGTTTTGAAATAAATAGGGTCATATCACCTCACAAGCATTCTTTCAGAAATGGGCCTCATTCAAGAAGATGACTTTTGATACAAACTAGAGCCAGTTTCAGGCTTCTACATAGTTCATTTAGCGAATAACTTATATCTATAATCCTTTACCTGTAGTTTACCACAACAAGTTTCACAAGCCCATCTCATATCCTTTTTCCTTTTTAAGCTTCCTTTCGTCGTTGCGGCTGCAAAATATTCTAAGAGTTCAGTTGAATCCTGATTTCCATCAGTCAGTGTCCTGCTCTTATTGTATTTTGTAAAAGCAACAAAATTAGGTCTTTGAGTGGTAATGCGGAATTGTGGGACGGAAGGTCCACATTTGACTTTATTTTAAAAGTTGTGACGGGCGGTCATAAACTTTATGATTGTGTGACAGATAAGTCACGATGACGGATGGTCCACACAAGGAGTAAAACATGAAAGATTTACCCATGTTCGATGAATAGTGTGACACCTTTTTCTAATTTGCTCATCACCCTAAAATTAGTATAGCTTAATGTCCAGTGCTTAAAGTGTCGGAATACACAGAAAAGTCACGTTAAGATGTGTTTTCTCTTCCCCTTAAATGGTCTGCACTAAAGTCAAAGGGTTTAGAGTCTTTAAACTTCGCTGTTTGAACTGGAGATTTTATTCGCGATTTCTCAATGATTTGTATGTTTACATTTTAGACCATTTGGATTCTACGGACAAGAACTGAACTCAGCCAAGATTTGTGGTGGCCTCTCGGATGAAGGAGGTTCGCCATGAAGATGTGAAGAAAAATAAACTAAAGTTGGTTAACAGTAAAAATAAAAAAAATATATCTAATACAACATTTGTTGAGGAAGGCGTTCGTTAGAGGTGAAAGAAGGGTATAAGGAAGAGGCAGGATCCATTATAAAAAAAAATATGTATTTTTTTCTAAAGTGAATTTTGTGGTTTTTATTTCGTTTTATTTCGTTTCGTTTGTGGTTGGCTATAAAGGGCCAAAAACTTAACCCGTTTAGGCTTTCGATCATTTTGTTTGTCTACCGGGTCCCGCGAGGCCGTATTAAATTCTTTTGTTGTTCGGGAACTTTCCCAAGGTGACCTTTCTTTGTGTCCTTTATAACACCCCCAATTGTTTTCTTTTCTTGACCCTGGCCAGTTCTTGAATTTCAAGCTTCGGAAGGGCATTCCTTAAAGATCTTGATTAATTTTTCGATATGAATATTAAAGGCCTGATTTCCCTTCTGAACGCGATGAAATTGCTCTTACATCGCTTATTTTGTGTATATATAAATCCATTAGAAAATATTCTTTAATTTTGTTTTCAATGCAAAGATCTTAAGAGTTTGTGTTATCAAAACTGTGCTTTCCAGCGCTAATTAAGACGTGCAAGAGGGGCTGCTTGTGACTGCCATTTCTACCTACCTACCTTTAAATCTATAGTAATAGGATAGGTTGACGGGCTGACGATTGGATATAGTCACATTCAGATCAATGAAGATTCATTGAACCCTGAAGTATTGAACTTAAAGAGTGATTAAACCTATTATAATGGGTTATCCATTTCGATATCTGTCAAACTAAGTTGTTAAACCAATTATTTTGTTTCAGTTTGAAGTCTGAAATTTACGAAAATGGATTGCTTAACTATCGCACAACGCATATAAATTGTTAAAACCTACTACAAAAATGCTGATTCTGCCACAGCCACATATCGTGCTTTAAGAGGAGATTATGGTTTACATAATCCAACAACTACGCAAGCAATTGGCAAAATAGTTACAAATATCGTAAAGCCTGTGCATCATCGTTTCGTTCGTACCACTGAACATATCGCTGCTGTAAGTGAAAGTATTGCCGAAAACCCTAAAGTGTCGATTCCTTGTCGTTCTCAAGTATTAGGACTGTCGTACGGCACAATATGGCCTATCTTGCATTTTTTGATTTACCTCCTATCGACTAGCCACCAAGATCATGCGATTTGACACCGCTGGCTAGGATATCACCCAATATGTGTCAAAAAGTGGGCAAAAATTACCTCAAAAGAATCGATGTTTGAAACAGTTCGCGTGGTGGTCAAAGTCAACATTCAGACTTTATAATAAAAAAAAACAGGCTGGGATGCGACCCACACTGATAACTTCCCATCCCGTCTGTCGATTTGTCTTGCTTAAAAGTCGTGAACCAATTTTTACCAATGTTAGTAGCATTTCCTAAAAGTTTTCATTTTTACTATTTTTTGTAGATTTTAATTTTGTATGAAAAAACTGACTGTTAGATTTTTATAAAAAAATTACTAAATATTGAAAACAATGTTTTTTATAAAATAAAATTAATTTGAAGCCTATATCTTAAATTTTTGAAAAGATATTTGAGTCGAAAATCAATTTTTACGAACTTTTATTAATTTTTTACAGGTATTTATTTTTTGTTAAAAAACTGTCAATTCGATTTTTCTTAAAATTTTACTGAATGTTGAAAACAATATTTCTCATAAGATTAAAATTAGTTTAAACCCAATATTTCAAAGTTTTGAAAAGATATTTAACTCGAAAATCAATTTTTACCTACTTTTGTAAATTTGTTTTTAGGTTTTTAATTTTTGTAAAAAAAATTGTCAATTCGATTTTTCTCAAAATTTTACCGAATGTTGAAAACAATATTTGTTAGAAGATAAAATAAATTGGAAGCCATAATCATTGAGTACTGTTTTTTTTTAGGTTTTTATATTTTATTAAAAAAAACTTTCAGTTCGATTTTTCTCAAAAATTTACCAGATGTTAAAAACGTTGTTTTTCGTTGCACAAAATTGTTTTGGAGATAAATCGGTTTTTATGTGTAAAGTTTATGAGGTGACAAAATTTTTTGTCAGTTTTTTTGATTTATAAAAGAAACCGCTAATTGGATATTTTTCCAAAAACATGTTTGTTTGGTATCACGTTAAAACATATAATATAAAATTTAATTCAAGTCTCTAGCGCTATTGGTTCGTGAAACATTTAGGGTTAACCAAAATGTTCACCCTTTCTTAAACTGCTATGGTAAAAAAACCACCAACGCAATTTTCTTGAGAGCCCTTTCTGCATCATTATCTGTATAACAAAATTTATTTGAAGTCGATATCTCTTCTGGTTCTTGAGCTATGGACGACGAAAAAAAACGTCGCAAACGTACGGATGTACAGACGTACCGGATGTACGAACGTACGTACACACGCATGCACAGACATCTTTTTAAAAATCTTTTATTTCGACTCTAGGGACCTTGAAACATCGAGAAATGTCAAAATTTTCAATTCAACAAATCAGACCCATTACAATAACTTCCTATGGGAAGCTAAAAATATCATGAACAAAAATATTTAATATGTGTTTTATTTATGGGCTGTTTGGTCTTAGCCATATAGAGACTTTGGTGAAGAAGCGTCTACCTAAGAATGAATGTGTTTCTAGTGTGGCATAATTCGGAGTAGAGGAATAGAAGTGGTCTGTGTTTACTTGTTCTTCCTCACCACTGCATCCTCTGCACATGGAAAAACCGATATCCGGGTATGTACCTTACACCGTTGTATATTAAAGTTCGTAGAACTAAAAAGACATACTTTTTTTTAATAGTCTAATACAAATAAATGCTTGTAGCATAAGTTTTAGTTTTAAATGCTCTTGTTTTTTTTTTTAATTTTAAGTTACGACACATCCGTATATTTTTATTGATACACAAATTCTACAAACATCTGCTTGCTTTGTGAATCGTAGTGCCGTTTTCATGTTTATTTTTTATAAGCTATCAATATTCAATCAACAACAATATTGTTTTCATTGATTGGATTATAACAAAACTTTTGTAGTATCACAAATCTAAAGAGCCCGATGATGGTGATCCCAAGGCATAACTCTATTTATGAACCTTGAAACAGCCCTCTTCCATTATACAGATCTTCAAATTTCAAAAATGAAAATGCAATTCCCATCGTTGCTGTTGTTAATATTCCAATTTCCCCTCATCACTTATTATTGTTGTCAATTTGTATGTTTTGTTTTGTTTCCTTGTTGTCCTTGGTGTAATAGCGAACGTGTCGTCTTCATCCCTGCACAGCACTTTCCTCTGCTCCCGCCTCCAAATAACCAAATTCATATTTGAATATTATGTTTTCGCAATATACTCGTACACTTTTCTAGCTGTATTCATCTATCCGCATCTATAGTGAAAAACGCTATACCTATACAACAAAACAAAAAGGAGTAGAAATAGTCTCACATGCAATTTGTCGCGTCCCATTTTATTGTCTCCTTGATACCAATAAAAGTCTCATCGTGCTACACTCTATACTCTCTCTGACAAACAGATGCACATAAACCACCCCCACTACCATTACCACCCCCACCCATATATTCCAATCAATGGGTGACATTTTTGTTTCATTCTTTTCTTTTTTCCGATGAAAATAAAAATTCAAATGGAAATTCAATTTGGAATCCTGCTGACGAAGAATGTGTTTTTCTTGGCACAAATAAAAAAGTCGAGGATAGAGAACTGAAAAACGTGATTAAGCGAAAAAGGGTGAAGTGCAATGATGGGGCTTATATGTATTGTAGGTACAACGGGGGCAGAACGATGTAACTTTTTGTTGAGTCAAAGTTGTGGGGGTAGGGGGAGGGAAGTTAATTCTTTTTTCACTCAGCTTTCATTTGACATTTTGTCAATTTTAATATTTTTTTTTCTTGTAACAAAATACCAGCGTAGCATTATGAATTTCTTATGAGCCCTTACAAAATTTTCTTTCTCAATATTTTATCCTACATAATATGTAGGGTAGGTATTTGCCTACACACAAAATATTCCTTTATTAACTTATCCGACACGCAAGTCCTTTTGAGAAGTTTGCCATTTTATATTCGAAAATCGCTTAAAAGACGTTAACTCTGGCTTTCAAATCAATTGAACGTGTCTGATTACGGCGCCAATGTTCCTTACTACCTACCTACCCACTCATAACCCCTAACCAAACTACCTTTCTGGTGTTTCCATTCACTTTAAGCCATATCAGGAAGTGAGGACATGTCTCAAACACACAAAGGACACAACACGTCTGTAGGGAATTAATGTGTCAGTGCTTTTAGTGTAATGTTACCACTGTCGTTTTGTATGTCTTTTCGATTTGTTTTCTTTTTTGTTCTTTCTGCAAACTCACTTATACTGGCATTGCTTCATTTTTACCTGATGACTCATATGTACGTAGGTATATGTATATGTATATGTATATGTATATGTATATGTTGCTCTTCTATCTTCAATGCGAATATCCTTTCAAATCCTCTGGCAATTTACCTAGAAAGTTGATGACTAGAAGGACTTTACGCCACATTCAAAGCTGATCCTTGTCAATGACGACGACGACATCGACAATAACAACGAAAACGACGATGACGATGACGATGTTCGACTACAAATACGACATCATCGACGATGACTATGGCTATGACGACGACGAAGAACGGTAATGAAGTAAGCAATCATTTTTTTGCCTTCTGATTGTACCTATCTTGGGTGCATTTTGCACTCAAATCTACCTATGCTCAGTTCATCCTTCATCCATATCGGTGAATTGGGATTTTGAATGCGAGTGCAAGGAGTTAAAAAACAAAAATAAAAAATTAGGACTTAAGGGAAAGTGGAATCAAAATAAATTGTTTGATTCCTTTGAGGGTCGACGAGGACAAAATAGTTTTGGGAGGAGTGTTTGATGATGCAGGGTGTAATTTTAAGATGGATTATGCTGCTGAAAGTTGCGGGAGCTATAACTGTGGCAGGAAGTTATTTTTAAAAAAAGAATTGGAAGTTCTTAAACTTTGATACTTAAATTGTGAAATAAAAAGGTTGTATTCTCAATAGTTTGGAAGTTTTTATGATCTGCAAGGAATCTTGGGAGTCTTAAAATTTTACAATTTAAAAGAAAGGATCTTACATGAATGACATTTTTTTTAAATAAAGGGCTAATCAATTTCTATATTTTTTGATGAAATACGGATTTTGAAACATACATTTAAAATTGCCACGATAAAAAACGAAAAGAATGTATTACTCACACTTATTTAATTTCAAAAACTGTAACTGAGTTTAAATTCTAAAAGTTTTAAGTTTGTAAAGAGGCAGTACATTTAATTAATTTAAGTTTTTGGATCAGAAATTTGTTTACAACTTAGTAGTCAATATGACAACTTCGGTAGTCAATATGACAACTTTGGTTACAAGAAATTGAAACTACGGTTGTGATATTGACTAGCGAGGTAGTCAATACGACAATTGCGGTAGTCTATAAGATAACTGTGGTAGTCAATATGACAACTATAGCCAATAGCCAATAGGTAGTCCATATGAAAATCGAAATCTAATTCGACTACGGGATAGTTTTCGATATTGATATTGACTGCCGTTCTATTGACTACTTTTAATGTCATATTGACTACCGAAATTGGCAATCGAAAATTGTTCTATTGACTATCCAGTACACAATTTTTTAAAATAAGGTTGTCATATAGACTATTTTGGTAATCAATGCGATGATTTTGCCAAAATTCACGTTGACTATTGACGATTGTTAATACGACGACTTTTTTGTTTTGTCTTGTGAAACCATAGAACGAGATAAAACCAAAGACACCATCGAAACACTTAAGTAAAATTTAGAAATTGTCTGTCATAAGCTTTTGTTACTCAATCTGGTGTTTCCCAGAGGGATGCCAAATTTGAGCTATTCCGTACATCTTGGTCTATTAAGACATTAACGTCATGTTCGCGCTCAAGTGAGATTCTCATTTTTGCTGATGACGTAAGGTTTTTCCAAATAACAAAGTCCATTTCATGATCGTACTCTGAAAGGTCGATTCTTACTGCGATCGAGAAACATAAATGGGTAGAAAGTCCGATCAGTCACTAGAAATCAAATCTTATTGATTATTAAAATTATATAAGAGAACTATGTACATGCATCTAATTTCCTTTAGACTTTTTATATTTCTGCAGATCTCTACGTAGCTGAACTAGATGATCAGATAACGATGCTTGAATTTCAAATGAGTCTACAAAAAAATGCAAAAGAATAAAGCAATTATAGTTGTTGATAGAATTCCTATTGAATTTTTTAAATTTGCTAAACCCTATTTTCTTACAAATCTTCTGACATTTTTTTAATAAACTTATAAATAAAGAAAAAGTTCCACAGTCGTTTTTGAAGTCTATAATTTGTGCAATATTTAGAAAGGGTGACTGTACTCTTTCGGAATACGGCTTTGAGAAAAATATTTAGCAATATTTTATACCATATTTTATATATAGTTGGAAGAAAAAATAACTTTCTTAGCTAAACTCAAGCTGTATTTCTTATAGGTCAAGCAACGGTGGATCAGATATTTGTTCTTCTATATGCAATCATCATGTCTGAATTTTTTGACATTACAACAGTTGTTCCACAATTCAGTTTTATTTGCCTTATTCATTGATTATGCAGCCAAAATCTTAGTGGTGGAGTGAGGGCGGGTGATAAATTTATTAGGATGCTGCTATACGCAGACGACTGGTTTTACTTGCTGAATCCTTCCTATTGCAACCTATGGAATCTACAAAATTAATCGCATAACCTTGGGTGGCCAGGTGATATTACCACGACGAGAAATTACGCAGCCAGGAAATTACTCTTACAATGAAACCACATATTTTCCAAGTCATATTCTTCAATAAAGCTTTTCCATCTGTCCTATTCTACTGGTCTCTTTCCGAGTGGATGGAAAACTGCATTTGTCCTAAAAAAGGCGAACTCTCCTCCCCCTCAAACTATCTCCCAATTGTACTTACGTCCCTTCTTTCCAAGGTCATGGAAACGCTGATCAATTTTCAGTTTAAAAAATATCTTGAAGAACGGAAACTTCTTAATGACCGGCAGTATTGCTTTTGTCCAGCCTGTCCCTAAAAAAGGCGAACTCTCCTCCCCCTCTAACTATCTCCCAATTGCACTTACGTCCCTTCTTTCTAAGGTCATGGAAACGCTGATCAATTTTCATGGTGATCTCACCGAACATTGGAACAAATTTCACCGAACATTGGAACAAATCTTAACATCGTTTTGGAGAAAGTAAGATTATTGCACTTGATATGTAGGGAAATCACTTTGGTCAAACAAAATTATATTTAATATTAATATAAGAATAGGATAAAATATATCCTACCATAAAATAAAACTCGTCTACTAACACTGTCAATATTCGAAATTTAGTAAAAGCGATGGAAAAGCAATTTTCGTATGTACAACGAATTAAATAAATGTAAGGAATAGTGATACCGCAGCGGAACGTCAGGAAACGGACTTCTGCAGTGCAGGTAAATCGTACGTTTTACACGGAATTCTAAGCTCTCATAATCTTTTGATGAAACAAGAATTAAGAACAGTGATCAGCGCGATTAGGTTTAGTTGGCGCATAATTCGTGAACGAGAAGGACATAAGCTCAAAAAGTCCTAAAGTTAGTATTTTTTTTTTATACCGTGGCTCGAGTGCAAAGATATAATTAGATCTTTAATACGTTTCGGCACAAGATTAAACAAATAAATTGTGAAATATTTCTTTCACCTGCACGAAAGAATAATAGGTTGTTAAATTCAATCTATATATAAAAATCTACAGTCAAGTGAAAGTGGCCTAAGCTAGACGATATTGTTAAAAGTTTAACTGGTGTCAGAATTAAACCACGTGACGCTATAGTCCGGTTAGCATTTAATTAAAGCTGGTGAAATTCCACTTAAGATAACAGCAAGAGGCGCCAGTTGAACTTATTTGGTTTGACACCCGAAGCGCCAACGAGAAGAGCCACGCGGGTAGGAAGAATTATATCCAACCTAACTAACCTATGTATATGTAACCATTTGGTTCGATCAATAGCCACTTCACCTAAGTTCGGAACAAAACGACACACTAGAGAATCCCATATACCGACTTAATTGAGAAAGCAGCAACAACATATATTAAGAGAAATTTTTTAACTAGAACAAAGAAAAAACGCTCCAAAACATCAATTCCCCTCTCCTGAATTCCAGTCACTTTCCAATATTATAACCCCCCTCCCCCACCAAAATCTAAAGAGAAGAACATCTGTGAAAAGAAATAACTAAAATTCAAGCTAAGTATTATTCCAATAGACCGGAATCGAGAGTGCAAATATAAATAAATATAATTTTTAAATTTGACAGAAAATTAAAATCTACCGAATCCAGTAAAAACCGTGCACAGTTTTCACCAGGAGTCGCAGCCGTAAGTTCAATAAAGGAACAAAGTAAGTAAATGTAAAACTACTTTATAAAAAAAAAAAAATCATATTTTTATTATATTTGTAACCAGTGAAGTTTATAGAAGCAAAAAAAAAAAAAAATAATAACTAAGACAGAAGTTATATCTTTAAAAACATATCTCATCTCTTTAAAATTTTGTTTCCTATCCGTATCCTACTCAGTTAATGAAACCACGTCTTTCACTTAACACATAAGGATAATTGAAAAAGAATTATATTGTACGAATCTACTTTACCATAAACTTATTAAATTGAAGTTTTTTAATGGAATTTTCATGCAGTATGAATTTTTTTTATGGCAGTTTTTGGTTTCTAAAGACCCTACAATTATCGATGTTCCAGGTTTAGTAAGTTTGAATTGTTTTGTCTGATAAATTTTTGGTATAGATTATAATAATATGAAGAAGTTTTGAGTAACAAAAATAAGGATGTGAGATCGAGAGAAGGTGATTGAGACTTTCAGCGAGATAATGTAAGTAAGCAAGTTTTAATTCATTTTAGGGGTTATTGTCGTATAAGGAGTCCTGGCAATAACCATAGGTACGTCTCAATACGAATTATTTTTTTTTTTATTGATGACGTGAGGGGAGGGTATAAGGCTCAGGGAACACTACCACCTATGTTCTCAACTAGTATGACGATCTTTTCTTTGAGTAATCAAAATTCGGGTTCCACAACTCTTAATACAATATAATATATTTCTCGAATGACAGCTTCGAATGTTAAGGCCTGAAACAAAAACGTAACACCGTCCATTTTCGGCAACAAGATCCCACCCCGTCGACGAGCTAGGACGAGCGTGTGCTAGCAGGCCTACCCGTTGCTAAAGGAAGTGGACAACCCTTTCATTGCCGTTCTTGAATGGTCTGAACGACCTGTAGCGGTTGGATTCAAAACAAGTTCAGGTGTGAAAGGGAACATATGCCAGAGTGAATCAAATCATAGAAAGGTGTTTATAGTTATTTTGTCTTTAATTTCTATTCAACAACGCGACTGGTATCCAGGCAGATATGGAAAATTCGATACTTTGTAAAAAGGTTCACTCGGGCGTATACTTGTTATTTTCATAGAAGGAATAGAATGGATTTTATTCTAATAGAAAACCATGAAATTAAAGTATATAATAATTAGTTCGTTACAGGTGGCGCCCAACGTATGGCCCGAATGATTACTCTTATGATTAGATGTTTATATTTCTTGTGTCTTTGAATTATATGCCAGAATTAGTAGGCAAACAAATGTTACATTTTCTATAATTTTAGTAATTGTTATCCGGAAAGTAAAGATTAATTTTAATCAACTTTTGTCAGTTGTAATGATTATTTATGAATCTTAGAAACAATATTTAAGTGAATTCTGGACTTTATCAGTTCGGTGTCCAACATAAGAACGACAAATTCGTTTTATGGGTTAGTAGCATAGAATGATAAGGACAGGCATTTCACGAAAATCCGTTTTTTTTACCTAATTCATAGTACTCAAATAAATAAGTTTTGTCCGATGGATAAGTTGACTTTTTCCTGATCCAGGTCTGAAGCAAGATTGTTTATTTTCGAGGAAATTTAAAAGCAAACTAGTTCATTAAAAGTAATAAAACGATTTTTGTTTTATAATCAATTAAAAGAATGGCAATATTGATATCCGGTAGGTTAAAGTAAAGTAAATAAATTGACTTACGCTGACGTAACACTACACCATCCTTTTTATCCTAGTTATTAAAGGATTCACAATTGAACAACAAATCCATCCCAAAATATGTCATACATTTGTTAAATTAATTTTTTTTTGGTCGTTGAAGGTTCTTAATCTTCACTCTTAACTCACATCCTTGGTAAATACATGAAGGATTAATCTAAATACATTATTAAGAAGAATTTGTTTAGGAATTTGAAATATTTTTTTTGTTTTTTTTTTGTAAATTTCGGAATTAAGTTTATTAGAATTTATTTTTATATACTGTTTTTTTTTTTTTGTTTATTTGAATTTTGTATGCTGAACGTATATATTTTTTTTTTGATGTCTGGAAGAGGTCGTGGTCGCTCCACAAAAAGAAGTTATTATAACTTCAAGAGAACTAGTAGTTCCATTAGAATGAGGAGTCAACCAGTTTTAGATAATATGGCGGAGGCAAACGATTCAATCGTCAGAAGTGAGCAGGTAGAAAATAATGTTGAAGATAGTAGTTTGGCAGGTCCAAGTAACGTAGATGAAGTTATTGATCCACGAGAGGAGAGTGGAAATATAAACGATGTAAACGTTTCCAAGGACGCAGAACAATTCGAAAACTACATAAAAGAAGTGGTTTCAGCTACTGTAGGTCTCAAACGCACTGAAGATCAACGCTTCTTGCAAGAAAAATTAGCTGAAAACCAAGCTTTTGTGATGGAAAGAGTTGAAGCACTCTTTCGTACTCTCACAGGTACTGCTCAAAATCAACAATCATCAGTGAATAATATAGGAAATAATAATCACAATATAGCAAATAACCAAACTGAACTAGAAGCACCACAGGTAACAGCTAGTGTTAATCAGAGACGCCATGATCCAAATGAAATTGTTCATCCAGTCAATATGACTCGCGGATCGAACGTTGACAATTTTCTCGCCCAATTGAGTAGTATGAATCTTCAGGATTCACCTTCTCCTTCAAACAATCCGAATCCGAATACAGCTCCTTCTCCCTCTTATTCTCTTATCAGATCTCCAAATTATGAGAAATGGGGAATTAAATTTGACAACAAAAAGATGACCATCGATGAGTTCTTGTTTCGATTAGAAAGAATTAAAAATAGTTATAACGCAACCTGGCCGGATGTCATTTCGAATTTTCATCACTTTGTAAGTGGAAACGTTGAAACATGGTTCTGGACGTTTATAAAAAGTAATCCTAGAGTAACTTGGACAACTCTCAGAGTAGCCCTCCTGGAGCAATATCGTAGTTTAGAGACAGACACAGAGCTGTCAAGAAAAATGTCCGATCGGAAGCAACTTCCAAACGAGAGCTTTGATGATTTTTATGACGATTTGATTCAACTCAATTCCAGGTTGAGAAGTCCCAAACCTACTAAAGAAATCATAGAGCTTATTAAACTTAACGTTAAAAGAAGAATAGGGGAACTTCTTATAACATTTAGTACCCATAGTCTTGCGGAAATGGTTTACGTCTGTAGAACCATAGAAAAATTCTTGAACGGAAATGAAAGAGCAACGACTAAGTTCAATCAAACGGTGCCAAATATCCCTAACCGTCGAGTAGTTAATGAAATTGAAATGTTATCTGAATTGCCGTCTTCTTCGAATTTAGCGCATGTGGATGCATTCAATAAGAATCCTAACACAGTTTCATGCTGGAACTGTAAGAGCGTGGGTCATACCTTTCGCAAATGTCCTGATTCACGCCGCAATCTATTTTGTTTTAGATGTGGCCTTGAGAATGTGATAACTCCCAATTGTGAAAAATGTTCGGGAAACCGCCAAAAGAGCAATCCTACAACCGGGGAGAGTTGCTCGAAGGACACAAACCCGGAATTGCCCAGAAATTAGAAAATCCTAATAAATTCAACATACTCAAACGCCCAGATGACAAAGTTACTACAAACATGGTAATGGAAAACAAAACCCCACTTAAAAGAAAATCTCTTCATGAACGCCAGTTAGAATACTTTAAAGCCCGAGAAAGAATCTTTGCAAAACCTCTAACATCAAATCGAATTCAAAGGGTAAGAGAAAAACACAATAAAAAGAAAAGCTTACACAAGGTAGTATCTTCAGCTATAGTAAATATGTCTTTAGAAGATCCTCGTCCATACCTGACCGTAAAAATTTTTGGAACAGAATGGTTTGGTCTTCTTGATTCAGGAGCGAGTATAAGTTGTCTAGGCATCGGATTCTTAGAATATCTTAAGGAAAATAAAATCTATATATATAAAAATGAATTGCTGTTCGTTAGTCTCACTAAAACTCGAGAACGGCTGAACGGATTTATCTTATCTTAGTCTTGAAATATTCGTGGAGGTCTAGGGAAGGTTTAAAAGGTGAGAAAAAATCGAATAATTTCCGGGAAAACCCTAAAAACAACCCTTTTCTATTTCCCTTACAAACGTTTTCTAGAGTCAATTTGAACTTTATTGCTATTCAATAAAGTTCATATTAAATTTTAATCACTCACTGTTGTCTAAGCAATTTAGGTGTGTTCCTAACGTCAAAAAGTCAATTTGCAATTTATTACCGCTGCATACAGTTCAAATTCAATTATATTTATGAAAATAGTCTTCGCGGTCGCTTTGGAGGATCTTATGTCGCGTTCCGAAAATAAACAAAAAGGAATCGCGAACGCGACAAAAAATATAATAAACTATTAGTAGTACTGATTTCCAATTAATTTGGTCGGCCTCGCGAAACTTAATTTTAGCTAACTTCAGTTGTAACTGTATCAGATTATTTTTTTAAGTTTGACAAATCTTAAGTTTTGTCACAAATTAAGTTTCTGAACACAACCATAATATTTGACATTAGATTTGACAACCAACTAATATGTCAATCATTCTGTAGCACTTCAGAACACGGAGATTTATGGTTAAAGGTAGAAGATATGTGTTTATTGATAGCAAATAAAGTATATTCGTGTTTGGGAATGACAGCACCCAATCGTCATATGCACGATGCATTAAACCACGAGTTGCAAAGGGAACAACAGTACGACATTGAAGCATTGGCCGAAACAGTTCGTACAAATGTTCCACAATTAAATCAACAACAAAGAATTGCGTACGACTTTTTGATAGAAGCTGTGAACAGTGGATGTGGTGGAACCGGAAAAACGTTCTTAATTTCATTGCTTTTGGCGAGGATCAGATCGCGAAATGATGTTGCTCTAGCGTTGGCTTCATCTGGAATAGCTGCGACTCTGCTAGAAGGCGGTCGAACTGCGCATTCTGCCTTGAAATTACCATTAAACATGCAAATCACCGAAACACCAATTTGCAACATCGCCAAAAATAGCGCAATGGCCAAGATCCTACAGGTATGCAAAATAATTGTTTGGGATGAATGCACAATGGCCCATAAGTGGGCACTGGAGGCGCTGGACAGAATATTGAAAGATCTTCGTGACAACCAAAATATTTTTGGTGGGGCCATGATTCTGTAATAAAGTTGCAATGGACACCTCGACCGGATTCATCACATTACATACAGATTTTTGACACATCACAGATTCAAAAGAGGAGCTTATTCAGCGTGTTTTCCCAGATATAGCGAAAAAGTTCAATAACCATAATTAGCTGGGTGAACGAGCAATATTGGCAGCGAAAAATAAAGATGTCGAGTATCTCAATGCGACCATTCAGAATTTTCTTCCAGGACAGTTGGTTTCCTTCAAATCAGTCGACACCGTTATGAACCTGGATGACGTAGCCAACTATCCCACGGAGTTTTTAAATTCACTGGAATTGCCTGGACTACCACCTCACAATTTGCAGTAGGATCACCATGCTGCGTAACATTAATCAACCTAAACTATGCAATGGAACAAGACTGGCTGTGAAAAAGCTGATGAATAACGCCATTGAGGCAACAATCATAAAAGGAAAATACAAAGGAGCGGGTGTCTTGACCCCGCGAATACTGATGATTCCAACGGATTTACCATTCGATTTTAAAAGCTTACAATTTCCAGTACGTCTGGCCTTTCCGATGACAATAAATAAAACGCAAGGACAGTCTTTAGAAGTTTGCGGAATCAACTTGGAGTTTCCCTGTTTCGCGCATGACAATTATACGTCGCGTGTTCGCGCGTCGGAAAACCGTCTTCTTTGTTTATTAACGCACCACAAAACAAAACAAAAAATATAGTTTATGAGAAAGCTTTAAATTGATTAACAAACTGTATCATAACAGTGTTTGTCTGTTAATAAAAATTTAAACCTTATAAATAGCCAGTATTTCAGGAAAACTGTTTTTTTAAGTAAGCAACATGATGTGTCGAAAAGAATAATACAACTTCATGCTGCATTTAAAAAATTCTTTTTTGTTCTAAATGTTTATTTTGTTTTGAAAAACAAAGTTTAGGTCTTTTATCTATCGATTGAGGCAATACGAAGTCTGCCGGGTCAGCTAGTACCTTATAAAAACTTTTCATCCTCGTTAGCTACAGCTGATGGCCAAAAACAAAGCATAGTGGGAATGATAACGACACCAGTTTTATATAAAGGGATCATAAAAGATATAAATTTTTTCATTGTTCCGTCTTTAATACAAAAGTTGTATTTAGGCGTAGATTTTTGGCGGAGTTTTCAACTCGCCCCCAACGTTATTTCTGAAATCTCTTTAGGAAACAAAATAAATAGCAACGAATGTGACTTGACACACCAAGAGTCAACGGCTTTACTTGAAACGATAAAATTGTTTCCTTCTTTCTTAACGAAAGGATTAGGAAAAACTATGTTAATGGAACATGTGATAGACACCGGCGATGCGACTCCGATCAAACAGAGGCATTATCCTGTATCTCCAGCGGTACAAGCCTTGATGTATGCGGAATTGGATCGCATGATTTCTTTGGATATCATTGAAGAAAGCTCCAGCCCATGGAGTTCACCAGTGGTTCTGGTACGGAAACCAGGGAAAAACCGCTTATGTCTGGACTTTCGAAAAGTGAATCAGGTGACTAAGAAAAATGCGAATCCAATTGCGCATATAGAGGGATTGTTAGCACGTTTTTCAGACCCACACTTTATTTCAAGTGTGGATCTGAAAGATGCGTACTGGCAGATACCGTTGGAGAAAGGTTCACGGGAAAAAACCGCCTTTACCGTACCTGGACGTCCACTTTACCAGTTTAAAGTCATGCCGTTCGGCCTTTCAAATGCAGCCCAGAGTTTAACTTGCTTAATGCACCAGGTTATTCCTCATGAATTAAGAGAACAAGTTTTTGTATATTTAGATGACTTATTAGTGTTTTCACATACTTTCGAAGAACATCTAAAAATCTTGAAAATTATTGCTAAAAGACTTACTGAGGCTGGGCTAACTATAAATGTAGAAAAATCGAGATTTTGTCGAAAAGAACTTCCGTACTTAGGGTATATAGTAGGCCAGGGAGGTATTAAAGCAGATCCCGGGAAAATAGCTGCGATATTAGATTTTCCAGTGCCTAAAACATCCCGACAAGTGAGAAGATTTTTAGGTATGGCCGGATGGTACAGGAGATTTGTGAAAGACTTCTCAACTCTAGCCACTCCCTTAACTAATACCTTAAAGAAAAATCTAAAATTTAAATTTGACGAAGAAGCGATTGAGTCTTTCAACAAGATTAAAAAGGAATTAACTACAACGCCTGTTCTTGTTAACCCGGATTTTAAAAAACAATTCATCATTCTTTGTGACGCTTCGGCTACAGGAATTAGATGTGTTCTTTGCCAAGAAGATCAAGAAGGGACCGAGCGTCCAATTTATTACTATTCCCAAAAACTCAATGCCGCACAACGCAACTACTCGGTGACGAAACGAGAATGTCTGGCAGCAGTAAAAGGGATACAAAAGTTTAGGCCATACGTTGAGGGATATAGGTTCAAAGTTATTACAGACCATTCAAGTTTAAAGTGGCTAATGAGTCTCAAAGATCCTACAGGCAGGTTAGCTCGTTGGAGTTTAAAGCTCCAAGGATTCGACTTTGAAATTGAGCACCGAAAAGGAACCTTAAACGTTGTCCCAGATGCTCTTTCGAGAGTATATCAGATAGACTCAGTCCAGTTGCAGAATGAAGCACCTACACTCAAAGATATAGATCCTAACGAGGTGCCTTACGTTGATTTAGAAGATATTAGTTTTAAAGCAGAAGAGTATACTCAACTAATAAAACATATTGAGGAAAACCTAGATCAGCTTCCAGACTTACAGATCTCCAATGGTTATGTGTATAAAAAGGTAAAATTTTATACAGGAATTCCTATACAAGACGATTTGGTTTGGAAACTCTGGATTCCAACAGCAATGACCGACCGTCTGGTTTCTTTGGCACATTGTCCACCACGAGCTTCCCATGGAGGTTTAACAAAAACCTTGTACCGTCTTAGACAACAATGTTTCTGGCCAAGTATGGCTACCCAGGTCAAAAATTTTATTGCTAATTGTGAGGTTTGTAAGATGACGAAAGCGCCGAATGTGACCTTGAGAGCGAAAATGGGAAAAGCCTTCTCGGTGGAAAGACCCTTTCAACATCTTTATATTGATTTTATTGGACCCTACCCACGGTCAAGAAGTGGTAACACCCAAATCGTTATAGTCCTTGACCAGTTGACTAAATTTGTCCTGATTAAGGCACTGAAAAGAGCTACAACAGACACGGTGTTAAAGTTTTTACTAGAGGATGTATTTCTCATTTTTGGTGTGCCAGAAAGCATTCTTTCCGACAATGGAACCCAATTCATTAGTCGGGAGTTCTCACAAATGGTAAACAATTTTGGTATAAAGCATTATAGAACAGCCGTCTATTCTCCTCAAGCCAACGCCAGCGAGCGGGTGAATAGATCTATTCTAGCGGCAATTCGTTCATACATAAATCCAAATCAGTCTAATTGGGATGCCTATCTATCATCTATCAGTAGCGCTCTACGGACAACCGTACATTCTGTTTTGGGAATGTCACCCTATGAAGCACTCTTTGGGCAACGAATGATTGAACATGGAGCCGATTACAAGCTTCTTAGAGATTTAAGTGGCTTAAATAATTCAGAGATAGATTGGCTTCCAAAAACTGCGAAGATGAATATACTACATTCATATCTGAAAAATGCCTTAGAAAAAGCTCATGAATCGTATGAAAAAACTTACAATTTAAGGAGTAGAATTGTGACGTATAGAGTAGGTGATCAATTGTATAAAAGAAATTTCATTTTAAGTGACGCATCAAAGAAGTTAAATGCCAAACTTTGTCCTAAATTTATAAGGGTAAAGGTGAAGAAAGTCCTGGGAAATAATTTATACGAAGTAATCGATTCCAAGGGTTATACTTCGGTCACACATTCTAAAGATTTAAAGAAATAAAATTAACTATATTTTTATTAACCCGGCCAACTCAGCTGTGCATGAGAACATTTTTTTTGATGTAAAACAATTCCTCTTCTTATTCTTTTAACTCAGTTGACTTCGTAAAAATAATAAGTTGTGTAGGGAAATCACTTTGGTCAAACAAAATTATATTTAATATTAATATAAGAATAGGATAAAATATATCCTACCATAAAATAAAACTCGTCTACTAACACTGTCAATATTCGAAATTTAGTAAAAGCGATGGAAAAGCAATTTTCGTATGTACAACGAATTAAATAAATGTAAGGAATAGTGATACCGCAGCGGAACGTCAGGAAACGGACTTCTGCAGTGCAGGTAAATCGTACGTTTTACACGGAATTCTAAGCTCTCATAATCTTTTGATGAAACAAGAATTAAGAACAGTGATCAGCGCGATTAGGTTTAGTTGGCGCATAATTCGTGAACGAGAAGGACATAAGCTCAAAAAGTCCTAAAGTTAGTATTTTTTTTTTATACCGTGGCTCGAGTGCAAAGATATAATTAGATCTTTAATACGTTTCGGCACAAGATTAAACAAATAAATTGTGAAATATTTCTTTCACCTGCACGAAAGAATAATAGGTTGTTAAATTCAATCTATATATAAAAATCTACAGTCAAGTGAAAGTGGCCTAAGCTAGACGATATTGTTAAAAGTTTAACTGGTGTCAGAATTAAACCACGTGACGCTATAGTCCGGTTAGCATTTAATTAAAGCTGGTGAAATTCCACTTAAGATAACAGCAAGAGGCGCCAGTTGAACTTATTTGGTTTGACACCCGAAGCGCCAACGAGAAGAGCCACGCGGGTAGGAAGAATTATATCCAACCTAACTAACCTATGTATATGTAACCATTTGGTTCGATCAATAGCCACTTCACCTAAGTTCGGAACAAAACGACACACTAGAGAATCCCATATACCGACTTAATTGAGAAAGCAGCAACAACATATATTAAGAGAAATTTTTTAACTAGAACAAAGAAAAAACGCTCCAAAACATCAATTCCCCTCTCCTGAATTCCAGTCACTTTCCAATATTATAACCCCCCTCCCCCACCAAAATCTAAAGAGAAGAACATCTGTGAAAAGAAATAACTAAAATTCAAGCTAAGTATTATTCCAATAGACCGGAATCGAGAGTGCAAATATAAATAAATATAATTTTTAAATTTGACAGAAAATTAAAATCTACCGAATCCAGTAAAAACCGTGCACAGTTTTCACCAGGAGTCGCAGCCGTAAGTTCAATAAAGGAACAAAGTAAGTAAATGTAAAACTACTTTATAAAAAAAAAAAATCATATTTTTATTATATTTGTAACCAGTGAAGTTTATAGAAGCAAAAAAAAAAAAAAAATAATAACTAAGACAGAAGTTATATCTTTAAAAACATATCTCATCTCTTTAAAATTTTGTTTCCTATCCGTATCCTACTCAGTTAATGAAACCACGTCTTTCACTTAACACATAAGGATAATTGAAGAAGAATTATATTGTACGAATCTACTTTACCATAAACTTATTAAATTGAAGTTTTTTAATGGAATTTTCATGCAGTATGAATTTTTTTTATGGCAGTTTTTGGTTTCTAAAGACCCTACAATTATCGATGTTCCAGGTTTAGTAAGTTTGAATTGTTTTGTCTGATAAATTTTTGGTATAGATTATAATAATATGAAGAAGTTTTGAGTAACAAAAATAAGGATGTGAGATCGAGAGAAGGTGATTGAGACTTTCAGCGAGATAATGTAAGTAAGCAAGTTTTAATTCATTTTAGGGGTTATTGTCGTATAAGGAGTCCTGGCAATAACCATAGGTACGTCTCAATACGAATTATTTTTTTTTTTATTGATGACGTGAGGGGAGGGTATAAGGCTCAGGGAACACTACCACCTATGTTCTCAACTAGTATGACGATCTTTTCTTTGAGTAATCAAAATTCGGGTTCCACAACTCTTAATACAATATAATATATTTCTCGAATGACAGCTTCGAATGTTAAGGCCTGAAACAAAAACGTAACACCGTCCATTTTCGGCAACAAGATCCCACCCCGTCGACGAGCTAGGACGAGCGTGTGCTAGCAGGCCTACCCGTTACTAAAGGAAGTGGACAACCCTTTCATTGCCGTTCTTGAATGGTCTGAACGACCTGTAGCGGTTGGATTCAAAACAAGTTCAGGTGTGAAAGGGAACATATGCCAGAGTGAATCAAATCATAGAAAGGTGTTTATAGTTATTTTGTCTTTAATTTCTATTCAACAACGCGACTGGTATCCAGGCAGATATGGAAAATTCGATACTTTGTAAAAAGGTTCACTCGGGCGTATACTTGTTATTTTCATAGAAGGAATAGAATGGATTTTATTCTAATAGAAAACCATGAAATTAAAGTATATAATAATTAGTTCGTTACAGATATTTCAAAGACATTTGATAGAGTTTGGCATCAAGCTCTCTTATCGAAAATGCGTGCTTTTGGTATTGATGAATCTCTTCTTTGCTGTATAAGAAATTACCTTTCGGACCGTTCAATTCAAGTAGTATTGGACGGGTTCAAATCTGTTAGCCACAAAATAAACGCTGGTGTGCCCCAGGGCTCCGTTTTGTTATTTTAATAAATAATCTTTTGTCTGAACCTTTGAACCCACTTAATTGTTTCGCTAATGATAGTACCCTCAGCTTTTCATATTCGTTTATAGATTCTCATCCTTGTTCTTCGGATGTGGACTTGATCTTGACAGCATTGTACAATGGGTGTAAAGTGTAACCCTCCCCCAATGCCACTATCCATGAGTGGTACTTGCAACGAGTAGACTGAACACCTATCAGTCCTAGGTATGTGCATTACAAACCACTTATTGTTGAGTGATCACATATTTGACATCGCCAAAAATGCTGCTAAGTGTTTAAGTTTTCTCCGATGCAAGAAGTTTCTTACCCCTTCTAAACTGGCTTTGACAAAGCTTTTATTCATCCTCAACTCGAGTATAACTCTCATATTTTGGCTGGAGCCCCAAAAACGTACTTGAGTCTTCTGGATAGAATTGAACAAAGAGCTCTAAAAATGATAAGAGATCGCTCTCTCACCGAGATATTTTCTTCTCTTGAACATTGTTTGTCATTGTTTTATCGTTATTTTTATAAACAATGTTCTAGTGAAATAGCCATTTGAATTCCTCCCCTTAAACATTTCAACCGTAATATACCCGTACTGCTAGGAATGCCCACCAGTTTACCCTTGAGCCCAATTTCGGACGTACTGTTAAGTACAGAGATTCTTTCTTTAGCCGCACTACGAGAATGTGTACCTTTCTCAATATTCCCCACTCTTCACAATGTGCAGACATTCACAACCAATGTGCATCGGTTTCTCCTTTCTAATCCTATCCTCTTTCCCTAATTGCTCGCACTGTGTTTAATCATTATAAGGGTTATCATAGCCCCTTTAGTGCGCGCACAATATATATTAAACAAAAAAAAAATTAGGTGGCGCAAAAGTCCATTGAGAACTGAACCATTCCTGTGTGCGAGTACTGTTGTCAGGGATGGAGGGGACCTACATTTTTAAGCCGAATCCGAACGGCTTATTTGAGAAAGCACTTTTCATGACAAGAATTATTACTCTTGAAGGATTTGTCAACTCCCTTGCATGACAGTCCAACGCACTAACCATCACGCTACGGGTACTACACACAATCAAATTTAAAATTTGTCTGAGTAACTTATTTAACATTATAATTTGTTCGTATTTTATTATTGCAAAGGAATCAAAATCCATTTGACTTTTACTCTTGTCCTTGCTTCCCACGCAAGGTTTCTCGTTTCTTATTTTCCCTAAGCAAAAAACCCATGACATTAACATCATCAGTACATCTATTGTTGTTTTTTCATAATAGGAAACTTCCTTAAGCATCTTACACGACTTGTAAACCATTAACTTTCCGTGTCACTTATTAGCTTCTCTAATTTCAAAAAACATCGAATATCCCAAAGTTTTTTTCAAATTTACATTACACGATGTAAACAATCTTCTTATACTCCTATCAGCCCCAGACTGGCTGGCCTTATTCTACAAATCCCGGTATATATGTATATCTATTAGTAGTTGTTGGACGTACGAAGTATGTTGGAGTTGGAGAAAAGCCATTTTGAATGCGGCAAACAAAAGGTTAAAAAAAAATAATGAAAATCCTCCAAAAACACACACATTCAAATTACAACAAAACGAAAAATAAACTTAAAAAGTAAATCGCAAACTTAACTGCGTAGCATAGTTGTATTAGGTTAGGTATTCCCGTTATTGTAATGACCCCAAAAAAAGTATATTCATGTTATAAGCGTTCAAAATCGACTTTTCTACTGCGCTCTGCGGCAGCTAACGAAAATAGTAATTTTCTAAAACTTTTACTTCGGAGACATTCAGCAGGATCTTTTGCTCCTTCGTGTCCAAAATAAACCAACCGAAAAAGCTATTCACAAACACACACATACACGTACCTATACAAGATGTAGACAAATACTTAGACAAACAAAAACAAAAACACTCATAACGAATGTTAACTCTGAATTGAAATACTGCAGATTTTAATTAAAAACTTTTGAATCCTTCGGTACACATCTCTGAAGGACGAGCAAATAGCAAAAGGTGTACCTACCTTGGTATAAGTATCTATATGGTGAAATAAGAAGGTCGAGGTTTTTTGAATGTAACTACAACAAGTTGTTGTATATAGGTAAAAGAGTATGTAGGTTGTTTTAGGTTTATAATCTTTTTTACACAGGTAAAAGTTTATACCTCTTGTTTTTGTAATCCTAGAGAATATTTGACAGACTTTTCATCATCCCAAGGACGAAAAGGACCACATGTGTGAAAAGGCTTGAAAAGGGGCAACTTATATAACTGCAATAAGATACACCTTGCAACACTCTGATGTGATGTTGCATCATTTTCAATGAGTGTAAGAGTATGTGCTATGTGTTTCCTTCTTATGTGCGGTTTACCTTTGTTTCAGGAGGTACATTACATAGGAGTCTCCCTCTTTGGCGTATAAGCGAAGTTTTATCAAACTTTCTACTGACTTTATATCCCAAGTTAAGTCCTTTTCCCTTATGTGACTGATTTATGCATGTTAATTAACTAAATTTAATTCGTTAAGTGTGTGTTGAACGATATACATTATACAGCTCTTGTATGCGTTTTAAGGAGGTATTAGACCAGCCATAGGCTTCACAAATCTTTAATAAGATGATTGCTTTTTCCAAGAAGAGAATTATGTGTTCTAGTACATCTTTATCTTCCTTTAAGACCTAAAGGACACGCAACTAGTATATTGTCATGATATGGTACTTATGATGATGTCCAGGTATATTTATTTGTTCTTGTGTATAAACAAGGGATTTCGATAAAAAGAATAATTTCGTGAGTGATTGAAGTGATGAGCTGCTGGAGTAGCTACCTACTCACTCAACATTGAACATTCACATCAAGCCTTTTCTTATAGGTATTGTGTTTTGATATGCTTTCGTTGCAGAATCTTCAAGACGAAGTCCACACTGACGGACAAAGTCAGACAAATCCAGATAATCCCACTCCTCATCATTCGAGGACAATGTAAACGTATATTCTGTCTTTTGGAATATGCAAACATTTAGTTGGCTTTGGCTTTAGTTGATTTGTTAGAGCTAAGGTAATAGCACACGAATATAAGCAGGACTGTGTATAGTGATTTGCCTGAGTGGTTGCAGGACCACAAGCAATTTCAGCTATATCTGATGTGTACGTGCAAAGCTAAGAGTTTGGTTTTGTGTCCAAAAGGGACTATGACTCAAAGCATTTGATCCCTTCCATTTCCATCATGGTCCTCTTTTTGGTATATAAATTTATGCTACATACATGTAAGATCATATAAAACATAACTTTGCTCAATGATGTTTGAGTCTCTGATGGTTTTCCTTTTCGACAAATGAATTCGGAAGAATTTTCGAAAAACAATGAAAAGGCAATTTACTTAGCTCACTTTGTGTTTGTCTGTTTAAGGCAATGGACAATTCAAAGGACATACATCGAATTGAAAAACAGCATAATAGTAATAATGAATTGGAGCTTATACTGCATCATAACAATGACTTGAATTTCTACTTTAAGGTGAGTTTTGATCTGTGTTTGTTTCTATATTGTTAAGAAAAAATCTTTAACGTATATTGCATGCTGTGTTTGTGTGTGTGTGCTTCAATGATGCTTGTTCCTTTAGTAAATCTACACTATATGACATGAATGTCAAATTAGTAAAGCAACAGTATTAAAAAGAAGTAAAGTACCTAAATAATTTCCCTCTTTTGGTGTTCCACGTTTTCTATGTTTTTATCGATCGATTAGTAAATTAAGGAACTGCCTAGTAGGTACTTTTCCAGCCAGTTAATCGTGTAGAAAGCATAGTAAACTGGACTCTGGTGCTATAGTCCTGTATGAACTAGGGCCACACCACCCAACAAATTTGTCCCTATAGCTAGATGGCTCCAGTTTCCAAAGTTGGGTGAGGTCACTTAACATTTGTGTGCTGTACTTGCTCGAGAGAAGGCTTTACTATACTCAATTGCTTTCTTAGTCCAAAGAAACAGCGGTTAGCTTGAGTAATTCTTCTTTTGATCTCACCGCTGGTGTTGTTTTCTGCATTTATAGTTGAACAGGTAGACAAAGTCCTTAACTACCTCAAAAATACCTCTTTCGGTAGTGACGTTTTGACTAAACGTCGGTGTTGTTAGTGCTTTCTTGATGACTGGATGTACTTTGTTTTGTCCTTATTTTTGCCGCCTCTGCCTCAATACTCACAATGATGATTTCTTCCGATTAATTCAATGTCATCCGCATATGCCAGTAATTGGACAGACTTTTGAAAGATGGTTTCTCTAGTATTGACGTGGGAACATTACGCCATGTTTAGGAAAACACATTAAATAGCATCACCTTGTCTCAATCCCATTCTTACATCAAAAGGATCGTCTAAGTTGTTTCCCAATCTTTATGGAGCAGTGCAGGTCATTCTGCACATGTTGTCATATGTGGCCTTGAAATCCATGAGAAGCTTATGGGTGTCGATTTGATGCTCTTGGGTTTTTTCCAGGATGTGTCGTAATGTAAATATTTGATCAACTTTTAACTTTCCTGGTCTATAGCCACACTCATAAGGACCTTTTAGGTTGGTGATTATGCGCGTTCACATATAAGAACAGAGAAAATTTTGTAAGCGATTTTAAGGAGACTGATTTTTCTTTAGTTGGTATATAGTTTAAAGGGTCTGTTTTTTTCAGAATGGGGCAGACAATATTGAATTCCCACTCAGCTGATAATATTTTACAGATAAGTTGATGCATGCTCCTAACCATATTATCTCCACCTGCTTTGAAGAGTTCGGCATTAAAGCCATCTGCTCGAGTGGACTCGTTAGAGTTCTGCTTAGACATGGCAATTTCTACTTCTCCTACGTCGGGAAAACAAGATTGTTGGTTTTCGTCGTCTTTATTGAAAATATTATCCTGCCTGACAGTGCAATTTGATTCGCGGTAGCAGTTATGCAATCTGCAGAAGGGATCCTTAAATATCGACACAATTGACTGTGGTTCTACAAAGATGTTTCAACTTTTGTCTTTGCAGCTTTCGGTTTCAGGTTTATGGAGTTGCGAATTTTGAAGCTCTTAACACGCTTCTCATGCTTTCTCTTTTTCCTTCTGAGAAGTCGGTGTCCCCCTCTCCTCTTCCGGTTATCGATCTCGTAAGCAGCTCTCGTCCTTCTATGCAGAGCCGCTTTGAGTGCCTGTTGCTTGACTGCATTTGCCTGCCAACATTCCTCATCAAACCCGGGTTTTCTTGTTGGTAGCCCCGCTCGGTAGAGGCGGGTTCTCTGATTGCACCTTTGCAATGTTGCCACTGGTTCTCAAAACATTGTGTTGGCGGCAGAGAACTTCGAAAGTGGGACTTGTGTCTCGGTCGGAGAATTATTTTGCGATCTCTTGCAACGTTCAACGTTGTAAATCTTCTTCCAGCAGAGAGAGATGTTTTACACATGGTCAGATTCGATGTTAGCTCCTCGGAAACTTCGGGCATCCATTATGTTAGAAGCATGATCACAATATGGTCAATCTGGTTTATAACTAAAAGTTTCTTTGTAGATGTTGAGATGTGGAAAGCGCGTACTGGCTAATATGACGTTTCAACCCGCAGCAAAATCGATGAACCTGAAAATAATAACAAATCCCAAAACAATTTTAATCTCGTAGCTAGGGCACTACTCATATGTTTTGTGCAAGATGTCGAAGGACATATCCTTGGTGTTGCCATCCATCTCTTCTGGAGGGCTTGTTCGAACAACACCCGAACACCCTAACACCCTTTTAGTCACGAAGATAGAGCTCCAGCACATCTTCGATTCATTAAAGAAAAAGAAGTCAGCAAGTGTCGATGGTATACCCAGCATTGTACTACGACATTTACCTCAGGAAGCTGTGGACATTTATACCACTCTGTTTAACAACGTTCTGAATAATGCATATTATCCGGTCCGTTGGAAAACAGCTGGAAAGGACAACTCCAATCCGGCGAATCTTCGGTCGATAAGTCTGCTGCCTAGTATCAGTAAGGTATTCGAGAAGGTTATAAATAGAACTATGTCCAAGTGGGCTGAGAACAACAAAATAATTCCGGATAATCAGTTCGGCTTTAAGGCGGGACATGACACTATTCATGCTGCGTCTAAGCTTGTTTCCGATATCCAGTGGAACAAATCTAAAATACAATGTACAGGTGCTTGTCTGGTTGATTTGGAGAAGGCCTTCGACACCGTATGGTTAGAGGGTCTGTATCTAAAGTTAAACAGACTTGGCATAAGTAAACCACTGTTGTATATGCTTTATGACATGCTTAATGGTAGACGGTTTATTGTCAAAATTGGCAATGTAACATCTACCAAAATCTTTGATATTAAAAATGGTCTTCAACAGGGAGCGGTTAACTCGCCGATCTTATTCAGCATTTACACCAGTGATCTGATAGCAAGTCTGACTCAGGCAATAGCGTACGCCGACGACCTAATTGCGTACAGAACGGCCCCAAAAATTGAGATTATCAAGACCCTTTTGCAGGGTGACTTCGACAAGATTCAGCAATATTGCGATGACTGGAAGTTGAAAATCAACATTCAGAAATGCGAAACTATTCTGTTCAGGACTCCGCTGTATGGAGCCTCAAGGGATACGAGAAAGAACTGGAAAAATCTAGTGATCATCGGACCAAATCGACAGCCACTGGCGAATAAAAATGTAGTAAAGTACCTTGGCATCTTTTTGGATCAGTACTTGTATTTCGACAGACATATGAGTGCTGCTCTGGCCAGAGCTAGGGGAGCCTTTGCCCTGACAAAACGGTTGTTTTTTAGCAGCCGTCTTGACAGCAGGGTGAAGGTGATTTGCTACATGGCCCTTATCCGGCCGATGATTGCCTATGGGTGCCCGGTATGGTTCAACGTTGCCCCATCTCAAATGGAATAGATTCGGGTGTTTGCGAGACAATGTCTGCGACGTTGCCTTGGATTACACAGAACACCAGAGTCGGAGTACAAACATTACTATTCCAACCAGGTTCTATACAACAGAGCCAACATAAACATAATAGATGATTTCTTGCTGAAGCTTGGTAGAGGTCACATTGCGAGAGCGATGTCGTCGACTAACAGCTTAATTTTTGGGGCTTACTACCCCAACAATGAGTACTACGAAAGTGCACGTTCAAGTGGCAACATTCCGCCCGAAGCTTTTCTCTATTTAGACAATCGAGGGCTTATACAGGATAGGGAGGCGGTTCCGCTAATCTACCACGTCAGCCGTAAAACTGTAGATAGGCGACTCCTTTACAGTCGAGACGTCCTCGCACTGGACGGAGCCGAAAGCCTTCGGTTCAGTAGGACTGTTTCCGATAGGGACCGAAGAGATAGGGTGAGGCAGGAGAACCAGTTTTGGTGGCTTCAAATTGAGAATGTCATTTAAAGTTGTCTAGGGCGTTTGGTCTTGGCCGGCTTATATAGGTTTAAGGATTAGGTTAGGGACAGTCAGGGTGGCACCAAAAAAAATTATATATAAAAAAAAACACAAAAAAAAACACAAAACACAAAAAAAGAAAAGCATACTTTGGCTGTTCTAGTTTTTAAGTAGGTTTTAAGCAGTTTTAAGTAGTTTTAAGTAGTTTTAAGTATTTTTAAGTAGTATTATTGGTTTTGGTTAGTTTTAAGTAGATTAAGTATTATAATGGGTTTCGGTTTTTTTTTTAAGTTTTAAGTTTTATATAAAATAAAAAAGAATGATAAAGATAAGTTTTCTTTTAAATTTTCTTGGTTTTAGATTAAGTTCTTGTTATTATTTAGTATTAAAATTCTTCTTAGGCCGAAAGGCAGTAGATATAAGATAATGGATTAACTTAGAGCACCCACATAGGGTCAGTAAGATATTTTTTTTAAGTTTTTGAAATTTAAGCTAGGTTAGGTTAGGTTAGGTTGAAGTGGCTGTCCAAGATGGAAACGGACACACTTAGGCCAGTTTAATGGCCCATTGTGATACCACATGAATCTTGAGGTTTCTTCCTAAGCTCAATGGAACCAGTTTGAGTCTCTTACGAAACGTGAGAGGCTGCTTATGCCGATATGATTAAGATCGTTTAGATCGTTATAGAAGAATTCTCCTAGGTAATTCTTGCGTTTTCGAGCCAGAGCAGGGCATGTGCAGAGAAGATGAAGAACTGTTTCTTCCTCTTCCTCCTCCATACAGCTTCTGCAGAAGTCATTTGAGAATACGCCTAATCTCGTGGCGTGCTTTCCTATTAGACAGTGCTCGGTTATGACACCTATTATCGAGCTTATATGCGATCTGCTTAGAGAGAGCAAGCACCTTGAACGTTTTAAATCCAGTATTGGCCAGATGTTTTTTGTGACTTGACACGTGGTGATGTTGTTCCACCTGGTGCCTGCCCTCCTCACAGCGTCTTGCATTAGCAACAGTTTACAAGTAGCGATTGGTATGCCAATACGTGCCAAACGTGGTAGAATGGGCTGTACTGTACCGTTCCTGGCGAGTTCATCTGCCTTACAGTTACCTGGAATGTCTCTATGGCCCGGCACCCAGCAAAGGTGAATATTAAACTGTTGTGCCATCTCCATTAGAGATGATCGACAGTTCTGGACTGTTATAGAGTTTGTAGAGACAGAATCCAGAGATTTAATAGCGGCCTGACTATCTGAGAAAATACGGATATCAGATATCGATATCACGTTTTCTTTAAGCCAGGACAAGACTTCTTTTATCGCCAAAAGTTCCGCCTGGAACACGCTACAATGATCGGGAAGGCGGAATGAGAGACTTAATTTCAGTCGTTCAGAGTACACACCTCCACCAACCCCTTCTTTTGTTTTTGACCCATCTGTATAGAAGTGGATTGACTGGTCTTCCAGGAATGTCCTATCTTCCCAAAAAGATCTGGGAGGTATAGAAATCTGGAAGTTTCTATCGAATTGTAGTTGGGGGATGGTGTAGTCTGTGTGCTTTGGGATTGATTCTAAATAAGTAAGAATAACGGAGTGGCCAATGTTGTTGTTAGTCCACTGCGACGAAGCTTTGAGGCGAATAGCAGAGCTTGTTTGCTAAAAATGTCAAGAGGTGTTAGGTAGAGTAAGGTGTCCAGTGCCGCAGATGGGGTCGTGCGAAGCGATCCGCTTATACATAGGCAAGCTGAACGTTGGACTTTATTTAATTTATCTCGGTTTATACCTTTTTCTAAAGCAGTCCACCATACTGCCACACCGTACATTAAAATCTATCTGATTACCGATGTGTATAGCCAGTGCGTGATTCTGGGTTGTAAGCCCCATTTATTACCAATGGCTTTTTTGCAAGAAAAGAGAGCTACAGTAGCTTTTTTGAATCTTTCCTCTACGTTGCGTTTCCAATTTAGTTTTTATCTAAGACAAGACCCAGGTATTTAGCCTCGTATGAGAATTTTAATTGGATTCCTTTAATATGGGGAGGGTTGACAAATGGAATTTTGTATCTCCTCGAAAATAAGACCAAATCGGTTTTGTGTGGGTTAACACCCAGTCCACACCGATCAGCCCAAAGTATTAGTCTGTCTAAGGCATTTTGTAAAAGTTCTTTTAACGTGTTAAGATGCTTTCCTGAAACTGCTATAGCAACGTCGTCCGCATAGGCTATCACTCTGAAACCCTCCGCATCCAGACTAGTTAGGATTTCATTCACCACTAGGTTCCAGAGGAGAGGGGATAGAACACCACCTTGCGGTGTCCCTCTACTAACGAATCGTCTGCCAGAAGAGTTGCCCAGTTTTGAGTTAATTATTCTGCTAGTCAGCATTAAATGAATTAACTCCCGAAGCGAACTCTCTACATTTAGAGATGTTAGTGCAGATGTGATTGCAGATGTGTCCACGTTGTTAAAGGCCCCTTCGATGTCAAGGAAAGCAACCATAGTGAACTCTTTATGATGGAGGGAATATTCGACGGTGCGTACTAAGGTGTGTAACGCTGTTTCCACCGATTTACCTTTACAGTAGGCATGTTGAGACGAAGACAGAAGTCTTGTATCAATACTTGCCCTTAAATGGATATCAATCAATCTTTCGAAGGTCTTAAGAAGGAATGATGATAGACTTATAGGTCGTAGATCTTTAGGTTTGACTTGCGAGCATTTACCTGCCTTGGGTATAAAAACAACTTTAACTTCTCGCCATGCCGAGGGAACATGGACCAGGTAAAGACAGCTGGTAAAAATTGCCTCAAGGATTGGTGCAATTATATCAGAAGTCTTTTGTAGCTCGGCTGGTGTTATTCCATCTGGTCCTGCAGATTTAAATGGTTTGAAGCTGTTGAGAGCCCATTGTAGCTTGTCCCTTGTAATCAGACCTTGTGGATATGTTGTATTGGGACTTGAACGTATATAACCGTTGCAAGTCTCGGTAAGAGAACTTCCAGGAAAATGAGTATCCAATAGTAAGTTCAGCGATTCATTACTTGAATTTGTCCAGGAGCCGTCTGCATTTTTCAAGCAGCTTGGCATCGCTGGATTAGTTGAAAGAATTTTCCGTAACCTAGAGGCTTCAGAAGTTTCTTCTATCGTGCCACATAAGGATCGCCAAGAAGATCGTTTAGATTTTCTTAGTGCCTTCTTGTGAATTCTTAAGGATTCTTTGTAAGAATCCCAGTGAGAGGCTAGTCTTGCGGCTTTGGCTCGGTTGAACAGTTTCCTGCATTCTTTCCTGAGCGAGTCAAGCTCTGAGGCCCACCATTGTGGTTTCCTCTTTCCTCTTATGTGTATAAGTGGGCAAGCAATTTCTAGCGATCTGTTCATAGCTGAGGTAAGGTCATTGACTTTGTTGTCAAGTTCATTAGCGTTAGAGGAAGGACAAGATAGTCCAGGTTTTAGTGTAAACTCTGTAATGAGTTCCTGTATGAGGCCCAATCAGTTTTCCGATAATTTCGAAAAGTCAATGGACTCGGATTATCATCCACATTGATATTGAACTGGATATATCTATGATCAGAGAACGAGTGTTCTTTGGATACTTTCCAGTCCAAGATCATATGGTGTACAGTATCTGAGACAAGAGTTATGTCTAGGACTTCTTGTCGAGTTTTAGTTATGAAGGTTGGTTCATTTCCAACATTACTTACTAGGAGGTTAGTACCAAGAATATAATCAAAAAGAGACTCACCTCTTTCGTTGATATTGGTACTTCCCCATACCGTATGATGAGCGTTGACATCGCTCCCAATAATTAGGCGGATCCTTTGCCTTTCCGCTTCAGCGACGATCTTCTCCAGGGTTTTTCCAGGGAGAGGGCCAAGGTGGTCATGGCCAAGATACGCCGACACTATCCAGAAACTTCCCTTGGATGTTTCCAGCCTAGCTACGGTGGTATCTTTGTCACTGAAATGATGGAGTAAAAATACATTAATGCTACGTTTCACTAGTATGCAAGATCTAGGTTCACCTTTATCTGTCACACACAGTGTGTAGTAACCAGGAGTCCTGAGTCCACGAACAACGGATCTCACAATCCATGGCTCTTGGATCAGGACAATGTCCTCCCCGTTTCTTGCCAGCCGGAGAAGAAGTGAGGCCGAGGCCTTTACGGAGTGCTGGAGATTAATCTGTACTAACTGCAGCATTTTGGCTACAATTAGGCAGATCAACCTCCACCACGGTTTTGTTCTGATCCTCTGAGTCTGAGGATGAAGCCAAGAGTTCGTCGTTGAGGTCGTCCTCAGTCTCCATTAAGGATGGACTGTCTACGACTTTTGTAGAGCGTTGGGTAGCTATTGGAGAGGGCATGGGTGCATCGTCACCCTCGGTTAAGAGAGAAGACGATGTCCCAGGCCCACCAACCGCTAGTTCACCTTCGGTTGTTTTTAGAGGCCCGCTTTCCGCGTTAACCTCGGTTGTTCTTGGAGGCCCGCTTTCCGCGTTAACCTCATCTTTTTTATAGACTCGAATTTTAATGGTTTCGAAGCCATAGTTTATCGAGCCCTCGTTTAAGGCTAGAGGAGCCAAAGATTCCTTATTGAGTACCAAAATGGCGCTCCTATAAAGATTCTTTACCTCCTCTAGCTTGGCTATCTTGCAGTTGTGAGTCGGAAGGGACGGGTTACAAACTCTGACCATCTCGAGAATTTCATCGATACCGGCAGGTTCCATCGGGATCCAAATGCGGGCTCTAGGTCTGCTAGGAATGTCTTCCTTAGCGACAACCTCGAGCTTCGCACCTGGCCAAACTTCACCTAACCGGCTGACAGCGAGCTTATACAAGTCACAAGACATCGCCATAAACCATGAGTTTTACGTGGCCTTGATGCCAACCCCCATCGCTTATGGAAGGAAGTGGTCCTGGAAGCTCCCTCAAAATGCTTAAAAAGCCACCCGAGAGCTTAACCTTGACCAACTGCCAACGATCAGCCGATATTGTTCCATCATCATCACTCCTGTCAATGACCGCAACCACGACTTTGCCCTTCGTGACGTCACTGAAACTGGCTTTCTTGATGGGATTGAGGGGAGTGCTGGTGTTGTGCACCCAAGGCCGTTTTGGTGTCGGTACGGCCCCCTCGAGAGACCTTTCTCGTTTGGACGTAGAGTCCTTACTGGTCTTAGTTGTAGCAAGTATGCTTTTTGCCCATTCGACGTTAGCGGTTTGCTGCGGTGTCCTTTCAGCCCCCGATGATGCACCAGAGGCCTTCAGGATTTTCGCCGCTTGCCGCCTTTGCCTATATTGGCTTTTCGAGAGTTTCCCCTTACTCTCATTAGTAGTGGTAGGGCCATTTTTCACAACCCTGCCACTACTGAAATTAGGTATCACTACCTTCCTATCCTCGTTGCTGCCAGCTGCAGAGGAGGGTCCATGGTTAGCCACTACTCCCTTCTCTGTGCTGGCCGCAAGAGATACGGCAACAGGTTTTGACGCCAAGTTGCCGCCCGGTCCTGAAGAGATACCGGTCTCATCATCCTTTAAGTTTTTGTTTTTGTTTTTTGTTTTTTCCATCTTAATCCCACGAGTTGCGAAGAAAAGAGGTCCGTCTGCACAGAGATTCACATGTACAGATAAGGCTAGTTAATCCGGAGGTCGCCAGGTATCCGGATACTCCGTTAGAGACTGGGCTATTTTTGAATTGGGCCCCCAGCCAGGCTGATCATCGGCACGGGTCGTTTAACACCTTAGATCCAGCCCAATAAGGATAAGAGGTGGTAGGGAAGGAAGAGATAGGGTGAGGAATCAGTTGATGTCAATTCATCATTCTGATACGGGAGGAAAAGATTGGGATTCGGTAACAGCAATACAGCTAATTTACCTAGAGTGGGAAGGAGCATAGGAGATAGGAGCGCTGTCTAGCTTTTTCGCCATTACAACGTGGGAGGTGGGATGGGAGTTGTTAAATTTAAGCAAGTTTTTTAAGAATTTTTGTCTAGCTTTAAGACAGCTTAAAGATTTTGATAAAATAAAAAAAAATTAAAAAAAAAAAGGGCTTGTTCGGATATTAGGTTAATGTTGTCGAATTTAGCATTGATGTAAATGTCCATGAGGTGCTCGTTGCTGCACCGATAGCTCAAGACTTGTTGCCTATAATAGGTGTTATTGGATTTCTTGACAGCCGTCATGATAGCTTATATCATTGATACCATTTAGCACAACTCAAGATCTGGGGTCAGATGAGATTAGGCAGTAAACGTGCAATCAGAACATTTGGCAGTGCATTGGGTTCTCACTAAAATTTCAACATTGCGAAATCAAAGCTTTTCAAGTTCTGTGAACTTTCGGTACACGATTAACCATTTGTAGAAGACCGGACTTAAAAGATAGAAGGTATTTCAGGTCATCTTATTCAAGGGCTTTTTAACATTTCAACTAAGTTTTTGAGAATTATTATCCTAAGTTTGTTTGGCTGAGCTTAAAATAATTGTATGCATCGTAGAATAACGTCTTTGATGTTTTGTTACATTTAAAAAAAAAAAATGAAGAATAGTTTTTTTTACTAAAATATAAATAAAAACTTCATATAAAACTAATTTTAAAATTTGGTTAAATTTATACACAAATCCAAGAGCAGTTTTTTTAACTATTGATTTGTTTTTAGAGAAATTGATGTTATTTAAAAATAAAGAATAATTTAATTAAATACCATACCTAATACTAATAATTTATATCCTATTTGCAACGTCTACCGGGTCCGCTAGTATAAATATACATTTTTACTTGCGACAAAAAGTAACGCGAGTATTGCATCTGAAAAAAAAATGTTTGTCTGTCTGTCCTCGCCCATGCAGCCCAAACCATTTGGTCGATTGAGTTCAAACTTGGAAATTAAGGTTTAAAGCAGATTAGTGTTAGGCGTTCTTTCAATTTTTTTAAGACTAAAAATAACAGTTTATATTTTTTGGTAAAAAATCGAAACTTCGAATTTTTTCAAAAAACGAACCGATAGGTTTTTATACAATTTTCTCAATTTGTTTTCTTTACTTGTATTATATTTTTGTATCTGTATAAAAAAAAAACTCTAACGATTTTCGAAAACAAAAATGTACCTAGGAGATTTTTTTGAGCACATTTTGGCATTATCATTTTTGAAGATACATTTATTTTAAAGGTACATTTTTTAATTCTAAAAAATGATCATTGTATGTAAACATTTGAATAGAGAAGCAAGTTCGTGCGACCCAGTCGTGCACTTTATTTGTTTTTGAATTATATTTTCTTCTTTTGATCCTCTTCCGCCATACACAAAGGTAATTTACTTTTTAAATTTCCAACTTTCTTTCCTTAATTTTATGGCCGTACCAACATCAACTACACTACCACCACTAACGAAATCCAAAACGTAATCATCTTTTCATAGCATGACACATGGGTTCAAAAATAAATTAAAGAAGCTCAAACGATCATAAAATGCGATTGTAATTCGTTTAAACATGGTTGGCCAGAGTGTTGTAGTTGTAGATCCAGCGCCAGGACCAGCCTAAAAACTCATACAAGTAAAACAACCAAGCCATTTATAAACACTCTCATTTTAATACCTTCACTTCGCCCTTCACTTAAAATAAAAACTCAATTGCATTAAAAATGAAAAGGACATTCACTAAGTGAAACAAAATCTGCAAGTTTACATGTATTTATAAATTTATATACTCCCAGTGTTCAGTGATGTTGATGTTGATGTTGATGCGCTTCCAAAATGATGGTGAAGCTGTTCTCCCGATGCTCCTGGTGCTGCTGCAGCTACTGAAGCTGATAGACATTGTTCTTGCTACATATGCACGACGCACGGTACGTTGTTGGCCGTACGTCTAGCTAGGTAGACATTACACTACTTGCCCTACTATCATCATCATGAGTTTAACAAAACAGAAAAAAAAATCATTCAAAAAATATAATCCTTCACCCAAAAGCTTGCATTTGCATCGTCCTGTCCTCATCGTCCTCATCGTCCTCATCATCCTCGTCGTACCATTATTTCCATTTTGTTAAAATAAAACATTCGTTCTCATCCATGTCTGTCTGTTGTCAGTTTGTCCGACCGCACATTTCCATGTCACCCACTCAAACCGATGCCATGCGAGAGAATCCTTTTTTTGTTATTGTTGCTTTAGTGTTGGTTTTGTTTTTGTTTTGTCGTTTTTTCCACTGTTGGCGGTGCATGAATTTCGAGGACTTCAGTTTGATTTATGCAATGTCACCCTGTAAATGCAATTTATTTATGTTTTTACACTGGAAAACTTAACTCCCCCGCTCCCCTTGGTATCATTCTCTGCCCCTTTATTTTTCCCTCTGAATATACAGTTGTTAAATCTCATTCACTTTTTGCTGTTGAAAAATTTATTTCATACTTTTAAAGTAATAAATTCCTTAGCAAAAAAAAAAGTACATATCTAGGTTTGCGTCGTATACCATCTCGATCCTAGAACTCGAACCTCGACAAAATATGCACAAGCGAAAAAAACCCACTCGCGCATGGCATGGCGTGCAGAGGGCGGCATATAAAAACGATGGGTCAAAAGTTTGGCAAGGCGCGGAAAAGTAGGAAATAAGCTTTTATTTGTATCATTATAGCATTACTATGCAATGCGGCGAAGCTCAGGAGGTGAGGAGAAGGTTGGAGACGAGTAGAGGCCGCGACGCAAGAAGTGAACTCTATGTGCGGTCATTTTTTATTACTCCCGTGGGATCCATTAAGTATTAATGATTTATATATAGTTGTTTGCTGAATGAACCAACTTCACCCTGCTGCCTGCGCTCTGGGCTCCATTCCCGTAGACATTGCTCCAAGGAACAACCTCTCTGAAAACAAAAAAAGCACAAGCCAACCTATCACTACACTCACAAGAGTCTTTTAAAGGAAATAATATTATATTATAGGAACCTACTTTGAATAGAGTGGTGATGGTGGAATAACAACTCTTTTCGATGAGAGACCAAACAAAAAGAAATACAAACGCAAAAAAATTAAAAGAAGCTTCAATGATGTTCTTGAAATATTTAACATCATTTAATTTGTGTACACTGCAAAAAAAAAAAAAAAAAATATTTGTTCACCATTGTAAGTTCAAGACAGTTATATTTTTAAATTAAGTATTGGGCCTAAGAAAATATTTGTTGGAAAACTTGAACTTTTTTAAATGCGTATTTTCTAATTTTGGTAGATTTTGTATTTATTATTCCCGAAATCTATTGAACCAAAATTAAACCACTCTTTTATGACTGGAACAGAATTTGTCTAAGTTAAAGGAAATTTCAGAAAAAGAAACAATTGGTTGGATTCTCAAATCAAGCAGAGCTCATTTAAATCTTTGAAAAGTCTTTGATGTAGAAATATGTCTATAACTCTCTAAGGGGTACAATGGGGGTTGTGAATAAAAACCAGTACAACGAGTATTTACTTCCAAGTAAAGTGTAACGAGTATTTAACCTCCAGCTCCAAGTAAACCGATGTGAATAAAGCGTCGAGTTTACTTGTGACCGTGTACTCGTCAACCCGAGGGTATACTAGCAAGTATTTACTCGCGAGACAACTGAATTCCCAAAAAAGTCAAGTAAATACTTGTTGCGCCACACAGACTACGCATCATTTCCTGTTGTGACTTGTTCTGTTTTCGCCTTTCCTTGTTCTGTTTTCACCTAAACTAACCTTGACTCCTCGTCATTACTCACAAGTCAGTTGTCGTAGCGTCACAAGTCTTCTGAATGTTTATTGTTGTTTTTCCTTTTCTGTTCACATACTCGTCGCCGAATTCCGAAGGTTTCATAATATGTACGTGAGTGCAATCTATAGCACCAACGACAGTCGGAATGCGAAATTTTGAAGCCCAATCTGCCTTGGCCTGATCCATATCTTCAATAAAGCGTGGAAATTTAATAAATTCTTCAGACTTCGACACTATTTTATCCAATACACTTGAAAATGTTCTGCTGACGGTACTTCTTTCAACCCCCATGTCGTTGGCAACACCACTTAGGAATCCTTGATCACTAACGGATCTCAGAAAAATTTTCATCTTTTTCCGTGCAGTTAATCCTCTACCCCTTGCATCAGTGTTTTTATCAAGAAAGTTCGAAGTGAGAAAATCTACGTTTTCGATCTCAAACCGTAATAGTCCCTTAGATATATCGGGACATATATCACGCCGCCGGTCTCTTTAACGTTTCACACCACGCAGGTAAATGCAGCCATCTTTCGTGTACAAGTACGACTGCAAGTCTGGGGTTAGGTTGACTTGCGAATAGACGAATATTTACTTGCTACAGAAGTATTTACTTGCGTTTATTCAAACCAAAATTGGCATTTTTTCGGGTTTTACTAGCCTCTCAAGTATTTACTCGCGAGTAAGAGTAAATACTTGCTTTATTCACTTCAATTTTGGCGTTTACTTGTTATTTTGATATGTTCAAGTATTTACTTATCCTACTCGTTTTTATTCACACCGCTCAATAGATGCTCGATTTTGTGTCTTAAATATTATATTTTGATAATTTTTTATTGGACTTGGCAACAATAAGGCTTCCAAAACATAAGTTCATATAGAAATTCATACTTAAAGGTCAAAACTCCCTAAGATATCTTACTTAGTTATACTTATACTTACAGTCTTGACCTATCCGTGTAGCATAAGGCATCAACTTTATACAACTAGACTGCATTTTGTTCTTTTTCTGTTCTGTTTTCTTCAACTTTTTCCAAGCTTCTGAGATTCCTTCTCCACTGAACATCCCAGCTCTTCTCCTATCGCGAGTATAAAAGAATACCACTCTATTGCTTTAATGGCGATAGATTCTTACATCGTCGTAGGGTGCGTCCAACACACAACCACTTTCTCCTACGGATAACGACGTTAAAGGAATTCGGGCAGTTCTCCGATCGAGCTCTTGGGACACCTGAGTTCAGAGTCGTTTGCAGCTCATGAGTGATACAGGCGGCCACATTCCTATTACTACATCCATAAAGTTAGATGTACTCTACGTTTTAGAATTGGAAAGTCACCGCTTGGTCAGTGTGTTATGTTATCTTGCTCTTCTACACTTTGTTTAGTATGCTTTTACTTTGCCTTTTCTGCAGTTGACACCTTCGTCTGTGACCTATTACTTGTGCGATGAACAAGTCACGGGTGGATATGATTTGTAGATATTGTCAAGATAGATCCCTTTGTCAAAAACTGAAATCAGGTCATAGAATGTCCCTTGAAATGTGAGATCTTTTTATAATCTCAAAAGTTAAAAGACAAATTTCTGAAGCTTCTTGAAGCACTGATTTATGATTACCCAATTTAACACTCGAAGTAAATTCACTTATTTATGCTCATAAACGGCTTTGATGACTTAAAAAACCAAACATCAATCTTAACTTTTCTCCGTGACTTTTTCTTCACTAATATAAAACCAATTTAACTGTTACTTAGTAGATTATTGTTTTCCATACATGAGTAGAGAATTTATTTATTATTTATCCGATGCTTTAGCATTTTTCATTTGCAAATATGGTTAGGCTTGTTGAAAGCTGAGCTGTTCGTCATCACTGTTTGAAAGACATTTACCATGGTTGGTTAATTCATTTTTAGGCGTTAGGTAAATAGGTCTCAAGTTGTTGCATTGTAGTTTTTTTTTTTTCATTGAGTCTGTGTGATCAATTTCTGACTTAAGACCTTTTTGCCTAACGCCAAATAATTATACTCTAGCATAAGCAAGCTAAAAGTTAAGGATCGAACATTCTTAATGTACCTTATTAATGTTATGTATTGTTGCTAAAAATTAAGCCAATTTTCTGAGAATCTATAATCTATAAAACGTATGCACTTACATACGTCCAAAGCTCGTGTATAATACTCATCTCTAGGCTGCTGCAGCTGCAACTTACTTAAGACTCCGGATCAATATTCAGAACTTTCACTATTGCCGACAACTGCATCGTTTGCTCATTTACGCCATTCGAAAATCGTTGTCGTGTTTCTTGACTCTAGTGAAGTTAAGGTGTTAGACTCGCGCTTCTAGGAATGTTAATCAATTTACCTTTGAGCTCAACTTCCACCATTCTGTGAGGTGCAGTGATTCTTTCTTTAGCCGTACTACGTGAATGTGGAATATCTTTACATATTAAAGGTATACAAAACCCTTTGAGTGTGTGCTAATTATTAAACAAAAATTTAAAATTGTTTTGTTCACAGTAAATGCAGCCGAAATTCTAAGAATTCAAATATAGCACAATAAAAATGTATTTAATTATTTTAAACTTCACGCAAGACAGAATCATACATTTATATTGTCGTTAAGGAATCAATAGTGGATACAAGCCACTAAATTGCCGCAACTAACAGCAATAACTTGCTTTTTTCCCCGTGTATACCTAGCTGGTGTGAACTATTAATCAGGATTCAATTAACACAACCAAACCGAACCGAAGCGAAGCGAAGGTTTGTTTTGAGGCCCCCTAAAGCAAAAAGTTGGGTTTCTTTCAAAGCACGTAAAGGATGTGGTGTATTATGTTGTATCTATTTCTATACACATCATGTATGTGGTGGTTGCCTATACAACGCAACGTTTATGTTTTTATTCTTTATACCAAAATATATACAACACGTGTTCTGGAAACTTTAGTCTTAACTCCTGTGTACATTATAGTCATTGTCAGCCACAAGGCTATAACCCAACAATAAGTTTACCTTTCAGTTAGTATGATAGTGTAGTGAAAGGTGAGGACGTGGAAGAAGTTGATGTTGGCGGCGTGGAGTGTGGAAGGTTTGGGAATGAAGGTAAAAGTTTCTATTATAAAGGTAAACATAGGTTTTGGAGATATGTACATGGTTTGAGTATATGGTGATGATAATATTAATTTTTCTATCATTAACGACGAATTCTTTTTTTTTTTGATACTTTGTAGGTAGGACGTATATTTATGAAGAAAAACTAACTAAAGAGTTAGTCTTTATATTATAAATGATGAGGAGATGATAGCATTATTTTTGGATCTTATATATGTACTCGTATACCTTTGGTATAACTTAGTAAAAGTCATGAAAAGAAAATTAATTGACTAACCTTTTGAGACAATAAAAAGTTAATTAGTTTTATTAGGTGAAGGTATCTATACATATACATAATTATTATGTACATATAGGTTTCGGTTTAATTGATAAATTTAGTTTCGAGTTATAGATATAGTGCGTATAAGGTCATTAAATTAATGTTGTGTCAAATTGAAATCAATTGAGTCTAAGGTACTTTACGAAAACTTAGACAATTATACGAAAGAGAAAAAAAATATTATCCGGAAAAAGTTACTGCTATCACGTTTCCTTATATAAACATGTTTTCATTTTTGTGTGTGTAATTCACACACACTAAAGATGTTATTACTATCTTTAACATTTCATTAAACGCAGTGAGAGTGTTAGGAAAATAGGGATGGATATAACACAAGATACGAGATGCATGTTGGTTTTAAGATTTTAAATGTCTAATTTGGAGTGAAAATAATGTTCTACATTCTTGATGTGCGGCTAAATATAGAAAAACTCTATACGTGAGACTGTGAGAGTACTTTCTAAATAGAGCTCAAGGGTTACTTATTGGCATTCCCAGAAGTTCGAGTATTACCTACAGCGAAATTAGAGTCGTTGAACTCAACTGGCTATTTTGATGAAACAATGCTTATAAGACATTAAGAAATTATCACATGAAACATTGTGGCGGTGTTAAAGCGCGGTGTCATTTTTTCAGCCCTTTTTAGTGTGGTGTCATTTTTTCAGCCCTTTTTAGGAGTCCGTCTAAATTAGGGGCACCTGCCTCCATATTAAAGTTGTACTCAAGTATATTATAGACGAATGCAGACTTTGCAAATAAGATCTAGATCAGGAGGGATGGAAAATGTCTTGCAACGTGTCGAATATCGAATATCCATTAGAGGTGATCTGTTATACACATACCGCCCACTGAAAGCTATTTAGCTTTCTTTATGCAAGTTCCATACTCATGAAAAGTGACTATTGGGGTAGGTTACGCCTTGACAACAAGAGACCTCATTAAGTTTTTGAAGCATTGAATTCTACACTGTAGTACCCGTGGTGTGATGGCTAGTGCGTAGGACTGTCATGCCGGAGGTCCTGGGTTTAATTCCTGTCTATTCCAATGGGTAATGCCTCTCGCAAGAAATTTTTGTCATAAAAAGTACTTTCTCAACTTAGTCGTAGGTTCCTTTCCAAACTTGCCTCGCACACATCAATGGTCGAGAGTTGTAAGTTCCTAGGTCATGGTTCTCAACGATCTGTTGCCTAATTTATGTATTTATTTTAATTTAATTTTTAATGTGAGAGTAATTTATTTAAGATTTGATTTGATATTGAATTTAAGTTTAAGTTAAGTTTTGGTTCATGGGCGACACACATTCATATTCACACGCACTGACTTGAAATATGTAAATTAGATAAATTTTGCTTTGAGAAAGATGTTCCGCATGCGAACATTTTTATAGCAGTTTCTTTTATTAAGTACATTCTTTATGACCATGGGCACCTTGCCTTGAGAACAATCAGTTCGGAATTCAAGACAGCTTGATGTCTTAGCCGGAGGTTTGTCCTTCCTTATCTGCTCAACCAATGTGGTCACAGTGTTTGGACTTTTTCGACCACATTCAAATGCAGTTCACGGCGTTTGCGATCATATTCTAGATATTATTCAAGATGATATGGCTGCATAATATTTGGGTTGGGTCTATTGTGTTACTTCCCTTAATTAATTTTTAAAAATGCAATAAAATGCACAAACATGAATTTGTCTACATTATTCGATTGAATGATATTAATCTAGAGTACTTAAGGTCTTAGACCACTTCAGAGGCTACAAAAATAATCTTGTAATAACTAGAAAACAAATTGAAATAACGGAGGATTTTATTACAAATCTCACTGCAAAACTATTCATTTGAAAAATAGTGACTGCAGAACGTTTTTATGATCACATTAATTTTTGAGAGTCCACCGCTCGACAACAACCTTTTGTATTTTTTTAAAATGATACAATAATTAATTTTTGTTTGATTTTATATGCTATAGAAACATGTAGGATTTTTGTGATATATTCATCAGATAAATAGAATAAGAAATTAATTATGCAATATAAAAAAATGTACTTACTTCCAAACTGAATGTTTTTTTCAAGAAATATTCAAATTTCTGTGTTGTGACATAATTTTTGAGAACGGCATCATTTAAATTAAAAAAAAGGCTGGGATGCGACCCACACTGATAACTTCCCATCCCTTCTGTCGATTTGTTTTGCTTAAAAGTTTGCAGGCTTTCGTGTTTTGTTAAAAAAGTTGTCAGTTGAATTATTCTTCAAAATTTTAAAACTACCAACAATATTTTGCATATAATGAAATATGTAGTTTGATTTTAAAATCTATTTTTATTAACGAGATTTTTAGTCGAAAACCAGTTTTAACCAATTTTAGTAGCATTTCTTAAAAATGTTTATGTCTTGTATAAACAAATACAAATTAGATGAATGAAATTAATTTAAAATCAATATCTTATATTATTCACGAGATATCGAAAACCGAACATCAATTTTTACCAATTTTGAGTATTTTTTTTTGTAGATTTTGATTTTGTATGAAAAAACTGAAAGTTGGATTTTTATAAAAAATTGACTTAATGTCGAAATCAATATTTTCTGTGAGATAAAAATATGTAGTTTGATGACACAATTTTTAAATTTTGAAAAGGTTTTGGAGTGGAAAGAAAATTTTTACCAAGTTTTAGTATTGTTTTTTTTTAGATTTTTATTTTTTGTAAAAAAAACTGTAAATTCAATTTTTCTCAAAATTTTACCGAATGTTGAAAACAATATTTCTTAAGCCTCAATTTTTACCAACTTTTGGTAATGTTTTCTTTAGGTTCTTATTTTTTGTAAAAAAAACTATCAATTTAATTTTTCTCAAAATTTAACTGAATGTTGAAACAATATTTTTTATAACCAGAATTAATTTAAAGATAATATCTCAAATCAACTTTTACCAACTTTATTTCATTTTAGGTTTTAATTTTTTGTAAACAAAAATTTAATTCGATTTTTCTCAAAATTCTCCTGAAAGTTGACAATAATATTTTTTAAAAGATAGCCATAATCTCAATTTTTTGAAAAAATATTTGAGTGGAAAATACATTTTTAGCAACTTTTAGAAATGTTTTTTTTAGGTATTTATTTTTTATTAAAAAACTGTCAATTCGATTTTGCTCAAAAATTTACCAGATGTCAAAAACGTTATTTTTTGTTGCATAAAATTATTTTAAAGATAAAATCATGTTTTGTTCGTAGACAAATATTTTTTTTTCAGATTTTTGATATAAAAAAAACCGTTTATTGGATTTTTTTCCAAAAATATACTAGTTTGGTATCACGTTACAATATATAATTTAAAATTTAATTCAAGTCTCTAGCGTTATCAGTTCGTGAGAGATATTTTGGTTAACCAAATTTGTATCTTTTTTTTTTAAATTGCTATGGTAAAAAAAGCACCCACTCAATTTGTTTGACCTTTCTTCATCTTTCTGCATTATAATCTGTATAACAAAATTTATTTGAAGTCGATTTATCTACTGGTTCTTGAGCTATGGACGACGATAAAACATCGCGAACGTACGTACAGACGCACGCACAGTCATCTCTAAGAATCTTTTCTTTCGAATCTAGGGACCTTGAAACGTCGAGAAATGTCAAAATTCGACAAATCAGACCAACTACAATAACTTCCTTTTTGAAGCTGAAAAGGATATTTTTCAAAATTTAAAGGGTGGCTTAATAGTTTCCCTAAATATAGTTCCCCACAAAAAAGTCTAAAGTCTTGGAAGCAGCCTGCGTCCGTGTGCACCGTACGACAACGAGGACCATGAGTTTTGTCCACATGCATACCAGTCTTACGAACTTAAAGTAGATATATTATTTCATCCAAAACTTCTTTTCAAAAAAGTCTACTGTTTGGGTTATACCACCAAACCAAATTCAATCTATTTTTGCAGAATGGTTATGGAAAATGACCGCTGCTCCATTCAGGTCGAAAAAAATCTAAGTAACCGATAACAGTTTTATTACTGCGCTGAGGCTAAGACCTTGTCAAGGGAAGATGAGAACGTCTTAGGATGCTTCGAGAAAATATTTCTCCGTTTGATTTTTGGTCTCATCTGCATAGATGGAGCGTAGATGAGAAGATACGAACTGTACGGGCATTACTGTACAGCGACACTTATCTAGTCGGAAGAATAAAAATCCAACGGCTTAGATAGCTGTGTAAAATAGAGCAAATGGGCACCAACGCTCTAGCCCTGAAGATCTTCAAATCCTGACGGACGGCGCAGTAGAATAAGACCGTGTTTCAGGTGGCAAACGCATGTGTGAGAGGACATCAACCAACTTGGCGAGCGAAACTGAAGACAACTAGCTATTGGTTGAGGCCCAGAACCTTTCCGGACTGTAGCGCCACCTTTAGTAAGTAAGTTTAAGCTTAAAATGGCTCATTTTATTACGAAGAAAAAACAGCTGTCAGTGTCAAAATGCAATAAGATTTAAGAAGAAGCCCTTAGATGACCCACCCTGTATTCAAATTGTATCATAAACTACCAATCATTAAATGAAACAATTTTATATTTTTTAAAAACATTTCTGAAATCCGTTATTGAAAAATGTACTCGTATTTCTTGAACCGAACTTATGAAGATATTATTTCATGGTTTACTATGTGTTTCTTTATTTTCAACTTAAATCAATTCAAAGAATATCTTCTGCTAATATTTTCATTCTTTATGACAAAAACGTTTCAAATAAATTTTATCATACGAACATTTCTATACATAATATATAATTTTTATTTGTATTTGTATAAAGCTATCATAAAAAAATATCTATAACACATCGATCTTTTCATTCATTTTGCCTTATAAAAGAATTCGAAATAATAAAATTCATAAATGAAATGAACATAAACTTTATTCTTAAAAAAAGAAACTTTCTTTGTATCTAAAACTTTTAACATTTTTCGTTTCTAATTTATATTCAAATATTGCATCATCGTATAAAATATAATAAACCTAATATGCATGAGCAAATAATTCATAACATGACTTTGCTAGATAACATATCTACACAGCACTACATTGTATCTATCTACATGTATTTTTAAGATACATACATACGTATGATGTCCTTAGTTACATATACATACATTGGTATATGAATGTATTCATGATGGGAATACTGAAATTGAAAATAATAATAAAAAAAAAAACTTAATCCTCTCGTTATAATAGCATAAATTCCAAGTATTTATTTGTTTTATTTCTAGCCAAGGACTGCTTTGTCTCTGTGAAAGTGAAGTATGGTTTTGGTACAAAAGTAAAGAGACAAGGATAAATCTAATCAATTCTTCGACAGGAATCAATTCTATGGCATAGGAAATCCTATTCCATTGCATACTAAAATTTTGAAATAGAGTTTTCAAAACCAATAATGCTTAATTTAAAGATTAAAGAATCTGATGATATGGTCATTGTGGTATACAGATACAGGACCTTTAACTCTTTTGGTTGATACTTTAAAGGACAGTTTATTTCAATAAATCCAGTAGTTGGTATGTGTATATATATATGTAAGTACAGGGTCCGGCAACGAGGTATGGAAGATTTGAAAAAGTTGTTACACACTCACTTCTTCACCAAAACTTAAATTTTATTTATGAATATATTTTTAAGATGTTGCCATTACGTACGAAAAATCACATCAGTCAAGAGCAGTCTATTTTTGCCAAAACACTCCTGCAGATGTTGTGAGGAGTTCTGCGTACTCCTCTGAAATATTTTGCTCAGGTTAAGTTTTTTATAATTCGTTAAATACTTAACGTTAATAGTTCTTAATATATACTTAAAATCTAAAAACTTAAACTAGACTGTTGAAAAATATTAATTTGCAATTTATACTTTTTATATTATCAATTGGTGAATTAATGCAAGAGTGAAATTTATTATAGATTACAATTAATTGATTTAAGGGGCTATGTACACCATAGTTTGTTTTAGATGGTGATGAAATTTGTCCGTTTATTATTCCAACAATAAAACAAAACTGCAAGTACATCCTATGATTTGTCAAAGAAGGAAGTTTTATGAGAGAAAGTCTTTGAGAATAAGAAGGTAATGTATGAATATCATGAAACCACGGAAGGGATCGTAGACAAAAACGAAAAAATCTTTTCTGAATGGCTGCGAGTCTTGTGACGTGTACGGCACAGTAAGGTGACCATACTGTACAACCATATTCCAGGACTGGTCTCACAAATGAAACAAAAAGTAATTTTAAAACATATGGATCACGGAAATCACGGCCTCATCTCTTAATGAAACCCAGAGCTCTATTTGCTTTTTTAACTATGAAGTTAATATGTTCATTAAATGTTAGTTTAGGATCTAAGACTACACCCAAGTCAGAAAATACATATACTCTACTTAAAGGACAAGAATCAAACATGTAACTAAAAACGATTGGAACTTTTTTGCGTATAAAACTCATGGTTTTACATTTGTCAACATTTAAAACCAGACGATTATTATTGCACCATTCCCTGAATAATATTAAGTCTTCTTGCAATAGAAGACAGTCAGATGTAGAGTTATTTTTTTTTAAATTTAATGTCATCAGCATATATTAGGACAGACGAATTTTGTATGATCGAAACCAAGTCATTTATGAATAAAACAAATAGAATAGGATCAATGTGACTACCCTGGGGGATACCAGAATGCACAACAAATGAACTTGAACACTCATTACGAAATTTAACACTATAACGTCTATCTTGCAAATATGATGAGATCCAGTTTATAAAATAGTTGTTAAAACCTTGCTGTGATAGTTTTGAAAGTAATGTTTTATGACACAATTTGTCAAAGGCCTTGCTGAAATCAGTAAAGATACAATCTACTTGTTCACGTTTTTCAAAAACCTTTAAACAAAAGGATGTAAAGTGAAACAGATTAGTAACAGTTGAACGCTTTTTAACAAAACCATGCTGGTTATCACAGATAATTGAACTACAATGAAAAGAAAGGACGCTACATACGATTGACTCAAATAGTTTAGGTATCACAGATAGTTTAGCAATGGGTCGGTAGTTCATTATTACGTTTTTAGGACCTTTTTTGTGTGCTGGTATTATGAAGGAGCTCTTCTCTATAAAAGGAAACAGCGAGTTACTTAAAGACGTGTTGAAAAGAACACATAACGGGTGTGCTAAATACGCAGCACATTTCTTTAAAATGGATGATGGTACACCGTATCGGGACCAGGACTAAAACATTCGTCAAGTTGTAGGATACTATTAAGAACAGTATTTTCACTTATAACGAAAAACGTGTTTTTTTTATGAATACTCGTTCTTTGAGATAGCTTCAAAAAAGTAATAATATGGTGACAAATCCGGTACGTTTTACATTTCAATTTTGTAAAAAATGATGACCCATTTTCAAAATATCAAATATTATTTTTTTTAAATCAAAAATAAAAACTATAAATTACTCATTTTTATGTTTTGTGCACTATGTCTTTTTTCGTTTCTTTTTTAAATTCATAAATCATTATTTATTTTCAAAAATTCGTCATTTACCTGCCATAGCTAAAGCATTTATGTTAAAACGGTTCTTTACAGAAAAACGCAAAATAGTAAATTATTCATCTTATTAGAAATTCGTAGAATTAAAGTTATAACATCAACTTTGTGGAATATATGGAAAGAAATATACAAATAATGCTGAAAACTGGGATTTCTGATATTGAACACGAACAAAGGAATTACATTTAATGCTTTTCAAAACTTCAGATATAATTAAATAAAGATCCATACTAGAGGAATAATTTAAATTTGTTGAACCTAAAAAATTAAACAAGGTGAACTGTGGCTTATACTTACTATTTCAACATAACATTTGAATCTTTCCACAAATTTAATTAAGAAAATATTGACTAATTCACTCTATCTACCTACAATCCAACGAATCTCCATACGGCGTTTCTAGAAAGATGTCTGTGATTGCTACTTTGTATACATTCGGGATGCCATCCTTCGTCAACTATTTCTAACGAAATATTGAAGATACTATAACAAACACATTTTATTTGCAGATAACAATATCATGACGTGCAAAATGAACTACCTACTTAATGTATTTCTTGAAATACTATTTTTCTTAAGCATTGACTCAAATTTTACTTTTTAATTTAGACCTTATAAAAAGGAAAAGCAAAACAAGTTTGTCTCGAAAACTTTAAATGCAATTTAATTTCTTAAAAAAACTGAATTTTTAATATGCGTACATTTTGTACGTTTTTGTTCGAAAATATTTTTAGTATGCAGTTTGCTAGAACAATTAATGTTTATAGGAAAAATTAGAGTTAATTTAATAACAACATAAAGCTGCGTTTTTGAGTAAATTAGAATTTTCAATTTTTGACCAAAAAATGCGTACGCCTACCGCAAAGTTGCTTAAAAACTTAACTTCCAAGTTTTAAGTATATCAACCGAATGATTCAGGCTGGGCCATGCTTATACAAATCTCGAGTTGAAATTTTTTTACAAATACAATACTTGCCATTTCCTTGATTAATTATAATGCCTGCGCCACTTAAAGTTTTGTTTTTTGTCATTAAAAGTGCTTTCTCTAGATAGCCGTTTGTAGGTTTCCTCTATCCTTGACATTACTCGCACATCACAGCAATGGTAGAGATTTTAAATTCACTATAGGCCCTGCTTCTTTATGAGCTGTTGCGCGACCTAGTTTATTTATTTAGCCGCACAGCCACTTGCCCGAAATCGTTCTTAAGACATAATGGCAAACCTTTGTCTTTGTCTTCTTGAAAGCCATGCATTTAAAAAATACACCCCTTATTATTTGGAACACTTTTGATATGATGTATACGCTCCGTGTCAACTCCAATTTTAATTTTTTAAATTTCAGATCATTTCTTTCACAATATACATACAAAACAAACGTTGTTTTGCCTTTACCGTGTTGGCCAAACCTAAAGCAATTTCATTTGTTGTTTTTATTTTTGGCGTAATGTTTTTTAATAGTTTTTATTATTAAACGTCCTCAATAAATTTTCAATAATCAAACAAATTAATTGTTTCTTGATCTTGGCTACAAAATAAAATAAATGAACATTTTTTTTAGCTGTGAAAACCATTTGCTGATTGTTTTAATTTTAAACGAATCTTAGCTATTCACTGCTTATAATTTACAAAAACACGTTCTTCACCGAACTTAGCATATTTGGCTGTATGCGACAAAACAACATAACATAATTATTACCTTATGTTGCTCATTTTATGTGTTTAAGAGTTTTCAACTTTATTTTTAAGCAAAGTAGGTAATTCCTTTTCATACTATTTTTCAAAACATTTATTCAATACGTTTTTCCACTAAGTCGAAATTAAGTCAAAGTTATGCTATTTTAAGAATCTACATTAATAGGCATCCACAACAGGACCAGAGGGTAGAATTGTCATTCGGATCCTATGACGAATGTGACTTTCGCTTTCTTTTCGAGATCTTTTCCGGCAATTTTCACCCCACTTTTTTAAACAAAAATAAATGATATAATCTCCAGCATTTTAAATCATTTTGAACTTTACAATATCACCACTTCAAAATCGATTGTAAGAAACATACATGAGAAGCTCAAAATGTCAACTTTTAACTTTTTTCTTAATAATTAGAAATATTCTCAAAGATTCAAAAAATACTTCTTTGTCTTTAAAAGCCAGTTAATTTCTTAGCTTACATATGTGTGATGATGATAATGTGAAATTCCTCCTTAAAATTCATCAATTAAAATGCATCTGGCGTTTTCAAATTGCATCGAATTTAGTCACATTATACAGTTTCTCTGCCTTTCTCTCGGTCTCTCTCTTTGTTTCTCTATTTTAAAAGGATAATCACAGTACACACAAATATAAACTTAAAGGATTATACACGTTAACGTTTTCAATTAATTGATGTACCTACCTACACGTGACGTATAGGTACCTACTAACTGCTATCTGGTGTACCTGCATAATATATATCCTTGCACCATAAGGTGTTTTTCAACATCACGCAACTACATGCAAATACATAGGAAGGTATAGTAGTATATGACTTCGTTTTGTCATTGTCGCAACAACTCGAGCTCGATCTTTCCATGCATCAGGCATGGTAAGGCAGAGGAATCCATAATCTCATAATGAATTGTTACATATAGTTTTCATCAGGGTGCTTAACTTTTGTAAAAGGATTCGTACCCCACTCTTCTTGCCATCTTGAATGGCATCCCACACCCACACTCTGTGCGCGTTGATACCAAATTGGATTGCTACCGAGGACAAACGATGAACGACAGACGACACCTCTTCCAAAAAACTGACATATTTTGACGCGCTCTGGCACAAGTTGCTTGTGTTGCATTTTATGTTGTGCAGATGTCGCACGTCTCGCGCTGTCACTCAATCAATTTTATGGTGGAATTTTCCTCGTAAACGTATCATTTAGGTACAGAGGTATGTATATGTGTGGTTGTTTTTTGGAGTTGGAGTTGGAGCTGCTAGTAAGGTGACGAATGTTAAAATACTGAATCTGTATATCACGCACACAGTTTATCTTTTCCGATTCGACGAGGATGAAAATTTTGATGGGTCCTTTTGAAAATGTATATTGTATACATACTCGTATATGAGGTGCAATTTAAACAACTGTTCCTTACACATGGTGTCTAGTACATACGAGTATTTTCCGAAGCGCGTTGAACTTGTATGACTTCCGTGGAGCAAGGAGGTTAATGCCCCTTATGATATGCATTAAAATAAACTGGCAGAAATAAAAATATTCTCGCATCTTTTCACTTCTGCGTTTGTATAGACCTTTGATAAACAAGCTCAACGATCAACGGGATGTTAAATCGACAATATTTTCCATTTTGAATCTCCTTCTTTCCCCATTCCATAAGCTCTCCCAATTCTAACTCTTATAGAAATCCTACTTTTCATAATCGTCTTATGCTTTCTGTCTACATTTTACCTACCTAAATATAAACCTTTCTATATCTCACTTACTATTACCTGCCAATTCCTGTATTTCACATCAGCAAACAAATAAAACCAAGAAAAAAGAAAAACAAACACACACTCAAAAAAGGAAGCTAGGTAGTTTAGGTACTGTATTCGTCTCCGATATACGTAACTCGTACCAGCAAAAGTTAAACCGAAAAAATGCCAAACAAAAAATAAAATACAAAATAGGTACACAACCTTATCTGTTTCCGTAGTTATCCAGTTTCCTTTTTGAAAAATGAAAACTGAAAAATAAAAAATGAAAAACACGAATAAAATAAATAAACTTACATTTTTCTATAGGGGAATCTCCTCTCGAATAGTTATTTTTGTTTTATATATTTTTGTATTTATATATCTAAATATATATAAACAAAGTACATCTTTCTATGCATACCTAACCTATACCTAACTACTGCTACCTTGCAACTCTTTTGCTTCAATAGAAAGTAAAGAAAACAGTTTACATTATGTATATGTATGTAATCGTATGTATGTATATACGAAGCAAAAATAAGAATTCCTTTTTCAAGAATATTGTTATTGTTTTTTTTTATCCTTTTTTCTCTGTTTCGTTCCCCCGAAAAAAAATTACTATGTTGTAGAGTTGTTTCTGACACTATTGCCACCCACATTCGAATGTAACAATGCCGGGATAATTTAGGTACTAAGAGGAGGATATACTCTTAGGAAAAATGTTGTCCCTAAATACTTACTTACTTATTTAGGACTTCAGACTAACAACGTCCGTGAGCTTTCTTTAGTAGAACATAGGGTCTCAAATAACTTCTACGAGCGATCGTTTGCTTGTGTTTTAGCTCTAGGTACTTCTCGGTCTCGCGACTCTTTTACCTTCATAGACTTTGGACTCCACTGCAATTCCAGTCGTTGAATGCAGTTATTACCCTTTCAAAGCGTTTATCAAATTCTATGATTCTTAACCTGTTTCCTTGTACGTCATGTAGCTCTTTATTGGAGATACGATTGGTCCCGAAAACCCGTAAGATTTTTCGTAGACACTTATTAAAGAATGTTTGAATAGTTTTATAAAAATCGTTCCTGTTATTTTCTAGATGCTGCATCCGATCATATTACCGCTTTGACATTTGAACCATTTGAGCAGAACATTCGTAACTTTGTCTTAAAGCTGAGAAAGATATTACTCCAAACATGCCTTAGATTTTCCGATACGGTGTGCTACATAATGTTGTGCCTTCTTTTTCATAGACAATACATCCAAAATACGGGAAACTCTCTACATTCGAATTATTTATTTTTAATTTTCTTGATTTTATAAAATAGTTTAGAACATATGTTTTAAAACTTTTTTTTTTTTGATACTTGTGAAAAAAATCAATGATTATTGCATTTTAAATGTGATTTTAGAAAAAAGCTGGTTGAAAATAATTCTTTTTTGGTTTGATGGCCTTCAATTACAGTATCAAAAAATTTAGACAAACGCAATCTTTGAAATTAAACTTGTAATATTGCATCGAACATGTTGTATCGAACATGTCGTCAATTTATCGTAAGCGCCAAAATAAATTTTGTCGTAAACGACAAATCTTAGTCTTAGTCTTAGTCTTAGTCTTAGTTTTAGTCTTAGTCTTAGTCTTAGTCTTAGTCTTAGTCTTAGTCTTAGTCTTAGTCTTAGTCTTAGTCTTAGTCTTAGTCTTAGTCTTAGTCTTAGTCTTAGTCTTAGTCTTAGTCTTAGTCTTAGTCTTAGTCTTAGTCTTAGTCTTAGTCTTAGTCTTAGTCTTAGTCTTAGTCTTAGTCTTAGTCTTAGTCTTAGTCTTAGTCTTAGTCTTAGTCTTAGTCTTAGTCTTAGTCTTAGTCTTAGTCTTAGTCTTAGTCTTAGTCTTAGTCTTAGTCTTAGTCTTAGTCTTAGTCTTAGTCTTAGTCTTAGTCTTAGTCTTAGTCTTAGTCTTAGTCTTAGTCTTAGTCTTAGTCTTAGTCTTAGTCTTAGTCTTAGTCTTAGTCTTAGTCTTAGTCTTAGTCTTAGTCTTAGTCTTAGTCTTAGTCTTAGTCTTAGTCTTAGTCTTAGTCTTAGTCTTAGTCTTAGTCTTAGTCTTAGTCTTAGTCTTAGTCTTAGTCTTAGTCTTAGTCTTAGTCTTAGTCTTAGTCTTAGTCTTAGTCTTAGTCTTAGTCTTAGTCTTAGTCTTAGTCTTAGTCTTAGTCTTAGTCTTAGTCTTAGTCTTAGTCTTAGTCTTAGTCTTAGTCTTAGTCTTAGTCTTAGTCTTAGTCTTAGTCTTAGTCTTAGTCTTAGTCTTAGTCTTAGTCTTAGTCTTAGTCTTAGTCTTAGTCTTAGTCTTAGTCTTAGTCTTAGTCTTAGTCTTAGTCTTAGTCTTAGTCTTAGTCTTAGTCTTAGTCTTAGTCTTAGTCTTAGTCTTAGTCTTAGTCTTAGTCTTAGTCTTAGTCTTAGTCTTAGTCTTAGTCTTAGTCTTAGTCTTAGTCTTAGTCTTAGTCTTAGTCTTAGTCTTAGTCTTAGTCTTAGTCTTAGTCTTAGTCTTAGTCTTAGTCTTAGTCTTAGTCTTAGTCTTAGTCTTAGTCTTAGTCTTAGTCTTAGTCTTAGTCTTAGTCTTAGTCTTAGTCTTAGTCTTAGTCTTAGTCTTAGTCTTAGTCTTAGTCTTAGTCTTAGTCTTAGTCTTAGTCTTAGTCTTAGTCTTAGTCTTAGTCTTAGTCTTAGTCTTAGTCTTAGTCTTAGTCTTAGTCTTAGTCTTAGTCTTAGTCTTAGTCTTAGTCTTAGTCTTAGTCTTAGTCTTAGTCTTAGTCTTAGTCTTAGTCTTAGTCTTAGTCTTAGTCTTAGTCTTAGTCTTAGTCTTAGTCTTAGTCTTAGTCTTAGTCTTAGTCTTAGTCTTAGTCTTAGTCTTAGTCTTAGTCTTAGTCTTAGTCTTAGTCTTAGTCTTAGTCTTAGTCTTAGTCTTAGTCTTAGTCTTAGTCTTAGTCTTAGTCTTAGTCTTAGTCTTAGTCTTAGGAAGCATTTGTGCTATGGAACTTTCAATTATTCAACGACCAATATCATTACAACCAATGAGTTCGAAGATGATGGCATTGTTGGCTTCTTTTGGCAAGGACAATTCTTTATTTCCAAAGTATCAAAGGGCATTAGTAAAACCAAAGATCAGTGACATTAAAGTATAAGAACTTTGAACTACGATTAATTGAAATATGTTGTCTGGGTTGAAATCTGCTATATCTCTATACTAGCGACCCGCCCCGGCTTCGCACGGGTGCAATGCTATGATGGCAAATAAATATCTTAATGATGTAGCTGAACTACAAACAGCTGCTTCTAATAATGTGTTTTCCCACTGAGAATCGTCTTCCAAGAGCCCCATAGCTTTGCATGCTGCTTGATAAGTATTGTGAACAACATCTTCCAAAATATTGATTTAAATCAGATGCTGTAAAAGGCCAAATAGATCTATATTAAATCAACAATGTATTTAAGGTATTTAATTGGATAAGGATTAATGCTGTATTGGTTAAAATCGCTTCGAATATTAGTCATTATTTGTCGTAAAAAGTAAATGACAAAAAAATGTTATTGTGGGATATCCATAAGAGATAGACATATACCATCGCGGAGTTTTCTGTAGACCTTTTCATTGTGTACAATACTTAGTACATTATTATTTTGATAAATCTCGTAGGATTCAGCCTGCGTTTGCAATGTAAGCGGAAAAATGTAATTATTTGCGACATCACATTAGAAACCTCAAAAATAACAGTATTTGTCCACTATTTAATGGATGATATTATACATAAAAACCTTCCTCATGAGTTACTCTATCTATTAAAAAAAAACCGCATCAAAATCCGTTGCGTAGTTTTAAAGATTTAAGCGTTCATAGGGACATACAACATGACACATGACAGAAAAAGCGACTTTGTTTTATACTATGTTAGTGATACCCACAGTGGTAACCTTGTTATAGTCTTCTTATATCTTTCCGCATATATAAAAGGTAGAAGTATTTTACAATATAACCGCTGCAAGGTAAGTTGCACAGGACTAGAATTTCATATCCTTTTATAGTTGATTTTTTTTGTTTGTTAATTTTATCTCCCTTGGTCTTCTTTTTTTAATTTTTCGCTTACCAGCCTTAGATACAAAACATTTTTCATCATAACGGCTATTGGCGAGGAAGGGAGGGTGTTGTTATAAAGGTATAAAAGCCACAGGATATATATAATCCGATAATATTTAGATATACACCCTGTTAAAGATGTCGCTCTTAAGCTTTTAGATATTTATTTTGTAATATAGAGATCCTTTAGCGTGCTGTAATTTTTACCTCTTGCTTAACAAAACAGTTTGTGTGCTCCTACTTATAGGTTGATAGTTATTTTGTTGGGAAATTTTGACAATACACACACATTTCAATCATATTTTTTGCAGGATTTTCACTGAAAAGGTAGATAGATTTTGTCAGCGCATTGATTTTAATCCTATTATCCTTTAATTTACCAAATTTATCACAACACTTTCTACTGGCCTTATTTGTTGAGTGAGAGGGAGTTTCTTCAATTACAGGTGACTACCTTGCAATACCCCAAAAGTCCTGAATTCACTACGACGTCGTTGTACGACGTTTTCCTCTTTGTACGACGTTTTCGTCTTTGTATCCGTCTTTCGGTTAGTGTAGATAGGTATAAGGAATATATTCGCTAGAAATGAGAAGCTCTTTTTGTTTTAATGGTTTCGCGTATCTTCTTCTCTCTCCAAACAACGGAAAACTCAATTAAAATCTTCTGCAAGGGATTTAAACAGCAAAATTAATTTTATCATATCAAAAAGGACACCCTTTTTGTCAAGAAAACTAATATAGAGTGTTTTCTACTTTGCTGTTATTTGTTATTGTATTTTATAAGCAAAAACGTAAGAAATTCATCAAGTTTTTTCAATAAATTATTCGCACTTTTCACACGAAAGAGATTTTTGAACTTAAGAATATAAGAGCATCAAACTAGGTACATATTTATACGGAGACAAACACAGAGCTTAGACTCGGGATTTTAATCCAAACACGTTCTTCATTTTATAGAGAAGTTGAATAAATATTTCATTGAACTTGGCAATTAATCTTCTTTGCCTTTAAGAGAATGTTTTATAAGGTAGTTTAAGGAGTATTTGTGTACTTCTTGTTCTTGCCATTGCATTTGAAGAAATTACAATTTAAATTTATAAAAAGTCTTATAACGGGTTTTTCAATAGGGACAGCTTTTGCGGCTATATTGTTTCATTTGCTTCTTGTCAAAATATCTTCTTTGTATTAACGTGTTGCTGATAATATAACTTTATTATAAAAATTGGTGTTCTCTATAGTGTCAAAGTTGAGCCCTATTTATGCGGTACATGGTCGTCCTTTCAAGTATCCCCTTGTCGATTATAGGAGTCCATCGGCCGAGTGAACAATCAGCCAACATATGTACGTACCTCAACGAAACGCAAGATCTGTAATGCAGAATCCGCGTCGCTCATAAGAACTTGGCGTGTCGCAGACCACAACATATAGAATTGTGCGTCGTGATTTGGGCCTTTACCCATACCAAATTCAACTGACCCAGCAGCTGAAACCAACCGACCAACCATACGCAACGTGCGTCGGGTGTCTTGCTAATTGGATATTGAAGCAGTTAGAATTTGATCCCGCAATGTTGGCCGAAAAATTATCAATTATACCTTCAACGGCGAGCGCTATAGGTCGATGATCACCAACTTCTTCTAACATTCAATGGACCACGAAGACATATGGTTCCAACAGGATGGTGATACCTGCCACACAGCTGAAGACACATTCTATATTCTGCGCACTTTGGACGTCGTCGTCGTCAAGCGAAATACATACGTTTTGATTTCCAATACTCATGTCTACAGATTATATTATTTATTCTTCTGGTTTTCTTTTGAATTAGTTTCCTGGCTTTCTTCCTAATCTGTTTTCGACATTTCTGGTAACAATTTCGAAACGCAGTTTTCAAGATTCCTAAAAAATCGTGTGTATTTCTTTCCCGATCATTAATTATTAATCAGAACATTATTTCACTGAAACTTTGTAATTCATGAACATCCTGTTTTTTAATTGCGCACAAGAATGACGATTGGACTGCGTTCATCAATAAAGAGCAAGTTTCAAGACTGATAATTATGTAATTGTAGCTTAAAGCTGATGGTTGTAAAATTGTTGTGAGAAATAAGTTTCCTCTTCATACTTTTGAGTGTGTACCTAGTACCCATAATATACCTAGTAAAATCTCAGTTCTCCAGTGGAGTTCTATGGACCTATTTCCCTGCACTACATTGAGTCAATATTTAACACGCATACTTAAGTTTGAAAAATATTGACGCAGCGATGTGCATAGGTACTTTCATTCGGAGTGAAAACCCACATTAATGGCACAAAGGAATAGTTTAGAGTTGTAAGTCATTAGGCCTTGGTTCTCTATGAGCTGCTTAATTTTTTTAAATTTTATGTAAACTGGCGTACTTAGAGCTTGAATCACGTAGATACACATAATTGTTTGTAGGCTCACGTTGGCCAACCTAAACGCATGTGGCTACACTGGAAGCCTTAAGAGCACGATCCCTTCAAAAGGTCTCTCTTGCTAAATCGATTAGACAACTATTGAAGATTATGTGTGTAAGGTTTTAGCATAAAATTCGAAGTATTAAGGTAAAGACACGGAAATTCAGTCGCGTTACGCATGTCAACTTTCGGCTTATCCTCTTCGTGTTATTTCACCTGCCATGCTGTGAAGAAAACATACGAAGATCTTTCGAGAGAGGAGGTTTTTACTTTGTGCTTGGGCGGCCACACTCAAAGTCTTAACGAATTTTTCATGGCTGAAGCACAAACACGCTTCAGCTTCGGCTTCACCTGACGTTTACGAGTTCAGCCATAGGAATTCAATCCATGCTATCATAATGAAGCTTTGACCGCACGTTTCGTTTGACAATCGTAAAGAAAGGAACGTAATGTTACGTAATTTGACTCCAAACGGAAGCTCTAGTTCAAATTTGATAAAATTTTGCTTTGTCTGACAGCTCAACAGCTGTAAAAAAAGTCAACAAACAAAAAAACATTTGCTTTTGAAGGGATTCCTATTGGTTATTATAGTCCGTGTAAACTACTTTCGCGATAAATTTAATTTTTTCGATTTCAAAATTCATATTTTTTACTGCACGAAAAATCAAAACAAACTTTTAAGAAAAAATAACAGCTCTAATGACAGAAGTGCCAATTTAGAAATGTCATATTAGAAATTTCATTCAAAGCAACCACGAAGCAGGCCCATCGTAACGCAGACAAAGCGTGTTTGTGTTTCAGCCATCAATGCTTTGGTGTGGCGCGTGGCTCCAAAATATTTACACATGGGTCATAAAAAAATGTGACCATTGCCGCGTACGTAAGTGCAGGACTTCTCAATGCGGGATACCCAGCGTTTCTGTACAAAATGAGGTCCGTAAAGCTGGAAACACCACAATCGAATTTCAAAATTCTAATGATGGGGTGATTTAGGGCTCTTTTTGGGCTAATTTAGTGCCGCAATCCCGACTTGGTTCAAAAATCCCTTCCCCCTCAAACAAAATGGAATTGCTGCAAATGTCAATCGGACAGCAATATAAAATGTTCACCGATCAAATGGAAGAGACACGGGTTCCTGGAGCTGCAAATGTGCGCTACATCAACAATAAGAAAGAAGCCCGTATAGCTTCTAAATTTTCTTGAAGAATCTGAGGGGTTCCATATGGACGAAGATTAGCTGATTAGCATTACACAGCTGTGGTGTTGATCAATTTCCATATTGAAATTTTTCGGATGACTAAAATATATCTTGAAGTTCTAACGTATCCAATGTTTTTTTCAATAAGAAAACTAAATCAGGAAATAACAATTTTTCGTCTGGCTCTTTCGGGTACTGTCCCCTTAAGTTTGTCACGAGAAAAGCTATTCTGTGGCAATTAATTTAAGGTTAATTCCAGTTCTAGGAAGGATAGAACTCTGGAATTATGCCGAAGATCGTTGTTGCTCATTCGAATAATTAAATCACATCACTAAACTATTTTTTATTCGCTGGGAGTGTCTTAGACTTTCCGTGGTATTGTCTCCTATAAAATATTGTATTTATGAGATAAGGAGCAGGGTGGTTTGGGATTTGGTTTTTTGTTAGGGGATGAGGTATAATTTGTGTGTGCGAATCTCTTCTATTATTCTGCGAAATTATTGTTATGATTATTATTTTTGGCGGTCACAATGGACAAAGTTTATTGTTTTTTCCTATAAAGAAGATTGAGTCAAAAGGAAGGCGAAATCATTGTTATAAGAATTGTGGCAAAAATAAAAAATAAATTCCAACAACAATATCGATAATTTGTTATATATTTTCTTTTTGCCGCCAAGCCGCGCCGCACCGCACCGCGCCAACTGTCTGAATTTTTTAATATTTATTTATTTTTATTTTTATTTTTGGGTTTTGTTTTTGTTGTTTTCTTGAGTCAGAAATGTCATTGGCAAAAATGGTGAGAATTTGAGTTTTATTTATTGGATGAAAGATTGAAGGGAGTTTTTGAAGTGTCCGTATATTTTGTGGTATTATACGAGAAGCTATTCAGTGCGTATAACAGTATATATAAGTGTCTATACCTAAATGGTCCTATTTTTTCGGTTAATAGGTACTACATATATATATATATATATTTATGTTATATAAGTGTGTATAAAAGATGTGTCATCAGATTCTTTGGAGTGGAAATTGATTGAAAAAGTTTTTACTTTTATGAGATAAAATATAAACTTGGATTGTATACTACGCACTTCATATACCCGTAGATACATACATATATAAAGCTAAAAGATTGTTTTGAGAAAATAGTAAGAGCTATGTGAAGGCAAAGAGGGAATATACAAAAAACAAAAGAGAGAGGATAAAATACGCATCACATCGAAGCAAATTGATGACAACATAAAAGTTGAAACATAGTTGTCACCATCGCCATCGCATCAACCCCCAAAATGAAACCCAATATTCTAAAGTCATGTTTCATGAGACTTTGATGGATGAAATGTCAATAGGGAAGACAAAATTGACCTATAAATCTCATTTTCTGGTGGAAGGCTACATACATAATTTATATAGCTGGATCGGGAAGTAAATCGTAACAATTATGTTATGATCAATAAACTGGGATGGCCTTATCAACTAATCAATTCATGGAAATTAAAATAGAATAAAGGTGATGAAGGTTCGATGTAGAACAACAGATGGGAACTAAACAGGTCTTCAATCAAAACTTTATAAAATTAGAAATTAAAAAACAGATTACGAAAATAAGATAAATATGAAGTTGCTGTTGGTTTGTTCAAAACCGAAGATTAAAGTTAAAATGTTGTTTGTATAGAAATGAATAGTGTCAATTATATGCCCCTCCCTATTTCTGTTCCATTCTTTATTGAAACAAATGATTGGTAGCCGATTGTAATGATAATGAATAAATAAATAGAAGATCTCAAAAATGTCAAAAAATATAAGCATAATGATATCATAAATCTAGTATTCTAACCCAGATAAAAAGTGGAAGGTAGGTGATTACATAGAGGAAGACTGCATAGATGAACACTTACCAAAATAGCTAGTCGATTGTAGGCCAGGTATACATATATCCTAGTTTTTATAATGCTATTTCAGTAAATAAGTTTTGAGGAATTGTTCATAAAAGTTGACCAAATATAACAAAAAAAGCTCGCTACAAACAGGCATTTGTTTTGATGTGTAGTACTTAATTTCAACTTTAATTGTGTAGTTACGTTATCAACCATCGAAATACAAGTTCACTTCAAAATGACTATTGCCATAAGTCTAAGTCAAGGTGATCACAGATCTGACTTCAAAAGCATTAAGTTATAAACAAAACTGTGAGAAAATCACTGTCGGTAGTCGAAATAAGCTATCTATGATACTTGACCAGGCACTAAAGGTGGAGTCGATGCATCCGACTAATTGTTCGTGTAACCGTACAAAAAATCACTGGTCGATGCGGTTGTGTCTTACATCTTAGCAGACAATATACAGATCTTACGAATAGTCGTTTCTCAATTAAAATTCCTATTAGTTAGCTTGGAAATGTTTAAAACAAAATAATGGTACACTGTGACGCATACAATTATGCATAGTTTTTAATTTGTTTTATACTTTTAAGAAGTAGTGCTTTTTTCTTTGAACAGTCTAATCTTCATATTTTAAAGTTTGAATGAGTTCTTGCTCTTTGAATGAGTTCTTGCTCTTGTTCCCAATTCTTTTTTCGGTTTAAATCTTCCAGATAAAAAGACACGGTTAGTTAAATTATGCAAAACTTAAGAACGGCTTGACCGATTGCAATGATATCTAATTCCACAAATCACAAAGTTTTAATTGCTTCTATAGTAGAATAGTTAAATCATTCCTATGTTAAAGTCCTTTTTAGGTTTTTAATTTAAGTTTAGTTTCATATAATTTCACGTTTCTCTTAAAGTCTTTTAACAAGTTAAAAACGTAATCATTTTTAATGCAAATGATTAAGATATTTATTTCAATTTTGATTCTATATCTTAAACAAGTTAGGACTTATCTAAAGAAGAAAGTAAAAACTTACGAAACGTAGTCGTGTTGATCAAAAAAACTTACATTAACAATTAAACAAGGACTTGAAGCTTGTAAAAGAATAATTTTATTGAAAAGAAAATGTCATGAAACAGGAAATTTTGTAGTGAAATACTAATTCTATATATCGGGTGATTTTTTAAGAGCTTGAGAACTTTTTAAAAAAAAAGAACACATAAAATTTGCAAAATCTCATCGATTCTTTATTTGAAACTTTAGATTGGTCCATGACATTTACTTTTTGAAGATAATTTGATTTAAATGTTGACCGCGGCTGCGTCTTAGGTGGTCCATTCAGAAAGTCCAATTTTGGGTAACTTTTTCGAGCATTTCGGCCGGAATAGCCCGAATTTCTTCGGAAATGTTGTCTTCCAAAGCTGGAATAGTTGCTGGCTTATTTGTGTGGACTTTAGACTTGACGTAGCCCCACAAAAAATAGTCTAAAGGCGTCAAATTGCATGATCTTGGTGGCCAACTTACCGGTCCATTCCTTGAGATGAATTGTTCTCCGAAGTTTTCCCTCAGAATGGCCATAGAATCGCGAGCTGTGTGGCATGTAGCGCCATCTTGTTGAAACCACATGTCAACCAAGTTCAGTTCTTCCATTTTTGGCAACAAAAAGTTTGTTAGCATTGAACGATAGCGATCGCCATTCACCGTAACGTTGCGTCCAACAGCATCTTTGAAAAAATACGGTCCAATGATTCCACCAGCGTACAAACCACACCAAACAGTGCATTTTTCGGGATGCATGGGCAGTTCTTGAACGGCTTCTGGTTGCTCTTCACTCCAAATGCGGCAATTTTGCTTATTTACGTAGCCATTCAACCAGAAATGAGCCTCATCGCTGAACAAAATTTGTCGATAAAAAAGCGGATTTCGAACATTTCGAACCGAACACTGATTTTGGTAATAAAATTCAATGATTTGCAAGCGTTGCTCGTTAGTAAGTCTATTCATGATGAAATGTCAAAGCATACTGAGCATCTTTCTCTTTGACACCATGTCTGAAATCCCCCGTGATCTGTCAAATACTAATGCATGAAAATCCTAACCTCAAAAAAATCACCCATTATAACATTCTATAAAGATAGTTGCACAGATATTTTCACTAAAAACATCGCTGTAACATTATGAATGAGCGTATTCGGTCTTTTATTAATTTCATTCATAATTATTAAATATTCTTCCTTCTCTTTGTTCCGTTGTTATACAATTTCATTCAATGCAATGCTTGCTATAAAATATAATAGTGAGTTTATTAACTTTTAAAAGATCACAAAGTTAATAAAAACAAACTTCCAAAAAAGGCTTGCAGGATATTAAAATAATAGCAATAATATACAGCAACATGAAAACAAAAGAGTTTATCACTAATTACTAAAATCAACATGAGCAATATAACGTAGTGACATCTAAACTCACCCTTACATTGGGGCAGTTTATGTAACAAAATTGAAATATAAATAAGATAAATTAAATTTGGCAGCGCTACAGGCCCAAAAAGGTTTTAATTTTCTAAGGAAAATATAGTTTATCTATACTAATGTTATAAATGGAAAAGCCAGTATGTTTGTTTGTTTGTTTGATTGTTTGTCCGTCCATCACGTCGCAACGGAGGGATATTATGGGACGACATTTTGTGTGGAGGTAGTTACTAGGCTGGAGATTGTTTTAAGCTGCTTTCTACAGCGGTGAAATATCTCATTCACAGCTCATTCAGAACACATAGTAATTCTGAACTTATTGCCAGTGTTTACCCTGATTTAGAAAATAACATACATAACGATTAATTTTAAGAGAGTCAAAGAGCGTTTCTAGCATCAAGAAACCATTTTGTTTTAAAAAATAAATTCAAGTACCAGGAGATATGAGGGAGTATTTGTTAACAACACTGTAATGGAGTCAGAACAGTGCACTTCATACCCAGTAGCTTTTCCTAACTCACTTGAGCTTTCCGCTGTGCACATAAGCTACAATTGGAATTAGGCTAATGCGAAATTTAGATGACCCTCGATTATGTAACGGTACAAGATTTAAGCAAAACATTATAAGTGCTAGTATCTTCTGTTGAAAAGGCGTTGGAAAGGGAGAAAATGCAAATATTCCCTGAAATCCAATAATTCCTACAGATTTAAAATTCCAATTCAAAAGGCTTTAATTCCCCATTAAAGTTAGTTTCGCTATGACATGACAGTTAATATGGCTCATGGCCAAACACTAAAACTAGCAGGGTGAGCCTAGAAAAGCTGTGTTTCATCACTTTAACAATAGACAACGTTACTTTTGGTTTCTCTTTGTTTCTTTTGATTGTGAAAAGCTTACCTGGAATGTCAAAAGCAAAGGTGTAAAATTTAACAATCCTTCCATTTCGACTAAAATAAAATTCTGATTATTATTTTGTTATTTTTGATTCTTATTTGTTGATATTGTTAAAAGACATTTAAACAATTAAAAAAAGAGGCTGGGATGCGACTCACACTGATAACTTCCCATCTCTTCTGTCGATTTGTCTTGCTTAAACGTTTGTCTATATGTATCAATTTTTACAAAATTTGCGCACTATTTTTTGTAGAGTTTATTTTTTTATGAAAAAACGGACTGTTGGATTTTTATAAAAAAAATTACTGAATATCGCAAACAATATTTTCTGTGAAACCAAATAAGTTTGAAGGCAATATTTTTAATTTTTGAAAAGCTTTTTGAGTCGAGAGTAAATTTTTACCAAGTTTTAGTATTGTTTTTTTTTAGGTTTTTATTTTTTGTAAAAAAAAACTGTCAATTCGATTTTTCTCAAAATTTTATCGAATGTTGAAAACAATATTTCTTATAAGTAAAAATTAATTAGAAGCCATTGTCTGAAATTTTTGAAAAGATATTTTAGTCAAAAATCAATTTTTACCAACTTTTGTTAAATTTTTTGTACAAAAACTATCAATTAGATTTTTTTCAAAATTTACTGAATGCTTACAACAATATTTTTTTGTAGATTAAAGTAGTTTAAAGCCAATGTCTCAAAGTTTTGAAAAGATATTTAAGTCGAAAATCAATTTTTACCAAGTTTTATAATTTTTAGTTTTTAGGTTTTTTTTTTTTTGTAAAAAAACTGTGGAATCGATTTTTTTCAAAATTTTTCCTAATGTTGAAAACAATATTTCTTATAAGTTAAAATTAGTTAGAGGCCATTATCTCAAATTTTTAAAAAGATATTTTAGTCAAAAATCAATTTTTACCAACTTTTGTTAAATTTTTTGTACAAAAACTATCGATTAGATTTTTTTCAAAATTTACTGAATGCTTACAACAATATTTTTTTGTAGATTAAAGTAGTTTAAAGCCAATATCTCAAAGTTTTGAAAAGATATTTAAGTCGAAAATAAATTTTTACCAACTTTTATACATTTTTTTTGTTTAGGTTTTTATTTTTTGTAAAAAAAACTGCCAGTTAGATTTTTCTCAAAATGTGTCCTAATATTGAAAACAATATTTCTTATAAGTTTAAAGTAAATAGAAGATATTATCTCAAATTTTTGAAAAGATTTTTGAGTCGAAAATCAATTTTTACCAAATTTAAAAATTTTTTTTTTGTTTTTAATTTTTTGTATAAAAACTGTTAATTCGATTTTTTTCAAAATTTTACTGAATTTTGACCACAATATTTTTTGAAAGACTAAAGTAGTTAAAGCCAATATCTCAAAGTTTTGAAAAGATATTTGAGTCAAAAATTAATTATTAAAAATTTTTATAATTTTTTATTTTTTAGGTTTTTATTTTTTGTAAAAAAAAACTGGAATTCGATTTTTTTCAAAATTTTTTTTAATTTTGAAAACAATATTTCTTATAAGTTAAAATGAGTTAGAGGCCATTATCTCAAATTTTTGAAAAGATATTTGAGTCGAAAATCAATTTTTACTAACTTTTGTTAATTTTTTTTAAGTTTTTAATTTTTTGTACAAAAACTGTCAATTCTATTTTTTTCAAAATTTTACTGAATGTTGAAAACAATATTTCTTATAAGATAAAAGAAGTTTGAAGCCTTAGTCTCAAGTTTTTGAAAAGATATTTGAGTCAAAATTCAATTTTTCCCAACTTTGAGTAATGTTTTTACTTGCGACATAAAGGAACTATATGGCAAGTTTTGCATTCGTGCAAAATTTTGTCTGTCTGTCCACGCTCCTACAGCCTAAACCATTGGATCGATTGAGTTCAAACTTGGAAGTTAGGGTTTTGAGCAGATTCGCGTTAGGCGTTTTTTTCATTTTTTTTTTAAGATCAAAACTAACAGTGGCCCCCATACAATTTTTTTGGTCAAAAAACGATAATTCGAATTTTCTCTAAAACAAACCGATAGATTTTTTTATAATTTTCTCTAAAATTTTATTTTTTAACTTGGCTTCTTTTAATAAGAAAAACATATTTTTGTATTGCTCAGGAAAGGTACCGCTCATAGAACAGTTTTTTTGTTTTTTAATTTTTTCAGCAACTTATGTACTGATTTCAATAATTTTTTTTGTGAATAAGCTCTTATATTGCTTTAACAATATTTGATTATCAAAAGTGCAATTTTTTTTTTGTTTGGATTTTTAAAAAAATATTGAATTTTTTTTTTCAAAATTCTATATCTCAAAAACGGGTTAATATTTTTTTACGAAATTCAAATGTAGAGCGTATATTTACAATCACTAAACAACTGCATACCAAAAATATTTTTAGAACAAAATTGAAAAATTTTATATATAAAAAATTAATTAAAAAAAAACCGCTCTAACGATTTTCAAAAAAAAAATTTGAAAAATCAAAGATTTTTTCATTTATAAAATGGCATTTAAATTTTTGAAGAAAAACTTATTTTCCAGGTAAAATTTTGAATCTTAAAATAGTTTTTTTTTTTTAAATTATTTTAACTGTATTAAATGTAACCTCCTCCCATCTCACCAGGTCAAATCCTATGCATGAGCCCGAAAGAGCGCATTATTTTGACAAAATTTTAATTACATTCCTATCATTTATCCAAATTAATGCATTTGATACATATTTATATATTTTATACTATGTATAACTATTGTAAATACCAACGATGGCCGTGTAGCGCCACTACATCGGATTAACGAATATGATATATTATTTAATCAACAATCTATTTTAAAGAGTCTATCAAGAAGTAATATCTTGGTACCTTTGTATATATGATTTTAAAATATTATTCTTTCACTTGCCTTCGACTAAATAGAAGAATAAATACTTATAGTACAAGTTAAAGAAACGGGGCAAAAAGAGTATATATGTATTTTTTAAACAGACTCTTTTGCATATAGGAGCAAGTTCGTGCGACCCAGTCGTGCATTTTATTTTAAACTGCTATGGTAAAAAACCACCCACGCAAATTTCTTGAGAGCCCATTCTGCATCTTTCTGCATTATTATCTGTATAACAAAATTCATTTGAAGACGAAAAAAACGTCGCGAACGTACAGACGTACGGACGTACGAACGTACGTACACACGCACGCACATACATCTTTCTAAAAATCTATTATTTCGACTCTAGAGACCTTGAAACGTCGAGAAATGTCAAAATTTTCAATTTGACAAATCGGACCCATTACAATAACTTCCTATGGGAAATTAAAAAGGGTCAAACTTATACCTAATTATAAAATAATATTGTAAGAAAATCATCAAGTTTTTTTCAAATTAAATGACATAAATTAATTTCGCTTGGGATTAATAACATGGCAAATAACTTTATCCTTTTTTTATTAAATAATTCCTGAAAAAAAATAGTTTCCATAAAAGCATCCTACTCAGTTATATGTAGTAAGGGCATACGAGTAGGATTACCACCTTTTAAAACTCAAGATCGAAATAATGCTTGAGAAATATTTTTTTTGTAAATGTTGTATTTAAAATAAAAAAGAAGGGCATAACTGTTTTTAAACTTGTTTTAGCTGGTTTTGGATGTAAAATAACGCCATCGAAATTGTTATTTATTCCCACTGTGTTTTATTATGTGCATTATGCACCCGAGAAGACCTTATTATTAAAATGCTTCCTTGCTTGGCCACCATTGCAATAGACATAAGTAGTATAAATAGGTAACTCCTACTCCACGGCACGGCACCGCACGGCACATCCCAATTGGGAATGCACATCCCAATTGGGATGCATTCCCAAGTTTCTAATTGGGAATACGTGTCAGTGGTTGGATTTGTAGCGCCATTTGTATTTTCATTTGAATATTGGTTGTGGGATTGGATTTTCGGTGATAAATTGGTTGTGGGATATGCTTTTGTAGTAGGATTTCTAGCACCATCTGTATTTTTTTTCATGGATTTCTAGGGCCATTTGTATTTTCATTTGAATATTGGTTGTGGGATTGGATGTTCATTGTTAAATTGGTTGTGGGATATACTTTTGTAGTCGGATTTTTAGCTAAAATTTAAATTTTTGTTGGAATATTGCTTTTTTAGTTGGGTAGCTCCTACTCCACCCAATTCAAAACCTATGTCACTCCTACTCCACCCAATTTGCATTCTCAATTCTAATTGGGAATAAGTGTCAGTAGTTGGATTTGTAGCGCCATTTGTATTTTCATTTGAATATTGGTTGTGGGATTGGATTTTCTGTGATAAATTGGTTGTGGGATATGCTTTTGTAGTAGGATTTCTAGCACCATCTGTATTTTTTTTTTCATGGATTTGTAGCGCCATTTGTATTTTCATTTGAACATTGGTTGTGGGATTGGATTTTTATTGATAAATTGGTTGTGGGATATGCTTTTGTAGTAGGATTTTTTGGATAGCACAACATTAGCACCTGCTCGGTATGCAATATAAAATTGTAAATGTTCATATGCTTAAGATGAAATAAGAACTAGCATTCCAAAATACTTACCTCTGTTGGTTGTGCTGGTTAGAATTATGTACAATGCAAGAGAATTTCAGAAGAGTTTGATTAAAAGACACATTTTGTTTTTTGTACGATATTTATTTATATTAAAAACATATCAGGTTTACAATTATTTTCTTATCGTTATGTATGTATACAAATATTTTATTTTATTCTCAAACTATTCTGGTAACAACTTGTTCAAGCGGATTATAGTCAATAATTCTATCATGAAGCATAAGGCAGTAAGCTGAAGTATTTGCAGGAATTTGTTTTGATGTTCTCATTTCCAAACGTATGTCGATGGGTCCTGTTTTCATAGTTTCATTTTGGTGTCTGCAGTCTACCACAAAAACTGGAGCATGTGATTTGAATAATTCCCAGGAAAGAAGAGGTTCAGTGATGTTTTTATTATAGTAAGATTTTTGAAAGTCTGTGTACATTTTGTAAAACAGGCTATATCTGTTTTTTTCAAAAGAAACATTGAAATCTTCATGTGGATAAACATCAGAGTTTAAATAAACTTTTAAGTCTGTTAGATTACAATGATCAAACGTTGTAGGATCAGCAGCCAAATTTTTATTTTTCCCAGTTTGTAAAGCAAAAACAATGTATCGAGGTTTTTCTATTTGTGTTGTTGTTTTGACATTCCAAATATGATGATCAGAACTTGGCAGCATGGGATATTCATAAAGATCCCAGTTTCGAAAAGCAATTTTCATAGAGCTGCTTTTACTTATAGATTTATATAAACTTAATTTCATGGAATCTGATAAGGTTACGTGGGGTACTTTCCATTGTATTTTTTGAATGTTAATTTGTACTTTTTCATTGGTTGGAGAGATCAATGCGTTTTCATCCACTCTTGAACGAGTGATAATAAGATCATGTCGAGCATTTGGAATGATTTTTTTGTAATCTTCAGCGAATCCTAAAAGTTTGTTCAGTGGAATACAATAATTAAAATGAAATGGTTTCAAATTAATAGGTGAGTCAGGAGACCAGGATGCATTTAATAGCATATCACTTTCATTTTTAGTTAAAGATAAATAGTTTTTGATCGTTGATGTTATTCCGACATTTCTATTGTAGTCGATTTCCTTGCCATTAAGTTCATAACGTATTTCATCAAAAAGAAAAGCCATGGCATTGTTTACAAGTTTTGTATTGACTATTTCTTTTACATCTGATGTCGATAGTGATCCTTCAATATATAAAAAACTTTCCGAAGGGAGAACATTAAGATTTTGATGTTGTATACAAATCTGAATGATGTCATTTCGTTCAAAATTGTTTTGATATGGTGAATAAGTATGGTACTCATATTTAGAAATACTTTCACTTATTTCAGGATCTTGGAAAATATTCAACATTATTTATGACTTCTTTTTTAATTTAAGACCTATTAACAACAAAAAGTCCTGATTATGTTTGGTAAGGCAATGTGTTACCGCAGCTGCGTTCGAAGCTTGATTGAAGATTGAATTATTCTTAACAATGTTTTTATAAGATATTGAATTGTCTATGCTTTCATACACAATCATTTTTCTGGTTGTAAATGTAAACGAATAGTTATGTTTTCTCCTCTAAAATTAATATCTTTACCGTCTTGATCGCAGAGCTTAAGGCACAATGATGTTATTCGTTTGACGTTCACAGGTAAATAAATAACATTGCTTGGAACTTCTATGATTTTATAGCCAGGGCTTACTTTAACAGAGAATTCATGTAAAATATGCGCCGATTGGTTATTAATGTACGTTCCATCTATGATATTACATTCAATGCGGATTGTATTAACTCTATTTATGTTAACATACAGATCTGATTCATGTAGCAAGTTTGATTTCAACAACTTCTTACTAAACCCTAAAAGCGAACCAATAGAGTTTGGTTTTGAAAAGTCGATATCATCTGAACTGAAGATTTCACATTTCAGAGTGTTGTTGTTTGCCTTGATTTTAATTTCAATTTTCCTTTGGTTTTTCTTTTTTTTATTTATTTCATTAATTTTTTTTTGTATTAAATTGTTAATATCTTCAATTTCATATGAACCAATAGGAAAAGAAATAACACTTTCACCGATACATAACATGTTATTACTCTCATCCACATTTGGAATTGAATTATATGTTTGAAAATCTATAAGTCCACATACATAATTAGATTTTAGGACGATTGGTGGAAAATACTGAGCATTAAGAGTTGACTCATTCCCACTTAAAGCAAGTGTTAACGACATGTTGATTAAAAGACAAATGACACATTTTTCATTTTTACACATCATTTTATTCATATTTGATTACATTATTATAAATAAATAAATAAATAAATAAATAAATAAATAAATAAATAAATTTATTATATTCTAAGTTTATAACCTTATATATTACATTACATTATTATATTATATTATATTATCAAACAATCTTTTTTTTTTTGGAATTTTTTTTTTTTTATGTATATATTTTACAGGGTTTTTTTCATAGTAAGGGATCATTGTCATTTGGAATATTTTTATGTCCCCAGGCAAGCGTGCTGATGTTATCTGCACAAATATATCTTTTCGTGTCCTTAAAACTTAATGCCAATTTGTTTAAATTTTGGGTGTAAATTGTATGTAATTTACTCCTAAAAGTTAACATATTTTCATATTTTTCGATTTTGTCAAATAAACATCTTTTATAGTCAACTATTCTTAATCGTTTGGTGACAGATCTTTTGACTCCTTTCGCTTTCTGGACTGAATTAGCATTTTGTACGGTGAAAGAGTACATTTTAGCTCTCAAACCAACAAATTCCAACATTTTCTTCCCACAGGTCTCATCTTTAAACATACCTAAAGCTTTATTATTCATCCTAGGAATGTTATGTTGGTTATTGGGATCAAAGTCATATGTATCAAATCTCAATGGTATATCATCCAAAATATCAGAATAGAAGTCTTCACATTTTATGTTATAAATAAAGGAATCAGTATCCATATAGTTAAGAAGAGCATTTTCATGATATTTTGGTTTGATATAGTCATAGTGGAATTCATACATAAGAATTTTTGAGAGCTCAAGTACTATGAAACCTAGATAAATCGGTTTGTTGAGTGTTACATTACATTTACTCATTTGTATTGCCAACAATGGGTTAGGTACTCGATCATCTTCATGAGCAAATTGTAAAGAACTATGGAAGTTTGGTCTCGCAATCCAACCTCTAGCACCCAGTGATTTTCTTTTATTTTCCCATCGTGTAACAATTTTAACATCAGTACGCTTTTCAATATTTTCCATTGTTTTTCCATAAATAGAAAGATTCATTAGCTTGAAAAACCTTTTCTGAAAATCAGTTTTAGCTTTCTTTCTAAGTTCAGTATTAAGGGAAATATATTGTTCTAGCCATTTTGATTGTTTAAATTTAATCACACGATGGACTTTTTTTAAAATTAAACCATGTTTGAGAGCTTGCTTTAAACTCTCTAGGTGAATAACATAGTTCAGTTTTGGTAAAAAACTTGCTACCAATTTTTTGAATTTAGAGCCTGGTGTTGCTATATTTTCTGGGCAAAAAGGCAAATCATTATGAATATCATGAAGATGTTCGGGATATTCTAAATCGACTTCTAAAACATATCCAACATTTAGTTCATTTAGACCTTCTATATATGACAAGGAAAAATCTTGTGGGTTCTGCCATTCAAAACCTCCACAAGGAAGATTCTGAGACATTGCCCATCCATATAAATTGTTGGCATCTAAATAAACCAAGTATGAAGATGGTTTTTCAGAGTCATAGGACTCAATAAATTTATTATTGGCTCTGGAATATCTATGACTGCATTGGGTAAGACCACCTCTTATCCCTTTTTGAAAGAAATTGTACATTTCAATGTCAGTCAAGAGTTCCAGTTCCACTTTTGTCACTTTTAACATAGCATCCCAAGATAAACCAGGAGCTGTATAATAGTGACAGGGATCTAGAGAGTATCTATGTTTGCAAACTTTTCTAAAGTTTTCAAAAATGTCAGCTAACAACACAACATCACTTTTTAAATATATTTCCATATAATTTTTTAGATTATTACAGTTGAAATGATTCCATATATTTATGGCCAACTGATAATCCTCCATTGAACATTCCTGATTCGTGAGTTTGTTGAAAAACTTCACTCTTTCAGGAAGACATGGCTCAGACATTTTTTGCCAAGAATCCATAAAATCATATGGAAATACACCTTTTCTCTTCACTAATTCCAGACTTTGCTCTGTTTCAAAGCATTTTCGGGTTATATTGAAGTCCGAAGAAACTAAATTTTTAGCTAAACTATCTATGCTATCACCCAAAAATCGAAAAGAGTCTAAGAATCTAAGTTCTATTGAATGTTTGTCATCAATAGAAATTTTCTTCGAGAAAGAAATATATTTTTCTTTATTTAGTGGAATCACTTTAATTTCACCATCGATTTCTCGAAGCGAATTGAAAAACAAATGTGCATCATAACCAGATAAATTATGAAACAAAATCGGAAAAAAAGTTGGCACCTTATATTTAAGGTTACAAAGATTGTGGGCTGCCCCCCTATATTCACCTGTTAAGTGACAATGATCCCTTACCTTAATTTCTCCTCCTCCTATATTTATTTTATTGCGGCATATTGTGCAGATTGTTGCCCTCTCAAAGCAAGATGTCTGCATCGCTGACAGAGGTTTCATCGGTGTCACAGTTTTTATGTGGTTGCTATACTTCTCCATAGTATCTCGAACTAAACTGTGAATGAACTCACTAGCACAGTTTTCTCCTATAAAGAAAAAAAGAAATAAAAAAAATATAAGAATTGGGTTGATGAAAAAAAAAAAAAAGTTATTATTAAATATTACCTATGAAAGTCCGCATTATATCTTCGGTTTCATCAAACGAGCATTTCATGTAGTATGAAAATGCACAGGGAACGTGTTCTTGCAGGTTGGTGGTTGACGACGTTGACGGGTCCGGTAAACATGCATCAATCGGTTTCAAGATGCATTCAAAATCAGCGTATGTTACAAATGGAACCATCATTTGTTTATCATAGCTTGAAAATTTGATCATCTTATTATCATTTGCTGGCATTTTTGTAACAATTTTCTTACACTCGCCCTTGTGTTTATCAAATGAGCGGTCATTGTAAAAATGCTGCAAGCAAGTATTACAGAACAATAATCTTCTTCTTGAACTTTCCAATACTTCACTTGTGATCAACCGACTGATGTGTTTTATCCACATAAAGTGCGTAACTTCACCGCTCATGTGGAGTAAGAGATTAACATGATTGCGTTTCTCTTGCATAGTCATGTAATATGGGCCCTCAATTTGCGGTTTTTCTCCCTCAGAAATTCCAAAAACGTTGATGCTCATGTTGTTCTTAGTTTCAAACGTTTTTATTTCTGATAGTTCAAGGGGAAATGAGAGCCCTGTAAAATCCAGAATAATATTGTCCAGGGCAATTATATCTCTGGATATATCAGATACTTGATAGTAGGAAGATGTTCTCTCTACATGTGACTCAAGCTCTGGATGAAAAGCAGATATAATTGCCCATTTAAAACAATATTCATCATTGTTCTGTACGTTGATGATGGCTTTCTTGGCAGCAATATTTTTTGGCAAAGATAAATATCTTGAACCACTCAATGGCTGGTACTTGTTTATGTTCACTTCCACTGATTTTATTCTTATCAGCGCCCATCCACTATCCCTTTCTTGGAATTCATCCATTTTAGTAAGGATAGTCTTGAACATTTCCTCAAGAATGGGATTTATTTCCACTTCCAGGAAAACTGCTTTCATTTCCGCAGCCATTGATTTCAACTCTATCAACATTTCCTCACCACTTATTTTCACGTACTCCGCAAAAATTTCCAAATTGAATTTTATTGATCGGTGTTCACTTATTTTTTGGTGAAGAATGTCATGGATTATTGCTTTATTCTTATTAAGAAATATCATAGCATCCAGTTCATGTTCATTTTTATTTGGAACAGAAAGGGAAATAACGCGATTTTTAAACGAATTCCTTATTTCGTTCACGTTTCCCTTATACACTGTTTGCACTTTGGTTTTATGTGAATTTTTGCGAAGATGTTGTACCCATTTGCTTTTGGGTATTTGTTCTTCGCAAAATGTACAACTAACCATGCTTGTATTCTTAGTTGAAATTGCCGCTGCAGAAGTTGATGGTTGGTCGTCAATTATTTTTACAGCTGCTGATGAAATTGATGGACGTTCTTGTTGATGTTCCTTATGTTGTTGCTGCAGTTCTCGTATTTGTAATTGAAGTTTTTCAATTAATTTTTGTTGTTGATGCATTTGCTGTTGATATTGTTCTGGCAGTTGTTGTTGATGATATTGATGTTGTGGTTGTTGTTGTTGTTCCTGTCCATTTTGTTTCTTTGCGCATTGAATTAAATGCGTCTTTTGATCTGATTGAGTTTCAAACGTCTCCCCACAGAGAAGACAAGATCCCGACAAGTTTAAATGCTTCGTCTTAATGTGACGATTTAACACACCGACACTCGAAAACATTTTCTTGCAAAACGCACACGATTTTGTATTATTCATTTTGTATTTTTTGATTAAGCTGTGTATAAAACAAAAAAAAACAATAACTTGCAAACAGTTTTTTTTAATAAGTTTTAGTTTGAAAATAAGATTTCAAATATTTTATTTTATTTTTATATTTTTTTTTTCCACACTTTTCACTTGTATTTAATAAACAAAACTTTGTGACAAATAAATTTAATATTTGAGAATTTAAAATTTAAATTTATAAAAAAACTTCAATTATCACAAGACCTTTTGAATTGAAAACTAAGTTCAAACTGAAATTAAAAAACAAAGTCTTACGTATTTATGTAACTATGAACTTCGAATTTGGGGAACGTAACTTTATGTTCTTAACCTGGTTCACAACGTGGTTTGGGTTTTTTATATAACGTTCTAAACCTCGTTCGTAACGTGTTTTGGGTTTGTATATAAGGTTCTAAACCTCGTTCGTAACGTGTTTTGGGTTTGTATATAAGGTTCTAAACCTCGTTCGTAACGTGTTTTGGGTTTGTATATTATGTTTTAAACCTCGCTCACAACATGTCTTGGGTTTGTATATATATGAATATATTATAGGATCCCACATTGAAGGTATTTAATTAAATCTCATTTGAAAGGATAAACATGTTTCAATTTTTCTTAAATTATCAACTTTCTTTCAAGGGTAATAAAAAAAAACAAACATCAAAGAAATTTATTCATGGGATCAACAAGTTTTCCATTTTATAAACTTTATCACCGTCATTTCAATGGTAATAAAAAAAAAAACAAAGAAAATTGGATACTTGGAAACCACTCATACTAGTAAGAAAAGGAAACTCCTTATCACGATTATCTAATGGGTAAAGAAAATTGATCGTGGACCACGTACACTGATCAAACACACTAATGGAAAATACAAGATCCAACATGTTTCAGTTCTTTTTCTTTTTTTTTTTCAAATTGGTCACATTCATTCAGTGATAATAAAATTCTTCAAGGTAAAAAACATAAAAAAAAAACAAACAACAAAGAAAATTCGATACCTGAAAACCACTCAGACTTATCACGATTAACTAATGGAAAAAGAGAATTTGATCGTGGACCACGTACCCTAAACAATCACACTAATGGTAAATACAAATTATGTATGCACCTCCTTAACATGTTTATTCGTATGAATAACAAATAAAACATTCAGAAAATTCGTTGTGAATTACTTTTATTTTCCTGAATGAACATGAAAATATTCAGAAAAAAAAAATGCTTATGCAGGTTTTATATTAAGATTAAGTGGGGATCTGGGGATACTTATACAAAGTTTTTGTATGCGAGGAATTCTATAAAAGGAAATTTCGTTGTTACCGACGAGCACAGTTTATTACGAGAATTAAGAAGCTAAGATGTATTTTGAAGAAGAATATTCCATATTCACTCTGGATGATTTTGCTGTAAGAGAAGCAAACTCGCTTAACGAAATAAGCAATAATTTTAAACCATCCAAAAAAATATCCGAGCTGGATGCAAACATTAAATATAATATTTTTGTTCTACGAAAAGTTAAAACGCGTTGGGGAGATCGCATTGTCGCAGATCTTGGAGAGTTCACAGTAAGTAAAAAAAAAAACTAAAAAATATATACATTTTTTTCGTTGTACTTTATTTAAAGTAATTTGTAATTATTTATTCCTACAGACTTTTCTACCTCAGAGATATTCCCAACTTTCGGTAAGCACCATGACAACAATTGGGGGAGGTGGCTATGTCTTAGAGATTGTAAGACAAATCGGTTCAACCCATGAACTAAAATTTATGAAAATGAAATAAGAATCCATTTTCATTTCTTAAATAAAAAATTATATTTGTAAATATACAAACAAAAAATATACGATTTCAAAGTCTAAATAAGAGAAAAGCAGACCTAGAATATAATAAATACAAAAAAACAAAAATTATAATAGTAAGCAAAGAAAAAAATAAATATACAGTTGAAAAAAAAAAATATCTTTTATTTCTTTTGTTTTTTATTTTTACAATAATTCTTATATTTTATAGTAATTCGTTTGTATTAATCCAGGAGTTATGTTCTGATGGAAATCCCAACCACTTAACAAAAACCTTATTTCCTCTGTTTTGTAAAACCTTTTCCACAAGAAAAATATCTCCACATTTAGTTTTCATCAGTTCTGGTTCATAGAAACTACCTTGAACAGGTTTTCCTTGATAGTCTTCAAGAAGATATGTATTTGGTTTTGTAACTTTGATTTTTCTTATTTTAAAAACCTCTGTTGTCCAGTTAGGTGTATAGCCCTTTTCAAATGCATGTTTATACTTGCTGATTCTTACTTTGTCACCGATCTTAAATTTTCGTTTACTTGTGCCTTTCTTATCACTTTTAAAAAATGGTAACAATAACTTTGAATTTTTCTTCGTTACATCTGCAGGAAAACATTTAATGGTTCTATGAAAAGAGTGATTGTAATCATTAAGTAATTTCTCGAAAATATTGACCCACTTATAGTTTCCATTAAAACTAAATTCTTTCCACATTTTTTCTTTAAAAGTTCTATTAAATCTTTCGACAATGGAAGCCTTTAATGAACTGAATGTTGAGTAATGATTAATTTTATACTTTTCCATCAAGAGTTTAAAGTTTTTATTGAAAAATTCTTTTCCATCATCTGTTTGTATATTCTTTGGAATTCTAGAAGAAGATATAAATATTTGTTCCATTCCTTTCGTAATGGTAATACCCTTTTTGTTTTTCATTGGGATGACCCATGCAAATTTCGAAAATGTATCGATAACTGTCAGTAAATAATTAAATCCTCTGTTTTGTTCACTATATGGTATCATTTCAACCAGGTCAGCTTGCCATAAGTCATCGTAGCCTTTGATGATAACATGACGACGTTTAAAGTTTTTACGTGCAGCTTTATGCAACTCCTCAACAACCTCACGCTTACTCATATTTACAAAGAGTGAATCCAACAAAATCAAAGAAAAGACTTTTATATATATATTTTTTTCTTTTATTGCAATCTATTATACAATAACATAAGTTTCTTAATTTTAATTAACCTTTTTTCCATAATGTAACACCCACAAGTATCTGGCCCTTCTTCACATTGGTTGGATGACCAACAACAGTTTGAATAATGATGTCCATGCAATGATTCCATATATGTCGTATTTTTAAATTTACTAACCATTGAAATACAGTTAGTAAATTCTCCATAGTGTTCATCCAATATTGATTCCCCATTTGCTTTTAAAAATTCGAAAATATCTTTTATTATTTTGATAGAGTCCATTTTTGAAGTTCCTTGTTGTTTAAGTGTTGAATACTAACTAACAAACTTTATTTTATTTTATGAAAAATGAAAACTCTTTCTTCATTTTCACTTATATGTATATATAAAATACAGATACATTAAATTAATACAAGTATAACAAGATTTTTTACTTATTTTAATCTATGGGTGTAAAGGGTACATTAGGGAACAGCGTTTTCATAATATGTTCAACTTTATTTTTTATTTTCTCGTCAACATACTTTTTCTCTGTGGAGTCTTTAAGTTTTTGGGAAATTAATTGTGATGCTATGTTTTCTTGTTCCATACTTTTAATTGTTTCCTTTATAGAAGAGTCTATGTGGTTTTTTAGCATATTAATTTCCTTAGTAAAAGTGGATAAAACTTCCATTAAAGAAGAATTTATGTGGTTTATTATGCTTGTTTCTTTAAGACCTATTTGATCATCAACATATCCTTTGCAAACGGCTTGGTGGGGGTATTCAGGATTAATTCCAACATTGTTTAAATATTTACTTTCTAAATCAAAATCACCAGACGGAAGAAGTTTAAAACCTATTCCTGGAGGTCCTACAAGACCTTTGTTTTTTGAAAGGGGTTTGAAGTTCCTACCGAACTTGTCGACGTTCATTGTTAATATGCAATGTTAATATTTTGAAACGAAGTTAATATATAATATTTGATTCTTTTAGCTCTTCGATTATAGAATTTATTTCATTCTGATGGTTATTGTTACCAGCATTTTTGGATGCTATCAAAAGTCTTAGCCTATTAACAAGTTCATTAGGATCGTTCCAATACATATATTCAATATTTTTATTTGTATACTCCATTTCAGTTATGTCAGAATAAGATTTTCCAGTTTTTTCTGTTTCACTTTTAAACCCTGCAACAAGTTGTTTAATTATTTTTGTATATTTTGCCCCCCTATTTGACTTGATTCGACTGGAACTATCATGATTAGTTTTATATGCATTAGTTTTATATAAAATTCGTCCATATTCTTCTAAGTCATCACTAGTATATATTTGTGGGCGTGGATTTTTCTTTAGAATTAATTCAATAAGACCAGGAGTTCGAGTGAAAGTTTCATCATCAATAACAATATCATGTTCATTCATTATAAAACGACATTTTCCTATTTTAATAGAATTTGTATTTGCATCAAAATATGGACCATATGTTGTATCGCGGTTCGAATCTGACAATATTTTTTTAATGATAGAAGATGTTTTGTTTAGGGTTGAATTATTTTTTGGTGTACTGAATAAAATGGAATCATCTGTAGTATCCATTCCTGGAATGTAACTTGTTTTGCTATGTTCTTCCTCCTTTTCATTTTCATCAAAAGATTTGAAATGTAGCTTACGAGGTTTGATTGTTTTTATGTCATCATCCAGCAGTGTTGTTTCTTTTGTAACATTTCCAACCAATTTGTTCAATGGTTCCACAATTGGTTTGAAAGTCTCTTCTAAATCAGTTTCTCTATTCATTTTGCCAGTTTTTAGTTGAAAATATTTATTTCTTAGCACATTTTTTGTTTTTATTAAATCTCTTAACACGTTCTCATCCATTTCTATGGTTCAGATATAAATAATTTTTTCTTTTTTTTTTTTTTAGAATTAAAATGAAGGACTAGTTTTCCCAAACAGTGCTGTTGTCACAATGTTTTGATTTTAAATGAAATATGTATATTTATAGTATAGCAATTTTATTGAAACTGTTTTTGTATCGACCTTTTTCAATACTGTTCTCCTTGTCTATTACTAGGAATCCAAAATTGTCAGTCCAACAATGTGAGCATAACTCTTTGAATTGATTAAATGTCATATCAGAGTTAATATGATCCTTGTAAACATGCTTTAAGTTCAATTCGTCTTGCTTGAAAAGAATAATGAAATTAGCGTTGTCTCTAATTAGATGTTTTGGTATATGAGTATAGGACTGACATAAGTAAAAACTATCAACTCCATTGTGACGACCCATACAAAAATAGTCTCTTATATTATTTTGTTTCTGGCAAGCAACATCATCGAATAAAAATATTGAATTGTTTTTAGCGTCTGAAGGAGGCATTATTTCACAATTGTTTGAAAATTCATTGTATTCCATTCCTTTGATAGATGTAATAAGTTTTTTAAGATATTGATATTTTGGTTGGTGTAAGGATTTGGAATAAATATAAATATTTTCAAACTTTAAACCATTGGGGTCAAGAAGAATGCTTAACATAACATTTGTTTTTCCGCAGTTGGATGGTCCAACGATAATTCCTCGAATACTGTTTGGAAATAAGTTTCCGTGTTTTTTCTTAATTTTTACATTGGAATCAAAATTCCTTACTTTTATGACATCTGACTGCTTCACAAAACGCATAATGACGACTAAGATGTTTTTTAATAAAACATTTTGTTTTTATACACTTTTAATCATAAATGTTTCAACCTTCAACTAAGAAGGTGTGTTAATCATACTATGATTGAACATAACACTCAGAATCAGTGCAATAAAAAAAGAAAAACAATTAAAGGAGAAGGGTTTTTGAATAAAGCTATAGACCAACTTCCATTTGAACTACATATTCCTTCATATAATTATTGTGGACCTGGGACAAAATTAGAGGAACGCTTACGTAGAGGGGATAAAGGAATTAATCAACTGGATGAGGCTTGTCGTTTACATGATATTGCATACTCAAAAAGTAGTTCTCTCTCAGACCGACACTTTGCTGATAAAATTCTAACCGAGCAAGCGTGGAAAAGATTTAAAGCAAACGATTCATCAACCTCTGAAAAGTTAAGTGGCCTCCTTGTAACCAACATGATGAAAGCTAAAACTAAATTTGGAATGGGTAACTGCAAGACCAAAAAAAACACAATTAAAAGAACTAAGAAGACAAATTCAAAAAAGGTTTGCAAACGGAACATGTTTAAAAAGGCTATAAGCGAAGCAAGAAATGCTATTAAAAACAATATAAATTGTTGTGGAACAACATCTATTGCTAATATTGCTGTGAAGGCTGCAAAAAATGTTATTCAAAATAAGAAAAAACAAATTCAAACACCGAGAGTAATTCCACTTCCAAAAAGTGGTGGTTTTCTACCACTTCTAGCTCCTATTCTAGCTGGTTTATCTGCTGTGGGCTCACTAACAGGTGGAGCAGCTGGCGTTGTAAAAGCGCTCAATGATGTACGATCTGCTAAAAGACAGTTTGAAGAAAATAAGCGTCATAATAAGACTATGGAGTCAGTTGCTATTCAAGGAAATGGACTGTTCTTAAAACCATATAAAAATGGTCTTGGACTTTTTTTGAACTCAACAAATACAAAAAACTAATTGAATTGCTACCTAACAATCCTTTAAGCAATTTTGATATTCAGCAGTTTGGAAAGAAATACTTGAAGCATTTTAGAGGAGTCTTTATGCGAAACTCTTTACCAAAAGTACCAACATTAAAAGAGTGTGGTGTTATAAATTTGGATAATGAAATTGGTTTGGGTACCCATTGGGTAGCATATATAAGAAATAAAAAAAAAAATATTGTTAAGTATTTTGATAGTTTTGGAAATTTAAGACCACCCTCAGAAGTAATAAGTTATCTTGGTAAAAAAATAAACTATAATTATGTACAAGAACAAGATTTTGATACGTTTATTTGTGGTCATTTATGTTTAAGGTTTTTATTAGAACAATGTAATAAAGTTTTCAAAATCTAAAATTTAATATAAATAAATATCGTACAAAAAACAAAATGTGTCTTTTAATCAAACTCTTCTGAAATTCTCTTGCATTGTACATAATTCTAACCAGCACAACCAACAGAGGTAAGTATTTTGGAATGCTAGTTCTTATTTCATCTTAAGCATATGAACATTTACAATTTTATATTGCATACCGTGCAGGTGCTAATGTTGTGCTATCCAAAAAATCCTACTACAAAAGCATATCCCACAACCAATTTATCAATAAAAATCCAATCCCACAACCAATGTTCAAATGAAAATACAAATGGCGCTACAAATCCATGAAAAAAAAAATACAGATGGTGCTAGAAATCCTACTACAAAAGCATATCCCACAACCAATTTATCACAGAAAATCCAATCCCACAACCAATATTCAAATGAAAATACAAATGGCGCTACAAATCCAACTACTGACACTTATTCCCAATTAGAATTGAGAATGCAAATTGGGTGGAGTAGGAGTGACATAGGTTTTGAATTGGGTTGAGTAGGAGCTACCCAACTAAAAAAGCAATATTCCAACAAAAATTTAAATTTTAGCTAAAAATCCGACTACAAAAGTATATCCCACAACCAATTTAACAATGAACATCCAATCCCACAACCAATATTCAAATGAAAATACAAATGGCCCTAGAAATCCATGAAAAAAAATACAGATGGTGCTAGAAATCCTACTACAAAAGCATATCCCACAACCAATTTATCACAGAAAATCCAATCCCACAACCAATATTCAAATGAAAATACAAATGGCGCTACAAATCCAACCACTGACACTTATTCCCAATTAGAAACTTGGGAATGCATCCCAATTGGGATGTGCATTCCCAATTGGGATGTGCCGTGCGGTGCCGTGCGGTGCCGTGCCGTGGAGTAGGAGTTACCTATTTATACTACTGACATACCCTACCCAAAGCATGCAATATTTTGAATTATTTCTATTTTTCTTAATTTTTCAATATTAAACTTGTAAAAAAAATAAAATACAAAAACAATGCTTCTGCGATAAACTGGTGGAACGACACCCTACCGACGAGGATGGCGACAATATAGATTCCAAGGACGACTATGTGTGGGTTGTGTTGCAAAATCAAAAAGAAATCTTTTCTGTTCAATGCCCGATGATGATGATGCTAATACCCACAACCACTAGTTGCTACAGTCTAGCTTCCACACAACACTGACGAGTTAACAAAAAGAACGAAGCGACGACGACGACGATGTGTCGTCTATGACGATGAAGAAGAATGGCCGGTGCACAAAGTGTGGTTTTTCATGTCACCAACGACGACAACGACAACGACAAGGACCGAGGACGACGACGTTATTAGACATGAAGGACATTCGCTATTGTTGCCACGTTGCTGCTGTTGTTTACAAACTCACTCTCACTCAGTATTCTTCTTTTTCTTTTGTATTCCTTCATTACTTTTGTATTTGTGTATAATGCATTGTGGCACAACAAGGGAGAAGGTTATTTTAATTTTCACTTATAAGAGGGATGAAATTTATTTGAAACAAACGAAGGAATCGGGATTTGATACCATTGTTTCGAGGTCGGTGACTTACGAAGGATGACCAAGTTGACGGGCGAGCGTTAGTATTAGCGTCTTCGTCGTCGGGCAACATTCAAATTATAATGGTGGTTAGTTTAAATATACAATTTTAAATGATTTCATATTAAAAATTGTGTAAATCTATTCTCTTTCATAATCTATTCATCCTCTTTTTTTTTAAATACATTCAATTTTAGTCTGACTGGGTTTTCGTAGATGTGGTTAGAATAATTATATTACATGCGGTCGAAACTTTTAGCTAATAACACTGGTCAACAAAATTAAGCTTCTTGCCTTCCGTAAAAACCAAACAATACTTTTCCAAATAATTTTTCTTGTCCTGAATCGGAGTTTCACCTTATTATTATTAGGTCAGGTTTTAGAAATATACCTCATAAACAAAAATAAAACGGTGTATTTAATCCTAGCCTGTGTTTTTTTTTTGAAGATTCGAGAAAAAGGTAGTTAAAGAAGATATTTATAAAAATATGAATATTTTTATCAGCAATTTCTGCAATTTCTGTAGCTACTTGAATGACTGGATATTTTGTATTTTTCTTAAAAAATCGTTAAATCTCTTTTTAAATCCTTAACTTCCAAGCATTCTAAAAGACCTTTGTTGGTCCTAACTAGAACTTGACTCGACTTTGACTAACTCTATCGAATAATAATGAAAAAACTAAAACACAATTGGTCTAATTAGTTTAAATATATAAAACGAACATCAAACCATCTATTAACCTATTATTTTTCTTTTTTCTTTGTTCAAATAATTTTCGATGTTCAATAGAATCAAATATTCGAAAACGTAACGGTATCAACCTCATCAAACTTTTGAGCTCTTATTATCTGAGCCCTCAACGTCAAGATCATCATTTAAGTGGAATTTACTTGCTCTAGCATCATTAGCAGAAGTCTGTGATCGATATGGGCTTTGCATTAGGAACTGCTGCACCAGTTGCTTCAGCAGTACTTCAGGATTTAGCTACAATTAAAAACGGTAATGCCACTCTTGTTATTGACAAAAATAAAATTAATGCGATGATATCTTTAGTCTGTGGTCAGGATAACTTTTTATATTTAATTTAATCAATAGGAAGCGAAATAATACGACTGGTTTCTTCGGTTGCCGATCACGAACTGTGTCGTTTCTCTTTTATTTTATCTTATGCTATTTCCTATGTGCTAGTTTAGTATTGCCACTGCTTAACTATTTTACATTGTTGCCACTTACATACTACTTATTGTTACAAATATTACTATGCTCACATACTAATATTGCACTATTGCTATAAATATTACTACATATTGTAATTCGCACTATGTATTTCGATGGGCAAAAAGATAAAACTCTTACTTCGTAAGTGAAAGATGGTTTATATTATCGAAAGGAGGTTTTTGAAGAACATACTTCTATCCTTGCAGAATCAGAATCCATTTTCTTTGGCCATATAACTCCCAAATCTGGTACAGGAAAGGAAATTTGCATCGCAATGTTTAATTTTGTCAAAGAAAAAAGATTTGATTTGAAAATAAATCTTTGCATTGGCTGTGACGGAACTGCAACTAATAACTGGCTGGAAAGAAGGTATAATTCGCTACGTACAAATAGAATCATGTCGACCATTACAATGGACAATATGCCTACTTCATGCAAACGAACTGCCACTTCGACATCTTTTCACAAAGCTAGATTTATCTACTTCGATCCGTGCGTCGATAATATTCTAATCCTATCGGTAAGTCATTAACCGATTGTCAACTTACTGATATTGTTTAATGTTCACCTGCGATCGGAAATCTACCAGAAATAGAGCAAAAATATCTTTTGCAAAATTGTGAAGCTATACAACCAGTTGAATGCTTTCCCGGACTAGCTAATCGACAGAAAAATAGCACATATACAAGATGGGTCCTTCGTCTCTACATTAGTTCAGAGAATACTTGGGAAAATCTTAGAAATCTTGTGGAGTATATAACTCAAGTATAGACACCAATTTGGCTATCTAGATGGCCCGCAACATGTTTTTAAGCTCATTTTTTTTTCAAGATGAATTTTTGATCCTGTCTTTGAAAAAAATACATTCCTTGCACATCTTGAAAACGTTTTAATGGAAATGCTATTAGACGAAAGGGTCTTTGTCAGAGAGTTTGCTCTACAACGATTTATTTGAACAACGAAACTCCATATTTCAAAACGAATATTTAAGCAGCATAACATTAAATTTACCGTTGTGGACTACATGGACACTATTTTTTTTGGAAATGATTGTCAAATAACTTCACCACCTTTCCTTGCCCACACCGCAAACTGTCGAAAGATGCATCAAAGCTGTGACCGAAGCAATCCAATGTGTTATTGAAGCAAAGTCGAGAGGGGACTTAAAAGAAATTAATTAGAATCAATCTGAAAAATGTCCTTTTTTAATTTAAAAGGACAATTTTCAATGTAATTTCTTTTAAATTGTCTATCTTTTTTGCAATAAGTTTTTGTTAAAGTCCTAACTATATTAATTTTTTCAAGCACATTAAAATATTAATAAGTAAATATTAACTTTTACTTAATAAACTAAGTCAATAAATAAAACAAAACAAATAAAATTAAAAAAAGGGTAAAAAATAAAGTTTTCACTTTATTTTAAGATCTTTAAGTTTAATATTCAAAACCAAAATAATACGTAGCTTTTGATATCTCTTCGACCTTAAATTCGAGAAAACATTTGTCTTCGTGTAACGACGGGACACCCTAAATTGGACACAACATAGTTCTTAAAAAAAAAACTGATAATGATTTTGCAGCGCACAAATCTTTAAGATTTAACAACTAACGAGGCATTTAAAAGAGTAAATAAGATACCTAACATTTTTCAACGGGTATAGATTTGGAAAATCATCACGAATTTTATTGAAAAAAAAGTCATAAATTAGTATGACTTCCATAAGCATATTAAAAGTTTTTTTTTCCGGATTTAAAAAGGTTATATCTCCAAAACCGGGTGCAATTAAATGATTTTGAAGTTGAATTCGAACTAAACCTATCAAAAATGTATAGGAAAAGTATAAATTGTGTGCCAGATACAAACACCTTGTTGACCAGTGTAATTATTAGAAATACGCCTCTCACTGCCTTTCTACTTCAGCTGCATAACCTTTGTAATTTGTATGTCTTGTCTACTTATCATAAAATATCACCTCCACCGTATCAAAAAGACAAATGATAAACTTGCTATTTTCATGATACGTATGTATAAATAAAAAATAGACTCCAACTTGATTCAATTTTCCCAAAATACCATCACTCTCCAAAACTTGCTCAACTTGCAAAAAACTTGTCGCATTTGTGACTCAGGGTCAAGTCAAACAAAAAACGAACCTGTCTTTATCATATCATGTACAATGCATGGTATGGTCATGTTTATCACTATCTTCATCTTTATCACAGGTTTACAGGTAGTTTTCACTTCATCATCATCTCATTCTCGAAATAGTATAAGATGGTTAAAGTATGAAATAAACTTACGAGACTCAATGTAGCCAACGACAAGGCACAAAAAAACATCCCTATATCTACCAAAGGATAACATGACTTTCTGTCATTATCCTTTGGCCAGTAGAGACATCAACAGAAATCAGAGAAACACCATCACTGACCAGGGCCGGATTTAGGGGAGGGCAACCAGGGCAGAAGCCCTGGGGCCTCCACAAACGGGGGGCCCCAACAATAGGGACTTCAGAAAATTTTTGTTTCAAATTCCAACTAGTAAACACTAGTAAACATCTTTTCCTTTGATATGTATTTTTTTTTTGCTCTTTTACCTCTACCTACAGCCTACAGTACTTTGTACATACATGATTATCTTAATATATAAAAACCCAGTGTCATATGTATGTTATGTTCGCAGTGAACTCTTCACCAAGTCAACCGATTTCGATGAAAGTTGGCATTTTATGTGTAATTTGGTCTAACTTAAGATATAGGATAGTTTATATTTCGATTAATGGTCTAATGGTCTATATGTTGCAAATGAAAAATCTATAATATAAAAATAAGTCGGGTTTTCCTTTCTGACGTTATAACTCCAGAACGCACGAACCGATTTCCACGGGTTTGCATTCGTTGGAATGGTCTCGGGCTCCGTGAGGTTTATAGCAGACAAAATTCAGGAAAAATTTTAACAGGAAAGAGGTGAACTCCGTTTAGCTTCCCATAGAAAGCTATTGTAAAAATTCCGATTTGTGGAATTGAAATTTTTTAAATTTTTTTGACGTTTCAAGGGCCCTAGGGCTTACTTTTGGGAACCTTTTTTAGTCAACCATATCTCTAGAAACGTCAGAGATATCGATTTCAAATAACGTTTGTTTTAAAGATAATAAGAATATTTGCCTAGAGTACAACGTGCGAACATCGGCCTCCGCAGAAGACATGCAAGGCAGCAACAAGTGTATTCACAGAACTTAAGCGAAGAAAGACAAAATGTATTAAGAGGAAATTCCAAATTGGCCACAGGTGTTTTCCACTGATGCGCTAGGTCGCATGTACATGTACACTGTTCATCCTAGAAATGATGAATGTTTTTATTTGCGACTGCTGTTGGTAAATGTACGAGGACCAAAATCATTTGCGCATTTGAAAACTGTGGATGGCCACCAATGCCAAAAATATCGAGAAACTACTGATTGAAGTAGGAATGATTGCGCCAATTCGATCGATGCACGATGCATTGAACCAAAAACTAAATCGAGAGCTGCATTTTTTTTCGTTCGAAATAATGTGCCGTTGCTGAATGAACAGAAAAAACAAGTATACGAAACATTAATGCAAGCGGTGGACAAAAATATTGGTGGTCTATTCTTCCTGGACGCACCTGGAGGAATAGGGAAAACATTTGTCATTTCATTGATTTTGGCCACTATTCGATCAAGATGTGACATAGCTTTGGCGTTAGCATCATCTGGAATTGCGGCAACTCTTCTAGAAGGCGGTCGTAATGCACATTCTGAGCTTAAGTTGCCACTCAATTTAAACACAATTGATACTCCAACATGCAATATTTCCCGATCCAGTGCAATGGGAAAATGGCACATAAAAAATCACTTAACTTCACACTGAAGGATATTCGACGAAGTAACAACATCCAACGGAGTTTTTGAACTCTCTGGAGTTACCATGATTTCCACCACATAATTTCCAACTCAAAGTTGGTTCAGTTATTATGATATTGCGTAATTTGAATCCACCGCGACTTTGCAACGGTACTCGACTTGCGGTGAAAAGACTTATGCCGAATTTGATTGAGGCAACCATTATTAACGGAAAGTACGCAGGTGAAAATGTATTTATTCCTCGAATACTGATTCCGACTGATCTTCCACTTGACTTCAAACGATTGCTATTTCCGGTTCGCCTTGCGTATGCAGTGACAATTAACGCTTCGATTCAGTATTTACTTTAGATTCACTTTCAATTTTTACTTAGAGAAGTGCAACTAAATTACACTTCATTTTTGTAATCGAAATGAATTCATTACTGTTGTTAAATGAAATAAAATGTTTCCTTTTCAAATATAAAACAAACAAAATTAATTTTTTTTCATCTTTTAATCCCCAAACGAAATGCTACAAAAAACGAAGCCATCTGGTGGCGAAACGGAGTTCGCCGGGTTTGCTAGTTTAATTATATTTATCTTAAATAACAGAAATCATTGATCTATGTTTGTTCACTTTAATCAGGCAATCAGTGAAATATTAAAATCTCAAATGGCCCTGATAAGAAGCACTTCCAATTGCATTGAGAATGTAATTGGTTTTGATGGTAACAAATTGCACTGGAGAGCGCTCATTTTCAAAAATGAAAATTATAAAAAATAGGCTTCGAACCACGATGGGACAAAACCGTCTATCGAAGTTTTCTCTCCTGAGCAGTGAGCATTGAAAGCGATTTACTCCGAGAACTGGATTTCAACGAAATCATCAACGATTTTTCGGCGAAAAAAGCTCGAAAGGTTCCGTTCGTTAACCCTAAAATTTAATTTCAGATAATCCTTTTTTCCGTTTATATTTATACTAGCGGCCCGTCCCGGCTTCGCACGGGTAGACATAAATAGGTACAGATATTTAAGTTAAAAGCATGCTACTTAAAACGACCATGAATCACTAAATTAGAAAATATTTGTTTGTCCAATGATTAATACTCTTCGCAGTGAAAGACATTTTATGGCTAATTTTTAACACCTTCGGTTGGTTTTAATAGGAATTTCAAAAGATTTCTGTAGTAATCTAGTACTAAATATAGCCTTTGATAATGTAGCTTTCCAATGTAGCTTTCTAATGAAAAAAGAATTATTAAAATCGGTCCAGTACTTTTTGAGTTTATTCGTTACATACACAAATACAAATCTTTCCTCTTTATAATATTAGTATAGATGTGTTTGTTCAATACTAAAGGAATCTACTTGGTTTCACAATCAATTATTTATTAAAAAACTCGAGTGAAAAAAATGGGTTACTTTATTTTAAAAATAATTTGGGACGAGGGGGCCTCCACTCCTTTATTTCCTCGAGGCCTCTGGACCTCTAAATCCGGTCCTGTTACTGACTCTATTCAACTTTTACCAACAACAATTTCACTTCGTTCATATTTTTTTGAACACATATTTTTGGAAACGTGTTGTTACACCTACTTAACTAACAAAATAGGTTTCTCTGGCCTGAGAAAATTGTTTTGTGGGTTGAAGTCAGCTCATTTCTCTCCTTTTTCACTTCGACAAAAAAAAAACCCAAATTGAAAGTTCAGTCTCCGTAAAAGGACAAACCTTTGTATTTCAGGATTAAAACACTACTCCATCTCCTTTTCTGAATTCCAAAAAAAGGATAACTAACTAGAATTGTAGTGATATTGCCTTCTCTGTGAGAAGGGAGAAAATTGGATAACAATGACATGTCCTTGTCCAATGTGAGCTAAATTCTTCTCGTTTATTTTATTACACTTTACCACACACGAACAATAATATGTTAGTAAGTGGGGGAGAAAAGTTTGTTTGTTTGTTTTCAAAAAATTATTATACGAGTATTCCGAGAGAATAAGGACATTTTCGACTTATTTCGCTGTACACAAAACAATATGTGATGTAATAAACACTTCGTATTAAAAAGATGCCATCTAAATGGTCGTTTTGAACCTACTGCCTTTGCGATATCTGATTACAAAGGAAATCCTATTTTTGTGCAGCTAGTTAAGTATTTATTCGAAATACCACTACAGGAATTGTTTTCCATTTGGTTGTATTGTCTATGAGCTACATCAGGAGATACTTTTGATCTGATGTGTCCTGGGAAGTGGACGTTATTCTTTATTTAAAAGTTAATATTTTCAGTAGGCTGTTTTTTTTTTAAATTAGATAGATTTTTTTGTTAAAAAATTTATTTTATTTAATAGTTTACAAAAAATCATTGGAATGTCTTTTCCATCTGCCGATTGACAGGACTAACATAATCTACACTAATATTATAAAGAGGAAAGATTTGTATTTTTGTAGGTATGTAACGAATAAACTCAAAAAGTACTGGACCGATTTTAATAATTCTTTTTTCATTAGAAAGCTACATTATCTGTACCTATTTATGTCTACCCGTGCGAAGCCGGGACGGGTCGCTAGTATAAAATATTTGCGTTAAAATTTTTAATAATTAAAAAACAACTTGCAATAAGCTCAAACAATTTTTACGCAGCTATTACAAGTCTTCATTTATTATCCTTTGACGATTTTTTAAAGCAGTTTTGCAGTCATTAAATAAAAAATTGAGACGTCCATCTCATTGAGGTGAGTTATTATCTGGATCTTCGATAAGCTGAACAACGACAAAGCTCATAAATTAAGAAAATATCGTCTCCTTGTGGGATATATGAAGTTAAGGCAAAGAGGTTCATCACTTAGTTTTTCCATCATATAGATTCATCCAAAAAATAATTCCGCTATGGTGTAGACGGCTGTACAGTGTTTTATGAACCGAACTTGTTGCTTCTATTAAGTACCCTTCTCTATACTGGCAATCAAAGTTTGCAATTAGTTTGTAAGGCTTTGGTTTCCATTTGCTGAAGTCAAAGCGCACTTAAGATTAAGTTCCATTCCGCACAATTCATTCATCTAGCTTGTTTTTTTTCTTCGGAAGTCTTTCATTAGATATTGTGAGAGTTTTAAGAACATAGTCTACATGTAGCTTAAGGGTTTGTTGAAATAGAGCAGTGAAACTCTACTTTTCAGCAAGACTATATAGTTCGGGGCGTTGGATAAGATATATAAGATTCTTTTGATACTGTTTGTAGCTCCAAACTTAAGCCAAATACAACATGATGGCTTCTGGAACTGCTTCAAAAGTCTATGTCTAATAAGGCACTTGTTCCAGGAGGCACTGATTGTAGTCTTAGCTTTAACAAGTTTATCCTTAAATTGTTGACCCATGTCAAGGTTCTTAGTCATAAGTACACCAAGGTATTTGTGCTTGTTAACAACTTCGATTGTCTCACCATTTTACCAGCACTTCTCACAGCTATACGGTTTCGCCCTCCTCCATTTCTGAATACAATAATTTTTGATTTTTCTAAATTCACGATCGAGTTCCATTATTTGCAGTATTGTCAGCAAACAGTAGTGCTTTGATAGCTTTTCCGACGAATTCTGTACCACACAGGAGTCATTGGACGAAATCTTCGATAAAAAGAGCAAACAGCGAAGGACTTAAGATTGGTCGATGTCAAGTTAATTTGTAGTAGTGAAATTATGTTGTGCTTTTATCTCAATTGCACACACGTAAAGTATTACTCAATTATTTTCAGTGTAAGAGCCCACGCATCGAGACGTTATTCTTTTAAGATCGTGTAAAAAAACGTTTAAATGCAATGTAATCCTAGGCCACTAGAATTATAAGTTTGGAAGCTAAAAGCATATCATTGTATTGTTTTTAAGAGGCATAGAGCTTTTATGTCCCTACTATTAAATAAAATGTATGTTTTGTAAGATTTGAGATAGTTGAAAGGTGTTTTAAGCCTTTCCCGTCATATAATATTGCGATTGTTTTACTTTGTCCTCAGTGCGACAAACATTCGTTACTTTAATTTTTCTTTATACCCAAAATATAATATTAGCTTTTGTACAAAGAAAAACACATTACCCTATTGTTAAGTCGAGCCAGACAGTAATTAAGGAACATATATATGTATCTGTTCTTAAAGAACCAGGTCCAATTTATATCGGTTACGCTACCCCTGATGCAGGAACCATGCCAAAAGTATTGAAGCATCGATTACCGAACTTCTTTTGTCACACACCATTAAGGAAGATGATTTGAGGGCTCGTGGTTGCGATGGAACGATCACTAACGCAGGAAAATTTAATGTCGTGATTAGACTAAAAAAAGGCTTCAGCATCCCTTACAGTGGATCATTTGTATGGTTCATTTGAAGGGATTGCCCTTGAGGGAACTGGTCTATCCTCACATAAAAACTAGAAATTGTAATTTATAAAAAAAAGTGAACTGGCACAAATTCCGGTTGATATTTAAAGTGCTGATCAGAAATACCAGTACGAAATAACAAAGTCAGTTATAAGTGGACAATGTTACACGTTGGATTTATTTTTATTTCAAACCAAACTGGAGCGTATACTTTGACACAATATTCAGCTAATAGTTGTAAGTTATTTGATGGAGTTGAAGAAGAAATATAAAGCCGCAATATTCTATTCGCTTTTGTCAACCATCGAGCATGGGACATCTTTCCTGGGGACCTGTTAGCCAAGTCAACAAATCATGGTTTTATTTTTTTCCATACATTTCTGTCCACGTTATCATATGAAGTCTTGAAGTCAATTATACTATTTTGTCCCTATTTGTACTTTTGAGTACAAAAATGTGATCAATTAAAGTATTATCATATCGTATTGCACTCGAGATTGCATTTCGTGGCCCCCATTTCAATGTAGATACAAGTACAGTATACTGATGCTTTACTTATAAAGATTTAAATTTTATAGCACCATTAGCACGATTAAGAAGAAATAGCTGAAATTTATCAAGTTAGTAATTGCCTCCGAATTTTGACAGTTTTTAAACAAAAAAGTAGCTAAGCAAATATTTTCTCATTATAAACAAAAAACATAATTATTTTACGGCCTATAAGGCAAAATTAATAATAATAATTCTAAATCATGTTTTTTAACCTTAGAAGTAGCCAAACCTCAAAGACTTTATTCCTAGATACACTGTAATAAATAACAAAATTCTTAAAATTATGATAACATTATCACAAAAATATACAAAAACAAAATAAAAACAAAGTTACAAGTACCTACCTTAAATACCTATTAATCTTTTGTTTCTCAAATGTAAATGCGAAAATGTTAAAGGGTCAAGATACCCCAAAATGTATTGGGTAATAAATTTTCTACATTTTATCCATTTAAGGAGCATTAAATTAGCTCATTCCATTCAAATTTCTTCAAGATATAATAAACAGAGGGAAAAGAACTTTGATACAAAAGTCGAAATAACAATTTATGGTCACAAAAATATAACCACCATCCCAAAAACAAAAATATTAACTTGGCTATATTCTTTTCTCTTATTTGCAAAAACCAAGCAAAACAACAGTAACAAAAAAAAAACATAAATAAAAGAATCTATTTCAAAACTTTTAGTATAAAAATTAATCATAATTACGAAGGACTTCGAAATTTTTTAGCATACATAAATATTATAAACCATCAGTGAAAAAGTTTTTCCTTTTGTAACAAACATACAATATATACAAGTAGCTACCACCCAACTCGATCCCAAATATTACTGACAATGGGATTTCTTTGCTACTGATGCTATATGGTGTGACTGCCAGCAGTGGCAGTGCCACCTCCTTCTATTCATTGCTGGCATTCATAAATCTCCACGCAACAATTCACCTAAATCCACAAGTTTTCAAAGCTACACCACGCATTCTCATATATTTATAAGGATTCTACTATATATTTCCGAAGAAACTTTCCTTTTATTTTGATATGTCTTTTTTTCCAAAAATAAAATAAAGTCAGTGCCGTCGTTTGTGTAAAATAAGAAATAAGCACTTTTTCGAAAAAAAAAAATGCTACATGATCTGCAATGATATCTTTCCGTTGATTGCTTTCAAAACATGCACTTGAAGTCTTGTTCAACAATTAGACATATTGTCATTTAAGGAACTTCGAAAAGTGTACAAACAAAAATTAGAGTTAAGGCTGTATTCTGCCCAAAATATATGAAGTGTACATAAAATCGAAATTGGTCGATATCGGTGTTATTTCTAAAAATATGCGATTCGAAAACTATTTTTACCGATATTGGTTGTATTCAACTGCAATTAAATCTTTCAAATATTTTTACTAAATTTTAAAAACAATTTTGTGTTTAAAATAAATTAAGATATTCGAATCCAAGAAGGGTTTTTTGTTACTTTTTAGTTTGGATAAAAAAACGGTAAATTGTTTTTTTCCAAACATTTTACCAGATTTTGAACTTTTTTTTCGTAGTCTTAAATTATTACGAAGCCTGTTCACTTAGAATTTCTGAGAAGACAAATATTTCGTTCAGTTTTTTTGAAAAAGGCAGTCATTCGAACCTTTTTACAAATGTTTTTGACGTGTAGAATAAAATTTAATTCAAGTTGATAGCTTAATACATTCGTGGGTGAATTTAGATAAGGTTTGACGGGTTGATGCAACGGATTCCTTGTGCTCGTCAGGAAATTATAAGAATTGGGTAAACTATAAGAAAGTGGATGAGGATTTGGGTTGAAATCGCCTCCCTAAACTATCATGTTTTTGGTAAGAATATCGGAATGTCCTCAGGTGCAATGATTAGAAATAGCGGTCGTAAAAAAAAGTATTTTCCTTGTATCGTAATTCTTCTCTTGGCTAGGCTTGGGAATTCACTCTCACCCTAACCCTCTACAATGTAGAGTCTACATAGATCAAATGGGATGAAACCTATCCTGCTCATGTGAGTACCCAATGAGTTGTGACCCGTTATGATACCTATTAATAAACACAATTTAGCCCTGTCCAATTGCAAAAGGTATTTTGTTTTGCCTTTGGAAAACTCGCAACCCAACAACTCTCAATAAAAATTTCAGGAATATTTTGGTGGATCGGCCCACTTATTTAATCTTATAGATCATAGCAACATTATGGCTTAGATGACGCATTGTTCAGTTTTTGCCCAATTTGTCTGCTCTTTCATTTCCGCCAATGTCACAGTGCCCTGGGACTCAACGAAGGGTAACCCAATTGACTTTGCTGAATAAACGTAGCTCCCTTTGGCACTGTTTTACCAGTTCTGACTTTGTGACTTTTGTTCACCATGTTGTGGGAAGAAAAGTCTTTAGCTGTTTCAGAAACTGCGAGTACTTCTACTTAAAAAACACTGCAGTATTCCAGTAGCCTTATTGATCTTTCTAGGGGCGATTGTATGAAAAGATACGTCCGTTTTAGACCCGTCCGTCCGTAAAAACCTATACATGATTTGTTATTATAACCCTGTTTTTCACCTATTCTTCCCTATTAGTGATTTCTGTTAGGGCCACTGGATTATACGTATATGTATAAAGTCTGTTTGAGTTGTCAATGTTGGAAGTGATTTGGCTGCCAGTTCTTTCTAGCTAGCGAGATAAATGTCTCCAGGCCTTCAATTGGTATAGTCCTCATGGCACTAGTAGTATAATACATGCTGAATGCTGAATCTTTGTCATATATCTTTCAATGATTGGCCATCATACCAAACATGCGTCTGTCAGTAATGGCTGCGGACATTCACAGAATGGTTGTAGAGCTTGGGCCCCATCTTCTTCCAAAAATTCCGTTGCAGGCTTACAAGGCAACTGAGGCGTTTGTTTCTCTTTTTTTGATGTTTTCTTTCCAGTTTGGTTTGCGATCAAGTACTTCTCCAGTAATGTGTAGAAGAAAACCATTAATAGAAGTGCAGTCTATAATTGGGATTTGATTAAAATATATCTTCAATCGGAACAATTGTGTATTTATATCGTTGGAGCATCATTTTGATTATTCCCACAGGGCCTGAAGACTTGTAAGCTAGGGAGGTGTCAATAATCCATGATACTTTCTAGTAATCTACTGTATGATCAGATTACCTATGTTTGAAATTTCAACTTTGCTACGAGTAAGTTCTTCCATCGGCGATGTATTAGTTACACATTCTTGGTAATGCGTGTTTATAAGTATTTCTAGAGCTTCAGAGTTGGAGTCAGTATGTTTAGTACATTTGGCATGACTTTTATGAGCCTTGTAACGTCTATCATTTTCGACTCAATGTCATTTAATAAATTACGCCAATCTACTATTTTTGCATAGATATATGTAGTTCCTTTTTTGTATTTGTTTTTACTGATTTTGAATTTGTTTTAATTAGTAGGTTACTTGAAGTATTTGACTCTATTAAATAGTCTCCTTGAATTTTTTCCTAGGATACGAAGGATATTTGACCACCATACAGCATTGAGCTTTCGTTTCCTTTGGTTATGGTTATGGCAAGAGTTTTCATAAGCAGTTTGAATGACAGTGGTAAACCTTGCAGACAGTTTGGAAGACAACTACTATCTTTCTCCTTATAACATCCTTAATGAGAGATCATTACCATTAATAGAGCCTGACAATAACAGGGATTGCTTGATACCTTTTTACGAGAAAGCGTTATGCTCTAACTTAAGAGGATAAACAACTTAAAGTATTGTTTTTATTTTATTGAAATGTAAACACTCAATTATATCTATTTAATCTTATTCAGTATTTATTGTATTTCAGTATTTATTGTATTTCATGAAGCGTAAATATTAAGTTGAGTGGCATGTTAGCCATCTTTTGTTTTGTCTATATTTTTGTGTTAGATATCTAGTCATATAGTATAGTATAGTTTAGGATATAAAATGTAAATACAAATATAACGTACGCCGGGAGCAAGCGTACTCCACAACTTGCTTTACACTTAAGTAACATTTAATTAATTGTTTAAATATTATATACAAAATATTTCTTTATTTGCTTTGTTTGGCATATTTACAAGCCGTAAATATATTAATTCATTTATATATTTATATACATATAAGAGAAAATTGTGTTTCAAAAGCCTCAATAAAAGAATTGAAATTGAATTGAATTGACAGTGGTAAGCTTATAAGCTTGTAATTCAATATCTTCCAAATGATCTAAAGATTGTTCTACATAGAAACGACCGTTCTAATTTTCAAGGCTTTCCTGTTTGTTTTTTAGGGTTTCTTTAAAGTTCTGGATTTTAAATTTTGTGCTCCACTAAGATCTAATGAGAGTTACTGGAAAGTGCCACATCAAGCATTTCTCTTATATTTTTGTTAATTTAAGGAGGTTTATTTTCACTATTTAAAATCATCATGTTTTTCTTAGTCATAAGTTCAAAAAGTGACTCCCCTCTTGAATTTATGTCTATACGTTCCCTGTCAGTGGGATATTTGACACCAACTGACATTTTCAGTTGCCTTTTTTTACTCATCTAGATATCTGTAAAACTAAATTTGTTCGGAATTATTTCTTAAAAAGAATTCACAAAAAATGTATATTTTTCATATAAAGGGTGATTTTTTTAAAAGCTATAGGAAATTTTTTCTAAAAATAAACACATAAAATTCAGAAAAATGCATGAAATATTTATTTGAATCGATAGTACGGTCCATATAATTTAATCTTTGAAGATTACTTCATGCAAATGTCGACCTTGACTGCGCCTCTAATGGTCCATCCGCTTAGTCCAATTTTGTCATACTCTTTCCAAAATTTCGGCCGGTATCTCACGAATAAATGCTTCAATGTTGTCTTCCAATGCGTCAATTGAAGCGGGCTTGTCTGTATGGACATGAGCTTTAAAATAGTCTAAAGACGTTAAATCGCACGATCTAGGCGGCCAATTGACCGGTCCCGAACGTGAAATAAAATGTTCACCGAACTCGCCTATCAATAAATCCATTGTTGCGCACCAAACTGTGACTTTTTCTGGATGCATTGGTAGCTCTTGCAATGCTTCTGGCTGATATTCACTCCGAAATCGACAATTCTGTTTATTTACGTACCCATTGAGACAAAAATGAGCTTCGATTAAACTGACCATAAAATGGAAGAAGCACGCGATTAACTTTCTTAACAGAGTACGCATTTTGATAATAAAATTCAATAATTTGCAAGCGTTGTTCGTTTGTAAGACGATTCATGGTTAAATTATAGACCAAACTGAAAATTTTTGACAGTAAACAAAGCACGAAACGTGCGTCAGCTGTTTAAACAAGTGATGCCAAAAAGATAATACATACAAAATCACCCTTTAGTTTGTCTAGTGTTGATAATCTTTAAAAGAGTCAATTTAAGGGCTGATAGTTAAAGATTGGTCAGAATTAAATCTGACAACATTTTATTCTCTATTGTTGCGTTATAATTGAACGCAACAAGTTCTTTTACTTTTAATTTAATTTTTAATAAAAACGATGCCTCTTGCATCCACTTGCTACTTCTGTTTGTTTATTTTATTCTATTTGACAAATGTCACTACCTTTCTACACGAGGATGAGAGAGAGCGGGACGGCCATAGTCCTTCTGACCATGGTTCTCTCTATCATTTTCGTGAGGAAAAAATACCAAGTCTCGTTTCAGGTTTCAAGGAAGGTTGGTTTCCATTTCAGTGAAACCAAACCAGATGGACGGTCTGGTCAATGCATAAGTTGCGTGAGAAGTTACTCCAAATGGAGAATGGCCTACGGCCCAACATAAAGTTTTACAAAATTGTAAATTAAAATTTAAAAAAATTGTAAATATTCATAAAGTTTTTATTGTAAATTCATATGCTTTGATAATTCTTTGTTCATATTATTAACTTTCTTTAACGTTAAGTATATTCATTTTGAAAGATTGTAATACTTGGAAAAGATTTCATAGACTTATGGACGGTTAAGTTTCGGGCAACTTAGTTCGGTGTTAAGTGAATAGATTCCGAGTAATAACTATTTTTCCTTTCCTTTCACGCGATTGTAAGATTAAAGTTAAGTTAAGCTGAAGTCAAATTAAAGATTTTTCTCAATCTTAAATTTCTTAGTCTTTGTTCGATATCAAGTAGTCAGTGGGGGTGGCTGAATGCAGCTCCTGGAATCGTCGTGACCTGGAAGTGAATCCAGCGGGCGGCGAATTCCAGGATGACTTGCATTTAGCTGTGAGAGAAAAAGGCGAGTAAGCAGGATCGCGAGTATTTCATCACAAGTTGAGATCAACAAGCCGATCTCCGATTGGCTGTTGATGATGTGATCGAAATCCGCCACTCCATATTGGCTGAAAGCTAAAATGGCGGGAGATGAAAAGAAGAGACAGGACAGATCTTGGAATCTGGCCGTGAATTCTTACTGAGCATTAAGAGTGATAAGACAGAAAGTGGTGATTTTGAAAAAAGGCTAGAAAAAACTAAGTTTGAGAAAAATTAAAAAAAAGTGAGTTGGTCGTTGAGGAAATAAAACAAAATTAAAGGATTAAAAGGAGAGGAAAGGAAAAATAAATAGTCGGAGATTTGGCAGAGAGAAAAAAAAGATAAGTAAATTTTTGTGTTTGGTTCTGTGAAAAATCGTTTTCTTTTAAATTTTCTTTATCCCAATTTTATTGATTGGAACTAAGACCTTAACGGTCCATAGTCTGTGAAATCTTTCATTTATTTTAAGTCTGAAAAGATCCTGAGTTTTTATCCTGCTTTTGCAAGGTTTCTCAGGCAAATTTAAATAAATAAAGTTTACATAAAAGATATCCATTTTGGTTTTCTATTTCTCTTTACAGTGGATTTAGTATTTTGCTTCTGTTTCTTTTCGTTGGTCTTTTTTTTTAAAGGTTTGCAATTTCCTTTTTTTATTATTTCAGAAAAAAATTGCTGGCGCCCTTTTTCTTACGAAACCTAAGAACGCCCCTGTGGCAATTACTATCAAATTAATAATTTTGATATCAACTTGATATCACGATCATTCGCAACTTAATTAATCGAATCGTCGATTAATTTTATAATCGCTGAACCCACCCCATTCTGAGCTCGTCGTGGTGGCAGCACTTTATTTGCTGCCTGTTGCAATTTTATCTCTCGCTTCTTCGCCGCTGTCATTTGACAGATCGGCAAATTCGTGCACATTTGCATTTCAATTATTTCGCGTGTTTCAAATTGATTAATTGTTTTCTTTTTCGGTTGCTTTAATTTCATTTCGATTTTGTTTTTATTTTGATCGTTATCAAATAATTGTCGGGAGAGAATTAAAATTGCAACAAATTGACGCCCATAACGTGGGGCCTGTGAAAGAAAAATTTGGGTATCGTGTGCTGTGTCTTGGTGTCTGGTTTTTTTCTGTAGCTAAGTTTGTGACTTCTTTGTTCTTTTTTTTACTTTGAAATTGGTACTGGTAATTTTCTTTTGCTTTCTACAGGATCAGTGAATCAGTGAAGTTAAATCAAGCAAAAATAACTAGTGGGGAATTCTGATGTAAGGAAAAGGAGGATATCTGTGAGGATTGATCAAGAATAACTTGTGTGACGGAGTGAAAACAGTGGTGGAAATTGTCTATTTATTTGGCACGATAATTGAAGGTTTTCGGTATTTTAATAAGTGAGTGATTTTCTTTTTTATTTTTGATTTCTTGTATAGTACATATATAAAATTTGGATAATTTTACATATATACATATATCTATTTATATATATATATATTTGGTATAGTTGATTCTGAAGGTGACCTATATATATGTATATATTCTATATACCCATATATCTTCTTTTGTTTTTCGGCTATTTAGAATTTTATTGAATTTAATATAATTTTGATTGGTGTTACCATATAGGCTTATTTGTTTCCTTGGAGTTAATTATAAAAATAATTCTTGTTGGTATTAGTATATTGATTTTCGCTAAAGTTTTCTTAAAATTTATTTGATATTTTTTTTTGGTGTTACCATATCAACTTTTTTTTTGACTGCTTCACATTAATTTTAATATATTTTCTTTTGGGTGTTATCATATTGCTTACTTTGGTTATTTTAAAATTTGTTTAAATTTACCTTGGTGTGACCATATTAATTCTTTTTAGGTTTCCTTAAAAATTAATTCGAATATTGATAATTGTTGTTCTCCTGGTGTTAACCTACTGATTTTTGTTTAGTTTTCCTAAGTGATTTTATTGGTGTTACCATATCAACTTTTTTTTGACTGCTTCACATTAATTTTAATATATTTTCTTTTGGGTGTTATCATATTGCTTACTTTGGTTATTTTAAAATTTGTTTAAATTTACCTTGTTGGTGTGACCATATTAATTCTTTTTAGGTTTCCTTAAAAATTGATTCGAATATTGATAATTGTTGTTCTCCTGGTGTTAACCTACTGATTTTTGTTTAGTTTTCCTAAGTGATTTTTTTTGGTGTGACCATATACTTGGTTGGATGTTCTCTTTTTTTTGCTCGTCTTTTTTTTTTGAATATTTTTTAAAATTGTTTTATTGGATTGGTGTTTTAATCTGGGAAACAGTTTAGTGTGACCATATTACTAGTGTGACTATACCTAGTGGTTTTAATTTAAAAAACAAATATAGAAGAGAAATATTTTTAAGGAAATTTTGGGAATATTTAATTTTGTTTGTTTTGAATCTAGATTGGAAGAATTATTTTTTTTGGTGTGACCATATACCTGGTTTTCTTTACATTTTTGTTTTAGTTTTTTTAACGTCGGTGTATATTTGCAACGTTGGTTAATATATATATTTTATTATTTGCTCTACTTCTTCTTGATTGTGATTTGGTACGGAAGTCAACTGGGTGTTGATTTAACCGTAGTTATAACAACTTTCAATAATTTTTTGTTTTGATCTAATTGCTAATCGGTGAAATTTGGTTCTTCTTATTGAGTGAGAGTTTTTTTTCTTCTTTGTCGATACGATGGATGTAAATAGGCTAGCTAAGGATGAACTCGTCTATGAGTTACTTGCCCGGGGGTTGAAGGAAGGCTCGAAGGTCGACGAAATGAGGATGACCCTCAGAGCTTCTCGTAATCTAGAGCGTTTAGGTTCGATTTCTTCGGAGAGTCCTCACTACCCATTTTCTTTTACTGAGGACTCAGAAGCAGTTAGGTCGAAAATCTTAGAAATTAAAGATCTTTTGAAAATACCTCCTAAAAACCCTAAGTCTTCGGAATATTTAAAAATTTTAACAAAAATTGAATGGTCTTTGTGTAGAATTGTTAGGGCGAGGGCCGAATCTTCAGAAGAGGTGAATGAAGTGGCTGACATTAGAGGGGAGCTACTATTACTGATGGCAGCATTAAACGAAGGGGTAGAGGAACTACCAAAGGACGGTAGTAAAAACATCGACGGCAATAAAAACAACGAAAATAAAACCACTGATAACAATCAACAGTCGACAGCAGCCCTGGGTGCGTTACCAACTGCGCAGGTCGACCAACGTGCGAGTTCAGAGTTTCAAATGCAGGGTTTGCCTCGTGATATACGAGTTCAAACCGGCGACCGGAACTCTGAGCGACATGAAAAAATTGAAAAATGGGGTGTGAAGTTTTCTGGTGAGCGTTGTGGCTCATCAGTTAACTCATTTTTAGAAAGAGTCGAGGAACTTAGAGAGTCGAGAGGGGTGTCGGAAGAAAGACTTTTAAAGTCAGCCGTGGATCTTTTTACAGGGAAGGCGCTCCTCTGGTTTAGGGCGGTTAGGGACAATGTAGGTACATGGAAGGAATTGGTCAAGGAAGTTAAGTTGGAGTTTTTACCCTCTAATTATGATGATTTGTTGATGGATGAAGTAAAACGGCGTACGCAGGGTCGGGATGAGTCGATGGGTATGTACATCGCACTCATGCAGACCCTGTTTAAGAGATTTTTGGAACCTCTGAGTGAGAGTAGAAAGCTTTCTATTCTCATGAAGAACATAGCACCGTTCTATCAGACGCAGTTGGGGTTGGCTGATATCAAATCAGTCAATGAACTGGTTGCGTTTGGTAGAAGATTGGAATCGATTAGGACAAATGTTGAGGCTTTTGTGCCACCACCGAACCATCGTTCTAGACAGGCATTGGAACCGGATGTTGCGTATGTTGCTGCCGTTCAGGAAGCAACAACAACGGTTGCAGTTAACCCCCCACCTCGTAGGTCCGTCAGATGCTTTAACTGTAACAGGGAAGGTCATTTTTCGAGTTCTTGTTCCGCTCCTAGGCGTTGTTTTGGTTGTGGGGCAATGGGTGTAACCCGGAGTAACTGTAGACGTTGCTCGGGAAATGGGCAACGGTCTCTTGGGCCAGCAGGACAAGAGCGCCGTCGCAATTAAATAGGTCGCCTGCTGACGACCAGCTGGCGAAAGTAAAACTTGGTTTCACGTTGGAAACAAGTGGGGGTGATAGTCGTCCTTACTTGAGTGTTAATATTTATGGGTTTAATTTTGTAGGGCTTTTAGATTCAGGAGCTTCGCGAACAATAATTTGTAGGGACGTTTGGAAAGTTTTAAAAGATTTGGGTTTAGGATTGGAAAAAAATAATGTTAGGCAGGTACATTTAGCAGATGGGGCAGGGGTAGGAGTTTTAGGGGTAGTAAATTTACCGATAGTTGTTGAAAATAAAACAGTCCTTATAAAGTGCTTGGTGATACCTTCACTTCCCCATGCAATGATACTTGGGGCAGACTTTTGGGCACTGTCTGGAATTGTCCCGGATCTTCGTTCACGCATGTGGAACTTTTCAAGTCAGGAAGCGGTGGCTTCAATAGACACGACATCAATTATAGAAGAGTCGGATTTAAATGAAAATGAGAGGGTTGAACTACATACACTTATTGAGGATTTATTTAAAAACATGCCAGAGGGATTAGGAGTAACAAATCGAGTAGAACATGTCATTAGGACATCATCAGACCCCATAAAACAAAGATATTACCCTGTTTCACCTGCGATGCAGGTTCACATCGATAAAGCTCTTAAGGAAATGTTGGATGAAGACGTCATCGAAAAATCAAATAGTCCGTGGGCCTCCCCAATAGTTTTGATTAGGAAAAAAGATGATAGTTTTAGATTTTGTGTTGATTTTAGGAAACTGAACCAAGTGACAGAAAGGGATGCTTATCCTCTACCGATAATCTCATCGATTTTAGATAAACTTAGAAATGCGAAGTGCTTAACATCTTTAGATATCAAATCAGCTTATTGGCAGATTCCTATGGCGGAGGAATCTCGAAAGTTTACTGCCTTCACGGTACCGGGTAGGGGTCTTTTCCATTTCAAGCGAATGCCTTTCGGCCTACACAATGCTCCTGCTACCTGGCAGAGATTTATTGATAGTGTCTTGGGGCCTGAACTTGAACCATATGTTTTCGTGTATCTGGATGATATCATTATCATTTCAGATACTTTCGAAAAACACTTAGAAATCCTTAAAGAAGTTTTAAATAGATTGCAAAATGCGGGACTTAAAGTTGGGCGGGAGAAATGTCACTTTTGTAGGCCGTCACTTAAATTCTTAGGTTATGTTGTGGATAGGAATGGATTACACGTTGATCCAGAAAAGGTAGAGAGTATGGTTAACATACCGACACCAAGAAATATTAAAGAGGTTAGGAGCTTTGTAGGAACAGTGTCGTGGTACAGACGGTTCGTACCAAATTTTGCTCATTTAGTTAGGCCCTTAACGGACTTACTTAAAAAATCAAACAAGTTCAAGTGGACATCGGAATGCGAGGAAAGTTTTAGAAAAGCGAAAGAATGCCTTGTTACGGCCCCTATATTAACATGCCCTGATTTTAATCTACCCTTTGTAGTACAGACAGATGCGTCGGATTTTGGAATAGGTGCGGTTCTTTCGCAAAAATTTGAGGATGGGGAAAAAGTGATTTGTTACTTGAGTAGGTCATTAAATAGGTCTGAAAGAAACTATTCCACAACGGAAAAAGAATGTTTAGGAGTTTTGTGGGCAGTGGAAAAGTTACGTCCGTACATCGAAGGTGTTCGATTCACGGTCATAACCGACCACTACTCATTGATATGGTTGAATAACCTAAAGGATCCGCAGGGTCGATTAGCACGCTGGGCAGTACGGCTACAGCAGTTTGATTTTGAGATCATACATCGCAAAGGAAAAGATCATGTCGTTCCGGACATGTTATCTCGGGGGGTTCCAGTAGTGGCTGGGATCTCGGGTGAGGATTCGGACCCTTGGGTGACAAAAATGATTTCGGCAGTTGAGGCTAATCCTTTAGGATTTCCAGCTTGGAGGGTGGAAAATGGTCGTCTTTATAAGTTTATCAAGGCAACACATATAGTAGTTCACGAAAATAACGAAGAATGGAAAATAGTAGTGGGGAAAAGAGATAGGTTAGAAATTTTAAAAGAATGTCATGATAGTCCTTTAGCAGGACATATGGGGGTTAGGAAAACGTTCGCGAGGGTAGGGGCCAAGTATTATTGGCCAAAAATGAGAAATGATATAGCAAATTATGTTAGAAAATGTTCGATTTGTCAACAAGTGAAACCAGTAAACGATAAACCAGCGGGTCTTATGACTGAAAGGATAGGGGTTTCTTCTCCTTGGGAGATGATAAGTGTGGACTTAGTAGGTCCTTTGCCAAAGTCCAATAGGGGCTATATGTACATTTTAACAGTTGTAGATTATCTTACAAAATTCCCATTGTTGTTCCCATTAAGGTCTGCTACTGCAAAGGCAGTTTGCAAAGAGTTAGAGGATAATGTGTTTTTGCTATTTGGAGTACCAAAGTTCGTCATTTGTGACAATGGTCCTCAATTTAAAAGTAGAGAATTGAAATCGCTTTGCGACGAGTATTCGTCAAAAATTAGGTTCACTCCACACTATCACCCTCAGGCTAACCCAGCGGAGAGGATTAACCAAATAATTAAAACTACTTTGAGAGCCTATGTTTCTGAGAATCACCGGGTTTGGGATTCTCAATTAGCGAAAGTTGCATGTGCCATCCGTACATCGCAACACGAAGTATTAGGAGTTTCACCATATTACGCCAATTTTGGCAAAGAAATGTGTACAAGTGGAAGAGAAGAAAACTCAATTAGGGACCCAGATCGAAATAATTTGGAATTGGAAGGAGATGTAGTAGGAAGGTTTAGGAAACTTAGGGCGGATATAGCCGTGAAACTTCGAACGGCATCCAAGAAATCTGCGGAATCTTACAACCTCAGGAGGAGAGATATCCAATATCTTCCTAATGATGTTGTTTGGCGCAGAAATTTTGATCTATCTAATGCTGCGAATTATTACGCAGCCAAGCTGGCACCGAAGTATGTCGGGCCATTTAGAATCAGAAAACGATTGTCTCCCTGGACTTACGTTCTTGAAGATAACAACGGCAAAGATCGTGGCACTTGGCATGTAAAAGATCTGAAGCCGTTTACGTCGTTTTCAGAAGACGAATAAATATTGGAAGTCCCTTTTAAGTAATCTTGTTTGTATTATGAACAAACACCTTTTCAAGGAGGAAAGGGTGGGATTTGTTGCGTTATAATTGAACGCAACAAGTTCTTTTACTTTTAATTTAATTTTTAATAAAAACGATGCCTCTTGCATCCACTTGCTACTTCTGTTTGTTTATTTTATTCTATTTGACAAATGTCACTACCTTTCTACACGAGGATGAGAGAGAGCGGGACGGCCATAGTCCTTCTGACCATGGTTCTCTCTATCATTTTCGTGAGGAAAAAATACCAAGTCTCGTTTCAGGTTTCAAGGAAGGTTGGTTTCCATTTAAGTGAAACCAAACCAGATGGACGGTCTGGTCAATGCATAAGTTGCGTGAGAAGTTACTCCAAATGGAGAATGGCCTACGGCCCAACATAAAGTTTTACAAAATTGTAAATTAAAATTTAAAAAAATTGTAAATATTCATAAAGTTTTTATTGTAAATTCATATGCTTTGATAATTCTTTGTTCATATTATTAACTTTCTTTAACGTTAAGTAATTCATTTTGAAAGATTGTAATACTTGGAAAAGATTTCATAGACTTATGGACAGTTAAGTTTCGGGCAACTTAGTTCGGTGTTAAGTGAATAGATTCCGAGTAATAACTATTTTTCCTTTCCTTTCACGCGATTGTAAGATTAAAGTTAAGTTAAGCTGAAGTCAAATTAAAGATTTTTCTCAATCTTAAATTTCTTAGTCTTTGTTCGATATCAAGTAGTCAGTGGGGGTGGCTGAATGCAGCTCCTGGAATCGTCGTGACCTGGAAGTGAATCCAGCGGGCGGCGAATTCCAGGATGACTTGCATTTAGCTGTGAGAGAAAAAGGCGAGTAAGCAGGATCGCGAGTATTTCATCACAAGTTGAGATCAACAAGCCGATCTCCGATTGGCTGTTGATGATGTGATCGAAATCCGCCACTCCATATTGGCTGAAAGCTAAAATGGCGGGAGATGAAAAGAAGAGACAGGACAGATCTTGGAATCTGGCCGTGAATTCTTACTGAGCATTAAGAGTGATAAGACAGAAAGTGGTGATTTTGAAAAAAGGCTAGAAAAAACTAAGTTTGAGAAAAATTAAAAAAAAGTGAGTTGGTCGTTGAGGAAATAAAACAAAATTAAAGGATTAAAAGGAGAGGAAAGGAAAAATAAATAGTCGGAGATTTGGCAGAGAGAAAAAAAAGATAAGTACATTTTTGTGTTTGGTTCTGTGAAAAATCGTTTTCTTTTAAATTTTCTTTATCCCAATTTTATTGATTGGAACTAAGACCTTAACGGTCCATAGTCTGTGAAATCTTTCATTTATTTTAAGTCTGAAAAGATCCTGAGTTTTTATCCTGCTTTTGCAAGGTTTCTCAGGCAAATTTAAATAAATAAAGTTTACATAAAAGATATCCATTTTGGTTTTCTATTTCTCTTTACAGTGGATTTAGTATTTTGCTTCTGTTTCTTTTCGTTGGTCTTTTTTTTTAAAGGTTTGCAATTTCCTTTTTTTATTATTTCAGAAAAAAATTGCTGGCGCCCTTTTTCTTACGAAACGTAAGAACGCCCCTGTGGCAATTACTATCAAATTAATAATTTTGATATCAACTTGATATCACGATCATTCGCAACTTAATTAATCGAATCGTCGATTAATTTTATAATCGCTGAACCCACCCCATTCTGAGCTCGTCGTGGTGGCAGCACTTTATTTGCTGCCTGTTGCAATTTTATCTCTCGCTTCTTCGCCGCTGTCATTTGACAGATCGGCAAATTCGTGCACATTTGCATTTCATTGATTAATTGTTTTCTTTTTCGGTTGCTTTAATTTCATTTCGATTTTGTTTTTATTTTGATCGTTATCAAATAATTGTCGGGAGAGAATTAAAATTGCAACACTATATCCGCAGTTATGATGAAGCTTTTTCAAATTTTGACTTTAGAAAATATTATACTAAAAAAAGTACTTTCCACATCACTGATTAAATCGTGAATGTCTCTATTCACATATTAATGTCTCTATAATATTACATTGAATTATGTTCTACAATTGGAGTGGTAGCTAGATACCTTCATATTTGGAAAGAGGATTGAAAACGAACACACTTTTTTCTGGAATTATATTCGATATAAATGGCACAACAACAAAGAACAGAGATACCTACAATACAATACCTATACTTTTAACTTTTAAGGCAAGAACAAAAAAAGTATCTTATACTTGGTTTAAATTCATAATACGTAGTTACAATCATATGTAAGAAATGGATTCATTCTTACAAAATCTGTAAAAATGGATTTAAATTTTCATGGAGAGACAACAAGAAAGAAGAAGAAAATATCTTGACAATCTTCCCCTAGAGTAGAAATCTTGCTAATATGATTACCTAATAATCTACCTATACCTTCTACTTCTACGCATATATTATAATGCGCCTCCCTGTAGTACACTGAGAAACATTGTAGGTAGCTAATAATGTTTAAGCTAATGGATAACGAAAAGCAGAGGAAGATTTTGAATTTAATTCAGTTGTTGAATTTTAGATTTTTTTTTTTTAGAATCTGTCTTTTAAAATAAAAATCAAGTCTACACAGAGAGAGTTAATATTTCTTAAGCATCGTTAAGGTAAAGGTGATAACAGATTTTCAAGAAATCAATTCTCGGAGGTAAACTGAACAAAAATTGAAGAAAAGAATACTGTATACTATTTGAAATTTCAAAAGGTCAAGTTATTAATAACAATACTTCCTTACCCTTGTGATAGCCTTCACTCTTATTTGATAATAAAATAATTTCAGGGTTTATAATAATGGTGACTGAACAACGAAATCTCAAAAATGTGATGATTTTGAGGGTAAATAGCAAATTATTGTTTGATTAAGTCCTGCAATGTTTGTGAAAAAAATACTAGTAAATTCCTTCAAAAAAATTATTACCGCATCAAAAGAAATATTTTTTTTCTACACTTCAGAATTTTCAGAAAGTGGTTAGCTTATCGCAAGCGTCACACTATGATCAGAGGCTCATCATAAGTGCAAGTGTTAGTTGTTAGTAAGAAAATAATACAATTATAGCCTAAAACACGCATAAAATACAAAGATAATTAACATTTAATAAGAACTATTACAGAACAAAAAATAAAATAAAGACGTTTACGATTGTGGAGCACTGGTTCTAAACAATTATTTTAATCCCACATTATTTAGATTTAAATCTGTCGATGAACAGTTTAAGTTATATAAAATGCTCATTCAACTTAAAGCTTCATTCTTCCCATAGTTAGTTCTATGGAAGTCAATATGTATAAAGTCAAAAGAACGCAGGTGATGAGTTCCGCCTCGGTAATTCAAATGTACACACGATAGCAAATAAAGTGCATCAATTTCACCATTAATGAGTTGATGAAGAAATATTAAATCATTATTAACACGCCTTTGATGGAGAATTTGCAATTGCAGAAGCTGAATAGGATGTTCATAGGGCGGCAGATATTTAGGATCATCCCACGGAAGACCCTTTAGGGCGAAGCGAAAGAAATTATGTTGAATTGATTCAATACGTTTTCTATGAATTTCGTAATAGAGAGTCCATACCTGCGAAGCATATTGAAGATGAGGACGAACATGGCAATTATACAAAGAAAGAGTAACATAGGGATCATTGAACTCCTTTGCCCAGCATTTTATAAAACCAAGCCTAGAACTTGTTTTACTAACAATAAAATTAATGTGATGTGTGAATTCTAAGTTGGAACAGTAATGAACACCTAAATCTTTAAATGTGGAGACGCGACAGAGTTTTTGCTGTGATATACGAGTACAATAACCAAATGCACTACCGATTCGTACTTTATTATCTTAAAAATGTTCATGTCATCAGCAAAAATGAGAACTTCACTTGAGCGTAGACATGACGATACGTCTTTAATAGACAGGATGAACAGAAAAGGGTCAAGATGGCTTCCCTGGGGAACACCAGATTAAGCAATAAAAGGTTCAGAATGACAATGAGCCAGGATCTGTTTTCAAGGTATGATTTGATCCCAGCTAAGAAAAATGGTGGAAAACCAAGAGCTTTAAGATTAAATAAAATAATTCTGTGGCTAAGCTGGTCAAAAGCTTTAGAAAAGTCAATGTATATATAATCCACTTCATAACCTTGTTCTAAAGCGTTTGAACATATGTTTGAGAATGTGAGGAGATTTGTTTGTAACGATTGATCTTTTTTTTTCACAAAACCATGTTGCTGTTCGCAAATGAGATTCTTACTAAAAAATGCTACACTTTCACAAACTACTTGTTCAAACAATTTAGGAATGCAAGAGAGCTTTGCAATTTGCCTGTAGTTTAATATATCCGCCTTGTGACCTTTCTTTTAAAATTGCTGTTAGAAATGACTTTTTCCATATACTGGGAAATTTGCCTGTTTTTAGAGAAAGTTTAAAAATGAACGTTAGGGGTTCAAATAAAGCATTTCTACACTTTTTTTATACTATCGGGAGAATACCATCGGGATCGGCTGAGCAATCACTATTCAACGCGGATAAAAGATCAAGGACCGTACTCTGTAGCACAGGGATATGACTACAGCTAGTTTGCGAAAAGGAGTGAAGATTATGAAAACATACTTCAGTTTAGTTTAGTTTATTTCATCAATCTGAGATTAACATTCTCTTTTAGATTACATAAATATAATATAAATAAAGATTACGAAAAATAGTAACTTAAAGATATAATAAATATTTAAAATAAATACAGAAAACATAAATTTAACATATATATATCACAATAATTAATGAAATAACAAAATTAACATTACATGTTTTTTAAAAGTTTCTCGTGAACTGTGCATACAAATATCTATTTTTTCAATTACAGCATTAGTTTCTCTGATGCAACGCATAATCGGTACATTTCTACCATAATTACTTCTAGAATAAGTCTCCCGTAAATGAAAGCCTATACGAAGGCCTCTACTGGGAAAATAAAATTGTATTTGCTCTAGCAAGTAAGGACACACAATGTGACTAGATACTTACTATATCCTTTATCATCATAATAGAAAAATACTTTCTTCTGACCTCAAGCGTTTGCATACCAAAAAGCAAACATCTCACATTATGTGCGGGCATAATAATGTTCCAATTTAGCTTAAAAAAACAATATCTTATGAAACTTCTCTGAATCCTTTCAATTCTCAATGAATGATTTGCATAGAACGGATTCCAAACCACGCAACAGTATTCCAGGGTAGATCTCACAAAAGCCATATAAAGAGATTTAAGAGCATATGAATCGGAGAATTCTCTAGTGTTCCTTTTTAGAAAACCCAACATTTTATATGCTTTATTAACTATATAGTCAATGTGACTACTAAAAGTGAACTTCCTATCAAATATGACTCCTAAATCCTTCTTTTCAGTTACTTTGTCTAATGTTATATTATTGATAGTGTAATCAAATACTATTGGTGCAATTTTCCTTGAGCATATAAAGCTTTGACATTTGGCTACATTTAAGAAAAGAAGATTTTTATTGCACCATGATGCAAGTTCACATAAATCTTCTTGCAATAAATAACAATCACTTAGAGAATGTATAGTTCTGCATATTTTTACGTCGTCAGCATATAATAAATACCTGGAAAACTGGAAAATGTCAGGAATATCATTGATAAATAAATTAAAGAACAAAGGACCAATGTGACTTCCTTGAGGGACGCCCGAGGTTACTTTTATGCACTTTGAAACATATCTGTTTATCTTAACGAATTGGGTTCGATCAGTAAGATACGAACGTATCCATTCTAAAAGTATGGAGTGGATACCAAGCTTGGACAATTTATATAATAATATTTCATGGCTAACTCTATCAAATGCCTTGGCAAAGTCGGTAAAGATGATGTCAGTCTGGAGACCACTTTCAAATCCACTAACAACTAAATCACACAAAATAGTGAGATTTGTAGCTGTAGATCTGCCGGAAACAAATCCATGCTGAGAATCGGATACTATTTGTTTTGTAAGAAAAATGAGCTTATCACACACAATTTTTTCAAAAATTTTAGGAATAATAGATAACTTACATATTGGTCGGTAATTACATATTTTTTGCTTTGCTCCAGACTTAAAAATCGGAGATATGTACGATGTTTTCCAGTCATTTAAAAATTCACCTGTTTTAAGAGACTTATTGAAAATTAGCAACAAAGGTAACGCAAGGGACGTTGCACATTTTTTGATTATCTTGGGAGATATAGATACTATCTGGACCAAGTCCTTTGTTTTCATCGATCCCATTTAACGCCTCAAGTACATCTGATATTTCTAACTGAATAATTCCTATATCAACTACATTAGATGGAGTAAAATCAGGAAGCTCGTTAGGAGACGTAACTGCGTAAACAGATTCAAAATAATCTGCAAAAAGATTACAGATAGTTTGCAAATCACTAGATATAGAACCCGAAAACTCCATACAATTTGGTAAACCACTAGATTTTCTTTTGGAGTTAATAAAATTCCAAAAGCTTTTGCTGTCCTTCTTAACTTTGGATTCAGCTGTTGAAACATAATTACCATACAAAAATGTATTTAAGACATCAAAAGACTTTTCGATTACAAGATAGTTCTGTCTGAAAACCAAATTACTTTTGTCTTTTTTGTAGCGTTTATATCCTTTATTTTTTTTATTTTTGAGCTTAGAAAGTCTGTCATTATACCATGGTGGGTTGGAATTCTTTCTACTTATTTTTTTCGGAATAAAACTTTCAAATGCTTGTTTTAAATAAGTTTTAAAAGATACGAACGCTTGGGTCAGATCTTGGCTTTCTATTATGGACTCCCACGGTAATGAATTTAAAAACAAATTCATTGCATCAAAATTACCACGCTTATAATCAAAAAAATAGTCGATATCATTAGTGGTTTGAAAATAGGCTAAGAGCTTACAATCTATGACTAGGCTAATATGATGCTGAGAATTTTGAACCACCGGTGAAAGAGCTTTGTCAACGTTCACTTCTAGCTCATTATCAACAAATACTAAATCTAATATGCGATTCAATAAATTAGGAACATTATTTTTTTGCAATAAATTAAACTGGCTGTAAAAATCTATTACAGAACACTCAATTTCAGTTTTAACGTTAAAAGGAATTAAACATTTATCTTCATCATCAAATTTCCAATTTACATCACCGATATAAAAATCGCCCAAACAAATTATGTGATCAGATGGATTTAAGGAATTAAACACATTACGACAATTTTCAATGTGAATGTTATATAAATCTAATGGGCTTCCTGGTGGAATGTGGCTAGCGGAGATATATAAACATACATTTTTTCTAAGATGCACTTTAACAATTAATTGATCAATATCGAAACAAGTGTCGTTATTGCTTGAGTACAATTCAATTTGGTTCGAAATAAAATTATTTTGAATGGCGATAATAATTCCACCACCTCTATTAAGACCAGTTTTTGTTGAACAACGATCTTTCCTATATACAGCATATTGATTACAATTAAAAAGTTCTGTTGTATGATGGCTTTCATTAAGCCAGTTTTCAATCAAAACTATTATATGATAATTACAAGTAGCAAAATATAAAAATAAATTATTTAATTTAGTTCTTACTCCACCAACATTTTGATAATAAATATTAAAATCACCAAAACTAAGTAATTCTTGATCAAAAACAGCTTCAGCAGCAACATCTACGGCGACATCCACGGCATCATCGTCAGCAACAAAAACTAATCTTGAGCGTAATTCATTGGCAACAATGACATCAGCAGCAACAACATCAGCAGCAACAACATCATCAAGGACATCATCAGAAACAACATCAGCAGCAACAACATCATCAGCAACAATAACAACATCAGCAACAACATCGGCAACAACAACACCAGCAAGAGCAATACCTAGGTCGTTTGAGTTCTTTCCGGTGGTGGATCGTTTTTTGGCTTGTAATTAAATGGGCGAATACGAATACCCTTAGGCCAGAGCTCAGAGTTGTATATCAAATGCACATATTCCAGAGGAGTACCAATTTTGAAATTGATAAATTTTAACTTATTCATATCTTCATTCGAAGCAATTAGCTTATAACACGGAAAAAGATAGGAATCGAGTTTAGTTTTAGATTGAATATAATCAGTGATATTTTCAGTTGATGTTTCCTTTCTGAAACTGGATAAATGAAACCACCTCATTTTACTAAACACATTTTTTTTTAAGATGCCCGCATCTATATTTGCACCTGACTTAAAACTGGGTCTGTCAGCAGAAGATTGAATTCGAGCATTTTCAGTTTTAGAGCCGTCATCACAAGCAGAAGTCAAACCATCAGCATTAATATCAGCAACACCTTTGTTGTCGTCACCGTCGTCGTCGGCGTCGCCGTCGGGGGCTTTCACAGATTCGTCAACATCAACACATACATTATTAGCATTTATTTTACTTAGAGGAACCTCAATTTGAAATGCAGTACCCAAACCCACATTCGTTGCTGTCATCTCACTCGTACCAACAGCATTATTCCGATTATCGGGAGAGGAAGTGCAACCAATGTCTAAGCCATTTCTTAAAAGAGAAGTAGAATTAGAATGCACTTCCACGAGAGCAGCAGAGCATGCAGCAGCGTCGTCATCGCTTCTTCTTTTTGCACCTCTTCTTTAGAGAGGGAAATTTTCGAAGATGAAGCAGGCAGTGCGGAAGGTAGTTGTTTTTGTGGTTTTTTGTTACTTGGAATTTTCGATGAAGTTTTTGGGGAGGGCGAGGGATTTACATTAGTTATTGAGAGTCGATTAGTTGCCGGAGAAGAATGGAATTTGGTTTGTATTTTTTTATTAAGAGGCACAATAGCTTTTGTGAGTCGTTGACCTTTAGTAGAATTACGCACTTCTCTACTAACATCTAATTGTTTTTGTTTATTTTCTGTTTCTACCTTTTGTGTGGCAATAACTTTCTGAGAACTAGGTACTTTAAGTTCGGAATCCGATCTATGTAAAAGAGCAACACAGTCAAACAGTTTATTTATTAAAGATGGTAGAACTATGTTTGCGCAATTTTCACATTTCCAGATTATGACCGAACTAGACTTTATGATTTTAATTTCAAAGTCACTTAGCAGAGAGCATAATGGCATGAAATGGGATACCGCATATACCGCACAAGACAGTATCACTGCTGTTAAGTAAATCGGTACACTTTCCGCACAGATTACTCATCGTAGGCACAAAGTCTAATAAAGATTCAAGCAAAAATATTCTTACGAGTACAAGACCAAGACTTTACTGTCGCACAGGTTGAAAGAGACTGACTTCATCAACTTCTTTAGGGCTATTGGTAAATGACTCACGGAAAGTTGTTGCGAAAGCGTTACAGATATCAACAATTTTTTTTAATGAAAGGTTCTTATAAGTGAAGTTATCTGCAAAGCCATCTGATTTTTTCTTTAAGTTTACAAGTTTCCAACATTTTTTAGGATTCTCTTTTAAAGAGGTGCCCATATCTGTAACATAACTAGCATATAAAGAGATTTAAATTCGTTAAAGTGTTCAACATAAGGGGAGAAGTTGATTGGAGGCAGAGTTTTGAGATAAGTTTTCATGCGTTATATCTTTTGTTACGCAGTTTTAGCTTTTGTTACTGGAAATAAGCTCTTCTAAAATGAAAATTATAAATAAGCAATAAAATGAATTACTGTGTTCAGAAAGGTGATTACTTAAGTCAAGAAAAATGACGAAAGAGGGGTGATATTTATCAATATTAGTAATTCCTGATCTAGTTTCTAGAACAAGAGTACTAATAGCGTCAGAAGAAAATACTAAATCGAGAATTAGAAGTTTTTAATACAGCTTGTTTGCTGTAAGTCAGTAAAAAGGATTTTATCGAGAAAAGATACTTCCAATTGTGAAGAAGAGAGAGAGGCTTCAAGGCAAGATTCGGCTTCCGATGGAATCCAGTCATTGTGTGGTAAATTAAAATCACCTTAAAATAAAATATTTGTGTCAGAGCAGGACAAATTGATAAGAAAGTCTAATGCCAAGGAAAGTTCGCTATAAACAGACTCCAAACTTTTTGAAGGAATGTAAACGTTTAAAATGAGAATGGTCTTACTCTGTACCATTATTCTTACACAGACTAGTCCAATTGATAGTTCAAACGGAAAAGATACAGAAGAAGAGAAATGTGTATTTTATTACCGCTATGAGAACACCATAGGTCCTGAAACAGGCAGGACCTAATGATATGCTACTAATCAGTGTTCTTAAAAAAGAATATATTGAATATCTTATTGTAAGTGTTACCGGCGGCGGTTCTGGTCGAATGAGCTGTGAATGAAATATGTCACCGCTGTAAAAAGTAGCTTAAAACACTCTTCAGCCTCGTAATTACCTCGTCACCAAAAATCATGTCATAGCTCCGTTGCGACGTGAAGGAAGAACAAACAAACTGTATAAAGTCCATACTATGGGTTATTTTACATTTAGACTCAACTATGATATCTGCGCTAAAATGTTTAGACAAACTGACAACTGAACTCACAGGAATCCTACAGGAAGCTTTCCAGCATTTAGAGCTGATGAGAGTCTTTTTAATCACTTTGTGTGACCAAACAGTCCTTAGTAACCTTGAAGCACACTTTGCACTTTTAAAAACACACCATAATAAAAACGGATATGTGGAATCTAGGAGAACCTTCAAAAATCCGTTGATGCACAAAATTTGTCCCGACATGGTCCATTGATGTCTTCATATAGGATTTTTTTTGCGTCGATTTAAACTTCTGGAACGTCAACAAATCACCAAAAAATTTGTTGATCTAAAAAGTTGCTATGCTTAGTGCTAACAAATTATCCAAATTATCCAAATTCTGTACTGCAACAGGAACTTTTTAATCTTCAAACCCTTGAAAACAAAATCACAACTTAAAAAGTAATCAATTCACACTCGCAAGTGCCAAAACAGATAATGACATTTCAGAATTTACAACAACATTAATTATTGTCAACTACTCAACGCCTACGCCTGTACTCTTATACGCCTGAAAGTAATAAGCACGCATATTAGAAATTTTAATACGTCTCTTAAATCTTTTACGTATGTTGAGTACATAAACCACTATCCTCTTTTTGTTACCACAGTCAGCACAGGATCAGGAAATACATTCCAAAACAATAAATGAGACAAACTAGGACGAAATGTCAACAAAATGATTGAAGCCCGCTCCACTGCCATCAGCCTAAGCAGAGCACTGTGCAGGGTGCAGCCTAGTTTTAATTCTGAATGCATTTTAGATCTGTCGTCACTCATCGTCATCACTCATTGCCACCGAATTGGCGTCTAATTTTGAGTGCAAAATTTATTTTTCGAAATTTGTTTGCTTTGCATTTTGGGTTCTGAACTCTTGTCATGATGTGATATGTATTTACACTATGTATGTGTGTAGTCTATATTATGCTCCTTTATTCCGTAGATTGTGTTTCTGCTCCTTTTTTGGATGTTTGAAAAGGAAATTTAATTAGAGAGCCCATCATGAGTGATCTGGGTAGGGTATTTCAGAGGAGCGGAGGGAAGGGAAGGGATGTGGGATGGGCTCTGCTGTGGGATTCCTGTCGGTGTATGTGTATGTGTTTGCAAAAGTTCATTAAAATTCCACAACCATAAAACTTATTTTTCAAACCCCCTCTAGCGGCAGTCATCATCGTTATATAGTCTAGCATCCGACAATTCAGCTATTTCCGCTCTTTTGTGACATTTATTTGGTATGCGGATGCGGAGGCATTTTTCTGTGAAAGTTTTTCTTTTTATACTCTTAATAATATAAGAAGAAGAAGAAGGAGATGCGATGGCTTCAAGGGCTGCGTCACAAATTATATAGAGTTTCATACACGATATCAGCTCCAGAGAGAGGTGATATCTCATCATCAGGGACACAAGAAGATTATAAAATACGTTAATGACAAGAAGAAAGATTTTCTGTTTTTTTTTTTCGTTTCTTATTTTGTGCTTCCCTGATATTCTCATGTCTCAAAAGAACTAATTTTGACAGATTGGAAGTTAATCATAGGATTAAAGAGAATGATAAGAATATTATTATTTAATTTTTGATTGGATTTGTTTGCTACAGATATATATACTCATGAGGCTATATGACTGACAAGACCTTTGATTAGATTTTTGTATTGAGAGGCATATTTTTTTAATCATAAAGGAACTGGATAAGACTCAAAACGTTACTTTTTTCAAGGTATTTCTGTCTATAAAATATAACATCCTCATTAGGCTGAATATGACGGACATGATGGGCTTTAGATTTTGAGTGCTGCTATGGTTTGTGAGTTATTTGTGTGAGGCTAAGACCTTTAAATTAAATAAACATCACAACAAAAAAACTTAATGGTTCCAAATTACGTTTTCTCGTTTTCAGTTTACCTCGCCTTTAGATGAGATGGCCAAGCCCATGGCGTCGCAGCCAAAAATACACATTAAATAGTGACTTTTTCGGCACATGGAAGCTATTTCATATTATTTTTTTTTTAAGTTAGACGTACTCAATCCATTAAAAAAAAGGAATCACTGAAGATACACTTAAGGTTCAATTCCCAACTGCTCCAAAACCATTATAGCGAACACACGTCGAAATCAAAAGTCATTTCATTATCATCATCATCGGCTCGACACCCGGAAACCAACTCATGGTAAGGTTTCTGGACTTTAAAAGCGTTGACAGTCTGAAGTAGGCTCTGTTGGCTACCGCCCGCGTATTTCTTCTTCTTTGTTGTTATCGGCTACTACTATTGACCCAAGGTTTTTGAATTATTGCATTACTTCAAATTCATGCTCCGCTACCTTGATTGTTTGACCAATTGTTCTTCTCGCAGTCGACGCCACTATGTACTTTGTTTTTTATTCATCAGTGTGCAGCACCAGATTTTGTGCCACCTGCTTGATCTGGCTGAAGGAATCGTGCACTCCCGATGATGTCGATGTCGATGACCTTAAAATTGACAAAGAGCGCCGAATGCTAATAATCATTTGCAATTGCTGATTAACACTTAACCCATCCATTGCGATTTGGAAAAAATGGATTGAACAATTTGAAGCAAGTTTGATAAATAAAGTTTCAACAGTATAATGTCGATCTGGAAGACTTTTTCGATTGAAACATTTAGCAGGTTTTTAACCCAATTCATTGTCATATTTACATGGTGCATGGTGAGTCCACTCCAAATCATAATTTTTGAGACAACGTGTCTTGGGAACTTACTCTGCAAGAACTTAATCGCACAAAAAGAATAGAAATTTTTCAGGTTTTCACAATTGTAAGATCGTTTTCCTTTTCAATGTAAAGCGCTACGGTTTCAGCGGGCCCTTTCTGTGTTCTGACCAAGACTTAGCCCGTCTTGTTACCTTTGTTCAAACGCTTAACAACAATGTTCTGAATGGATTGTGTATACACTGACTTTTCTAAAGCTTTTGCCCAACTTAGCCACAGAATTATTTTATTTAAACTTAAAGCTGTTGGTTATCCACAATTTTTCTTAGCTTGGATCATATCTTTTCTTGAAAGCAGATCCTTTGAGGTAAACGTTTAGAAATTGTGTTCCCCAGGGAAGCTCTCTTGGATCATTTCTGTTCATCGTGTCTATTAACAATATAACGTCATGTCTGCGCTCTAGTGAAGTACTCATTTTTTCTGATGACATGAAGATTTTTAAAATAATTAAGTCCACCCAATATTTTCACATTTTTGTGTGGGAAAAAAGCATTTCCCTCTACCCTTTAAAATGCCAGGATAACTTTTACTAAAAAACGAATTGAAAGTGTATTGAATTACTGTAAAGTGTTTTTAAATTAGAGCCTCCATTTTTTTGACATCTGTCAAATCTTTTGTTTATTATTCAGTAGCTTATGCCAAATCATCATGGCAAGTTACACGATTTAACAGCACGTTCAAATGATAAAACGTTGCGTGCATTGCGCCCGTTTTACGGTTGACGTGGTGGCCCACAGTCGACTCTTCAACGTTTGGTGGCCAAATTTGAGACGGCCGGTTCAGTAAACAATCAGCCAACACCCGTACTTTCAAGGAACGCAAGATCGGCCGAGGATATCGCCGCGGTCCTTGAAAGAGGCAGTCTATTCCTAGCCGTGCACAAGAACTCAGCCTTTCGCAGAATTCAACTTTGGTGAATTTTCCGTCGGGACTTGGGTCTACACCCGTACAAGATCCAACTGAGCTGAAAGTTCATGACCATGGACAACGCCGTTTGTTCGCTGACTGGGCTTAGAATCGTTTGGTAGAGGACCCCAATTTTGGACCAAGTTTTGTGTGAATTTTGGGACGCGGCGGCGTAATTGGTCCGCTACATAACGATAACAAATGACAACTAATATCTTATGGCCCGAATGTGATTCCAGCAGGACGGCGGCGCTACGTGCCACACAGCAAACACCACGATAGACATTTTGCTTGAACGATTTGAGGGTAAGGTTATCTCTCGCAGGGGTGATGTGAATTGGCCACCAAGGTCTTGCGATTTGACCACGCTAGACTTTTTCTGGTGGGGTTTCTCGAAGTCGCAGGACAAATTCAGACGGATCTATGCGGAAGAGTCATTGAAACTTGGACCACTCGGATCGGTGCCACCGTAAGAAGCCGAGGCGAGCATTTGAATGATGTCATATTCCACACTTAATGGTATACATGCCTTTCAAATAAAAAAAATAATTTTGTCAATACCTCACCCACAGCTTGTTTTATTCCATTTCAACATCTACCCGCCCTTATTGAAAAATCCTTTACAACCTCAACTTTTCATCGATTGATTTAAATCTAAATAAAGTGTGATTAAAATCATTGTTTAGAACCAGTGCTCCACTACTGCAAAGGTCTTTTTTTACTTTTTGTTCTTAAATAGTTCATGTCAAATGTTAATGAGGTTTGTAACTAACACATGCACTTCTGATTAGCCTCTGATCGTAATTTGACGATTGCTATAAGCTAACTGTTTTATGAAAATTTTGAAGTGTTAACAAAAAAATATTCTTCATGGCTTCACATTCATACCTATGCCTGCATATTTATATAATTTATCGATTTTTCATCATCACTAAAATAACAATATCATCAAACTTACTAGCATGAAAAGCTTTCCAAATTTTGTATTTTCTGGAACTGACACTTAAATTTGAAAAAAGCAAAATATGTAAAAAATCCCCTCTTATAACCGAACAATTTTCACTTTGGTTTTTTGCGCCTCTTTCGATTTCATATAATTACACATATAAAATTATCCTTTAATGTAATTATTATATACAGGACGCGGTAATGAAAATCCCAACACCGAAAAAACAATCAAAATCTCATTACACTTAACATAATGTAGGTATATAAGTCTACACATATCTTTACAATCTCTTTTATTCTCCCGCATACATAGGTACCTACCTTTTAAAGTTTCAATATGATCCTCTGGATGATGTAATGCCAATAATACTTTTACAAGGACTTTTGAAAACAAACAAAAATAAACTCAAAACAACAACAGCTAATTAACACCAAAAAGTGAATACAAAATATGATTATATTAAATTTCGAATTGTTATTTTCCATGCTTGCAGTTATGTGTGGCTAGATGAACTCGTTTAATGTAAATTTGCATTGCTTGATGAATTTACCCCCATCGTCCAGCTAAAAGTTGATTTCAAATAAAAAGATAAAAGGCCTTAATCCTCCTTAATATGAAATATTTTCCAGTTTTATTTATTTTATGTATTCATTACAACATATAGGTAATTAGATGTCAAAATGAGTTTTTTTTTTTGTTTTTTTTTGATATTTAATAAAATGTCCAGTTGAATGCGTTCATTATGTGACAGATTGACAGTTAAGTTATTGAAATTGAGTAAAATGCTTCCATTTTATATTTTAATTCCCATTCAACATCACTTTACAAAAGCTGACATACACAAATACGAGTTTAAAACAGAAACGGTGATGTTTTTTGCCAGTTTTATTGACCCTCATTATGAATATCAAATTTAAGCCAATTGTTATTGATGTCAGTACACAAAATGTACCTACTTTACGTTAACGTTATCACGTTTATGGGAGTTTCAAAAAATTTACCAGGATTCTCTTTATATATTTAAATATTTTCTATATATCTACATACTTAAAATATAAATAAACTTCAGAGATTTTAAGACATTTTTTGTATACATATATAAATAAATTGAAATTAATTGAATGCTTCCATTTTCATTCGAAAAAACGAATTGCATTCAGCACTTAACAAAAGGTGACAAGTCAAACAGAACATGGCGATTTCTTTTTTCATTTCATTTTGTTGTCCTTGAAATGAATTTCAATTTTAATTTAATTTTCATGGAATTCACTGGAAATGTGTAGCTCCTTGCCTTCATGTTGCGAAGAAGATAAAAAAATTAAAAGAGACTCTACTTTTTTTCGCTGCTGTTGTGTTGCTTATGAAAAGAAGAAGGAAATTCGGGTTTATTTTTTTCGTGCTGAATGCACCCATTCCCATTTAGAGAAATCGCTTGAGTAGGGAATCTATCTAGCTTGCTGGATCTGGATCTACTTATACCTATACCTATATACTCGTACATAAGTAACAAAAAGTTACTTGAATTCTTCTTTTTCTTTGAAGCAAATGTTCAAGTTACCGCTTCCTACATACACACAAATAATCTCAGCTTTTTCGAACTTTAGCGGCAATGGTGGTGGCGGCTCACATGACAGAGGATGCAGCTTTCAATTAAAGAGTTCCTGCAGTTATTGTTACCAACAAGTTGATATTTACTGATTAAATTCAATAAAATTGCTTTAGTTTAGTTGCTTTTCTTTTGATGAAAGGTGAACATTTTCATATAATTGATGTTTTCTGTAATCTTTTATTAAATTGCTTTTATTTAGTTAGTCTTAAAGAAGACGGAGTTTTAAGGATTTCGACAGTTGATGGAAATAAACAGTCTACGTTTGATAAACAAATTTTAAGATATGTATCTGTGTTCGTTCTTCCAAAGGCGAAAAATTAATTAATTGAAGGCGGTCTTAATATGTCGGAAGGGAAAATCGAAGTAAACTTCTTTGAGAGAGCTCAATTCAGAAAATATATATATGCCCTAGGCGTAGGGATCTGATGGTAGTGTAAGAAAATTTCTTTGAACTTTGTTTTACAAAACAATATGATCAATCGGTCACAGAAAAGCCCAAGGTCACAAGCAACATCAACAAAGAATATGGGTTAATTTTGTAGAATGTATTGACAGTGTGAAGTTCTAACACGCTATCAAAAGTAATTGACTTACATTTGTTCATATTAAGCTCTAAGAAATACATATTAAGTTAATTGATTCCATTTCATTAATTAAGAGGAAAAAAGTAAAGGAACTAAGTGGCTACCTTATGGTACGCCAGAGGTTGCTACAAGGTTATTACTTGTAGACTAAAATTTCTGAAAACCATGTTGTCGCTAGAATAAATGAAAGATTTGCTGTTTTTCGTCATAGTTTTCACGAGTTATATATCAGGAAATAAAACACAACTTTTAGCTTACTTTGAAAAATATCTACCTACATAATTTGAGTTTAACTTGCTGCTCAGATGCGTCCGTCTGTCAGTGGCTACTTGAACGATCACTTTTTCTCATCTAATATTTGAGTTCATCTTTCGTTAAATTATGTATAAATGAGAGAATTCAGTTAATCAAAGTGTTTACTTCTAAGATCAATTTAGTAGGTAGGTACTTAATAAGAATTAATACTAATAAACTTCATTTTAATAATCTAATAATTATTCTAACAACAATTCTAATTATGATAATAATAGTATAAATAATAATAAATTTATAATATAACAATCCATATCTATATAACGATATATGTATATATAATATATAAAAGCTGTGTAGCATTAACATTTGCAATGAATACTTAAAATATTGTATAAGGGACGATAGTTTAGTATATCAAGTGAGATGAAAATAAATATTTCTCTGTTAACAACAAAATGTTATATCAAAACTCTACTATGGTATCTATTGATTTCATCGAAATTGGATTAATATGAAAACCGTAAGAATATGATATTTTTGAGGAGGAGTCTGTCTAGAGGTTTCAAGGAAACTGTGCAAAAGAGAGGAGGATGGTAGCTGTCAATCGTTGGTAGCTTAAAAGGGCAAAGTTAAAGTAATGAGTTAATTTGAGGTTAAGTCTATGTTTTGTTTTTTGGTTTTTAGATTTTATTTTAGCTCGGGATCAACTTAAAACAAATCTATAGTTTTAGTTTTCTATGTTCTATGTTTTATGTTCATCCTACATTTTGATTTGAAAATAGAGAAAACAAAACAAAGACAAAACATAAATTCTCACATGCAAGATAGCCTGTTAACGGATCCCAGACGCTTCTTACAATTTTTTAACATTAAACATAAATCTGATGGCTTCCTTTCAACATTTATATTTTTTAAAAGGTGCTACCTTCCTATGTAGATAAACCTCTTTCAATACTGTTACGTCTTTCCATTTCTCAAGTCACCAAATTATTGATCTTAAACTTAGAGCCCTTGATTTCCCACTCTCTTTTTACTTAATGGCTCAGACCGTAGGTACCTAGAGAACCGTCAATATCGTGGACAGGTTCTCAATCTCCGAACCAATTTAATCAAGCTCAGGAGTTTCTATCAACAACGTTATTAAAATCATTGGTAACTGAACACTGAACAGTCTCTATTTATGCTGATGACATGAAAATAATAAAGGTTATTTCTACTCCATCTGATTCTGTCTTACTATAAAATGATACAAACTTATTTCAGTATTGATGCAACAAAAATTATAATAATATTCATCCATAAGCGATCTCATCTTCACTCCCAAAGTTACAGTCTACATTTAATACGTTCTATTCGCGAGTTATTTCCGAAACTTAGGTAGTTGAATTTTAGCGCCCATTTTGATTCCTTTGTTTCATCACACGTTGACGTTGGTCTAATCTAAAGAATTCTCGGTCCCCTATGTCACTTAATCCTTATACACCAAATTTGTTAGAGCACTCCGTGAATACGCTAGTCAAGTTTTGTCTCCCCATCAGAACTCTCAATCTCAAAGACTTGAATATGTATAACGCAGATTTCTTCAATTTACACTCCGCGATCTTCCTTGAGGTGACAATCTATTCTTACCACCTTATGGAGATCGCTTAACACTTATTAATCTGAAAACCTTCTGAAAACTTCGTGAAGTCGCTGATATTTTCTTCCTACACCAGCTTTTAGCAGGAACAATATACTCACCTTTTCTTCTAGAAAAGATTCCCATTTATACTATTACAGGGAATGTCCGGCAGGCCCCTCTCTGTCGTCTTCTTCATCACCATGCTAATTATGGCCTTTTTTAACCTGTCACAAGAATGCTGTGCTTAGCTTAGAATGTGCATATCACCTCTGACTTCCATATCCGTCCTTCCTCCCTTATAAACCCCTACAACTTGCTCTGAGTATTTTTAAAATTTGTTTGTTAATTAAAAACTAATGGCTCAATCCTCAACATCATATGAAAGATATTATGAAACTAAAACTAAAAAAAATAAAGAAAATAGATCTTAGTCTAGCTTTTAGGCTTTTTTGTTTAATAGGTTGTATTAAGCGTAAATAAATAAAATAAAATAAAATAAAATATATCCATAGTTGGCAACCATGGTAAAACTTACGAGTATTTTTCTCTCTTAATATCAACAAAACAGGAAAATGTTTAAAAAATATTTTAACTAGGAAAGTTTCTTCTTTCATTTTTGTCCTCCATTTTTGTTTTCTGCTTTTTATTTGTTAAATCTTTTGAGAGGGTTGCATACTGAGCAGAAATCCTTTTCGAAAATTTTGTGTCGTTTTCCTTTAGGATCTCTCTTAGATCACATAGACGAGCGGAAGAGTCGAGGTTAGGAGATGAAAAACCACATCGCGAAAAATTGCACAGATTCTTTACTTACTTTTTTGTATCCTTCAATGGAATGAAAAGATTTATTTCTTCTGTCTTTCTGCTTTGATCGGGAACTTCTTGTGTTTTTTTTTCCTATTTTCCCATTTTCTGTTAATTTTATTTTTTCTACTAAAAGTCAACTATACAACAGAGTAACTGTTGTCAAAATAAAAAGTTGTGATGAGTGAAAGGATATGGGAGATAGGATCTTCTGATTTTGTGCCTATACATGGCTCAGAAACAATGTCGATATATAGAAACACGTCGTTAATTCTTTTCTACACGACGCGGTGCGGTGACAGAACTACCAACGAAAGGGTTGGGTATACGAAAAGTGGTCTATTTACATTTAGTTTCTTTCACTTGCATTCCTTTTTCGCGGTAGATATAAGTATAACCTACCTAGAGTTAAAGTTGAGAAGTAAAGTTGAAGAAGAAGAAAAGTTTCTGCAGCAGCGACTTTGTGGTGTCATTAGTATATGCGAGTACCAAGATAGTATACAAATGTAAACCTTGCATCTTCTTCTTCGTTATATTTATGTATTTATATAATGGTTTAAGAAGATGAGACAAAGTAAAGACTTAGTTTGGTTTTTAATTGTCCTTTATTATAAAGGAGCTTGCTTGTTAGTTCTTTCTTCATTTCTTTATGTTTCTTGGAACTGTTTTGGTGTCTTTTGGCTTTGATATGTCTGCTGATGCTTATGGTGTTCGTGTTGGTGTTGTGTTCATCGTGCAAAAGTTGATGCTGCCAGGAACTTTTATGTGCATTAAATTGTTTGATACTCTTGGATCTTAATTTTAATCGCTCAAAAGTTTTCTTCTCTTTTGTCGGGGATTATAGGGTTTAGGTATATACAATATGGGGAATGAAAGATTAAAGAAAAAGGTCTTACTTTCATTTTGCAAACATTTTTGGATTTGTTTACTTACGGACATACGGGATATAGGTATACCTAAATAATTTTAAAAGGTTTGAAAAGGATACTTTTGTGATATCCGTAGAGGTTATCAACACCAAATACATTTTAGATTCCAGATTAAGATTAAGGGGACTGCCAACAAATCTTTGTTTTAAAATCTTAAACGAAACTTAAAGATTTATAAATATATACAGGGTGGGCCTTATAGTGGTTTCTTTTTAAATTGTGGGTTTAATTTGACACGGACTGCTGCTTCTCGCTAGAAAATTCAACAGAAAGTCAACGTTTGAAGGACATTGGGAAATTTGTAATTTTTCTTAAAAGAAGTTTTGGTTTAAACTCATAGTTCGTGAGACTTCTGACTGTTGAATACTGATTTTTTAGCAAAGCGTATAACACTCAATCTACGAATATCAACTCGCCAAAATGTTAAACCCATTTTTTATCGAGATATTCAATTACTATGTAGTATTTTTGATATACTCATACTTTTGAATTTTTAAAAGAAGATATGTACCTAAATATGGACCACTTCTACCGACTGTACAACAGCGGCGACGTACTTCTGCTGTAGAGCAGGACAATCTTAAACCAGAACAATTTTAAACCATTAAAGTCGAGAGTAGATCAAATATTCACCAAAACCAAGAACGCCAAGTCGACACCTTCCATCTCTTTATCGATTTCAAAGCAGCATATGACAGAATCTACAGGTGCGCTGTCATGCGATTTCTTCAACATAGTGCAGAGCTCCCACGTCAACATTAGTTGCAGTATCTGTAAAAGGTCTCTCCAATAACTGGCATATGCTGATGACATTGACATAAGACTTTGTCTACCTAGCCTCCGCTATGAACGCAGAAAACTACTTGCTACTACGAAAACTCTTGCTTACCGCTGTTTCTCTGGGCTAAGAAAGCAATTGGGTAGTAAAGCCCTCTCTCGAGAAACAAAAGCGTCGTTATACAAGAACCTCATTATCCCCGTCCTGTTATGACAAAAGCAGAAGAAAGCATCTTAGGTCGTTTCGAGACAAAATTTCTTCACGTGATCTACGGTCCCGTATGCATAGAAGGTGAGTGGAGAAGAAGATGGAACGCCGAGCTGTTCGGGCTGCAGAGTAACGTAGACTTAGCCAAAAGGATAAAAGTCCAACGACTGAGATAGCTGGCTCACGTAGAGCACATGAAAACCAATCAATGTCTTCAAAATCCAAGCATACAGGACAGCGCTGTAGAAGAAGACGGCCAATCAGGTGGCGCGCATAAGAGGAAAGTGACCTCACCCAACTTGGACTGCGCAACTGGAGACATCTACCTAGGGATGGTGAAGTTTGTTGGGTGAGACCTTAGTTCACACAGGACTTTAAGTAAGCAAGTATTCGATTTTTTACCACATCATCCTTACAAAAATGATAGATTCTTTCAGAAGTCAAAATTGACTGACTCATTTTATGAAATCTCTTTGATTCCTTTCAATTATGTTTGTCAAAATTTCACTTAAATGAACAAACCTTGATTGTTTGCTGTAAAAATCATACGCCAAACTGGGCAAGTTACTGGACATAGTATCACCAGTCACTGATGAAGCCGAACATTCGTATAAATATATACATATGTATTTACTTACAATTTTGCTCTGGGTTAGTCCTAATCATATCCTATCACACTTGCATGGAAGCGTTAAAACCAAATCAAGTATATGAGTATGTATTTTGTACTTATATAAAGTAGTTATAGACACAGACGGAGCTATTTACCTCAATCAAGATACCAACATATAGAAAGGTATATAATACTTCTATAATGTATTTATACGTATCTGTATACATATCTTCTCAAGTCTATGCATCATCTTCAAAAACAGTAGGAAGGTTAGGTACGAGTACCTATGTATGTGTGGTGGAAACAAGGACGAATGTTCAGTGAATTGGAATCGCATGTTGACATGCCATCAAAGAAACATACATTTTTCAATCGATTGGGTTTTAATTCAAGCATGTGACATGGCGATACCCCATGCAAACACACAAAACACCATGCCTATACTTTTTATACATAGACCTAGGTAAGGTACGTATGTATGTAATAGAAGTTGGAGCAAATATCCTTACTCACACTTTAGGCTAACAAATATCGGAGTCACACCATCTATTCCATACCATTTCTTTGCAATTATTGGTGGTAATTAGTGTGACCAAAATAAAGTTGTTTCCATTCAAGCCACATGAAGTTTTTGAATCTTTAAGTTTAAGTTTAAGTTTAAGTTTAAGTTTAAGTTTAAGTTTAAGTTTAAGTTTAAGTTTAAGTTTAAGTTTAAGTTTAAGTTTAAGTTTAAGTTTAAGTTTAAGTTTAAGTTTAAGTTTAAGTTTAAGTTTAAGTTTAAGTTTAAGTTTAAGTTTAAGTTTAAGTTTAAGTTTAAGTTTAAGTTTAAGTTTAAGTTTAAGTTTAAGTTGAAGTTGAAGTTTAAGTTTAAGTTTAAGTTTAAGTTTAAGTTTAAGTTTAAGTTTAAGTTTAAGTTTAAGTTTAAGTTTAAGTTTAAGTTTAAGTTTAAGTTTAAGTTTAAGTTTAAGTTTAAGTTTAAGTTTAAGTTTAAGTTTAAGTTTAAGTTTAAGTTTAAGTTTAAGTTTAAGTTTAAGTTTAAGTTTAAGTTTAAGTTTAAGTTTAAGTTTAAGTTTAAGTTTAAGTTTAAGTTTAAGTTTAAGTTTAAGTTTAAGTTTAAGTTTAAGTTTAAGTTTAAGTTTAAGTTTAAGTTTAAGTTTAAGTTTAAGATTAAGTTTAAGTTTAAGTTTAAGTTTAAGTTTAAGTTTAAGTTTAAGTTTAAGTTTAAGTTTAAGTTTAAGTTTAAGTTTAAGTTTAAGTTTAAGTTTAAGTTTAAGTTTAAGTTTAAGTTTAAGTTTAAGTTTAAGTTTAAGTTTAAATTTAAGTTTAAGTTTAAGTTTAAGTTTAAGTTTAAGTTTAAGTTTAAGTTTAAGTTTAAGTTTAAGTTTAAGTTTAAGTTTAAGTTTAAGTTTAAGTTTAAGTTTAAGTTTAAGTTTAAGTTTAAGTTTAAGTTTAAGTTTAAGTTTAAGTTTAAGTTTAAGTTTAAGTTTAAGTTTAAGTTTAAGTTTAAGTTTAAGTTTAAGTTTAAGTTTAAGTTTAAGTTTAAGTTTAAGTTTAAGTTTAAGTTTAAGTTTAAGTTTAAGTTTAAGTTTAAGTTTAAGTTTAAGTTTAAGTTTAAGTTTAAGTTTAAGTTTAAGTTTAAGTTTAAGTTTAAGTTTAAGTTTAAGTTTAAGTTTAAGTTTAAGTTTAAGTTTAAGTTTAAGTTTAAGTTTAAGTTTAAGTTTAAATGTAAAATTTCTTGTAAAAAATTAGCATTACAAAATAAAAATCAGTGAAAATAAAGTAATGATTTTTGCAATACTGTGGACACATGAAGGATATAATGTTTTCTTGAAGATAGGCTGGTTACACTTCATTGGTATTAGAGCCTGTTCCCTCGCTCTCTTCATCACATTAGCCAAAGGAGTAAACTTGGCCTGTCGTTTCGGCTAGTTCGATGGTCTGGCAAATGAGGTGCCAATGCACAAGCATCAGAGAATAAAAAGGAGGCTCCTATATATACCTACATATATGTGTAGCTGTACATATTAGTAAACACACTCAAACATTAAGTCCTGGCCTATGCATGAAAATGGACTCCTGTATGAAATGAAAACCTACAACAAGCTCCGAGTCTCTAGTAAAGAAATAGAGAAGCAGAAGCAACATCAGCAGCAATGTTATTGTTCGCTCATGTGGATGGTGTCAATGGTTTTGGTTTTGTCTCCAGGGTAGCTACAGCAGGTATAGTACTACGAGCACTGATACTAACTTCGTCCAACTAATTAACTGGTTATGGCTTTGAGAATCACGCTTTGTGAAGTTTGCAGCACATACGGGTGTAGCGCAGGCGGTGACGCGACGGAGCGCGGTGATACTCTTATGAGCAAGGATAATAAGAGAGGGACAGTGCTGCCGCCCAATCCACGCGTCATTGCTCCCTGTTCCTATTTGATAGTAGATATAGTGGATACAGATGAGCCTAAGCTTCGATAATCTACCTTGGTATGGATATAGATTGAATATTGGCAAGAGGAAGGAGAATTTAACATACCTAAATTGAATACTCTCCGGGGGAATTGCTTTATAGCCATCAGGTATACGAAAATGTGTGCGTTGAATCTGATGAGAGGCAGTAGTAACATCATCGGCAACAGCAACAACAACTGCTCTGGGAACGAGGGACCCATCTCAAGGTTTGATTATGATTTATGAAAGCCATTTACGCTTTGGGGTATTCGAATAGACGTAAAGGTAGTTGTTAAAATGGCTCCCTTATATATTGATGTTTTGCTACTGCTTCTGCTTTTGCTTATAGGATGCTTGTTGCTCTATTGACGCTGATTCGCAGTTGTTGACGCTGTACATAATTACCACCATGACGGTATTAATTGCCCAAAGAATTGCTGAGTATAAAGGCAGTGAATGTTGATTCTTCGGCCATTCAACCCAACGACCCACCCACGCCACACTGTTGCTGTTGGGTAAAAGGATCTGCTTGGTACCTTTTCAAAACAAAAAAAAATCAATTTTAACAAAACTTGCCACAAGGATAAACAATAATTTTCGACATGAAAACGATACGAATTTCTACAAGTTCATTACCGTGTACCTATTTGTACGTATTTATGTCCATGCTGCAGGTGAATGACTAATATTGGTTTTGAATGATATTAATTTTGGAATTTACACATAGAATAGAATCTTGACATAAAGGTGAGGTATGCTTTAGGCTCTATGATATTTGTTAAAACATAGAACAGATACAAATGTGAAGTAAGGGCATAGTTGTGTTACAATTATTATATTTACTCCAGTAGCAAACAACAACTAAAGGCCAACTGTGATAGTTGACCAATATAATTAGAATGTTATTGATTATTTCAACAGACAGGTAGGAAGGTAATCAATCATAGTTCATATAACCTGCTGTAGATTATTTTCAACAGTGAACTAACAATTTCTGATTGAAATGAAGATAAATTTAATATAATTTTGGATTTGTAAAAGTGAGCTCGTTTTTAATCACGCTGAACATGGCAAGAGTAGTGAACATGCAAATTTTCATCTCATACGAATATTTAACGAACTGGAAAAAAAAACTTTTGTTAAGATTTTGCATTTATAAAATAAAAGTAATATTTAAACTTTACAAGATAGTAATATTTAGTTAGTAATGTTTTAACGAAAGAACTCAGTGCAACAACCAGATAAGTCCAATTTTAAAATTATTTACAGTTTTTAATTACTTACTTAAGGTGACACCAAACTCCGGGTGGACCTGGGTCCTCAGCACGCCCGGTTCCTAGCTAATTGTCTACAGTTTTAACCAAGTTGGTTAAGGCCCTCTCCCACCTGCGTGCGCCAACTGAGACGCGATCTTTCTCGACTGCGCCGTCCGTCGTCGTCGTCTCTCAGGATTGGATTGGAGTCGTTAGACTTTTATTCGTCATTGTATCTTCTCCTTTAATCTCCATCTATGCTCTTGGGACCAAAACTCACCAAAAAAGCCGTTCTCATAATGCTTTGACAAGGTCCAAACCTCAGTGCCATTGATGAGAAAAGAATGTTGAGTGTCTTATAGAAGTTGACTTTAGATTCTCGAAAGAGGACTTTACTACTCAATTGAGTTCAGTCCAAAGAAGCAGCAATTCGCAAAGAAATATTCTGCGTTTCATTTCAACGCTATTGTCGTTGTCAAAATTTACAGCAGCGCTTAGGTAGATAAAGTCGTTAACCATCTCAACGTTAAAGCTCCATCATTTTGACGTTTTGTTCAAGACGTTGTCGTTCAATGTCCTTCCTTGATGTCATCAATTTTACTTGGTATTGCCGTCATTGGCTCCAAAACCATCTTCTTCCAATTATGTGAAAATCATCGAGTTATCCAAGTAATTAGACAGACCTTTGGAAGATTGTGGCTCTAGTAATGATGGTTGAATTTGGCACAATTCTTTCCAGAACGATATTGAAGAAGTCGCATGACAGTACTTCGCTTTGTCTTAAACCTTTTTTGATAAAGCAGCGTTAATTCTCCATTGTCACTCTGCACAAAGGGATGAGTTTAACAGGGATGTCAAAACTATAGACATAGATACTGTCATACGCAGCCTTGAAATCGATAAAAAAATGGAGGTTATCCATTTAAAGTTCGTGGGATCCTTCCAAGATCTGCCGTAATGTAAATATTTGATCAATGGTGTACTTTCCCTTACTCCTTCACTTCCGTTCTCTTCCTTCCACACAATCTGATCTTGGAGACGTTTTTCCCTGAGCCATACAAACCACTAATAATACACGTATTCGTAAAAAATTTCGATTTTGAGATTTTAATTATGACAATACGATGGTAGAGAAGTCGGTTCCTTCCGCCTCTCTGTCTTCACCCCTACAGCTAAAACGATTCGGTCCATTGAGTTCAAACAAACAAAGCTAAGGTATTAAGCAAATCTTCGTTAGGCCATACAATTTTTTGATCAGAAATCGAAAATTCGAATTTTATCAGAAACAAATCGATAGATTTTTATTAAATTGTCTCTAATTTTGTTTTCCTTAACTTGGCTTCTTTCAATAACAAACTAATATTTTTGTGTTGCACCAGAAGGGTATCCCCTATAGAACTGTTATTTAAATTAATTTTTTTCTTAATTCGATATCTCGAAAATGGTTTATTTCTTAAAGAAATTTCAATGCAGAACGCATATTTTTAAGCACTAAAAAACTATACACCTACGACACTTCTCAGAAGTAATTGAAACATTTTATATATACAAAATTAATCCAACAAAAATTTGCTCGAACGATTTTCGAAGAAAAATTAATAAATCAAGTTTTTTTTATAAAATATTTTTTGTAAACAGAGTCTTTGGATTCAAGAGCAAGTATGTGTGACACAATGTAGACTTTATTTTTTAGATTCTTTATAATAACAAAGTTTTCCACTGAATTTGGACGAAAAGTTTTCAAAACTTCATTTTTATCTCTTTTTGGTCCACCACCTCTTTAAACATTTGTTAAATAATTTTGACATTTCCCGATGTTTCAGGGTCCCTAGCATTTAAATCAAAGCTTTAAAGGAGATGTCTGTGTACGTTAGTATGTCCTTGTGCTTGGGATACCTTTTTCAAAAACCAAAAAATAATATCGACTTCATATAAATTTTGTCTTACTGAGTAAAAGATATTTTATATTATACATTGTAATGTGATATCCAACTGGCTTAAAGTCGAAAATAATCAACCCACATTTTGATATTACCTTCACAATAATTCGATATTTAATCGAAGAATAACGTTTTTAACACCTTAGATTATCGAAGTAACAGTTTTTTTACAAAAAATATAAGTAAAAACAAAATACTGCTGAAACTTAATGCAAATTGTATTTCGACTAGAATATACAGATAAAAATGAAAGATATTTGCTTGAAACTGATTTTATCTTATTAACAATATTGTTTCCAACATCTGGTAGAAATTTTAGAAAAATGAAGGCGACTGTTTTCTTATCTATACTAATATTATAAAGAGGAAAGATTTTTATTTTTGTATGTAACGAATAAACTTAAAAAGTACTGGACCGATTTTAATAATTCTCTTTTTTTCTTTCTTTTTTCATTAGAAAGCTACATTATCACTGAATAACATAGGCTATATTTAGTACTAGATTACTATAGAAATCTTTAGAAATTCATATTAAAACCAACCGAAGGTGTACAAAAATTAGCCATAAAATGTCTTTTACCGCATACGCTGCGAAGAATATTAATGATAGGACAAACAAATGTTTTCTAATTTAGTGATCCATGGTCGTTTTAATTAGCATGCTTATAACTTAAATATCTGTACTTATTTATTTCTACCGTGCAAAGCCGGGACCGGTCGCTAGTAATAAATAAACATACTATACAAAATTGGTAAAAACTGATTTTCTAGTACAATATCTTGAAAACAAATGAAATTATTAACTTCAAAATTATTCCATTCTGCACAGATAATTCTTGTTGATTTTTATGTAGTTTTTAAGAAAAAATCGTTTGACCATTTTCTTACAAAAAATGAAAACATGCAAGAAGCACTTAATAACTATGAAAAATTGTTTTTCGACTCAAGTATCTTGAGAACTAAAAGATTATTGACTTCAAATTTTCTTTATCTTAGATTTAGTAAGCTTTTACCAATTAAGAGAAAAACAAAACCGGAAACAAAGTTGTTTCATGCCATAGTATAGTGCTTTCCTATAAAAATATATTGATTTAAGTCCTAGATCCATCTCCACAGAAAACAGCTTCAACTTATAAATTTTCAATGATAATAAAATTGACTTGTTACAAAAAATACCATTTGAATTTTTTTAGGGGTACCAATGGAAAGTTTTCAATGTGGGTTGCATCCAAGCCTATTTTCTTTATTTGAGATTAGTATCAACTATCAATGACATTATGAGTGAAATAAAACATCGTTTAAATGGTCGCCACGGCTTCGCTGGGTAACTTGCATTCGATGATGACTTAAGCGCATGCATCAGGCTGAAATTAACCGATTATGTTGTCTTTGAGGGCGCTGGCGGCGGTGGTTTGCGACTTACTCGCATGGACCTGCGATTTAAGAAATACCCATCCTGTTCAAACCATTGTTTTCGGTTTTCATATCATCTAATTAAGCCACAAGAAGTTTCACAGGCCACAAGGTGATCATCAGCCTACAGCAAATAATGAAATCCGGCAATTTTGTCCTTTCATTCATTAATGGGCCTCATTGCTAAAGATGAATTTTCGACCAACACAGGGGTCAACTTCCAACTGCTCCAAATCCAATTAGCAAACACACGACGCTGTGAATGGTCATTTGGTTTCAGCTCCTGGGTTAATTGGATGGATGCAGGCCCAAATAACAACGCAAAGTTCCTCATGTTGTGGTCTGCGACAGGCCAAGTTCTTGTGAGTGACGCGGAATGGACTACCTAGGATTCGGCTGCACCCTTTCACGAACAGTGGCGATGTTTAAGGCAGATCTTGCGTTTCGTTGGCATATGGCTGGTGGCTGTATAAGTGTATAGCTCTTAAAATAAAGTTTTACTGGAAAATTTCGGTAAAAAACGGAAACATTACTTCTTACTACTTTTTTGTATTTTACTACTAAAATCTATAGTACACTTTTTCGCTTTTATAACACTTTATTATATTTGAAATTAGTTATTTTAATTTTTTCCGATTCAACTCCATCAGTTAATAATTATTGCCACTTGGTCAATTTTTGATTCGCAAAATATTCGCAGTACAGGTACATTTTTCCTGGTCTAATTTTGTACTTGCAACAATAATATATTATTGTTGCAAGTTGTTTTGTACTTGCAATTAATATATTAAAGTTAATTGAAATTGTGCAAGAATTACTCAGGGTAAAAAATTTGTTGTAGGTTGACTTTTTAGCGGATTTGTTTAGAAAACAGACATCAACATGATTGAAAACTGATTTGAAATATCTAAAAACACAGATTCTAACATTCATGTATTGTTATTTGTTTCATATAGCACATCCTACACAACCTGTTTACACCTACACATTTATACGTATTCCGATAAATTATTAATTCATCTATTTTATCATATATCCTTAAGATAAGCTTCCCTTTGCGAATATCATAACAAAGCCAAAAACCATTCAAACTCATCCGACTTAAGACAATCCCAATCGACTGTATCATCTTGTGTCATCTATCAAAATATCGTTTTCGCTTCGATTTCCTTTATTTGTAAAGATATCCCAAATCGGACCATCAATTCTCCTCATTTCATCACAACCGCACTAAGCTTCAATCTAATTGAAATCAAATGATGTCCTATATTACGTATATAACCTTTCCCAAAGCCATTCCCGTCATAGCCATAGTCGTATACTATCTACCTTTACCTGGGAAGCATCAAGCAAAGTGAGGATTTTTGGCTCATTCCGTTCCAAAAGAAGCCACCCTCTATATTCGATCCACCTTGCTCTCTCAATAAAAACCACATTCACGTACCAATATCCGCATTCAGAATGCTTGTCCAAAAGCCAAATATTAATGTTCCGAAGGATATTACAAGGATATTATGTTTTGATTCCGCACCAATTTCGAGAGACAGACAGGGAGACGGAGACGGAGACGGAGACGACAGTCGAAGTCGTATAGCCGTGCGTTCGACGCGACGGTCGGCAACGCGGTGTGGCCATAATATTCATGGTAGTTGCTATCGCCATCATCATCGGTTAGGGGATTATTTTCTTCGAACGAGATACGAGAAATCTGATCTGCATACACAATAACGTGTTAAACAATTGCCAAGGTATTAACTTGTGTAATTTTCCACTACATTAGATAAGATATAACTGGCGAACTGGAGCTAAGGCTGGAGCCAAGAACAGGGGCAAAGTACCGGGCTTTATAGATAGATAGGTATTGGTATAACCTATACCTTGATGTAAGGTCGATAAAGCAGATTATGGTCCATTTTTTTCGTTTTCCTTATTTTTGGAGGGTTAAGCTCTAAGGTATGCAAAGCCCTCACATTAAAATGGGTCATTGGTTTTTGTTGTTAGCCTGAACCTATATAAGTCCCTCTCTCCCATTACAATCGAATCAAGACTTCATATAGAATGAGGATGAGGTGGGAGGGAGATTGGTGTATTCTTAGTTTTTCAGTGAAAAATTATTTGAAAGCCAATGAGGTGGTCATAAATAGCCATCCATCCACCTTTTTCCGTTCTTCCTTTTGGCAAATGCTATTGCTTGCTTGCTTTTCGCCCTTAGGGCTCGGATCGGAGGGTATATACAACATGGACCGGGCTTAAGTTAACATTTAAATAAATTTTTGAAATCACGGCACGGTGCACGACCAACCGGAACGGCATGGGGACGACTTGTGTTTTTATTTTCTTGGGAAATGTCCAAGATTATTAAAATTCCCTTCTCCATGAGTTGCGATGTCGGGATTTTTATTTCCCTTTCCGTTTTTCGACAGACAAATAGGGCCCCATAGCTGTAGCGGTAGCCTATCCCATAATAACAGCCCTCCTTCGAACTTCCAAACCAACACAAGCAAATAGAGCGAGCTTCATCACCAAATGCCAAAGCAAAGCAACAAAAGGTGAAATGAATAAATTTTGTGGTTATCGCTGCAGGAATAGAAATTTGTCAAAATTTATGTCTGATTTGGCAACCGGTGGCAGTGGTGGCGGCGATGCGATGGTGGGGGTAGTATCTAGTGGGCTGTTGGGTGGTGTTGTTGTTATTGTATATTTTTGGTATAACGCCACGAACAACGGCTTCGGCAAACGGGGGCGAAAAATCGTGCTTAGATTGATATCGAAATTATTGCACGAATTGACCAGGAAGAAACCATCGTCTATGATTAAGGGTGGGTGTTTTGTTATAAATCTGTGTGGAGCTGTTCAGAGGGGGTATAGGAGACCTATAGAAGGTTGGTTGCGAGTTTTATATCCTCACGACGTCGACGGAACAAGAGGATAGGAGGTGAAATATCACTAATTTTTCGGATGTGATTCGTTTCGGGCTATTCAACGCAACTGTGCCCGGGTTTAATGGTAGTTGATATTTATTATGAAGTCTTGGGATATAGCGGATACTCGTAGAGTAGGTATCTGATGGATAATCTTGTTGGAAATAATAATTTAGACAAAATAAGATTTATGAGTACGGCCAACATGAACAAGTCTTATTGAATTTGATTTTCATTTCTAATATTAAAGGTATAAAGCATAATAGACATGAACATTTAAATTATCTTTAAATGTATGATAGGAGCTTATAAATACAGCTGCAAATTAATATATTAAAATACTTGGTTAGATTAGACTAAAGTAACGACTTTGGTGGGTGTGCCAGAATGTAGTTGATTACGGTTGGGAATTAATTACATCATTAGTCCGGGACAAGACCTACTTTAAGTGGTCAACAAATTCAAAATGAAGAAAAATTTTGAAAAAAAACTTCAGTTCCTATAAATAAATTTTTACTTTAATTACCAGCAACTCATATTCGCAAAAACCGAAACGTTTTGCTTTTTGTTTTCTGGTATACATATGAAATTGACAATTTTCAAGAGAAACCAAATTAACACAATTTTGAGCTCAGAAGTCGTTTTTAAGAAATTAAAATCCTAGACATCACAGCAATACCAGTTTTTTAGCAAGATCCTTAAGCAAAATGTTTCACGGCCACATATAAATAATCTTAAAACTATTTTACCTTAATTTTTACAAAAACTGTAATTTTTAGTAAAGCTGTAACTATAAAGCTTCTTATAAGATAAGCGCTTTTTAATGCAAGTGCCACGGTAAAGTTATTTCCACTTCAAAAATTTTCAACTGTCAAGCTAGCTCCACTTTTAGGCAGGTTTATTAGTTAAATTTTGAAGTTTCACTGTAAAATTATTCAGTAAACTCAACATTTTCATCAAGGTAAAATGCACGAATGAGCTACGTCTGCAAATTATAAACATTTTAAAACTTTAAGAGCGTTAACTCTAATTCACGGTCGTAATTTTGATTCTAGTAAAAAGGAAATAATCATTTAAAGCAACGTGCGTTCTTCGATTAATTTAAATTAATCGCAAAATCATCTGCAGTGACGAAGCTCAATTTAAGCTGAATCAGTTAACCAAAATGTTAGTTATTAAATAAATAAATTGTTTGGCGCAACAGTCCGTTGAGAACTAGGGCCTAGTGACTTACAACTCTCAACCATTCCTGTGTGCGAGTATACTGTTGTCAGGGATGGAGAGGACCTACAGTTTTACGCCGAATCCGAACGGCAGATTTGAGAAAGCACTTATCAAGACAAGAATTACTCTTGGAGAATTTGTCAATTCCTCGCAAGAGGCAGTACGCTTGAATAAAAAACTTTAGATGGCATAGGCAGGGATCGAACCCAAGACCTCCGGCATGACAGCCCAACGGACTAACCATCATGCCACGGGAACCACAATGTTAGTTAATGGTCAGGTAAAAATCCATATTTTCTTCAGGAACAACCACTTCATCCACAACAAATTACTGTTTGGTTCGGATTGCATGCTGGCGGAATTTTTGGACCATATTTTTTCGTGAGGAATAACGAGCGTTACTTAACTATGAATAGCCAGTGTGATCACGCCATGATTACTGATTTGGAAGATAAGGACGTGGACGACACAAAACTTACAATCAACTTATTTCTCAAGATATGAGCCAGTAAATAGGCTGCCTCGTTCTTGCGATTAAACGCCTTAGGCTATTTCCTTTGTGGCTAAGTTAAGTCATTGGCTTATGCTAACAAGCCATAAAAGTTGAAAGAATTTGAAGCCAAGGTTGAAAACGAAATAGCTGCTTTTTTGGTGATCACATGAAAAAAGTCAAGCTAGATTCATAAACGTTTTGAATTTACTTCAAGCCGATTTTTAAGTTTTAGAAATGTCTCAAATGGTTTGCGTTGTCAAGTCCTAATTGGAAAACCCAATATGTACACAGTTACACTCTTGCATTGTTATACTCGTTTAAAACTATTATGGCTGAATCACAAACACGCTTCAGCTTCGGCTTCGTCTGCGTTACGGTGGGCCTGCTTCGAGGTTGCTTTGAATGACATTTCTATTATTTCATCCCTCCAAAGAGCAAATATTTTGTTTGTTGACATTTTTGTACAGCTCTTGAGCTGTCAGACAAAGCAAATGTTCAGATAATTGAACCAGTGCTTCCGTTTGGAGTCACATTACGTTACATTACGTTCTTTTCCTTACGATTGTCAAACGAAACGTGAGGTCGAAGCTCCATTGTGATAGCATGCATTGAATTCCTATGGCTGAACTCGTAAACGTCAAGCGAAGCCGAAGCTGAAGCGTGTTTGTGATTCAGCCATTAAGTTTCCAAATCTGGAGGATGTATCAATTCGTGGCAAGAGTCAATATCTGTGAAAAAATTCAGTTTTATAATTAACAGGCACTCAAGGTGTTATTAAATACCCTTAACATGTTTAAAGTTTAAACACAGTGCTAGCTTTAGGAAAATAGGGAAGGATTTAAAAGGAGATACCTGTGCACATTGGTCTTAATGTTTCAAATATAAATGAGATAAAAAACAGAGTTGAGCAAAGCATTCCACATGCAGGATGTGGTTAAAAGAAGAATCTCTATACAAGACAGTGCGTTCGAAATTGAGCTCATGGGTTAACTGATGAGTATTCCATCAAGTGTTTGAGTGAGAAATTCAACTGGTTAATTCGACAGAACATTGTTTGTAAAAATATCGGTAAAAGAACAAAAACCAAGAACTCGGCGTTCGAGTGATGTAAATGTTTCGGTTATATTTGTATCACCTATAATTTTCAAAGCTTCTTTTTGGATTCCGTCCAAGAGACTTAAACGCCCAAATATTCTAATTATATATTCAAGTTTTAGAGGAATGAAGGCTTTGTAAATTATAGCCCGATCAGAAGCTGTACAAAATATCTTACATCTTCGGAGAAATCCTAAGAACCTAGCACCATTTTTGGCAATGTTGAAAATGTGATCATTCCATAGGAGGTGATACACATGCCAAGGACTGAAAGTTTATTAGTTTCCCTGATGCAATTGCCACTCAAGGATTGTGACATGGGGGTGGGTTACGCTTTCACGACAAGACACAGCATTCAGTTGTTGTAGCATTAAATTCTACAAGTTTAATAATTCCCAATTGGACAATGCCGTCGAGATTTAAATTTATCGTGCAACTGCACGAGTGCTTCAGAATATTTGGCCCATAACTGTGCTGCGAGCAAATTTACTTTATCAAACGAGCTTAAATTGGGAGTGTCATTGCAAATGAGCGTTGGAACCAAAGATGTCGTGGAGTTACGTACGTTTTTAAGAAATTACGAGATGTTTTTTCTACCTTTGGGACATTGTAGTATATTTTTTCCGTTATTTCTGGTTATGTAAAAGCTTGGTTCTTTGAATATGACTCTTGAAGGTCTTTCTAGCTTGTTTGCACATATTCCGGTTTTCCTTAGTGGGGTTGGCTTCATAACAACGGAAACTCACATCAGTGATTCTAATAACCTTTTTAAACCATGGAGTTTTTTGTGTTTCATCCTATTCGGGATAAAATTTCTCATTCCATAAAGAATTAAATTTGTAATCATATTCTCTCTAGAATCCACGTCACTAAAGAATTCGTTGAGACCGTCCCACAGTTCAGTCGGCATATGCATGAATTCGAATTGGACCCAGACCATGACATGCCTCTCACTAACAATCACACCACTGATATAATTTTAGGTTTTTTTAGACTTCATTATCGTGATTTTAATATGAGTAATAAGTAAAAACGAACTCACAAGTAAATAATTGGTGTCAAATTATTGCAAAGTTCTTAATACAAATACATATATAGTGGTACCAAATTTAAAGTCATTACAGATTTCATTTTTAAATTCCTGCGTTTTCATTTATCAATATTTTAATGTTTGTCTTAATATCTTAGCAAGTTATATCTTAATTCTAAAGCAATTTTACAACAAATTTGACACAAACATAAAACTTGTATTGGGCCGATGCGTGGTGCGGTAAAAAAAAAACTTTATTTATTAATATTGCATGAAAAATTGCCTTATAATCATGAAAACGTGCAGTAAAAAGAAATAAACTCATAAGTTCACCATCATCCCTCGACCTTAGTGACAATAATGCCTTCTAAGCTTACAATAAGCTTATTAAATTTTTCCTCGTAGGCAAGTCGGTATAGGTAAAGTCGGAAGGAAAAACCTTTAAAAATTTAACTGCAGCAATTAATGGCTGCTTTTTCGCGTAACTCCGTCATGAAAAAAAACCCTCATTTCACGCATTTCTCAAGATTATATAGCGGGTTTTTCCCTTAAAAAAATACAAAAACAAAGCGAAGCATAGTGTCTTTTTAGGACTCCAATTCGTAACGAAATTACATCGATAAAACAAAAACAAAAAAGTATACCAAAACCAGAGTTAACAAAAAGTGAAATAAATAAAAAAACGAAAAATTTATCGCCTGGTAATTTGAAAAGTTTTCTACTTAAAATCAGGACCCCCCACTCAACTCTGGCCTCTCATCATCACCACCCCTAGAATTTTCCTTCCCTCAATATTCGTTTCAAAATTTCACCACTTTTTTTATATGATATCTACCTACGTATGTATGAGTATATACCGACTCGTATTCGAAACACTTTTCCCGGGTGTGTTAAGGGAATTTCTTTCGATTGAAAAAATTCAAATCAAAAGTTAATGATTTGGAAAATTTGCAAAAATTTTCCAAAAGCAAAGGAAAAAAGCGAGAGAATAAAACAAAAAAGAAACACACAAAGAGATTGAACAAAAAATAACCAAGCTTAACCAAATACAGCGACCATCGGCATCATCATCATTGTCATCAAGTCGAGGACAACGAAAAGACTTAGAATTTTTTGTGTGTCAACGCATTTTTCTATAAACGTATCTCAATCTTTTAACATCGGTGACAGCTTAAAATAAAGTATATTGTGATACTTATTATACGCCAATGTAACATTTCCAATTGAATACACACTTTAAAGTCAAAATAGGAAACAAAGTAGAAAAAAAACGGATTCAAGATTCAATGATTATTTATCCGCTTATAGTCCAGGTGGATAAGCTCCATTTTTATTTAAAGCTTTCCTAACTCAACCAACACTCAAGGCTCAAGGTGCAAAAAAGCAATTTCTTATCTATTAAAAAAAAATTGAGAATGTACATTTCATTTGTCTCGGGCCTATCAGCGTAGATAAGCGACTTCATATAACCTCACAAAAAATAGTCCAGCGGTGTTAAATCCCACGATCTTGGATGACACGCAACATGGACACAATGACGCGAGATACTGCGCTCAACAAAAGTTGCCTTCAATTCATTGATTGTTTCCTTGGCTGTTGATCGGTGAAGTCATTTATCATTATTCTGGCTAATAAATTTGCACTATTTTATTTATAAACGTTGTTCAGTTGTAAGTCGATTTATTATTAAAGGGCAAACTAAGTCGAACATAAATCAAGTGACAGCTAACAAAAAGACTAAAGAAGTATTGTCAGATTGAAAACCACATGTCTAAAAAACACCTAAAAATAGCATGATGTAAAAATATTACCGTGGATCAATTCCTTCCCAATAATAAACCTTAAATTTGTTGTGCTGAATTCTTAATTAACTTAAATAATAGTTTCAATTTAATGGGGCTTTAAACAAAAGAACACATCTAACTTCTGTTTTCAATCTGAAGCTCAAGTCGACTGATTAGCTTTAACTTAAGTGGTTAGTGAGTAGGGCTGTCATGCTAGAGGTCTTATGTTAAATTCCTGCCCGTTCACGCGTACTGCCTCTTATGAGGAATTGACAAATCCTCCAAGAGTAAATTTTGCCATGAAAAGTGCTTTCTTAAATAAACTGATTGGACTCGGCATGTAAACTGTTTTTTTTTCTAATATGAGTCTCACACAGGATGTGTTGATTCTTGTAAGTCAGTATGCCATAGTTCTCAACGGACTTTTGCACCACCCAATTCATTTATTTTTTAAAGTTTTTAAAAGTGCAATGTCTCCATTTCCAACTTTAATTTCTTGACTATTTTATCCCTTTTCTATATTTTCCTTTTTGGTTCTTATGCATATCTCTACATTACGTAGGCTCTCTCATAGCTCTTCTATTCAATATTAAAAATCGAGGAAAAATTATTGAAACTTTTTTGTTTTGTTGTTAAAACCGTCCCTTATTTTTTTGTTTTAAGAACTTTTTAGATGATGAAAGAACTAACAAATTCGAGGGAAAATATTCAATACACACAATAAATCAAACAAAAAATATCAAAAACGTGTTGATGACCTAGTAATAACTGTTAGATTTTTTTGCTCTTTTTCATAACGGTTTCTGGTTAAAGTCAAAGTTTAAATATAAAAAAAAAAATATTTAAAAAACAATAGGGCACTCTTGAGCAACAAATGAGTAGAAAAAAAGGAAAGAAAAAACTCAAAAACATAAATGATGGCAGCCCATTTATCTTTAGGGAAAAAATGTATGTTCGAAAATGAATAAAACTTTTAGCTAGAAGGAAGCAAAACCAGTCACACTAATCACCATTTTGTTTTCTATAGCACAAAGGAATTTAAATCAATGTAGCTAAAAAATAAAATAAAATAAAATAGCTTTGGTTTAGAGGAAAAAAGGAATTTAAAATAAAAATACAACACAAAACTGTTTAAAGCTAAAAAGCTATATATCTATGTATTTGATTTTAAAGTCGCAAAATATTTTCAAAAGTTACCTGTTGAAATAATTTTTTAAGCTAATTACACATTTAATGAACTAAAACTGACGAATAAACTGACATTTTAAAAAATTTCACTAAGCCAATCCAAATAGACATTTCATCTCGGAGCTATTCGCATATCGATGAAAATTGGAACATACATACATACCTTCACTGAGGACATCGTTGTCAACAAATGACAAAAAGTTCCCAAAAATCCCAAGTATTAATGCTTTTTTTGTAAAAAAAAATAGCCGGTTTCAGGCTGTACATTTCAAACGGTAAATGCTACAAGAAAGTTGTTCAGCTAGACTGAGAGATGTACTACAAAATAACTTCATTGCGAGCGAGCGATTAGAAGTAACAGATGTTTTCAAAAATATGTCTAATGTCGAAAAATCGAACATTGTGCCTAATGAAGGGTACCTAGGTACTTTGTATCTTAAAAGCGCTTTAGATAATAATTTATCAATAGATACATCTATACAGATAGTTAAAATTTGTTATTTGTATTTCTGCAAAGATGATGCGAATCCTCACTTTATTTTAAACTAGCCGACCCGTGCTTCGCAAATTGTAACCCCGAACATTTTTTGAATATTAGTATTAGCATATGAAAAAATGTCTCAATGGGACTGAGCATATTTTCTACAATAATATTAATTTTAGTTTATATGTATATACATACGTACCGTATACATATAATTAGATTTCACACTTGAAAAAAAAAGAGTTTGTTCATGTTTGTGCATATTATAAATATTTTTTTTTTTATTTTAAAGCCTCCGGATATACAATATTTGCAGTTATATTACTGCGAGGAAGAAGTATGTATTGGTTGCTTTTTGAGCCCACCCTGGAAAGAGCAACATAAAGCTGACGATGAGAGAAGACATTTTCCCTAAGGTCGACTCCAATAAATTTAAACGATTGACCCTGAGCCTTGTTAATTGTCATACAAAAGCATGGTTTAATTGGAAAGTATGCGTGTGTAAATATCCATGACACATTTTTTTATTCATCTGTTCATGTTCAGTGCAGTGCAACTGACTTAACCTACCCACATTTGTGTGCTCTTTTTATCGACGTCTTTGTGAGTACCTTCTTCGAGTTATTTGTAAAGAAAATTTTAACTTAATTTAAGTTTTATTGTTCGAGGAAGTGAGACAAAATTGGTAATTCAAGCTATTATAATGGAACTTTTTTTTATTTTTAAATTGGAAGAATTATAATCTATTCACTTCCTCGAACCAGAAAAATAAAAAAGATCAAATTTTTCTTTAGATAAATCGGAATTTCATGTGCACGGCACTGTAGTTATTTAAATGTCCATACTCCATAGTAACTTAAAAAAAAGAGCCCACACTGCTCAGCGATGTGACGATAGAATTAGAGAAACAAGAAAATAATGTGTGTGTGTAGGTTAGTTGATGAACTAGGTATACAATATACAGAAAAATTGAATATGTAATGTAGGTAGGTGGTGAGAAAAAAAACGTAACTAATAAATGGAACACATCATAAGAGAGAAAGAGCATGGGAAGAAAAGAAAATTAAAAATGTTGGAATGATAATGAAATGAAACAAAGCAGCGACCTCGCGATTGTGATGGAATCTAATTTCCTGGATAAAATAAATTCAAAAAGTTTATAATTTTATAATTTGTTTTTATTTATTTCTCAGGTTGTATGTTTAACTTAGAAATGATTTTAGGCTTAAAATTTGCGCAACAATATTGACTTTATGAAGCAATGCTAATCTTTGTCGATTGTTGTATAGGTTTTAAGATATGAGTGGTTGTATAAGTCAACTAATGAAAAAAAATGGACAAAAAATGTAAAATAAATAATATTTAAGTTTGACAAATAATTTATGAAAAAAAATTAAAGCCATAAACACTCTCATAACAATATAGAAAATAATAAAATATATTTCAAATAAATCGGTTGACTACTTTCTGAGATCATGCGTTACAAACTTTAAAATGGTTTCGCTTTTATATAATAGTATAGATATAGAAGTATAGATATAGATGGTGAGCGCAACGGAGCGTTGATAGCTATGTTCATTTAAATCGATATGCTGAAAATATAAAAGGGATCGAACTTTGGTTTAATAATTCTGATCCCAGATTCTTTGTTTAAAAACGAAAAAGAAATATTTTTTATAATTAACGACCCTTAACATGTTTAAAGTTTAAACACAGTGCAATCTTTAGAAAAATACGGAAGGATTAAAGAGAAGATACCGGCACACATTGGTCTTAACGTTTATTAAAATAAGAGGGAAAAACAGAGTTAGCCACATTCCACATTCACGCTGTGCGGTTGAAACAAGAATCTCTATACTTGATAGTACGTCCGAAATTGAGCTCAAGGCAAAATTATTGAGCATTCCTGAAAATACGAACATGTTTGTAAAAATAACGGTTGAAACACGAAAGACATGAAACATCGTGGTGGTGTTCGAGTGATGTAAATTTGTCGGTTATAGTTCTATCGCCTAACATTTTTATAAATGTTTTTTGGATTATATCCAAAAGACTTAAACTTGTTTCCTGCTTAAATATGCGAGTTATATTCAAGTTTTTGACGAATGAAGGCTTTGTAAATTATGAAAAAGGGTGAAAAATGTTTTGCACCGTCGGAGAAATCCTAAGCACCTAGCAGCATTTTTGACAATATCGAAAATGTGATCATTCTATAAGGGGTGATCTGGGGTACACATACCGAGTACTGAAAATTGATTAGCTTCCTCGATGCAAGTGCCACTCATGGATAGTACCATCTGAGTTTTTGAAGCATTAAATTCTTAATTCCCCATTGGACATCTATACGTGAAAATTTAATGCTCTTATCAAAAGATGCCGTTGAAGTTGCACATCCGAAGGACAAGGATGTGGAATCTAGAAACAGTTTAATAAACTAGAAGTGGCAGACAAGAGATCGTTTATAGATAAAAGTAAGATAGTCGAAGACAAAATGGAGCCCTGGTGAACACCAGCATTTATTTTATGAATTTCAGACTTGAAATTTAGTTTATTATTCAACGAAGCAGAGATTCGTCAATACAAAAAGCTCCATCAAATGCTTTTGAAGTATCGAGTGCAATAACTTCCTTTCTCCAAAATGATCTACAGATTTTTTCAATTGTTTGGTTAGGTCAAATCGCCGGTGAACCTATTACTACTAAAGCCATTCTGTCGGTCATTAAGAAGCTTTCGTTCTTAAAGATATTTCTTAAGCAAATTGGCTTTTTTCAATCGAGCTTACATACTTAGTGTCATTGTGAACAAGCTTTGGAACCGACGCACGATAACGTTGTGTTTCGTACGTTTTTTACAAATGACCAGAAATATGTACTACATTTGGCACATTGTAGTATTTTTTACCGTAATTTCTGGTCATGCAAAAATTTGGTTCGTCGAATCCTTGGATCCTTGGAAGTCTTTTAAGTATGTTTGAACTTATTCCGATCCCATTAACCTCTTTACAGCTCGAATTAGATCATGAGTGTTCTTTGGGTTTGGTAGATTTTCATTCCACAAAAAATTAAATTTGTAACGATATCTGCTATGGAATCTACGTCACTACCGAGGAAGCATAGTGACCAGTTAAAATTCTTGAAGAATTCGTTAAGACCGTCTGAGTTCGCTTCTCATATTGACACCCCTTTTCGTTTCGTTTTCAAAAACGAAAGAAATTGTGGGATAACCATAAATTTTGAGTTACATGATACAAAGTGCGCACTTTTTTACATTATCAAAACGTTTTTTATTTGTCAGCCTATTTACAGAATGTTGAAATACAGCATTTTAAAAACATATTACTTTTATAAAGAATATATCATTATATTTTTTCATTGGCATAATGTTCTAATATACTTCCCTTGAACAATAACATATGATAATTCATAAGTCTTTAAATTTTTGTTGTTGTTGTAAATACATTTGTATATATAATTCATAGATTGTTACTTATAAATATTATTGCCTATTGTTATTTACTTATTTATGATATGACTTATTAATGTATTCTGTTTTTTTACTTGTTTGGAGTTTCAAAAAATGATATAATGTACATGCGGAAATCGAGTTCTGCTTTTGTTGTTCTCTATAATGGAAGCTTAAGAGCGGAATTTTGCAAAAATACAGTATTTTTAGATAATATTTTGTTCGTACAGTATTTTGAGAAGAAGAATTTTGAGATACAGTATTATCAGATACAGTATTTTGACAAAACAGTATTTTGAGATACAGTATATTAACCATACAGTATTATGAATATACAGTATGATACAGAATTTTGACCATACAGTATTATAAAATACAGCATTTCGAGCCGCTCCCATTTTTATATCACCTCTGCTTTTCAATATTCTTCGCATTCATGTGAAAATAAATAAAATTACAGCGATTTTTTGACATTACTATTCGTATGTAGATAAATTTGGTCTAGTTTTTCATTATTCACTGAAAATTGGACAAAATAGCGTTTAGATACTTTAGATAATATACCACTAAGATGAAGAAGACGACAAATTGATTACTGGAAATGGTTAAGACTATTCATGGCTTCCAAAATTCAAAGATAATTCAACGAAACTAGGTATATTTGTATGAAAGTTTTGCTAAGAAAACAAATAAATGCGTAGTTATAAAACATGGTAACTTGCCTACCCTAAAAGTATTTAAGAAAATTCATTGTTAGCAGATACATCGATTAAATAAGTAAAAAGGAGGCTGGGATGCGACCCACACTGATAACTTCCCATCAGTGCCCGTATGTCGACTTGTCTAAAAATTCAACAAACAACTTTCTTTGTTCTCATTTTACTTGAGTCCTAAACCATTTCCTATCAGTTGTTTGTTGTTTTTGTAGCTACGAGTTTTGTTAAAAAAAGTTGTCGATTAAATGTTTCTAAAAAATTAACTAAAAGTTAACAACAATATTTTGCATATGAAAAAATAAGTTTCATTGCAATATCTGTTTTGTTCCTGAGATTTTTAGTAGAAACCAATTTGAATGAAATCATTTTGAGGTCAATACCTTCGTTTATTCACGAAATATTAAAAATAACATCAATTCATATCAATTTTGTCTAGTGTTTTTTTTTATATTTTAGTTTTTGTTAAAAAACTGACTCTTTTTTTTACTGAATATTAAAAACTGCATTTTTTATAAGATGAAATTAATTTGAAGCCAATGTCTTTAATTTTTGGAAAGATATTGGAGTCGAAAATTTCTATGGACCTTGAGAAATGTCAAAATTTTCAATTCGATAAATCCAACCATTTACAATAACTTCCAATGGGATGTTTAAAACCATAACGATTTCTTTCGAAAACAACGTTTCACTTTTTATATAATTTGTGTCGTCTTTTAAAGTTCTGATTTTTACATATTCTTGTAATTTGGATTCTGTCAAAGAGATTTTTGAAAATTCAGTTTTTAAAGTGGTGCAAAAAGTTTGCCACTATTATAGTACTCAAGTTTAAAAGCATACTTCTTAATGTAAAAGATCAACTAATATAATGTGTGACAAATTAAAGTCTTAAATATTATTTCTGATAACTTGGCTTATTTTTTATAATTCTAATGTTTTCGTGTAAAAGAATTTAAGATTTGGCAGAATTTTTGTACAGAGAAATGATTTGTATGAAAGACAAAAAAGAAGAAATTGCTCGGATACATAAAATATTTAGCATTTTGTACAAGCAAGTCAATTAATAGGTTTCCAGTTGAAATTCATAAAATGGTAACGGATTGTGAGCTAATAATTAAACATTTTTTTTACATCAATCCTTACCTACGAGTATGATACTGAATTGCATTATTCCGTCAGTCCGAATTATGTGAACATTTTTCAGAATTTTACAATACAGAATTTTAGATTAACAGAAATTTAAATTTGTGCCAGCAATGTAATTTTGCAACTTTAATATAATGAGGTTACTGCATAAATCAAGATTCTAAAAAACAAAAATATATTTAAAAACTTATCTATTTTCACTTATAATAAAATTTATAACAAAATTTAATTCGCGAATCAGAACTTTTCAAACAGATTTTTCGATGTTTAAATTGTTAACCTTCTCAGAATTTTGTATCCAAACCCACTGAAAATAAACTTAAGTATTAAAGTCTAAAGTTAGAACATACATTATTTGACAGTTTATATACATTTCAACTAAACAACATAAGGTCTTATGTTTAACTTAAATTTTTAAGATCCTTATAAACAAACAGCGCTCAGATTCTTATTATTCCTTATAAAATCCGCAACGAGCACATAAAAGAAAAATTTAAACTTCAAAACCCCGAACCAAAGTTTTCTACCATAAATGTCTATTTGTAGTTATAAAGTTTCTATAACTTTTCCCTTATCAGAATTCTCCCCCATCTTCATAGATACGCGTCAATCTAGAAAACTTTCACCTTTCTTATGAATTCATGCCATCAATCAAAATTCAATACCTTTCTGTGGAGTGTGGATGTATGTAGGAGTTTAGGTACCTATACCTCACCAAGGTAACAAAACTATATTGATTTGAATCCCACATCAGTAACAAACACCGTTATTTTCATGATGCTTAAACTTCTTGACGTTCCGCAACTCAAGAAGAAAACTCGAAGTAAAAAATGCCCCAAAAAAAAAACTTAAAAATAAACAAATCTTCAACAAACTGGAAAACTCATTAATTGTTCCTTGCAGAACCAATATTTTTCAAACGATAATAGAAGCAAAATATTGTGCAGGACTTTGGTGCTGGTGAAAACTTTAACTTTTAGTAGAAATACCAACGAACCTAAGGATGTACATATATATAAAGAGAGGCACCATCACCAACCATGAAAGCTCACCAAACAAGACGTATTGTCATGTTTTTTTTTTACACTGAAAACTGTCTATTAATACACAAACACACACACAGACACACATACAAACCTACAGACTTAGCCCTACATCCGATTCTGACGAAAAGCTGCGAAACAACTAGTCATGAAGTTTGCCTTCTTGAACTCTTAAGACTTAAGGAGAGAAGCAAGGAAGTTTAAAAAAGAAAACATGACCTCATCCTGCCACTGATGGCCTGGCATCCTCGTCATTTTCTCCAAAGAAATTTGTCGATAACAGGAAGCGTCCAACTGCAAGAAACAAACATCTTTAAGGGTGGCCGTGGATGGCATAGCATAGCAGAGGCAGTGTGTCTTCAATAACACACAAACAAAATACAAAATTCTTTTCCTCTTGGGAGGACGAGAGGATGAGAAAGGATCTCAACCCAGCTGCCTTATGAATGTGTGTATGATGTTTCCCTTGGTCGACAGATTTTCCGTAAACAAATTTTAATTTATCGTTAAATATCGAACTTGTGTATAGTCCATAATTTTCTGCAAAAAAAAAAGATGGCGGTGCAACTGTATGGAGAAATTTTGCCAAAGTGATGCAACTTGTGTAAAATTCACTTTAAGGATCTGATTAAATGCGAAAAAGTTTTCCTTCTCAGCTGTTCGTGTTTTTGACGGAACCAACCAAAAAGAACGTCGTCGTTGTCTTCATCTTCATCTTCGACTTCGGCATAGTCGACAACCCATACACAGAGAGGGGACGGTAATGGGCCTGAGAGCGAGGGATGGGATAGCAAAAAAGATTCGGAAGTCGGAACACTTTGAATTTGAAGTATGTTCACCATCGATGAAGGCGCCTAGAAGTTTAAGTCTTTTCTTCTTGTTTTTTTTTTTTGTTGCTGTGCTTAACTCAGCCCTCCGGAAGACGACGCCGCCGCTAGAGACAGGGATTAATTAATTCCCTGATACCTATTAACATGAAAACATGCCCGGTGCCCGGAAAATGTTCTTTGAAGCTATTTCTTGCTAAGACCCAAACCAATACATAGTTTTCTCGATGAGGATAAGGATGAGTATGATGACGACAACGAGCGACTTCGAATTCGACTCCAACTCTAACGTCGACATCGCCAAAGCCAAAAGCCACCCATTGATGGTTGAAAAGAGAGACGTGATGGCTACAACCGAGACGAATGAACGCAGTGGATGCCTGTGCACTGTGCAGTGTGCACTTAGCTCCTTGGTTCTGGTTCTGGTTCGAGGTCCAGGTTATATGAGTATAGGGTCCATAAGCAAAGCATAATGATGGGTGTACGTAGATTCGGTTTCCTCCGATGCATCCATCAGTCTTCTGTTGCTTGTGGGTTATTCTTCGATTCGATGTTATGGCCAAGTATTTCGCAATTTTGATGGTTTTTAATGCTTTCCTTGGAGGATTGTTGCTGTTGTTGTTGTTATTTGTGTTTGTGTTGCATGGCAATGCGGAATGGACCCGTTTTATGTTTAGTTGGCAGAAAGAACCCGAAAACTGCTGTTGTGGTTAGAAAATTTGTATACTACTGAAAACTACTCCACACGATGCAAACAAGGGGATACATGTATCTACGTAGGTATAGTGTATCGAGGAGGGAATGCTAGAGGGAGATATATACAGATTGAGAGAAAGAGAACGAAAGTGCTGTGGGTTCTAGGATTACCGTCATAGTCGTCCTTGTGCGTATGAATGTATGTATTATTATAGTCTATAGATGGTTATTGAGTAATTACGATGGTAAAAGTTGTTTTCTGGTCTGTACAGTTAGGTGTGCTTCAAAATATATATATTCCGACCGACCCGGCAGGAAACAACAACAACGACAGTACGTTTGGCTAGGTATAGAGATCAAGAAGAAGAGTAATGACTTACAACTTCGTATGTTGCAAAAAGGAATATGTATTGTGGTATTGTAAAGTTTTTTGGAATTGGTCAACAATATGCAAATGAAGAGATGCTATACGAGTACAACATACTCTCTACTCCCGCAGCCACCCGCAAGGAGTTTTAAAATGGAAAGGGTGACACATTTGCAGAAAGAGCATATTGCTAAGATTCAATTAGAAGGTAACATTTTTGTAGTTCTTCTTCTTCCCAGTAGACAGCCAGCGCCAACGCCAGGGTGCACTTTCCGTTCCCGCTTCCTTAACCCCGACCGCTCATCACTCTCTTTCTGTCTTTTATATTCCATACCATATGTCTGATGGCTTTTATATATACAAACGAACAAATGTGTAAACTTTGTTGGAAAAGTGCAATAATTGGAAAAGCAAAGTTTTTGTGTGATTTCTCTCTTCTATAAATTGCACTTAAGTGTGATGCGGTAGAAGGTTTTATGGGATTCGCATTGAAGAATAAATAATTGAAAATAATATATACTCTTACATTACATTCATACTATATATATATCTGCATACATACATGTACAATACATGTTACATAAAAGGAGAGAAAATGACTTTCAGATTGACTTTACAAAACAAGAAACAGTAGGTTACAAGTTCAAATTAGAATTCGGCTCCAAGGACCAATTTGTTTATTTTAATTTTCTATTTATTCAGATTTAAATATAAATATGTAATATTGGTTAAGGGAGATTGCGTTGTGTCAGCTTTCAGACCAAAGCATACATATCTTTTCTACAAAAAAATAAAGAATTCAATGTTTTAAAGAGAAATCTGTAATTTCGCTAGCTAGAACCAATGATTGAATAACTTAAATTTAAGGTCATATTTTTGATAAATGAAAACAAAAATATAATTTTAGTGGGAAACATAAGGTAGTAATTAAAATGTATTTCGTAAATCTGAGTTAAGTTGTAACTTTTTATACACATATTAAAAGAATTAAGAATTGTACCTAAATATATCTTTAAATTTATATAAAACAAAGTGTTTGTGTGGCGGTCAGCCATCAGCCGAATAGGAAGAGTAACATATAACATACGAACTATTTGGGACCGGTGGAAGTATGACCATCATAATCTCTTCATGGCACCCGCTTGAAACAAATCCCAAAAGGTTTTGCTAATATGGTCAGGCTCTTTCTTCAGGTTGGCAACATGGAGTAACCTGTCCCGTTTAAACAAAAGGCATAAAGACCGATTTCACGACGACAACCATGACAATGAAATCGGAACAACGATTTACGAATTTTCTCATGGTATGTAAGATCGCCCTATAGAACTCGAGCGCAAAGCATCCAGCTGATACCCCGTCCCTTACAGCTGTCATACAAAACACAATGTGCTCGGAGTAGGCTTCCTACGCAGCGAAAAAGTGAAGTACACTGAAATCGGCTTTTACGCTTTAAGCGAAAGGTAAGCGTAGAGGAAAGACAGAAAAAAGCAGCCTGGGAGAAGAACTCGATCAGATTTATATCCTTATAGGCCTTTCATGGAAAAATGTCTAGAATTTAATATTCAGAGCTTGTAGCCGCCAACGTTAGCATAGGCAGTCTGGAACTTTATAACGCCATGAGAGAATTCGGCATTCCAAATAAATACTTCGATTGCTATCCAAACCAATCGACATCTTCAATGCTCTTCGACACGGGAATGGTTTGTCCTGTCTCCTCTTCAAGGTGGTGTTGAAGAAAGCAATCAGCGACTCTGACCATCGTCAACAGGTAAGGCCAGATACTGGCTTACGCAGACGATATCGACATCATCGGGAGAACCGAACAAGCTGTACATGATTCCTTCACCCAGATCGAGCAGGCGGCACAAAATCTTTGCTTGCACATTAGTGAAGGAAAAACAAAGTATTTGGTGGCGTCGACTGCGAGAAGAATATTAGGTCAAACAAGCAAGGTAGCGGAGCATGAACTGGAAGTAGTGCAATCCTTCAAATATCTTGGATCAATAGTCGCAGCCTATAGAACAACATAAAAAAAGAAATACTCTGTTGCTTGCTCAAAACCAACAGAGATTACTTTAGTAGGTCAAAGCTCTTTAAATTCAGAAACCTTACCATAACTTCTAAGCTGTTGCTGTACAGGACGATGATGGTTCGATAGCTCTTAATTCGGTTAGAAAAACAAGATGCTCTAAAGATACCACTTGTGACAGCAGCTGTAAGCTATTTGTGGAACTTCTTGAAGATGTCAGAGCTTTTATTTTAAATAGTAGAAGCTTCAATGATATAAATAGTGACTACACGTTTGACAGTAGCAAATGTTCTTCCAAAATGGATGACTCCTACCCATCATATGAGTGAGCTTATTTGATCGAAGACTTTTCTATTGGTAATGAAACTTTGTCGGATCACATGCTCATTATATTTTCTTAAAAAGGTTTTACCGGTACTAACATTCTAATAAATACGAACTACTTTCCCCGGCTTAAATGTCAAGCCTATGTCAAAAATCATCGATAGAAAGTCGTTGCAACACAATTAAAGATTGCATGTATGAAGCCAATGAAGATGGTTGTGGACAAAAGTTGAATTTTCATCCTTATTAGCCTTAAGTAAGTAAGCTTAAGTTAGTTTGAACTTGCTTGTAATGTAGCCCAAAAAAAGCTGTTAAACATTTTAAGACGACAAGAAATTTTAATCTTGATATATTCTTGATATATGATATTAAATACACAGCTGATAAGAAACTCTACAAAATCTATGTAAAATGAATGTTATAAAACTTTAAAAGAGAGGCGGACATCAAAGCTGCATTAGACAACGTAAATAGAAAAGCATATTTTCTCAAATTGGTTCCACTTAGTACCTCCTCACACCAAACGCTGTATAGGATATCGAAGTAGATCCGAATTTTTCAACAAACGATGGTGTAAAACAAGGTTGTGTTCCGAATGCATTTCTTTTTATTCTGTTTACAACCTATATACTGAGCTCCCAATTGTATTCATTCTGGAAGGCCTAAAAATGAAAGTTCTCTTGTATGCCGATGACATTGCTATAGCCTATACGCTATTAGAGTGATTTTAATCTGCAAGCTCCTAAAGACAGCTTCATTGACTACTTTACCAAATAAAATTTAACAGTCAATCTTGATAAATGAGAAATAGTAATTTTTCGAAATGAAGGCCAAAGAGCAGTTCAAGAAAAATGGGTTTTCAGTGTTGTGTTATAAAAAGCTGTTAAAACCCAAAATAATATCTTTTAAACTACAACATATCTTGGACTGAACACATTAACAACATGCTAACTATTTCGAAAAACTCTAAACATTGCAATTGGTCACAATTTTTAAGGAATAAAACTCAGCTAAATCAAAATTCACGATAAGGCTTTAAGGACAATAATGCTGTATTGTTCTCTACAATGAGCATGTCCTAAAAACCATTGTTGGCATTTTTTTTTTCAAAAACTGTCTTCTATTCAGCATTAAAACATTGAAATTTATACATACGCCCACCCAAACAAATATAAAGGCAGTTATCTTTTATTCACCCCTATCACAGAGTTATATGCTACGAATACGAATACATTTACATGATAAGCCCCGTACGAAATCAAAAAAGCATTACCACACAGAAATACTAATTAGGAGTGTCAAAATCAGCTGATTTTAGCCAAAATAAGAAAAATAAATTAAAGCTCGTTTTTCATCCTTCGATTTAGTTCTATTTGTTTTTGTCTTTAAAAATGGATAATATTGCCGTTGCAATCTTTGTAATAAATGAAAAAAATACACTAAGACGACGAACACTAAAAATGCAGCGCAAAATTTTAAGGTATCTTGATGACACAGTGTTGGTAACATATTTTAAACATTCCATTGCTTACAAAGAAAATTGATTTGCAGATTTAAAAAAAAACTTTTACATTAAAACAATAGTAAAACTTACATGATTCTTTTCATATATTTTATTTTTATTTAATTTATCTTCGCACGCTTAATATTTTCAATAATTGAACTCCGATCAAAATAACTGTTCGTAGAAAAAACTGCCTAACTTCCTATTCATTCGGGGCTAGTGATACCACTTTTCACGAACTCCGAATTTCGTAGCAAATTTTTTTAGTACGACGGAAGCAATGATACTTTTTTTTGGGGTTCGTACTAGGAATCTATTACGACGGGGCCTGTGATAAGGCTTATTGTTTTTAAATAATCTAGTTCCCTTGTATTGTATGCCCTCCAAACCATCACCAAGCACCAAAATTTCGACGCTGACGCACTATTTTGGGATTGTTTTTGGATCGCCAATACTTGTGAACACCGTCTTCTGGGTCATCTAAATCAGACTTCTTCTCATCGCTGAAAATAACGGCGAAGCAAAGCCTAACAAGTTTATGTCTTAATAAGAGGAAAAGTTTTCCGCACTTATTTTCGTAGGATTGGTTTAACTCCACCTTCATTATTTGCGCCACTCGTCGTCGTACTCCCGATTCCAAGTTCATTTTATCCTTTATTTCTCTTGCACACAAATGTTACCGGAGAACAGCTCGCTTTATATAATGTAAAAACTCATCAAATATACTGCCTTTATAACTGTTCTGGAGAATGTAAGTACGAGAATACTTCAAAATGAATTTGTCTGATGCTTTGAAATGTGCACATATGTATTTTTTAAGTTTGCATTGTTCATAAATGATAATAAAATAACCTACAAAAATTGAATAGTTCAATCTCTTATTTAGGTAGGTAGGTAGAAATGACGATCTCAGGGCAACCTAGCCTTTAGCGCTGTAGTGCGCCGTTTTGATACCAAAACTCGTTTGACTTGTGAAAGAAAGGAAAAGATTTATAGAGAAGCTTCATAGCGATTAAATTAGAGCCATTTTGTCGCATTGAGAAAAGAGATTAGGTCTCTAATCTTTGTCTCAGATAGCTCATCCAGTTCGTGAAAGAATGCTTTCCCAAAGCATTTCATTCTAGTGCTTGCCAAGGCAGGACATTTGCAGAGGAAATGGATTATCGTTTCACTCTCTCTTTGGTCGCAGCAACTACGGCAAAAGGTGTTGTAAGAGATACCCAATTTCTCTGCATGAACTCCTATAGGCCAATGTCCGGTACAAACCGCAACAATAGGTGGGCCATAACTTCCTAGATATAATGCAGTTGGGTAAATTGCTCCACCTTCAATTTGATTCAGTTTGTTTTCAGTTTAATTTTTTTATTTGAATATGAGGCCTACAAAAGTGCCTCCCTTTCAATATGAACCCCTAGAAAGTAATAAGTTGGTAGGTATAAATACGAATATGTATGTAAATAAAATAAAACCTTTTAACTTAACTTTCATTTTTAAATTAACTTTCTTTTCTATTAACTATACCCCGCAGGGAGTTTTAAACATTTTTAATTTCTATTTCTTTTCATAGATCCCGCTCGTTAAAACACCAACTACAAACAAACAACTTTGAATGCAATTTTCGGTAGTAATCGAAAGAAAAAAAAAAGCAGCATCGTTTGTAAAAGAAGAAGAAATTCAATTTCTTAAGAAAATATTACCTTTTGCATACAAATTGCAGCTTTGGCCCAATTTTCCACTAGGTAGGTCATGTTTAACCATTAGGAAAATCTTTATAAATCTTCCTATATTATGTATTAATCAAACACCATCATCATTTTGTATACCCAGTCACTCTCATTTTCTGTATACCTATACATACTTAGGTAGGTATATACTTTCTAGAGAGCTGATGCTAACTAATTTTATCCCTCAGGCCATTTCTTTAGCCATTTTGTTTAGCAGCTTTTCATCAAATATTACCCAACATCCAATCATGCTAAAAGCCAGGCCAGTAACGCTACGCTGCACTTCTGTAGCATGCCTCAGGGTTGTCTCATTCAGTCTGTTCTTTTTATTTTGCCTTTTCTAATAGAATTTAGTCTTATTTTTCTCTTGATAAGTGAGTAGATATGTGCAGTGCATTGTGCACTCCACGTCTACAGTGTGAAGTGCAGTGTGTGTACCGGAGTGTGTATTGTTTATCCTTTGGTGGTTAAGTGTATCCTCCATACACACATAGCAATGTTTTCCAATTTATTTACATGCATCACCGCTTGGTGTAGTCCTCTTCGTCGTCGTTGTTCTTGTTGTCATCTTTGCCGCTGTCGTCGACGTCGACGTTCGTCGTCCACTTCACAGGCCATTTACCAATTTGCATAATAAAACTGCACTCGCTTGCAAAAATCTTGTTGTGTATGTACTGTACATAGTTAGATATGTTTTAGTATGAGTTTGAGCTAAGTTAAGTTAAGTTGAGTTGAATAAGTCCAAAAGGACGATCGGCTTGAATTCTCATTTTCATTCCCATTTTACTATATGTAGGTATAACATCACCTTGAAATTTGTCTTCAGGGTATTCAACGCCTCCTGCTCCTGATGGTCCTGGTCGGGTTGTGTATACACTTACGAGTATGCTATGTTGTTGGGGTGATGTCACTATTCGAGTTGGTGGAAGAACATTCCTGCTAGAGCTGCATTAGAATATTTTCACATTTACCTTGGAATTTATCCTTCTTTTTTTTCTTGTATTTTGTTTTGCTTCTTCTGCTTCTTGGTGAAGAAGTTGCAGCAAATGTAACAAAACTGCAAGTCGTCCTTGTATGCGCCTTTGGAATACCCATGTTGTGAACTATGTGCACTCATTCATTCATAGCGCAGTGCACACGAAAAGCCTTTTAAGACGTTGCAGTTGGAGCAGCAGCAGTGGTAGAGCGCCAGCGACTGCGGGAGCAGGAGTTTGAGTGTGTGGGAGGAGATATATGAGATGTTCTGCATGGGGAGTATTAAAGGAATTGCTCCAAGGACGAGGGCGACCTAGCGAGCGAGCAAGCTTCTTCCTCTGCCACCAAGAGATTTTTTGTTGGCCCTACATAGGTATTTTCAATTGCAAGGTATGCTAGAGCCGAGCGCGCCCTAGGGCCTCCTTCGAAGGATATATAATCATTCTACGAGTACCTACATATATGTGTATAAGAGTTTAGGTATAAATACACGTGTGGTGCGGGGTGACAACTCAAAAGATGTTCATAAATTCCCTAGACGACGAGAAAGGACTACATTTTCCAACACAGGTAGGTTATGTATAGATAGTTTCACAAGGGTATCATGCAAAATAAGGCGACAAAACAAAGGCCGAATGAATAAGGTATATGGTGCATATAGCTAGCTGCTAGTAGCTGTAGCTTCTGCTTCCCAAGTGCCTCTGCTTATGATTCTGATTCAGATGCTGATTCTAGTGCTGCTGCTGCTTCTATACTTCTGCATAGGTACTATTTCCACTCCGATAGTTGCATCATGTGTTAGAAATTGTGGTGACGGTAGGGACGGTAACGTTGTGCTGGTGGTAGGAAACGGTGGTTGGGTAATTTCCCGAAGAATTGTTTAAGTGCTTGAACTTGCCACGAAGTGTGTCTAACTTTGCAGCTGGTGTACCTTACCTATACGAGTTAGTATTGGGCTTGGTATCGAGGATATGAGCAGAGCGTCTGTATATGAATGTGAGATGTTGTGTGCTCGTGTGGTTCATAGGCAATGAAAGATGGTTATGAGAACCGCTATCGCAGACAAATATGGCTAATAAATACTTTTAAGATTCTTTAAGAACGTTTTAGAATTTTCCTTGTTGTTTCTTCTTAAAATAAAATTTTCTTCTGTGCGCACAAAATTATACGCCAAAAAGAGACGGAAAGAAAAATATTATTGGATATTGAGACGATGAAGCAGGATGTTGGAGCGGTGGCGGGAAGGGTGGGTGAGGAGAAGAGGTAGGTGCTTGAAATTGCTATGGAACGTGCTTTGATTGTCGGCCGTTCGACGTTTGAATATTCCAAGACTGTGTAATAATATCACCACAGGCTGTGGTTGGATTCATGTTAAGGAGAGTAAAGGAGATGCTCGCATGCTTATGTTGAGACTTGAGAAAGTGAATTTCTGTCCGAACGATATTTGGGACGTGCTTTTAAGTTTTATAGTCGACGAAGAGTTTTTTTTTCTTTGATTTCGCAAAGAAATTGCTGGATTATTGAAAGAATGACTTATAAGTTATAAATATTCTATGAAATTTATGAGGGTATATGTACGAGAGCATAAGGATTTAGGGGGTGTATGAAAAATAAAACACAAACTGTTCTTCATAAAGGAAACAGTCAATTTTCTTTTCTGAAAGACAAGATTTTTTTCTTCCTCAAGGTTGCTGTAATATTGGGATCTTTTGTAGAACTAGAAAAACATAGAAACACAACCAACATCATTTTAAATTGAACAGAATTTCTATTTGTGGAAAACTACAAATAATTTACCAATTAGATACTTTCCGATAGACAAATTTTATTCTGTGGATGCTTTTCAAAGGTCTATCTTACGTCCATATTGAGTAAAACTATATCGTAACAGTAAAGTCAATTTTCTGAAAAACGAAAAACTTTTTAACTTCCTTCAGGAAGTTATTGTAATCGTTCCGATTTGTCGAACTGAAACTTTTGACATTTATCGATGCTTGAAGGTCCCAAGAATTTAAATCAAAGGTTTTTAAAGATTTCTGTGTGTGCCTGTGCATACGTTCTTAGATTTGGGATACCATTTTTCGTCGTCCATATCTCAAGAACCAGATATATTATATCGACTGAAAACACATTTTGTTTTACCGAATAAAACGAAATATCCAGAAAGAAAAGATTAAAGATATTGAGTTTAAATTAATTTTATCTCATAAAAATATTGTTTTTATCAATTATTTTTGTTTTTAGAAAAATCTTACAGTCAGTTTTTTTTATAAAAACTAAGAATATACAAAAAATACTAAACTGATGTTCGATTTCAATGTTTCTAGAATAGATAAAGTTATTGACTTCAAAATTATTTTATTATTTTTGAATTTTAACGTAATGTTAAGTTCTTAGAAAAATTCCAAAGGTATTTTTATTACAGAAATAAAAACTTTGAAAAATGCTGCTTAATTGGTTTTCGACTTAAAATGTTGGGAACAAAAACAGATATTGAAATCAAACTTAATTTACCATATAAAGTGATATGACTTCGACCACCCAACCTTGATTGAGTGTTGTATGATAATTTTTGAATTTGAAAACCATTGATTCCATTTGAATATTTATTTTTAATATTTGATTCATCTTATATTTTGCTGTAAATGTAATTAAGAAGCTATAAAATCGATTGGAGCAACGAATTTCAAGTGCTTAAAGGAAAAATTCAAGTTATCCAGATAATTAGAACACCTTTGCCTTTTTCATAAAGAAAGGACTTTGGCGTTTTAAGCGATCCCTAACCTTAATACTTCTTACAAGTCTCAAACTACATCGATAAATCTAATAAATCTACAGGAAAAAATTCTATTAAATTTTATCCCCACTATTTTTGATATTACATAGTTTTGAAAATTTATCCATTTGTTTTTTTTATAATTGTTCGAATATTATTTAAAAACATGTCAAATTAATCATAATTCCTGCTTGCTAAAGAATTGTTTTTTTTTAGATTCTTAAATTATTTTGTTTACCAGTTATAAAAGAGCTTTTTTAAGTTAATAATTTTAGAAAAAGGTAAAAGTAAACAAAATTATTACAAACATATTTTCCTCAATCAAGAATAATTCTGCTTAAAATTAGAGCTTCTAATGACGTCAGAGAAGAGTTTTTGTCCTTATGAGAATTAAATAGTTTTTATCAAGCGAAAATAGCAAAGAAAAGTCTCCAAATGCGAGAGTAGGCAGTGAAAGAGGTGCAGAAAATGAACGAGTTGGATGCCAAAAACATACAAAGGTTAAAACCAAACTTTTGGAACTGTGCAACTCTTTCTGGGTTAGAATCCAAAATACTACGAGGGATGGGGAAAAGCTGCTTGAATTTCCATTGGTAAGAAAACATGGTAGCTCTAGTTATAGTCTAGAAAGCGTTAAATTGAGTTCCTTTATAACCGATTTCGAAGTAAAAATGAAACCGTACTCAAATCACATGCCGATTACAATATCATTCAAATGCGGAAAAACAGAAAATGACAATAGGGTGAACTTAGAACTGTTACCTGAATTAAGATGGAGAAATTCAGTGGCCTCCATTTATATAATTCTACTGGATAGACTTTTGACGTCCGAAAAAGTAGATTTAAATTTAAATAGAATCGAAAGTTGCGTAAAAAACGTATATCAAACACCGAACATTCATTATGTTCATTATCGTACTCAAAAATCTTTCAGTTAACCGTTGTTTGATAAAGAATGTATGCAGGCCAGAAGTTTGTCATATGTTTGGCTTAATAATTTGGGGAGAACTAATGAGTATTTCGCCAAAAATATTTGATGAGGTGGACCGAAATGCGCTGATATATAAGTTATTTGGAATCGGAATGTCAGTAAAGTTCGGATAAGTTCTACAAAATTGTATACATAGAACCCAAATCAGCTGTCTGGAATGGTAAAAATTATCGGAATGGTTCCCAGGCAAAAACAGGTATCAAAAAGGGATGTGCAGACATCATAGGTGCATTACAAGGAAGTGTAAACTCCGCGGTAACTATGATCAAAGTCTTGCATTTTGCGGATGATATAGTTATCCTGGCATACTACCCGGAATCACTCCAACTGATGATCAACATGTTGTCGCAACACTGTTTGCGATGGAATTTTGCCGTAAACTTAATTATGTCAAAATAATGGTCTTTAGGAGAAGAGGAAGAAGGACTAGGAAAAGTGAGCAATGATATTAAAACAATGAAAGAATATAAGTCATGAAGACGCTTAAACTTCAAGTAGACTACATTATGAAAGTTTAAAATATACCAAATGGTCGTTAATCAACGAAAGCGGTTCTACAAGACATACGTTGTAAGACAGGATGGGTTAAAGAATGGATTGATCTAACGGAGAAGACTAGTGTTCCATGAAAACTTGAGACAGAGGTTTAGTGAAGAGGAGAACTGTTGAACCTAAACTTCGTCCCCTATCGGGAAGATTTACCGCTTCTTTTGCAAACTGGCAAAACGTGAGGATGTTTTTCATTTTGTTGGATGGTGTCCTTTTTTAAAGGAAACTAGAAGACACGTACTAGGCTCTGAATTCCTAACAGAAAACGAAACTATATTCTCAACGAAATAAATGTAACAAAAATTTTAAAATTCTGCAAAATAGCTCTTAATTATCGAAATGGAATAATAGATGAATGCCTTTAGACAATAACTGTAACTTAATTATTTTAACTATATAGTATCGAAAATTTTTGTCAATCAGGCCGACGGAAATAATAATTGTAAAATATTGTCAAAGTAAGTACAAATCAATTTGAATCTGAACCTTATCAGAATTAAGAAAATGGAAATAATTTTCGAAATTATCGTTTCTTTCTTTTTCAAATTATTTGATACATACTTTTTTACTTTAATTTGATACAAGGGTAGTTTTTTTTCACAAATGTGTGTGCTCCGTCGCAGCAGTTTTTGGAAAAGTACAAGTATCTGTGAGTAGTTACTCTAAACCTTTTATGTATTTGCAAATGGAAGTAAAAGTATTGTTCCCTAAATAGTTGCTAAAAAATAACAATACCGGGTACTTGAAAAAAAAACGAACAAACTAAGGCAAATCTTCCAAGTACTTGACCAATATTTTCGCGTGATTAAAAACAAAGTAAAAGAGGCTGGGATGCGACCCACACTGATAACTTCCCATCCTATCTGTCGATTTGTCTTGCTTAAAAGTTTGTCTGTATGTATCAATTTTTACCAAATTTGCGTACTATTTTTTGTAGATTTTATTTTTTTATGAAAAAAACGGACTGTTGGATTTTTATAAAAAATTACTGAATATCGAAAACAATATTTTCTGTCAAATAAAATAAGTTAGAAGCCAATATTTGTAATTTTTGAAAAGCTACTTGAGTCGAAAGTAAATTTTTACGAAGTTTTAGTATTGTTTTTTTTAGGTTTTTATTTTTTGTAAAAAAAACTGTCAATTCTATTTTTCTCAAAATTTTATCAGATGTCAAAAACATTATTCTTCGTTGCACAAAATTGTTTTGGAGATAAATCATATTTTAGTCGTAAAATTTTCGAGGTGACAAATTTTTTTTTTCTTTTTTTTTGATTTAAAAAAAAAACCGTCAATTGGATTTTTTTCCAAAAATATAATTGTTTTGTATCACGTTACAATATATAATATAAAATTTAATTCAAGTCTCTCGCGTCATTGGTTCATGAGATATTTAGGTTTAACCAAAATTTTCACCTTTTTTTAAACTGCAAAAAATCTTTTATTTCGACTCTAGGGACCTTGAAACGTTGAGAAATGTTATAATTTTCAATTCGACAAATCGGACCCATTACAATAACTTCCTATGGGAAGTTAATAATGTCTTGCTTAATAAATGTCTTTTAAATATTCTTCAAATATAAACTTAATGACATTACATATTTATTCTTTATTTTTTGAGTAAGCACTGTTATTTATATTTGAAGATACTTATGTGTGTGCTAATATTTTCATAGCTTCAGATGTTAAGCCCCATCAGTATTGGCACATTAGTTGTGAGTTAAGGCACGTGTGACCTACATAATCGTACTTTTTTAACGTAAAAGTTGAAAAATCACTCCTAAAAGCTCAAAAAAAAAATAAAATTTTGGCATTTCTCTCTCAAGCAAAAAAGTGAAAAGCCAATCCTTCAAGTAGACAGTAAAAAATTTCAATGCATTAGATTGTCCCACCACCAACCGCAACTGCTAAAACATTACTCTTTCTATAAAGTACTTTTATCCTTTATCACAATTTGACAAAATGGCTTCTGCCGTATGCGGTTAAAAAACACAAAAAATGTCCCTTCCCCGTATAAGTATATCGCATGCTGCAGGCAGACTTAACCACCTGATAATGAGAAGAAATTTAAGCCAATTTTTCTCCATCATCATCGTTATGTATGAAGATGAAGACGCATAATATACGACTATAAAGTAGTTAGTATGTGTTAGTATGATGTTCTCAAACCTTCGCCTGATGAGGATGACCTCCACCATCAAGAGCGTATTCTGCAACGTCGCCATTGTCGTCCCTGAACTAAAGCTGCGGGTAAATAAGTCATAAATCCCCAGGTCGCTGTCGTTTTTTCTTTTTTTACTTGTTGGATTTTTTCCTGATCATACGGTAAGCCATGCATTTTTAACCTCCCACAAGCTGAAAAGTTTAGTTTCATGACGGAAAGGACATTCTACATAATGCTTTCCTGTGTGGCTCATCTTACCCCTCTCTGTAGTCACTGTACCGCCATCGCCATCGCTTGACGTGCCCCTTTAAGTATAATTGAATAAATCACCGTAATGGTAATGTGTCCTGAATAATGTTTTCTTAAAACATCGAGACCAAGGATATCCTGACTTCTTGAAGCCTGATGATGATGCGACCAGACTTGGTCTGCCCTCACACTCAAACTTCCTTGCCTGCCTCATTCAAAAGTGATAGCTTTAATGTAAATGAACATAGGATTTTGACCGCGCGTCAAATATAAGGATATCCTAGATGATTTCTTTGGATCTGTGTACATAAATGGTATATGGGACTGAAAAGGTAGGCGATATGCACTTCTTGGGAATATAAATGAGGCAGGTAATATCCCCGAAAAAATTGAATAAATGACATTCCATCTAATAAAAAACGTGATCGGAATTTTTGCCGTTTTTTTTTTTTGGTTTTTGGTGCCTCTGGTGAATTTATAGATTAGAGAGGTATAATGTGAGTTCGGTTGGAAAGACCTTCGTTTATCGTTTATACACTCCTCTAGTCCCAGGATATTCACAGTATTTTTTTTTGACTGTTGACTTTGAAAGGAAATGAGTTCATGCGATATCCTTCTTTTTTTTTTTATTCAGCCGACATCATGATGGGGTTAACTACGGTTTTATTTTCAGATGTTTACTAAGGTACAAACTTTGTCCTTTCTTTATATTTCTTTGACAACAACAAATTTGATATTTGACACTTTTTGATTTTGTTTTTGTTGCTGTTGTTGTTCGTGTTCGTGCATTAGCATTAATTTGAATATTTGTTGGCCCTGATGTTTGGCCTATTGACCTTCTCGCTATAAGGCTATAGAGACATGAGGGCATTGAAGTAGCAAATTCTTCCGGGTTCTTGATGTTTTTGATACTTTAAAATACTATAGATTTGGAAGGGATTAAATTTTGTGTTTGTAAAATTTTAAAGAACAGGGTCTTTCATTCAGTGGTGGTTGCTTTCTACTACAACAGAAGACTCAAATTTATCCACCATACTGCGAATAGTAGACACTGCTTATTATTATGATGGAAAAATGTTCTATTTTGAAAACGTCTTTTTTATGCTTAAGTAGTTAATACAAAAAAGCAATATACATATTTTTAACAATTTTTACAAAAGTTATATGGATCTGTATGCGTTAATGTAAATAAGTTCCAAATTTGAATAATACATATATTTGATTTCATACGCGGGGAAAAAAATTATTGAAATTATGACTTGTGAAAATCTTTAAAGCAGTTTAGTTTTTCACGAAAACATGTTTATGTATATACTAGAATACCCCCTTAATTCTTTGATCAATAGTCTTGTACCATTAAACATATTGGGAGGGCTTAAATTTCTTAAAAGCATAACAGGTGTACCTAGCGGACAAAATTGTAAATCTAAACCATTCTCAGATCCCCTTGAACACACACAAAAAATTTCATCAAAATCGGTCCAGTCGTTTAAGAGAAGTTCAGTGACATACACACTCACATGAGAATTATATATATTAAGATATTTTTATGTTGGGTAAATGATAAAGTAGTTCTGACAAAGTTGTCTCTGCTTTTTTCATACAGGAAAATGAGAGACATTATCTGTCCCCACCGTGTCAAGAGGTAGGTTCTTATGTTATAATTTAGTTTTACGGCGCTTTTTGCTAGGTATTGGCGATTACAATCTTGAAGGAGTGGCGGCTCGGTTTGTTGGGTTGGATACAGCAGGTGTTCCAGCAGGACGCCAGGGTTTCTATAGACAAACTTAAAACCGTTCTTGCATATGTTCAAAATCAGCGAGCTTGAAAGCAAATAACGGCATGTACTATTATATTGATGATTGGTCGCCATAACAGCCTAGCACTCACCAGGCAGACCACCATGTGAAAAATATCCTTCTGTACCGTTTTGGTGTGAATGTAAATGGATTCTGTATTAATCTGTGCTGGTTATAAACAACCGAACAAATTGGGAAGATGCCACATCTTTAAATTTCTTTTCTCGCCGAAAACAGCATTGTTTTATTGTTTGTGATTCACTTCAGGGGGTATTCTGGTCTAGAGACATGAATTTTAGGTAATTTTTGAAGTGCTGTAAAAAAAAGCAAGCAATGTTTTTAACACCAATTTTTTTACACATTATTTATTCACATTAGAAGCATACAAAAAAAATAAAAAAGTAAAAAAAAATCAAAATTCCGTTAGTTATCAGCTGATGGAGTGGTACGTCTCACAAATTTGGTGCGTGACCATACCCACGATTTTAACTCTCCTAGCAATCTGAAATCAAAAAATAAAAAAGATTATTAATCTACAATAATGTCGCAATGTCTGGAACTACGGAAAAGTTACAAACAATTTTTTACAAAATGGCGACTGCCTAAAGAAAAAAAATGTTTGTACCACTTTTTTGAACATTCTTCGATTTGTTAAAAATAGTAAAAATGAAAATTTGGGGATGGCCGTAGTTCCGGACGAAGACAAGTCCCTAAAGAAGACTCTCTTAAAATTTCAAGTAAATCGGTTTGGCAGAACCTGAGAAATCATGGGTATCAGATTCAAAAAGACAGTTCTGAGAAAAACGCGTTTAAAGTTTCAAGTAAAATGTTTGCAGTCTAAGTCATAAAATTATATTTTTAGCTTGCATTTATTCAATCTGCCATTCTTGCAGCAAACATCGGACCTTCCTCGACTTCGAAAAAACTATTTTCGGCGTTTCTGTTTTCTATTCGAGCAATTCTGGCCTCCTTTGATGCGCTGGATGCTCGTATCTCGAAGCGGTCAATCCGGGCGTTGTCTCGTCTGACAGCAAATGCATGCGCTTCTCTACCAATTTTCACACCCATAATCGTCATCATCAATATCGGTATAAAGCCTTCATTAAAAATACATACAGCAATAAATGTTGCAATTTCAATGATCTGAGACCCGGAATGGATATGCTTTGGAGCGAAAGTCCATATCAGCGAGTTTAGAGACTCACTTTTATTTTGAGTTTCTGAACCCAAACCTCGAGTCAATAACTCTTCTGATGATAAACTCTCGAAAATTAGCTTTATAATTTTCAAAACTTTATTACACAGAGGATTTTCGTGCTCAAACTCGTCCAATATTCCTTCAGATGCAGCTTTTTGCCACTTACACCAACTCTCAAAAATACTTATTTTTTTCGAAAATAATTTGAATTTGAGAAAATCCTCTCGTAGACATATTCTTAAATAGTAAAACTATGAAAAGTTGAAAAAAAAAATCGATTTTTTTTATTTCTAGACCAGAATACCCCCTTCAAACATAAGCGGAAAAAAAATCTACTTCCTCGTCTTTTTTTTAATTCCTTCTGAGTATAGGCATTTTCTAATAATAAAAGTCTCACTGTTCCAATGTAAAGCAAACCATTACAAAACTTATAGCTTTGGGCTAAAAGTAACTCTGATGTTTAGGTCCAACGTGAGGGCTGATATCAAAATCAGGAGCACTGGAAAGATATGAATTGCTTTTATCTTCCTTAACAATATCAAATCCATAGCTAAACCCTGAAATGGCGGTTTTGCGGGATTGTATTGCTTGATCTCGTGACGATATTTAGTAGAAATTATCTGTTCATCTACAGATATATACTAATATTTTGGTACCAGTAACGAACGTTCCCAAATTAGATCCAAAGGAAGCCGTGGTTTACGAAGTTCATCAAAGCCATCAGTTGCACGGAGCTTGTTGAAACTTTAATTATCTATATAGCTCTGGGAATTAATTTTATAAATTTAAATTCATTTTTTTATCAGAAGCTTCCTTTCTATAGCTTCATTTCGAATACTGTTTACATTTTTATAAAGCTAAGAATATTGTGCTCGAAGTGGTAAATCGTTTGAGGTAAATTAGTGACTTCACATATCTCCACAGAAAATAGACAAGTAGCGTTAAATTGGACGATCCTAAAGGCCGATTCGCGGGTCCGTAACGTGGAACCATGCGTTTACCAAACTGTTCATTCAATAATACATTGAATATGGCACGAGCACGAGTGTGAAATGTTGCGCCAACTCGTTAAAACCACAGCTTCTGCACATCATAGTTGTTCTATTGATAAACAGTTTTGTTTATTAACGTATTAAATCAAAACTGTGCCTGATCGCTAAACAACATTGAAAATTAAGAACAACGGCAATCTTTTTTTTGGGCGTCAATTTAGTTAGAATTTTCAAAAGAAATATTGTTCGTTTTCTACGAATTCTTAAAGTAAGACATTTTAACAACATTATTTCAAAATTGTATGTCGCTCCATCGAATATTGAGTGAGTTGCGGTTGTTTTAAACTGTTTATGGTCTATGGGCCATGCAAACCAGATTCACTCTTCAAACTTAACCGTGTTTTTCTCAAAACCTGTGAAATTTTGCATATTGTTTTATATCAGAAGACCGTCCTTTATCGAATGAGTTTTTTCGATATATACTTTTTTATGTCAAGCATATCCGAGATCTAGACTTTTACTTTTCATCCCTGAACATTTTTTTTTCAAAAACTGATAATTTTTTTTCAAATCCTTCTAATACTATATATACAATACAAAAACTTTATTCATTCAATATGAATGGAAATTTCCGATGCTCAGTTTTAAAGTAAATTAGGTATAACTAGTAACTTCGTTAATGGTTAGGTATTTAATAGTTATAGAGTTTTATTCTAAAAGTTGTTCTCTTCAAAAAAGGTTGTTCATCACGTTTGTGTTTACAAAGCTTTTAATTAATATATAAAATATTTTTGGTTTATATTAGAAAAGAACACCTATGAAGTTTGAGCTCACATTTATTCAATTTTTTTTAATTTAGTTCTAATTATATTCTGATATGTAAAATTTGTTTCAACATTTCCTGAAAAATGTGGAATAAGCTTTTATTCATATATTGATTAATTTAATGAATATTTTGAAACATACACTCATTCCATTAATTTAAAAAAAAAAACAATTTTGTATTTTTTGATGTTCATTTAAGGAACTTAGATAAAAAAAAACAGCAGTTACCAAACTGATTGGACTATATTGCTCTGATTCCTGATTATTAACGCCCTAGACTGTCGATTCTGCAGTATCAGAAAATATCTAGTTCGAGAAAATTCAAGTACAAATTCTAAGATTAGTACTGGTCTTAAAGTTAAGAATTTGTGAGGATTTGAAATTGAACGACAGAATTGACTTAATCTTTCAATTCTGCGCTTACTGTAAAATTTTGAATTGCTTACATAAAAAGAAATTATCAAAATCCAGTATTCTTCTTATTATGTTGCTTAATATGATTTTAGATATTTGTACTTCTTTCCACTGAATTTCTTTGAAGTGTATACAATTTCACATTATTTTTAAGACACATGATAAAAAAGTGAAATAAATCTTAACAGTGCATTCTGTCCAAAAAGATGGTTTTGATATTATTAACTTCCTACAGAAAGTTATTGTCGAATTGAAAATTTTGACATTTCTCGACGATTCAAGGTCCCTGGAGTAGAAATAAAAGATTTTTAGAGAGATGTATGACGTATGTGCGTGCGTACGTTCGCGAGGTTTTTTGCGTCGTCCATAGCTCAAGAACCAGTAGAGATATTGACTTCAAATAAATAATAAGGCAGAAAGATGCAAGAAGGACTCTCAAAAAAATTGCGTGGGTGGTTTTTTTTACCATAGCAATTTAAAAAAAAGATGAAAATTTTGGTTAACCCGAAATATCTCACGAACCAATAAATCTAGAGACTTGAATTAAATTTAATATTATATATTGTAACGTGACACCAAACAAATATGTGTATGGAAAAAATCCAATTAACGATTATTTTATAAATAAAAAAAACTGAAAAAAAATATTTGTCACCTCGAAAACTTAACGAACAAAAAATAATTGAAACTCCAAAATAATTGTATATGCAACAAAAAATAACGTTTTTAACATTTTGTAAAATTTTAAGATAAATCGAATGGACAGTTTTTTTATACAAAATACAAACCAAAGAAAAATATTATTAAAAGTTGGTAAAAATTGATTTTCGACTAAAATATCGTTTCAAAACTTTGAGGTTATGGCTTCCAACTAATTTTATCTTATAAGAAATATTGTTTTTAACATTAGGACAAATTTTGAGAAAAATCGAATTGACAGTTTGTTTTACAAAAAATAAAAACCTAAAGAAATAATTAATAAAAGTTGGTAAGTATTGGTTTTCGACTCAAATATATTTTCAAAATTTAGTAATATTGGCTTCAAACTATTTTTATCTCTCAGTAAATTTTTTATAAAAATCCAGCAGTTTTCTTTTTCATAAAAAAAAATATACAAAAAATAGTATCTACGCAAAATTAGTAAAAATTGATGTCCGGTTCTCGATATATCTCGTGAACAATAGAAGGTATTGTCTTCAAATTCATTTCAATTATCCAATTTGTATTTGTTTATATAAAAAATAAAAACTTTTAAGAAAATGCTTTGCTAAAATTGGTAACAATTGGTTTTCGACTAAAAATCTCACTAACTAAAATAGATTGTGAAACAAATTATTTCATCATTATGCAAAATATTGTTGGTAATTTTTTTTTTTTTAAACTGACACCTTTTTTAACAAAACCCGAAAACCTACAATCATTTAAGCAACACAAATCAAGAAACAGGATGTGAAGTTGCCAGTCTGGGTCGTATCCCAGCCTCTTTTTAAATTCTGTTCTTATCTCAAACAATTTTTTTATTAATGTAAGAAAGAATTATCTAAACTAATCAATTTTGTACAAATAATTCAAAATTGTACTGAAAATGACAAAGATGAACCCTCGTACTGAGAAAATAAAATTGTACCTACCTAATTTAGTACAAAAGTAAGACTTTTTCGAACAGTGGGTATACATATAAGACAGACAATTTGACAAACAAGCTGCAATTTACTGTTAAAGCTTGGAAGTCCTTCTCATCAGTAGAAAATGCATGTGTGTAGAACATAAACGTCATGAAAAATATCGATAGATATATTCGCATGTGCCAGCAAAGCGGTTGAAGTCATTAATTTATCCAACATACTACATACATACAAACATCATTTACTGTGATGGTATTGCATCAATCACAAAATTAATTTCCCTTAAAAAATAATATCAACATCATACGCACAACCCTCAATAAACAACTATCTTTTCATATAAAATAATTTATACTGTCTAACCCCCCTCCACAGGCGAAGAATAAATATCTCGTCTCTTTTTGTTGTGCTTTATTAAATGTACAAAAAATCTGAAATTAATTTCTTCGCCACCGCATTATGTGTCACTTTGTAATAAGGAATTAGCTGCCATTCTTATGTTCGCAATATTTTCTTCCTCTTTTTTTCTCGCTTATAGCCATATTACTTCCACAGCTACTATATCCTTCTTCTCGTGGTATTAAAAATAAATATCCTTGCTTCGATATTAATTTGGTCGGTTTTATTTTTTCTGTCTTGAATTTTTTCATTTTAACAATGTGCGTTTGTAGCGTCGTCGTCGTTGCCAACTACACTCTCGTCCGTCTTAAATTACTTGCCAATATAAAGCCCGCATCGGAGCGAAAGTCGTCGAAGTCGCGCGCAGTCAATGTGAATCCAATCACAAAGAGTTTACAACATGAAGAAAAAAAGAAATAGTCCTGACGGACGTTGCCGTTCGTTGGCGTTGCGTTGGTGCGGTTTGGACTTGGTTGGGGGTACTAGCATCAGCCAAGGATAACCGTCCAAAAGATTTATGTGCGTGTGAGTGTGTGTTTCTGGAGAGTATATAAGCAGCTTCTCTGGAAATCTGGTCTAATCCTGCCAAACCCAACTTTGTCACGGACGACAGCAATAGTGCTATTGGTATATGGGAATGGGATTCAAGGACTTGGAGTGGAGTGTGTTTCTGTAGTGTTTCTTTTTTGAAAGAGCAACAATGACAAAGGAAACACCAAGTGGTCATTGGCTTCGTATCATTGAATTTCTCGCGGTACTGTTGCATGCTTCATCAATAATTACGCAACAAAATTAAATTTTAAGCAAAAGACATTTAAATTAGAAGACAAATATTGCCCCCTTCAAATACATACATAACAGAAACAACAGCATAACAAAACAAAGGAAAGAGGACATCTACTTAAAACAAAATCAGAAAACAAAAAAATTCATTAAAATGCAGGTTAAAAATAAATTGGCAAGATAAACAGGATTGTATCTCTAAACTTCACATCCACACAGAGTCACAGAGCCATCATCGCATCGCCCAAAAGAAGAGGGGAAAGGACTTTCTACTTAATGAGCAGTTGATCTGTGTACGTTTGTGTTTTGTACGAGTGGGTCCGGATCACGTACATCTACTTAAGGTAATTATTTCATTAAAATGGTTTTAAAAAGTTTTCTAGGATTTTTGTTTGTTTCTATTTTTTCTTTTTTTTCTCATCGTCTTCCCGTGTGTTTCCGGTTGTCTCTTGGGTTTTTATTTCCTTTTGTTAAGAATTTCTATAGTATGCCACTCGGCAGGACATTGCTGTGTGAGTAGGAGAAGATTTATTTAGTTGCAGATGCTTAATGCAAGACAGACCAGGACTAGAACCAGAACCAGAACCATGGAGCAGGACCTAGCAAGCTAGCACGTTTCGTTGGTCAGGTTATAAAGTGAAATGGAACTAAATTTCCGTGAAAAGAATGCGTTTTAACGCGCACCAGTACCTACTACCGCCACACCACTATACCAACCGAAAACGAGCCCCCACAGTTTTGTGTTGAGTTATTGTTGTCCTCGTCGGTCGTCGTCGTTGTAGTATTTAAAGGCACACACACAGGAGAGTTCTTTTATTTGAAGAAGTTTTCGAGTCCTTATTGTTGTCGTTGTTAGTTGCGGTGAGTTCATTGCAACTTTTAAGGACATTTCCCGGTGAGCACTTTGATTTTTTTTTCTGTTAGCATAGAAGTTAAATGAGCTTTTTTTACCTGCTCATTTTTTCATAAAGGATGGAACTTTGGATTTTTTAGTAGTTACATAAGTTTCAGTGAAGAAAACAAAGTACAAAAAAAAATCAAATCCAATTTTTAATCGAGTAAAGCTTTATACAAATACACATTTTAAAATAAAATCAAATCAACTGAATTTGCATACAAAGAAGTTAAATCGGAAAACTAACGGGTACTGAAATTTTGTTTATTCTAGATTGGTATCTTTTAAACGGTATAGCTACGAAAATTTATTTGAACTTCAGGCTGTCCATACGGTGGAGTATAGTAAATGGACTTCCAAACCTTGACAGTTGATATGACCATATTGTTGAAATTATATCTAATTAAGTTAGCTGTCATTTCTACAATCCGGTCCCCTGATTCCGTCCGTCTGTCTGTCCTCGCTCTGACAGTCTAAACCATTAGGTCGATAGAGTTTAAACGTGGACATGTTTAAGAAGATGGCGTTAGCAATTTTTTTTTATTTTCTTAAGGCCAAAAATAAAAGTAGTTCCTATAAAAAATTGTTTGATTAAATATTGAAAATTCAACTTGTGTTCTCAACTTGGCTTTTTTCGATGTAAAGGGCGGTTAAATTTTAGAGACCGATGTTGATTTTGAATAAAACATAAATTATTTTGGAAATTTGTGTCGTTTTTTTACTATCATAGTATTGGTGGTATGTGGTACCCGTGGCATGATGGTTAGTGCGTTGGATTGTCATGCGAGAGGTCTTGGGTTCGATCCCTGCGTATTCCATCTAAAGCTTTTTTCACGGATACTGCCTCTTGACAGGAATTGACAAATTCTCCAAGAGAAGGTAATTCTTGTCATGAAAAGTGCTTTCTCAAATTAGCTGTTCGGATTTGGCTTAAAACTGTAGGTCCCCTCCATCACTGACAACAGCACTCGCACACAGGAATGGTTGAGAGTTGTAAGTGACTAGGCCGGTGAAATATGTATCTCAAATGGCTTGCATTTTATTTAAAAAAAACTAATCAGGTCTTTATTGGAATACCATTTTTTAGAACTCGTTTCAACATTTTAAAAGTAGCCACTTTCAAAACTTGAAATACTTCCACGTTTGCGTCACCTCAGTTATGGAATCTGGAATATCGATATAAAAGTAACTAAGTTAGTAGTTGAGTTGGCTGGATCACCTTTCAATTGAGTATTTTTGGTGTCCAATTAGATACTCGAAGAATATGGCACAGCAATCACATTCCATATCATATCAATCACACCACACCGACACATTCAGCAATTCAATGCCATTATTTACACCCCACTGCCACGCTATTCATAAACCTTCCTCTGTAACAACCTACATTCATAGCTTTTTATTTTATCTTATGAATCCATTGAGTTTTCTCATTAACTTTTACCATTCATCATCAAATATGTAAAACGAGGTCAACTAATTTGAACAATAATGTGAAAATGTGTGCGCTTTGTTTTCTGATGTGTTTGATTTAAAGTGGAAACATTACATCAAGACTTTTCACCATTCTCACCGCGTTATGCTTTAAGGTACCCGCCACCGCCGCCGCGCCGCATACGTTGCGTGGGTTGGTTGGTTGTACCATAACAACTTGCAATTAGCAATTACATTTTGATCCTGATGACAATGACAATTTTCCCAGAAAATCACTACCTAATTTCCCCGCACACGTTTGCTTATTCGTAGCTGCGGAGTTGCCGCTATATAGTTACGAAAAACAAAAATTGACGTTTCAAAACAAACAAGCAAACAAACACACAAAAACAAAAATTCTAATAATTTTAAACGAGTTCCTATTTTCCAAGCCAACGACAGCCTAATTAGAAAATGTGAAAGCATTATGTAGAAATGTATAAGTCTGTTTGTATTTGTAAAACTATACATAGGTACTACATTTACAGTTTACACCAGGACACGACACCATCGCGTCGTCATTTTCAGAAAGGCCTGAAAAACACACGGACTTGAATAGGTATAATTTTTAGCATCTAATCACGTGAGTTTTCATCGCAAGCGTAAATTGTCGTATTGTTAGGATTCTCTCAGCAAGATAATTACCGTTAGGTTGGCTTCTGCAAGCTGTCACCATACACCATATCCACATATACCACACACATCACCATCGCATCGTTCCAATTTCACTTACATACATACTCGTATAGAAGCTTGTATAGCAACTTGCTGAGGTACTTACATTATACGGTTAAAATTCCCCTCACATGCGTTAGCAATAATTTAACGCAATAATTAGCAAATATTAAAATAACGGGTATGTTTGGGAGAAATTTGACATTCAGTGGTAACATACCTGCACCACACTAATTTACGAATAAGCCATCTCCATCTCGTACAGAAACCTGCTCTTTACTTCACTTCACCAGTTTGATTATACTTACCTCTTAACTGTCAGTGACTCACTGTCACCCTTCACCCATCACACACCCGATTGTCTTTGCATCGTCGTCTTCGATGTCGTCGCACGTCGGTCGTTGTCATTGTTGGTGCTGATGGTGATGGTGATGGTGATGGTGTGGCTGGATAAAAGTAAAATGGCGGTTAACCGTAACCGTTTTGATGTGTGGGGAGTTTTTTCTTGTCGAATGGCGGAAGTTGAGATGATTAAAATTATTTTTTCATTTAAACAGGTGACTTAACGGGACTGCAAGACGTGGGACGTGGGGAGGGGAGGCAGGAGGCAAACGCAGGCAGAAACACATCAAGAGGTTAATTTTGTGATGTTAATTAGTAATTCAAGGCACGTGTAATTGGCTTAAGGAAATTTCTTTCCCATTGACTGTGGCGCAGTTAATTCGATGATTTTTACTTCCTTGATTTTTGTGTCATTTTTTCTTTTTTGGTTTTGTGGTTAAGATGAGATTATGCGTATTTGTCTGTCTGGTGGAATATTGTTGGTTAACCACAGATATGTAAGTAACATTACCAATCTTCTACCCACCTATGCTCGTATATTGGTTAAAATGAGTAATAGCGGTTAATGTGTTCTTTTTTATTTACAATAAACTGAAATGGGAAAAGCAGTACTAACTTACATTATAAGGAATTGTAATTCTACTACCATAAATAAATTAAATGGCACCAAAAAAAATGTTCTTCGTATGAAGTATCATAAAAAGTATAAGGTACAAAATAATGTGGTACCTGAAAGTTTAGATATACAGATTTGTTGTCTTGTCGGTGACAACACTTTGAATTCTGAAATAATGGTCAAAACATTGATTAATTGTAGAGGAACTGATTTAAGAGAATTTGTGACACTGATGCTTGACTGACAAATGCTTCTTTCGAAGCAGTTAGAGTGTTTGTTAGATAAATTGTTTCCAACACCTAACTGCTTGAGAGAGAGAAAAACTCAAATATTTAGTACAATTTATAAAGCCATTCAGACCATGGATCCTCGGGACCTGAACTTTTCTGTATGTACGTTTTGGCCCAACTGATTTCGAAAGAAATTTAATCTTACATTTTCCTTAAATATAAATTCTAAAATTTGATATTTTTTCGGGCGTATTATAATTTTTTGCAGTTAAGAATCTCTCTAGGTTTGTCAACATTTGTCAAGTTTAATGTGCACACGTCAAATATCACTTAGCCCCAGAGATAAAAGAAAACACAAATTACGTTGGCATTTAAAAATGGTAGTCAAATGAAACTAAAAATCTTTTACGAGGCAATTTAAAACCCTTCAGCTTCAGCCTGCTTAACTAAAAAATAGGTGTACGTGTGTCTTCAAAGGGTTGCTATTTTCATTTCTATTTAAATTAATAAAGAGTTATTTTGAGTAATGAAGCAAAAATGGACACATAGGTAAATAAAGTAGTTAAAATTCCCCTCTATTAAAACAAGGTTTTTATTATAAATTAATGACATTTTCAGTTTGACCCCTTATGTTAAATATTTAATTTGGCTCAGGGCCGTAGTTCAGGTAATTACTGTGTAGAGTATAAATACAGGGTCAATTACTGCCATTCTTTGAGACCAAATGGTGTTGTGTAGCAAATTGACTAAAGTAAACAAATTAAATGCGATTAATTAAGACAAAATTAATTTTAAAATTTATGAAACAGTTGAAAAGACAATAAACTGAAGTTAAATTTTCCTTAAAATAGATAATAGGGATACATTTTTTATTATACAAAATAAAATTAAAAATAAAATAAGTGTATGCCCAACTGTACCAACATCACTTTTGAACTTCCCATTTAGGGTTATTGTAATCGGTTCGATTTATCTACCCAATTCAAAACATTGAAATGTTGCCAGGTACCAAGAATCTGAAACCCGAACCTTCGGGTTAGCTTTTTCCGTCGATCATATATAAAGATTCATTCCAGATAAAGATTTCAAACAAAATTTTGTTCTACAGATAGTATCATGAAAAGATGCAGAAATTCCTTAAAGAAATTCAGATTGCAGTTTTTTAAATGTCCCTCATATCGCGACAAAAAACAGCTAAGGTTTCAAAAGTATTTATTGATTGCACATTTTTAGAAGTTCCGTAAAAGGCAGTTATTTTATTATTATTTTAAAGTACACCTTCAAGCTATCATTGTTCTTTTTTGAGAGAACTCAAATTTTATCTGCAGACGTGTTAAAACAAGTAAAAGGATTTAAAGTTTTAATTTTAATTAAGAAAAGTAAGTATACGCCCAAGTGTACCAAAAAAACTATTTTACTCTCGTTATTAGAATAAATAAAACTACTGCATATTTAATTTTGAAGTTTTGGTTTAGGGGAAGAGAACATAAGCCAGTATCAAGGGTAATTTTTTGATAAAAGTCAACGTCAAAAAGTGAAATATCTGGAATTGAAAAGATGTCTTTGGTTTAAAATGTCTGAATTTCTTGTAAAAAATCATTTTAATATATATCTTAATGTAACGGTTAAAGCCTTTATTCAAGTATACTGAAATAAATCTTATTTAAGGGAACAGAACTCAACATAATATTGTACCCTGCTCAAGTAAAAGCACTTTGAACGTCGATCATTCAACCGATTTTCCCATTTTATGCAATACAATAAAAACATTTACTTCTTTCAGAATTTCAATACATAAATGAATTTCAATTCTATTCTAATTTTTTCATCACCTCTTAACTATGCTTCTTAGTACGCTCCTGAATTAAAGTTATAAAACATCATCTCACTACAGAATCATTTTCTTAAAAATACATCATACATAAGTCAGGTTATATGTTGCGTACACATCAATATTCAGATATCCCCACCCCATGTACGTATACCCACTCGTATGCCCCACCTATGCATGTACATCGTTCTTTAATGAGTTCTTAATTAAATTTTCCTTTTTTAAACGTTTTAATCCCATAGGTGACATTTTAACACTTGTCATTTAATTACAAATGTCCACTTTGCAAAGAACCCCTTGCAAACTTAAATTTTATTACTTTATTTATATAAAACGTAAAAGGTTACCTCTTCTTAATACATTTTAGTACCTTTTGTAATAAATACATTATCGTAAAAAAATATGCACTAAACAGAATAACTTTAATCCTCTTTAAAATAGCTTAGTGTTTAAAAATGTTTTGATGTGTGCGTGTAATGAATGTTGTTCAAGATTTATAAAAGTAGATTTTTGAAAATAACTTAAATTTGTGAAACAATTTGTATGATTCATATAGATTTCTGACTTTCTAATTAAAGTGAAGGAACCATTATGTGTCCACTGTTAAACTGTATTTTTGGTTTAGACTGCCAAGATAAAAGACAATTACAAATATTTCAAACATTTTGGATACGAAGTGAGCTACGTGACAAAACTATTACAATATATACTTTGATTTATAATTTAACTAGCAGACCCGGACAAGCGTTGCCGTGTCTAATGTTTTTCGACATATTACATTATTTCAGGGGAACGTTAGGAGAACATCAGACATGGGCATCAGCATGCTTTTATACATATGTACATATATGCCATTTGTAAAAACACATGACGGCCTTCATGACTGATTTTCTAATACCTTTACCCTTTATTAAAATGAAATTATTACTTACGAACGAAGACGGAACCGTTAAAGCTTTTATACAATTTTACTGGTTTGAAATTTGAAGGGGAAGGACTTTGAACACAATTGATCAAAATGTTCGTACAGTTACAAATCAATACAAAAGAATTAAATCTTAAATGTATTATAACTTATACTCAAGTTTGTAACAAATGACAATCTATACTCTTACCTTACTAATATTATAAATATGAAAGTAACTCTGTCTATCTGTCTGTTACTCAATCACGCCTAAACTACCACTCTACCACGTTTGGCAAATGCTGGCATACCAATCGCTACTTGGAAACTATTGCTAATGCAGGGCGCTATGAAGAAGGCAAACACCACCTGGAACAGCATTATCAAGTGTCAGGTCACAAAAATCATCTGGCCTACACTTGATTTAAAGCAATCAAGGTGCTTGCTATCTCTAAGCAGATCGCATAAGCTTGATAATAGGTGTCATAACCGGGCACTGTCTAATAGGAAAGCACGCCAAGCGGCTAGACGTATTCGCAAATGACTTTTGCAGAAGCTGTATGGACGAGGAAGACAAGAAAACAGTTCTTCACCTTCTCTGTAAATGCCCTGCGCTATCTCAAAAACGCAAGAATTACCTAGGAGAATTCTTCTATAACGATCTAAAAGATCTAAATCATATAGGCATAATCAGCCTCTCACGTTTCGTAAAGGACTCAAAATGGTTTTATTGAGCTTAGGAGAAAGCCTCAAGATTCATTTGGTATCACAATGGGCCATTAAACTGGCCCAAGTGTGTCCCGTGGCATGATGGTTAGTGCGTTGGACTATCATGCCAGAGGTCGTGGGTTCGATCCCTGCCTATGTCATCTAAAGTTTTTTCACGGGTACTGCCTCTTGCGAGGAATTGACAAATTCTCCAAGAGTAATTCTTGTCATGAAAAGTGCTTTCTCAAATTAGCCGTTCGGATTCGGCATAAAACTGTAGGTCCCCTCCATCTCTGACAACAGTACTAGCACACAGGAATGGTTGAGAGTTGTAAGTCACTAGGCCCTAGTTCTCAACGGACTGTTGCGCCACCCAATTTATTTATTTTATTTTAAATGTGTCCTATTTAATCACGGACAGCCTCTTTAACCTAACCCTTACCTAACCTAAAATGCTTTCATAGCAAAATTTACAGAATTTACTTTTTACAATAATTTTTCTAACTAGTTAAATGTAAATTGTGTTTAATTGTAAATATTAAGTTATTGAGTTATAGAATTTATAGCTAATATAATCTTTGTTTGCTTGCAACTTATTTGTTAGCTGACAAAATAAAGAGGTGGTATTAAAATTGTATTGCGTTAATGGATATAACCCCACTTATATTATTTATTTTACTTATTTTTTATATATGAAAATAGAATTTATATTTTACTGCTTTAAACTTGTTGCTAAAAGTACCACTTTAAACTGAGGACTGAGCCATAATATGAATCGGAAATCCAAACCTATACCAATCACGCTGCAGAAATTCATTAATTTTTGACCAACGCACTATCCAAGGTGGAGGGGGAGGGGTCGTATGAGCCATAAAGCTTGGACAGTTAAGTTGGATAAGACAAAATTTGATCTAAAGATTTATTAGTAATTTAACGATATTCGCCAAAAAGTGGTTTGCTGTCAAAAATAATTTAGATCTTAGTTTTCGCAAAACTTAAAATTTGGAAAAACTTTAGTAATACTTTAAATTAGATTCAAAAGAGCAAATATTTAATTCGACAAAATCGAAAAAATTACCATTTTCGAACGTCTAACCCCGCTCCCGGCTGAAAAAAAAACCTACCAGGCGGTTGAATTTGGCATAATGTTGCGTATATCTACACATACATGTATGTATATATGTATATTTTGGTTATCACTCCACTCCCAAAATTTGCTGCCGGCTCTTGGTCTATGAGATTTAAACACGAATTTCAAGCAAATAAATGTCCCAAAAACAGCTAAAGTGATACTTTCGTTAAACTAATGACTAATTGAAAATCATAAACGTTTTATATCTATTAATTTACATCAAAGTTTCTTCTCAACTTATTTGCTTACATTAATTTGTTTTTATTTAATCATTAGAAAAATTATGTACTTAAATGCACTTATTTCCTTTTCTGCGTGAAATGCTTCAAAAACCCTCTAAATTGTTGTAATTTAGCTCTTAAAAATGGAAAATTTAGACAACAGTGTTCTAAAATAATCTTATAATTACAGCTAGGTTCCCAATATCGAGTGAAATGACATCGAAATCTTAATTGAAAATCAAGTGAAATCATTTTCAGTATTCTATCATTCGATCGTTTTCATAACTTGGAATAATTTTTGAAATCACTTCAAGTGAAATTAAAGCAGCTGACATATATCATCGCATCAGTCAATAAATAATTTTGTTCTTTTCACAAAATAATTATAAAATATTGGCGTTCTTTTATTTGCACTTACCTAATTGATGCACATTTCCAAACACAGGTTGGGAAAGACTCTGGTATTGAAGTATAGTTTTTAAAAGAACGTTATTTTTGGTAGAGAGAAGACATTTGGTATGTTTGAAAATCCTTTGAAATGCTTTATTCCTTTTTTTAAAAAAAAAATTAAGAAAATCCAATTTCTCGCGAATCAAGTGCATTATATAAAAAAACTTAAGGTTTATTTCCTTTAAGTGAAAATATTACTGCTTTGCTTTTCAACAATTTTCTCTTGTCGAATTCAAACCACACCAACTTTATGTGCGGTCGAATTTAAATCACTTGAAAATCTCAAATATCGAAGTGTGAATACGGAAATTCACTTGGTTTTGAGTTCGAAAAAAATTAAATCGATATTGACAAAAGTGAATTTCAGAAACATAATTTATATTTTGAATCGATTTTAATTTCATTTCGAATGAAAGTGAAATGTAGAACCTATGTAGCTGTTATAGTTTTCACTTTAGCCCTTGCAATATGTAAATGTAACGTTAAGATACATATTATGTTATTAAAATTTTGTCAGCTTCCTTTACAGAACATGAAAGAACATTTTTTAAGTTGTTTTTAAAAACTCGTGTTTATGTTAAGTGTCTGACACCCCCCCCCCCCCTGCTTAAAAGACTGGATCCGCCCTTGATTAGAATATCTATTTTGCTTTAATTTTTTTTTCTCTGAATACAAATTATATTATTTGAATTCATCAAACTAACAAAAACGTAAACATTCTGCACATAACTCATCTCCATGAATCCTTTTTAAATCTCAAAACTCTTCCAAACTAATATTTCCATAAAACTATAGTTTTGAAGATACTCAATAATACGAATGTTGTTGCTTAGTTTTTATCAAACAAAAAGCTTGTATAGTTCTTTTGATCTGCTTTACGAGAAAATGTTTGATAATGAGTAAAAAACGCTTAGCTAACAACTTCATGGACACATCAAGCAATTTAGATAGGATCCTTTTACAGCAGCAGAAGAGCAAAACAGAAAGAAAGACAAAAATTATCTGATGGAGATAGTATAACGGTGCTAACGGTGAAACATTCTTCAATCTAATAGTGCTGTATGTTGTAAAAACGGAACGTACCTAAATGAGATTCTTTTCAAAAGTAAAATCGTCTTTTTGAAACTTCAAAAACCACCAAGGAATCAACCGAAAAGTTTCCTTTCAAAAATTCAATGGAATCTCCTGTCTGATGGAAAGTGCTGTATGGGTATTAAAAAAAAAGTAGAGACATTCAACATTCCCGCTGTGTCGTGGATATACTATTTTTTGAGTGTGGTTGAATTATTTTTAGTCTACTTTTTGCAAGAACTAGCAATTTAATTTTAACCTTCGTGTAATTCATTTAATTACACATAATTTAAAATTTAACGTCATTTTGTGTGTTTGTGACACAAGTACATTTATAAATTTCACACAAATGTTGTCGCATCATCGTCCTGTGTAATTCAACACACAAAAATAAGGATACTCCGCACAATGTTATAGTATAGCAGAATCGCCCGTAACCCCATTTCGATTTGACAGGGAAGATCCGCAGAGAAAGAGTGTGTTTCAAACACTTGGCAGAAAAGTGAATAGAAGAGTAGGAATTTCAACACACACATCACGTACATATATATATAGAGCTCTAAAACGGACAAGGAGTATGATGGGAGTGAGAGAGTGCATCATCATATCCTTCGGATGCATCTTGTAATGGAATGTGTCCTTGGCAGCATCAGAGTCAGAGTCAGAGTTAGAGGAGAAGGTGTGGTTTTTGTTGAAGAGGATAGGTGGTGGCAATTGAAGGGCGGTTTTAATTACAGAAATTCCGCATAAAATTAGCAACGAGCAGAACAGAACAGAACAGAACAGAAGCCATAGCACCAGAGATCCTGTTTTCTGTGAATGGGTTACGTCTTGAAGGATTCCTATATAAATATCTACTTCTGCTTCAGCTTATGCAACTAGAGACCAATACAACACACAGCACACATATAGACCAAGTATTGTGGTACTTGGCTTGATGATAATAGGATGCTTCGTGTCGTCCTTGTGCTTCTGGAAATTGAAGAGCGCGAAAAGCAATTATTGAGTTGTGAAAATAGAAACGATGATGGCGTGTGATGGTATGGTAGTGGTTTTTGTTAGTTTTGTTTTCTAATTTCTTTTTTCTGTTTTCCTTTTTTCCCTCCTAGTTTTACATCTTCCAGAACTCTGCTGGCATTCTATTGTTAAACACTTGTTCCATGATGGGATGATTGTTGAGGTTTTGTGAAAATATTTTTCAGTGCCGCCGCCGCCGCGCAGCTCCGCCGACGTTGGTACCGTCAAGAGGATACTCTTGTGAGGAGAGGTGTGTGTAATACGAGATCACCAGATGAGCTTTAAAATGGAAATTTTTGCTCGGTTTACTTTTTCGATGAAACTGTTTTCTTGTTTTCCTTTGCTGTGCGGAGTGAACTTGGTAATGACAATGACAAACATCAAACAAAGAGGAGCTTTTTTTAAAGTTGGTTGATGTTGTTGCTGTTGTTGTTGAAGGAGTGAAATGGTTTTAAGGATTCACACAAAACTAATTGAGTAAGTTTGCAGCTGGTGGATATTAGAGAGGCAAGAGTTTTTGGATAGAATAATTATTGTTTGTAGACACAATGGATAGTAATGTTGGATTTTATGTCGTGATGCATAATTATAATAGACTTGGGTGTTCTCGAGAAGAATAAAAGCAAAAGAGGCTTTAATGATTAGATAGTTCCTACAACTTTTATATCAGTGCTAAACACAATCAGATCCATAATTTGAGACTTTACAATTTGGACGCAATTCTGTTCTCTAAATTACCTAAGATCAAAAATGGACTTGAGCTAAACCTATTGAATAAGTGCTTTAGATGTATAAGATACAGTAACATGGATTGCTGTTTTTTGTGCATATTTTATTTATATTAAGTTGTAAAATGTTTCTTAGATTCTTATGGGTACATACAAACTTGCAAAAGAAATAAATTTTAACTTCCCATAGCAAGTTATTGTAATCGGTCTGATTTGTCGCATTGAAAATTTTGACATTTCTCGACGTTTCAAGGTCCATAGAGTCAAATAAAAGACTTTTAGAGATGTCTGTGCGTGCGTATGTATACGTATGTTCGTAAGTTCGAAATTTTTTTTCGTCGTCCATAGCTCAAGAACTAGTAGAGATATCGACTTCAAATACATTTTATTATACAGATAATAATGCAGAAAGATGCAGAAAGGAATCTCAAGAAACTTTAATGGGTGTTATTTTTCCATAGCAATTTAAAAAAAGATAAACATTTTGGTTAACCCAAAATATCTCACGAACCAATAACTCTAGCGACTTGAATTAAATTTCATATTATATATTGTTACGTGATACCCAACATGTATATTTTTGGAAAAAATCCAATTAACGGTTTTTTTCTAAATAAAAAAAAACTGAAATAAAAAATAATTGTCACCTCGAAAATTTTACGAAATGATTTTATCTCCAAAATAATTTTATGTAGTGAGGAATAAAGTTTTTATCTGATAAAATTTTGAGAAAAATCGACAGTGACAGTTTTTTTTTACAAAAAATAAAACCTTAAGCAAAACATTACTTAAAGTTGGTAAAAATTGATTTTCGAGTCAAATATCGTTTCAAAAATTTGAGATATTTGCTTTAAACTATTTTTATCATAATATATACAAAATATTTTTTTCAACATTCAATAACATTTTGAAAAAAAATCGAATTGACAGTTTTTGTACAAAAAAAAGCCTACACATAATATTACTAAAAGTTGGTAAAAATTGATTTTCGAATCAAATGTCTTTTCAAAAATTTATGATTATGGCTTCAAACTAATTGTATCTTATAAGAAATATTTGATAAAATTTTGAGGAAAATCGAATTGACAGTTTATTTTACAAAAAATAAAAAACTTACAAAAAACAAAACCAATCCCAAGCAACAATTTGAAGTTGAAATACGGTAAATAGACCGTCCATGAACCTGCGTTATATAACTCTATAAGTTACAAATTAGTTTCAATAACGTCCAAAAAACCTCACAATGACGTTCCAGTGCCCTGTTTTGGTCAGTAGAATTAGAACGTTGGTTAGAATGAAGTTTGTAAAAACCCGGTTTGCTTATAACAATGTTATAGCTGCCGTTTAGATGAAGTTTGTAAAAAACCTTTATTTTGTTGTTTTTTGTTGATTTCCGGTTACTTCACAACCTCAACAAAACCTTTAATACAGGGTTTTTGCCAACCAATATTTAGTTGATTGACGGTTGATATCTTACTTTTTTTTGACGCCCGTTTGAATACAATTTTAAAAAAACCTGTTTTAAGACATTTTTACGGTTTTTTATAAACCATTTGGAACCGTTTCTAAAAGGTTCTAACAAAACCTGTAATAGCCCTATAGTAACTTTGTTACCGTTAATTTTCGGTTCTCAAAAAACCTGTTAATGCCTTAGGTTAGTTTGAGATGTTTGCAGTTTTTAAAAAACCTGAATAGAAATTTCCTAGGTTCGATTGAACACTAGTCGTTTTGACAATTATTCTCTCTTTATCTTATATCTATACTAGTGATAAAGAGATCAATTGTCAAAGCGATTAACGTTCAATCGAACCTAGAAGATATCGGCCCAGGAGTTCTGAAAATAGGAAAAAAACATATAAAACCATTCTTTTTCATGCTTACGTGATCAGGACTTGAATCGTTGTCTAGTAGTAACTTTTTTCAAATTTTTCGCAGCTGGAAGCAAAATCCTTTTAAATAAAAGGATAAAATTTAAATGTATGGGGTTATTTATTTCTACCTATAATCTATAATGTAACTTAAAAACTAAAAACTTAAATACTAAAAACTTAAAACTATGTAGGTATGTAGTGTAGATATAAAAAAAAAATAAGAATAAAATAAGAATTTATCTTAGTTTTTGTTTATAGCTGTTGTTGGTGGTGTAGATGGTGGTGGAGCTGTTGATGGTGATACTGATGATGGTGATGCTGATGATGGTGATGATGGTGTAGCTGCCGATAATGATGATGAAGCTGATTTATTGCTTTAAATAAATAAAAAGCACACACAAACAATAAATATTTTATTGAATTATTATTTACCGAGTGTTAAGTACATAAAGAAAAATTATTGAATTGAAGGAACTAAAAACACATAAGTTACTTACAGTTGGGGCTTGCTCATGCGAAAAGGTGCATGTTTGATATAATTTTTAAAAAATGTGGCGCCCTCCACATCCGTAAAATTGGAGAATCGAACCCTCACCGCCTCCACAATGGCCGAAAAAATGGAATGGTTGTGGTGGAAACATTTTTTATTGTATGTTCCATTCCACGTGAACAGTGATAGCAGCTCATCCTTATACAATAACTTTGCTATTGTTCTAAGTGTTTTGACAGCATTCACCCCCCCGAATGTAGACAACTTAAGAATCTAAAAAAAAAACGAAAACGAAAGAAAATTGAGTTTAAAAACTGGAAAGCAAATCTTTTTGAAAAAAGGATTTAAAAGTACATTGTTCATTATGATAAATGCATTAAATAAAACAGTTTATCTTACCAAATTTCTTTTAAATTGAAGGTCCTGCCTTAGCCTTTGCTCCATCTCATCCAGCTCCTGTGGTGTTGCGAGAGGCGACAATTCCTCCAGGAGGTGATCCGCCACAATTTCTCGGACGACATTTTGGCAAATTATCTCCACTATACAGGTGAGGGAGACTTCAGTTTTTGCCATAAACTGCTGAAGCAGTAACTTTATGGCTTCCACCTCACCTGCCAGTTTTCTAACTTCACTTAAAAGCTAGACCTGTTCAGATGCCCCTGAAACAAAAACAGGAGGTGCAGGAACTGAAAAAAGATGAAAATAAACTATAAATAAGGAATATCTAATAATTAACAGATTATTTTTGTTACCTTCAATTACACTCAAAATTTGAGGACGATCCTCGATTTGACACGACTCACGAGGGAGAGGGTGTGCATGAAACATCGGCTTCTAGGGTGTCATCGGAGGGGTGGAAAGATTGATTTCCTGGTAAATTAAATGTAAAATAAGCTGACATTCTAGTACAAATAGTACAATAATAACAATAATAAAAGTTAAATTTTGTTTGTAACAACTTTTTGCTTACCTGAGTCTGCTAGCATCGTCGACATTAAATTATTATACTCCGCAAACGAGGAAGGAAGTTTGTCGACTTGCTCCGTGTTTTCATCGGAAGACAAACACTCGGCTTCTTTTTCCTTCCTCATGGCCTGTTCCCAAGAATCTTTAAATAAAGAAATAAAACATTAAAGAAAGAAATACTTTGGTATTGCATTATTTGAAGTTCCAGTCATTTAACTTCTCTTTCGATTGCAATATTAAAAAGTTCTTACCAATATCATCGAAAATTATTCTACAGGCCATTCTCTGCCATTGTGGTTGCGGGTCCGTACAATTTTTCCGGCCAAGGACAGATTCTTTCCGAGTTGGAGGCCATAACAATGTGCACCCATCATGCACCCAAGTTTTTGGCACAGAATTCATTTTTGAAAAATATTTAATTTCTGATAATAATAATTGGTCTTCTCAACAGCCAAAAGCAGAATGAAAAATGACGAAGAAGAAAATATGTATATACCTATACACAAAAACACTCTAGTGTAAAGTGTTTTTGCCTATACATATGAGTAAACATATAAACAACAACAACGCCGCGCCCAACGCGACGCGACTAATGGTTTTGGGACTTTAAATAACTTATAAAACTAGCTACTTAATGTAAATGTAGTAAAATGACTTACCCTTATGAACTTAAAGTTTAAAACACTTAATTTTTGCACCGAACTTACTTAAATTATAGATTTTTAAAAATAAAATTTAAAGCGCGAGCGCGTCACCAACAACTCCGGTCCACCAAAGATAAAGAAGACTGACACTGAACTGATGAACAGAAATATTTGAGAAATCCGATATGTGAACGAGAGAGAGAGGGAGAGTTTACAGCAAATATGAGAGTGTGCGTGTGCGTCTGGGGTTTGAGTTTAGTTCAATCGCAGTTAAAATAATGTCTTCAGTTGTGGACTGGTAAAATTATCGATATTGTAAAACTAAGGTTCCTATGTGGTTAGTTGTCAACCAAAAAGTAACCAGTCTGGGTTAAAACATCGTAATTTAAAAACTTATTCCACACTTGTGTTTGGATTTAGTTGAATTTCAACCAAAAACTAATATTCTGGGTTAAAAAAACGTAATTGAAGTACTTATTACAAACTTTTTTGTCTGATTTGGGTTGATTTTCAACCAGAAACTAATACTTACCGTTAAGAAAGAAAAAAACAAAAAATACCAATAGTTTTCAGATTCAGATTATATTTAAAACAAAAATAATAAATATATAGCTATTCTGGATTGAAAACTCCGTAATTTAGGGGCCAGTTATAGGTATCATTGAAAAGCATAATTGGAAATGTTTGAATCGTTTTTTTTTAGTATGTTTTCTTTTAGCTAGAAAAGAAAATGATGCAAAAAACACGTTTTTAACTCAAAATTAACGAAAAAAAAACCATTAAAAAAAAGTTTAAAGTATAATTTTTCGAAACAATAACATTTTAAATATTTTTTTTTATGAAATTAGTTGCTTTTATTGATTCCTAATCATAAACTGAAAACCGGATGGTTCTATGTCTTATAGTTTTTGAGAAAATAGAAAATTACTTTTCTATGAGAAATTTATTTTTCAAGTACAGTTGCTTGAAATTTATGCTACGACATCCAATGTTTTTTAAATATACATTTACGTGGCCTCAAGATATATATTTAAAATTTTAAGAAATTAAAATGTAATTCATTACAAGAAATTCACATTACAGCATACCTCAATATATATTTCGACTGTTTTTACGCCATTATGCTGGGTACTACCCTACAAAAAATAAATTTCTCATAGAAAAGTAATTTTCAATTTTCTCAAAAACTATAAGACATAGAACCATCCGGTTTTCAGTTTTTGATTAGGAATCAATAAAAGCAACTAATTTCATAAAAAAATATTTAAAATGTTATTGTTTCGAAAAATCATACTTTAAACTTTTTTTTAATGGTTTTTTTTTCGTTAATTTTGAGTTAAAAACGTGTTTTTTCGAAAACTATACATAAATTACTTTTGATTTAAAAAGTGGCTAATAGAACAAAGTATTGGCTTTAAAAAAAGTATCAAACTTGATTGCAGGTTCTACCGTTATTTTTTAATCATTTTTTTCCAATTTTATACAATTTTCATTAAAACGCTCCTCCCGCTCAAACGGGGCAAGAAAGACCCCCCCTCCCATTGTAAAAAAAAGCTTGTTTTTGACCCCTCTTCCAAAAACCATTATCAAATTTCAGAGTCCCAGTTATTGTACTCTCCCAATTGAACAATTTTGTTTGACAAAAAAAGGTCGAAAAAACAATATTCTGGTTTAAAAATAGAGTAAACAAAGGACTTAGTTGAAACTATTGCCTGAATTCAGTTCATTTTAAATCAAAAATTAAATTCTGTTTGAAAAAAAAACAATGCTTACAAAAGTTGGTTGATTTTAAGCCTATAAATAACGCTTTGATGAAGAGTTTGTTTTTCTTTTGAAGAGTTATTTAATGACCTGTTTAAAAACTGTGTCTGAATTTGGTCGATTTATAACTAATAAAGGCAACAATAATAAAAGATAGCTATTTTGAAATTTATTCTTACGCTTGGTGTTATATCTGGTTTATTTCAAACTAATAAATAACAATCAGTGTTAAAAAAGTGGTATTCTAAAACTAATTTCAAATTGTCGCTAGAAATGAGAGGAAAAATCACTCTTATTAAATGTAGATTTATAATTGGTTGGCCTTAAACCAAATAAAAAAAAGGGAACAGTTAGGAAATAGTAAACAAAATTCTATAATTTAACCTTAAAGTTATAAAATGCAGATTCACTAACGGAAATTTAATTTAAGTTCTGATAGGGTGAAAACGTTACCCCAGGTAAACTTCAAAGTTAGAATGATGTAATAACTTTTCCCAGGTGAAACTAGAATTATAATTAAGCTTTATTTTAGACCATAAGTAAACTTAGAGTGTTGAAATAACTTAATTAACACCATATTACAACCAGAGATTTTGAAGGTTTATTTTGACCCACAGTAAAGTTATACCCGGCGGTTCAAATTGTTGCTTGGGAAACTTGGTAAAAATTTAATTTCGACTCAAACACCTTCTCAAAAATTTAAAATATTGGCTTGAAACTAATTTTATCTCACAGAAAATATTGTTTTTGAAATTCAGTAAATTTTTTATAAAAATCCAACAGTCAGTTTTTTAATGAAAAAAAAAATAAAATCTACAAAAAAAGAGTTCAAATGCTACTAAAATTGGTAAAAATTAGTTTTCGACTAAAAATTTCGTTAACAAAATCAAACTATTTCAGCATACGCAACGCATACGTTGGTAAGTTTTAGACTTTTAATAATAATTCAACTGTCAACTTTTTGAACAAAACACGGAAACCTACACACCTTCTAAGCAAGACTAATCGACAGACGAGATGAGAAGTTATCAATGTGGGTCGCATCCCAGCCTCTTTTTTTTCTTTTCTTTTTGACGATTTTTGGGCATCTCTGTGACGTCGTTGTGGCGAATTTTGCGAAAAGATCTTGGCCTACATGTAGTACCCGTGGCGTGGTGGTTAGTGTGTAGGGCTGTGACGCCAGAGGTCTTGAGCGCCACCTTATTTATTTATTTTTTATCTTGGCCTACATCCTTACAAGATTAAATGGACGCAAGAACTGAAGCCGCTTGACCACCAGAAGCGTCGTATGTTCGTGAATTGGGCTGAGCAACAACTTGAAAATGATTCGGATTTTCATCGAAAAATCATCTTCAGCAATGAGGCTCATTTTTGGCTTTATTTCGATTTATAAAAAGAAATAAGGCCAAAAAAATAATGGAAACAACGCCGAACATTTTAAAATTCAAAAGTTGGCAATATTTCGTTTGCAAACAGCTAGGTATGTAAGGGGGACATGCTGCCCCCCTACAACCCACCTACTTGATATCACTATAGGATTTGGGGTGGGTGCGAGTTTGGGTATATGCAAAGAACATGAATGCGTTGCGATTCTTTCATAACTGTGAGCCATATTTGCTTTTTTTTTGTTGGGAATTTCTTTGATTTTAGTGCTCAAATGCAAAAGTTCTTTGCATATACCCAAACTCGCACCCACCCCAAATCCTATAGTGATGCAAAGCAGGGGGCTTGCAGGGAGGCAGCATCCCCCCCTTACATACCTTACAAAAAAACTTTTTAGCAAAAGTAGCTATTCTATTGTCTAGAACCAACCATTTTTGCGTGTTTTGTATGTAAAAAAGTTAACTTTAAAAAAATTAATCTAGCATAGAGAAAAAACAAAAGATAATTTTACTTTATGTTTTTTCCTAATTCTGCAAAATTTTAAATCGAAACAATGCCAAATTGCTATTATTTCGTTTTTGAAAATGAAATAAGGCCAAATTTTCAAATTGGGTTTATTTCATTTGGCGTTATTTCACGTCACCAGTCTATGGTCTATGCCAACAAGCCAGCGACCCGATTGATGAACTTCGCAGTATCGGCCGATTTATGCTTGAAAACCGTCGAAAATTGGGTTCAGCGTCTGGACTTCTGCAAGCGTGCCCGTGTTGGCCATGCAAAAGAAATCGAGTTCCATACATAATGGCATCGAACGTACTTTTACAGGAATAAATAATTTCATTGATATCCAAAACTGTTTTTGTTTTTTTTTTCTAAACTTTTGTAGCGCTCTTATGAAAAACCCGATACAATAGTTGTCATTTAATTTAAAAATTGCACTATTGCACTGCTGATTCAGCGATTGATCTATTTTATCAGCTATAAGCCACTTTGTATTTTCTTACTTTTGTATAAAATTAAAAAACAATCTCGTTGGAACCGCATCCAGGTTAGAATTGTAAGCGATCCATTTTAATGCCCATTTTAGCATCATGTCCGATATAGATATCATGTTTGAGTCCTGCTCTATTTTTTATGTTGCGTTCCATTTTTCGAACAAATTGTTTCTTCTGCTGAAAATAGTGTCCAAAGTGTTTCTAGATTTATAAAAAATGTCTAAATCGGCTTATTTTTGGAAAGAGGTGTACTGGTGTCCAAATGACATTTAAGTGTCCCCAAATATAACCCTTGATCAAAGTTTCATCATTCTTAAGACCATTATATGATTTAAGTCTTTTGGTTTGAACTACTCTGTGGTAATTTCATAATACCATACATACATAATTCCTTGCTAATTTTCGAAGAAAAATGGCCCCAAAATTCGCACCAAACAGTGACTCCTTTTGGGTGTATCTGCTTTTCAATGTATGCGTGCGGGTTTTCTGTGCCCCAAATGCGACAATTTTTCTTGTTTACATATCCGCCAAGATCAAAATGAGCTTCATCTGAAAAGATGATTTTTTGGCAAAATCGGCATCTTCTCTAAGCGTTGTTCCCAGCGTTGTTCAAGCGTATACACAACCATATTCGTTCAGCGGAAGGATAAAACTAATTATCTGTCAAATCACACATGAGCTAAGTGTTACCATTCACGAAACAAGCACTAGTTAAAATAAAACTTTGGATGGCGGACCCATTATATTTGATAAACTTACAACATGTGTCCAAAAATGTATGGTATGGTACTTATAATCCTAGTGGTTTTTAAAGATCTATCGAAAATAAAAAAAAACCCTTAGTCCAACTAAAATTTCTTCCAGTTGGAAACATTTCAGAAACGTTTTTTGAAATGTTTCTTTGGTGTGGACTTTATGATAACATTATAGACTAAATTAAAAATGTTTGACAATGACACAAAACACGAAATGTGATTGAGCTGTTGAAACCAGTGTTGCCAAAAATAAAATAGCAAACAAATTACCCATTAGATGGGAAATATAATGAAAGACCCAAATTACCCAAAAACCATGTAAACGTCTAACTCTCTAGCTAAGTGTTCAATAAAATAACATAACATAAGATACATAATTAGTCAAGTTTTCTGTAGCCCCAATTATTTAAATTTAAAGCCATTCAAAACACATAATTATCACATTTTCCCGCTGGCACTATAAAACCACCTACAAATACAAATATTAACAAATTTTGCACCCTAATTAAAAAACAACAACTAGACATAAACCTACAAAATATTTCCCAGTTATGTGTCAATAATTCAAAACCATATTCAACCTAAATATTACATATACTTACTTGGCTAATAAATGACAAATCAAAAGCAAATTGCCCTATTTCTAAACCTACTCGAGTTCTAAGTTTTTATATATGTACATTTATTTCAAAAATAACAGTCATTTCAAAAATAATTCCCATTACATTATAAATGGTAAAACTTAATGAAAAATATTTATATAAAACAAAATTTATTTGATTCATCTAAATCTGCTTTTATTTTACAACAACAACAAAAAAAATAACTATGTAAATAGCTGGCATGTCCTGAAAATTCTACCAAAAATCTTTCAAAAACAGAATGTTTTACCGTTTTGCAACGCAACGAAACGCTTACCTGGAGGCATCATGAACCCGCATCCGCAACAAATTCACCAAAACCTTCCTTTCCGAACCCTTAGCTTAAAGTCTACCAACCAAAACGCTGTATATCGTGGCTTACACTTACACATTTTGTATACAACATCAGGTAACGGTAAGGGTGTTGTCGAGGATGTTTTTGGGGATTATGTTGGTTGGTAATGGTGAGCCCAACAAGTACACCCATGACACAAATTATTTTGTACTGTATTGCGTTTCGAGGTCCAAAACATTCATGTATGGTATACAATTCGACAGTGGCAGGTTCATACCTATAGAGTCGTATAGTCGAGTTTGAGTCCGAAATGTGACCCACCAGGCCATACCTACACATTCCGGCCGCCTCCGACGCGCGCTCTGTGCCGTATCGCAAGCTCCCTCGCACTCATATGCAATAGGTTGGCGTCCTTGGTGCCCGTTGCCGGTTGCTGGTTACCGGATTCTGGTTTTGGTTTATTGAAATGCATTAGGATTTCATGGCAACATCGCTGACGACGCGCCAGGCTATGTAATCGGCGACCGAGCGGAAAACAAACTGCTAAATCCTAATCAGGGAGGTAATTTTCGATGTCATTTGCTTGACCAGAATTTCAATACGATTTGCATCGTTGACATCGACAACAACGTCGACGAGGCCGATGACGCCGACGACGACTGCTACGATTACCGTTGTTGCCTAAGCCGGCCGCCATCGCCTATGCTGTCTGTCGCGTCGTACGTCGGGTCGGTCATCGGTCGTTTGCTACGAGATGAGGTCTTTCTCTCCTAAATAGGTTTCCATTTCCATGCCCGCGAAATGAGTATATTTGGATTTTACTATGATGGTTAAACTGGGTGTAATGCTGTTTGCGGGATGCTTGACACTCTGTTTTGGAATTTTCGAAATAAACAACAACAACGACGACGACGACTGGAAAAATAAAACAAGATCTGGCTTCATACAATGTTGACCAACCATGGTCGAAACAAACAAACAGACGAGGTAAATCGGTTGACCGATTATGGCTGATGGGACCGTCGACCGGAGTCTCTCAATGTTTTTGCTAGAAAACCAGCTGATTACTTCATCAAATCAAGTTTAAACAGTATATTCGAAAGTAAAGGTCATAATTAATGTCGATGAAAACAATAATGTTAAGTGATCCTGTAATTAACAGAAAGTATGTAAATTTGAACAAATCTTATTGTTCGACAAAAGAAGATTCATGGAAATCAATTGTCAGACTAATTTTTGTACTTACCAATAAGGCTTGGTATTACTTAATTTCGGAAAATTATCTCATACATTTAAGACAGTTTTCATTTCGCAGTTGGTATGATCTTCCAATCGAATGATTATTTGATGCAATGTATTTTTAACCCTGTTTGAGTTTTAATTTATTAATTTATTTAATCCGTTAATTATCTAACGTTAATATAAACTTATAGCTATTTACATAATTTTTAATTTTTAATTTTAAATTAACATAAAAATAAATAAATACTATAACATATTAAAAAAGCTTTCTTTAAATTGTTTACTTTTAACATTGTCATTAACAGATGAAATTAAATTATAAAATTTATTGAAGACTGAAATCAATTGATTTAAAGGGCTATTCATACCATAGTTAGTTCTGCTAAAGATCGGACATAAAGGTATCTGTCTTCTTATGCTAGTTTGACTATAGCTAAAATTTAGACGATTCAGAGCTGTTGCGGATATAATAGAACCATTAATTAATTTTAAAATAAAACAAAATTGGAGATATTGTCTATGTTGTGAAAGTGTAGGGAGGTTTATTAGCAAAAGTCTCTGAGAATAAGGAGGTGGTGTGAATATTTGGGAAAACGGAAGAAAACGAAGACAAAAACGCATAAATCTTTTTTGGATACTTTCAAGTCTGTCAATATGGACTGAATAGTATGGTGCCCATATAATACAGCCGTATTCAAGTATTGGCCTGACAAATGATACATAAAGAAGAAGAGCACCATCTTACTTTTATCAATTCACGATGGACTTTGTTTTGGATTTTTCTTTTTAACATTTCCATAGGTGGATTTCATAATGTTCAAACGAGTTTCAGAACTTTCTTCTAAGAGTTTTTTTTTAAGAGGGATATAACTTTGAAATTTAAAAAACGAATGATAATTTGATTTAAATTGAATTGAAGATAATTTGCTTGTATTATAATTTAACTATAATTTCTGATTTATGACCACCAAGGCTTGGTTCCGTATTGTTGAAACCACAGCTTCTGCACAACATGGTTGTTCAATTGATGTACGAAAAAGTCAGTTAAAATGGCTCCATATCGGTCAAAATTGACAGTATGGACCAATTGTTCAACTAATCAATAAATCACATCAAACATACAGTTTTTGGGGTTGTAATAATATTTCAACACGCACTTGTGTATTATCATCACTTTCAATACGGCAGGTCTGTTTATTGCTCAGGCGTCAGTCTATCAGTGTTACAATGCCAAACCAAATAATTTTACAGCTGACAAAATGGCCTGCAGTGAAATAAGTGTTGCCAACTTAAATTTGTTTTGATTAGATGAGGCTGAATCACAAGTTTGGTCCTAGGACACTTTGTACATTGTATCATTGGTTTTCATCATCGAAAACAACCATCGGAATTTTTTTTACAGGTCGTTTATAGCTATCATTAAAAATGTATGTCCTTGAAAAAATGTCCTGATTGAAATCCATCGACAAAATTTTACTGACAGAAATCTGTCATTGGAATTGTGTGAAATTGGAACACAAATCAGTGGAACGAGTCGTTTCACTTTTGAACATATGTCCGCCCGGAAAATATAAAAATACATTTTTACAGAAAAATAAATGCGCAATTACAATTTGTCTCAAAAAAAATTCTTTGTGTTATTTCCGATCGATCAGTATATAATTTTCATTTCTAATCAAAGGGAAACACCGTCAAATATCGATTTAAACATTTTTCCGGATCGATTTCAATGATAGCTATAACTGGCCCCTTAAGAGTCAATTCGTAAAATAAGTTTTTAGTATTTCGTAGTGCTGCCTAGGAAGGTCACTATGCAGTTTTTACTCAAGTCCCTAACGTCATAAAGGGCTCGATCCATATCTACGAATATCGCCATTTTTTATTATATACATACATATATTCGAAATTCGATGTTTTTTCGTAGAATGTTTGTTTCTGAAAGCAGGCTGATGGTTAATGGCTTGCGTTAGTTATGAATTGGATCAAAGTTTTTCAAGAATCTTTTAAGTGAATAACTTTTAATCTCGTTGATTTTAGTTTATTGTCTAAAAGGTTAAAGTCTTCTCATCTAGAAATGTAATAGCTTGCCATTTCTTTCGAGCTCGAGCTAATTTTTTTGGTCAAAGCCAGCTCCTTTATTTCGACAAAATACTTGATATCTGTTTGTCTCGAGTTCAAAATAGTTGGAGTACTTTTTTTTGCAGCATATTGCACATCAGCAATAAATTGTGATTTCAATTATCTGCATGCGGGGGACCTCATGTTTATAAAACTTTATCTCAACAACTTTACTGTCTTATTCACGGGCTTAAGATTACTTTCTTCTAATGTTTCCGCTTCAGTCAGTAATAAAACAACTTGGGTATTATCTGACGATAAATCGTAATTACTATCGACATTTACATGAGTTGTTTCGAAGCTTTTAGCTATACGAGTCTATAAAGTCTGGTATTCTCAGATAGCCAATATCTTTATGAACTACAAGAATGAAGTGAAGAAAATAGTTCGATTTTGAAAAAAATCGTTTTCTTATGACCAATACAAACAAATTAAGACGTAAACAAGAAATACTGAAACGAAAATCATTTAAAAGTTGACTCTCATTACACTGCTGCAAAAAAAAAAGGTTTTCGAAAGTTGTGAAAAAGTTATGATCAAAAAATAAAAATGCAAAAGTAAAAAATAAAGAAGTTTAGGCTTCAAGCCATTGAGATAGATCACCAACAGATTAACATGGCTTTTGGTCTGTTTTTTCAAAAGCGACAAAGTTTTATAAGAATTACTTTTGGGCAAATGAGTGGAGTTATTATAAAAGTGACGTATTATAAACGTTTTGTTATATGCAAAAGCCGTTTTTATAAAATTAGTACAAACAAAATTTTTAGAAAATGTAATGTAATTATAAGAAATTACAAACTGAAAAGAACCATGATATCTTCTCTTATCTTCTGTATGAATTTTAAAATACCACTCCTAGATTTTTTTTTAATTTATCAAAAAAGTAAAGATTTTGTTTTCCTTGAGATTTCAAAATTTGTAAAGATAACCATTTAAAATTTGCTGCCTTAGATAGCACCATTTTCCATGAGCCGTTTACTTCGATAACAATGTTAAAGATAGGAAATGTACATAAAAGTTAATTTTTGAAAAGAAATATGTTTTGTTTTATTTTCTTAACATAATCTTTTTATTGTTTTATAAAATAATGAATAAACAATTTTCTATTGAGTTTAAATCTTCATAAAAATTGCTTTTAATTTATTTTTCTATTTTGTCCTAAAAAATCCAATTAGTAAAATTATTTCTTTTACTACAAACATTTATTTAAAGCTTCTCGGATTTTCTTATTTTTTTTTAAATCAAAATGGCATTGGTCAATTTAGAGATAATAACTTTCTTTGAGGTTTGCAGTAAAAAATAAATTTCTAAAATTCGACATTTATTATTCTAGAATGCATCGCATTCTGTAACATTAACTCTATGTATTGTTTAACACTAACAAACGCAAACCTGAACTTATCTCATAATTTTTAGACAGGAATTTTTTGTGATGACATTTCTCGGCGTTTTAAGATCCCTTCAATCAAAGGTTTTTAGAGCAATGTCTTTGTGTGTGTGAGTGCGTACGCTGGTATGCCGTTTGTGTGTATAGGTTCGGGATAACATTTTTCGTTCCCCATAACCGGTAAAGATATGGACTTCAAATCAATTTTGTTTTACAGATAATAATATCCAAAGATGCAAAAGGACTTTCCAACAGAATTTAAGAAAAGTGAACATGTTGGCTGACCCGAAATATGTCACGAACAAATATCACTAGAGACTGCAATATAAGTTTATATTTTTAAAAATAGTATAATTTGGAAAAAAGAAACAGTTAACTGTACATACACAAACCAAAAAAAATGAAAAAAAATATATGTCACCTCAAACATTTTACGAACAAAAAATGAAATGAAAATTGTTTCTGACATCTGGTAAAATTTTGAAAAAGTCAAAGTAACGGTTTTTTACAAAAAAAATAAAAACAAACACTTCTTAATGTTGGTAAACATTTATTTTACATTACATTTATATCTTGGAAAAAATTAAAGATATAACCTTCAAATTAATTTTGTCTTATAAAAAATATTGTTTTTAACATTTAATAATCAGTTTCATCTTTATTAAAATTAATAATCTACAAAAAATACTAATTAAAAACTGGTACAAACCAAATATTTCGAGAATAGATAAAGATATTAGGGCAAAATGTTCAAGAATCTATTTTTAAGGGCTTACCAATTAACTAAGTGACTACAGAATTTGAAGCCTTTCTTTTCGTTTTGCTAATTCTCTTTTATTAAAAAACAGGCATCCGAACTTGTCTAAATAGTGTCAGTTCGTAAATATAAACAAAACAAACAAACTTAATCAGACCTATTAATTGGAATTCCCAACTGAAGACTGTACTATCCATCCACTGATAAGATTAATTGTGTCATATAGATTTAGAAAATTGCTAAAAGTTAAAGAAGACATTCCGTGACTTTAACTTTAACAAATTGTTAAGAGATAGTAGAATTTCAAAATCGGTTCAAAATAGATTATTTATCTTTTCAGCTTGGATAATTGCAAAAAATGGCTTTAAAATATTGCGACATTGATTTCAAAATTATTTTATTCTATGCAAAATAATTGTGTTGCCTCCTTTTGGCTAGTTTGTTAAAAATATCCATCTGTCAACTTTTTAAAAAACACGAAAACCTACAAAATCAACACAAAAGAATTAAGAAATGGTTAATAATTAAATAAATAATATTTTTTAAAGTTTTAGAAAAATCGGAAGACGGGCACGAATGGGAAGTTATCAGTGTGGGTTGGATCCCAGTCTCTTTTTGGAATTTCTTTTTTTTATATTTTTTTTAAAATTATTTTGATATTTGTTTTTAATGCTTCGGTATTTTTGAAAATCGGACAAATAATGTAAAAACTATTAAACCAGTTGCCTAAGAAATACGAAAATCGAAATAGACTTTTCGAAGTTATGGATTTCTTAAAAGCCTTTTCATTCAGTAAATCGTAGTTCGCTATTAATTATTTCCATTTCTATTTCAGTAGTAATAATTGTTAACGAATCTTTATTAAACAGTATTAAAAACATAAGCATTTGTTTACTCTTTTTTTGACTTACTTCTAAATAGATATATACCTTTTTATTAAGAATACAAAATATAACAATTTTTTCATAAGTATAATAAAAGTACTCAGTGGCGCCTTTAACACCCACATAAATCTAAGACTATTATTTTAAGGACGAATCATCAAAAACAACCTCTATCTACAACTTTATAATAATAAATTATATAGAGTCAAAAACGAATAAGAGGAAGACGAGGAAAAAGAGGAAAAAGAGGAAGAATAAGTTGTCAGCTTTGTACATACTTTGTCGAGACTATCACCATTCTAAAGAAAAAAAATCCCTCTGCCTCCTACACTGTGAGAACATCTTTAAAGACTTAAGAAGCCTTAAGGTGGTACTTACACCTTCTACGTTCTGGATTTTTGTGTTTTTGTTTTTGTTAGAGAAGTGTGTATGGGATATTTTTTAATATTTTTCGTCTCTTGGTTATGATTTTCTTGATTTTGCTTGTCCTTAATATCATCAAAAATAGAAGAGAAGGAGTTTTATGTAGAAAGGTACCTGCTATGTAGGTAGGTTGTGTGAACGATGTAGGTAGCTCTATAAGATGACTGCACATAGCAATGAAGGAGTATAGGGTAAAGTTTCTTATGCCATGCCATAGCAAGGGCATCGTTTTACTTTCCCATTCTCAAGTCTAAACTAAAGGTGTAATGAGGTTGCGGCATCAGCTGAATGTCGTTGTCGCCTTAAAGTTGTACCAACCCACATAGAAGAGGTTATGGTCTTGGTCTTTTCAAAAATAAGGAAAAAGAAGTAAACGCTAAGAAGTTGCTTGTTGGGTATTGCCAAATGCATATATATTTGGAGATGAAAAACAATAACACCCCATAGTACCGAGTTTCTTTAAAATTACTTTTACGTCGAAATCAGTCTTAATTAAGTTTACAGTTTTAAGATTTTCACAAATATGATTTAAATCTTAAATGTCAATCGAATGAAGAATGAAGTGTTTTCATAAAAATAATGTTGCCAATTTTTCTAATCAAACAAAAGGGCATTTGAAATGATAAAATGTCACCTATGTAAACATCACATAATATATTTTGCGTCTGTTTTCAAGTAATTTATGTATTTCCTAAAAGTTGACATCTAGTACTATTTGAATATTTTCAAATGTTCCAGACAAATTTCTGAACAGTAAACCTTGTAAACCTTTCTTGGAACATTTCAACTCTCCTAGAAAGAATGTTATAAAAAGCTTACACAGCAGTATTCTAAGATTGGTCTTATACATATGAGATAAAAAGCGATTTGAGAGGCAAAGCGCCTTGAATTCCATGATATTACGTTTTCTAAAACAGCATGGTAGTACCCGTGGCATGATGGTTAGTGCGTTGGACTGTCATGCGAGAGGTCTTGGGTTCGATCCCTGCCTGTGCCACCTTAATTAAAAAAAAAAAAAAAAAACGGGTACTGCCTCTTGCGAGGAATTGACAAATTCTCCAAGAGTAATGCTTGTCATGAAAAAGTGCTTTCTCAAATTAGCCGTTCGGATTCGGCATTAAACTGTAGGTCCCCTCCATCCCTGACAACAGTACTCGCACACAGGAATGGTTGAGAGTTGTAAGTCACTAGGCCCTGGTTCTCTACGGACTGTTGCGCCACCTAATTTATTTTATTTTTAAAACAGCATGGAATTTGCTTTGGAGACAAAATATTCAATGTGCTTTACAATCTTTCTTCTCCTTAACTCTTTAAAAACTTTGTCCTTTATTTGGCAGTCAAACATAATTTCAGAAAAGTTGCGACAAAAAGAAAAAAATGCACGACTGGGTCGCACGAACTTGCTCCTGTATGCAAATAGTCTGTTCAAAAATGTACCTATAAAAGATTTAAAAATATACCTGTAAAATAAGGTTGTCTTCAAAGACATAAATGCCATTTGATTTGTCAAAAAACTTGTGATTCATCCCAAGACACAACTCATCCTAGGACAACTCATCCCGAAAATGAAAAATACTTGTAAGCATACCTAACGAAAACAATAATTGTTTGTGTATTCAACTAGTTAAAAATATTTGAAATTCTTAAAAAAATAAAAAATTAAAATAATTAAAAATAAAATAAAATAATTTAAAAAAAATTTTAAGATTCAAAATTTTACCTGAAAAATAAGTTCGTCTTTAAAAATTGAAATGCCATTTTATAAATCAAAAAATCCTTGATTTTTCAAATTTTTTTTTTGAAAATCGTTATAGCGGTTTTTTTTTTAATTATTTTTTTATATATAAAATTTTTCAATTTTGTTCTTAAAATATTTTTGGTATGCAGTTGTTTAGTGATTGTAAATATACGCTCTATATTTAAATTTCGTAAAAAAATGTTGACCCGTTTTTAAGATATAGAATTTAAAAAAAAAAAGAATTCAATATTTTTTTAAAAATCCAAGCACTTTTGATAATCAAATATTGTTAAGGCAATATAAGGACTTATTCAGAAAAAAATTATTAAAATCAGTTCATAAGTTGATGAGAAAATTAAAAAACAAAATAACGGTTCTATGAGCGGTACCTTTCCTGAGCAATACAAAAATATGTTTTTCTTATTAAAAGAAGCTAAGTTAAAAAATAAAATTTTAAAGAAAATTTTAAAAAAATCTATCGGTTTGTTTTTGAGAAAATTCGAATTTTCGTTTTTTGACCAAAAAAATTGTATGGGGCCACTGTTAGTTTTGATCTTAAAAAAAAATGAAAAAAACGCCTAACGCGAATCTGCTCAAAACCTTAACTTCGAAGTTTGAACTCAATCGACCCAATGGTTTAGGCTGTAGGAGTGTGGACAGACAGACAAAACAGACCGGACGGAATCGCGGGACCCACTTTTTTCGACTTCTCTACCATCGTAATATCATGTTTGATTAAAATCTCGAGTTCGAAATTTTGGACGAATGCAAAACTTGCCATATAGTTCCTATATGTCGCAAGTAAAAACATTATTAACATTACCGACATTTAAACATAATTGGTTTTTCGTCCAGCACTGGGATGATTACGAAATATCGTTTTGTTAAAGATGGGGAAAATACAAAGTAAGACATTTATAAAAAACTGAAAAAGCAAAGGTCCAAGATGGCTTCCTTGGGACAATCCAAATGAAATTAAAAATGGTTTCGAGAGAACTTCATCAATGACAACGAAGCGGTGAAATGTATGCGTTAACTAAAAATGTCAGTTGAACGGCTCTTCAATTTTGGAGTTTTGGTATACACACCAATTTACAAATCGGACGGTAGGGAATATTTCCTACTTAGACCTTGATTTGTGAATTGGGTCTATGAATGATTTCTTCCATACTCGAAAAAGTTCGTAGTTTTCGAAAGAGCTCTTAAAATATAGAAAAACTGGTACAGCAAGAGAAGCAGCAAATAATTTAAGAACAAAAGGTGGAACTTCATCTGGACTTTCACAAATTGTTATCTTTAAAATTATATTCTATAAATAATTTTAGTATCTCACTTAATTTTCGTAATTTCTTACAAGTTATGAAATGACTTATGAATATTTAATCTCTAAAATTTTATAAAACCTTGAATGTAATGTCTTTACGTTTTTTAACAATTTGTTTTGGAGTTAATTTTAGCTCCGATTCTACCTATAATGTGCAAAAATACCATTTTTTAATATTATTTTTATATTTTTTAAATATATTCCAAAAGCTTAATGTTAGGTATAACCTTAAGACTATTAATTTGTAATAAGATTAAACATTGTTTTTATACCGTTTTGTGCTTTTCCGCAAAGAACCGTTTTAAAATAAATGCTTTCGAGTGTTTTGAGGTTAAAATGGCAGGTTTAAGTCTTAAAATTAATGAGAATGTAAAAAAAATCAAAGTACGGAAAATCGTAGCTTCGGAAAATTATCACGAATTTTATGGAAGAAAAACTATTTCACGAATTTACATAGCCTCAAAAAGCCTCATGGATTGATTAACAAGTTTTATGCGAAAAGTGACTAAAAAATATCCATTACAGTGAGATCTGGAACACTGTTGCATCTTACATTTGCTGGAGCCAAAAATCATGTCTATTAGTCCAGGAAGCGACCGTGCCAGAAATGGATAGAGCATGACGTGGCATATACAAAACATACAAAGCATATACATCCGCCAACTAGGCAATTGAGGTATCAAATGAAAGCTTAGACCAGCTGTTTTTGAAAAAAAATCAAAATTCATTAACTTTTTTCTTACCGAAATTTCAAATTTGTATCTCAAATTAAAGAAAGAAAGAAAGGGTGAGTTGATTAGTTTTAAAGTTTGCAACTTGCCAAATTTTTGCTAAAGTATCCTTTTTACAAACGATCCTTTTACAGACCAACGACGCTATTATTTATTTTTTTTAAGAATTGTTTTCTTGATATTCAAACTATAACCATTGACCTTGAAATGGTTGGCGTAATTAAAGCCTGATGATCATTTCACAACACCACCGTTTTTTTTTTTTATTGACACAATAAACATGGATTCCGATTTGGAACAGCTTTTCCTCAGCGATGAGGCATATTTCCCACACAACGCCTAAGACAGAGCTATATGGTCGAATGCTAACCGTTTTATTTTGACCTTCTATTGAAGATCATGACTTCGTTCCTACAAGAAGGTTCAAATACAAGCACTCACTACGACCAATTATGTCATTATTGCATAAAAAGTTTAATGGTGCCGGAATTTCAAATTTTGGTATCTACGAAGATCATGTGATTTGACCTTGTCAGATTTTTGTTTCCGGAGCTACGTAAAAGACTGTATTCGAGCTGTTATTTGATTTGGATATGCATTAAACACCAACATTCCAATGAGTGGGGGGTTTCAAGTTTTCGATAAGACAATACTTATAAAATTTCCAGGAGATCAGTTGACTTCTGCTTTGTAAATGTTTGACGTATTTTTTTTCGAACCTAAGCCGGTCCTCTATTCTTTCCAGTTTCTTTGAATTTAATTTTTTTTACAATTCTAAGCCCATTCTGCAAGTAGGTACTTTAAAATTTCAGGCCTGGCATTTCTATTATGTTATGTGTGTATACCCACGAGTCACCTTGATATTTATGTATGACCTCATTTAGCTTGTGGAACTGCTATCTGCACAAAGGTTAAAGTTCGAACCAAACATCTTTTTCGTCATCATCATTATCATCACCGTCATAATCGTCATCATGATCATCATCTTAAGGCCTCAGCGAAAATGGAATAATTCTTTAAGTGGATTTGCTTTAAATTATAACCTCCTCCCACCAAGCCACCGTCAGAGAACGACTTTCAACCTCTCACTGTGTAAATGTTTGTCTACCTTGTGTATCTTGAAAATGTATATGTAGCTGTGTGTGCCTCTCTATGATGATAAAATACTCGTTTATTTATATTCTATGTGAGTTTACATATCCTTGTTCAAACCAGGACATATTACAGGTACCTTATACCTGCCTTCGCTATACGTACAAGACAACACACACACATACACACAAAACATAAAGGAAACTGAATCCAACACAGGCTGGTTTCTTTCAGGAACATCATGAAAACAGGATAATTCACAGATTATTACATTATCACCTTGAACGAGTGTTCGTTGAATATGTTTAAACTTTAAAGAAGGCTTTATAGAAATATAAGCGAAGAATATATCGGACGACGACATGCCGGCGCGATGAGGCGGGCGCGGTTGGAATCTTGATGCTCGTGAATGGTAAGCTAAGCGATGAGCCCCTAAAGAGAGAGAGACAAGGACAAAAACTATGAGTGAGATGTGAAAGTGAAAGAACAAACTCATTCCTTCGAAAGCCTTTGCTCATTTCATTATGCCTCATTTTTACCTACCCCTATACCTATACGAATGGAGGAAAATGGTGCCAAAGGATTTAAGGGAAACATGACGACACGCCGCTGCTATCACATCCTCTCCTGTGTAGGTTCTTCTTAGCCCCACAGTACCTACCAATCACCACCCTCAAACCATGCCCAGCACAAGTTTGCGGTTAATGTTCGGCATACATGATGCATGTGTGTACTGCCAAAAAGGCATCCAATAAATTTCCGAATGAAATTTTCATAATATATTATCACTACCTTGAATCCAATATGTCTGTATAGAGTACACAAATACATACATACCTACATATTTAAAGTTCAATATAGATGTTTATAGGTATATTGTATACATATATTATGTTCATGGTGGCTTATTGTAAAAACAAATGCACTCGTGCAGAGGAGCACTTTGCTTCATTTCTATTGGCGTACCTATAGCAGCGCCACTGAATTCTGGGAGCTTTTAGGTCTGATCTGAATCCTGGGATTGACTTTATGTATAAGAATTTGTTTTATTTTATTTTTGTTTGATGAAAGGTTTTTTTTTACGATTTTTCGTAGAATAATTTTTGTTTTATTTCAACTGATAGATTGTTTGTTTTGGTTGTCAAATTTCGTGTCAGTTTGAAGTTTATAAACAAATTTCAGCCAAGCGTTAAACGAATAGGTAAACTGTTCTGGAGTAATATGAGTGGAAAGTTTATTTTTTAGTCAGTATTGTTTTTGAAAAAGTCAGAGATTTAATTTACAAACATTTATAACTAAAGAGTGATTTTTTAAAAGCTATAGGAAAGTTTTTCAAAAAAAAAACAAATAAAATTCAGAAAAATACATGAAATCTTTATTTGAGACGAAAGCACGGTCCATATAATTTAATGTTTGAAGATTATTTCATGCAAATGCTGAACTTGACTGCACCTCAAATGGTCCATCCGCTTAGTCCAATTTTGGCATACTCTTTCCAACATTTCGGCCGATATCTCACAAATAAAGGCTTCAATGTTGTCTTCCAATGCGTTAATTGAAGCGGGCTTGTCTGTATAGGCATGAGCTTTAGCATATCCCCACAAAAAATAGTCTAAGGCGTTAAATCGCACGATCTAGGCGGCCAATTGACCGGTTCCGAACGAACAAAAATAAAATCTTCACCGAACTCGCCTCTCAATAAGTCCATTGTTGCGCGTGCTGTGTGGCATGTGGCACCGTATCTTGTTGAAACCACATGTCATGCAAGTGAAGCTCTTGCATTTTGGGCAAAAAAAAGTTGGATATCATCTAACGGTAGCGCTCACCATTCACAGTTAAGTTACGATTCGCATCATCTTTGAAGAAGTACGGTCCAATGATGCCACCAGCCCATACACGGCACCAAACTGTGAATTTCCCTGGATGCATTGGTAGCTCCAAAATCGACAATTCTGCTTATTTACCCCATTGAGACAAAAATTAGCTTCGTCGCTGAACATAATTTTTCGTTAAAAAATGTTGGCCAACTTTCCAAGAGCCCATTCACCAAAAATTGTACGTTGCGCAGTAGGTCGTTCGGCTTCAATTCTTGCACCAGCTGTATTTTGAAAGGCATCATACCTCAATCCTTCCGCAAAATTTTCCACGTTGTCAAGTAACAGAGGCCCACTTACTGCGAATGGCGGCGACGAATCGATAATTGATGGTCATCATTAACACTGGCCGATACAGCTGCGATATTTTCTTCAGTTCGCACTCTACGTAAGTGTGTTGGTGGTTTAATGTCCAACAATGTAAATTTGGTGCGAAGACGTAAGACGATTCATGATTAAATTATAGACCAAATTGAAGATGTTTGACAGTGAAACAAAACACGAAACGTGCGTCAGCTGTTTAGACCAGTGTTGCCAAAAAGATAATAGCTAAAAAATCACCCTTTATTTTTGAGAACACAGCGAAACATAGGTAATGCATTTTTTTTGGAAAAATGTGCAGTTTATACATTATCAAAAAAAAAAATTAATTAGTCAGCGCAATCTAGAGGGTCTTTCAATAAGCACCGTAAAATTTTTAAAATAAAAAAAATACACTCTTGCGGATTCATCTTTAAAGTAGATATAAATATGTATTGGGAAATTTAGAGCTAGAAATTTAGTTAGAGATTATTTTAGAGTGCATGGAGAGATATTTAGGTTTAAAGTTCTTCAATATCAGACTGTTTTAAACCAATAAAATGGCAAATATGTCTTTCTTTCATAGTTATGTAAAAACTCTGTGAAATAATGTCCATCAGAATCAAATTACATAATTTCGATGACCATTTCACATTGAATCGAACTGGCAGAATTTTAAATATTATTCCAATTATCACGGACAGTGTCAATTTATTTTATATTTTCCACAGAACCTGCGTTTTGCGTTTCGTCGATTTACTGTAGATATAACAATTATGACGATGTCTTGTATGGTATTTACTAAAGTTCAGTAAAAGTTGTAATTTTGATTTTGAGTTGTGAAGAGGTTTTTAGGATCAAAGATTTAAGTTTCTGGACTTATAAAGCAAACCCCACTGAACAAAACAGGAATAAGTTCAAAAAAGCTTGAAAGACCTGTAACGGACATATTTGACGCATTAAATTTTTCCATGACCAGAAAATACGGCAAAAAATACTACCATGTAACAAAGGTGTAGTACAAATTTCTGGTCATTTGTAAAAAAAAGTGTGCAACACTACGTCATCGTCAGTTCCTATGCTCGTTTCTAATGACACTCCTTTTGTAAGCTCGATTGATAAAGCCAATTTACTTGCAGCACATGTTTGCTTTTAATTTGATGCTGCCAATGAGTGACATGACTCCTCCTGTACTTCAAAGCGTAAACGATTCTATGGGACGAATCTTCTTGTGCACTCGTACAGATGCTAGAGTACTAAAAGATCTTGACATTAAGAAATCCGCTGGCCCGGATATTATCCCCTCTGTTATTCTGAAAAGATGTTCTTTAACGCTTGCAAAACCACTGCGTAGGCTTTTCCGTCTATCCTATTCTGCAGGTCTCTTTCCGAATAGATAAAAACAGCATTTGTCCAACCTGTCCCTAAAAACGGCGAATTCTCCTCACCCTCTAATTATCGTCCAATTGCACTTACGTCCCTTCTTTGGTCATGAAGGTCATGGAAACGCTGATCGATTTTCAGCTAAAGAAATATCTTGAAGAACGAAAGCTTCTTAATGACCGGCAGTACGGTTTTGGCAGCAATAGATCCACTCGTGATTTCATGGTTTATCTCAACGCACAGTGCAACAAATTTGTTCATCCTTTTGGAGAAGTCATATTATTGCACTTGATATTTCAAAGACATTTGATAGAGTCTTGCATCAAGCTCTCTTATCGAAAATGCGTGAATTTGGTGTTGGCTAATTCCTTCTTCGTTGGGTTAGTAATTTTCTTTTAGACCGCTCAATTCAAGTAGTATTGGACGGGTTCAAATCTGATACGTACAATATAAACGCTGGTGTGCCTCAGGGCTCCGTTTTGTCTCCGATACTCTTTCTTATTTTTATAAATGATCTTTTGTCTGAAACTTCTAACCCACTAAATTGGTTCGCTGATGACAGTACCCTCAGCTTTTTATATTCATTTTTAGATTGTCATCCTTGTTCTTCAGATGTAGACTACCAACGGCAGCTTATTAAATTCCGATCTTGGGGAATAAAAAACCGTGTAGAATTTAATGCTTCAAAAAATCAATGCTGTCTACTGTTGCAAAAGCGTTACCCTCCCCCAATGCCACTATCCATGGGTGGCACTTGTAACAGCTTTCAGTTCTAGGTATGTGCATCACAAACCACTTGTTGTGGAGTGATCACATATTTAACATCGTCAAAAATGCTGCTAAGTGTTTAGGTTTTCTCCAAGGATGCAAGAAGTGTTTTACTCCTTCTGATCTGTCTAAAATCTACAAAAGCTTTTATTCGTCCAAAACACGAATTCAACAAATTCTCATAATGTACTTGAGTCTTTTCGATAGAATTGAAAAGAGAGCTTTATAAATGATAGGAGATTGTTCTCTTACTGTGACATATAATTCTCTTGAACACCGCCGTAAGGTCTCATGTCTACCACTGTTTTATCGATATTTTCACCAACAATGCTTTAGTGAAATAGCCAGTTGCATTCCTCCCCTCAAACAATTCAACTGTAATACCCGTACTTCTAGAAACGCTCTTCAGTTAAGTATAGGGATTCTTTCTTTAGCCGCACTTCATGAATGTGGAACGCTTTACCTGGCTCAATATTATATATTGAGATAGTGAAAATTCTTAATTTTTCACCTTTAATTACAAGTGAATAAAATCAGTAAATATGTAAGTAAGCTGTCCGTCATGGTTCTAAAATGTTCTGAAAATATTTGCTTGCATATTAATTGTATATTTAATTAATTTAAGTTAAATTAAACCTCAAAAAGAAAGTTATCACTTTCGAAACTTTGTTGATTTGGTTAACAAAGCAAACAAAAACAAGGACCTGCAACACACACTGGACTAAATTTATTCATAATAAAAGGTCCTTAAACACGAATTATTATTTATGAAATAACTTTTTGTGCTTATATGTAAGTTCTACTTTTCAAACCTTTATGTCAAAGAGAAATAATATAACCCTTACACTTAAGACTCGACAATTGATATACCATCATATATACGGAATAAATTAATCTGATTTTTAAAAGCAGGAAGCTGATTTCAGCTATAATTTTTCCGAATCCAAAACGTTTAAGCTAAAAATAATATTTTGTACAAAAGTAACAGCACGAAATATGTTTTCTTCAATATTTGTATTTCCAATGATTAGAAAAACTCGAGATCCTAGAATTCCTGTACATTGCACATTATATTATAATTCTAGTGAAATCTTCTCTCAACAACTATACAAACTTGCAATGCAAAGATATTTTGTAAATGTATACCTATTTTGTATATGTATAAGAAAAATTGATGCATCGATTACTACCTAATTTGAAGTTTTAAGAGCTTTTATTAAATCCTTATATGGACATTAAAATGGACACACTAAACAAAGTTTTAAGAATGGAAATATTTATTAAGCGAAATGGAAAAACAATCTGAAATTTGTACATCAGTTTCTTTGTATTGTTGTTTTGTTCTAAAATTAAACAAAACAAAATAATAATAATACCATATGCATTTTTTTCAGTAGCAATTGAAAAAACAGGAACATATTTCGTGGACATTAAAATAGAAACAATAATTTCAGAAATTTGAAAAAATAGTTTAATATGTATTTCGTTGCTTGACCTCTACCTTTAATAACAGCTTGACATCTGTTGGGCATTGAGTGAACTAAACGGCGGCATTTGTCAATTGAAATTCGGGACCACTCATGTTGAATTATCCTCCACAATTCGGCTTTGTTTTTGATGTAATGTTTCAAAATCGTCCTCTTTAAATCACCTCACAAATGCTCTATTGGATTTAAATCAGGCGATCGGGATGGCCACTCCATAACATTGATTTTTTTATCCTTGAAGTAGGTAGTTTCTCGCATATTTGGATGAATGCTTGGGATCTTTATCTACTGTATCTACTGATCTACTGTATAGAACCCATCTTAGAGGCATATTCTCTTCAGCATAAGGCAGCATCGTGTTCTTCGTGATATTTACTTACATTATCTGATCCATTTTGCCTTCTTTCAGATGAATTGGGCCTACGCTGCTCCGCGCCATAGCAAGGAAAACAACCCCAAAGTAGTATACTACCACCTCCATGGTTAACCGTCTTCTGGGTGTATTGTGGACTGATTTCTTTCAAAGGTGGCCTTCTCACGGTTCGTCTTCCATCATTTCCGAATAAGTTCTACTTTTTTAATCCTTCTTGGCCAGTCTAATCAACAATTGTTTTTATTTTACTTTACTTTAAGAAAATGCAACTGTTGCTATTTTAATGCCCATATCTGTGTGTTCAATTTAACTTCATCTCTCTACTCCAGCTACATTCACATTCAATATGAAAATAAGGAGCTATTCTCAACATACATAGGTACTACGTTAAAAGTTTTAAAAATCACTTCACTTTCGCCTGGAAAACTGGTTCCCGTAAAAAATATCAACTCAAGTACCTTCATTTCGTCAGCACTAACTGATATCATTTTAAGTGACTTCATATTGTCAGTTACTGACATTTTTATGTTTACCAACCCCCCGCAAATGCTAAAGTATTATAAACCCGTAATCGACACGAATGAAAAAATCCACACATCTCTATAAAAACAGCTGAAGAAAAAAATATGTACATAAATAAATGAGCACACACCAATTAAAAACGTTCACGAAGAACAAAACACCAAAAGAAAGAAAACACAACCAAAACAAAAAAGAAAAAAGAAACACACACAAAACTGCATAAAAAGTCATAAATTAATGCATTGTGCACACATGCACTCAATTATGCCACTCAAAAGGATACAAACATTGAGAGAGGGACGTATTTCTATACTACGTAACGTACCCGACCCGCTATACAATCTGCCACAACTGTCTCACATTCACATTGCAATTCACCGGGGCATTAAAAACACTCTGTACACATGCAAACGAAAAAAAAGGAAGGAAAAAGACGTTAAGAGTGAAGCTCCATGGATGGTTGCAAAAAGAGATTATACATAGCCACAAGGACTTTGGCTTTTGTGGGTGAGAGAGATATCGTCCTTTTTTTAACCCAGTTCCCCGGTTCTCAGTTCTCGGTCCTCGGCACGGTTATATTTATCAAATAGAAGTTTTCATAATTATCTAGGCACATGTTGGTTCTATAAACGCGACTCGGCATACCGAATGTCCTGTCCACCAGATTAAAAAAGGAAATAATGTAAAAGAAAACACCTTTCCCGCAAGGACATTGAATAACATTATTCCATAAGACTTGAATAAAACATTTAATGTCATACATAGAAGGTACATATAAGTAAAGGTTTATGGCAGAGGAATGGGGCAAAAATCGTTTAAATATGACTGGCATCCTTGAAAAGATATGTTTACAGATTCGTTTATGGGGGTGGCACTTTGACAGTGGCAGGAGCATTGGAGATAAGTAGCGAAGACCAGGGCACCACAACTTCAACCTTAAAAAAGAAGACAAAAAAAACAAACATATCATTGCAGAACAAGAGAGTCCTTTCAATAGCAAGGATATTAAGTGCAACACACATCCAGGAGTCAGTATAGATAGATATGGCAGTCGTGTTACCTCATGAGAGGTAACTCGCCAACGGACATCCTTTTTCTCATTTCCTCCCTGTCCTATGTCTTGGTATGAGTGTGTATATTTCTCAATATATTATGAAAAGTTTGAATGTTGTCTATCGAGCTGCAGTGGAGTCGAGTCGAGTCGAGTGAAGTAGACCCGATTCTGTCGCTCGTCCTCTTGTCCATCGATCTCGACAGTCGAACCAGCCAACCAACCAAACCAACTGAACTGACCATCTAGTCTTTGCAAGCTTTTGGTCTGTCTGCATGGTTAATACGATGAGCATGACATAATGGCATTGACAAAATGATAAGTAATTCACCGCCAACACGACCCCTGGACGTATGTTCTCTTAACCATTTTATATTTCCAGACAGAGAGTAGAAAGCGAATGAGTCCTTTTAATCAGTAGTAACTACATTGCATCCAGATCCACATACAGTTCCTTGCACAAGGCAAAACGGCAGATACGATGATGTGACACACAGCTAGGGCTATATAGTATTGGGACATAAGACAGAAGAATATACACACAAACATAGAAGGGGCCATCAGCCAAAGACCATATGTTACGAGTATAGCGACGACGACGAGGTTGACAAAAGTTTATGAGGTTATGTGACCATTTTATGTTATGTAAAATGTCCTTTTTACTTCTTCTTCTCTGTCTGTTTGAGCGTGTGTGTCCGTGCGACGGAGTGTTTACCGGTGTCTTCTTGTACTTAAGCATGGGGTAAGGTGATAAGACTAGTGGCCGCTAGTGATTCAGGATTAGATTGAAGGGGTTTTTGCATTTTATTATATTGGTATACCCCGGTCTGCGACAAAGAAGTACTCGTACTAGAACTTTATGGATAACTTTTTGTTTGTACGACAAATGGCAGATGTTATAATTGATGTTTAATGACCATTAAGGGACTAAAGGAGAGTATATTCCATTAGTCCATGTTTGCTTGAAAATCTATATCTAAATAATTTTGAGTTAAAATTTTAAGAATTCTTACAGACGAGCTAAGGGACTTAAAAACTCAAGGCAAGGGTGTGTTGATGAAATTATTAAAGTCCCAGATTGACCTTAATGGACAAGAAAAATTCTTAAGTCGTTTAACATCAACTTTCTAAAATGAAAAGAAAATCCTCAATATTTTAATGGTACTTAAATTTAAAAAAAGAGGCTAGGATGCGGCCCACGCTGATAACTTCCGATCCCATCCTGTCGATTTGTCTTCCTCAAAAGTTTTGTAGGTTTTCGCGTTTTGTTAAAAAAGGTGTCAGTTGAATTATTTAAAAAAAAAAATACCAACAATATTTTAGTTTTTTTTTTGTTGATTTTTAGTCGAAAACCAATTTTTATCAACTTTCTTAAAAGTTTTTATTTCTTATATATAAACAAATACAAATTGGAAAAATGAAACTAATTTGAAGTTAATTATCTTCTATTGTTCACGAGCTATCGAGAACCGAACATCAATTTTTACCAATTTTGCGTGAAAAAGAGACTGTTGGATTTTTATATAAAATTTACTGAATGTCGAAACCAATATTTTCTGTGAGATAAGATAAGTTTGAAGCCAATTTATTTAATTTTTGGAAAGATATTTGAGTCGAAAATCAATTTTTACCAACTTTTAGTAATGTTTTTTTTAAGGTTTTTAATTTTTGTAAAAAAAAACTGTCTGTTCGATTTTTCTCACAATTTAACCGAATGTTAAAAACAATATTTTTTATAAAATAAAATTAATTTGAAGTCAATATCTCAAATATTTGAAAAGATATTTGAGTCGAAAATCAATTGTTACGAACTTTTAGTAATGCTTTTTTTAGGATTTTATTTTTTGTAAGAAAACTGTCAATTCGATTTTTCTCGAAATTGTACCAGATGTCAAAAACGTTATTTTTCGTTGCACAAAATTATTTTGGAGATAAAATCATTTCTTGTTCATAAAATACTCGAGGTGACAATTTTTTTTTCAGTTTTTTTGATTTAAGCCTAGTACGCTGCTGATGCGAAAGGAAATTTCCCATACAAAAATGACATGACGAAATCATAAACGAAAAATTCCGCTGTGCTTTTCGTTTTTCAGTACCCTGCTGGACGATGAAAAGTGATATTTTAGTGGATAGCTGTACTAGATTTCTTAGTACAATTCTCCACTCTTTTCGTTCTCAATTTAATTGCCCGGCATATTAATTGCTTGCGAAATTTTGACGTTTAATTTTTTTTTTGAAAAAAATTGTTTAAAAATAAATAAATTGGGTGGCGCAACAGTTCGTTTGAGAACTAGGGCCTAGTGACTTACAAAACAAAAAAAATGTTTACAAATTAAAATTGAAAAAAAATTGTTTACAATCACGAGATTGTCGGTGTCGATTTCGATTTATTTTTGATTTAAAATTTAAAATAAAATGGATTTTTCTAATGTGTTCCAACATTGCATTTCTGAATCGGAAACTCAGGATGTTATTGGTGATGTGTAAGAAGTGATGAAGACAAGCAGTGAACTTCAACTTCCAAACAGAACTCTCCACAAATATTTTTCCGCTGTGGTTTTCGTTTTCATTTCGCTCTGCACTTGGAGACCGCCGAAAAAATTCGTTTCACTTCAGCTGCGTACTAGGCTTTATAAAAAACCGTTAATTGGATTTTTTCCAAAAATATATTTGTTTGATATCACGTTAAAATATAAGATATACAATTTGAGTCAATTCTCTAGCGTTATTGGTTCGTGAGATATTTAGGGTAAACCAAAATGTTCACCTTTTTTTTTTAAACTGCTATGATGGTAAAAAAACCACTCACACAATTTTTTGAGAGTCCTTTCTGCATCTTTCTGCATTGTTATCTGTATAACAACATTTATTTGAAGTCGATATCTAGATAGTTATACGCTACGTTCAAGAGACTAATGCCTGTGTAGTTGGCGTAGTTCAAATTGTTTTCATTCTTAAGAATTGGTTAAACTATGCTGAGCTTCCCGGCATGCTTTCTTCCGACCATATTTTGCAGATGAGTTGGTGTATACTCCCTAACAATTCATCACTTGCTACAGCGAATAATTCGGCAGCTATGCCAGTACCTTCCGTAGCTTTGTTGGACTTCAAATGAGATATAAATATCTTCACTTCGTCGATGTCGGATTGGAATTCGATTCGTCATCGCCGTTTGGAGAAGCAGTCTTTCCATAATCTCCGCAAAGACTACTGTTCTACTATGATGTTCCTCTAATCATTTTTACAGGCTTCGGTTTGTGGCTAGTGAATTTGGGTGTATTTTTTATCTTTTGGTAAAATATTTCTCCTCGGTTGCGCGCTTTTCATGCTCTCTTTTTTTTCCTACTGAGAAGCCGGTGATACTCTCTCTTCATTTGCTCGTAGAGCAGCTCTGGTCCTTCTGTTTAACGCCGCTTTGGTCGGCCTGTTCTTTAGTTGCGTGCGCTTGCCGGCACTCGTGGGCAAACTTTAGAGTCAGCAATTTTGTCAATTTTGCCACTGGTTTTCAATGCTAGATGCAACACTGGACTTCTTAAGAGGTTGTAAGAGACTTGATCAGAAAAGGATAAGGCCTTCTTTTTCTATTGTAGATGTCCAACGTTGAATCTTCTTCCCACAGTAATTCCTTGCTAACTTCCCATAGGAAGTTATTGTAATGGGTCCGATTTGTCAAATTGAAAATTTTGACATTTCTCGACGTTTGAAGGTCCCTAGAGTCGAAATAAACGATTTGTAATAAGATGTCTGTGCGTGCGTATGTCCGTACGTCCGTACGTCCTTACGTTCGCGACGTTTTTTTCGTTGTCCAAAGCTCAAGAACCAGAAGAGATATCGACTTCAAATAAATTTTGTTATACAGAAAATAAGGCAGAAAGATGCAGAAAGGGCTCTCAAGAAAATTGCGTGGGTGATTTTTTTTACCATAACAGTTTAAAAAAAAGGTGAACATTTTTTAACATCTGGTAAAATTTTGAGAAAAATCAAAATGACAGTGTTTTTATAAAAAATAAAAACCTAAAAAAAACATTACTTAAAGTTGGTAAAAATTGAATATCGACTCAAATATCTTTTCAAAAATTTGAGATTATGGCTTTCAATTAATTTTAACTCATAAGAAATATTGTTTTCAACATTCTGAAAAATTTTGAGAATTATCGAGTGGACAGTTTTTTTTTACAAAAAATAAAACAATACTAAAACTTGGTAAAAATTTACTTACGACTCAAAAAGCTTTTAAAAATTAAAAATATTATCTTCAAACTCTTTTTATTTCACATATTTTAGTTTTCGATATTCAGTAGTTTGTTTTTATTGTAAGAATAATTCAACTAACAACTTTTTTAACCGAACACGAAAACCTACAAACTTTTAAGCAAGACAAATAGGCAGACGGGCTGGGAAGTTATTAGTGTGGGTCGCATCCCAGCCTCTTTTTTTTTTTAATTGCATCGGGATAAACTCAGCCGTAACTTGGCTACAACGAGTCAGTGGTCTAAGTCAATGTTGGCCTCTCGGAATGTTCTGACATCCTTTATACTGGAGACAACTGGTTGATTTGGTTGTCAGTTTAATGTAGACCAGGAGATTTTCATGTCCCCTTTTGGTCATGAAGATGTGTGAACTGCGAACTAGCTACGAGAACATCCCAAATGTTCTATTGGTAGATATGTGTACCCAAAATTACACAAGCTCCACAAGTTATTCTCAAATCTCACCTCTGTCTACCAACACCTACTCTAACCTACCCGCGTTGAAAATCGGTTCCCTAGTACCTCAATTGGAGATTTTGTTTCAATTCTAGTGGAAGGTTGTTAAAGCAAGCAAACGAGAGAGGAGGAGAGGTGTTTAAACTAAGGCACCTGCTTAGTAAATACCTTGTTGGGCATCTACGACGCGACGTATTTGGAATATTGAAGGAGCGGTTTATCCGGCTTTCCATCCTTGGAGTTTTACTAATGATCTGACCCACCAAGTTTGTGTTTGTACCGTCGTCGTCGGTGTGATTTCCCGACCACGTAAAATTATTTATTTGCGAAGCACCAAGAAAAACCCGCACAGGTAGATAAAATATACACCACCGAACGGTGGGTCACATGGCATGAATTTTCATTATTGTTCACTCTTAATCAGCTCATCCCGCGTGGTAAGTCTTTTTTCAATGACTGATTCTTAAACTTTTCTCTCAGTGTAAAAAAATGATGATATCTAGGCTAATATAATTCTTTTTTTAACAGATTTATGCTTACATTTAATTTATACGACGATTTTGAATAAATACTTATATTTTTTGTAAAAATAATAATTTACACATCTCTTAAATTTTTAAGCCACCTCTCCCACTCCATTCCATTTTGTCTATATTACATCAGGACTATTTCAACAAGGACACTTGACGCCTAAGAAAAGTGAACAAAAAAATTCAAATCGATTTGTTTTATTTTATTCGCTCTTTATCTTGGAAAAACAAAAATAGAAAAAACAAATTTTAAAACATTTTTTGAAATCTCGTATCGTGACCTCAGTCACTTAAAGGCAAACGGGAATCTTCCCTTAATGTAGTAGAAAATGTCTATTAAAGCGGTACCCACCGGCAATTCAGTGATGGTGGTGCCGGTCTAGGTAAGGTAAGTAGACCAAAGTACACATTTTATCCCTCTGAAGTGATGTCAGAGAGGAGAATACCTTCCCTATACCAAAAATAAGATGTGAAGTCAGAGGTGAAATTGGCCAAGAACCAAACGAAAAAAGATTTCGTAATTTTTTTGTTTTGTGTTCTTTCATCCATTGATGAAAGAATCTGAAGCAGTGTAGGCTTCGACGAGCTGGAGATATGGTCGAATGAATCATCAATTTTTGCTTCTTCATAATCATCATCACTCTCCTAGCTGGCGCTGATGCTGATGGCATACAACTCGGGAACTGGTGGAGCCTTGAGCCATACACAATAACAATAAGTGATTTAAATGGGGGAGAGCGAGTGGAAGAGGCTTTCAAAAAATATGAATGTCCAAAAAATAAAAAATACAAAAGAAAAAAAAGAATTTCTTAAGTGGTTCTTAGAATTGAATTTTTTAAGTCCATACACCACCATATACCTACCTACCTACCCCTGGTGTTTTACATAAAAATGTTGTAAAGAATGGATTCTTTTCTTTGGAACTGCGGTGATGGGAAAAGGCTGAAGTGAATGGTGATGGTTTTCTTTTTCAGTTTTAAGAAAAGAAATCGAAATGTTTTTTCTGTCCTTTCTGTGTATTAAGTTTGAAAAAAAGTAGGAGGCTTATGACACAGAAATTAAGGGTCTCCCCAGGCCCGGATGTCTAGAAATTTGATTCAAGGGTCATCGTGTGGTTATTTTCTTTTGATTTTTTATTTGGATGGTCAAAGCTATTGATAAGAACTTTTGAAGAGGAGCATTCCCCCAGATAGAAATGGTCCAATATCTATATATTGAAAAACAAGCTAAATATATATTTTTCAATGTGGTATTTTTAAACAAAGAATTGGTTTTTATTTGATGTTATAGGCAATCGATATACAGAATGGGAAAAATTGCATCAAAAAATATATTTATTCACCCTCTTTTATAGCCTCTTTGATCCAGGCTTGCAAATCCTACGCAAAATTTAAGCTTTATTAAGAGTGACAAACTTTTAAATGATAAACATTTGTTGTTATTGTTTTTGTTGTTGTTTTGTCCAGAGGGAAATAAATGTTTTATGCGTTTATTTTTCTTATGCGATGGAACAAGCATTTTACGACCAATACACTTGATTTCGTTCTTCAATTTTTATTTCTTTTAGGATAATATAAGTATTAGTAAGGTCGCTATAGGTATAATTGAAGATAAGGAACAAAAATGCTGTCCTTCCCCAAGTATAGGTAGGTAGTACTTCTACAGAGTTAACTAATTGGGTTTGTAAACTTTTTTGGTATAGGGATTCTAAGAAATAATAACTCAAAGCTGTTGACAGGTTTTTTTATTTTTTTCTTTCTTAATATATTATTATTTTATTTCCGTCCGGGCTGTAATAAATAAATTTAGTTTCATTTCCTGTATTTAGGTAGAATTGCATCAATTAAAGAATTGTATAGAAGTTTTGTTGAACGAATTCGGTTTATTTTTATAATTTGAAATCGGATACGTTGTCCATTTATGTCATACGAATAAATCACAACAGGAAGAGTTAGTAATGATCTGAGTATTTCAAAGGATGACTCAATTTTAATAAAATATCCAAATGCAGCTCATACGAAATTCTTAATAACGATAAATAAATTAAAAGAAAATAAACTATTTATTAGAATAATATTTATTAATAACTCTAAACTAACACGTTTCGGAAACAAGTTTCATCTACGGACTTTTATTATCTTACTGAAATATATGTACATCTTTCTGTTGGTAAAATGCATACCTTTACAATATTTGTGATATAAGAAAACACAGTTTTTGGTTGTTTTGACACCCTTTTGATTTGCCTGAAAACTAATATCTTAATATATAAAAACCCAGTGTCCTGATATTTGTATCCAATTGTTGATTGCTGTTATTGTTATAAGTTTCATATGTCTCGAACAGATATCGCCTTCAATCAGTTTTTAAACAGAAAACTATATATGACTGTTCTACTAGGATATTTCATAGAGGGCGCCATGTTTTAATTCAATATTTTTTTCTCTCTACGTTTTTATTGTGTTTTGTGATCAATGCATTAGTAACCTCCCTTTCCGTATCATTTTTATTTCATTTTGAATGATTTGTTAATTTATTTATATTAAATTTTGTCATTATTTTAAATCCTTCATAGATCATTAAGCCACATCAACATGTGACCGGGTCTGTTAGTGTGATGTTATTATTATAATCATTATTATTATTATTCCTTTTTTCTCCTTAATGGGTACTTAAAACACATTTTCGAGGCCTTAGCCCAAAGAAAATATGTATTTTCCTAATGGTCGGTTAATCTATGTTAAGGAAGTTTCTGGTTATATGACATTTATCGATTATTAAAGCCTTCTGCACAGCATCTATTATGTTTTGTCTTAGTCCTAGAGTTCTTATGTCCTCTTTCAGTTGTTTGTCGATTATGCCTTCCGCGCTGATGATGACTGGGGTGATCTTTACTTCCCTTAGATTCCAGCTTTGCTTGGCTTCTACTGCCAGCTCGGCGTACCTTTTACGTTTCTCTTTGTACGTACGCCTTATGCTTCTGCTTGCAGGAATAGCGACGTCAATGAAGACACCCTTATACGCTCTTTCTTATCGATGAATGTTTGGTGCGATCGTAGTAGATTTTGACGTTGTCGTCCTCTACCACTGGTGAAGGGTCATACGCGTAGTATGGTATACGTTGGGGTTCCATGTCTTTCGAGAAGCTTCTTATGAAGGATTTTGGCGACGTTATTGTGTCACCTCGTGTACTCAGTTTGAGCTAGGCACGTACAGCCTGATAAGATATGATCTATCGTTTCAGGTTGGCTGCTGCATCTGCGGCATGTATCATCCCCTACATTTGGACCCTTCATGACATGCTTCTTCTAGTTCTTGGTAGGGATCACTCGGTCTTGGATAGTTATCATAAACGCGTCAGTTTCAGTATACAGTTCACCCTTCAATAATTATCTGTGTGACATTAACTTTGTCAACATTATCGCTATTAACTGCTCCGTAGTACCGGCCGTGTATCGGTTTGATTGCCCACATGCGTTTCTTGTCTATCTCGTTTATCACTTTTACGAGTCCTGACCTTGCAGCTTTTAGGTTGAAATAACTGCGAAGCGACTGGATTTGGTTGTCATGTAACACCTGCAGGTCCATGAGACCTCATCCCCCCTCCCTCCTAGATGTTATCATTCTCTCGCAGCACGACTTCGGATGATGCAGTTATAAGATGTGAGCATGGTCCTGATCTTTCTTTGCATCGCTTGGAGTTCAGTGTTGCCTAACTCCTATTGTTATATTAGATTTACGTCCTATAGTGTAATATAAAGAAGGTTATGTATTATCAGTTTTATTCTTTAAACATCAACATTACCATCATCATCGACTTAACTTTTGTTATAATAATATTGCATCGAACATTAATCTTTAATTAATGATGCCATGATGGCAGCTTGGGATTTGTAAGGAAAATTAGTTCGTGCCGATGATATACTTAGAAAAGCAAAAAGGTTGGATTCCGTGATTCTTTGTTTCGAATAAAAGTCTGAAGTTTTTAAGATTTCCCTAGAAATATTTCCCTCGTTTGAAAATTCGTATCGTGAATGGTGTTCGGAATTCCCCTCGGAATTTATTGCGATCGCGGACAATGTTACTATGGGAATTTCGATGTCATTTCTGCTTTGGGGTTTTCTGGCAAATAGAAAGCATCTCCTGCGCTTAGCTTTTAAAATAATCCCATTCACTACCACCCGTGGCATGATGGTTAGTGCGTTGGACTGTCATGCGAGAGGTCTTGGGTTTGATCCCTGCCTATGCCACCTGAAGTTTTTTTTTCACGGGTACTGCCTCTTGCGAGGAATTGACAATTTCTCCAAGAGTAATTCTTGTCATAAAAAGATCTTTCTCAAATTTGCCGTTCGGATTCGGCTTAAAACTGTAGGTTCCTTCCATCCCTGACAACATTACTTGCACACAGGAATGGTTGAGAGTTGTCAGTCACTAGGTCCTAGTTCTCAAACGGACTGTTGCGCCAACCAATTCATTTTTTTATTTACTTGCTTAACTAAGCGCAATTTATTTTAAACAACTAGAAAACAGAGTTTTGAAATGGTATTATTTTATGAAATTCTTTGGACTTTTAACTAAACAAATTATTGAAGACACAAAAATTTAAGAAATCGTTCAAAATCCAAACATTTAGGCAACTTCAAAAAAGAAAAATATCGAAGAGGACAATTTAGTTAAAATGAAAGCATCTAATTTCTTTGGATTAGGTTTTTCCCTGGGAATCATTTATTCCAAGGAAAGTTTCCGTTAACTACAAATCTTTCTTGGGAACGAAACTTTCCGTGGAAATGAAATGCTGTGCCCCAATAAAAGAGTTAAACGGGGCTAGTTGGAAAACGTTTTGATCGAAATTTAATAACTATATTCAAGTATACATATATTGCGAAGAAATATAATGTAGGTGGTATTAGAAGACGAAATTGATTAAAACCAGCAAAACCAGTTGGATCAGCATGTTTTGTTAGTTGTACGAAGCTTTCTGAAAGTTCCATAAACAATACAAAATGCTATGAAAAGATTCTTTTTCTTTTTTAATGCAATGAAATAAAACAAAAATTGTTTGCAGGCAATATGAATTTATTAGTAAAAGCAAACATTCACATTATTAGCGACTGCTTTGGTTGACTTCACAGAAGCTCATTCTGTCACTCTAATTTCCCAAGACCTTGTGGATAGTTTCGGACTATACCTGACCCGCGGTCTTCCTCTACTGCGCTGTCCAGTGGGTGTGGATTCCAAGACTTTCCGGGCCGGAGCATTAGTTTCAATGCGCTCTACATGATCCAGCCATCTTAGTCGTTGGACTTTTACCTTTCTGGCTAAGTCTACGTCGCTGTACAGCCCGTACAGCTCGTCGTTCCATCTTCTCATCTATTCTCCTTCTATGCATACGGGACAGTAGATCACACGAAGAACTTTTCTCTCGGAACGACCCAAGTTGCTTTCATCCGCTTTTGTCATAGTCCATGCTTCTGCCCCGTATAGAAGGACGGGGATGATGAGAGTCTTATATAGCGACACTTTGGTCCCTCGAGAGAGGATTTTACCATTCAAACAGCGGTTATCAAAAGTTATTCTTCGTTTGATCTCAGTGCTGGTGTTGTTTTCTGCGTTCATAGCGTAGCCTAGGTAGAGGAAGTCCTTAATTAAATCAAAGTTACGTCTGTAGATGGTGACGTTTTAACCGAGACATTAATGTTAGTCCTTTCTTGATGACAGCATGTACTTCTTTTCGTTGTCATTAACCGTTAAACCCATTTTTTCCCTCCTCTGCCCCAATACTCACAAAAGCCCATTAACATCACGATGAGTTCTTCCAATTATGTCAATGTCATCAGCAATCATCAGCATATGCTAGTAATTGGACAGACTTTTGAAAGATAGTGCCTCTAGTGTTATTTTTAAAGAAGTCGCCGGGAAGAAAACAAACTTCACTATTTCAATCTGCTCTAAGGACCAAACTGCGAAGCGATAACATGGTGGATTCGAGATTTTTAATGTAGTGTTTTCCACTAGCACACGAGTCTCACGAATGTTTTGCACAAACGAACTTACAGCAGACGTGGTATTTTCCTCATTTTGGCTAAAAACTTCGGTGTAAAATTACCTATGATTTCAAATAAACAACCCATCACTTAGTATAAGACACAAATCAAAATAATAGAAAAATGAAGTATTTTAAAAGTTCATTAAGAAGTATTAAAATAGTTAAAAAGCTTAATTTTCCAATATGGAATCCAAGACCATGTAGATTTGGATGCTGTTCATTGTCGCTAAAACATAACCCTCCCCCATTGCCAAAACCCGGGAAGCAGGGAGACTGAACAACTTTTAGATCTAGATGCATCACAGACAATCTTTCGGCGAAAATTCTGCTAAAATTAAAATTTCCTTCGCCGGCCGCCGATACAAGAAGTTTTGCATCCCTTATAATCTGGCTGTAATTTACAAAGCCCTTATACACGTCCGGAACTCGACTACAATTCCCATATTTAAACAGATGCTCAACTAAGTAACTTGAATCTCTTGGAACAAACTCTTCCACTCAAACAATTCAACTTTTGAGCCCAATCACGAACGTATTCTCAAGTGCATTGATTATTTCTTCAACCACACAACACGTTATCGAATGTTTTACCTGACAAATTTTACATAACGTCTAACAATTTGTTATAATTTGAAGTACTGTTCCTTGAATTGCTTCAGAATTTCAGTGATAAATTTTGATTTTCTGTGAACATATTATCACTGTTTTGTTTTGGCATATTTGTATTAACTGAATATCTGAATCATGTGATGAATTGTTTTTGAAAACAAATCGCAGGTCGTTTACGGTGACTATCTGTCTACCCAGCCCATCAATCGTGACGTCAGAGAAATTGAACAACGTTAAAAAATTGAATTTCCCTGTTCCTATATAAGATGATAACAACATAAAAACCGTATAGGTACCTACCAAAAATAAAGTCAAAAATGTTAACACTCCTTCTTCAATCTTTTTTTAAATTCTATAAATATTTTTCTTATAATTCTCCCTTTTTATAGGCACAATCTACATCTACATACATACCTTTCAATTATATAACTTTTTTTGTAGCTTACAATGCCTCCTAACATAATTTACATCTACATCCAAACCTAACGTCTTCTGCTCACCGAAGCAGAACAAACACCCCCTCAAAGGCTCAGCAAAATCTCACTGTGACACCATCATCGTCACCGTCTTCACCGCCCTCATCTATGTAGCTTGCTCCCCCGATACACATCATGTCAATGTTGCCAATAATTTCATTCAATTTTTCGTCTCAACGAACTTACAGTCAATTTAAAAAAATCAAAAATATTAAAAAAAAAAATAAGAAGAATAAGAAGAAGAAGGAAAACCAAAAGGAAGTTGTTTTTCCTTCCATCATCGATGTATTTGTTTTTCCTCCTACGTAAACACACCCAAACACATGCACATGCACATTCATAAGACACGATAAGTTAAGTCCTTTATCTTCATGAGCGACATAGAAAAGGTGTCCTTTTTTCAGTTTTTGTATTTTTTCGTGAGTGACGTGATGTGTTGTGTGTTTGGTGGGGCGCTATGTTTAACCATCGATCAGTCCCCCATCATCATCATCATCATGCCAGTTTTAAAATGAAGAAAAAAGGTTAGAATACACGAGAGGGAAAATGAAGGACTCTGGGTCCCGACAAAGAAAAGTTAAGTAAAAAAGAAGGAAAACAAATTGCAAACCGAATGCCGAAGTGAATGTCATCAGGGTGGGCATACTTACACTTCACTTGGTTACATCGTGTTTACACGATTTGTATGCTCTCTCGATCCTCCTGCCCCTGCGGGTTAAGGGCATCGAGGCTTGAAGGTGCGGGTGACTCCAAGAAGTCGTCCGCTCTTCAATATGCTTCCATACCTAAGAAAATAAAAACGTTGACAGATCGACATCGACAGAAAGAGCCAAGATATGACGATGGAGGCGGAGGTGGTGGAGCCGATTTGTGAAGAAGTGCCAACACACACAGTAAATTTGTAGTCAAAGAGGAAGTGTATGTATAAAGAAGCTCCAGTCAGGCAAATTCCTTTCGATTGAAAACACGCAAGAGTGAGTTTTCTTATTCGAAAATATTTCAAAATTATATACCTAAAATAAATATCATGACTTGGTCGAATAAATTGGCTCCTTTGGCTTATGAAATCTATAGTGTAACTTCGGAACCCAGATGTTGTATGATATTATTTTGTTTATGCACTAAAAATGAATAGCATACAAATTACGTAGGAACGTTCATGGAATATGCAGAGAGCTTCGTTAAGAGACCATTAATACGACAAATATTTTGTAGCCATTGTCATTGCATTCTTTAGAAGAATAATATGAACACCCTTTGGATCACGTTATTTTGGATTTTACTTTTTTACTGACCAAACAAACCTAATTAAGTAAGTAAGATCAGTTTTTCCGTTACAAGCTTAATTAAGTTGAATTATTTCCTCAACAATTTTCCGAGCCATAGTGTGCTAAAGTAAAAGAGATGATAAGACCGTACAAATGTCATCGATATCCCCTGAGTATCGTCTCAACTTCATCTCATTGTCAATTACTATTTAGCTCCGCAGAGCCGCTAGTTTTATTTACATTATAACACACTCAAAGGGCTTTACATAAATACAGGGATTTTCAACAGGAACGCTACAAAAGTAGAGCGACAGGGACAGCAAACGACGCCGACGCCATATTTCTTGCCGCTCTTTTGACATTTCTCTTCAGTAAGTTTTGCCATTTCATGATGATAAGATTTACGAGCCAACAACGAATCGAAATTATTAAAATTTACTGCCGAAATTCGGAGTCAGTGGCTTCAACGTTAAGAGCGCTACGTCCAATTTATGGTCGTCGTAATCGTCCTAGCAGCTTAACAACTGAGCGTCTAGTGGAAAAATTTGTTGCTTAAATTTGCCCCCGTAATTTAAACAAATTATAAACTTTGCCTTAAAAGCAAGTTGTTACGACATAACGACATCACAATAAATAAAAGGCACGTCTGGGTCCCACGAACTTGCCCCCGTATCAAAAGCCTGTCTAAAAATAGTATTTATATAAGTTTAATAAATTTAATAAATCAAAACAAAAAGCTTATTGTAATCGGCCCGATTTGTCGAATTGAAAATTTTAACATTCCTCGACGTTTTAAAGTCCATATAATCAACATAAGAGCTTTTTAGAAAAATGTCTTTGTTTGCGTGTGTTCGTACGTTCGTACCTACCCCCGTACGTTCGGGAAGCTTTTTTCTTGGTTCATATCTAAAGAACCAGTGAAGATATCGACTTCAAATAAATATGTGAAAGATGCAGAAAGGACTTTCAAATAAATTCAGGGGGTGTTGTTTTATTACTTACTTACTTACGCTACAGTTTGAGGTGGACGTGGGCCTCAACCAAAATGCGTCTTCAGCCAGCTCGGTCCCTAGCTAGCTGTCCCCAGTTTCGCACGCCAAGAGGTCTTCACCCACCTGCGTGCGCCACCTGAGTCGCGGTCTTCTTCTACTGCACCGTTTCTCGGGATTGGATTTGAAGACCTTCCGGGCTGGAGCGTTGATGTCCATTCGCTCTACATGACTCAGCCATCTAAGTGGTTGGACTTTAATTCTGTTAACCAGGTCAGTGTCGCTGTACAGCCCGTACAGTTCGTCGTTGTATCTTCTCCTCCATTCTCGATCTATGCAGGCGGGACCAAAAATCACCCGAAGAATTTTTCTCTCGAAGCATCCTAAGACGCTCTCATTTTTCTTTGACAGGGTCCAGGCCTCGGGGCCATAAACGATAACGGGGATGATGAGTGTCTGTTATAGCTTTGCCATCGCGCTTTGATCTTCCACTTATGTCAATATCATCTGCGTATCCGAGTAATTGGATGGACCTTTGGAAGATTGTGCCTCTAGTGTTGACGGTTGAGTTTGTAGCATACACCTAGAGTTAATGTGAACAAACCCAAATGAAAAAATCATCGTGTAAATTACCATACTGGTTATCTTCGAAACTTGACGAAGATTATTCCGAGTATCGATTTACTCAGCCATTTACGGAAATTAATCCATTATATTGAGAGATTCATCGTGGATCTTCCTCCTTTTGGATTCCAACTCCCGAGCTGTTGAGAAGTTCTTTCGAGATTGATAGAGTTCTTTTAGAAGCTAAGAAAAACTTAAAAACCTAAAGCGAAGTAAAGTACCTATACAATAAAAATTAAATTGAAAGAAAATTAAACAAATTAAATTAATAGTATAAAAACATAAGTTATAAGAAACAGAAAAATTTAATTATTCAGGAATCGGATCAAATTGCTCACAAAATACAAAAATAAAAAGAAACAAAAAGATCACTGCGGACGTATATTGTCATAAAATACTCAATAAAGAGTAAGGACAGTGCGTCCGCAGACCCTAAAAAGTTTCATCCATCGAAACACACAAAATCAAAAAGAAAAATCATAAGAACTAAAGAATCAAAAAGAAATCAGGTGTTATTCGAGGCCAAAAGTAGACACGTGGCATTGTACCAGAATTACCTAAAATTGTCTCGCTTCAGTCTTCACCAGCATCTCCAAGTCACTCATCTCATCGAAAATTAAAAAGTAAAACAAAAAAAAAACATACATACATACAAATTAAATATACAGAAAAGTCAAAATTTGAAACAAAAAAATTAAGAGTTATAAATAATTTTGTGATAGATTTGTGTTTAATCTTAACGTAAGGAGTATAAAGATAAAAAAAAAAAAAAAAAGGAATTCATTAATAAGGTTCATGAAGTGAAATCGTGGTAATATAGCAAGGTTTGGTAGATAAAAAAAAATATAATTAAAAAAAATTAATCCTAAAACAGTTAAATAAAGCTAATACTCGAAGTTCAGCGAGGGAATTTTGTGGCCACAACTTTCGTCGCAACGCCGAGAATCAAATATGTAAGTACCCATTTGTACGATTTACTATATTTTTGTTTATCTTCAAATTTGTATATATATTGCGCCGATACTATTTTTATGAACAAATATCTACAATACATATAAAATATAAAAATATAAATTTATGAAGATTAAATAACTAATTTGATAAAATTAAAATAAAAATTAGTTTAAACACAAAGCTAAAGGAGGATTCTTTAAACAAAAACAAAAACAAAAATTATAAGAGAGAATGATACATATGTACATAAAAGAGAGTTTTTTTTTATACCTATCATAAAATATCACGATTATCGAATTTTCAAAATTGATTTGAATTAATTTTGTTTCCAAACAGTTTTGTTTCCTAACATTATAATAATACAAAAAAAAAATGAATATTAAAAATTTAAGTGAATTTTAGAACAAAAATAAAATGAGTTGTTTCTATAATTAAACCTTCCTAGCTATTTAAGAATGATCTGGTAAGTTTGTGAGTTGAGTTAATCTAACAAGGGGCTATCTCAACATTTATGAGTAAGATAGTCATGGTATATTTTTGATTTCAGCCTCAAAGATATATAGGGGAGGGTATACTCAAGGTTTCTCAACATCGAAACCAAGGTTGTGTGCGAAGTTATCCCAATTCCCATCAACTTCCCCTTTTACGTTTTCCTTTCCATATTTGCATTCCCCTTTTCAATTAAAACTAAACAGGCACGAAATATTATGTGTGCTTAGGTATATCATGCGACAAGATCCTACCCCTCCGTCGAGCTACATAGTCGAGCATAGCAAGCGTGCCTACAGTCGCAATCGGATAAGTGGAATTTCATTTCACGACCACCACTGTCCACCTAAGAAATATCATCATTCACACATTGGCGCCCAACGCGTAAGGCCTAATTATTTCATTTGAAATAATATGTTCCTTCAAAATTAAGAAAACTAAATATTTAAAACGTTTTTAGTTTAGCTTAATTAAATTAATTTTCTGACCAGCGAGTCCATAATAAATTTAAAAATAAATTGTGTTGCAACTGGTTGGATTGTTACTTTTCTATCAAAGAGTCAAAGAGAATACCGATTGTATTGATCTTAGATCATAATAATGTCTCAAGCCTTTGATACGATTTTTTTTTGTGTTATCTTTGAGTCAACAGCAATCAGGTTGAATCGAACTTTCGCTGTTTTGCCATTGATAACGATCTCTTTAGCTATAGCGTAGCAAAAGAGTTAAAATTCCAAAGAAATATTTTCTCTCCAACATTCAATTTTCCCTTAACCCTTCATAATTTCACACAACTAACCTTACACTCACTCACAATAAAACCGATCATCTCTTAATAGCGAACTCAAGCCTAGTAAACCATTTAATACAAACCTTAAAACTTTCTTACAAGTTATTTTTTTTGTATGTGACATTTGATTTTTTTTTTAAAAAAAAATGAGTAACCTAAATAAATTACCATGCGGAACAATTCCGAAAAACTCTGGGAAGAGAGGCCCTAAGACACGTTCTTTGCGTGATAACCCACTCGATTCTCCATTAGACATAACGAACAAAAGCTTTGGGGCGAATTCCAATCGAGTCCAACACTCACCTGTTACATTGCCTTCCACAACAACATCAACGAATATGTCTCTCAGTTTCCAGGAAACAAATAACCTTACCGGATACAATCCCTCTTCAATCAATTTTGATCTCTCCAATATAGAGAGCCTTCCATTGAATAGAAGCAGTGTTGCCAAAAGTACTCCCATAGGAGTATTGTACTACTTTCAACAGCTGCGTACTCCCGTACTCCTCCTTACAAATTTGTACTCCTATTTCTTAAAGTCCTAAAATATCCTATACTTGCAGCAAGCTGTAATGTCAAGTGTCAACTCAACCGAGACATAATTTAATTCATTTTAGATTTAATGCAAATTTGGCAGTACTCTCATCATCTAAAAGGGAATTTCCCTTTCTTGTTTTTCGTTGGCTATATATGGTATACGTTGGGGCTAAGGCTGAACTTTTTATTAAAATAAATAAAATTGAAGTAAGACAAGCACTTGAATTTAAAGTTGTTTGTATAGAATATTATAAAACCCTATGTGTGCAAATTTCACAACGTATCGATTTTGATTGCGAAATTTTGAAATGTATTCAAGGCATTGACCCTTTAAATTTAGCAGAAAGTGCAACCACAATTATTATATCATCGATTCCGGATTTGATCAATGAAAACGAAATTGAAAATCTTGACATCGAGTGGCGAACACTACTAAACCAAAAAATGGTTCCTAAAACCTTGGAAATAGAAACGTTTTGGTCGGAAATATTTTTATTAAAAAATGTTCTTAGCGAAACACTTTTCCCTCTAACAAAAGAATTTGTAAGTGCTTTGTTAAGTCTTCCTCACAGAAGTGCAGCAGCAGAACGAGTTTATATAAGTGCCTGATTGTAGTTCTTAAAACAATATAACTATGAAATAACTAACGTACATATCTGCCAAAGGACAGCCGTATTATTATTATTATTTATTGTTATTAGAATTGAAATGTATTTATTTATGTTTTGTTTTTTATTTAAGTGAATTTTTTATTGATTTTTTTCTGTATTGATATTTTATTCTTATTGATGATTTCGTTTAAATAAAGTTACAAAAATGTGTGCCGAAGCTATTTTTGAAGACTAAAAATGATGTACTCCTATATTTTTCAAAATACTCCCCTTTTTTGGCCTCAGTACTCCCTTCTTATATTTTTCTCCGGCAACACTGAATAGAAGATTAAATTATGCTGTCAATACAGCAACAACAACAGCACCAACAATAACAACAATTACAAGTAGTGTCAACTTACCAACTATTTCTCATGTAATTGAGGGTGATAATGTTGCGAGTAATGCTGCGAGTAATGTTGCGAGTAATGTTGCTAGTAATGTTGCGAGTAATCTGCCAAATATTGGCAACATGAATTACATTGGAAATGGGTTCAGTGAACTCAGACACAATGGCGACAATTTACCAGCTGATCGACGCTCAAGTAATAGCGTTGAATATGAAAATCAAAACATTCAATTTGTAAATAATAATTCAGTTCGTATGAGGAGACTAGATGAACATATTGAAGATCTTATAGTTAGAACACTAGAATTAAAGCTTCCAGAGCTCATTCAAAAAACAATAGTTCCTTTAATTAGCAATGTAGGTATTAGCAATAATAATAAAAAGGTTGATGCGCAGCCGAATCAAAGCAATGAACACTCAATGAATAATAATGATATTTCGGATGGTTCAAATCATACCATGAATCAAAATTTATATGATTTTATGAATGAGGGTGTGCATTCAAAATTAGTAGAACCAAATATGACAACTGATCAAATACCTAGCAGGCATTCAAATTTGAATGAGATGAATAACCAAACTCTTCGAATAGATCGATGGGGAGTTAAATTTGATGGTACTTCCAAAGGAATGTCAATTGAAGATTTTGTTTTTCGCATCGAAACATTAAAAGAAAATTATAAATTTACTTGGAATGATGTCATGCGACATTTTCATTTACTTTTAAGTGGGATAGCTCAAGATTGGTTTTGGCAATATTTGAGAAACAATCCAAGAATCGATTGGCTCATGCTTCGTGATGCCTTGCTAAAACGTTTCAGAAGTCATGAAAATGACCTTCAAATTATTAAGCAAATAATGGATAAAAAACAAACATCATCGGAAAATTTTGAAGATTACTTCATATCCGTATTGCAACTCAAGAGTCAATTAAAAACTCCCATGAGAGATGAAGATTTAATAGATATTCTTAAAACTAACATTCAAACTAGGTTATTAAATTTTATTTACCCTATGAATATAATATCATTAGAACATTTTAGAAATGAATGTAAGCGAGTTGAAAGGATTCTAAGCGCAAAATACCAAGTACAAAACAGACAAATTAGGAATGTACATGAAATTGAATATGAAGAAAACGGTAATTGTCTATATTCTGAAGTAGATAATTCAAAGTATGAAACAGTTTCGGCTATGCAAAGACCACAAAACAATCATTTAAACAATAATACACTTAAGTGTTTTAATTGTAAACGAAATGGACATTTGTTTATTAATTGTCCATCGCCCCTTGTTAGACTTTTCTGCTATAGATGTGGAACTGACAACTTCACTGTTTTGAATTGTCCTAAGTGTGTCAAGAAGCAGGAAAACTCGAGGTCGAACTTGGCTATGACGGGAAAGTCATGTTCGACACAAACAAATCCCGAATTGCAAAAGTAGATGCCTCTACAAACACAAATTCAGGTGTTATAAACACACCTGATATTTCAAACCACCCTGATGATGTGACAAATTGTGAAATTAAATTACCCATGCGAGTATGTACAAGATGCTTCGAAATCTCAATGCCCTAAATGATAGTGAACTCACTTGCTTGCCTCATCATAATAAACTCGAAATCATAAGAAAGAAAGTCCAAGATAATCTCAAATTGGCGCGTGAAAAAAATGAAAAGTCTTACAACTTGAGAAGTTCCAAAAGAACTTTGTTACCAGGAACCGAAGTGTATCGAAGAAATTTTGTTCTAAGCGATGCATCTAAGAATCTGAGTGCCAAATTATGTGATAAATTTGTCAAATGCAGAATAGTGAAACAAATAGGGAACTCAATGTTCGAAGTAGAAAATTTAGATGGTAAGAAGATCGGTGTCTATCATGCCAAAGATTTGCGTTTGTAGAAAAATGTTCAGAGAATGAGACTCTTAATCTCAGGGTCATGGGTCGAGGCCACACGTTTCAAAAAATGAATTAGTTAAAATGTGTACGTTTTTCAAGTCTTTTTAAAATAATAAATCTTTCAAAAATACTTGATTTTGTAGCATACACCTAGAGTTAATGTGAACAAACCCAAATGAAAAAATCATCGTGTAAATTACCATACTGGTTATCTTCGAAACTTGACGAAGATTATTCCGAGTATCGATTTACTCAGCCATTTACGGAAATTAATCCATTATATTGAGAGATTCATCGTGGATCTTCCTCCTTTTGGATTCCAACTCCCGAGCTGTTGAGAAGTTCTTTCGAGATTGATAGAGTTCTTTTAGAAGCTAAGAAAAACTTAAAAACCTAAAGCGAAGTAAAGTACCTATACAATAAAAATTAAATTGAAAGAAAATTAAACAAATTAAATTAATAGTATAAAAACATAAGTTATAAGAAACAGAAAAATTTAATTATTCAGGAATCGGATCAAATTGCTCACAAAATACAAAAATAAAAAGAAACAAAAAGATCACTGCGGACGTATATTGTCATAAAATACTCAATAAAGAGTAAGGACAGTGCGTCCGCAGACCCTAAAAAGTTTCATCCATCGAAACACACAAAATCAAAAAGAAAAATCATAAGAACTAAAGAATCAAAAAGAAATCAGGTGTTATTCGAGGCCAAAAGTAGACACGTGGCATTGTACCAGAATTACCTAAAATTGTCTCGCTTCAGTCTTCACCAGCATCTCCAAGTCACTCATCTCATCGAAAATTAAAAAGTAAAACAAAAAAAAAACATACATACATACAAATTAAATATACAGAAAAGTCAAAATTTGAAACAAAAAAATTAAGAGTTATAAATAATTTTGTGATAGATTTGTGTTTAATCTTAACGTAAGGAGTATAAAGATAAAAAAAAAAAAAAAAAGGAATTCATTAATAAGGTTCATGAAGTGAAATCGTGGTAATATAGCAAGGTTTGGTAGATAAAAAAAAATATAATTAAAAAAAATTAATCCTAAAACAGTTAAATAAAGCTAATACTCGAAGTTCAGCGAGGGAATTTTGTGGCCACAACTTTCGTCGCAACGCCGAGAATCAAATATGTAAGTACCCATTTGTACGATTTACTATATTTTTGTTTATCTTCAAATTTGTATATATATTGCGCCGATACTATTTTTATGAACAAATATCTACAATACATATAAAATATAAAAATATAAATTTATGAAGATTAAATAACTAATTTGATAAAATTAAAATAAAAATTAGTTTAAACACAAAGCTAAAGGAGGATTCTTTAAACAAAAACAAAAACAAAAATTATAAGAGAGAATGATACATATGTACATAAAAGAGAGTTTTTTTTTATACCTATCATAAAATATCACGATTATCGAATTTTCAAAATTGATTTGAATTAATTTTGTTTCCAAACAGTTTTGTTTCCTAACATTATAATAATACAAAAAAAAAAATGAATATTAAAAATTTAAGTGAATTTTAGAACAAAAATAAAATGAGTTGTTTCTATAATTAAACCTTCCTAGCTATTTAAGAATGATCTGGTAAGTTTGTGAGTTGAGTTAATCTAACAAGGGGCTATCTCAACATTTATGAGTAAGATAGTCATGGTATATTTTTGATTTCAGCCTCAAAGATATATAGGGGAGGGTATACTCAAGGTTTCTCAACATCGAAACCAAGGTTGTGTGCGAAGTTATCCCAATTCCCATCAACTTCCCCTTTTACGTTTTCCTTTCCATATTTGCATTCCCCTTTTCAATTAAAACTAAACAGGCACGAAATATTATGTGTGCTTAGGTATATCATGCGACAAGATCCTACCCCTCCGTCGAGCTACATAGTCGAGCATAGCAAGCGTGCCTACAGTCGCAATCGGATAAGTGGAATTTCATTTCACGACCACCACTGTCCACCTAAGAAATATCATCATTCACAAGTTCTTTCCAGAACGATATTGAATAAGTCGCCTAGTCTAAAACCTTTTTTGACATCAAATGCATCGGTGAGATCTTTTCCGACCTTGATGGAGCAGCGTGCATTCTCCATCGTCATTCTGCACAAACGGATAAGTTTGACAGGGATGCCAAAACTAGACATTGCTCTTCGATAAAGAGATGTTGGGTATTGATTTGAAGTTCCAGGGTTTTTTTTTTCAAGATCTGCCGTAATGTGAATATTAAGCCTATGGTATACTTTCCGGGTCTGAAGCCACACTATAAGGACCTATTAAGTTGTTGACGAAAGGCTTCAGACGTTCAGATAATACGGCAGAAAGGAACTTATATACAATGTTCAGGAAACTGATGCCTCTGTAGTTGGCGCAATTTAGCGATTCTCCTTTCTTATGTATTGGGCGAACTATGCTGAGATTCCACTCATCGGGCATGCTTTCTTTCGACCATATTTTGCAGATTGAGTTGGTGCATGCTCCCTTAGTACCCTAGGGAGGTTTGTTTTACCTTTTAGTAAAATTTACGAAGCTCATTCCTGTTGTGACTTTCCTGTTTCCTCTATCTCCTCGATCGCGCGCTTCTCATGCTCCCTTTTTTTCCATCTAAGAAGCCGTCGTTCTTTTCTCCAGGGCACATAGTCTAGTTCCAACAACAAATCCACACCCAAATAGACGTTGCCTTTGTTCTGGGTTGCCGTAGTAAACATCGCAGTTTTTTAGTTTGCGTCTGCCCAGTCCATCCTATCGCACTTCTTGAATGGCGGTAATATTTGTTTTGCAGCAGTTCAGGACTTCTGCTAATTGTTCGGCTACACGTGGTCTATTAAGGGTCCTAACTTTCCATGTATAGATCCGAAGTTCGTTGTCCTTATTTCGTTTGCTTGGTCCATCATCAGGGAATCCGTCCGTATCCAAGGCTTGTTGGTGATTCGCAACTAGGATATTTGTACGTGGTCAGGAAGTAACCTCAACGGCACAACCCCCAACCTGGAGGACCAGATCTTTAGTATAACTCCAAGGACGGGGAGCTGGAAATACAGCTCCTTATAGGCCTGGGTTTTGAATATGTCGTAGAAGCCCTATAAGGTGCCTTAGTGGAAACACCTCTCCCCAACCGTCTCTCGTGTGCTGCCCCAACAACTTTCCATTGGGGTTAGAACCCAACCTCCAGTTGAGGTACAAGGCACCCGATGTTCACCGCGGGGAGGTGGCAGTATGAGTTGATAGACAGAGGTGGGTTTAGAGAAAAACCTGTAAACGCTTGTGTCCACTTGAATGCACATTTGACCATTTTTGTTTTTATAGCAATTCAATAAAAAGCGAATATTTTGGTTGACATAAAATATCTCATGAACCAATACCGCAATCGACTTGGATTAAATTTTATATTATACTAGCGGCCCGTCCCGGCTTCGCACGGGTAGACATAAAAAGGTACAGATATTTAAGTTATAAGCATGCTAATTAAAACGACAATGAATCACTTAATTAGAAAACATTTTTTTGTCCTATCATTGATACTCTTCGCAGCGTATGCGATGAAAGACATTTTATGGCTAATTTTTGTACACCTTCGGTTGGTTTTAATAAGAATTTCTAGAGATTTCTATAGTAATCTAGTACCAAATATAGCTTATGCTACTCACTAATAATGTAGCTTTCTAATAAAAAAAGAATTATTAAATTCGGTCCATTACTTTTTGAGTTTATTCGTTACATACAAAAATACAAATCTTTCCTCTTTATAATATGAGTGTATATAACATCTTAAACAATGCGTCTATGTTGATTATTACCATCGAACGTTAACTTTTTGTCATTACGAATCATCATACATTTCTGACAATTCAGTCCCATCGACGGCTCTGCTTTTCATTTTCTCACTCTTTTTCTCTGTATCTTTCGTTGCAGAAGAAAGGAAAAAAAACCTAAAAGAGGCGCCAAAAATTTCATTTTGTTTAAGCAAAACAATAAGTGAAAAAAAAAACAACTACAACGATTTCGGTGCAAAGCGAATGTGGATAAATGTGAAACAACTCAAAACAAAAATATAATATGATTGCGCTAACAGGGTTCATCGGTTCATATTTATAGAAAAACTGTCGGATCCAATGCAAAAAATTCCAAAATCAACATCTACTAATAAATTAAAAATTAATTAAAAAAACATTGTCCAGCGGACAAAATTGTGAATCTAAACCATTCTCAGATCCCCTTGAACACATACAAAAAATTTCATCAAAATCGGTCCAGTCGTTTAAGAGAAGTTCAGTGACATACAAACTCACAGAAGAATTATATATATTAAGATAATCTGATGTAATACAAAATAATTATAATTCTAAAAATAAATTAAACTAACGTTTTTCTATATATCTAAAAACTGAAAAACAATATTTGTCACCTCCAATATCTTAAGTAGAAATAATAAACTTACCTCCAGGATAATTTTATGCTACGAATAATAACGTTTTTGAAATCTGGTAAAATTTTGACAAAAATCTTAAATTAAAATTAAAAAAAAAACTGATTTTCGTCTCAAATATCTCTTCAAAAACTAAAGACAGTGGCTTGAAACTAAATTCATGATTTTTAACATTCACTAAATTTGTATAAAAATACAACAATCGGTTTTTTCATAAAATAAAGATCCAAAAACAATAATACACAAACAATTTATAAAAATTGAAAAAAAAATGTTTTTTTTTTTTTTTTTAATTGGTTTCGACTTAAAATCTCGGGAAAGAACTGGTGTTAAACCCAAACTAATTTTATCATATGTAAAATATTGTTGCTAACTTAAAGTTAATTAAAAAAAATTCAACTGACAACTACAAGAAAACTGATAAAGATGATAAGAAATGGTTTTCGACTCAATTATTAGGAGAGCAAAGAAAGGTATTGACTTCAAATTTTGTATATTACACAAAAGATTGTTATTAATATTTTGTCAAAGTTTTAGACAAATTGACAGAAGGCTACGGATGGGAAGTCATAAGTGTGTGTGGAAGTTATAATCCCAACCTCTTTTTTTATTCTGTTTTCGAAAATCGTTTGACCGTTTTTTTTATTAATTTTGTATACCTATATGCACCTAAATTTTTCTTCAAAATATTTTTAGTGCTTATAAATATTACTTTTAGATTTAAAATCCGTTAAAAAATGTTGACCCTTTTTTGAGATATCGAATTTTGAAGAAAAAAAAAATAAATATTGTTTAAAATTCAAATACAAAATTGACATTTTTGATCATCATTTGTTATTATATGAAGTAACCGTGGCGTTAGTGCGTAGGACTATTCAGATGGCCTGCGCCATCTAAAGTTTTTTTTAACGGGTACTGCCTCTTGCAAGGAATTGAAAAATCCTCCAAGAGTAATTCTTGTCATGAAAAGTACGTTCTCAAACTATCCGTTCGGATTCTGCATAAAAACTCTAGGTCCCTTGCACCACTGAAACGACTCGCACACAGGAATGGTTAAAAATTGTAAGTCACTGCGCCCTAGTTCTCAACGGACTGTAGCACCACCTAATTTATGTTGTATTTAAATAAACGTTTCACAATACATTTCGTTAAAAAATGTTGACCCGTTTTTGAGATAATTTTCGATAATCACTTTTTAATATTTTAGCAATATAAGAGCTTTTTCATACTCTTTAAAAAATGTTGACCCGTTTTTGAGATATTGAAAAAAAAAAAATTAAAGTTTTTTTTTTAAATGCAAAAAGCTTTTGACATTTTCGATAATCATTACTTATTATTTTAGCAATATAAGAGCCTTTTAAAAAAAATCCCAAGTTCAAAGTTTTGTACGAATACAAAACTTGCCATACAGTTCCTATGTGTCTCAAGTAAAAAGGACGTTGTAAAGGAGTTAGTGCTTGGTGATTGAAATTGAATCTGTGTTTATTTATTTTGTTTTTTTTTTCTTTCTGTCATCTTCTTTTATCGATTAAGTTTGAGTCCTTCTGCTCTCAATCCCTTAGTTGCAACAATTTTCCCCAGAATTTTCTTTATTATATTTACAACAATTCCCCTGGTTAAAATTGTTATTTTGTCCTTCAGTTGAGAAATCCCTTTTTCGCAGTGTTTTTGTTTTTTTCTGTTTCACTTCGATGACGAAGACGACTTATTGTAAGGATTAAGCCGGAATTTCTTATAAGCACACACGCAGTCGTTTTCTCGTTGTTTTGGGGGTCGAATCCAAAAAGATTGCGAGCGCAACAGCTTCGCTCGTACCGATATAATACGTATACATAACATAGTCAACTTGTTTATAGAAGTAAATATAATAAAATGGAAAAACAAGGACGATATTTTGCAGGAAATAAGCGGATATCACCCATTTACCAATTTCTTTTATTTTTTGTCCCACACTAGCTTGCTATATACGAGTATAGATATTATATATGGATGTCCTGAATCCCCTTGGCTTCATATCCTGCTCTGACACACATAACTCATACATTTCGCTTCCCGCTGCAAAACAACAACAACAAGAAGAACGTTGAACATTACTTTTGTTCTGATGGAGAATAAATTTATTATATCTCGTTCCTTTTGTACTTTTGTCGATGTTGTTGTTTTTGCTGTTATTTTTGTAGGTCGCCGGCACCAGGGAGAATGTTTCATGGCATATCAGCTAAGGAAAAGGCAAAGGCGAGTCCTTTAATTTTCTTTGTTTATTTTCTAGTAAATCGAATATGGTGGGTTTAGTATTAGTACACATAGAAATAGACATACGTAGCCTTGTAGCTAAGTTCATTGGAGGGAATAATGTGGTAAATTAAAAAGAACAAAGCAAATGATAAAGATGGAGCCTATTCCTCCAGTCGTCTAGATTCCAATTCCATCATATATCTGCACCTAAATGTATACCTACGAGCTACGAAATGGGTATAGAAATGTCTTTGATTCAATTTAAGATGAGAGATGTTAAAAGATGGATGGAATTTGAAGAAGGATAATTACAAAGAAGCTTAATGGTCTCTAAATTAGACAAGTCTTTGTATCTTTGAACGTACATACATATATGAGTAGTACATTCCAGTATCCCTAATAAACCATACAAAATCATTAACGTGTAAAAATGAAAAAAAATAATAAACAAAAATACAGTCCAAAAAACGACACGACGCACGTATGGCCTTAATGTGGTTGGCGTGTAGGTTATAAAAACGAAGACATATATTTTTTTGAATTGAAGGGAAATTAAAAACCTCTATAATTTACAAATTCTTTATACGTCCAAGGCCTGAGTATAATTTCCATCTCTGGGCTGGTGCTCCAGACAATATTCAAAGAAGTTTTTTTTTGTATCGCTATTTTAAAGTTCTATTCCAGTTGGGAATTTGTCCCTTTAAACAATTTATTTGCCCTTAGAGTGTGCGCCAATTATACAAAAATAAATATAAGATACGGATAGAAGGCAATGTCTAATGCAGTGATTTTAAGGTAGGCACCACAATGAACGACTACATTGCATACTTGTTTTAAGGTGGAAGGTCTTTTCGCCCAAAACCATAATTGGTCACAAAGCCCAAAATATTAAAAAAAAGTCGCAAAAAAAAAACACAAAAACGAATGTCTTAACGCCAAAATTGTAAGTTGTCATTTTGCCCAAAAGAATTTTCATATTGGATATGGGTTTTATGACATAGGGGTTGGGCTTTGTGACATAAAGTCCAAAAAGAGAAACGTCTTAAAAAATATCTCTACGAAAACGTCACAAGGCCCAAATAAAATGTGATATTACCCAAAACAACTTTAAATGTCGTAACGCTCAACTTTAGAAATGTCATAACGCCCAATACAGGTTTTTTTTTGTAATTTTTCAATGAATAACATTTTTCATTTTGGAGAAAATTCTGTTCCTGTATCGTAAATTTGTTATTTAGCAAATATTTTGTGTGGTAGGGCTTTAAGACGCGTTTAAACAGTGAAGTATGCTGTGTGAAATTGTGTGAAATTCGGTAAATGCAAAGTTTTTTTGCATTCAAAGAATCAGGATTTAAAGAACTTTGCACAATCACAACCTTGCACATACCCCAAATCCTATAGTGAGCCCTAGCAGGGGGCTTAAAGGTGACAGCATGCCCTCATACATATTTTACTGTTTATACATTATAATACTGGAGCCCAACAAATTTGATACGCTTTCTTGAAGTTCCGAGTTTTTGGACGATCTCACATTTTTTTCGTTTAATGTTTTCGGTTGGTCGTTAAAATTTTAAACTCAAGTCTAAACGCTTCTTTTTATTCCGAATTTCATAAAATCCCAAATAAAACTTTTAACACCATTAGGTTTAGTAGTATTGCCCGAATCGTACAACAACAAAATGTTAATAAAATTGTGTTGGGCGCTGTGACATATTAATTTGGGCGAAAAGACGTAACGTCATGTTTTTATAATTTTTTCCGGCTTTATGAATTTCTCAATAAAAGGAATTACAAAATAAAAGGAATTACAATACAAAATTGGCAGCTGCATATGTCAATGTGGTTTTCATGTATTCATTTAAAAATAAAGAGAGGAGAAAAAGCCTGCAAATAATTAAATTATTCTATCAAAATAGGTTTTTGCGGAAATGTTCCAAGCGTTTCGAACATTATAAAGAAAAGTCCGTCAAACAAGTTTTGGATCGTGGCTTACGCTTAAATCAAATAATACTCAAATGATCAATAGGAGTTAAGAAACGGCAATAGACATGAGACAACATTTGCTCGTTAAATAGACTCTTAAGCAGTTTAGTTTTCTTCGGGATACATTTTCAGCGATGAGGTTCATTTCTGGATAGATGAGTGCTTCCACAAAGTAAATAAACGAATTTGGGATGATATCATTCCATATGAAATCCAAGAGCGTTCAATACATCCCGTCATTCTGCACGAGCGATTCGTGGTCAACTCACGAGGTGGAGCTATGAACTGGGGGCTGGGGGGATCTTTGAAGTCACAAGTCTATGCGAACAAGTCACAGCCAAAAAAGTAAAATTCGATTTTCGGTCAAATTCAAGTTAATTTGTGCTCCAGAGTCATGTACATTATTTTTGTTTTATTTCGCGCTAACCATGAGAAGCTGAGCTGGACATTTCAACGGTTTCATAAAAAATTACACTGATAAGCCCTTAAAATGAATACATAAAAAAACTTCAAAGAGACAATTTAAGACATTACTTCAAAAAACACATTGTCCCAAAATTAAATATAGCCAACTTTATATACACGGAAAGAAATACATTTCGAATATTACAACGCCAGTATGGGTGTGAACGCAATACTGCATGGCTTAGAAGATTTTCATTGGATACAAAGTTGTAAGCATAGTTAATTTGGCCATACTGAGAATAGTAACGTCGACAATAGTTATAGCCGATACGCCAATGCCAGTATGGGAGTCAGGCCCATACTGACTGACTGGCAACATGTACAACGCTCCTGCCAGAAAAGTCTCTTCATTATTGTTATGTCCCTTATGCTAACATTGGAGTAGTAACTATTGACAGTAAGGGCAGCGATTATCACGCCATAAATTATAGCGGGAAAAACTAGTAGCATTGCGACATCTCCGGTAGAGTATGGGGCTGAAGGCAATGCTGTCTCGTCAAACGTACTATACGCCCTTGTGTTACAAGCAAAAATTGTGGTACCATACAGTATAGTACATAATCCCATACTTATAGGAGTTGTTGCAAGACAATGTAGGAGTATCACAGATACTTTTTTAGTATGGGTCTCCAGGCCATACTAGCATTGTCGTGAATGCCCTACACTTTTTTCCGTGTAATTACAGCAGTTCTTTATTTTAAAAGTCTTGTTTAAATTTTTCTCAATTTTAAAAACTTTAAAAAACTCTTGTAACTATAATGAAGGTTTTTAACGTGACCTATAGAGAACTTGTATGGTTTCTTTAGGGCTTTTTCCCCGGTTGCCCGGTTTCAATCCTGGATCTTTTTTGAAAGTTCAACCTGTTTGTAAATTTTTTTGAATAGACTTTCTTCCACTTTTTAACTCACCTTTAGCAAATTCACCTTTCCAGCTAAGATGACGGCTGATTTTGTAAGCAGAAATTGATTTGCTACGACATGGTTCTTCTGCACTTTGTACCACAACCTTTTTTGTTTTTGTTGGGGCGGTTGACCCAATGCAAGTTTATCCAAATATTTCATATTGATTGGTGTCGTGTCTGTTGAATCGGGAAGTGGAGATGTTTCTGTTTTGTCGTTGTAAAAGTTTCTTGGTACAAGCACCAAAAATTTAAGCTAGGACAGCTTTCTGGATTGTTAATGTACAAGCTCAAAATCATCTTCTCATATTCAAAAATATTTTTCTTTAAATTTTTGTGAAGGAAATATTAAAAACGTCAAAAAGATAAAGTATACTGTACAAAAGATAGAAGCATTTCTCTGCTTTTAAAGTTAGACGAGTGCTGTAGGGTTAAAGTATACTTATGTTTTGGAATTATCAAAGAGTCAACCCTCAATCTAAGACTCAATTTTGAAGTCAACTTCGAATTTAAAAATGATTTGGAGTATATTTTAAAAATGTTCAACATTGAATTTAAAAATAACTAGCAAACCCGGCGAACTCCGTTTCGCCACCTGATGGCTTCGTTTTTTGTAACATTTCGTTTGGGGATTAAAAGAAGAAAAAAAATTATTTTTTTTGTTTTATATTTGAAAAGGAACATTTTTATTTCATTTCACAACAGTAATGAATTCATTTCGATTACAAAAATGAAGTGTAATTTAGTTGAACTTCTTTAAGTAAAAAATGAAAATGAATCCAAAGTAAATACTGAATCGAAGCGTTATACTTGTCCGCAAATTGAAGTGCTCTTTGGTAAACCACATTTTTTGTTTTTTGGTCTGACGTTAACACAAACAAAGCAGATGGTTTCCCAACTCGTGAACACGCAACGTATAGCTGCCCATGTGGAAAACAATGATTTTCTAAATTTATCCCCCAAACTCTAAGCGATTGGCCTTGCGACTTGTAAATTGTCATTGCGAACGCAAGGCGAACAGGAAATTGCAATCGTTTGAAGTCAAACGGAAGATCAGTCGGAATCATTGGTATTCGAGGAATACATATGTACCTTTTCACCTGCGTACTTTTCCGTTAATAATGGTTGCCTCAATCAAATTCGGCATAAGTCTTTTCACCGCAAGTCGAATACCGTTGCAAAGTCGCGGTGGATTCAAATTACGCAATATCATAATAACTGAACCAACTTTGAGTTGCAAGTTATGTAGTGGAAATCCTGGTAACTTCAGAGAGTTCAAAAACTCCGTTGGATAATTTACTACATCATCGGGATTTGTTATGGAATCAACGTATGTCACCAAGTCGCCAGCGATTTTTGACTGAATGGTGAAATTCAGTGCGTGTACATCATTATTTTTTGCGACGAGAATTGCTAGTTGACTTAACAAAGCATAATTCTCTAAAGTCGTTGGTAAGAGTAATTAATCCAGTTGTCGCATCAACTGGCACTTTTCCATTTCCAACAGCTAACAATTGTTTGGAAAATTGTGCAGCGTTTTGATCATTTTGAAGTTGATTTCTCAACGTCTGCCTGAAATCGCCTGCCAACAATATCATCAATCTGCCAAATATGTTGTTGATTCGTCGAAAATCCTTCAGCATGAAGTTAAGTGCTTCAAGTGATTTCTTATGTGCCATTGTGCACTCATCCCGAACAATGAGCTTGCATTGCATCAACAATTTTCCCATTGCACTGGATCGGGAAATATTGCATGTTGGAGAGAAGAGTTGGCGCAATTCCAGATGATGCTAACGCCAAAGCTATGTCACATCTTGATCAAATAGTGGCCAAAATCAATGAAATGACAAATGTTTTCACTGTTCCTCCAGGTGCGTCTAGGAAGAATAGACCACCAGTATTATTGTCCACCGCTTGCATTAATGTTTCGTATACTTGTTTTTGCTGTTCATTCAGCAAGGGCACATTATTTCGAACGAATTCCTGCAATGTATTAACACTGTATTGCAGCTCTCGATTTAATTCTTGGTTCAATGCATCGTGCATCGATCGATTTGGCGGAATTATTCCTACTTCAATCAGTAGCTTGTTTGCAATAGTCAAGCATTGATCCTCAATCAGAATCATTCCTTCATTGTCTGTAGATTTCATACGTTATTTGAAGTCGATATCTCTGACGTTTCTAGAGATATGGTTGACTAAAAAAGGTTCCCAAAAGTAAGCTTTGGTTTAGGCCTTTGAAACGTCAAAAAATTTAAAAATTTCAATTCCACAAATCGGAACTTTTACATTAGCTTTCTATGGGAAGCTAAACGGAGTTCACCGCTTTTCTGTTGAAATTTTCCTGAATTTTGTCTGCTATAAACCTCAAGGTGCCCGAGACCTTTCCAACGAATGCAAAACCATGGAAATTTTAATTGAAATTTTATATTTGATGCTTGAGCAACAGTTAAGACCCGATCCAGGACCAATTACATCACCATAAGGTATCCAGTCATCATAAAAAGTCGGATCTCCGCCCGCCTGCCGATTGGCAGCGGCTTACCCTACCATTTAAACACTTTCCGATTATATAAGTATTCCTCTTAAGAACAATAACTAAAATGAACCCTTAAAGTCTTGACCTATTTATTTGTCAGCTCAATGTTGCTTTTACCTGTTCTTCTTCTCTTATTGTTCGTAAGTCATACCCCAACCAACGCATCACAGAACATTATCTAGATGAGTTATGAATAATGACGCTCTGCTGAGCCCATTAACGACACTTAAATCTTCATTCAAATATAAAAGTCAATTCTTGAAAACATCACATCGCACGACAAGCAAATTCTGAATAAGACTCTTTGTTCTTTTGATAGAGATTCTAAGTATGCGAGTATACGAGTCGAGTATGTACTTGACAATTTCATTCTTTTATACCACCTTTTGTAGGAATAGATACTCGCATTCGTAGTTTTATACGAATTTTCACGTTTCGTTTATCATCAAGTTTATGGCTTATTAAGTAGCCCTTTGGGCATATGCGAATTCTTATACAAATGTTTATCCACACCATCATCATCACCATCATCGTATATACGTATATCCATATATGTATGCTTGTAAACAACACCAACAACAAAAATAACAACATGTAGTCGTATGTCAACGCTTTCATTTATATCTATAAGATAAGAGCATCAAGTACTACAAAATATATTATGGTGTTTTGTTGTTGTTTATGTGAAGAAGAACAAAACAAGCATAGTTTTCCTTCAACTCGCTATGATATTGAATTCATACACCCTTTGCCAAACAAAAGCTTTATACCTAACCTACCCCTAATGCTCCTCATGCTAACCCTATACTATATGCTGCGCTTCTGTTACGTATATCTACGACCGACCGACCGACGACGACGACGATACCCCTATAATATATTGTATATTCATATTTCTCTGATGTTTATCTCCTAGAATATCATATTGTATTGAGTTTGTATGTAACTATGTATAGTATATAAATATGTATGCAGTATATATGATGGGAGTACACATCCAACAGATAATGCCAGGATCCACTTAAACTTTTCTGTCATAATAATTATGTTGTTACAAAAAATTAGGACAAAACTCATAAAATGCCAGCGGTTGCCTGCTGTTTCTGACGAACGCACATAGCACATTAAAAGCGACTACATTTTTGCCACCCCTAGCCCTCACCCTCTGAACAACCCTATGCACCCCTCTACCACCGCCTCCATCCCCTACTCACTGTCTCTTGTTCTGATATTATGTTGCTCACCCTCAATTCGTATATAATATTTTATGTTCATCGCCAACGCCTATAAAATCTGGGTGATGATGTTTCTTCAGTTTCATTTTGTATCACATCATAATTATTAGGGTGACCATACCCACAAAAAGTTAAATACATGTTTTCGAAAAACACATCAGACGTTTTTTCTGACACAGGGACAAAGTTATTCCAAAAATAAGCATTAACTCTAAATTATCAAGCAAGATGTATTCATTTCACTTTGCCATTAATTTATGCGTTCCATGTGGAATATGAAGGAATTTTGGCAATTTATTATTAAAATACTGTGTAAACGGTAATCGTAATAAATTAAGTGCGATGGATCTTTTTCTGGATCATTACTCATGAAAAAATAGTAGTTGATGTAAAATTGAGAAAAACATTTCTGCAATACATACAATGAAACAAGAACGGATATTAAACAGCTGTTTTTTGTATCGCAATAGAAGAACTCAAGATATATTGACTTTTGTAGAAAAGTTGTATATTTTCAATTTGCAACGAACGCTTTCAACGAACTTTTACAATTTTCAATTTTTTCCAATTGATTCCAATTGTCTAGTGATTCTTTCCAATTTCCAAATGTGGATGGAAAACAGCCCCTAAAACACAAAGAATCCTCCTCACCCTCTAACGTCTTTTCTTTCAAAGTTCATGGAAACGCTGATCAAATTTCAACTTAGGAAAGCAGTATGGCTTGGCTTTCGTAGTATTAGAACATTTCGAACAGTGGAAGAAATCTTTACATCGTTTGGGAGAAATTAAGATTATTGCACTTGATAATTCAAAGGAATTTGATAGAGTTTGGAATCAAGCTGTGTTATCAAAAACTGCGTGCATATGGTATTGATGAATCTCTTCTTTTTTGGGTTAGATATTACCTTTCGAACCTTTCAATTCAAGTGCTCCTGGACAGAATCTGAAATCTAGAAAATAAACGCTGATGTGCCCCAGTATTCCGTTTTGTCTCCGATGCCTCCTTATTTTTATAAATGATCTTATGCCTGAAACTTATAACCCTCTTAATATGTAGTTTCGCTGATAACAGTATCCTCAGCTTTTTATACTAGTTCTTAGATTCCCATCTTTGTCCTTCGGTTGTGGGCTATCAACGGCAGCGTATGATAACCTCATTAATTCTCATTCTGATCTTGACACTATCCATGGCATTTGCATCGAAGAGACTGAAAAGATTTCAGTTCAAGGTTTGTGCATCAAAAAACCTCTCTTGTGGAGCGGGCACATACACATATGAAGTCACCAAAAACGCTGCTCAGTGTTTAAGTTTTCTCCACCGATGCAAGAAGTTTTTTAATCCTTCTGAATTCGCTATAATTTGTAAAGCCTATATTCTTCCAAAACTCGAGTACAACTCCCATATTTGAGCATGTGAACCCACTTTATTTTTTTGGACCGAATTAAAAAGAGGCCTTTTGTCCGTCATTATTTTATCACTATTTTGATAAATAATTTTCTTAATAAATAGCCAGCTGCATTCCTCCCTTCAAACATTTCAATCGATCATGCTCATCAGGTTACCCTTGAGCACGATTTCAAATAAACTGTAAAGAACAGAGATAACATCTCAAACATTTTAAACATGAGAGTTTTCAATTTTTACTTGCGACATATAGGAACTATATGGCAAGTTTTGCATTCGTGCAGAATTTTGTCTGTCTGTCCACGCTCCTACAGCCTAAACCATTGGGTCGATTGAGTTCAAACTTGGAAGTTAAGGTTTTGAGCAGATTCGTGTTAGGCGTTTTTTTCATTTTTTTTGTAAGATCAAAACTAACAGTGGCCCCCATACAATTTTTTTGGTCAAAAAACGATAATTCGAATTTTCTCAAAAACAAACCGATAGATTTTTTTATAATTTTCTCTAAAATTTTATTTTTTAACTTGGCTTCTTTTAATAAGAAAAACATATTTTTGTATTGCTCAGGAAAGGTACCGCTCATAGAACCGTTATTTTGTTTTTTAATTTTCTCAGCAACTTATGAACCGATTTCAACAATTTTTTTTTTGAATGAGCTTTTATATTGCCTTAACAATATTTGATTATCAAAAGTGCAATTTTTTTTTGTTTGGATTTTTAAAAAAATATTGAATTTTTTTTTTTCAAAATTCTATATCTCAAAAACGGGCCAACATTTTTTTACAAAATTCAAATGTAGAGCGTATATTTACAATCACTAAACAACTGCATACCAAAAATATTTTTAGAACAAAATTGAAAAATTTTATATATAAAAAATTAATTTAAAAAAAAACCGCTCTAACGATTTTCAAAAAAAAATTTTGAAAAATCAAGGACTTTTTTATTTATAAATTGGCATTTAAATTTTTGAAGACAAACTTATTTTTCAGGTAAAATTTTGAATCTTAAATTAATTTTTTTTTTAAATTATTTAACTCCCAAAAACATTGAAAAATGGAGGTTTTTTCGATAAATCAAATGGCATTTATATATTTGAAGACAAACTTATTTTACAGGTATATTTTTAAATCTTATACATAGATACTTTTTTAAACAGACTCTTTGAATATAGGAGCAAGTTCGTGCGACCCAGTCGTGCATTTTATTTGATCTACATTTTTAATAAAATGTTTCACAATTTTTAGTTTGACGAAAATCTCCGAGAATAATGTCCTTATTTTGTTAGCGGCTTTATCACAAAATATTTCTAATTGGAGCAGTTAATAGTGTTAGCACTAGAATGAATGTTTGAAATGGTTTATAGGATTGTGACGTCTCCAAACCAATAAATTATGAAAGTGCGTTATCAACTTTAATTTCTATAACAAAAACTTACTAACATGTTGTAAATTGCGATGTTGCAAAAAAGACAGTGGTCTCCCCATATAATACAAACAACACACCGATTAAAGCATTGAAAAAATGTCTGCCGAAAAGTCTGCAAAAATCGAGCTGGTAGCAGACATTTAAGATTTGAAACTAAATACAAAATAAAAAGTACGTATACGCCCAAGTGAACCACAAAATACTTAAATATGAAATAAGTTGTAATTTTGTGGAAGCTTGTTTGACGAGAACTTAAAGAAACTAGTTTAAACGAAAACAGTATGTAAATCTAGCTTATCAAGCAATCTTATCAAGCAAATCCAAAAAAACTGATTAACTTCTCATCCCGTCAGTCTATTTGTCTTTCTTGAAGGTTTGAAGGTTTTCGTGCTTTGTTAAAAAAGTTGTTAGTTGAATTGTTCTTAAAAAATTAAAAATTACCAACAATATTTTGCATATAATGAAATAGTTTGATTCCAAAATATATTTTTGTTAACAAGATTTTTAGTCGAAAACCAATTTTTACCAATTTTAGTAGCATTTCTTAAAATTTTCTATTTCTTATACAAACAAATACAAATTGGATGAATGAAATTAATTTTAAGTCAATTTCGAAAACAATATTTTCTGTGAGATAAAATTGGTTTGAAGCTAATATTTTTAATTTTTGAAAAGATATTTGTTTCGAGTGCAAATTTTTACCAAGTTCTAGTATTTTTGTTTAAGTTTTTATTTTTTGTACAAAAAACAGTCAATTCAATTTTTCTTAAAATTTTACCCAATGTTGAAAACAGTATTTCTTATAAGGAAGCCATAATCCCAAATTTTCGAAAAGATATTATTTAAGTAGAAAATCAATTTTTACCAACTTTTAGTAATGTTTTTTAACGTTTTTATTTTTTGTAAAAAAAACTGTCAATTCGATTTTTCTCAACATTTTACCAGATGTCAAAAACGTAATTATTCGTTGCACAAAATTATTTTAGAGATAAAATCATTTTTTGTTTGTAAAATATTAAAAGGTGAAAAATATTTTTGTTCAGTTTTTTTGATTTATAAAAAAAAGTGTTATAATTGTTTTTTTTTTCCAAAAATATATTTGGCATTACGTTACAATATATAATATAAAATTTAATTCATGTCTTTAGCGTTATTGGTCCGTGGGATATTTCGGTTTAACCAAAATTTTCACCTTTTTTTAATTTATAAATAAAAAAGTTAAAAATGATCATGTAAATCCAACAAAAAAATTTTCTTGAATTGGAAACAAAAAATTCAAGTTGGTCATCCTTATTTCAATTTGACGGTGGAGCGCGATGGGTGATGGCTGAACAGGAGATGAAGTCCTTATTACCCAGTGCACAATCAGAAGTACTGGGCTGAATCCTTTCATAAAACGCGCGGCGTGGCATACTCATGATGTTGTGAATTTTTCAACCGTCCCAAACTCACTCCTCATCGTACCCATTTTTTTCTGTGTACAAAATGGCACACAAAAATGAATGAGGAGCCTGCCAGGTCCATTATATGCAATGCATTGCATTGCACAGTCCCAGTCATCAGGCTCTTATTTTTATTTGGTTATAAGAATGTATATTCTTTGTGTGTAGGCGCAGCAAACATCAATTGGGGTCAAACAAACCGTGATGATGAAGAGTTTCTTCCAGACTCACACCACGCCACCAACCAAACCAACAACAACCATCATCATCTTCATCTGGAATTGAGTCAGTGGTGATAATTATTTTATTTCATTCGCGAGGAGATACAAGAGTCCTTTGAAAGGATTTAGAGTAGATATGTTGCATCCTAATACTGTTTTTTCTTCTTTTTTTTTCGGTTTGTTTTATTATTAATGAGTTGAGACAACAGCAAAATCTAATTAAATTAGTAACAAAAGATGTAGACTACAAAAAAGGATGCTGAATCCTAGTAAATTGAACTTAATTAATGGAAAATTATCTTTCTCTATATTTTTCAAATGCAGTAGATGCATCCGACATGAAATATATAATGCAAAAATGGTATTTCCCGGATATGGAGTTCTGTGTGCTTCATTTTTTTAGTTTGTTTCTATTTATGTACCTCTGTCTGTTTGCATAAAATTATAATATTTATGTTTATTTATGTTTTCATCAACAATAGGACCGTTGTACCATGTTAGAAGGATGATGAGTGTAATTTTAATGATTTAAGCTCATCACATTTAAAATTATTTAATTAAATTTTGACAAAAGGATCTGCATCTTACAAGTCTGATGCAGAACAGTATATGAATGATTTTATAAAATGTTGTGTAGTCACAGATTTTCTTTTGCTTTGTTATAACAGACTTCTCATCAGATAATGGAAATATTTTTGATATTGACAGATTTACTTAAAATCCAGCTGTAGTACCCGTGGCATGATGGTTAGTGCGTTGGACTGTCATGCGAGAGGTCTTGGGTTCGATCCCTACCTGTGTCACCTAACGTTTTTTTCACGAGTACCTACTGCCTCTTGCGAGGAATTGACAAATTCTCCAAGAGTAATTCTTGTCATAGGTTAGGTTAGGTTAGGTTGAGGGGCTGACAGTTGATGTCTTAACCGTCAAACTTAGATCAATACAGATCCATTGTGATACCCGTGAGTAATTGATACTCAAGCTAATAAGAAAAACATATGTGATCAGTTAGCCAAGCCATTTAGAGGCTTTGACGAAGTTCAGAATGTTAGTACCTGGCGTACTAGAGAGTTCTTTTAAATCCCCAAACAAAAAATTGCCAAGCAGTTTCTTCCTTTGATGGGAGAGTGCGGGACAGTGACACAGAAAGTGCGAAGTGTCTTCATGCACCTCCTCGTCACCGCATCCTCTGCATAGATCATCTGAACTGATTCTCATCTTTTTCATATGAAAACCTAACAGATTATGTCCGGTGATTATGCTTACGAGAGATCGGAGTGATCCCTTTTCTAGCTGCATAGTTATTTCCGTTCTTTGTTTGTTAAAACAGGGCCAGATCTTTCTTGTAGTACCGCAGGTGTCAAGAAGGTTCCACCTTTCATCGGCCTTAATAGTTATTCTTTTTGAGATTTCCTGTTTTAAATAACAGGTAGGGGTGCTAACTAGCTGAGCTTGGCTTACGTCAAGCATTGACCCTAATCTTGGTAATTCATCATCTTTCTCGTTGCCTAGTATATTGCTGTGGCCTGGGACCCAGCAGAGTCTAATGTTGTGCTGTGCGCCAAGAACCTTAAGCTCTTCGTGGCAGCATGAAACAAGCTTTGATTTTACCTCAGTTGCAGTAATCGCCTTTATTGCCACTTGGCTATCAATGTAAAAGGTGATATCAGCTCGTGGTATCGCCATCATTGATACCTTTTTAGCAGCTGTTGTCACTGCCAGGACCTCCGCTTGGAAGACGCTGCTGTAGTTTGGAAGCCTAAGCGAGGCGGTCAACTTGAGAGATTCAGAATAGAAGCCTGCCCCTACACCAGTGTCCATTTTAGAGCCATCAGTATAGATAGCTATTGACGACTCACTGGAGTATGGTATATTATCTATCCATTCCTCTCTGCTTGGGATGGCAGCCTGGAATGGTTTGTGAAAATCAAGTTCGGGTATTTTATAGTCTGCTGTAGTACTATGACCCATAACTTTATGAAGGATCTGGGCATGTCCTGTGGAACTGTTTATCCAGACTTTAGTTTGACTAAGTCTCAGGGCACTTTTGGCTGCAGATTCTTGAACAAAGAGGTCTAAGGGAATCAGATTGAGTATAACTTCCAGTCCCGCAGTTGGAGTGGATCTCATTGCTCCCGTAATGCCAGTGCACGCAAGTCTTTGAATTTTTGTCAAAGTTTTTAGGTTCGTGCTCTTTTCTAAAGCTTTCCACCATACTAAATTACCATAGGTTAGTATTGGTCTAATTATTGCCGAATACATCCATCTGATAATTCTAGGGTTTTTTCCCCAGGTTTTCCCGAAAATTCTATTGCAGTAGTAAAAGGCAATCGATGCCTTTTTGAATCTATCTTTTATGTTCAGGCCCCAATTTAGTTTTTTATCTAAGATCACACCGAGATACTTTGCGTGATCAGAGATTTTAAGAGGGCAGCCTTCAATTGAAGGAATTTTAAAGTCAGGTATTTTGCGCTTGTTAGTAAATAGCACTAGTTCTGTTTTAGCTGGATTGACTGTCAGCCCACAGCTCCTAGTCCATTTGCTTACCAACGAAAGGGCGTATTCGGTTTGTTCACTGATAATGGGTAGGAACTTGCCAGTCGCTAGTAATGCAAGATCATCAGCGTAGGCTATTATCCTTACTCCACTTGATTGCAATTTAGAGAGTATGCCGTTCATGACAAGAACCCAAAGTAGCGGTGAGAGAACCCCACCCTGAGGGGTGCCTCTGGATGTGGTTACTCTTACCCTTTCTTCCGCTAGCTCAGAGTTAATTTGTCTCTTTCTGAGCATACACATTATCCACTGTGTTATTGCTTTTTCGACTTTGTGGTCGTCCAAGGCTTGCTTCACTGTTTCGTTCTTCACGTTATTGAAGGCTCCCTCAATATCCAAGAACGTTGCAAGGGTGTATTCCTTGTCATTCAGTGATTTTTCTATGACGCTGACAACACTGTGCATTGTGCAATGCTGTTTCAACGCTTCTTCCTTTAATGTAGGCATGTTGAAATTTCGATATACAGTCCGGTTTCAGGGTGCTTCGGATGTGTATACTGTATATCTATTAGCCTTTCAAAAGTTTTCAAAATAAACGATGTTAGACTAATGGGTCTATAGTCTTTGGCCTCCGTATGGCTAGGTTTACCAGCCTTAGGGATGAAAACTACCTTCACCTCACGCCACGATAAGGGAACATAACCCCATTTAAGGCTATTATTGAAAATCCTAGTTAGCTGTGGGATGATAAGATTCATGCATTTCTGAAGCATCATAGGGAAGATTCCGTCTAGACCAGGGGATTTGTACGGGGAAAAGGAGTGAATGGCCCATTTTATCCTTTCTTCCGTTATAATATCCGATGGTACTAGGGTTTCCGTATGAGACTCTGTTTCTGGACTGCGTATATCAGCTACGTAGCCAGGAAAGTGAGTATTCATATAAACTGTAGGTCCCCGCCATCCCTGCAATTACTCGCATACAGGAATGAGAGTTGTAAGTCACTAGGCCCTGGTTCTCTACGGACCTAATTTATTTATTTTATTTACTTAAAATCCAGCAAGTATAAACATCAGACCGTTCTTGAAATTCGACTGCTATGCTTTTTCGGTAAGTTGTTTCTGATGTTAACCTATCAATCCTATCAATCTTTTTGTTTGTTGTTTACTTAACTTAGCTTGTCGACAAGCCAACTCGAATTTCCAACGTTGCAGCTCAATCCTTTCGTACCTCAGACCCTAACAAATACGCAATCAATGTATTACCGCCTCTAGGCATATCAGACCCTGTTCTATCTTATCTGAACATTTCTCATGCCAACAAAATTCAATTAAAGAAAAAACTCCTACGGGAACCGTTTGGCATTAGAAAACCAACTGGGGATGAATTTCGTTTCCGATTCTTTATTTCAATAAAAAAATATATTTTTGTGATCGCAGAAGATCACAATCAACAATTAAATAAAACGCATTCAATGTATTTTAAACTTAATATTATTTATTAAATCAAAGCTTCAGATCCCTTACCACTGGTGGGGGGAAATCTTAGGCTATACGTAGAATGACAACTGTGAACTGAACTCTCATTGATCGATGAAACCCTTTTTATACTTATAAAATGTTTACTTAAGCAAATCTATCTTCGGCTGAAGATCGTTTGCTTTCCTTTGTCTTTTATTATTGCTGACACAAGAATTCTTTTAGAATTATTTAAGATGCTTTGGGCACACAAGTTACTGAAGGCAAAAAGTGCTGATATGGTATTTACAATATCGGATATCATCATCCGCTTATGAGATGAAATTATGAATCAATGTGTGAGCATTACATTTTGTTTATATAAAGATACTTTGTTATGATATTTATAATATCGGATATCATCATCCGCTATGAGATGAAATTATGAATCAATGTGTGAGCATTACATTTTGTTTATATAAAGATACTTTGTTATGATAGGGTGCTTAATATTATTACAAAGTTATGTGAGGGTGTTCTGATAATGTAACCCCTCCCCCCTTAAGTTTGATGCTCTCCTGAGTATCTATAATTCTATTTTCAATTTTAAATTTATGGGGTTCTCGACGTTTAAAATATAATAATAAAATTGCAATTATAATAATTATGATTGTTATACTAGTATATGATATAACATGTTTTATATTGTTTTGGTATCTTATTGCTTGCAATTCTTTCAAATTTTCGATTTGATTTATATGTATATCCTCTAATGTAACATTAATTTTTGTAATGTTTAATGTGTTATATAGTGGAATTATAATATTTTGTTTAAAAGTTTCTTTTCGATTTATATATAAAGTTGCATTTATTTTAATGTTACAATCTTTAAAATGTACAAGGTTGTTCTTAATAATTTTATATTCAATATTGTTACAATATTCATTTAGACTTGTTTCTACTAAGTTTTTTGTTAATACAAGTCCATCTTCTAATTCTATTAATTCTTGATCTTTATTTGATCTTATCTTACAGTTTTCATATTTTGTTTTATATAGGTTTTGAATACATATTGGACTTTTCTTTAAATGTTTAAGATATTTAATTTCTTTGTTTTCATATAATGTTTTGTTACAAATTATATAGTTGTATTTTGATATTTCGACTTCAAGTCCTTGATCGTTTGGTATAGGTAGAATCATTATGTTTTCACATTTATGTGTAAATACTGGTATTTTTAAAGCAAAAACTAATTTGTTATTTCTAGTTAATAGGCTGCTCTCAATATATTTTAATTTATTAATGGTTATATTGAATCGTTCATTTTCTTCTTTAGTTAGGATATTTCTCCCTAGAATTCCTAATCTTGAAAAGACTACATTGTCTTGTAATTTTTCTATTTCATTGTTTAACAGCATTATATCTGTATTTATTTGTAATGATAATATGCTTTTAGCTAGATTTTCTTGTTTTATTTCTGTGGAATTAATAAAGTTTCTTAATATATACTGGTGTTTGTTTATACGGTCTGCCATTGTTTCTAATTCTGTTTGGAATTGCGTATTTATACCTATTTGTTTATTTAATTCTGTCATAGCATTCATATTGTTTTCTTCAATTATTTTTAAATGATTCTCAATCTCTAATCTTTCATCATTATCCATCACTCCAAAAAGAAAATGGAGTGCGTTACCTCCCATGTTTATTAATCCTCTCCTTTGTCTTGAATAAGGAAGTATGCTGTGTAATTTGGATTTAGAATCTCCTAAAGCTTCTGTCATTAATCTTTTTAATCTTAAGTCTTGAAAATTGTTATAGCCTGTTTCTATAGAAAATTCAATTTGTTTAATAATTTCATTGTAAGTTTCTAAATTAATAATATGGAGTATTTTATCATATTTTTCGATTAATTCAATGGGTTCTTGTTTTATAATTATATATCCTGCTTGATTATGAATTTCTTGTAATACAAATTCTGATTTCACTATGGTAAAAGTGAATAATACAATTATAATTATGGTTTTCATTTTGGCTGTAAAGAGATTAAATTATTATTATCACTACTTTGATATTTATATTTTCTTTTGAAATGGGTTTTATGTAATTTTTTATTATTTGCATAATATTTATTATCAATTTTTTCTACCTTGGTCTTCTTATATTTTGCAGCTATCTTCTTTGCTGTTCTTACTACGTCAGCTTTTACGTAAACGTCTTTTTTTAAATCTGGTTCAATAAAATCTGCTTTATTTTGATTTCTTTTATTAATATTATTTTCTTTAACTGTTTGGATCCTTTTTCCTATCTCTTCTAAATCTTCTACTTTTATTTTGTTTTGAATAAAATCTATAGGTTTTCTTAATATTGTTGAATGGATTGTACAATTATATATACTAACTGCTTTTATTACTTTTTCTCTTAGGTTTAATATGTTCTTTTTCTCTTCTTGTGCATTATATATTCTTATATGTTCATTAAGTGTACCATGCACTCTTTCTACATCTGAATTTCCTGTCTTATGATTTGGGGTTATGAGTTTTATTTTAATTCCTTCTTCATTGCAATATTCTTTAAATGCTAGGCTATTAAACTCATTGTCGCAAACTATTTCTTGGGGTTTGCCTAATATAGAATTTCTAAGTTTAAGTTGCTCGATAATTTTATGAGTGTTTCTACTAGCTATGGGAAAGGCTGTCAAATGCTTAGTAAATTTGTCTATAATTGTTAAAAAGTAAATATCTTTCCTTGGAATATAAATGTCCATGTGTATTAGCTCGTTTGGCTTAAGTGCAGTTTTGCTCATTTCAAATTTTATTTTTTTTGGACTTCTATCATGTTTTGCTGTTTGACATACAGTACAATTGTTAATGTATCTTCTTATTATTTCTCTTAATTTTGGAAAATAATATTCATTTTTAATTTCAAGATATGTTTCTTGTATTCCTCTGTGATTAAATTGTTCATGAATCCTTTGAATGAGATTCAACGCATCGTCTGTATTACTTAAATCTTTTAAAAGAGTAATGCATCTCAGTAATTTTAGCTTACTTTGATTGCTGTAAAGCTCAACATATTTTTCTTGAATTTTGCAAAATAAAGTATCACTTGGACAATATACTGCCACATTTCCGTGATCAGGTAAAAATTCCCTTAATGCTTCAGTAAAATATTCACCTATATCTTTTGATTTAATAGTGAGTCTTCTTATACCTTTATATATATATTTTATATCTTTACCTTCATTGTCTGACTCTATAATTTCTATTTGATGCTTAAACATATTTGTAGGTAATTCTGAAATTCCTATGTGATCATTTCTTTCCTCTGTTCCACTATGAATTGTGGCTAATGTTGAATCTTCATTTCTATTGACTGCGTTTACTTCGAGTCTACTAAGATAATCTGCTACACGATTTTCTTTTCCTTTTAAATATTCAATATCAAAATCATATTCATTTAAACTTATTTTCCATCTTTGGAGTTTTGAGTTTGGTTCTTTAAGGTTACTTAACCAAATTAAAGGTCTATGATCAGTTTGTATTTTAAATTTGCGACCGTAAAGGTATGGTCTAAAATATTTTGTTGACCAAACAATACTTAATAATTCTTTTTCAATAGTGCTATATCTGCGTTCATGTTCATTGAGGGTGCGAGATGCATAGCATAATGGGTGATTTGATTGTGAAAGGACTGATCCGATCGCATAATTTGATGCATCAGTTGTTAACACGAATTCCTTTGTATAATCAGGATATTTTAAAACGGGGTCATTAGATATGAGCAATTTAAGTTCTTCAAAAGCTGTTATATATTCTGGGTCTTTAATATTTATCTTTGCTCCTTTCTTAAGATATTTGGTCATAGGTACTGCTACCTTTGAATAATCTTTAATAAATTTCCTGTAATAACCTGTTAGACCTAGAAAAGATTTTATTTGTTTTGTTGTACCAGGAATAGGTATTTTTTCAATTGTTCTTATTTTTTCTGGATTTGGCTTAATTCCGTTTGTAGTAATAACGTGCCCTAAATATTCGGTTTCCTTGCTAAAAAATTTACATTTATCTATTTGTATTTTTAAATTGTGATTGTTAAGTTTTTTAAATACTTTGTTAATTGAGCAAATATGTTCCTCAAATGATGTACTAAATATGAGAATGTCGTCTAAATAGACCACACATATTTTTCCTACAAGTCCTTCTAATACGTGATTAATCATTCGTTGAAAAGTTGCGGGGGCATTTTTTAATCCAAATGGCATCCGATTAAATTCGTAATGACCGTTTGCTGTTGAGAAAGCTGTTTTATACCTATCTTTAGGATTCACCAATATCTGATGGAAACCTTTCGCTAAATCTAATGTGGTAAAATATTGGGATCTTCCCAATTTACTAAAAATGTCTTCAATGTTTGGAATAGGAAACTTGTCTTCCACGGTTACTTCGTTAAGTTTTCTATAATCTATAACAATTCGCCATTTCTTAAGTCCTGAATTGTCTATCTTTTTGGGTACAACCCAGATAGGAGCATTATATGGACTGTTGCTTTCTTTTATTATGCCTTGATCTAACATTTCGATTATTTGTTTATCGACTTCTTTTGTATGTACTTCTGGATATCTATATAGTCGTGAATATATTGGTTTATCACTTTTAGTTTCAATGTTGTGTGTTACTTCTTTTACGTTAGTTAAGATATCTCCTTCGCTATAGAATAATTGTTTATTATTTTTTAATATTTGATTCAGAGCTTTCTTTTCTTCTTTGTTCATATAATGTTCAGTTAGTTTATCAGTTAAATCTTGTAAAACTACATCAATACCACATAAATCTATTTGTGTATTTGATAATTCCTGAATGTATCTATCTAAAGGGTATTCCTTTGGTTTTGTCATTAATGGGATAATAGTATTTTTTATTTTCAAAGTATGTGTATAATATGATATTTCAGCTTCTAATGGTATAAGGACATTATTTCCTAAAATTCCGTCAAACGAACTGTTTGTAATTGGTGTAATTAAAAATTCCATGGTTGATTCTTTTTTATTAAATTCGATTGGTAATGGTAAAATTATTTTTGAATTTATTTGATTTTCATTATATAATGCTTTAATTATAACTGGTTTGTCTAATTTACTTTCATAATGTCTTGGAAATATATTTTCTTTTAAAATAGATGTAGCTGCTCCTGTGTCTACTAAAAATCTAAGTTTTTTATTAAGAATATGAACATCTATGCAGGGTAATGGTCTGTTGAGGCGGGTGTTTGAAAATTTGCTGTATTTTGAGTAAGGTGATCTATTTCCATTGGTTCTAGATCATTCTTTTTATTTTGTGTAGCAAATGGATTACGATTATTATTAGAATAATTTCCACTTCTATTTGGTTGCCTATAATTTCGTTCATTTTGGTTTCTATAGTTTTGATTATTGTTTCTATAAAAGTTTTGACCTTTATTATTGAAATTCCTATAGTTATTTGAATTTCCTGATTCGTTTTTGTAATTACTATCAAATCTTTGATTTGTATTGTAATTATTATATTTTTTATAGTTTTTGTTGTTAAAATTATTATTGTTATTTCCAGTTCTATAGTTTCGAGTATTTCTATCATTATAATTATTTTCTTCTTTTGTCCAATGACAAGATTCTAATTTATAAAAAGCTTCACTAAGGGTTGTTATGTTATGATTGATTATTATTGAACTTGCGTTCGGGGGTATTCTTTCACAAAATTTAGATAATAATGACGCTTCATTATTGAAAGGATTGTATTCTTCCGGTTTATTTTCAGATAAATAATATTTATTATTTAGTCTACAGAGGATTTCTGAGAATGTATTATATAGTTGAGAAATGTTTTTTGAATAAACTTTATCTGCTAGTTCTTTTAATTTTAGAAAAGATTCTTTCTCACCAAAATTCTTTACTAGAATATTTTTTATATCTTGCCAATTATTAGGGTCGCCACTCCTTAATACTACCTCTAGGGCGAAATCTGTTATTTTTGATTTTATTTCACTCAATATAAATTCTTGTGAACCTTCGTTATACAAACTACATGAATTTATTACAAATTCTGCTTTTTTAATAAATATAATAATATTACATGATTTACCATTAAAATTTGGTAAATTCTTTACTAATTTTAAGGGGTCGATATTTATTGTAGCCATTTTTACCTTATTTTCAATTTTTTCTTCTGCTTGCTCAATTTCTTTTGATTGCTGGATTGCTGCAGGATCTGTTGATTTTGAAGTTTTTTCTTCCTCGGTATTATATGTTAACGCAGCTGGTTTGTTGTATGGTGTATATTTCTTCATTTATCGAACACGTTGGGGCTTTCGACTTGGATAATTTTGCCACGTACAGTTGTTCTTCCTTCTTTTTATTAATTTACACTTTTTAAAGTAATGTCATATATATATTTTTTTTTTTTTTTTTTTTTTAGTAACACTTTTAACTTTTTATTTGTCTTTAATTTTATTTTGTTGAAGTTGTTTTCTTCTCAACTTTTGCTGAATTGATCTGATATGTTCCTGGAAATCAGCTGTTGCTTCGTCGTCTATCCAACTTTGTGAATTTACTTCTATATGTGGTTCCTTTACTTGCGGGGCCTCTGCTCCTTTTTGAAGATTTATTTTTTCTGGTTGCATTTAGTAGCACTTTTTGTTAATTTTAATTTAACACTGAGTTCACTTTCTGTATGCTTCCTTTTGAAGATTTCCTTCTGGTTGCATTTAGTAGCACTTTTTGTTAATTTTAATTTAACACTGAGTTCACTTTCTGTATGCTTCCTTTTGAAGATTTCCTTCTGGTTGCATTTAGTAGCACTTTTTGTTAATTTTAATTTAACACTGAGTTCACTTTCTGTATGCTTCCTTTTGAAGATTTCCTTCTGGTTGCATTTAGTAGCACTTTTTGTTAATTTTAATTGTTTTATTAGTCAAGCATTCTCTCTATGAGACTTTGTAAAATTGTCCTTTCGGATCTTGATTTACGATGCTTTTCACTGAACAAAATTTTTATTTTTCACTGTCCTATAGCACCATTTAGTAATTTTACTTTACCGGTACTAACTATTTTATTTAGTTTTAGGACGATCCCGAATTAAACTTTTAATAAAGTAAGATTCAATATATTTCGATCTTTCGAGATCCTACCGACTGCGCCAATTTCGTTTCCGATTCTTTATTTCAATAAAAAAATATATTTTTGTGATCGCAGAAGATCACAATCAACAATTAAATAAAACGCATTCAATGTATTTTAAACTTAATATTATTTATTAAATCAAAGCTTCAGATCCCTTACCACTGGTGGGGGGAAATCTTAGGCTATACGTAGAATGACAACTGTGAACTGAACTCTCATTGATCGATGAAACCCTTTTTATACTTATAAAATGTTTACTTAAGCAAATCTATCTTCGGCTGAAGATCGTTTGCTTTCCTTTGTCTTTTATTATTGCTGACACAAGAATTCTTTTAGAATTATTTAAGATGCTTTGGGCACACAAGTTACTGAAGGCAAAAAGTGCTGATATGGTATTTACAATATCGGATATCATCATCCGCTTATGAGATGAAATTATGAATCAATGTGTGAGCATTACATTTTGTTTATATAAAGATACTTTGTTATGATATTTATAATATCGGATATCATCATCCGCTATGAGATGAAATTATGAATCAATGTGTGAGCATTACATTTTGTTTATATAAAGATACTTTGTTATGATAGGGTGCTTAATATTATTACAAAGTTATGTGAGGGTGTTCTGATAATGTAACCGATGGTCTAAGCGAATTCTTCAGAAACTTGAACTAGCCACTATGCTTCCAGCGGAAATATAGTTACAATTCTTTCTGTAATGAAAAAATTTATACCGAATAGGGTGAAACCCAAACAGAACTCATATTTTGATTGGAGCTGTAAAGGGGTTATTAGAATCAGAGATGTGAGTTGCCGTGGTTATAAAGCCAATCACACTGAGTCCTCCTGTACTTAAGAGAAACACTGATTCATTATAAACTTAAGAAATATCTTCGGTGTGGAAAACGTTATTATTTTTTGCACAAAATTATTTTGGAGATAAAATCATTTTTGGTCCGTAAAATATTCGAGGTGACAAATATTTTTTTTTTAGTTTTTTTTTTTTATTTATAAAAAAACCGTTAGTTGGAATAATTTTGTCCAAATATTTTTGAGGTCTATATTTCTACTGTTTCTTGAGCTTAGACGACGAAAAAAACGTCACGAACGAACGTGCACACGCACGCACAATTTGCAATTCGACAAATCGGCCCGATTACAATAACTTCCTATGGGAAGTTAAAAATCGATGACATTAATACACGCAGATGACGTGAAAATATTTCAAACAATTAATTTCTTAACTGACTGCGAATTATTACAAGATTATCTACTTCGACTATGGGAATGGTGCAAAGTATAATGTTGAATATTCGAAAGTTCAAACCAAAGATTTATACTCTCAAACACAATGTACTTGACTATGAATACATTTTTAACTTTACAAACTTGGAAAAAGTCTTTAATTTCTCAGACCTAAGCATCACTTTGGACTCAAAATTAACTTTTACTGATCATATAAACTGCATTTAAAAAACTAAGAAAACTCTAAGCTTTATAAAAAGATTTGGTAGAAAATTCTAAGATCCTTAAAACTCTATAGGTATCATTTGTCAGGTCAGTTTTATTATTTGGGCCCCTTGCTACTCCACTCATATGCATATACTTAAAGGTATCCAAAGAAGGTGCCTAAGGTTAACTTAACTTTTTCTACCATGGTCACATGGAGTAACTTTGCCTCATTATCCTGATAGACTAAAAGTAATACATATTACATCAATAACTAATCATCGAAAGTATTATTTGCAACTTTGCTTTATTGTTGGAATTTCATCTCATGGGCCAGTTTCATCTTTATCAGTTTTGTTTGAACAAAGTTTAGTCGATCAAACTATGGTTCTAAAAATCCAATTAACCCGGTTTTGCTTAAATTCATACCTATTGTAAGCATTTTCCATTTTTATAATTACATACTTTGTTGTTTCGCTTACAATTTCATTTATTGAAATGTAACCTTTATTTAACCCACACTTAAATTTAGTGTGCACAAAATACAAGGAGTTGGTAACAAAATGTTTTTATTTATTTTAAAGTAGATTGAAGACATATATATATCATATATGAAAATATCCAAAGCCGAAATGTTCTTAAAACTGAATCAATTTTCTTAATTAGTCTCAAATTTCAGGTGAAATTCATCGAGGATGCCTAAATTATATTTTGTATATAATGAAACTGAAATAAATGTCCTCCATTTTGTTTTATTAATGATGTGTTTAGCAAAAGAAAATCGTTAAATGTTGTTATGACAGCAAAACATATACACACATATGTATGTACGTTTTGTTTTATGAAAAAAAAATAAAAACCTAAAACCAGCATTCATCAAAAATAAAGGGTTCCATTCATTTCACCAGTTTACAATAGAAAGATGGATGTTTTTTGTAAATTACCACGAATGTAACACTATACGTTGTGTTGATGGCAAAAACCATGCATCTAATTAAAAATGTTCGCTTCACATCTTAATGAAATTTATAATTTAAAACAGCACTCACAAATGTGTATGCTCGTATATTAATTTTGTAAGATTCAAACAGTACAAATACTTTAAGGAACAAAATTTGGGTCATATTTTTAATTTTTTTTGAAAATTTAAAAATTAAGGGACTCGAGCAATTTGTTTATTGTTTACACACATAATTAAAAAAAATGTTTTTAAAGTAATACTTTATTTATTTCAATTTATTTATTTTATAATACTGCATCGAAGTTTTGAACTTACATCCTTATAAGACTCTAAAAACTTATCGAATTAGAGACATTGGGAAAGAATATAAATCTGGTCTATTTTTGGTCAGTAAAATTAAATTTTTTTCTGTCATGTACTTTTCAAAGAAATTTGCTTTCCTGAAGTGGAATCTCATTTACAAATTTTTCTGTTAGATCATCATCATCATCGACTCGATAGTTGGGATCCGGTCCTGACCTCATATAACAACTCACTTCGTCTATCCCGATCGCGAGCCCATCATGGTTCGCACCCCAGTCCCCAAGGCTTCTGGAGTCCTGGTCTACGGCATCTCTCCAGCGTAAGTCTTAATATCATAATAAATGAATTAGGTGGTGCAACAGTCCCTTGAGAACTAGGGCCTAGTGACTTACAACTCTTAACCATTCCTGTGTGCAAGAAATGTTTTCAGGGATGGAGGGGACCTACAGTTTTAAGCCGAATCCGAACTGCCAATTTGAGAAAGCACTTTTCATGACAAGAATTATTCTTGGAAAGTTTGTCAATTGCTAGCAATAGGCAGTACCCGGGAAAAAACTTTAGATGGCACAGGCAGGGATTGAACCGAAGACCTCTGGCATGATAGTCCAACGCACTAACCATCATGCCAGGGGTACTACTTGCTATCGTCTATCATAAAATGTCCACAAAATACTTTACGGGCTAGTCCACCGGAATCTACCAAGCTTAAATTTAGTGACAATATCTGCTTGAAGGTACATCGATTGCATACGATTTATGATTTAAGCGATTGGAATCGTCCTTCCTCACATAAGGGGCCAACAATTCTTCGTAAGACTTTTCTCTCAAACGCTATTAAAAGTTCGGAGTGCCTTTTACTACACTCAGAGAACTTATTGGTAATTTAGCTCAATTTTCACGTATAATGCAACCATATATATAGGCGTTTTCGTGACTTCTACTTTTTATTGTTACAAAACCCACAAAAATGTATGGGATATCTGACAGTACTTTATTGGTAATGAAAAGTTGTATAGGTATATCATTTCAATTCAATTCCATTCAACCAAATTCGATTACTACAAAATATTGCTTAAATACCTAAATATTGTTTGATATTGCCTACATCTTATAGAGTTTCCACCCAAATTTTATGGGAAAAGCCCAATGATTATAGCTATATTAAACATCTGGAAAGGGATTTTTTCTATATTTATAGTTGAAATTCCCGAAAGATTGCTTTTTAATTTTTCTGTTAGTGATTCTAACTAAATTTAACTGGTAACCACCAATAATTTTTGCTAAATTTGAAATCTAAAATGAGATTATAACTATTATTATTGTTGAAATTCCCAACTGGTTTTGTACATTACCATAAAATGTTGGTATTTCACCCAAATTTATTGATAAGATACCAAAAATTATTGATTCATTGCATATAAATAATGGGATATTACCTAAAATTGTTGTTTGAATTCCCAATTTGTTTTGTAAATATCCTTTAAATGTTGGGATTTCTCCTTAATTTGTTGATGAAATCCCAAGAAATATTGATTAAATGCCAACAAAAAGTGGGATATCACCTATAATTATTGTTAATATTCCCAATTAGTTTTGAAGAGTACCTTTTTATTTTGGGATTTCACCTAAAATTATTGCTAAAATCCCAACAAATATTGATTCTTTGCATATAAATAGTGGGATTTTACCTATAATTATTGTTGATATTCGCAATTAGTTTTGAAGAGTACCTTTTTATTTTGGGATTTCACCTAAATTTATTGCTAAAATCCCAACAAATATTGATTCGTTACATATAAATAGTGGGATTTTACCCATAATTATTGTTGATATTCCCAATTAGTTTTGAAGAGTACCTTTTTATGTTGGGATTTCACCTAAATTTATTGCTAAAATCCCAACAAATATTGATTCGTTACATATAAATAGTGGGATTTTACCTATAATTATTGTTGATATTCCCAATTAGTTTTGAAGAGTACCTTTTTATTTTGGGATTTCACCTAAATTTATTGCTAAAATCCCAACAAATATTGATTCGTTACATATAAATAGTGGGATTTTACCCATAATTATTGTTGATATTCCCAATTAGTTTTGAAGAGTACCTTTTTATTTTGGGATTTCACCTAAATTTATTGCTAAAATCCCAACAAATATTGATTCGTTACATATAAATAGTGGGATTTTACCTATAATTATTGTTGATATTCCCAATTAGTTTTGAAGAGTACCTTTTTATTTTGGGATTTCACCTAAATTTATTGCTAAAATCCCGACAAATATTGATTCGTTACATATAAATAGTGGGATTTTACCTATAATTATTGTTGATATTCCCAATTAGTTTTGAAGAGTACCTTTTTATTTTGGGATTTCACCGAAATTTATTGAACAAAATCCCAATTACTTTGGATTTATTGCAAATGCGGACTTGGATTTAACCATAAATTGTTGTTGAAATACTCCATAGGTTCCTTTAATTACCTTTAAATCTTGGAATTTCACCTAAAAGTAATTTTAAGAAATTATTTTGAAGATATGAATCTGAAAAATAAGATACTTGCAAAGATTAAACTATCAACAAATACTTACCTTATGGAATCTTCAACTTTGTAAATTTTAATATTAAATCTGAAACGTTTTTGCGAAAATTCAGAAAGTCTTTACCCAAAAGAATCTAATAGTGAAATCAAAACGTATCCGAAAATTGAATAAAATTCGATAAATGATTGACCATTCTTTTGGAAGGACCAGTGAAATCTTCTTATGTCTTACAAATAATGAAGTTTTGATTTGTTGGTACATTATATTTTAATTAAGCCATAACTTCGATTTTACAAAATAAACTTATACCTAATTATTACAAGTTTTAAACAAACAAGAAAGAAAAAAAGTTAGGAATAAAATAACGATATGATCTTTATCGAGCAAATTATATATGATTGAATGATTTTCTTTAAAAATTAATTATACAAACTTGACTTTTATTTGTATTTTAGAATAAAATAATTTTAATGCTTAGGACTTACGTAAGGTCACTTATGAGTGAATTAACTGTAGTATAATTGGTATAGTGTAAGGTACTGAATATGATGAGCCCTTCGTATTTGTATAGACTGTCATCGATATCTAAATACGCCTCCGTGATTTCAGCTTTATTTTTTTCAACAGGAATTACAGTGGGTTGTAAGGTTTGTTTTTTGACTTGAAGTAATTTCCTTACCTCTACCAACTTAACTTGAATTTGGCTTGAACACTGTAAATGTAGATTTGTTTAGTTATTAAATTATAGTTGTAGTGTAATTTAATGTATAAACAACTATAAATAGAAAAATGTAAAATAATAAACTTAAATATAATGGGGCGTATTCATAGAGAATTACTAAAGTCATGATTTCTTGATCTATAGTTTAAGGCTTGTTGATTAAATAAACACAGCTCTTATTCATAGTCAATTTTCCTGATGTGTTTTGTAAAACCCCAGTTTAAGGTTGTATTCTACTACAATTATACTTTAAATGACAGGTCAAAGCAAAAAAATATTGTTATATTTTCAAACTTGTTATTTTGTGCTGTCATTCCTCAAATTGGATGTCTAATATAATAATAATATTAAAAAAATGTGACTGTTTCTTTATATAAAAGATATCATTGCTAAAAATTCTTGTCGCTTAATTCAAATGAATTGAACCGTGTAAGTATATTTTTCTTTTTCTTGGTGGCATATTTTGCAGATCACCAAATAACTCAAACTCCTCTAAGAAATCCATATCTTCTTCAATTACGGTATCAATCGACATTTTTATTTAATATAATTTACTTTTTCAGCTTTCCAATTCACAAACAAAAATCAAATACGACATTTGGCTGTGATAATAACACTTAAACAGAGCAATTGCTATGTTTATAGTTAAACCACAGATTAAGCCCTAAACTTAGGTTTAAATTTATTTATAAATAGCCTAAACTCTGGACTTGATTAATAACAACTTAGCAAGAGTTTAGCAAACATCTATGAATATTCCCCAATGTATTTATAAGTTATAAAAACAATCGTACCGAAACAAAAATCAAAAACGAGTTTAGACATTTTCAAACAAAAAGTTTACTTACTCAAACTCCTTAGCAATGATACTCGTAATAAAAACTAAACGGTTTAGTTTTCCATGTGCTTTAAAAAATGTTTTGAGCTTTTAGCCTTCACCATGAGATAGATTATTCCTTAACTGTTCCTTTACAAACAGATGTATGATTTTGGTTTGAACAATTTGCACTTGATTGATCTTCTAGAACCTTTAAAAAAATAATAGACAAAAATGTAGCTTAATTCTTGTTAGTGTAAAATGCTCAACTTAAAGAGCAGGTAGTTATTAAAAGATATTTAATATTTAAGGTTCTAATTATTTGTAGTGATAGTGACATTCGATAAGTTGAATATAATTTATAGTCACAGTATATTATAAATGCAACTATTTTCTAGGAAAACATTGTTTAATAAAGAGTACGAAATAATAAGTACTTACAAATTGAAGAGTTTTATCCACGTCTTCGATGTTTTTAAGGGTTTTTCTCTAAAAGTGTCCATTGTGCGAATCCCCGTTATGTAAATAGGCAATATATGAAAATGTAATCGGCGCAGCCACTAAATAGAAATAAACATTTTTATAAATGATCCATGAACCAAGCAGTCGTCATAAAATCTTGAAATTACATTAATAATACAAAACTCACTTTGTTTAGCACTTATGTACTTTAATAATTTCAAAAATTGTAGGTATTTGCGGGTTTAAATTGGAACTCACTTTCAACTGCGTAAAATATTGTATACTTCAGCAGGTGGCAACTGTCTGAAACAAAAAAGAATGGTGGATGAAAACAGCTGAATACAATGGCTCCTTTTTCTCTATTTACTTATGTAAATTATCAATATGTATTGGTAGATCACCCAAAAAATAAGGGAAATGCGTTTGTAATTTTTCAAACTAAATTGGCATTATGTATCAACCAACCAAATGTTCACATTAAGGTGCCTTTTTTGCTATTATTATTTTGTTCCCATGATGGACATTTTTTGAAAATGTCAAACAAAAACTTGAGGCCTTAATTTTAATATTAATTACTCGCCTACGGCATATGAGATTTGCCATTTATGCACGGAAACTTATTTTTCTTTCTTTAAATTTGAATAGCTCAGCGGCATTTTATAGTATTATCTCCCTTAGCTCTAAAAGTATCCATTGATGATAGGTATCTGGTAAAGATGCCGTGGATTATTAAGCTAATATTAATATTAAGGGCTCAAATTTTTCTTCTTATCATTTTTTTCAAAAAAAAGTAGTCGCAAGAAACGCACCCTAATGTACATGCACATGCATATACAATATACATACATATATACATGTGTACCCTGTGCGCGCACCGTTCGACTGTACATTAAAACTCCCTGGATACAAAATAACCGCGACACAATCCAAATTGAACCAAATGCAATCATTAAAATACAAATATAAAATATATTAAACAAATAAAGAAATCGGTGCAGCCACGAAGCAGTGTTGCACATTTTGACAAATTTAATACTATAATAATAGGGAGTTTTATATTGAGTTACAGAAAAGACGAAGCGTTGTTGGCAAAAAAAATAAAATGTTGCACGTTTTTATAAATTTAATCACCATAAGAACTTGAAATCAAAATATTAATATAAAACTTACTTTTTTATGCACGAGGTACTGCAATAAATACAAATAAATACAATAAAGCTATAATCTATGCTGTTTAAAATTTGAACTCACTTACAATTGCGTAGAATGATCTTTTCTATGTGGATACTTGAGATGGACTGACTTTGGCTTTTGGCAATTGTTGTAAGCAACTGTCTGAAACAAGAAGAATGCTGAATAAAACAGCTGAATACAATGGCGGAGGAATTTTTTTTGCCGCCTTTTTCTTTATTTACTTATGCCAACTACCAATATGTATTGGTATATGATCTAAAATGTTAGGGAAATTAGCATGGCACATTTTTTAACTAAGTTGTTGGAATGGCTGAATTATAAAACTAAAATATTGCTGAATAAATTGGCGATTAAACGAAACGAATATAATGGGTGAAGAGAACTCAGGCATTCTTTTTTAGATGCTTCTAAGCGAGATAGGTAGATAATGAAAGCAAATTGAACGTTCTGTTTTGTTGATGGCGCGAAGTTAAACAACATAATGATGAGCTTACATCTCTTTTCTAGGTATGTGTTTACATGTCGCCTTAACTATGTATGCAGTGGGTGCAGCTGAAATTCTAAACTCAATAACTTTTCTTGTCAAAAACCTTAAATTAATTTTTTTCATGCTTATTGGCTAATGAAAAGTTAGAATTTATTACCCAAATCTCGTGAATAGGATAAACCCATTGATGAAGCAACTGCAATTAAAGAATCGAAAATGTAATGATATAAAAAATGATAAAACAAAATTGTATAGGTTAGGTACTTACCGAATATTAAATTATTACTTAAAATATTTAATTTATAACTTTGAAATACAACACTGTTCGGCAAAATTAAGTTTTTTCTGTCCGGCAATCAAAACAATACTTTTTTAAAGGTTTAAGTTGTCCTAAGTTTATATAATATACTAGCTATTTAAAAACGTTAAAGATAACCAAAAATAGTGCTTTCAGTGCTTGGGTAAAACACAATAAAGTTCTTTACAATAAATTGTATAATGCAAAGAGCAAATCTTTGTCTTCTAGATACAGTTTAAAGATATTCTCATTAATTATGATATGAATTTATTGTTTTCATGGTTTTGTTAAATATATTATGATGTAAATTTGTATATTATTTTTCAAAAGACATGAAGTGGTAGCCTTGTATAGACGACGGATTCGTTATAAAGCAAAAATGACTTCCAAATGAGTTTGATATTTTCTGTTGAAACTTACTTACTTACTTAAGAAAGTAAGTTTCAACAGAAAACCCTTGTTGAAAATGGTTCAGCGTTTTTTTTAAAGATTTATGTAAGACAGGAGAAATCTAACTACTTATGAATATTTTTTGAAAGTTTTATGAAATACTATAAATATTTAAACTAAATATTGAAAATAGGAATTATAAATCTAGAAAGCCATCAAGATTTTTATTAAAAAAAAAAATACTTAATAAATTATGATAGCCTTAAAAAGCCTTATATATATATGTTTTCCTTCGAATTTTTTTTCGAAGTAATTTTTCAAAAACTTTTTTCGATAGAGTGATGAAGTCGGATTAAGGCTATGAAAATCTAGGCAAAAACCCAAACTTTATTGCCTGGAACAAAACAGTGTTGCCCAGCGTAATTGTTCCTCTCAATTAACTTTTCTAAGGACGAATATCTACAACCAAATCAAACCGAAAAATACGGATTTTGGTCCATTAAAAACAAAATGAGATCATTCGCACTTTTAACTTGAAATAAATAAAATTGAATAATTATGCAAATATCTGATTTTTTTTATAAAAATAAATAAAACAACCAGATGACCGGTATTTGCTAAAGAATGAATTAAAAATGAAAATATTGGTTTTTCGTAGCTTTGAAAGCATATAATGCCTTAAGATCAATATTTAAAATGCATAATTTGTTTTAACTTATCACAAGGCAATGTTTTTGAACTCAGAAAAAGTCTTTTGACAGCTTATTCGGAAAAAATAAAATTTGCATTCTGAACTAATGCAAATTGGTACTGTATTTTATGCTGTACCGAATATAAAGTACATTTTAGGAGAAAAAGTTGCGAAAACATCAATTTCAGAAATATAATTGGCATATGAAAATAATAATCTAAGCTGAATTAAGTATTTAAGGATTAATAGTTATATTTCTCTTTTTATATAACCTCAATATTTTAGAGTTGAATAAATTCCCTAAAAGGAGATATTTTTGCTATAAAGAATGGGAAATAAAACTATACCATTTCGTATAGATAAGTTTACTCGACTTTATTGCAGTAATACCAAACCAAATAAGGGTTTCAACTTCCTGTATTGAAACTTTACCTAAATATAATGGGTGATAGTTCTTCTGTTTTAGTTTTTTCAACCAAAGGGAGCCGGTATTTTAACGAACCTAATTTTCCTAATTTTGGGTACGATCCAATAATGGTTGGGCTTTTGCCATAACATTTTAAGTATTTTCATTATTTGTATAAGAGTTTTCAACAAAATGTATTGTTGAAATAGCCATCAGATACAGCTATTTTACCCATTGACTTGGAATAAGCCCCTAATATTTTGGGATTGGTAAGGATTCGGTTTTTAACAAAATAATATAGATCTCGTTCCAATACATTATAGGACGACAAGTGACACCAATTTAAGTAGGTGTATTACCAGACGTTATTGCAATGATCGCAATTAGATGAAGGGGATCCAACTTTTTGTATTGAAACCTTTCCCAAACGTTATAGGTGAAGGCGCCATTGTTTTAGTTTTCTTACCCATAGAAATCAGGGGTTCTTAATAACCTATATTGGCTACAAGCCAATTATGGTTGTGGTAATGCCTATACATTATAGCTATTTTTCTTGATCGTTTAAGAGTTTCCAACCATATGTATTGTTGAAATAACTATCCAATATAGCTATTTTACCTATTGACTTGGAATATGACCTCAATATTTTGGGATTAGAAGGGATTGGTTATGTGCACAATAATATAGATCCTTTTCCAATACATAATGGGAAACCAAGTGACACCAATTTAAGTAGGTGTATTGCCAGACGTTATTGCAATGATCGCAATTAGATGAAGGGGATCCAACTTCTTGTATTGAAACCTTTCCCAAACGTTATAGGTGAAAGCGCCATTGTTTTAGTTTTCTTACCCATAGAAATCAGGGGTTCTTAATAACCTATATTGGCTACAAGCCAATTATGGTTGTGGTAATGCCTATACATTATAGCTATTTTTCTTGATCGTTTGAGAGTTTCCAACCATATGTATTGTTGAAATAACTATCCGATATAGCTATTTTACCTATTGACTTGGAATATGACCTCAATGCTTCGGGATTAGAAGGGATTGGTTATTTGCACAATAATATAGATCTTTTTCCAATACATTATGGGAAACTAAGTGGAACCAATTTTAGTAGGTGCATTAACCATATGTTATTGCAATGATATCAATATGAATAGAGCTTATAAGGCTATAAAATTAGTTTTATTGCCTATAAATTTCGACGTTATGTTAAATTTCACCCATAAAATAGTTTTTTTTTAACTTTTTATTTCTATTTTCACACATTTTTTTGATTGTTATCAAATATTGGCTATTTATCAACAATTATTGGTATGTAAGCTGTATATTTATAGGAACTTTAAAAACACCAATCTGATATGTTGTCAAAACTATACTTTATTGGAAATCTTCCAAAACTACAGGAATAATTTTTCCTATATAATGTAGGAAATAATCTATTTTTACTAAGATCTGTTAAATACCCTACATATTTTGTTATATTTCCCATACATTATAGTGTTTTGACTCATTGCCTCACCATAATGTTTTGTAACAATGAATTATTGGAATGTCAACAATAAAAGCATGGTATTTTTCTAGAATTTATTGTTATATCACCCAAATAGTGTAGTATTTCCACAGTTGGGTAATTTTCCTAACCGTATTGTAACATTAACCAGCAAGTTATTGCAACTTCAACAAAATGTAAGGGAATACTTCCTACTCAAAATGCTAGTATGCCTGTTTATTACAATTATTTGTGTTTTCCCAATACACATTGTTCTATTTGTTATCAAGTATAGGGGAATCATCCATTTTGCATAGGAAAACGTCGATTTTTGCTATGCCTATAAATCTAAAAAAAATAATGGAAGTTTACCTAATTTTTATAGTAATTTTTCAAATAATTATTGAAATACTACCCAAATTATTGAAAAATTGCCTATAATTTCCGTAACAATACTTTATAGGCATAGCTCCCGTTCACTTTTTTCTGAGTGTAAGCACCCAAATCTCGGATCCATGTGTGATTACTCGCAGAATCATCGTCCATAAGCTTAGAAGTTATGGCAAAGTTTCTGGATTTCAAAAGCTTTGACAGACTATTATAAACTCTTTTGGCTTTGAGCAGCTGCACGCGTATTTCTTCTTCTATTCTGGTTTTCGGCTACTATTTTTGATCCAAGGTATTTGAAGGATTGCACTACTTTATGCTCCGCTACCTTGATTGTTTGACCAAATGTTCTTCTCACAGTCGACGCATGCTTTCTCCAACACCACCTTGAAGAGGGGCAGGCCAAACCATTCCCTTGTCCAAGCTCATTACACATATTGATTGGTCTGGATAGCAATCCGGGTATTTATTTGGGATATCGAATTCTCTCATGCTTTTGTAAAGTTCAACCATGGCTATGCTATCGTTGGTGGTCTTAAAGTTTATAAACACGTTTTAAGATGGAATATGAAATTCTAGGGGTAAAAATCTGACCGGTTGTTGATTTGAAATTCTAGGGGTAAAAATATGACCGGTTGTTGATTTGACTGGTATGAAGCCACACTGATATTGTCCCATGACAGTTTAAGAAATGCGAAATACAATAGTTTTCTCCTTGAAATGCGAAATATGTTAGATTTAACCTAGAATTCTGAATCATCTTATAGTCTTCGCCAAGAATTATGAAGTGTTCGCCTTGAAAGCGAGATCTGTTAGTCTTCTCAAATTGCTAGTCTTCATCTAAGCCGTCAATATGGACTTCTTCTTTTTTATAAGAGCACGTTTTTTAAATAAACTTAACTCTCTGAAATGCTAGAAAGTAAATAATAAACTGTTTATACGACTAGGGTAAAACGCAAAGCAGTTCTTAAAAAAATATGGTTCAATGTTTTTTAAAAAATGCAATTAATTACATAATCTTCTAGATGAAAATAAAAATGTATGGTAGGTGAAGACTTATAACTCATGAGAATGTTTTGAATAATAAATAAGGTTTAATCGTAATATTGAAGTAAGGGGTTATAAATATGGAAAATCGTCAAATAATGTTATTTAAAAAATAAACTACTGCATAAATTTACATAACCTCAAAAAAATCAACCTCTCGACTACTTCCTTACGAAGCTGCTGTGTTTTTAATTCTCTCTTACGATAATTAGTTTTAAATGCTATAAATGTTTAAAAATCAATTCTGAATTGACTTTTCTAAAGTGTGAAATATGGAGTAGATTCGTATTTAGAACGTTCTTAACGTGAAATAAAAAACTTTTCTTTTGTACCACAAGGCAGCCATCTAGGACCACTCCTCTTAATTCTTTATATTAATGATTTGCCAAATTATATTTCATTTTCAAAGTTTCATTAGAAGCCAGTAAGATTCAGATTGATATTGACTTCATTGTTAACTGGTGTACTACGAATTAATTACATTTTAATATTAAAAATTCAGTATTGTAACATTTGTTTGTGTAGTTGAAAATCTTTCATTAGAAAAATTAAAGAGCTTTGCGGAAGATTTTAGAAACTTAAATATTCCCTCTTATGAGGTGTGCTTTAATTCTGTACTATTAGCTTTCAATGAATCCTAACATTGATTGTTCTATTTTACTATCAGTGTTTATTATTTAATTTTTTAAAGGTTATCATATCTTCGCTGGGTATCCAAAAAACATCAAGAACCTTTTCCATTGTAAGTTCTTTAATTAGGGTAAAGTTCTTCTCCGAGATGCAATGATCTTCCCCAATCGATGATAAGACTTCATGGTTTTTTGAAGACCACTTCCTTACCAATTTTATTTTATTATGTATATATTTTATTGTGTCTAATGATTTAAGGAAGTCGTGCACATAATGGTCTACTTTTATTGCTTTCGCAGCTGCTGGAAACTTTCCTTGAACTCAGAAGCGTTCAAGTTGTTTAAGTTTTCTTCCTAGACAGTGGAGTCTATCTTTTGCCATTTTGAACCTATCTGGCAGCACGAAATTGTCGAATCTTCATAACAGGCCGGTCTCAAAGTAGTTATTAGTTTAGTTCCACGCTCCTCTTAGGATGTTACTCTTTTATAAGCTACAATACCTAGATTTTCAATAGAAAACGAGTTTTTTACCATGTTATGCAACGTTGTATCATTATTTATGGTCCACTCACAAATATGAAGATTAAAGGACTCTTTACAACCTTTTCCACCTCCGTATATAAGCCACCCTAATAAAGTACGCACAGTTTCCTGGTTCATATGGTTTGTTTTCACGTATTTCCTTGGGGAACCCTAAGCTCCAGTTGTTAGCGCCTATCAACAACCGCGATGTCGCGTTTTTATGGCTGGAAATATGCAGATTTTTTAAATGATGAAAACAGTTGCTAAGCGCTTCGTCATTCAGAGTTTGCATTGGGAGTGATAGCTTACAAACCTTTTTGCAAACCAAGCATTTCCTCTTCTGCTCTTTGCTATATGTGTGTGTATGAAAGCATTTTTATTTTGTTGCGGCTGTTTCTTTCGCTAGTCGCGGTATTAGTTGTTATCACTGTCATGCTACTGTCAAAAAAGTTCGAAATCAAAGATCCAATTAGTCTTTGATTAACTTTCAATAGATTCAGTTTATGTGTAGCCCAGCTGAGTTGATATTGCGTCGGTGTTTTCTCTATTAACTCTTGGAGAAGCAAGGAGTAATGCAGCTCGTCATGCAGTCCACACGCTTCAATTGTGGCAATAAGGCTTTTAACATTATCAGCAAATTTAGTTAATGCTTCTAATTTATTTGTGTTTATTGGTGGTGTTGATTTTATTCTTGTTTTTATGAATTGCAGGATTTTCTCCGGCTGTCCAAATAGCAACTTCAAAGTGGAAATTGCAGTAGGAACGCACGATGGATGAACTAATATATGTTGCACTGATCGATATGCTTTTATTTTAAGTGAGTTATTTAAGCTTACGTGTTATAAATCTTGTCATTATTTTCATTTTCTAAAGTTATGCATGTAACTTGAAAAACGAAATTAAGGTATATACAACAAAATTTAAGGTTTTTTCGGATAAAAAAAGATTGTATCTCAAAGTTATCTGTGGATCCTTAAAGAATTTCCAATTTAGACAAAAGGTTTCTGTAAAAAACGCCATTCTTTATTTCCCTCATAAAAACTCCTGACAACAAGCTCAAAAACTAAAAACTTGAAAAAAAATATTTCGCTAACAAAACTTCAGTAAATTCATCATTAATTAGTCTTCTCATTTGTTCCTTCATCGATCAGAAGGTGGTGGGTTTTCTTTTACCTCCTCGAAACAAAACAAAACAAAAATTCAAAATTAAATACCCCGCAAGGCAAGGCCAACATAACTTTAACTTTTCTTCAGTTCATTTCTAATGGGTAAATATTTTTGTCAAAACTCTCTCGTCAACATAAACTTTGCTGTTTAGTTTGGCAAAAGTAATTTCCTTCAATTGTCTGCGAGTTTCCTTTTTCAGTGAAAATTTGGTACAAGTGATTTTGAAATGGAAAAAATGAAAAACAAAAAAAAATGTTTCATTAAATTTTCCTAATTAGCTACGAAATATTAGTTCTCTCAACATCGTTGATGAAAACTGCGGGTGGAGGGGCAGAGTCGAGTAGTTGTACTCTAAATATATGCAAAATTGAAGAATGCAACTTAGTGGTTCCATTTTCGCAGACCAATGTACCTCTACCTTATTTACCAAGCGAGAGTTATTTCTCTGCCGATGATTTTTCAATAATTTTATCAGTAAAGTAGTAAAAAGTAATGGAAAAGAAAATGGCAGCTATCATGCCCGGTAGCTGGGAAAGTAGGTATTGGAACTTATTGCCTTTATACTTTCAAACAACTATTGGAGAAGGAAACCCTAATAGAAGACAGAAGAGGTTCTTTCGAGTGCATAACGTCGAGCAAATGCAATGTCCAACAAATTGAAATTGGAATAATTTTATTCAATAGTATAGGTAAGTTATACTTTTATCAACTTATTCGTTGAATTTGTCTCTCTCTTTGTAGTAATTATTGATGTATTCTCTTTTTTAACTTCTTTTTTTTTTAATGGAGTCTTGAGATACTATTGAAAGTAATTAGATATTAATTTGTTAGTGGAGCAGTCTAATTCATTGCTTGCAATTTCTGTAATATAATGTAAGGCTTGTTTTTTACACATTTACAGAAGCCAATATAAACAAAGACGTTTATATCAACATATAGAAAACGGGCTGGCACGTAGTCGTGTCCCGCAAGAAATGTCGAAAGATATGTTTTCTTAGATAGTTTAAATGTCTTTTTTATACATATTTCTACAGTCTCGAAAGAATGATATCGCAGTGTAAGCAAAGGACAATGACCATCTTTAGGCCAAGTGCGTACGCGCGCCGCCGTACACCTATTATAGAGGTACCAAATGAACGCTTATGTTTACTGGAATGTTTGTTTCAAATATTTTCAAAATCGGTTTTGGAGATTTCGAGATATTTGGGCTTGAAGTTGGGTTGGTATAAATCAAGAAAATGAGTTTGCTTAAGCTTACATATAACTTCCGACAAGATTTGGAATTTGTCCATTGATGCGAACAAACGTAGCTCTCGCTCTATTTATATTCTGAGTGTTGAAGCCTCACTAAACAATTTTCACCTCTTAAAAAATGGTTCATTATGTCGTCGGTGTCAAATGTGGTTGCAGCATAAGGTCCTATTACATCCAAAATATACTCATCACAAGAAGTAATGATAAAAGGCTTAACCAAATTCTGGTATTTATGAAGGCGGTAGGTCTTTTTTTTGGAAAATTGTAATTGGTGCTTTTTTGCAAATATAATATGTATATATGCTCCATAACAAATGTTTATTGTTGGCCGATTGATTTCACTTAGATTTGTATTTCCAAATAGTCCGTTAGGAAATAAATTATTCCGGCTGTCAACTTTTATTTATAATAGAAATATTCTGCAGACCCAGGTCAAATAGCACAAAGTTATTTAATAAACTTGTCCTTGTTGTAGACATATACATATTTTCTTATCGTTGTTCGAGGTATGTTCACAAGGTAGGCTAGCCTATTATGATAAGCATCAACTAGTCTGCCTTAATTTTTAAAAGTATATGAAAAGTACCCGTAGCGTGATAGTAAGTGCGTTGGACTGTCATGCAAGGGGTCTTTGGTTCAATCCCAGCCTGTGCCACCTAACTTTTTTCAAGGGTACTGCCTCTTGCGAGGAATTGACAAATTCTCCAAGAGTAATTCTTGTCATGAAAAGTGCTTTCTCAAATTAGCCGTTCGGATTCGGCATATAAACTGTACGTCCCTTCCATCTCTGACAACATTACTCGCACACAGGAATGGTTGAGAGTTGTAAGTCACTAGGCTCTGGTTTTCCATGGACTGTTGCGCCACCTAATTTATTTATTTATTTTATATGAAAAGCTCAAAGCACTTTAGGGCCGGTACAAAGCGATGCAGCTCCGAAAATTGTGCACATTCCATACCTATCCCATAATGGCATAAATAAAGGTCAATGTTACCTATGTTATGGTGGGCCGTATAATCAGACAAGTTATTTTGGTTATCAATTAAAATTGTCCAATCACGTAATGGGAAAATGCACCTTCTTTCGGTCATCAAAACCTGCTTAAAATAGATGATTTTATTCTGCCTTGTTCTGGTGGCAAGATAGCTTTGGTTTGAATATTCGTATTTTGCAGATGCAGTGGTTCATCCTGATCTTGATGATCGGTTTCCTGCAGGAGATTTCTCTGAGCAAAACGATTTACCTACTCAAAGGTAACAGGGAAGACAAACTCTTTGTATTTTTTGATGCTAGTTGAATAACTTAGATAATGAGCAAACTGAATGAATTTCTTTTCAAACAAAAATCTGTTTAATTTCCTGGTATCCCTTGTTGTAAAACAAAAAAAAAATCTTAAGTTAAAGTGGCTGTTCGTGATGGAATAGGACACACTTAAGCCAGTTAAATGGCCCATTGTGATCCCACATGAATCATGAGGCTTTCTCCTAAGCTTAATGAAACCAGTTTGAGTCCCTTACGAAACGTGAGAGGCTGATTATACCAATATGATTTAGATCGTTTAGATCGTTATAGAAGAATTCTCCTAGGTAACTCTTGGGTTTTTGAGCTAGCACAGGGCTCGTACACTGTACAGAGAAGGTGAAGAACTGATTCCTCCTTTTCCTCGTCCATACAGCTTCTGCAAAAGTCATTTGAGAATACGACTAGCCGCTTGGCGTGCTTTCCTATTAGACAGTGCCGGTTATTACACCTATTATCAAGCTTATATGCGATCTGCTTAGAGATAGCAAGCACCTTGATCGCTTTAAAATCTAGTGTAGGCCAGATGTTTTTTGTGGCCTGACACGTGGTGATGCTGTTCCAGCTGGTGTTTGCCTTCTTCATAGCGTCCTGCATTAGCAATAGTTTACATGTAGCGATTGGTATGCCAGCATTTGCCAAATGTGTACCGTTCCTGGCGAGTTCATCTGCCTTACAGTTACCTGGAATTTTTCTATGGCCCGGCACCTAGCAAAGATGAATATTAAACTGTTATGCCATCTCCATTAGAGATGATTGAGAGTTATGGACTGTTATAGAGTTTGTAGAGACAGATTCCAGAGAATTGATAGCGGCCTGACTATCTGAGAAAATACGGATATCAGTTGTTGATATCACGTTTTCTTTTAGCCAGGACAAGACTTCTTTTATCGCCAAAAGTTCCGCCTGGAACACGCACAATGTTTGGGAAGGCGGAATGAGGGACTCAATTTCAGTCGTTCAGAGTATAAACCTTCACCAACCTCTTCTTTTGTTTTTGATCCATCTGTATAAAAGTGTACTGACTCGTCTTCCAGAAATGCCCTATCCTGGAAGGTATAGAAATCTGGAAGTTTCTGTCGAATTGGAGTTGGGGTATGGTGTAGTCTGTGTGCTTTAGAATTGATTCTAAATGCCTAAGAATTACGGAGTGGCCAATGTTGTTGTTAATCCACTGATACGAAGCTTTGAGGCGAATAGAAGAGCTTGCAGCTATTTCTTTGCTAAACATATCAAGAGGTGTTAGGTAGAGAAGGGTGTGCAGTGTCACAGATGGGGTCGTGCGAAGCGATCCGCTTATACATATAGGTAAGTTGAAAGTTAGACTTTAATTATTTTGTTGCGGTTTATAGCTTTCTCTAAAGCAGTCCATCATACTGCCACACCGTACATTAAAATCAGTCTGATTAACGATGTGCATATAGCCAATGCGTGATTTTGGGTTGTAAGCCCCATCTATTACCAATAGGTTTTTTGCAAGAAAAGACAGATACAGTAGCTTTTTTGACTTTTTCTTGTACTTTGATATTCCAATTTAGTTTTTTGTCTAAAATAAGACTCAGGTACTTAGCCTCGTCTGAGAACTTTAATTGGATTCCTTCAATATAGGGAGGGTTAACACATATAATTTTGTATTTACTCGCAAATAGGACTGATTCGGTTTTGTGGGGGTTAACACCCAGTCCACACCGATCAGCCCAAAGTATTAGTCTGTTTTGTAAGAGTTATTTTAAGGTGTTAAGATGCTTTCCTGAAACCGCTATAGCAACGTCATCCGCATAGGCAATCACTCTGAAACCCTCCGCATCCAGACTAGTTAGGATTTCATTTACCACTAGGTTCCAGAGGAGAGGTGATAGAACACCACCTTGCGGTGTCCCTCTACTAACGAATCTTCTGGCAGAAGAGTTACCCAGTTTTGAGTTAATTATTCTGCTAGTCAGCATTAAATGAATTAACTCCCCAAGCGAACTCTTTACGTTTAGAGATGTTAGTGCAGATGTGATTGCAGATGTGTCCATCTTGTTAAAACCACCTTCGATATCAAGGAAAGCAACCATAGTGAACTCTTTATGATGTGATGGAGCGAGTAGTCGGTGGAAACGGCGTTATACACCTTATTACGCACCATTGACGTAATAAGGTGTGTAACGCCGCGCCGTTTCCACCGATTTACCTTTAGAGTAGGCATGTTGAGGCGTAGACAGAAGGCTTGTATCAATACTTGCCCTTAAATGTATATCAATCAAACTTTCTAAGGTCTTAAGAAGGAATGATGATAGACTTATAGGTCGTAGATCTTTAGGATTGACTTGCGAGCATTTACCTGCTTTGGGTATAAAAACAACTTTAACTTCTCTCCATGCCGATGGAATATGGAAAAGATAAATACAGCTGGTAAAAATTGCTCCAAGGATTGGTGCAATAATGTCTGATGCTTTTTGAAGTTCGGTTTATATTATCCCATCTGCTCCTGCAGATTTCAATAGTTCGAAGCTGTTGAGTGCCCATTGTAGCTTGTCCCTTGTGATCAGACCTTGTGGATATGTTATAATGAAACTTAAACGAATATGATTGTTGCAAGTTTCGGTTAGAGAACTACCAGGAAAGTGAGTATCCAGTAGTAAATTCAGCGATTCTTCACTTGAATTTGGAGCCGTCTGCATTTTTCAAATAGCTTGGCATTGCTGGATTATAGTTGAAAGAATTTTTCGTATCCTGGAGGCTTCAGAAGTTTCTTCTATCGTGCCACAGAAGGATCGCCAGGAAGATCGCTTAGATTTCCTTAGTGCCTTCTTATAAATTCTTAGGGATTCTTTGTAAAAATTAAAGTGAGCGTCTAGTCTTGTGGCTTTGGCAAAATGTTGTTAATATAGTTAATAATTTGTTGAAGTTTTAGAAATAGCGACAGACATTCCTGAATGAGGAGCAATCAGTGGGAACTCAGCCTCTGTTTCCAAATGAAATATTAAAAATGTATTGTCATTGCACATTAAATGTTTTTCTGGTCGGATATTTATTTCAAAATTTATTCATATCATAAAATGATGTCGTTTAAAGAATTAAATACATTAGTAAACCACCCAATTAGAGGGTCTAGTAAATCAAAATGTTAACTCAAACTGAGGTACCTACTAATAAGATTTCTATAACGCTTCAAAACTTGATGAAGAAACTAGTTAGAGCTGAATCGATTTCTAGTTTTTCGTAATACGAATTGTTTGAATTATCTCAGCTGTGTTGCTTTTTTTGTTTTTTGACCCAAATCTTAAATGCTTAGGTATAATCTCAGTCCAGTTCAGCTTATACGACTAGAAATTACTTGAAATTAAAATTACTTACAGTGATTACCAACTTTTTACGGTCGTTAGAATGATTATTATTTTCTTTTTGCTTTTTGCAACTAAGCCAACCAAATACCAAAGTGCGATTTAATTTACGCACATACATTACTTATACCACACAAATAGCATTTAGGTATAATATTATTTCATTATCATTAGCAGTAAGACGTGTGAGAATTCACATAGGTGGGTAGGGTATATCCTTCATATAACCTCCCGCTCCCCATAACATACTTCTATGCGCAAACATCGCATTGTGTGTATTATTTTTAGTCCTCTCAGATTGCCATTTTAGCACGAAAGAGGATGACTATAAGGACGATGACGACGACGAAGAAGACGACGACGACGGAAAACCTTATTCAAGATTCAAGAAGTTGATATAATGACATGGGGAATAGACCGAGATGAAGGATGTAGTAGCACCATCATCTCAACATTATCCCTACTGCTTCACCTTCTCAAGGATATAAGCGAGTGTTCCTAACAGCTTTCAGCATAGTCAGTCATAACAGGATCTATGTATATATATACGAGCATGGCATATGTTAATTAAAGCGCAATTGTACTTGTGTGTATAGAGTTGCATTTGCCTTAATGCCAGCGTTAGACCCCTGTTTCTTGTGTGTTTGTGTGCGTTTGTAACAGAGGCAGCAGCGCAGCTATAGCTACTTTGTCATAGTATGTGAATGTCAATATAAAATATCTCACGAGGACTCGAACAAAATGCTCACCGGAATGGGAATGGGAATGGGAATGGGGATCTATGACATACGGGTTAGCGCATAAAGTCTGCTCTAGTTCACACGAGATAATTAATAAAAGGCAAACCAAGGCAAACAAGTAAAATGGAAGCAGTAGTTGAAGCAGCAACCAGCAGCGCTAGCGTCAACGACGACGACAACGTGACGGACGTCGAACAGAAAAACCAAGTTTGTGCAAAAATCAACACACCCCCATCATTCTTATGCATATACAAAAGTCACAAAAAAGGACCTAAATTTCAACTTAGTTCTTTATTAAAGGCAAAACGTAGGTACATATTTGAGGATGAAGGAATAGAGCCTCTGGGGGAGCTCCATATGAATTTAAACAAAACCATCGACAACCTCTATACCCAGATGCCATTTTCTGTGGTCTTTCCTTAGCTATTGCACTTTTGATTTCGTACTGTTCGTAACCCAACCCACCAGAGCTTCATGTAGGTACCTCTTGCTTTAGATGCGATGATGCCCTTTTTTTTCGTGTGGAACAAAGACTGGTACTAAGTTTTTGTGCAAATGTTACAAGGGCATCGAACATCTGCATTTCGTTCTTTATTTTTGTAGGTATTCCCAGTTTGGAACTGAAGCTGAAACTGGCCTGGTTTAAAGTTGGATACATCTACTAAACGTGTTTAATATGGATATTCATACATACATTTGTATGTATATGGTGCCAAGGTAGTTCAAAAATTTTATAGTCACACAGGTATTATATGACACATAATATGGGATTTAGGAAGAAAGACTGAACTTTTGAGCGGTTATTATAAGAAAATTCTGAGTTTTTGTTTGCTTTCTTGTTGTACAGGGTGTGCCGTAAAGAATATTCCAAACTGAATATGGTGATAGGCCAAGTCTTGAACTTTCAGAATTTGGTAACTTGTTTATCCCGAGCTTATTATATTTAAAAATGGATTTTATTGCTAGCGAAAAAATAAAGATTAGCATTTAATGCAAAATGAAGAAATTAAGTGACGAAATTAAAATATTTTTTTGATACGTGTTTTTAAGTGTTTGGACGGACTCAAAAGGTTATAACCTCGATTTGAGCTTATGTGTGGTTAAACTCATACCTTTTTCGAAAGTTTAAGAACAAAGACAATTTTTGAAGTAAACAGCTTATACATTAAGTCATACTAATTTTTGTTTGCATAGAATTTTAAAGATTTTATTTTATAATTTATTTCGACTTAAATTTCAAAATGTTCACTAATTTTTAGAGAAATATGAATGTCCATCAATTTTGTTACTAAAAATTAACTGCCCCGACATATGGTTATTTTCAAAATCCAAACACAATAAAAACAGAAATTATTTGTGAAAATACCAATGAAAAGCAGATGTTTTTCAAAATTGAATTAAAATAGTCGTTATTCGCAAAAACATTTTTGATTCGGAATAAACAAGTTACAAAATTCGGAAAAGTCAAGAGCATGTAATGTCCTATAACCATATTTAGTTTGGACTATCCTTTACGGCACATCCTGTATAAGTTTTTTGTTCCTTTGTTTCTCGATATCAAAATGAATATTCGTAAGTTCAAAAAATTGAATTAATATACGAATTTTAAAATATAAAAACATTAATTTTTGTTATGTAAAATGTTATTCGTACCTAAAAAACAAAATCAAAATGCCACATGGGTCAAATTTTTCATCTATGATGGTTCTTAAAGTCGTAGACTAAAAGTTGTCTAAGCAACGCAACTAAATAAAACAAATGTGATGTTTGTATATCCATCTATATCCATCTATAGTGATTTTGTAAAACAGACTGCTATAAATTTGGGAGTCTCTTCCAAATTTTAGTTAACTCATAATGTTGCGGATTTCTTCATTTCTTATCCTTTCACTTTGTCGTATACAATACCCAAATAATTGACGCAATAGATAGATCGGAAAGACTTAAATGGCGTTTGGCAGAACATATTTCAAGACTTCAGGATCAAAGATGGACAAATACAACTACAAAATGGAGACCGGAAAGTAAAAGACCAACAGGACGACCGAACAAGAGATGGAGTGACATTATTTAACAAATAAACGAAAATTGGTAAAATGATGCAAACAATCGAGACATATGGCCCGTCTTGAGGGAGGATTATGCCAACAACTAATACAAATCATATTCAATTTCCATACATTTTAAAGTTAACCAAAGAATTTTTATATTTAACTAGCAAACCCGGCGAACTCCGTTTCGCCACCAGATGGCTCCGTTTTTTGTAACATTTCGTTTGGGGATTAAAAGATGAAGAAAATTATTTTTTTTGTTTTATATTTGAAAAGGAAAAATTTTATTTCATTTCACAACAGTAATGAATTGATTTCGATTAAACCACATTTTCTGTTTTTTGGTCTGACGTTAACACAAACAAAGCAGATGGTTTCCCAACTCGTGAACACGCAATGTATAGCTGCCCATGTGAAAAACAATGATTTTCTAAATTTATCCCGCAAACACTAAGCGATTGGCCTTGCGACTTGTTAATTGTCATTGCGAACGCAAGGCGAACCGGAAATTGCAATCGTTTGAAGTCAAACGGAAGATCAGTCGGAATCATTGGTATTTGAGGAATACACACATTTTCACCTGTGTTCTTTCCGTTAATAATGGTTGCCTCAGTCAAATTCGGCATAAATCTTTTCACCGCAAGTCGAGTATCGTTAGAAAGTCGCGGTGGATTCAAATTGCGCAATATCACAATAACAGAACCAACTTTGAGTTGGAAGTTATGTGGTGGAAATCCTGGTAACTCCAGAGAGTTCAAAAATCCGTTGGATAATTTACTACATCATCGGGATTTGTTATGGAATCAACGGATTTGCGAGAATTGCTCGTTGACTTAACCCAGCATAATTCTGATAATTATCACTAATATTTGGGAAAACATTTTCAATAAGAGCTAATTGAGAGTCTACAAATCGGCAAAAGTCGTTGGTAAGAGTAATTAATCCAGTTGTCGCATCAACTGGCACTTTTACATTTCCAACAGCTATCAATTGTTTCGAAAATTGTGCAGCGTTTCGATCATTTTGAAGTTGAACTCTAATATTAGTGGTTAGCGATAATGTTTTTACGTTATTTCACAAAAGTGATGACTTCAGGCAAGCATTCAATTCATCTGCAGGCGTTCCACGGGGAATTACTGGCAACGTCTGCCTGAAATCGCCTGCCAATAATATCATCAATCCGCCAAATACGTTGTTACTTCGTCGAAAATCCTTCAGTGTGAAGTTAAGTGCTTCAAGTGATTTCTTATGTGCCATTGTGCACTCATCCCAAACAATGAGCTTGCATTGCATCAACAATTTTCCCATTGCACTGGATCGGGAAATATTGCATGTTGGAGTATCAATTGTGTTTAAATTGAGTGGCAACTTAAGCGCAGAATGTGCAGTACGACCGCCATCTAGAAAAGTTGGCGCAATTTCAGATGATGCTAACGCCAAAGCTATGTCACATCTTGATCGAATAGTGGCCAAAATCAATGAAATGACAAATGTTTTCCCTGTTCCTCCATGTGCGTCCAGGAGGAATAGACCACCAGTATTATTGTCCACCGCTCGCATTAATGTTTCGTATACTTGTTTTTGCTGTTCATTCAGCAACGGCACATTATTTCGAACGAATTCCTGCAATGTATCAACATTGTATTGCAGCTCTCGATTTAATTCTTGGTTCAGTGCATCGTGCATCGATCGATTTGGCGCAATCATTCCTACTTCAATCAGTAGCTTGTTTGCAACAGTCAAGCATTGATCCTCAATCAGAATCATTCCTTCATTGTAGATTTCGTCGGTTATTTGCATGTCGGGATTATTCGTTCGAATGCACAAGCGATGTTAGATATCTTCACATATGTCGTCTTTGTATTTGTTCCATAACTGAATTGGTTGTGAAGGGAAACATGTGGTGATAGGCAGTGGCGTAGCGTGGGTTTTTGCCGCCCGGGGCAGATCAAATTTTGCCGCCCCAAATTTTTTTGTCAAAGTTGGTGAACACTACCATTTCTTTCATAATGAACTATACTTACAGATTATCCATTTATTTGTAGGTGATGTATATCGATTATAACCATATTGAAAGTAACCACAATTTAAGGAACCTAACATTCAAATTTGGTTAATGTTTTAATTTGCATACTCACTATAAAATAAAGCTCAAAAAATAAATTAAGATTAAGAAATTATATTTAATTTTTTAAATCACTTCATTTTGGTTATTACTAGTGCAAAGCAAAAATTTAATTTTTGTATTCATTTTAATAAGGAAAGTTTCGTATATTTTTATTTTTAATGAACATTTGTTTCGATTGTTAAATTAAGCAAATTTGATTTTTTTAATTACATTGTGGCAAGCAACTCAACTGACATTGACTTATGAACGTTACCCGTATTTAATAATTTATAAAACGTAGAAAATGTTTAAATTATTTGTCTTCTTTGTTTTTTACACACAAATTCTTTTATTATTCTTTCGGTGTCAATCGCATCAGTTTTTTGCATTTCTATGGCTAGAATTCCTAGGTTACTCAACCTTAGAGTACTCATTGTTGACCTGAGACAGTTTTTTATTAACTTCCCATAGGAAGTTATTGTAATGGGTCCGATTTGTCAAATTGAAAATTTTGACATTTCTCGACGTTTCAAGGTCCCTAGAGTCGAAATAAAAGATTTTTAGAAAGATGTCTGTGCGAGCGTGTGTACGTACGTCCGTATGTCCGTACGTTCGCGACTTTTTTTTCGTCGTCCATAGCTCAAGAACCAGAAGTAATGCGACTTCAAATAAATTTTGTTATACAGATAATAAGGCAGAAAGATGCAGAAAAGGGCTCTCAACAAAATTGCGTGGGTGGTTTTTTTACCATAGCAGTTTAAAAAAAAGGTGAAAATTTTGGTTAACCCTAAATATCTCATGAACCAATAACGCTAGAGACTTGAATTAAATTTTATATGATATATTGTTACGTGATACAAAACAATTATTTTTTTTTGAAAAAAAATCCAATTAACTGTTTTTTTTATAAATTAAAAAAACCGAAAAAAAAATGTGTCACCTCGAAAATTTTACGACTCAAATCTGATTTCATCTCCAAAACAATTTTGTGCAACGAAGAATAATGTTTTTGACATCTGATAAAATTTTGAAAAAAATCTAATTGACAGTTTTTTTTATAAAAAATAAAAACCTAAAAAAAACATTACTCAAAGTTGGTAAAAATTGAATTTCGATTTAAATATCTTTTCAATAACTTGAGATTAAGGCTTCAAACTTATTTTATTTTATAAGAAACATTGTTGTTAACATTCTGTAAAATTTTGAAAAAAATCGAATTGGCAGTTTTTTTTTACAAAAAATACAAACTTAAAAAAAAATTAATAAAAGTTGGTAAAAATTGATTTTCGACTCAAATATCTTTTCAAAACTTTGCGATATTGGCTTTAAACTACTTCTATCTTTCAAAATATATTGTTTTCAACATTCAGTAAAATTTTGAAAATAATCGAATTGGCAGTTTTATTACAAAAAATTAAAAACATAAACAAAAAAATTAATAAAAGTTGGTAAAAATTGATTTTCAACTCAAATATCTTTTCAAAACTTTGGGACATTGGCCTCAAACTAATTTTATCTTATAAAAAATATTGTTTTCAACATTCGATAAAATTTTGAGAAAAATCGAATTGACAGTTTTTTTTTACAAAAAATAAAAACCTAAAAAAACAATACTACAACTTGGTAAAAATAAAAATCGACTCAAATAGCTTTTCAAAAATTAAAAATATTGGCTTCAAACTTATTTTATTTCACAGAAAATATTGTTTTCGATGTTCAATAACAAAAGAAATAAACATAAAATGGTACGCAAATTTGGTTAAAATTGATACATATAGACAAACTTTTAATTAAGACAAATCGATGGACGGGATGGGAAGTTATCAGTGTGGGTCGCATCCCAGACTCTTTTTAGTTTTAGTTTTGAAAAACTCCTCTCACATCCGGCATTGCTTATTGCTATTGTTAAAAAAATACGCAGCATAATGGTAATGTTTGGCAAACTTGTTTCTAACTTCGACTGTACTATGAAATTTAATATTTCAAGCGGGTTTGTTCTTTCAAGATCGTTAAGTCTTTCCAATAAAGATGCAAAGGCTCTTAATCGACCACGTTCTATTTTGAAATCATCTTGAGATACATCATGCTCATTGAATGCAAGTTCCGAATCGTAATCAAAATTTTCAGCCAGTAGCTTGGAAGCTGAGGAAAGTCGAATTTTTTGGCCAAACTTTGCAATTGGTTAAATCTCTCCTTGATTTCGACGATGATTTTATCTAAGGAAGAAAACAATTTTCTTCTCAACTCTTCGTCATGAGACAGACCAACATCTGTGCTTCCATCACCAAAGATGTACTTCCTTTTTTTCCTTCTGGGAGGATCCAAGGAAATACCTAAGCTCTCACACAAATTCCTTGCGTAAACAAGTGCATCATTGACTAATTTTTCTCATGTGTCTTCAAGAAAAGTCAGTAGAGCACTGATTTTAGCTGCACACTGATAAAGGTCAAGACCTTCGGTTTGTAAGTAAATTTGACAATCATTTATTTCATGAAGAACAGGTTTCCAAAAGCCCAAAAAGCAGAGAAAAGAAAAGGATTGTATTGCTATAAGCAAAGTTCCTGCATCTGTTCTCGTTTGTGGTGGTATAGGTACAGGTCGATTGGATGCCACCCCATACAAAATTCTGTTTACCGGAAATTATTTCAGGGTTTTTTGTTTTGGTAACCTTTTTTTTTGCCGCCGCCCCTTTTTTGCCGCCCCTCAAACAAGTGCCGCCCGGGGCATTTGAAGCTGTCTCCAAAAGCTAAAAAACGTAGCGTGACTGCCAATTTTTCATTTGCGCATGGCGCATGTTGATGTTATTTTTTTGATTTGTGGAGAAACTAATTTAAGCAGATCATTAAAAGTAGCTTCATTCATTCGCAAGAAATTTTTAAATACAAATTTCTGATTTTCGATTTCTCGGAACTACACCAACGTTTTTACACAAACGCCATCAGTACTTCTTCTCAGGAGCCAATGTCGCACCCAAACACTTCGCTTCCGTGACTTTCTTATTTTTTTGTTGTTTTTCAATTAAATATACACAAATGCACATTATGGCAGCTATTTTCTTTTTTTTTCCGTATGGACATCATTTTAATTTTATTTTATTTTGTATTTTTTTAATTAAATTCAATCAATCAGCTGTTTATTTTTGCTGTTGAAAATAATGCCAGATCGTGTGATAATTGCGAACAGCGTTCGTATTTAGTACGCATTTGACGAGAGCAAATATATAACATTCTTGAATCGTACCTAGAAAATAGATTCTTTCGAGTTAAGCAAGGAACGGAGTATTCGGAGTTTAAAGAAATAAACGCTGGGGTTCCCCAGGGTAGCGTCCTTGGACCGATTTTGTTTGTTCTTTATAAACGAGATATACCCCAAACAGAAGGCACAACTTTAGGCACTTTTGCCGATGATACAGCTGTACTCGCAATATCGGATTCAATAGAAACGGCAACCTCTAAGCTTCAAAAGGCATTAAATAGCATTTCAGATTGGACAAAGAAATGGCGAATTGCTCTTAATGAAACGAAATCGACGCACACAAATTTTACGTATAAAAAAGTATATAACTTACCTATTTATATAAATTCTGTGCAAATTCCATACGCTAATGAAGCGAAGTATCTAGGCATGACTCTAGACGCGAAACTTAAATGGAAAGTTCATGTAAAAAAGAAACGCGATGAACTCGAAAATAAACTCCGCGAATTGACATGGCTTATTGGAAGATATTCCAATCTAAGCGTTTATAACAAGCTTCTTATTTATAAGCAAGTACTGAAACCAGTTTAGATGTACGGTATACAACTTTGGGGTTGTACCAACGAAAGAAATATACAAATTTTGCAAACATACCAAAACAAAGTACTTAAAATAATAGTAAATGCTCCATGGTATGTAAGAAATAGCGACTTACATAGAGATTTAAAAATAAAATATGTAGAAAACGAAATTAAAAAATAAATAAAAATTCTGATCTAGCGCAAACAAATTAATCTCTCCACTCGAATTTTGTGGAATCTTCAGGTCCTCTCGTTGGGGAGCTTCCTGACAAAACGCGAACAAAATGACGCTAAAACTACTTGTTAAGCTGGACTTAGTTGTAGTAATAATATAGAAGATAAGGGAGGTGAGTTTTAGTCAGTAAAAATCTGACACTACTATAAGCATCGGGCTTATAGTGTCTCTGAAGATTTCTCACCTTCCTGCGAAAAAAAAAAAAAAAAAAAAAAATTTGACGAAACAACTGAATCCTCAAGTGTTAAACCCCAATGAGAATCGTTCTCCAGCAAACCCAATAGTTGCCATGCTTCTCGATATGTTTGGCATTGGTGGCCAAATGCGCAAATCATTTTGGTCCTCGTACATTTACCAACAGCAGTCGCAAATGAAAACATTCACCATTTCTAGGATGAACAGTGTGCATGCGACCTAGCGCATCAGTGGGGTTCCTTGTTTGCGACTTTGGAATTTCTTTGTTGATTTATTCCAAGTGTAATACTTGGGCATTTCAACGGACATACATCAGCGTCGCTGCGAATGGATCTGCTTCACACATCGCAAAGAAGCTAGTCAATGTTGTCGATGGTGGTCTCTCAGCTCGTTGTGCAGCATTAGACTCTAGCAATGGTGGATCCAGAGGGGGGGGGGGGGGGTCGTAGGGTACCCCTCAAAAACCTTTATTTTGTTTTTAAGTTTTCTCAAGAACTAATGGACCGATTTCAATAATCTTCTCTTTCTGTGCAAGCTCTTTTTGATGATCAAATTGATGATGATTTTGTATGATCAAAAATGTATTTTTTTTGTTGATTTAAAAACAAATATTAATTTTGTTTACAAAACTCGATATCTCAGAAAGGGGTCAACATTTTTTGACGAAATTTAAATATAAAATGTACATATATTTATAAGCTCTTTATTTTGTGCTTACTAAAAATATTTTTAAGACAAAATTTAAAATTTAAAATGATTTTCGAAAAAAAATAAGTTAATCTAGATTTTTTGAAAAATAAAATGGCATTTAAATTTTTGAAAAAAAAACTCATTTTGCAGGTACATTTTTAAATCTTAAAATATAGGAAATATTTTTAAACAGACTTTTTTTAAGAAATTAGCAAGTTCTAGCGACCCAGTCGTGCATTTCATTTATTTTAAAATTGGTTTTCTGTTGAATACAAAAGATCTTAAAAAATTAAATAAATCTACTTTTGAAGTGAATTTGCTTTGGATGCTCTAGAACTAATATTTAAACTCGAATTTCAATAATATAAATGTCCCAAAAACAGCAAAAAGGACACTTTTGTTAAACTAATGGCTAATTGAAAAACATAATAAACGTTTCATATTTATTGATATAAAAGCTTTGAATCTCTTGAGATTTGAAGTGAAAAGAGATTCTGAAACGTGTAATTTGTGAGTGCCACACAAACGTTTCTTCCCAACTTATTTGTTTACCTTAATTTGTTTTAATTTAATTTTTTAGAGCAATTATGTACTTAAAAGCACCTATTTCCTTAAATTCAAGAACCAAACATTTTTCTCTCTAAAATTTTTAAGTTTTGTTTACTCCTTTAAGATCAAAATACGAGTAAGCAGACTGATAGCGATAATAATAATAGCCTCTCGAAAATTGAGTTCGAAAAAACTTCGTCAAAAAAGCATGACATTCTTCATATCAGTTCCTCTTTCATTTTCTGGATTTTTGAATTTCTTAGCGTTCTTGGCATAAAAAGGGATACAAGAAAAGTATATTTTATTTTTGGAAAAAAAGCTACGTTTCAAAGCAATTTCTTACATATTTGCGTGAAATGCAGCAGAAACCCTCTAAATATGGCATATTTAGAAAACTTTTTGAATCTAAGAACGCTTTCATGTGTATAGGGAGTCATACAAATTAAATAGTTAGACCATACTTTGTTGGAAAACAGTGTTCTAAAATAATTTGATAACTAAAGTTGTCATTTTAGCAATTGAAATGTGTAAAGGTTAGGTTAATATTCTCGTACACATTATGTTATTTAAATTTTGTTAGCCTAATTTCCAAAACATTAAAGAACATTTTTAAGCGGTGAGTTAAAACTCATCTAAGTGTGTGACCCCCCCTGATGAAAAGTCTGGATCCGCCCTTGGACTCTAGGCATTTTATATAATAGATTATTTTTTGTTCTCAAAATATTTTACGTGACAAATATTTTGTTTCAGTTTTTTGATTTAAAAATTCGAACATAAGGAAAGGGATGGCCGGTTTAGGTGTCGTGTCGGTCCACATTTGTTTTGCATTCCTGAATATTGCAAGATAGAGAATATTGGGAAAGATAGAGTGTGGTAAGAAATGCCACAATCGAATCGAACGAATCTCTTTCATCAAAACTTTAGTTGTTAGTGAACTTATGAAGTGTTATAAGTCTTCTGTTGTGCCCGTTCTAGTTGTTTTATGTTAATAAAATAAAAATACACATAAATATGCACATAATACAATACAAAAATAGCTTAGTCCAAAAAAAAATAATTCTAACAAAAATAATCTACTTAAACAAATGTATGCAATTTATACACAAAAATATTTTTTTGACTTCAAAACCAGTAATACAAACAAATGAAAATCATTGAAATGACATCTTTCACTAAGTGACTCTGTTGAAGATCACGAATGACCAAAAAAAAAATAAAATTTCATAAAACAAATATCCTTCAAGATGACTTTTTTTTGTATGTTTTAAAAATTCACATTCCCCACTTCAAAGAATTTTCAATTCTCTCTTCATTTTCCACCAACACCGCATCATGAAATCGGTGCCAATTTGAAATAACAGCATAATAATCGACCGAAACCTCTCAGATTTACAAATCATTTATTGAATTTCAAATCCAATCCTTTACGTGTTTGACTTTTGCAATTTTAAGATACCTACCCTACATATCTTTCCGTGTAGAAGCCATAAACCACATTCTTTCCACTTTCTCCTTATTAACTTTTTCCGTGTTCCGAAGCATGACTACCTATCATACTATTTTTTTTTCAACGACCTTTTGCTTCATCTTTTAACGTCTGTGAAAATACTTCCAGACAAATTTCAGAAAATTAAAAAAAAATACTAAACCTGGAAGTCGGAAAAAAATCTCCCAAAGGAAGGAAGAAAAATACCTAAGATTTCATCTACAGGAAAATGAACGAATAAAAGACGAAGAAGAAAAAAATAGAATACACTCTTGTCCTTAAATTTTTAATTCCTTAACATTCCTTCAGGTTTTCTTCCCTTTCGTTATTTCATGTGATGCTTTACAAGGAAAATTGCCAACACCACAATTTTTATTGCTTACCTCAAGTAAAAGCCAATCATTTCAAACCCTCATACTTATTTCTACTTCTTTCTTTTCGTTAGCACAAGTATTGGCTTCGCAAAAAAAAACAGAGTATATTAAACAAATTCAGGATCCATATAGGAACTCAAAAAGACATCCTATATACACGGACATTCCGAGAGGACGAAACAAAAACTATGCTAACCTACTTCTGATACCCTGTAATGATTAAGAAAATAAATGTCTTAGATCTTAGTCGTCAAAATGAACAGCCTCTCCCTACGACCCTACTGAATATTTATTTTTTGGTTTGTGTTAGAACAGATAAACTCGTCGTTCGCAACATACTAGGTGCTATTTACGCACATGAGCACGACCAAATAAAAAATTACCCTTAAGTTATTTTATTTTTGAAAATCTTGGTTTTTCAGGCGGAGAAACTTTGACAGCTGAGGCACGTGCGGGGAAGTTAAAGGCGAAAATTCAAAGTAACACAAGGCTCGGTGAAAAAAAAACAGCTAACAGCCGATGGCTTGGTAGCCCGCAATGGGTGAGCATGGAGTTATCCTTTTTGGCGTTTACAAGCAATTGTTGTCTTTTTCATATATACGACAACGATGAGCTGAGCACATTCCCTTTTCACAATAAAAATGTTAAAGGCTGTAATGCTCTTTGGTAGAATATATGTAGGTACATAAAAGTACCGATATGTTGATATATATTTCCTCCATGTGGCATGTTTTGGCACCTATATGCTGATTTGATGTTGGTTTTAACTTTTACATAAAGGATGTGCAGAAAAATTAAAAAAGCTCATACAATCAGATTTAGATGGAGGAGTTTCATAAGGTATGCTTATTGCGAGGATTATTTAATATGTTGTTCAGTTCAATTTAGTGTTCAGAGTGCTAAAATTGTAAGACCGTTAGTGTGCTTACTTACAGATTTGGTTTAATATTCACCGGAATATGATGTCGACAAAAAATATGACATACGATATCAATTTCCCCCTCATACATAAGTAGCTACTGATGAATGCTCAAAACAAACTTTTGAGAAATTAAAGTATTAACAATTAAAAAAATCCACATTTACATTTACAAACACCTTACATTGAGCCGTGAATATAAAGAAAGTAAAACTATTTCTTCCTCTATAGTCTTAATTAACACTTCACATGAATAACTAAGCATTAGCAAATTGCCCACAAGGATGAACGTTATATGTAGAAACCAAAACTTCTAAGCACTCAAAATATCATTTAAACAATATATCACATAGAGTGTGAACTTCCAAAAAAATAAAATGCACGACTGGGTCGCAGAAACTTGCTCTTGAATCCAATGAGTCTGTTTAAAAATAGTACCCATAATATAATATTTAAAAATATACCAGCAAAATAAATTTGTCTTCAAAATTTGAAATGCCATTTCATTTCTCAAAAAAACATAATTTTCCAAATTTGTCGTTTGAAAAACGTCAGAGTGTTTTTTTTTAATTAATTTTGTATACAGAGTGTCGAGTAAAGGATTGTCTAAATTAAATACAGTGACAGGCCACTTCATGACCTTTCACAATTTGGTAACTTGTTTATACCGAATCAAAACGGTTTTCGAAACAAGTGTTTTTTGAATTTTGCCCGAAAACCCATACTTTTTGCTAAAAATTGCGATCTTAACTTTTCGACGCCACGCTTGGCCATTTCTTGTACTATTGTTTATTGAAGGAATGAGGCTGGTAAGAATTATAATTGTGTGAGTGTAGTCGCCAAAAAGATGATATGAATGATAACATGTTTTTATTCGCCTTTTCAACCTAAAGACCAAAACAGCCTTATCCAAAACAATGATAAAATTATTTACCTCTAGAATAATTTTATGAAACGAAGAATACATTTTTTTGACATCTCTGCTGAATTGTTGAGAAAAATCGAAGTAACGGTTTCTTACAAAAAATAAAAACCTAAAAATATCACTACTAAAAGTTGGTAAAATTTGATTTTCGGCTCGAATATGTTGGCCAAAATTGAAGACAATGAATCCAAACTACAAAATTTTATCTTGTAAAAATATTTTCCCAAAATTTTTAACGACTTATAATTTGAATGCCGCTTTTAGCAATTTACTAAGCTCAAAAGATAATTTAGCTAGTTTTGTAAAGTAAAAATCACTTTGAAAAAATCATTTTGTAAAGTAAAAATCACAAAATGACTATTTTAACATTAGCAATTTTATTAAATCCATATGGCATCTGTCAATTAATCTTAAAAAAAACAGTGGATGGAATGGTCTAGTCCACGAACTGAGTTTGTTTAGACATTTTCGGATGCCTGTTTCTTAATAAAAGGGAAACAATAATTTACTAGAAAAAAAGCAAAAAGAAAGGTTTACAATACATTTTGGAGTCGCTATTAAATTGCTAAATTTTTTGAATAATAATTAAGTAATAAATGTTAAGAACATAACAATATGTTATTTTTTAAGTTGTACGCCATTGTTTTTAACATTTATTAAATTTAAAAAAAAAATCCAACAGTCAGTAGTTTTTATGAAAAATAAGTATCTACAAAAAAAACTACGCAAAATTGGTAAAAACTGATGTTCGATTCAAAAATTGATGATGTTATTGACTTCAAAATTATTTCATTCTGGACACAATTTTTTTCTTAACTTAAGATAATTTTTTTGGAAAAATTCAATCGGTATTTCTTATGAGAAATGAACAAATTTAAGAAATTCTGATAAAATTAATAGCAATTGGGTTTTGACTAAAAATGTCAGGAAAAGCAGTTATTGAAATCAATCTTACTTTATCATATGGAAATAATAAAATATTGTTGCTAACTTTTAGCCATTTTTTTTTCCAAGAAAAAATCAATGGTTATCGACTCAAGTATTATTAGGAAAAGGAAGGATATGGGCTTCAAAATTTTGTATCTCACACAAAATATTGTTATTATATACATATTTTTTGTAAGGTTAGGTTAGGAAAGGTTAAAGTGGCTGCCTTGGATGGAGTAGTACACATTAAGGCAAGTTTATTTGCCCATTGCGATAGCACATGAATTTTATGGCTTTGAGGCTTTGGAAGACTGATTATGTTAATGTGATTGAGATCGTTTTTTTTCGTTTTATTCTCCTAAGTAGGTCTTGCGTGTTTGAGCTAGAGCAAGGCATGTACATTGTACAGAGGAAGTGAAGAACTGTCTCCTCCTCTTCCTCATTCATGCAGCTTCTGTAAAAGTCATTTGAGAATACGCCCAGGCGCGTTGCGTGCTTTACTTTTAGACAGTGTCGGGTTATGACACCGATATGCGACCTGCTTGGAGCTAGGGCCTCACCCAACAAACTTATCCATCTAGCTCGGTCCCTAGCTAGAATTCTCCAGTTTCGCGCTCCGAGTTGGGTGAGGTCACCTTCCACTTGTGCGCGCCACCTGATTCGCGGTCTTCCTCTACTGCGCTGACCTGTAGGTGTGGATTCGAAGACTTTCCGGGCCGGAGCATTGGTTTCCATGCGCTCTACGTGACCCAGCTATCTTAGTCGTTGGACTTTTACCCTTTTGGCTAAGTCTACGTCGCTGTACAGCCCGTACAGCTCGTCGTTCCATCTTCTCCTCCACTCCCCTTCGATGCATACGGGACCGTAGATCACACGAAGAACCTTTCTCTCGAAACGACCCAAGGTGCTTTTGTCATAGTCCATGCTTCTGCACCATATAGCAGGACGGGGATGATAAGGGTCTTATATAGCGACACTTTGGTCCTTCGAGAGAGTATTTTTCCACTCAATTGCTTTCTTAACCCAAAGAAACAGCGGTTAGCTAGAGTTATTCTTCGTTTGATCTCAGCGCTGGTGTTGTTTTCTGCGTTTACAGCGGAGCCTAGGTAGACGAAGTCCTTGACTACCTCAAAGTTACGTCTGTCGATGGTGACGTTTTGACCAAGACGTCGGTGTTGTAGGTCCTTTCTTGATGACAGCATGTACTTTGTTTTGCCCTCATTAACCGTTAAATCCATTTTTGCCGCCTCTGCCTCAATACCCACAAAAGCCCCATTGACATTACGCTGAGTTCTTCCGATTACGTTAATGTCATCAGCATATGCTAGCAATTGGACAGACTTTTGAAAGATAGTGCCTCTAGTGTTGACGTGTGAGCTTTGCACTATTCTTTCAAGTACGATGTTAAAAAAGTCACATGACAGCGCATCACCTTGTCTATAACCTTTTTTGACATCGAAAGGTTCTGTTAAGTTGTTTCCAACCTTTATGGAGCAGCGTGAATTCTCCATGGTCATCCTGCACAAACGGAAGAGTTTGGCAGGGATGCCAAAACTAGACATTTCTCTATACAGCTCGTCCCTGTAGATACTGCCATATGCGGCCTTGAAATCGATGAAAAGATGGTGGGTGTCGATTTGATGTTCTTGGGTTTTTTCCAGGATCTGCCGTAATGGAGCATCTTGATTGCTTTAAATCAAGTGTAGGTCACAGATGTTTTTCGTTGTGATGTTATTCCACCTGATGTTTGCCTTCTTTACAGCGTCTTGCATAAGCAACAGTTTACATGTACCAATTCAATTGGTAAGTCAGCATTAGCCAACCGTGGAAAAATGGGTTGTACTGCTCCATTTCTAGCGATAGCGAATTTATCTGCCTTACAAATTCCTGGAATGTCTCCGCAGAGGTGAATGTTAAACAGTTGTGCCATCTTCATTAGAGATCATCGATAGTTATGGACTGTTATCGAGTTTGTAGATACAGAGTCGTGAGAGAAAATACTGATATCACATTTTTCTCAAGCCAAGACAAGACTTCTTTTATCGCCAAACGTTCTGACTCTAATACGCTACAATGATTGGGAAAACGAAATGACAGACTTATTTCAAGTCATTCAGAGTGCACGCCACCACCAACCCCTTCATTTGTTTTTAATCCATCTGCATAAAAATGGATTGACGTCTTCCAGTAATGCCCAATCCTCCCAGAAAGATGTGGAAGGTATAGAAATCTGGAAGTTTCTGTCGTTTTGTTTATACATAGGCAAGCTGAACGTTGGTTTGTCGCGGTTTATTGCTTTACCAAATCATTCTGCTCACCGTACAGTAAAATCGCTCTGACTACCGATGTATGTATATAACCAATGCGTGATTCGGGGCTGGAAGCCCCATTTATTACCAATGGCTTTTTTGCAGTGAAGAGTGCTACAGTAATTTTCTTGACTCTTTCTTGTGTATTGCGTTTCCAATTTAGTTTTTTGTCTAAAATAAGACCCAGATACTTATTCCCGTCTGAGAACTTTAGTTGGATACCTTTGCTATTGGGAGAGGTAATATATGGAATTTTGTATTTCTTCGGAAATAGGACTTAATCAGTTTTGTGTATTTTAACATCCAGGCCACAATGGTCAGCCCAAAGTATGAGGCGTTTTGTAAGAGTTAATATTTTGCTTAAATTTTAGAAAAATCGACTGACGAGCATGGATGCGAAGTTTAACAGTGTTTGTCGCATTCGCATCACAACCTATTTTTTGTTATTTCTATTTTAACATCCTCTTTTCAATATTATATGATCATATAATATGATCATATTATTCCCACAAAAACAAAATTCTTCATGCATATATAATGTACATCTGATTTTGATCCTTAAAAGTATATTAATCTGGCGTAAAGTTTCAAAATAATTCTTCTGATCAAAATCCTTTTTTAAAAGCCTGTAAAGTCCTTAATAAAATATAGTTTATAAAACTTATAGAACTTAAGTGTGTATTCGTCTTAAACATCTTTTCAAACCTTTGAACTGGCCCTCAGCCATAAAGTTTCGTTATTTAGCATTTATACAAATATTTCAGCGCAAAATTATGATAATTTATTAAAAATAAAACGTTTAATGATACATTAGCCCTAAATGGCTGTCTTGTCCAGTAGCCCATCAAAATTACCATGCAAGAAGCACTTCTACAAAGCCCTTATAATTTTTCTTTGTTGGACTCAAATATTTTCAACCCTCCATACTTAATATTTTATTTACAAAAAACTGATCCTTATGTGATTTATACTCAATGCATTCCTTCTCTGTTAAAAAGTTTATTTCTGTCCCTTAAGACATTCACAGCGGAGGGTTGTTCTTATCTAAACACACCATTCCAATTATTATGATGTCCGTTACATTCGACCATTATGACAAACAGAAATCACCTTTTAACCGCAGAAACCCAAACTCAATTTAGATTCCCCATCGGCTATAAATAAATTCAGGCTGCACGTCCCAGGACCTACCCCAGCTAAACTTGGTGTACTGGTCTGGCCAGGGTCACCCTTGTGATCGTTATTTGCAAAGGTATATAACTATTAGTTTTTATTATGTTGCCAATAAAAACAAATTGTTGTTGTTGTCGTTTGTTTTAGCTGACTGTTGATACTGATGCTATTGCACCATGGCCATATACTCGTATGTATATATATCGAGTTCAACCAATCCAAAAATTATTATTTCCCTCAAAGCTATATTCTTAGTTTCTATAGTAGAATAGAGAGAGGACCCAACCCGAAATGCAATTGTACAACATCAAGTAGAAATAATAAAACTAAACATCCTTAAGACAGAATAATAATTATTATTGTACGAGTAGCATCGTTGTCCATATCCATACACAACATACAACACCGCACCAAGGACATTATAAACCTGACCATCAAAATAAAAATGAATTGAGTCCAGACGGGTGCTTCATAGCAGAATATTAACATGGTCTGCTCGCTCACGCTTAGGACACTATCGACCTGGACAGTGCGGATACGTTGTGACCATTGCAATAATAGAGAAGTTAATAGCGAAGGAATTACACACGTGGTATTTACGCTGTCCTGATGTGTTTTTATGAACAATATGACAGCTAATTCAGGTCCTTCACGGCAAGAGAGATGAGTTAATGGGTATGAGTATGAGTTGAAGCCAAGGTCTGTGCTGTGGTCCTGTGTATATTTGCAGAATTTGATGTCACCACATAATGACGCAACGTATAGCATAGTAACACAAAATGTAACAACGTGCGAATAAAGATATAATATCCTCGTGTTATGATGATGTGATGGTGGAGTCCTTGTGTTGTGAATATAGTATGTAGGTCCTTCCCTCTCTATAGATGTGTATATAGTGAAGTGAGTCTGAGTGCGATGTGAACTCCTTGTTATATTTTTCAGTGGAATGATTATGTCCCGATGACGACAGTAGTCACTCCTGACGAGTAAATGCGGCGCGAAGGCGAACGATAGCTGTTATTATTATTATGATGATGACGGTGGTGATCGCACTCAATTGTCCCGTGTTCCTCGCATCATATAATATGGTACCCACGGTGGGGGTTGTGAAAAAAGAAAAATAAGGCAAGTATTCGACTTAAAAATAGGGCAGTAGAGTATAGGACATGGAGCTCTTGAAGCTGCTGGGTAGGTACTGTTATTGGTGCTCCATTAAAATTTTATTGTCATACATATTATATGAAGGCATCACTGTTTCGTTTTGTTGATTCAGTGAGGCGAGGCGAGCGAGGGTGATTGTTTTTGTTCGGGAGAATTTTACATTCGATTTAAAATTATTTTGTTCATGGTATGTATGTCAAATTTATAATATGACAATTATTTTGAGTGAGAGAATAATTATAATTTGTATTAATAAAACAGTCTCCAAAGAGAATTGCAATCCTTATAAAAATCTGGTTTTAATGATACCAACGTTATTGAATATTAAAATTTATTTTTCAGTTATTGAATGTTATTTCAGTCTCTTAGACGCACATTTAATTTTCAAGTCTTTTAAGCTCGGACTCAAGGAGGCGATTGTAGAAATATTTATCTCATTAAAGGGAACAGAAATAAGCAATACCAGACAATAGTGGATTCGGAAACATTCCTAAAATCTCATTTTTGAATAAATTTGTCAATTTGGGTTTGAAGAAAATTATTAGAAATCGTAAGAGATGTATTTTTTAACAAAACTTTTTATTGAAAGCCCATATCCAGGCCTTGGAATTAACGTGCAAGTAATTGAGTAGAATTGGTATGACTCCATTACAAAATATTTACTTTTCAGCAAAACGAAACCAATACCAATTTTGATGGTTATAGTTTCATAAAATGTGAGTTCCTTTGAACTTATTTTTCAATTCCGTCAAACTTCATACCTTTGTTATAAGCCAAAAATAGTCTAATAGACTTCATTGCAAAATAGTTTAAAAAAATTCTCGGTTGCGATTTTTGAGGTCAACCAAATAAGTCCCTTCCCATATTAAGTTTTTGTTATCGGTCTGATTTGTCGAATTGAAAATTACATTTCTTGATGTTTCAAGGTCCCTAGAATTTGAAACAAAGATTGAGATATCGACTTACAATAAATGTGGTCTTACAGATAATAACAGATGCAGAAAGGACTTTGTGGGGTTTTTCCACTACACTAATTTAAAAAAAAAATAAAATTTATTTTGGCCCACAAATATCTCACGAACAAATAACGTTAGCGACTTGAATTAAAATATAAATTAAAATTCATAAAATATAATCAAACATGATACTAAATAAGTATAATTTAAAAGAAAAAAGAATATTAAATCAACGATTGTTTTTCTAAGTCAAAAAAAAAATAATATTCGTCACCTCGAATAACTATTTATGCAAGGAAAAATAACGTTTTTGACAATCGAAATAATGATTTTTTTTTAAATAAAAACCTACAAAAACCACTACTAAAAGTTGGTAAAAATTGATGTTCGATACTCGATATCTCGTGAATAAATGAAAGAATTGACTTCAAAATGATTTAATTCTACGATAAATTTGTTGTTAAGATAATTTTCTTAGAAAAAATTTGTATAAAAGAAATACAGACTTCCAAGAAATGGTACTAAAATTGGTAATAATTCGTTTTCGACTAAAAATCACGTTAACAAAAAAAGGTATTGAAATCATATGCAAAATATTTTTACTTTTAATTAATTTTTTAGAATAATTCAATTGACAACCTTTATACAAAACACGAAAACCTACAGAAACACCAAAAAAAAACTGATAAGAAGTGGTTTAATTGGCTCTTAAATAGGAATACGACTGGAGAATCCTCTAGGATAACCAAAGAGTTCGCTGGTGTTTGCAACCTAAATAAACACCCGGTGCTGATTTCCGGTAAGGACCAGCTTAGGAAGTGAAAGCAATATTTTGCTCTTGTTTTAAACCATGTATTTGACAGCAACGTGTAAGTGACAGCTTCTGAGTTGCCCGCTTCAACAAATTCCCGACTACGCACTGAAACCCCCAAGTGAGGAAGAGATATGTACAGTGATCAAAGCACTGGAAAACAACCAAACGGTACTAGATGGCATTAAAGCAGAATTGGTGAAAGCAGAGCAATTGCTCACAGAAACGGCATGGCTTTTCCGAAGAGTGGAAAAATAAGACCTGAAGATTGAAGAATGTCTTAGAACGCGTAAGTGAATACCTCGACTCAACACTTGACGCTCAACAAGATGGATCTCGATTACTTTTCGGAGAGGGATATATTTCTACTATATAAAAATAAGTCGGGTTTTCCTTCTTGAAGCTAAAACTCCAGAACGCGCGTACCGATTTCCACGGTTTTGCGTTCGTTGGAAAGGTCTCGGGCTCCATGAGGTTTACAGCATACAAAATTCAGGAAAAATAGAAAGCTGTTGTAAAAGTTCCGATTTGTGAAATGGAAATTTTTTAATTTTTTGACGTTTCAAGGGTACTATATGCTAAACCAAAGCTTACTTTTGGGAACCTTTTCTGTCAACCATATCCCTAGAAACGTCAGAGATATCGACTTCAAATAACGTATGAAATCTACAGACAATGAAGGAATGATTCTGATTGAGGATCAATGCTTGACTATTGCAAACAAGCTACTGATTGAAGTAGAAATGATTGCGACAAATCGATGGATGCACGATGCATTGAACCAAGAATTAAATCGAGAGCTGCAATACAATGTTAATGCATTGCAGGAATTCGTTCGAAATAATGTGCCCTTGCTGAATGAACAGCAAAAACAAGTATACGAAACATTAATGCAAGCGGTGGACAATAATACTGGTGGTCTATTCTTCCTGGACGCACCTGGAGGAACAGGGAAAACATTTGTCATTTCATTGATTTTGGCCACTATTCGATCAAGATGTGACATAGCTTTGGCGTTAGCATCATCTGGAATTGCGGCAACTCTTCTAGATGGCGGTCGTACTGCACATTCTGCGCTTAAGTTGCCACTCAATTTAAAGTTAAACATGCAATATTTCCCGATCTAGTGCAATGGGAAAATTGTTGATGCAATGCAAGCTCATTGTTTGGGATGAGTGCACAATGGCACATAAGAAATCACTTGAAGCACTTAATTTCACACTGAAGGATTTTCGACGAAATAACAACATATTTGGCGGATTGATGATATTATTGGCAGGCGATTTCAGGCAGACGTTGCCAGTAATTCCCCGTGAAGCACCTGCAGATGAATTGAATGCTTGCCTGAAGGCATCACTTTTGTGGAATAACGTAAAAACATTATCGCTAACCACTAATATTAGAGTTCAACTTCAAAATGATCGAAACGCTGCACAATTTTCGAAACAATTGATAGCTGTTGGAAATGGAAAAGTGCCAGTTGATGCGACAACTGGATTAATTACTCTTACCAACGATTTTTACCGATTTGTGGACTCTCAATTAGCTCTTATTGAAAATGTTTTCCCAAACATTAGTGAGAATTATCAGAATTATGCCAGGTTTAGTCAACGAACAATTCTCGCCGCAAAGAATAATGATGTACACGCACTGAATTTCACCATTCAATCAAAAATCGCTGGCGATTTGGTGACATACAAATCCGTTGATTCCATAAAAAATCCCGATGATGTAGTAAATATCATTGTTTTCCACATGGGCAGCTATATGTTGCGTGTTCAATAGTTGGGAAACCATCCGCTTTGTTTGTGTTAACGTCAGACCAAAAAACAAAAAATGTATGGTTTACCAAAGAGCACTTCAATTTGCGGACAAGTATAACGCTTCGATTCAGTATTTACTTTGGATTTACTTCCATTTTTTACTTAGAGAATTTCAACTAAATTACACTTCATTTTTGTAATCGAAATTAATTCATTACTGTTGTGAAATGAAATAAAATTTTTCCTTTTCAAATATAAAAAAAAAATAATTTTTCTTCATCTTTTAATCCGAAAACGAAATGTTACAAAAAACAAAGCCATCAGGTGGCGAAACGGAGTTCGCCGGGTTTGCTAGTCCAGTATAAAATCCTTTCCATTATAAAAGCGACTTATGATGGGTCCCATTGTCACATCTTACACGCGGGTAGAAGAAGAGTTTCAAGTTGAAAGTGAAGTCAGACAGGGCAGCATACTGTCACCAATTTTGTTCTTATTGGTGATCAGTGATTTGCTGCCAGTAGCTTTAATTGAAAACGAAGAAATGAGATGGACTTTGGCAACATAACGGAGACATCTAGACGTCAACGATGTACGCTTTCTATCCCATAGGATAATGGATCTTAATTAAATGACAACACAGGGTAGAGAGAAAAGCAGAAATTGCGAGACTGAAAATCAACACTTGAAAAACTTCCCAGTCATCCTCTCTAACTAATATTACTGAGCAACCATTATAAGACAAAAATTACACTTGTATAATCATTTTAAAATAGGTAAGCGAAACTCTTTTTTATATTTAAAATTAACTTACTTAAGTTTCTAAAACTAGAAAAACAATCTTTTTTTAGAGATTTTTTTTTAAACACTTAAACTTGCTAGCTAATAGAAAGCTGATCGAAAAAGTCTTGCTCCAATATCTTGGAATCTGAAGGTGGGACCGAACAAGATATCACTAGCCGTATCGGCTACGTTCGCGATGTTGTCCAATATTTGAAGCTATGACTATTTTGTTCAAATGCGGAATCAGTGCTGATTATACGGATACAGCACCGATAAGTATTACCAGGAAACATATTGCGATTTTTCTGGCCCAATCGTGTATCCTATGAAGAACTGTGCCTTGGTTAAATTATTCTTAGCAAAATGCAAGTATATAATAGGTAATTTGTATTCATTTAGTCTAATGTATAGTTATCTTTATAGCTAATGTAGTCAACCTTAAGATACCGTTGCTCTGTAATTTTGTTGATCTGTAGAGTCGACACTTTAGCTTAGACTGAAAATCCACAGTTGGAATTACATAGTTGTGGATCCTGTGATTTTTTTCTTTATGTTTCCAAAAATGTGTTATTTTATATTTAATGGATTCAGTTCCATTTTCCCCAGACTCCTTTATTATATTTTTTTTCTTCTTTTTCTATTTCAAAATTTTGAAAAACAAAAGACTACCAATACCTAACTTTTAATAGAATTCCATCACTTCGCAATCAAGCGAGACTTATTCATTTGGGTAATTTTAACATGATTTCCTTTTTTTGTTCACCTTCCTTCCATAAGTGATGTTGGCTTAAGAAAACTAAATTATTCCATTACTAAAATGAAGACAAAAATTGCCTTTTTATATCTTTCTTTTCCATCCAGGCACACCCAATTATAAAACTTAAAACAATAGTCACCTAAATTAGGGTCCACACCTACTGTAGGCATCACTAAGTATACACCTCCTACAACATCCATCCACAAGTCTCTTTTCAATTGCTGCCTTTTGTTAACTGTTGCACTGATCCAAGTCGAGTAGTCGAGGCAAGTCGAGGAGCCGAGCACCACCACCACCACCGGTAATAAAGTAGGTATATGAACCTAGTTATATGTATATATGTAGGTATATGTTTGTAGCTCCTTTGACTTGCTCTTGCCTATTGTAATGACTTCAATGACATCTAATTAGAAGGTAAAAAACCTCTCCGCAAACAACACTATTCAACCGGTAGCTTCCTGTAGAGTTTTGGCTTTAGATTTCTTGTGTTTGTGTATGAGTGTGTGTATTTACATCCAGGGCTATAATAAGGTATACCAACACAGTTTCAACAAACGGTAATGACTGACTTCCGGCACACAAAACCAACACACATCTCTGTAGATGTATTATATAACTTTCATGCAGCACGTCCTTAAAACTCATTAGAGCCTCTTCTCAAAACCAAAATTAATGACTTTCAACACGAACGTGGCGACGGCGCGGCAGCGGTGACGGCAGCAGAAATGAAGGAACAAAAAAAGGGAACTAAAAAAAGACTTGAAGCTCACTGCCCTTTGCTACGTGACAGAGGTGACAAAAGAGGAATGAAGCAAAGAACAAAAGGATCGAGGAGCCAGTACGAAAAAATGTCTGAAGGAAGGATACAAAACACAAAAAAAAACGAAGTTAGACCAACCAACTTGACAAACAAAACACGAACCACGAAGAAACATTTTTTTTGGGGCGACCAAGCCAAATATGTGAAGGAAAGTCGTCGTCTATGTCGACGACGTCGCGTAAACTCTGAACTTCGGTCGGTGCTCCAGCGCGTCGGTCGCTGTGGCGGGGTGATAGAGGATATGTGTAGAATAACCATAGAGGTGAGGTCCTAAAAATTGTGGAGCGAGCAGGAACTACCTCCGCCGCGCCGCCATCGCGACCGCCGCGTCGAGTCGGAAACTGAAGCGCCCTTCTTAATGGACGCTTACTTCCGGCAGTGTGCGCACTTAATTTAAAATGCAAATCATAAACGAAACTAATTGCAACCTTAGAAGTGAGCCAAGCGAATGAGAACGCTCTTTTTTTCGTGAGTGTATGTCCCTTCATTTTAGCTCCCGAGTCCCGACACGACCTATGAACCATCATCAGGTGTGGACTTGGGCTATGTGTTTATTCTAGCCTAATCTAAATGAGATTGGCTTGACTGCGAGCGAGCATATAGTTGGTTTGGTGTGGCACTCTACTTGGTTAAGGTTGGTTGACTTTTGAACTCATATATATATGTCTGTAGCTGGACTGGAGTGAGATTTTCCTAAAACTAACCATAAAAAAAGAAACAACAACAAATCCTGAAAACGAGGAAAAAGTTGAATAAAATGTCACCATGCGTCATTATTATGGTAGTACACCTTCATTTTGACTAATTGAGTTAGTTTGGTTATGACTTTTGTCGCTTTAGATACAAAAAAAACATAGGATGCTCTACAGAACAAAACCAACATGGTACATAATGAAGACACCAAAGGTGAATTTGGCTTGGTCTAGGATTTAATTTGTGGGACAAAAATGAATTAGGATTGAAAAAAGACTGAGCACTAGGGGAAGCTTAAGGGACAGATATGGTACGTTCATGGATAGCTTTTCTCCAACAACAAGATAAGTTTTGATACTTAAAATGGTTTAAGCTGGATAATTGAAGAGAGAGAAGATATATTGAGTGTTCTAATTCGAATTACTTAAGTGCCAGAGACTCACTTGTTTAATACATATTTCACTTATTTAAGTATTATAAAATACAGTCCCTAAATGGCTGTTCCGACATAAATATAACCTTTTTTGATTTTTTTTTTGACTTGGTTGAATACTTGTTTAATTTTTTGAAACATTCTTTCTCTTTCTTCTCTCTTGGCTTTTGTCACTTTTAAATATTGTTCGTTTCGGTTCTAGGCTTGAAAAAAATTTGTTTAACTAGTTCAGCGATGCTCAGCTGCCTGCAAAATGCAAATGACTCCTAAACAAATTCTAGCTAAAAATTTTTAGCCTAGCTGGTGGATAGCCACTTTCCAATAGCTCCCAATCCATAATCATAATCTAATAATACCGTAATCGTATTGTTGAACGCACCCATTAAGTTCAACTTTTGAAACCATCATGAAGAGGCTAAAAGATGACGTTTAATCTTATTAATCTATATTGGTTTTATCTATGATAGATCTCTGGCCAACTGTCAAGTCAAGTGTCATACTTATCAATTACCGAAAAATAAAGTGTGTGTGCTAGTGTGGTTTTTCTTTTATTTTAAATTTTAAATATAATTATTTGTAAATAAATAAAAAATAAGGCCTTAACGCCAAACACGTATCATACCGAAAAGGGACAAGCTACGATGGGCTATCAACAGCTTCAAACCAAATAAGTATTTAAGACCAAAGACTTCAAGACTTTGGAAAGATTTATTGATATCCACCTCAAAGCAAAACTTGCTACACGATTATTACTTAAGTTTAATCGTTGGAAACAGCATCATCTATCATAAGCACCATATCAAATACTCCCTCCATCACAAAGGGTTGCCTTCCTTGTGCAATAACATCTGCACTGATGCTGACCAGCAAAATTATTAACTCAAACATTTGCCAGAAAAGTTGTCACCCTCAAAGCAGTGTGCTGCTTTTTCTCCTCTGGAACTAATCCTAATCAGTCAGAATATGGAGGGGTTTAGAATGATTGCTTATGCGAATTAGGTTATATCAGTTTCAGGGAAGCATTTAAATACCCCAAAAGAAGTCTTACAAAACGCTCTAAATAAGCTTATGAAATGGGCAGATCGGTGTGTATTAGATAGATTCAAGTTTTTAGATTAAGCTCATTTTAGACAAAAAAAAATAATTGGAAAAGTAATATACAAGAAGGCTACTGTAGGTCACTTTCCTGCAAAGAAACCATTGGTAATAAATTTGGCTTGCAACCCCAAATTACTCATTGGTTATCAACCCGGTTCTACTATACGGTGTCGGTGTGCCAGTAAAGTTGATTATATAATGGTTTAAAATTCGACAAAATAAGCAAAGTCCGCAAGGTTCAGCCGAAACAAATAGCTGCAAGCTCAGAGCTTCGTCACGGTGAACTATAATAACAGAATTGAATTATTTGGAATTAATTTCAAGGTATACAGACTACACCATCGCCCAACTACAGTTCTATGAAAACTTCAAGATTTCTATACCTTCCAGATATTTCAGATATTTCAAAGTGAATAGGGTATTCCTGGAGGACGAGTCAATCCACTTCTATATAGGTGGTTAAAAAAATAATGACGGGTAAGTGGAGGCGTGTATTCTGAACTACTCGCCTTGCCTTCCAAACGACTGCAGCGTATTCCTGGCAGAACTTTCCTAACTTAAAGAAAACGTGATTCCACACCTGATATCTGGATTTTCTCAGAAGTCAAGCACAAATATTAAAGCTCCAAAACAATACACAACATATTTTCAAAATTTTAGAACAAACACAACAGCCAAACAAGGTATAGGGCTTATGATCCAGAAATCTGTTCCACACAAAATTCAAATTATATATCATCAATAGCTGTTAAAATTGATCTCGATATAAAATTAACAGTATTATCCCTCTATATCAATCGCACCCACCATTTTCATCTTCCAACTTAGAAGATGTTCTAAAATTTGTAAAATCTCCTGTATTGCTCACTGCAGAATTCTATTCTTGGAATACTCTCTGGACCTCACCTATTGCAAATGCAAGAGGCAAGATAACACGCTTACACACGTAGATCTCAGATTTCCATCTCCGCAAATATTACCTAATATTGCCTGGCATAGACTCGACTTTATCCACGGAAGCGACCACTTTCCTATAATATCCGCCATTAATCTTAAACGTCATAACAACTACTACAACCCAACTCCAAAATTCCTAATTGACCTCGTCGACTTTAATCTTTTAGAAACAAAAACAATAGAATTCCTCAACAACAAACCGCTATCCACAAATATCAACCAAGAAGCAGCAAATATAAGCAAAGGCTTTCGATTTGCAGCTAATTCTATTCTATGCCACAAACAAAAAACAAACCAATGAAAAGCATAGTTCCTTGGAACTCTCAGATTGCCATTCTTCGCGAAAATTAGCAGCACCTATGGAACATTTTTAAAAAATACCCTAACGATACAAATCTAATTAATTACCGAAAAGCAAATGCTATTTTTCGAAGAAATGTCAAAGTTTCTGAAATCTAGAGCTTTCAAAAGTTCACTTCAAATCTTAATCTTAACACGACAATCTGGGCAGATATCAAGTGTCTAACAGGAAACTACAGGCTTCACTCTATATAAATTATGCATAATGATTCCGAATCGCTAAGGGATTTAAATCAAATTGCTGAACAACTCTGCTTCTTAATTTTGTGAGGTAAAACTTGTAGCGTTAAATCAGTTCGTCTCAACTCATAGTCTATCTCCATCTGCAAAATACATGGATTTACCATTTATCTTGCTTGAACTTGAAAGCAGTCTAGACACTCAGTAAAGGGTAAAACCCACGGCTCTGACCGTGTACCATACCAGATGATCAACAATGCCGCACTTCAAGTAAAAAAACGCATTTTGCGATTATTTAATAATATTTTCGAACAAGGCATAGTGCCCCAGGCATGAAAAACTACAATTAATATCCCAATTCCAAAACCCAACAAACAGTCTACAGATATCAATGGTTACAGGCCAATTTCACTGTTATCCTGCACAAGCAAACTTTTAGAAAAAATGGTATCCAAAAGACTACTTTGGTTTTTTGAAAAGCACAATCTCATTAATCTAAACCAGGTTGCCTTCAAACACGGCCGCAGTACCATAGATTCGCTCCTTCTCATAGACTTGTCATACGCCTCTCCAATTTACAAAGGCGCAGATAAAATCCTGAGACGAAATAGAACACTCAAACAACCCTCAACACTTTACAAAGCTCTAACTTTCGAGAAAGTTACCCCATTGTAAAAAACATACTCATGGAGAAACACCCTCCTTGGGCGCTTCCTATGGATTCTATTAACACCAGTTTCTCAAATTAACCGAAGAATACCACAACTAATGAAATGTATACCCAACTATTCCTTGATCTCCTAGACAGATATCCAAATAACCTTTGGAACATACTGTACATCGATGACGCGACGGCTCCAAAAACAGTGAGGGAACCGCATTTGCAGTTGTTAACAAAGATAGCCAGTTTTTTCCCGGCTAGAAGCTCCCATCACACTTTTACTTTATTCTCTACAGAAACCTTAGATATATACTTGAAGCTATACTAAACTAGCAATTTCATCGAATACGAAAACCGTAATCTTTACAGATAGTCTTTCTACGCTATCCGATCTAAAAAATATTAATCACCGTTCACCATATATCAAGAAAATTCGTGATAACATAACATCCCAATGAGCAAAATTACAACATTTCTTGATCCCGTGACATGCCCTGATTAAAGGTTACGAAGCAGCAGACCATGTAGCGAAATCCATCTCAATATGTCCCAATACAAATAAAAGTCAAGAAATACCTAGATACAATATTATAGACACACATTGGCGCCAATTAACCCAGAAGATATTTCAGCATTTTATCCTAATACAACGGCAAAAATGAACAAGTTCTTCCTACGCTTGAAGCTTGGACAATGGACATACCTGGTTACCGAACAACTACTAACTGAAAAACGAACCTCATCCCACTTGCCACATTTGTCAATCGAACAACATAATTTCAATTAATCATTTAACTTCCGAATGTACTAAAATTAAACAAATTTTTGAAAAATTATACAAAAATACATTTACTAACCTACTTTCAATCCCATCAGAGGATAATAATAAGAGTGTATTTAAAGTATTGCAAGATCTCAAACTCGATACAAGTACATATATAATATACATAAACTAAGTTATGCTTTACTAATGGGGGAGCGGTCGGGAGTGGCAGGAGCCAGAGTGCTTTGTGGCGCTCGCCCTTGGTATTCCCGATCGCTCCCCCTACCTTAAGATTTTCAGCCTGTATTATTATAATCATATATTTTTTAAGAAAAATTGTAAGACCCCAGCCTTAATAAGCCATAGAGCTTGTGAAGTTAGTTTTTAAGATTATTCTGTACATTTATGTATGTTTTTGGATTAATAAATAATAATAATTCTTCTATAACGATCTAAATGATCGCAAGCACACTAAGATTATTAGTCTTTCACGTTTCGTAAGGAACTCTAATTGGTTTCATTGAGCTCAGAAGAAAGGATCAAGATTCATGTGGTATCACGATGCTATACTTTCCAAAATATTAGCCTAATATGTGCACACATCTCACCCAATGAAGCTGAATACCCTCCTTGTAGGCATTTTATGAAAAGGACAAGACATACTGAAGGAATTGTCTTCATCAAATGAAACATAGACATTTATTGGCCACTCTTAATTAGACATTATAGAGTCCCTTCGACAAATGCGCCGATTAAAGAACAAAAACATGCTTCCAACAAAATAAACATCACTGTTGATGGCAGTAACTTCAAGCTAAGAAGTTAACATAACATCAATAAATAACATAATAGTAGAGTTTTGGCGAAAAACTACCCTAGAAATGCGATGCTACTTTGGTTTTTCAAACTAAACATGTTTTCATGGAAGGCAAAACATTGAAAAAGCTATAGGTTCGCGAACTCAATTAGCTACACAATAATGAGGATGTAGCTTAAAAAGTTTAAATCCTTGACTATATTCGTTCTACTCCATTAAACGAGTGGACAAAAAAACACTACATCTAAGACAATCTTCAAATCCAAGCCACCAGGTTCGAGACGACAAAGGAAATCCAACTCCTTGTTATCCTTAACTCATCGTTGATGCCAAAGCGCTTGATCTGGAGCCTGATAAAGTAAATTAATAAAGTTATGAACAAATCCAAAGACACCTTCAAGTGAATTCATTAAAGTTTTTTTTCCATTAAAGCTTCCGGTTCTTTGTATATTTTTATATCTTTTAACTTTTCTTAAGCTCATATATTGGGAACAGGATTTAATAATAAAATATTTATCAGCATTTTTGCAATCCATTCATCTTCAGTGGCATTTTGCTTCAATCAGAATGTATAGACTCTGTCTTCGGTACCCTCTTTTATAGTCGACACATACTATAAATCTAATCCTCAAGTAATCCTTTTTCTGAGTGCAACGACTGTTTTCCATTAGCAAATTTTCCATCGAACTGCATAAAAAGAAAGTCAACACATATACATACACATAAACAACACACCAACTTACACACGCAGGGAACGAAAAAAAAAGATGATAAGGAAAAAGAAACAAATTGGAAGAAGGGGGTAGGTATACGGTATGTTCAAATTGTTATCCTCTAAGTCAATTCCATCAAAATAAAATAAAAGCAAAGTAGAAAAATACTTACAAACATACAGCAGAGAATATGCTCGTCTTATAACATTCCATTCTTTAGCCTTCAATAAAGGTTGAAAGGATTCAAAATAGGGCTTAAATCGAATTCACATCACTGGCACTCGCAATGCCAACACCAACAGCAACGGTTTACGGTATGTTCACGAAAATAACAACACGGAAGCCTTATATAGCATAGCATAGGTAGATACTGGTACCAAGCTCGCTATACCAAGCTGTAAGGACATTTTCATTGTTTCTTCATCCATTCTGCATATACGTACATATACATATTTGTAGCTATTACACAAGGAAGTGGATACAATATAATAAATAAGGACGATGTGCAGTGCATATTCTGCAGCAGCTTTACTGCTGCCAAGGCATCACTCTATCAAATGACATAAACGCTATATAGTGTGAAAAATCGAAAAACCGTTCAATCGCATTTAAGAACAGAGTATAACTTAAGTAGGTGCGGGAGAAATTGTTTCGTTTCCCTCGCATCAAACATTTTCACATTTTTTGCTTGCTATGCTAGATAACGTCAACGATGTAGATAAATATTGAATTTCACTTAAAAGTCTTGAAGAAAGTGGAATTGGATGGGATGGGAAGGGAAGGAGTGGCGTAAGTTCTGTAGTGTGTACAAAATCAATTTTAGAGTAGTTATGGATAAACAAATACTCTATAAGCAAAGTAAATAGAGTAGTTGAAGAAGTTGTGTTGATGTTCCAAAAGGTGATGCAATCTATAAACTGCATCTTCAATTCTTTGTTAGTTTTTAAATCGTCTAATAAGAAATGTGTACTGTGGCGCATGTGGAACAATTCTTTTCTTCAATAAAATATGAAAGCCGTACTATGTGACGATGTCGTAAAAATGTGTAGATACTTGTGGTAAGGCTTTAACTTATTACCTGGATCTGATAACTTCTTGTATGGAATTAAAAGTAACACAGTGAAAATTAACCCTCCTTACGTCGTCGTCTGGGGTCCAAATTTACCCCAGAATTTGATTGGAATTAATTATCAGAGAACGAAATTCAATTGTCATTAATTATGTGTGTTATTATGATCACTGACCTTCTCTAGAATTATTTGAATTGTTTTGTTTCTGAATAAATTTTTGTTTTTCCTTGGTGCTGCTACGTCTAGTAAGTTGTAAAATACAACCATCTACCAGCGTTGTGGTTGATGTGGGCAGAAATAAATAAAATCCATATGACCGAAACACCGCCCACATTTGGTTTTGTTGTAGTCCAGTATCATCACGGGTTTATTTTGAGTACCGGAAGTGTCTTTCTCATATTTATAATATGTCGATAACGAAACAACATGTTTGTTTGGATTTGGAACATAACAAGTCACCAACGCTAATCTTTCAAAAAATTTAGAGATAGGTGAGTTTCCTGTCATCAAAAAATTCCTTTACTACAGCGGGTCGTAGTACGTATCTTTTGTTTTCGTGGAATTTTCCTAAGATGGTGCAATTCTTTTATTGAGCTAATTAAAGGCCAAGTCCACCGGTTTAAAGAAGTTATCGATTGTATCGTTGCGCCCAGCGTTGAAATATGATGGCATCATCGACATCACCATATTTTATAAACAAAAGTAACTAATTGGGGAAAACCGGAAATCATCTTTAAACGTAGATCTGCGAGAAATTTTAAAACTATAGCATTATCTACCAATTTTGAAGTCAAACAAATTTTAGAATGTATTTTCCAATGACCTAAAAGAATACATTTATATTTTAATTTCAACTTTACTTATCTGAGTAATGTTTGAAAATCATTCATAAATAAGTTAGAAAAATTAAAACTAAATAAAATAGCATAGAGGAAAAAAATGTATCGAAAAATGTTGGGGTATAAATGAACGCCATGACACGATTGTACCGATTTTTGCCATAACGTAGAGAGATTTTAAGATCAAAAGTTGATTTGTGCTTCATGTTGTTAGCTTAAAACTAAACAAACAAAAAATTGTGATTTTTCTATCCGACAGAAATCGTCAAAAGACACTCGATATAAAACGGTACGGGATAAATCTCATGATTTTTCTTTTTTAATAGTTTTTTATAGTAATATATAATAAAAGGTGATTTTTTAGCTATTATCTTTTTGGTAACACTGGTTTAAACAGCTGACGCACGTTTCGTGTTTTGTTTCACTGTCAAACATCTTCAGTTTGGTCTATAATTTAACCAAACGAACAACGCTTGCAAATTATTGAATTTTATTATCAAAATGCGTGCTCTGTTAAGATGGTTCATCGCGCGCTTTTTCCAGCGAGCAACGAAGCACATTTTTGGCTCAATGGGTACGTAAATAAGCAGAATTGTCGATTTTGTAATGAATATCAGCCAGAAGCATTGCAAGAGCTACCAATGCATCCAGAAAAAGTCACAGTTTGGTGCGGTTTATAGGCTGGTGGCATCATTGGATCTTCTTTGATGATGGACCAATTGAGGCGCAGGCAAGTTCAACATTTGCATGAAATAATCTTCAAACATTAAATTATATGGACCGTACTTTCGATTCAAATAAAGATGTCCGGAAATTTTTTTAATTTTATGTGTTTTTTGTTTAAAACTCTCCTATAGCTTTTAAAAAATCATTTACTTTCAAATAGCTTTTATAACTTGAAGCTTCTTTATATCCGAACGTTGTCTCGTACATTTTAAACGGTCTCATTATATGATTCGGTATGGCCTTGCAGTCGCTGACTGTTTCATACAGAGTATTTTCAACAATATCGGAACTTTAAGAGCCTTTTCGTATTGGCTTAATTTTTTCGTCAATAAGCAAAATATGCGTTATTGGTTGGGTGGAAATCACCATTTTCTTCATGAATCACCACTTCATCCACAAAAACAAAAAAACTGTTTAACGATCGTTGTGTTAATGTGAATGAAAGCGTTATCGCCTCATGATTACCGATTATTTTTGAGATGCATTGAATATATTCAATTATGGTCGGCATATGGAATGTCAGCAGAATGGTGCCAAAAGCCACACTGCACCCATTATAATCAATTTATTGAAAAGTAAGTTTGATGAGCGTGCCAGTCGTGTGTTCAATGCTTTAAGACTTTTTTCTTTGTGGCTACGTTACATAAATCGTCGGTTTATGACAATAAGCTGCAAACGTGCCTGCGATGACCGTTCATATAGCCGAAATGTTTTTATTGTAGTCCCAGCCGATAATAAAGTTTCTGAAGTAACTTAAATGCTTTGCCTTTTTTTCAAGTCCTTATCCGAAATTTACATCCCAATAGTTGGATGTAGTAGTACCCGTAGCGTGATGGTTAGTGCGGTGGACTGTCAAGCAAGGGGTCTTGGGTTCAATCCCATGCCTGTGCCACCTAACATTTTTCACGGGTACTGCCTCTTGCGAGGAATTGACAAATCCTCTAAGAGTAATTCTTGTCTTGAAAAGTGGTTTCTCAAATTAAATCCGTTCGGATTCGGCATATAAACTGTAGGTCCCTTCCATCTCTGACAACATTACTCGCACACAAGAATAGGGCCCTGGTTCTTCATGGACTGTTGCGCCACCTAATTTATTTATTTATAGCTGGATGATTTATATCATAACGGTTTTAAAAACTTGCTTACATAACATAAGTTCCTTGTAAATAGTTAATTTGTATGTGCTTCAAGCTGGGTCTTGTCTTTGTTTTTTTTTTTTTCAATTTGATATCACTGTACTGTATGGGAAGGTCCTTATAATTGTTTTATATTCTTTTGTAAGGCGTATCGATGAAATTACATAATCAAAATGAATTGTATCAAGGAAATGTTAGCTTAAACTCCTCGGTAGTCAGTTCAAACTACTTCCACGTTGACATCCTTCAAATCGCTGGAGGACGTAAAGCACCTTTTGTTGAGAATACATTTCTTCTATATCCTTATTATTCAATTTAGGTCAAGAAAAGTTGGTTTCAATTGACCTAGAGTGCTCACCGTATAACATGATGTCTGGCCATCAAATGTCTCAAAAACCATCCAAACACTAACCTCATTGGGGATTAATTGGATGACCATACCAAATTCGAAGAGTATATGTTTGTTGAATTACATATACATATATATTGATATCAGTTTCCAAATGCTCCATAGATTCCATTCAGTGAAGACACGTTGTTGCCTATCTATTGCACCAAGGCTGTCTTGAAATTGACTGGCTGGAATAATCATATAGACTTTCACAGGCACCAGTGATCTTTTGGGTAGACCTTACATTTTGTTTGCGTGGAATTAAATTTACCCACTACACTCCAAACAGTCCCTTAGGCAGGTGGTTGTGGTGACCGTAAAATGGACCAAAGCACATAAAGTTTTCGGAACAAAAATCTATTCTGATAAAACAATTGTATAGTGTCGAATGCCATATTCGTCATGATGATGTTTGAGCTCAACAGTCCAAACAGTTTGACTGATTCAACGTCAACAATATTAAAGCCTTTAACTGTCAAAGTTCGGAAAAATGTGTTTGATGACAATTTGTCTAAATATTGATTGAAAAAAAGTGAACAGTTCAACTATTTTTACTCATCTCGTTCTAGCCTGGGATGGTACTTATGCAAATATAAATTTGTAAGTTCTTTTTCTGTAATCTAAGTAATGGCACCGTTAACTAGAATATTCCAAAACCGTGCAATGTCAATATCTATACTTAAAAAATAAAATCCAACTCTCATCATCCCAAAAGTCAACGACGTTAATCTTCAATTTTCTTTAAAAAATACTGCCCTACACTCTACATACTCATTTGTTTGGGTTATTTATTTTCTTGCCTTTAAGGGATAGCTATTTAATATTGCGTGGAGCTGTAGTTGCAGGAGTCTGTATGAATTTGAACGTCAAGACAAATAAAAGCTATATAGGTTCCCCCAACTATACCATCACATGCCTCCCCATATTCCTGATTTTAAATAGACCAAGTCTTTTAAAGCATCTTATTCTTATTCCTTTTCCTATTCTGAAAATTTAATTGAGCTTCTTTGTCTTCTGTGATGCTCTAACAAAAGTGATGTTTTTCTATCATCTTTTGTACCAACTGTTACATTGTTTAACTTAACATCAACACAAAGTCAAACTTTTAATCACTTTTCAGTAGTTGTCTCTGATTAAAAACTACCTAAATACATTTATATCTTTGTCTATCGGTCTGTCTATGTATGTATTTAAATGTATATAAGAAACACTATATATCTGTGTCTTTTGTTAAATAAATGCTTTTTCATCATTTCAGCATACAAACATACATACGTACTTTCAATCAGTAACACCACTGCACCACGTCGTCGTCGTTGTCGTCGTCGTACATACTTACAGACAGAGCCATATTCAAAGGCAGAGATCCTTGAATATATTTGTTTCATTCAACATCCAATCTATCTGCCTGTCTTCGCTGGATTTAACATTAAACACATCCATCTATACATATACTAAACTGATAGGTAAGTATACTATGTATGAAACAATCTTCTTCTGAGGTTTTTCTGGACAATGGATTTCAATTTTCTTTTGACCAAAAACACAAAACTATTCTTCTTCTTTAGGTGGTAGTGTTACTTATAGCAGCCGTATTCCGATTCCGACGTATTTTGCCTTTCTCTTCAAATAATTGATAAAATAGAAGATAACAGAAAAAGAAAAAAGAAAATAAAACAGAACAGAACAGAACCTAGAAGAAGAAGAACTCAATTTACCATTGTCTACATTTACTAATGTCCTTTCAACCAAAAATTTTCAGTGTTGAAATTCTCCCAAGAAAACGAATCCAATTACAAAACAGTTCTCTCTTTCTTGCCTCCATATATAGTTCGAGTGATGGTTGAAAGGAGTTTGATATGGCTCCATAAGGACCTCCTCTATATACATATATAAGAAAGCAGCTCTATATGCATAGTTTGAAATAGTAAAAGGTATCCTTAAAGAGTTGTTATTATAAATTTAGTGCGAGTTCTGCCTTTGGATATAGTTTCTAATATAGGAAACCACATTTACTATGCTGCATGCAGATGGCAGTACCAGAGCCAGCATCCTTTTTTCATATAATACTTCAATATAGTTCTTCCCATACCCATAAAACTAAATATACTACAAGAAGATATGCGTAGCAAAATAAGTTTAGCAATCTTAAAAGATGTTGAAAACTTAAATTGTGAAAAATAAAAGAAAAATGTGTGATGTGTATCTTGAGTCTTCATATTAGTTTTATCTTTTTGTTACTTTTGATTCCGATTTTCAGTATTTTTTGCTCTCTTTCTTCAACCACGATCTGCCAACATTTAAATTTTAGTACTTTTTAAACATCTCTACCTATGTATATGAAGACATTTTACCTAGTTAAACTCTTACTAAGATTAAGTTATGTTGAAAATTCAATTAAATTAATCGAGGCTTAAGTCCAGCGTGTTCCTTTTCGGATCATCAATCGCCCTAACTTAACTATTTTTGTGTTATCTAAGGTTCAACTGTTTTAATCCAGTTTTTGTAGTATGATTCCTTTTTTTAATTATAATTGTTTTATTACTTTGTTTGTTTAGCTTTCAAATAATTTATTGTAATATGTCCGATTTGTCGAATTAAAGTTAGGAAAATATCTCACAAATTAACAATTTAATTTCAGGGATGGAAGGGACCTAACGGCTAATTTGAGATAGAAGAAGCAGTAACCGCAGCAAAAAGCTTTAGGTGGCACTGGTAGGGTTTTAAAACCTAAGACCACTGGCATGACAGCTCTACGCACTAACCATCACGGTGCAACGCAGAACTTGGTATGATTTTGAAAAAAAAAATAGCCGAACAGGTTTTTTTCAAAAAAATCTAAAAAAAAAATATAAATTTACCTCCAAAATAATTGCATACGTCGGAGTGCATTGTTTTTGGTAATTTTTTTTCAAAAACATTTTTCACAATTTTTAAACAAGAAATAAAAAGTTACAAGAATATTTTTAAAAATTAAGAACAAAGAAATGTATTGACTTTAAACTTATTTCTAATGTCTGACATTTTTAAAAATTCCAGTACGCAATTTGTTTTTATTACAAAAAATAAAAAATCCCAGAAAAAAAAACTTTCTCGACGTTTCAAGGTCCCTAGAGTCGAAATAAAAGATTTTTAGAAAGATATTTGTGCGTGCGTGTGTACGTACGTTCGTATACGTCTGTACGTTTGCGACGTTTTTTTCGTCTTCCATAGCTCAAGAACCAGAAGACATATCGAATTAAAATAAATAAGGCAGAAAGATGCAAAAAGGGCTCTCAAGAAAATTGCGTGGGTGTTTTTTTTACCATAGCAGTTTAAAAAAAAAGGTGAAAATATTGGTTAACCCTAAATATCTCATGAACCAATGACGCTAGATACTTGAATTAAATTTTTTTATTATATATTGTAACGTAATACCTACTAAACAAGTAGATATATTTTTGGAAAAAATCCAATTAACGGTTTTTTTATAAATAAAAAAAAATGAAAAAAAAAATTTGTCACCCCGAAAATTTTACGACCAAAATATAATTTCATCTCCAAAACAATTTTGTGCAACGAAGAATAATGTTTTTGACATCTGATAAAATTTTGAGAAAAATCTAATTGACAGTTTTTTTATAAAAAAAATAAAAATCTAAAAGAAACAGTGCTCAAAGTTGTTAAAAATTGAATTTCGACTCAAATATCTTTTCAAAAACTTGAGACTAAGGCTTCAAACTTATTTTATCTTATAAGAAATATTGGTGTCAACATTCAATAAAATTTTGAAAAAAATCGACCTCACAGTTTTCTTAAAAAAAATTAAAAACCAACAAAAAAAATTTACAAAAGTTTGTAAAAATTGATTTTCGACTCAAATATCTTTTGAAAAATTTGAGATAATGGCTTCTAACTAATTTTAACTTACAAGAAATATTGTTTTCAACATTAGGAAAAATTTTGAGAAAAATCAAATTGACAGTTTTTTTTTACAAAAAATAAAAACCTAAAAAAAAATGTATAAAAGGTGGTAAATATTGATTTTCGACTTAAATATATTTTCAAAAAATTTAGATTATGACTTCCAACTAATTTTATCTTATAGGAAGTATTGTTTTCAACATTCGGTAAAATTTTGAGAAAAATCGAATTGACAGGTTTTGTACAAAAAATTAAATTAATAACCTAAAAAAATTTAACAAAAGTTGGTAGAAATTGATTTTCGACTCAAATATCTTTTCAAAGATTTGAGATAATGGCTTCTTACTTATTTTAACTTATAAGAAATATTGTTTTCAACATTCTATAAAATTTTGAGAAAAATCGAATTGACAGTATTTTTTTTTTTAATTAAAACCTAAAAAAAAAACAATACCAAAACTTCGTAAAAATTTACTTTCGACTCAAGTAGCTTTTCAAAAATTACAAATATTGGCTTCAAACTTATTTTATTTCACTGAAAATATTGTTTTCGATATTCAGTAATTTTTTTTATAAAAATCCAACAGTCCGTTTTTTTCATAAAAAAGTAAAATCTACAAAAATTAGTACGCAAATTTGGTAAAAATTGAAACATTATGGACAAACTTTTAAGCAAGACAAATTGACAAAATGGATGGGAAGTTATCAGTGTGGGTCGCATCCCAGCCTCTTTTTTTATTTCATTTGGAAACAGTTCCAAAAGTTTTCTAACGATCTAATCTCTCTAACAAATTTGATCACGTCTGCAATAGTGTTGAAGACTCAAACATCCAATGTCAACAATCGTCCACCCAGTGCCTTTCCACTATACGTTTGTGTGAAACTATAAGAACAAAGTAAAGACTTGGAAAATGTTGCTTTGTAAGATCCTGTACTTGAAAATTGATTGTTTTTAAAAAAAATTGTTTGCCTAATGCCTAAATCAAGCGTCAATAATGCGCCGAATGTTCTTTTTTTCATTCATCTATAGAAATCCGTTATAGTCATGAAAATTATTCTGAAAAAATTTATATTTCCCTATTTTAAAACTCACTCACAATTTGTTGTGTAAATTTCCCACTTCTGGATTCCGTTTCATCGAGTCTAAAGTTACTCGAAGCCTCAAGGAGTTTTAACCTATAAATTATTTACTCCTTGGTCAAGTACTTTAAACTTTCGTTATCGATGCCTCTTTAGAAAAATAAAAAAACAAAATCATTCATTCTTCAAGAATTCGTAAATTGTTACACTTTTCTTACTCGGAAAATAATATTTAACTTCTGGGAGATTGAATTTTTTCCAAAACCTCGTCTAGCTCACTTTGGTTTGCATTGGCAACAGGTAAATTTAGTATAATATTCCCTTGCCCGTCGGTTGCGTAATTTAATGTGGAGTTATCTCACTATTTTCTGCATCGAATAGACGTACAGTACAGTCGGTATTATGCAGATTTGCACTTATTAAATTAATGTTTTTATTTTGATCAGCCATAGGGAACACTTTGAACAAATATTTTTAACTTTTTACTGCTCGATATGAAATGAACAACGAGCTCTACATTGCACACAAGTTTTGGAAAAATGCACGTGCTCGAATCCAAATAACGGACTGTGCTGGAATTCAAGGTTATTTGAATAACACTTCAACCCGGATGGATGTTGATTTAACGCGAAACCAGTGTTCATTAAATAAATTTGAGGTAGACGAACTCTCAAATAGAAAACAAAAATATAACTAAGAATTCAAAAATGGTTTAACTGTTAAATCAACACGAAACGATTTTGTTTCAAAATCATTAAATTTTATATTCAAGACGAAATCGCGTTAAAATACATTGGTTATACTAAAATTGATATCAGAACTATTTCAAATGTTAAATCATATGAAATTTACTCTGAACCAACGCTAAAAATGTAGTTTTATAATGAAAAATTGATAAAACAACCCTTAAAGTAAAATAACAAAACAATCTTAAAACAACATTTTTTCATGTTAATTTTACATTGGTGTATTTTTCTGTCTGTTCTCGAACAGTTTAAATAAAATTTCGAGAATCTAGTTAAGAAAAAACCACTTTATTTGTTGCAAGAAAGCTTTGTAAGAAAAAATACGGAATTAAGAAAAGATTGTTGGGTACAATACTTTTAAAATTGTTCAGTGAAATTTGGACATATTTGTGATTGAAGTTAGCAATAATTTTAAACAGACGTTCTTAAATGTAATTGTTTATTATAAAATTCAAAAGGCCTTATATTTATTTATTAAGACAAATATTTTCAATGTGAATCACAATAAAAATACACTAAATTAAACACGATCCGATATTACTGCAAAAAGGTATGACTATTTTATGGTGAAGATGAACCTATGGTTAAATGGACAAAAACATATTTTAATTGTCTTATTAACTAATCTGTTAATTTTTGTAATAAGTCAAATTCTAATTTCATAATGTCGTACAAATACAAAATTTAACTTAAATTAATTTTCTGACGAGATATTTCAGACGTTAAACTAATTTATGGGTAGGTTTTTAGGTTTTAATTTTTTCTTAGAAAGCCATAATTTAGAATATTACTAAATGTTAAAAGCAATGGTTTTTATAAGATAAAATTAATGTGAAAGTGTGTTTTTGTGAAAACACTTTAACTTACAAATATGTTTTGTTTCAATTTAAACGCACGTTCGAAACAACTTTTTTTCGTTGGCCATATCTTAAGAACCAGCATTTATATTATGGGTTTCAGGCTTGAATTTGTCCAAAACAACTTGTATTAAACGATTCGAAAGAAAATTTCTAATTCAACGAAGAAATGATTCGTTGAAATCAAAAGCACGCATTTTCGATAAGAGAGCAAGATGCCAGACTTTATCAAATGCCTTTGAAATATCAAGTGCAATAATCTTAGTTTTTCCAAAACGATGTAAAGATTGGTTCCACTGTTCGGTGAGATGAACCATGAGATCACCAGTGGAACTATTGCTACGAAAACCGTACTGCCGGTCATTAAGAAGCTTTTTTTTCTCAAGATATTTCTTAAGCTGATAATTAAACAACGTTTCCATGACCTTAGAAAGAAGGGACGTAAGTGCTATCGGTCGATATTTTGAGGGAGAAGAAGATTTGCCTTTTTTTGGGATTGGCTGTACAAATGTAGTTTTCGAACTACTAGAAGAGGGCCCAGAAGAATAGGATAGATGGAAAACATTACGCAGTGGTTTTTCTAGCGTGGAAGAACACCTCTTCAGAATAATAGCGGGAATGCCAAGTGGACCAACGGATTTTTGAATGTTGAGATATTTTAGAACTCTCGCCACACTTCAAGTACGAAAAAAGATTGGTCTCATAGAATTTTTAACGCGTTCAAGAACTGGGGAAGCCCTGACACTATCTGGTTAGGTAGAATTTTCGCCGAACTGCCTTGCAAACAAGTAAAAAGGAGTGTCATTGACAACCGAGGAAGAGGAAGAATTCCTCATGCTTTTAACAAATGACCAACAATTCTTACAGCCTTTGTGACATTGCAGTATTTTTGCCGTAATTTTTGGTCATTTTTGGCTAGTTTAAACCTTTTCTGGTTATCTTCAATTGGGTTGGCTCTAAAACACCGAACAACAAATTATATTACAAACAAAAATCCAAGAATAACGTTTTTGACATTATTGTTTAAATTTATAAAACTTAAAAACTTATAAAAAATACAAGAAAATATTCGATAAAAACTAACTTATGACTCGAATGTTTTGAGCATTGATGTAATTAGTGACTTCCAATTTATTTCTTTATATAAAAGGTATTATTTTGAACCTTACAATTTTTTTCAATTAAATTCAAAAATGGATCGATTAGACAATTTTGCACATACTCAGTTTCCTTCTATACCTGCAGCAAAATTTTTGAAAGAAGATGGGGTCCAAGCCTCAAAGCCATTCTGTTAATACACAGCCATTTTAAGTCCAATATGAATCATGCATGTTTGCATTTGAAAGAGTCACCAATCTTTAAAATATGACAAAAATTCATTTTTTTAAAAGAAAAGATCAATAAATTTCCCGGGCTACAAGCAGAAAATACTTGCAATTTCTGTAGCAGATAAAAACTTGTCTTCCCAAAATTTAGTAAACAAACATAAAGATATACTTAATTATATCCGCTACTGTCAAAAAATGTCAAAACTGGTAAAACAGTTCCAAAAGGAGCTTCGTTTACTTAGCGAGGTCAATTCAGTTACCCTTCGTTGTGTCACGAGGCACTGTGACATTGACGGAAATGAAAGAGCTGAAAAATTGGTCAAAAGCGGATCAACGCATCATCATCAATTATTATTAATTATTATCCTAACGGGTGCCAACTCATTGAGTACCCACATAAGCAGAATTTGTATCAGCTTATCTGCTTTATGTATATGGTTCGAAGACGAGGAAACGGAAGAGGATACCTTCCATTTTCACTATGAATGCCGAAGCCTAGCCAAAAGAACAAGAAAACGTTTTCGACGACCTCTACGACATTTTGATACTTTCCCAAAATTCAAGATGGATCGGTCATCAACTTTCCTACAACTTACCATATTCTGGAGAGCACAATTGATCCACATTGATCCGAGTGAGATTCCTTACGGTCAGCCTTTGCATAAAAAGTTAAACTTAACCTAATCTATCATATGTATATTTTGCCTTATCGCACAAATTCCAAACTTTTTTGTAAAAAAAATTGTAGAGTTTAAAATTTCCTAAATTTTGTGTCTTGACAGCACATTAAAATACAAAAAAAATAAAACATTTCTATTTAAGCTTCCCAAAACGGTATTCATCATAAGTGTTTGAAATGTTCACGATTTGAAGAATAGATTGTAGAAAGCTTTGAAAGTCCCTATAATTTCCTGCTTCATACTACTTTTATTATTTTTACAACAGAGAATATAAATTAAGTTCTTCGCTTGAAGTACCAATCTAACCTTTGATATGTGAACATTGTGAAATGCGATTAAGGTAAATGTTAAATGATTAAAATTCTCAAATTCGTTTTAAATATCTTGGATTATTGTCAACCAAATATGACTTTTCAAAAGACTCATCATGCACCACACATGGTAACAGAAATATATATTAGAAGCCCATTTCTTAAGTGAAAGTCTAATATTCCATGACAATATCTTTGAAATTGCATCAGAATTAAGAAAACTTTCGTGGATTCCAAAAACACCCACACAAATTCACTTAAAAGTCGATAAAAATGAGGAACAAATTTCCTTTTCATATTCGAGATAAATAGAAATGCATCTGAAGTCTAATTTTCGTTTATCTGATTGTTATGATTCTGAGAAGAAAGTCTCATATAGGTTAGGTACCAATTTCTGGAAAAAAAGGTAAATTGAAGAGCATATTTTTGTATGAGTACTTAGTTCCTTTAAACGGTTGTCAACGAGTGACGTATGATTAAAAGCATAAAAGTTTATTTACTTTTCAACATATCAGTTACTCTGAGTCTGACTCATAAATTGGATTCCTAAGTTCCTAACTTCAAACGGAAATTCGAGGGAATCTAAATGAAAAATCAACTTAAAAAGTGAGTTATACAAATTAGATGGCGAGGCAATTTTTAATACTTTGCCTTTGAAGCAGGCATCAAATGTGCCAAGACAGAGTATCCTGTATAGGAGCAGGACCAACTTCATAGGGTTTGATTACGATTAAGTATAGTTAGACGACTTGGTCGATTTTCCACAGGTAGCTTAAGTATTTTTCTCGACTAAATTCATTACTGTTTTCCTGTTCACATTTTTAACTTCCCATAGGAAGTTATTGTAATGTGTCCGATTGCCAAATTGAAAATTTTGACATTTCTCGACTTTATATAGAAATGTCTGTGCGTGCGTGTGTACGTAAGTTCGTACGTCCGTACGTTCGCGACGTTTTTTTTCATCGTCCATAGCTCAAGAACCAGTAGATATATTGACTTCAAATGAAAGTTGTTTTACAGATAATAATGCAGAAAGGACTCTCAAATAAATTGAGTCGGTGGTTTTTTAACCATAACAATTTAAAAAAATGTGAAAATTTTGGTTAACCCTAAATATCTCACGAACCAATAACGGTAGATACTTGAATTAAATTTTATATTATATATTGTACCGTGATACCTATCAAATTTATTTTTGGGAAAAATTCCAATTAACGGTTTCTCTTATAAATCAAAAAAACTGAAAAAAATATTTGTCACCTCGAAAATTTTATGAACAAAAAATGATTTTATCTCCAAAACAATTTTGTGCAACGAAAAATAACGTTTTTAACATCTGGTAAAATTTTGAGAAAAATCGAATTGACAGTTTTTTTCATAAGAAATAAAAACCTAAACAAAACATTTTATGCCAAATTGGTAAAAATTGATTTTTTACTCAAAAAATAAAAAATAAAATGTTTTTTTCTACAAAAAAAAGAACTTAAACAAAACGTTACTGAAAGTTGGTAAAAATTGAGGCTTTAGTAATTTTTGACTTAAATATCTTTTCAAAAATTCGGTAAAATTTTGAGAAAAATTAAATTGAGAGATTTTTGTACAAAAAATAAAAACCTAAAAAAATACAATACTAAAAATTAAAAATTTACTTACGACTCAAATATCTTTTCAAAATTTAAAAATATTGGCTTCAAACTAATTTTATCTCACAGAAAATATAGTTTTCGACATTCAGTAATTTTTGTTTATAAAAATCCAACAGTCCGTTTTTTCATACAAAAATTAAATCTACAAAAAATTTGGTAAAAATTGATGTGCGGTTCTCGATATCTCGTGAACAATATACGATATTGACTTCAAATTAATTTCATTCATCCAATTTGTATGTAATCCTACTAAAATTGGTAAAAATTGGGTTTCGACTAAAAATCTCGTTAAGAAAAAAAGAATTTGAAATAAAACTAGTTGTAAATAATGTAAATAATAGAATAATTCAACTGACAACTTTTTTAACAAAACACGAAAACCTACAAACCTTTTAAGCAAGACAAATCGGCAGACGGGATGGGAAGTTATCAGTGTGGGTCGCATCCCAGCCTCTTTTTTAATTTGTTTTGAGAACCAGACACCTGAGTTGAAAGCCTCTGCTAAGGCCTTTCAGAGGATATTAGATATTTTAATTAAAAATCGATTACTCGCTGACCATATTTTTCGGAAAAGTTTGTTGCGTATTCCTAATTAAATAGTTTGAACTTATATGTAAGTCCATGTTCAATTCCGTTTGGTTGTTCTTTTGAAAAAAAAATCTGTTCTTCATTTTTTTGTATGTATGACTAGGATGATTACTCAAGATTGAAAAGCCATTTGAATACTGTAAACACAGACCTTAGTGTCTGCCTCAAAACATTTTGCAAACGATTAATTCTTTTTTCTGGTACAAAGAACCATCGAACAAACTCTCATCGCAGCTTTTTATGCGCCCAAAAAACAAAAAAAAGCAAGCAACACCTAAATGCCGGTTAAAATCGTTTGTCTGTACAATTCAGCGAACTAGAATTTTGACACATTGGCAAGTCATAAGGCATAGGAATGACCGAAACCACTTCAAGGTGCAAACTTCAAATGATTTTCTGTGTGAATTTTGTAAATGACACAAAGAAAAAATATAGCCCTTTGCCCATTTCCAATCCCATTCCCGCAACCAACATACAACAGCATCAGAGGCAAATCTCTTTGTAACAAAATTTCTTCATATAGCTGATGGCAAAAATGACACCACCAGCACCAGCACCATCAGCGCCACCTCAACGTATACTGTCATAAATCCATCGACCCAAATTTTCTGCTTGTCCCAAAAGTAATGTCGCTTTGGGAAAAGTAAGTTGATTCGTTGGCTTGATGGTGGTGCTTGGTGATGCTTGGCTTGGCTTTGCTTGGCTTCGTGCATCATTTTGGCAACACGCTTCCTCTCATTCATATATATAGATACTTGTATATAGACACCAGCGATGGCAGCGACATGTACCAGAAATGTCATGTCATCGCGATTAACAATAACTCACACGCAATACTTCACTTTATATTGCATCGCTGATATGCTGATAGTCATCCCCTGCTCTCCGTACATATATTTGGTGGGGAGGTGTGGCAATGTTGTTGGTGGCACATTCCAACCACTGGCACAGCTAGGGGACTTCATATAGTATGCAGATGCAGACTCCTGAGGCATCAGTTACTCCCTATCTCTCTATATAGTATATGAGGCTCTGTGCCGAAAATGAATCTGAATTCAATGACTGCGTCTGTTTCTGTTTCTGTTGCTGTGTCTGGCTTTGGCTTTTTCGCTTTGCATTGACATATGTATACTGTACAGTTTATGTAAGGAGCATATACGATACGAGTGTAAACATCACGCGAAAAAATGAATTTAAAATTTATTCGTTACTGTGCAAGGCACACTTTCACGGCGTTCGGTGGTGGGGCCGGACACCCTGCCAACAAGAATATCTTCCCTCACCGACCAACCATCCCACACATAAAGGACATCAACGTCGTCGTCCTGTACGAGTGTAGAGGCACCTAGTGGCGGTGGCATTGGCACGTTGTATACTGATGGTGGCTGCGATTTTGGTCCCAAAATGAATGACGCATTGTAAAACTGTCAGCGTTGTAAAATAACTTCCGCTCATAAATTTGCAATAAATTTTAAATGAGCAAAGCAACACTTGCAAAATGTCCATGGCTGGATTTCATTAGGCACCTGTCTAACCTGAACAATAGCTTCAAATCTAGGAATTGGAAAAAAGAACTCCCCAAAAAGTCTGGAAAAGTCAAATACTTGCTGTGATTTAAGTTCTGTCAGAATTCACTAGGAACATAATGGCAATTTGGCAAAGAACTATGTGATATGACGTTTCAAAATGGTATTTCTAGCGGCAGCAAACTTGTTTCTTCATTTCTTCATAGATTTTAAAGAGTTTGTCGGGGCAAGGAAGTAGCAGCTTTTGGCTTTTCAAAAAAAACTTGAACACGCTATTGAAGTAAGAAAGTTTGCGCATCCCATTTAGCCTAGCAGTAAGTAGAATATAGCTAGAGGCCAAGTGTACGTGAAGATGAAGTAACTTCACTGTAGCGTGTGGCGTGATAGTAAATTAACCCATTGTCTACCAAAGCAACAGAATCATCAAAGTGCTTACAGGTGGCCAGAGCTCTTAATAACACCTAGTTAAAGACAGGTCAGGAACTCTTAGACTATATTATAAGAAGACGAAAATGGTAATGGATTGACAATATGCTTCGAAAAGGCGACAAGTGCATTGCTAGCCAAGCTCTTCAGTGGAACCCACTCACGTAGAAAGGCATCGAACACGATGGCTGCAGGGTGAATTGTAGGCCATTTGCCCCGTATGTAAGTAAGTAATTCCGATACAAAAATGGTAGGTCCCTACATTCTTTTGCACCTGGGTTTACTTTTAGCTGGACTTAAGACTAGACAGACCGCCCCTGGAATATTCCCCCTCAATTCTCTGATTTCAGAGTATAACATATAAAAATGGTCTTGATGATACCTACATACATATATGTACAGTACTTACCAGGAGTGTGGGGCTTGATTGAATTGGTTCGTCCTGAATGATACGGCCAGTAGAGACGATGACGGACAATTCTTGACGCACTTTTCACGAAGCACTAACACGACGTTGACGATTACACTTTGGAGTACGAAAAGTGAAAAGTACGTCATTAACATGCGCGAAATGACGACGAGGCAAACAAATAAAAGACAAAATCAAAGAAGTATCATGAAGGAAGAACGTTCGTTGATAGGCAAGTGTCATTAGGACAATAATTTGTGGTGTTTGTTTTGGGAGGAGCGCAAAATTTGGTAATTAAAATCCCTATATTTTGATTTCTTAAATAGAAAGCACCTCCAGTTATCATAACACACAATAGTCAATGAATGTAGTGGCAATGGAAAAGTGATGAAATCACAATTAATTTATGCTTAGCTACTGGTTATGTGTGTTTTTGTGTGGCGCTGATATTTTGAGTTCATTTATATGAAGTCATATAGAGGCGTGTATTTGCAAACAATTATTAGAAATGTAAATTTTCATATTATTGTTATTTGAAAATGAGTACAGGAAACCATACTTTTGTATAGAAAGGGAAAAGTAGGTAACTTAAATTAAAGTTTGATAGGCCGAATTTTAATTAATATTTGTGGATATCACATTCAATGAGTCATGATCTGTGTAATTAAAGAAGCCGATGAAATCAAGACCCTTTAGAAATGGAGACTTCTTTGTGAGCTATGTTTTCGTTTAAAAAACATTTACGTAATATGAATTGACTACTTTCACTAAATTTTCTTCGTGTTGTTTTAATTTTTTTTTTAATTTGTGTTTGAAAGACGCTTTCTCAAAAGAAAGGATGATGAAAAATGATGACGAGGAATGTGCTGAAACTTTTCACGAATAACGGGAGACATTATGCCTTCAGAGTTAGTGCGTAGGACTATCGTGCAAGAAGTCTTAGGTTCAATCCCTGGTAAAGTTTTTTTTCACAGTTACTGCTATTTTTAGGATTTGACAAATCTTCCAAGAGTAATTCTAGTCATGAAAAGTGCTTTCTAAAATTGGCCGTCCGAAATCAGCATAAAAACTGTAGGTCCCCTTCATGATTGAAATAACTCACACACAGGGAATGGTTAAGAGATGTAAGTCACTAGTCTTTAGTTTTCTAAGGACTGTTAATTTATTTACATATTTTAATTCAATTATGCAGCACTTTGAATAATAATCACAAAAATTAAGGTGCTCAAGGCAATTATTTGAGTTTTTTGAATCAGTTGTGAGCTCCAAAATTTACTTAACAAAACTATCTCAAAAATCATCCATATTTCAAAAACAAAAATTATAATTTTCCACTTTGAAAACTGTTATAAGCTCTGTTCTTCCCTAGTGTTGAATTTTCCAGTTACATCCATACAATTTCAATCTGCTCTTAAATTAAGTTTGTAAGTTGTTATAAGTCTCTTTCTATATGTATATGCTATTTATGTTACTGATATGGGCACCTCTTTAAAAGAGAATCCTAAACAATTTTGGAAACTTGTAAACTTAAAGAAAAAATCAGATGGCTTTCCAGTTAACTTCACTTACAAGAACCTTTCATTAGATAAAACTGATATCTGTAACGCTTTCGCAACAAATTTCCGTGAATCATTTGTGAATAGCCATGAAGAAGTTGATGAAGTATATTTTCATAATGTTCACTAATTTTCGCAAACTAGCTGTAGTCACGTCCCCGTGTTGAATGATGCCTGCTCAGCCAGTCCCGATGGTATTCCCCCGATAGTATTAAAAAAGTGAAGTAATGCCTTAGTTGGACCCTTTACGTTCTTATTCAAACTTTCTCTAAAAACAGGCAAATTTCCCAGTATATGGAAGAAGTCATTTCTAACACCAATTTTCAAGACAGGTAACAGGGTGGATATAACAAATTACAGGCCCATTGGCATTGCAAAGTTTTCTTGCATTCCTAAATTGTTTGAACAAGTTGTTTGTGAAAGTGTAGCTAGTTTTGTGAAAAAAAGACCAATCGTTACAAATTTCCTCACATTCTCAAACATATGTTCAAACGCTTTAGAACAAGGTTATGAAGTGGACTATATATACACTGACTTTTCTAAACTTTTTGTCCAACTTAACCACGGAATTATTTTATTTAAACTTAAAGCTCTTGGTTTTCCACTATTTTTCTTAGCTTGGATCAAATCATACCTTGCAATCAGATTCTATGAGGTAAAATTTAGAAATTGTCATTCTGAACCTTTTGTTGCTCAATCTGGTGTTCCCCAGGGAAGCCATCTTGGCCCTTTTCTGTTCATCCTGTCTATTAACGATGTATCGTCATGTCTACGCTCAAGTGAAGAACTCAACTCATGTTTGCTGATGATATGAACATTTTTAAAATAATAAAGTCCACCCATGATCGTGTTATTTTACAAGCCGAAATTGATAGTTTCGCATTTTAGTGTGTCAAAAATAGCCTTTCACTCAACTTTTACTAAAAAACGAATCGGTAGTGTATTTGATTATTGAATATCACAGCAAACGCTCTGTCGCGTCTCCACATTTAACGATTTAGGTGTTCATTTCTCTTCCAACTTAGAATTTACACATCACATTAAGCAAGTTCTATGCTTGGTTTTATAAAACGCTGGGCAAAGGAGTTCAATGATCCCTATGTTACTCTTTCTTTATACAATTGTCATGTTCGTCCTCATCTTGAATATGCTTCGCAGGTATGGAACCCCTATTACGAAATTCATAAGAAACGTATTGAATCAATTCAACATAATTTCATTCGCTTTGCCCTAAAGGGTCTTCCGTGGGAAGATCCTTATGATCTTCCTCCCTATGAACATCGTATTCAACTTCTTCAATTGCAAACTCTCCATCAAAGGCGTGTTAATAATGACTTAATATTTCTTCATCAACTCATTAATGGTGAAATTGATGCACCTTATTTGCTATCTTGTATACATTTAAATTACCGAGGCGGAACTCATCACCTGCGTACTTTTGACTTTATACATATTGACTTCCATCGAACTAACTATGGAAAGAATAAAGCTTTAAGTCGAATGAGCATTTTATATAACTTAAACTGTTCATCGATTGATTTAAATTTAAATAAGGTGGGATTAAAATCATTGTTTAGAACCAGTTCTCCACTATCGTACACGTCTTTTTTCTTACTATATAACAACTAACACATGCACTTATGATGAGCCTCTGATCGTATTTTAACGCTTGCTATAAGCTAACTACTTTCTTAAAATTCTGAAGGGTAAAAAAAATGAAACAACAGTCTACAATTACAAGTCCTTTTCAAACAAATTGACAGAGAACTAAAACTTAATCCAAAATAATATTTATTTGAGCGAATATTTTTAAGTAACTAAGAGTTATTTAAATGAATGTCCTGTTCTGATTAAGGTTTTCTGAATTAAAATTTGTTCATATTTTACTCATTCCTCAACCGAAACAAGAATATTCGTCTCAGAATTCTCATCGATCAAAATAATATGCTGTATATAAATATTGTTAAATTAAAGTCGATATCCTGAAAAATATTTAAATATTCAATATTCACTTAAATGGTTAATTTTTTGAAAACACCAGACAACCCAAGAAATTTCACTTTTAACCCGTCCCTGTGATAAAACGAAAAACAGGATTCTTAAGAACGATACCAATCCTCTACACTCAAAGTACTAAAGAATCAAATTAAATCAAAAAGTCTGACACAAACTCAAACAATTTAGAAATGTATGGACACCATTCTCAGTCTAGACACAGGCTCATTGAAAATGTATCTCAATTAACATTCTCATTTTGTCAAATAAAAACCACCCTTCCCACCAATATCCTTTAAAAAAGAATACCTTTACATTTTTTTGTTTAGATCCTAATGCGACAATTTAAAACAATTTTCCCGTTTACACATAGCGTCATCATCAGAGATAGGCAGAGTCATCAGAATATACTTAGGTATAGGATAGGATAATTTCCTCTTTATCGATCTATCGGCAATTTGCCCTAAACCTATAACTGTCATCGTCTACATCAGTCCAGCCTCCGTTATCGATAAACGCCCATCACAACATCGCACATATCAAGCATCAGCATGCTTAAGCGACGACAACGACGGCCCGGACGGCCAAAGGCCATATTCAATTAATATTCAATGCCAATCTCGTCTATGTATGTTTGGCCAATCAATAGGCTCATCAATTTATAGCTCCATCGAGGCATGTTGATGTTTTCATTTTTCATCCCTCACATCACATGTTATATATGTACATATGTATGTTTGTGCGGGAAAGTGCACTGAACTTCTATGTCATGTTGATGAGAGACGAAAAATAAAAACAGACATGACATGACGGGCAGGGAGAACGGAGAACGCAAAAATAAAAGCTTAAAAAATCTCACCAAAATCGTAATTGACAATGCCGCACAGTTTAAAACTTTCACACTCCTTGCTTTCAACTTCCAACACCATTTCCCTTCATAAGCTCGAGCCCCAACGATATTATGCTGTTTGTATCGAACGCGCTAAACACATTCAAGTCAATTGTCTTATTCCTTTGTATTAGTAAAGTTATATATTTATTCTTGTCTTAATGTCATTGTATGCGAGTGCAACTTGGAGAAATAAGTTCACTCATTTTTACTTTGTTGAGTCAGTTGCCTCTTAACTCTCGTACCGTACAGGCCGGCCTCGGATAAAATATAAATATATATAATATAATAAATAAAGAATCTAATATTGTACAGAGAACTGATTGTACAAAGAAACATTATTAATAAAGATAATCAATAGTCGGGTTTTTTTACCACTTTTCCCGACTCTAAATTGCCGTGTTTTATTTTTTTTTTCTATAATTTTACAGTCCGCTTTATACATTTTGGTCCACGTCGAGACCGGATAACGCCAGTAGAGTAAAAATATACCGGTAAAAGTGCTCCCCATTGTCAGTCTTAATCCGCCTTATAATAATGTGTTGTGCCGTGTAGTGCTGTACATAAAACAAAGTACAGAAAATAATAAAAAAAAAGGAAAAGAAAAAGAAAAAGAACATACACAAACATACTGGTTCTTGTCGCCTCGCCATGTGCGCCGCCGCCGCCGCCGCCGCCGCCGTCGCGACTGGGTCTTATACATACCCATGTTAAAATAAGAACAAAATAAAAAACACACAGCAACACGGCATATACAAAATCAACAGCAAGCCTGTGAACAGTTACGCAGCTGCGATGTGCATATGTGCACGTAAATACATAGCAGCAACAAACTCAAATGAAAAAGAGAGAAAATACTCCGCGCAGTGCGATAGCGTCACCTTTAATTTCGACCATCGAATAGTGAAGTTGTTTGTGTCAAAACATATTAAAAATTTTAAGCAAAAATCAGCTAGTCTAAGCAAATTGGAAAAATTTCGAAAGAACAAAAAAAATAAAAAAGTAAAGACATTTTAACGAACAAAGATAAAAATTATAGAAATTTTAAAGAACAGAAATAAAAAATAATAAAAGTACAGAAATTTAAAAAGAAGAAAAAGAAAATACAGAAATAAGAACAAAAGAAGAATTGGTACAGGTGAGTCGCTAAAATATAAAATAACTAAAATTTAAAAGTGCTCAGGGTAGTATTAGCTATGTGCAGTGTCGGGTGGTAAGACGTGTTGTTGTTCCTTTGCTACGGCTCTTTTTGTGTGGATGTTCTGTTGGCTGAAACAAGCCAAAACACAAATAAGACGAGCAAAAACAAAGCCCGCGTCGCGTGCCATTGCATGTGTTGCAATTTTTTATTATTATCATTTATTTATTCGTCTAAACGACGCGCGCCGCTGAGACGGCAGCAAAAGATATAGCTCTGGAAGTTTCCATGTGCATATGCGCAGAGAAATATAAATACTGTATCGAACGCGCTAAACACATTCAAGTCAATTGTCTTATTCCTTTGTATTAGTAAAGTTATATATTTATTCTTGTCTTAATGTCATTGTATGCGAGTGCAACTTGGAGAAATAAGTTCACTCATTTTTACTTTGTTGAGTTAGTTGCCTCTTAACTCTCGTACCGTACAGGCCGGCCTCGGATAGAATATAATTGTTGTAAAGAAATTAATATTGTATAGTGAAACTGACAGTACAAAGAAACCATTATTAATAAAGATAATCAATAGTCGGGTTTTTTAACCACTTTTCCCGACTCTAAAGTGCCGTGTTTTATTTTTCCTATAATTTTACAGTCCGCTTTATACATTTTGGTCCACGTCGAGACCGGATAGCGCCAGTAGAGTAAAAATATACCGGTAAAAGTGCTCCCTATTGTCAGTCACAATACGCCTTATAATAATGTGTTGTGTCCGTAAACCCTTTTTTGGTGCGGTGCCGTGTAGTGCTGTACAGAAAAAGTACAGAAAACAAAAAAAAGAAAAGGAACATACTCAAACAAACTTGTCGCCTCGCCAAGCGCGCCGCCGCCGCCGTCGTGACGGGGTCTTATACATACCCATGCTAAAATAAGAGCAAAATAAAAAACACACAGCAACACGGCATATACTAAATCAGCAGCAAGCCAGTGAAACAGTTACGCAGCTGCGATGTGCCTATGTACACGTAAATACATAACAGCAACAAACTCAAATGAAAAGGAGAGAGAATTCTCCGCGCAATGCGATAGCGTCACCTTTAGTTTCAACCACCAAATAGTTGTTGTTGTATAGAAGTGAGTAAAAAAAATTTAAGCGAAATCGCAAAGAAGAATCATAATATTTAGAAGAAAGATAAGTAAAGAAATAATAATAATAAGTTTTAAAGAATAAAATAGAAAAAAATATAGAAAAGTACAGAGATTTAAAAGTGCAAAGTAAATAAAAGAAGATACAGAATAAAAACGAAAAGAAGAATTGGTACAGGTGAGTCGCTAAAATATAAAATAACCAAAATTTAAAAGTGCTCAGGGTAGTGATAGCTATGTGCAGTGCCGGGTGGTAAGACGTGCTGTTGTTCCTTTGCTACGGTTCTTTTTGTGTGGATGTTCTGTTGGCAGAAACAAGCCAAAACACAAATAAGACGAGCAAATACAAAGCCCGCGTCGCGTGCCATCGCATGTGTTGCAACGTTTTATTATTATTTATTTATTCGTCTCAACGACGACGCGCGCCGCTGAGACGGCAGCAGAAGATATAATTCTGGAAGTTTCCATGTGCATACGCGCAGAAAAATATAAATATAAATATACATAAGTAAATTCCCTTCTCTAGTATAGGTTTCGTTGGCGTATATTTTATATACCTCAACTTGAACAAACCGTCTCAGGCTTTGTATGCATACATGCATACGCAGACGGCAGCAAAAGATATAGTTCTGGAAGTTTCCATGTGCATACGCGCAGAAAAATATAAATATAAATATACATACACAAATAAATTCCCTTCTCTAGATTAGGTTTCGTTGGCGTATATCATATACCTCAACTTGAGCAAACCGTCTCAGGCTTTGTATGCATACATGCATACTCACTCGGCAGCAAATTTATTCGTAGCCAGACGACCAGCTGCAAAGAAATTGTTGGCAGGATAAAAAAGAAGGGGAGGAGAATGCTATTCCTCGATGCCGATGAGGGCATACAACCAGCGTCGGCATTGAGATGGGTATACTCTTTCTCATGTGTCCATGTGTGTGACTTACAACCACCGCTGGCACATGCACGCATGCGAAGACAAATGGCAAGTAGATAACTCCGCCCATGATGCGCAGTATAGTTATATAAAGTAGGGGATGTATTAAATGATTCTCTTATGTATGAAAAGAATATAGACAGCGCATCTGGGTGAGCGACGCGAGGCATTTAAACGAGAGCCCTGTTAAATAGGAGAAGAATCCTTATTGTACTGTGCCGTCAATTTAGTAGTATAAATAGAATTTGGTAGGACAGAGTTTTAGATACAAAGTACAGATAGGTTATTGCCAAACTTTAAAGCATCTGTTATTAATGCGTATATAAAGGGTAGTGCAGCTTAGAACATTTTTTACAATGCGATTGGCTATGGGCAGTGTTTAGTTTGAGCGCATTGAGTTACTCATGTGAACGCAAACACTTGCTTAAACCACTTGCAGATTAAGCTATCATATTCTCTTGGGTTCGTACTGGTCTTTGAACATTAGTTGCAAGTTACATGGCACCAGTTCTAAATTCAAGTGTGCGTTCGCAACGAGGATATGAAGCGATACAGTTAGCACGATATAGAGTAGCATAGCTTAGAGAAAGTTGTGATTGACAGGGTATAGATTAGAGTATGGATGAGTAAATTAATAAAAAATATATAAGTGCAGAATGTTAACATGTTTTGAAGTACAGAGGTAACATAATAGGTACAGGAATTTAACAGGGGCTCTAGTATATAATACAAAATAAAATGAAAATGTAAAGAGTAGAGCATAAAGTATACAGTAAAGACAAAAGAAATGAAAAGATTACAGAGGATAGAACATACAGTAAAGACAAAAGAAATGAAAAGATTACAGAAAATAGAATATAGAGTAAAGACAAATAGAATATAGAGTAAAGACAAATAGAGGTACAGGCTGGATCCAGATACAGATATAGATATGCAAAACAAAATTAAAAAAAAAAAAAAATGTTAAGGCGCCACTTCGACGGGAGTAGGTAGCTAACGCCTATATGCTGGAACAGCAATAGGAGCTGTAAGTCGTATTGGAATATTAAGCGCTTTATAAGTTCTTTTTTGGCGATCAAGCAAAAAAAAAAAAAACAAATAATAGATATTCATACGCAAGCAAGTGAACAACCAGGTCTAAGTTCCCGTTGGTGTCTTATTTCTATCTCTTATTTCCTATCTTATATTGAAGTAGAAGAACGTCCGTTCGGGGATAGAGCGGATCAGAATGTAGGCCCTCGGTCCCTGTCGTCCGCAGCTGCAGATGCGTATTGGAGCTGTTTGGTTACACGTTAAGTGCGTACAGCGAATACAATACAGAGGCGAGCAAACCGGGAGAGCCTCTTCGTGTTTTGTTCTCCTTAGGATGGGCAGTTCACTACGATACTTTTATTTTTTATTTTTTTTCAGGTTTCTGACACTAGCGGGGGAGTTGACCTGAAAAATAGCACGCACACTGGATAAAATAGGCACTGAAAAAGCACATATAGGCAGGCCCAAGATTCGAATAAAATACAAAGCCACTACTTATAACCCGAGCACTTTCTGATATATATGAATTGTGATATTTTTGTACAGATGCCTAGGATAAATACCTACAGGCTAAGATATAAATTTTGATATTTCTGGTAAAGATGCCTAGGATAAATACCTACAGGCTAAGATATAAATTTTGATATTTCTGGTACAGATGCCTAGGATAAATACCTACAGGCTAAGATATAAATTTTGATATTTTTGGTACAGATGCCTAGGATAAATACGTACAGGCTAAGATATAAATTTTGATATTTCTGGTAAAGACGCCTAGGACAGATTCCTACGGGCTTAGATATAAATTTTGATATTTCTGTACAGATGATAGAGTACATAGATTAAAATAAATTCGTACAGACGCCTAAGTATGTATGCTTACAGGCTAGTTAAGAAATAAATAGACTAATACAAGCAAAAAGGTAGACATGCCTCCGCCAAAGGTTTGTTCTATTAAATGAACACAAATGAAATTATTTTGCTTATCTCGAGGGTTTCATGCGCAGACATGATGCGAAATCGTCTCTATGACGACGGGATGTGCCGTTATTTGCCGTCTGGCTTATTTCCATGCTTTCGGGCAAATTAAATAAGTATAATAAGTATGCGCACATATACGCGCAAATGCAAAACGAGAGAAGAATGCTATTCCTTTATACTGATGGGGGCATACAACCAACATCGGTATATACTCAGTGACCTGTGTGTGACTTACAAGTTACAACCACCGCTGGCACATGCATGCGAATACAAACAAAGTATAGAGTGCCACCCATAGCGCGCAATATAGAATACACATGAAAGATAAAATTTCAAATTAAAGCCTCAATGAGAAACAATATTTCCCCTCACACATAGTGGTAGTATAGGTAGCACAGCTGCACAGCAAGCAAGCTGAGCGAGAAGACGTATAAAAGGAATTTGAAAAAGGAGGAAATATTCTCACTGTACAGAGCCGTCAAGCAAGTATCGAAAGTACGAAAGTAATACAGAAATTTAACAGATGCTTAACAGAATTTAAAGAACAGAAATTTAACAGATGCTTAACAGAATTTAAAGAACAGAAATTTAACAGATGCTTAACAGAATTTAAAGAACAAATATTTAACAGATGTTTAACAGAATTTAAACTACAGAAATTTAGCAGAAGAGATTACGTTGAAAGGCGCGCAATCTGTGCAAACTGCCTAAAGCACGGGCGCAAAGAGAACAACTGCCTTGTTTGCCGCTGCATCAGATGTGTCCAAGACGAGAAGTCAACAAGCCGGCGCTCACGGTGGTGGCAGATTACGTTGCCTCCGGATCGGTAGCCAGGCGACGCACCAAGAACAATACCGATTAACTAGCAACTAGAGGCAAACGTCTCAAACCCTCACGTACATGTCGTACAGCGTACAGGCGTAAAGTAACAAATAGAAATCGAAACCATAGTACAAAAATCCATTCAAAAAGCAGTCAAAATTCAACGTACAGATCATTCAAACCATGAAGTCCAGTAGAAAGACAACAACACAACCAGTAAAGAACTAGCTCCCGCAAGGGTAAGAAAATCATCAGGTAACACCTCATTTTCCAACAAATTGGATCTTATTAGCAGCAAAATAGATCTGCTATCAAAGAGGGAAGAGAGTCTAGAGCCACAGTTTTCGCCGTACAATAAGAGGAAATGGTCTATGGCAAAAGATGTATTTCCGAACAAAATTTCGAAAATAAATCATGAAAAATATGTACAGACTATTAATTATGTAGAGTATTATAGATTTAATACCGATTGCTATGATTAAGATATCGAGCAATGCTTGACACAGGCTCCCATCTTAATTTAATGATGGACAAACTGAGAAAGAAACTCAGAATTCAAACCAGGCAAGTATCAGATAGTCTGGTTGGTATTGATGGAGTACCATTACTAGTCAAAAGGCTAGTCATTACTAGTCAAAAGATTTTGCCATGGTCTGCTACCGAGGCAAGTAAGCATAATGTAGCAGAATCATTCTGGTCTTTACCAGAGAATTGCCAGTGGCAGCCGAGGTTGCCACTCAGGCTTGTCAATACCCAAGGGTATTCAGACTCATACAGGTAAGCCGATCCTGAGTCTTACAAACCGGGGGAGGTGGAAATACTACTAGGCATAAGCCTCTTTGCAAAATCAATTAAATCAGTGATTGGCAAAACACTGTCTGGCACGACACTACTTGAATCCTCGTTGGGTGTATTAGTAATGGGATCGAATCGTACGATTGACCCAGAGACAAGCAATGATCGACCAGCGATAATCTATACTGCTGGAGAGCAATTAGACAAGCTTCTTAGTAGGCTTTGGCAAATGGACCAGATCGGTTCGTGCTCAAAGAGGTCAGAAGAAGAAGAACTTGTGGAGCAGCATTTTGTGTCCTCCCACTATCGTGACAATGACGTCTTTTTGTTGTCAAAATGGCGCTAAAGCCAAATTATACAAATATAGGTAGCTCGCGTGAAACGGCGTTGCGACGCTTTTTGTGCCTAGAGAAGAAGCTAGAAAAGAACGAACAGATGAGAATGGCCTATGTAGAAAAGATGCGTGAGAGCATTGAACTAGGGCATATACAGATAGTAAAGAGAAATCCTAGTACAGATAAGCTAGTATATTACATACCTCATCATTGTATAGAAAAGAAATTTCGCATCGTATACGATGCAAGCTGTTGTACAGACATGGGTATTTCGTTGAACGACATCCAAATGCTAGGCGAAAAGCTCCAGAGAGACCTACATAAGACGGTAATGCGATTTAAAAGACATCGCATAGCGATATGCGCCGATATTAAGAAAATGTTTAATCAATTCCGTCTAAATGAAGAGCAATGGGACCTTCAGCGCATACTCTGGAGAGAGAACAGAAGCGATCCGCTTTGCGAGTATTGGCTCACAGTCGTCACCTTTGGGCTAACGTCATCAGCTCATTTAGAGGTGAGGTCAGTAATGCAAGCCGCAATAGAAGCACAAGATAGTCTGCCAAGAGCAGCAACGGCAATCAGAAATGACTTCTATATGGACGACTGAGTAACAGGCGAAAACAATGAAACGAAAGCCATCGAATTAGCCAAAGACATGTACAGAATATTAAAAGGCGCCGGTTTTGAATTATGCCAATGGAAATCAAACTCCAACAAGTTCATGAAAGCAATGAATCCTAGTTCAGTGGATGCCTCCTTGGTGTTTTCGGGGGAGGAGAAATCATCCATTCTAGGTCTGAAATGGCTGATAGCGACAGATCAGTTTACATACGAAGTAAAAACACCAAAGTTAGCTGGCACACTCTAAGAGGAAAGTAGTAAGCTGTATAGCACAGCTATATGACCCAAATGGTTACATATCTCCAGTCACGGTCATAGGCAAAATAATGATCCAAGACATTTGGAGGCTAAGTACAGATTGGGATGAGAAAATTAATGCAAAAGTAGAAGAAAGATGGCGAGTTTATTGGGACGATATTACGTCTCTTGAAAAATTCCGTATAGACAGATGGCTAGTCACCATCAGTTCAGCAAATGTTCAGATCCATGGGTTGTCAGATGCATCCAGCGCAGCATATGGTGCAGTAATATATGTTCGTATAGAAAACTCAGATGGTACAGACACATGCAAGTTATTGATGTCAAAGTCAAGGGTGGCTCCGTTGAAGACAATAACGATTGCGAGGCTAGAGCTAGCTGCAGCCGAATAACTGGCGAGGCTGCTCGTAGAAGCAAAGAACTCCATGGAATATCTCGACACGCCCTACTTCTTGTGGTCAGACTCCACAGTAGTACGTCACTGGCTAAATAAGCTGCCATACAACCTAAAAACATATGTGGCGAATCGTGTTTCATCCATCCAGACGAACACAGAGATAAAATGCTGGCACTACGTCAACACTAAAGACAACCATGCTGACTTATTGAGCAGGGGCGTGCAGGCGTCCGCATTAGTAGACAACAGGATATGGTTAGAAGGCCCAGCAGGGTTGCAACGACCACGTACATGTTGGCCGGAATCCGGTCTTGGTACAGACGATTTGGTACAGGTACAAGATGAACTAAAAATAGTTGCGCTTACACAAGTAAAGCCAGCGTTATGTATAGGTTTAAAGAGAAAAGGGGATAATGTTCTTCTATTAGAGTATTCTAATAAAATTGAAAGATTAATTAATATTTTAAGCCATACAATGCGTTTCATAGAAAGATGGTCAGCCAATCCGACTTTCAAAATAAGAGCCAAAAGGCGTAAGCCTGAAATTCAGCAGCCAACTATAGAAGAGAGAGCCAGAGCAATGGCCTACCTCTTACGAGATTCGCAAAGACATTACTATGGTACAGAATTGAAAGCAATAAAAAAGCACAATAACCTTCCCGATAAAAGCAAATTAGAGCCGCTCAAGCCAATCCTAGATGCCAAGGGACTTCTGAGAGTAGGAGGCAGACTGGACAGAAGCAGTAATTCGTATGAGATGAATCATCCCGTGATAATACCGAATGGTTCTAGATTGGCGTGGCTAGTGATAGATCATGCACATCGTAGCACCAAACATGGTGCCGTGCAGATTATTATGCAGTTCATCAGGCAAAAATATTGGATCCCGAAGCTGCGTAGTGAGCTTAGAGACTACCTGCACAAATGTGTAATATGTGCCAGATACAGCGCAAAGTTGGAACACCAACTAATGTCAGAGTTACCAGCAGATAGAGTACAGATCGGGAAACCGTTCCTGCATTGCGGAGTAGATTATGCGGGTCCATTACAAGTAAAGATGATAGACAAGCAAGGCGAGCAAATAACCAGAAGCAAATGTTGGGTGGCAATATTTGTATGCCTGAAGACACGAGCCGTACACATTGACTTGGTCACAGATTTGACCTCCGTGGCGTTCATCGCATGTTATGAGCGTTTTATAGCCCGAAGAGGGCGATGCGAGCGAATGTACAGTGACAACAGCACGACTTTCGTCGGCACAGATAAAGAGTTAAAGAAAGCCATACAAAAATGGTCAGAAGAGCAGACTATATCTCAACAACATCTCAACAACAAGAGTACAGAATGGCGGTTCATGATACCGGCCGCACCACATCAGGGTGGCATTTACGAAGCAGCCGTGAAATCGATGAAGTATCATCTAAAGAGGATAGTTGGTATGAGAGTGCTACCATATGAACAACTCCTGACGCTTCTAGCACAAACAGAAGCCATCCTCAATTCAAGGCCAATCCATCCGCTAAGTGACGATCCGTCCGATGTACAGGTATTGACTCCAGCACATTTCCTAGTGGGCGAGCCAGCCATACTTCCAGTCCCATTTGATATCAGCAGCCAACCGAGCACAGTGGGGGTTAAACTTTGGAAAGAGAGACAACAGATGCTGACACATTTCTGGAACAGATGAAGTACTGAATACTTGTCCACTTTGCAACAACTTAAGAAGTGTCGTAGAAAGAAAGAGAAGCTCCGAATAGGACAGCTAGTTACGATTGCGAGCGAAAACTTCCCTCCAGCATCCTGGGCGTTGGGCAGAATGTGCGAACTCATCACCAGCAAAGATGGCATCGTCAGATCCGTAATTGTGCAGACAGAGACAGGAAGATTGAAGCGACCAGTGCAGAAGATTTGTATTATACCCGTAGAGATCGAAAAATTGCATGAATAGATTCAAGTGAATAAGATACGGCTATGTTGAGCCCAATTGAATATATATATTAAAAAATTGTTAATTTTTGCTGGCACTGTATCGAACGCGCTAAACACATTCAAGTCAATTGTCTTATTCCTTTGTATTAGTAAAGTTATATATTTATTCTTGTCTTAATGTCATTGTATGCGAGTGCAACTTGGAGAAATAAGTTCACTCATTTTTACTTTGTTGAGTTAGTTGCCTCTTAACTCTCGTACCGTACAGGCCGGCCTCGGATAGAATATAATTGTTGTAAAGAAATTAATATTGTATAGTGAAACTGACAGTACAAAGAAACCATTATTAATAAAGATAATCAATAGTCGGGTTTTTTAACCACTTTTCCCGACTCTAAAGTGCCGTGTTTTATTTTTCCTATAATTTTACAGTCCGCTTTATACAAATACAAATATACATAATTAAATTCCCTTCTCTAGTATAGGTTTCGTTGGCGTATATTGTATATACCTCGACTTGAGCAAACCGTCTCAGGCTTTGTATGCATACATGCATACGCACTCAGCAAAAGATATAACTCTAGATGTTTCCATGTGCATACGCGCAGAAAAATATAAATATAGATATACATACTTAAATTCCCCTCTCTAGTTTAGGTTTCGTTGGCGTAGATTGTATATACCTCAACTTGAGCAAACCGTCTCAGGCTTTATATGCATACATGCATACTCACTCGGCAGCAAATTTATTCGTTGACAGACGACCAGCCGCAAAGAAATTGTTGGCAGGATAAAAATGAAGGGGAGGAGAATGCTATTCCTCGATGCCGATGAGGGCTTACAACCAGCGTCGGCATTGAGATGGGTATACTCTTTCTCATGTGTCCATGTGTGTGACTTACAACCACCGCTGGCACATACACGCATGCGAAGACAAATGGCAAGTAGATAACTCCGCCCATAATGCGCAGTATAGTTATTAAAGGTAGGGGATGTATTAAATGATTCTCTTATGTATATGAAAAGAATATAGACAGCGCATCTGGGTGAGCGACGCGAGGCATTTAAAGAGAGCCCTGTTAAATAGGAGAAGAATCCTTATTGTACTGTGCCGTCAATTTAGTAGTATAAATAGAATTTGGTAGGACAGAGTTTTAGATACAGAGTACAGATAGGTTATTGCCAAACTTTAAAGCATCTGTTATTAATGCGTATATAAAGGGTAGTGCAGCTTAGAACATTTTTTACAATGCGGTTGGCTATGGGCAGTGTTTAGTTTGAGCGCATTGAGTTACTAATGTGAACGCAAACACTTGCTTAAACCACTTGCAGATTAAGCTATCATGTTCTCTTGGGATCGTACTGGTCTTTGAACATTAGTTGCAAGTTACATGGCACCCGTTCTAAATTCAAGTGTGCGTTCGCAACGAGGATATGAAGCGATACAGTTAGCACGATATAGAGTAGCATAGCTTAGAGAAAGTTGTGATTGACAGGGTATAGATTAGAGATTAGATGAGTAAATTAATAAAAAATATATAAGTGCAGAATGTTAACATGTTTTGAAGTACAGAGGTAACATTTTAGGTACAGGATTTTAACAGGGGCTTTAGTATACATATAATACAAAATAAAATGAGAATTTAAAGAGTAGAGTATAAAGTATACAGTAAAGACAAAAGAAATGAAAAGATTACAGAGGATAGAATATACAGTAAAGACAAAAGAAATGAAAAGATTACAGAGGATAGAATATACAGTAAAGACAAAAGAAATGAAAAGATTACAGAGGATAGAATATACAGTAAAGACAAAAGGAATGAAAAGATTACAGAGGATAGAATATAGAGTAAAGACAATAGAGGTACAGGCTGGATCCAGATACAGATATAGATTATGCAAAACAAAAAAAAATGTTAAGGCGCCACTTCGACGGGAGTAGGTAGCTAACGCCTATATGCTGGAACAGCAATAGGAGCTGTAAGTCGTATTAGAATATTAAGCGCTTTATAAATTTTTTGTTTTTTTTGGCGAGTAAGCAAAAAACAAATAATAGATATTCATACGCAGGCAAGTGAACAATCAGGTCTAAGTTCCCGTTGGTGTCTTATTTCTATCTCTTATTTCCTATCTTATATTGAAGTCGAAAAACGTCCATTCGGGGATAGAGCGGATAAGAATGTAGGCCCTCGGTCCCTGTCGTCCGCAGCTGCAGATGCGTATTGGAGCTGTTTGGTTACACGTTAAGTGCGTACAGCGAATACAATACAGAGGCGAGCAAACCGGGAGAGCCTCTTCGTGTTTTGTTCTCCTTAGGACGGGGCAGTTCACTACGATATTTTGTATTTTCTTCTTTTTCAGGTTTCAGACACTAGCGGGGGAGTTGACCTGAAAAATAGCACGCACACTAGATAAAATAGGCACTGAAAAAGCACATATAGGCAGGCCCAAGATTCGGATATAATACAAAGCCACTACTTATATCCCGAGCACTTACTGATATATATATATATAAATTGTGATATTTTTGTACAGATGCCTAGGACAGGTTCCTACAGGCTTAGACATAGAATACAGATGTCTAGAATAAATTCCTATAGGTTTAAAACATAAATTTATTTTTTGTACAGATGATAGAGTACATAGATTTAAATAAATTTGTGCAGACGCTTGAGTATGTAAAGAAATGGAAAGACTAATACAAGCAAAAAGTTAGACATACCTCCGCCAAAGGTTTGTCCTATTAAATGAACACAAATGAAATTATTTTGCTTATCTCGTGGATTTCATGCGCAGACATGATGCGAAATTGTCTCTACGACGACGGGATATACCGTTATTTGCCGTCTGGCTTATTTCCATGCTTTCGGGCGAATTAAATAAGTATAATAAATATGCGCACATATGCGCGCAAATGCAAAACAAGAGAAGAATGATATTCCTTTATACTGATGGGGGCATACAACCAACATCGGTATTTACGAGTAGATGGGTATTCCTCTACTCAGTGACCTGTGTGTGACTTACAACCACCGCTGGCACATGCATGCGAATACAAACAAAGTATAAGGCGTCGTCGCCCATAGCGCGCAACATAGAATACACATGAAGGAGAAAAATTTCAAATTAGAGCTTCAATGAGAAACAATATTTACCCTCACACATAGTAATAGTATAAGTAGCACAGCTGCACAGCTGCACAGCAAGCAAGCTGTACGAGAAGGCGTATAGAAGGAATTTGAAAAAGGAGAAAATATTCTCGCTGTACAGAGCCGTCAAGCAAGTAGTGAAAGTACGAAAGTATTACAGAAATTTAACAGATCCTTAACAGAATTTAAAGTACATACATTTAACAGATGTTTAACAGAATTTAAACTACAAAAATTTATCAGAAGAGATTCATTGAAAGGCGCGCAATCTGTGCAAACTGTCTAAAGCACGGGCACAAAGAGAACAACTGCCTTGTTTGCGGCTGCGTCAGGTGTGTGGGGGCCTCGAATCATAACATCTACCTCTGTCAAAGAAGAGAAGTCAACAAGCCGGCGCTCACGGTGGTGGCAGATTACGTTGCCTCCGGATCGGTAGCCAGGCGACGCACCAAGAACAATGTCGATTAACTAGCAACTAGAGGCAAACGTCTCAAACCCTCTCGTACATGTCGTATAGCGTACAGGCGTAAAGAAACAAATAGAAATCGAAACCATAGTACAAAAATCCATTCAAAAACGCAGTCAAAATTCAACGTACAGATCATTCAAGCCATGAAGTCCAGCAGAAAGACAACAACACAACCAGTAAAGAACTAGCTCCCGCAAGGGTAAGAAAATCATCAGGTAACACCTCATTTTCCAACAAGTTGGATCTTATTAGCAGCAAAATAGACCTGCTATCAAAGAGGGAAGAGAGTCCAGAGCCACAGCTTTCGCCATACAATAAGAGGAAATGGTCTATGGCAAATGTATTTCCAAACAAAATTTCGAAAATAAATCATGAAAAATATGTACAGACTATTAATTATGTAGAGAGTATTACAGATTTAATACCGATTGCTATGATAAAGATCTCGAGCAATGCTTGACACAGGCACCCATCTTAATTTACTGATGGACAAACTGAGAAAGGAACTTAGAATTCAAACTAGGCAAGTATTAAAGAGGTTGGTTGGTATTGATGGAGTACCATTACTACTCAAAAGGCAAGCTATGCTAAAGATTTTGCCATGGTATGCTACCGAGGCAGGCAAGCATGATGTAACAGAATCATTTTGGTTTTTACCAGAGAGTTGCCAGTGGCAGCCGAGGTTGCCACTCAGGCTCGTCAATACCCAAGGGTATTCAGACTCGTACATATATGCCGATCCTGAGTTTTACAAACCGGGGGAGGTGGAAATATTATTAGGCATAAGCATCTTTGCAAAATCAATCAAATCAGTGGTTGGCAAAACACTGTCCGGCACGACGCTACTAGAATCCTCACTTGGTATATTAGTGATGATGGGATCGAATCGTACGACTGACCCAGAAACAAGCAATGATCGTCCAGCGATAGTCTATACTGCTGAAGAGCAATTAGACACGCTTTGGCAAATGGACCAGGTCGGTTCATGCTCAAAGAGGTCAGAAGAAGAAGAACTTGTGGAGCAGCATTTTGTGTCCTTCCACTATCGTGACAATGACGGCGTCTTTGTTGTCAAAATGCCGCTAAAGCCAAATTATACAAATACAGGTAGCTCGCGTGAAACAGCGTTGCGACGCTTCTTGTGCCTAGAGAAGAGGCTAGAAAAGAACAAACAGATGAGAATAGCCTACGTAAAAAAGATGCGTGAGAGCATTGCACTAGGGCATGTGCAGATAGTAAAAAGAAAGCCTAGTACAGATAAACTAGTATATTACACCTCATCATTGCATAGAAAAGAAATTTAGCATCATATACGATGCAAGCTGTTGTACAGACATGGGTATTTCGTTGAACGACATCCAAATGCTAGACGAGAAGCTCCAGAGAGACCTACATGAGACGGTAATGCGATTTAGAAGACATCACATAGCGATATGCGCCGATATTAAGAAAATGTTTAATCAGGTCCGTCTAAATGAAGAGCAATGGGGCCTTCAGCGCATATTCTGGAGAGAGAACAGAGGCGATCCGCTTTGCGAGTATTGGCTCACAGTCGTCACCTTTGGGCTAACGTCATCAGCTCATTTAGCGGTGAGGTCAGTAATGCAAGCCGCAATAGAAGCGCAAGATAGTCTGCCAAGAGCAGCAAAGGCAATCAGAAATGACCTCCATATGGACGACTGTGTAACAGGCGAAGACAATGAAACAAAGCCATCGAATTAGCCAAAGACATGTACAAAATATTAAAAGACGCTGGTATCGAATTATGCCAATGGAAATCAAACTCCAGCAAGTTCATGAAAGCAATGAATACTAGTTCAGTGGATGCCTCCTTTGTGTTTTCGGGGGAGGAGAAATCATCCATTCTAGGTCTGAAATGGCTGATAGCAGCAGATCAGTTTACATACGAAGTAAAAACACCAAAGTTAGCTGGCACACTGACTAAGAGGAAAGTTGTAAGCTGTGTAGCACAGTTATATGACCCAAACCCAAATGGTTACATATCTCCAGTCACGGTCATAGGCAAGATAATGATCCAAGACATTTGGAGACTAGGTGCAGATTGGGATGAGAAGATTCCTGCAGAAGTAGAAGAAAGATGGCGAGTTTATTGGGATGATATTACATCTCTTGAAAAATCCCGTATAGACAGATGACTAGGCACCATCGGTTCAGCAAAAGTTCAGATCCATGGATTCTCAGATGCATCCAGCGCAGCATATGGCGCAGTAATAAATGTTCGTGTAGAAAACTCAGATGGTACAGGCACATGCAAGTTATTGATGTCAAAGTCACGGGTGGCTCCGTTGAAGACAATAACGATTCCGAGGCTAGAGCTAGCTGCAGCCGAATTACTGGCGAGGCTGCTCGTAGAAGCAAAAAACTCCATGGAATATCACTGCCATACAACTTAAAAACATATGTGGCGAATCGTGTTTCATCCATCCAGCCAAACACAGAAATAAAATGATGGCACTACGTCAACACAAAAAGACAACCCTGCTGACTTATTGAGCAGGGGTGTGCAGGCGTCCGCATTAGTAGACAACAGGCTATGGTTAGAAGGCCCAGCATGGTTGCAACGACCACGTACAGATTGGCCGGAAGCCGGTCTTCGTACAAACGATGTGGTACAGGTACAAGATGAACTAAAAATATTCGCACTTACACAAGTAAGGCCAGCGTTATGTAAAGGTTTAAAGAAAAAAGGGGATAATGTTCCTCTATTAGAGTATTCCAATAAAATTGAAAGATTAATTAATATTTTAAGCTATACATTGCGTTTCATAGAAAGATGGTCAGCCAATCCGACTTTCAAAATAAGAGCCAAAAGGCGTAGCCTGAAATTCAGCAGCCAACTATAGAAGAGAGAGCCAGAGCAATGGCCTACCTCTTACGAGATACGCAAAGACATTACTATGGTACAGAATTGAAAGCAATAAAAAAGCACAATAACCTTCCCGAGAAAAGCAAATTAGAGCCGCTCAAGCCAATCCTAGATGCCAAGGGACTCTGAGAGTAGGAGGCAGACTTGACAGAAGCAGTAATTCGTACGAGATGAATCATCCCGTGATAATACCGAATGGTTCTAGATTGGCGTGGCTAGTGATAGATCATGCACATCGTAGCACCAAACATGGTGCCGTGCAGATTATGATGCAGTTCATCAGACAAAAATATTGGATCCCGAAGCTGCGTAGTGAGCTGAGAGGCTACCTGCACAAATGTGTAATATGTGCCAGATACAGCGCAAAGTTGGAACACCTACTAATGTCAGAGTTACCAGCAGATAGAGTACAGATCGGGAAACCATTCCTGCATTGCGGGGTAGATTATGCGGGTCCATTACAAGTAAAGATGATAGACAAGCAAGGCGATCAAATAACCAGAAGCAAATGTTGGGTGGCAATATTTGTATGTCTGACACGAGCCGTACACATTGACTTGGTCACAGATTTGGCCTCCGTGGCGTTCATCGCATGTTATGAGCGTTTTATAGCCCCAAGAGGGCGATGCGAGCGAATGTACAGTGACAACGGCACGACTTTCGTTGGCACAGATAAAGAGTTAAAGAGAGCCCTACAAAAATGGTCAGAAGAGCAGACTATATCTCATCTAAACAACAAGAGCACAGAATGGCAGTTCATGATACCGGCCGCACCACATCAAGGTGGCATTTACGAAGCAGTCGTGAAATCGATGAAGTATCATCGAAAGAGGATAGTTGGTATGAGAGTGCTACCATATGAACAACTCCTGACGCTTCTAGCACAAATAGAAGCCATCCTCAATTCAAGGCCAATCCATCGGTTAAGTGACGATCCGTCCGATGTACATACAGGCATTGACTCCAGCACATTTCCTAGTTGGCGAGCCAGCCATACTTCCAGTCCCATTTATTATTATTATTATTATTGTTAACTTTATTTTTTTCTTCAGTAGAGAGAAAGAGAAGCTCCGAATAGGACAGCTAGTTACGATTGCGAGCGAGAACTTCCCTCCAGCATCCTGGGCGTTGGGCAGAATATGCGATCTCATCACCAGCAGAGATGGCGTCGTCAGATCCGTGATTGTGCAGACAGAGACAGGAAGATTGAAGCGACCAGAGCAGAAGATTTGTATTATACCCGTAGAGATCGAAAAATTGCATGAATAGATTCAAGTGGATAAGATACGGCTATGTTGAGCCCAATTGAATATATATATTAAAAATTGTTAATTTTTGCTGGCACTGTATCGAACGCGCTAAACACATTCAAGTCAATTGTCTTATTCCTTTGTATTAGTAAAGTTATATATTTATTCTTGTCTTAATGTCATTGTATGCGAGTGCAACTTGGAGAAATAAGTTCACTCATTTTTACTTTGTTGAGTCAGTTGCCTCTTAACTCTCGTACCGTACAGGCCGGCCTCGGATAAAATATAAATATATATAATATAATAAATAAAGAATCTAATATTGTACAGAGAACTGATTGTACAAAGAAACATTATTAATAAAGATAATCAATAGTCGGGTTTTTTTACCACTTTTCCCGACTCTAAATTGCCGTGTTTTATTTTTTTTTTCTATAATTTTACAGTCCGCTTTATACACTGTTTTTGTTTGTGTACAAACTTTAAGTGCCTTTAAACAACCAGGATGATGCGATGATGGAACAGAGGAGTACGGCAAAAGGGAGAAACAATCTTTCCTCTCATTTTATCTTAATACACACAGGCGGCAACAATAACCACCTCTCACCCTACTCCTACTTTTAAAGCGTGTGCTCGTGCGGTGGGGCTGGTTTTTTCGACACATTCAACGTTTTGAAAAATTTGCTTCAATTAAAAGTGTAACCACTCTGAAGCCCGCACCATCATACACACACACAAGAGTTGGCGGGGGTGAGACTTAGCTTGAGGTGGGTTGGGGTGGGTGGGTGTTGAGGTGGATTGGATAGTCTGACGGGTGCAACATTGCTCATTTTTGGTTTTGCATGGCGGTAATGGTCGGTCGGTGGTAATAGTGGTATATACCAAACCAAACTAAACCAGCATATAATACACGCCTAGCCTAACCGACCAAGCACCGAGCGCCTGTCAAAGTGACAAAAACATTTTCACTTTTTGCATAGAGTTGGGCATGGGCAGGGCAGGAACGAGAGAAAGCAAAAACTAAAAAATAAAAATCACGAGAGAAAAAATGAAAAATAATAGAAATTTAGAGGAGAGTAAAGAAAAGGATGCAATTGTGTCAAAACTATTGCCATTAGCATTTCCCCTTTGCCATTCTTTTCCCAAGCAAAATAAGAGAGGGTGAGGTCATATGAACATAAAGTGTAGAGAAGTGTTTTGCAATGATGTTCAAAAAATAAAGAGTCTTATTTTTTTTACCATCAGCTGAGTTATAACATAAGGACATTTAAAAACCATCGTTCAAAAATGAAATAGACTTTAAACGAATGGCGGATAAACAAATGTCAACAATAAGAGTTTTGGCCAGCTTATCCAGGCTTATTCGATGCCGCAACGAAATTCAGTCTAGCCCGAGGCACGTCGAAAATATACACCTGGGCGTATACGTTATTTTTATATTTTACTTAATTTTTGGAAAATGTATTGGATTATTTTAATTTTCAAAATGGACTATGTCAATTGTGTAATATGAAAATAAATTAAAATATTTTAAAACCACAATCTGTTTCACAACACAATCACAGGTCGTGATTTTAGCAAAGCTAAATCTGCAAGTGTTTCTTAGTTTTGGCATGCCGACTGAAGTTCTGTTGATAGATCATGTGGAACCTAAACAAGTTATTAAAGGTTTACTAACGATAGTTTATGTGCATTGGTATTTCACATAAACTCTCAGATAGTACATTCTAAGAAATATGATTTGTAGAAAACTTAGGCCGCTCCCTCACTTGTCGTTTCAGTATCTGGTAATCCGTATCTACCGTTTTACCAAATGAATATTGATGTCGTGTCTTTATCCTTACATATAAACTCTGTCGAATTGATAATGTTAACCCATCTCGACGTTTCACGGTTTCTTAATTATTGTTATGACGTTTTAAATAAGTGGCAAAATTGATGCAAATAAAATTGTTGTTATCTTACAACAAATAAAATCCTTAATGATTTTTTGATTTAAGACTTAATTATCTCGAAAACAAGTAAATATATTAATTTCAAATCCATTTTATTTCATAATTTTAAACTGAAATTAATCCTCAAAATTCACAACTTATATTCAAAAACTATTCAAATTTGGAAAGCAGAAAATGTGTACTGCCTTGACTTTTATAAAATTATTTAATATCTAGAACTGTCGCCAGAGGTATTAGGTTCAGCCCCTGCATGTGATACGAGTATCTACATTTATTTCACGGGAATTGCATCTTGCGAGGAATTGAAAATTCTCCAAGAGTAATTCTTGTAACGAAAAGTGCTTACAACTTACTAGTAGGTTCCCTCCATTCCTGACAATATTACTCGCACGGAGAAATGGTTGAGAGTTGTAATTCACTAGGCCCTAGGACTGTTGCCACACCTAACTTACATAACTAGATTGCCCTTTCTAAACATTTTTTACTTTATTGAAACCAAGGTAATCCGAATTTCGTAAGAAAAAAAAATTGCATCACTGCTTTGATAAGTATATATCGTAGGACATACGAAAATCCATGGACAATGATTATGTTACGTTCATTGTCGACTTCTCGACTTTTCGAAGGCAATCGATACGGAAAATAATTCAATTCTCTGTGAAAAGTTGTTTTAAAGAAGCATAAAAAGCATAACAAATAATAATAATAATAAGTTTAAAAAAGAGGCTGGGATGCGACCCACACTGATAACTTCCCATCATGTCTGTCGATTTGTCCTGCTTAAAAGATTTGTAGGTTTTCGTGTTTTGTTAAAAAAATTGTCAGTTGAATTATTCTAAAAAAATATAAAAATTACCAACAATATTCTGCATTTATGATGGAATAGTTTGATTTCAAAAAATCTCTTTTTGTTAACGAGATTTTTAATCGAAAACCAAATTTTAGCAATTTCAGTAGCATTTCTTAAAAGTTTTCATTTCTTATATAAACAAATAAAAATTGAATGAATAAAAATAATTTAAAGTCAATATCTTCTATTGTTCACGAGATATCGAGAACCGAACACGAACATACATTTTTAAGAAATTTGCGTACTAATGGATTTTTATAAAAAATTTAGTGAGTTTCGAAAATAATATTGTCTGTGAGATGAAACTAGTTTAAAGCCAATTTTTTTAATTTTTGAAAAGATATACCGAATGTTGAAAACAATATTTCTTATAAGACAAAATTAGTTTGAAGCCAAAATCTCAAATTTTTGAAAAGATATTTAAGTCGAAAATCAATTTTGACCAACTTTTAGTAATGTTTTTTTTTAGATTTTTATTTTCACCTGTTTTTAAATTGCTCTGATAAAAAAACCACCAAATCAATTTTTTGAGAGTCCTTTCTTCATCTTTGTGCATTATTATCTGTACAACAAAATTTATTTGAAGTCGATATCTCTACTGGTTCATGAGCTATGGACGACGAAAAAAACTTCCCGAACGTAGGGACGTATGAACGTACGTACACACGCACGCACAGACATCTCTCTGAAAATTTCGACTCTAGGCCCTAGGGACCTTGTAACGTCGAGAAATGTCAAAATTTTTAATTCGACTTTCTATGGGAAGTTAAAAAAATAAATTTGACTAAAGTCTCCATAAAAAGAGCTTTTCAAAAATGTATAATACTTTAAAACTATCTTAAACGTTCTTTGGAAAATTTAATTTAAAAGTGGTGAAAAGGTTTTAAATAAGCATTCAAAAAAAGTTCTAAAATTTACTTTACATCTGCATATTGTTTAAAATATATGCATTTTCGTAATGATTGACTGTTCTACTTATAAATACAACTAAAAATCTTTGCTTAATTAAACTCCGGTTTATATTATTCATAGACACTTTAAACCTATTTTTAAGCAATAGCTCGGAGTTTTAAAATAAACACGACATAACCTATGTTTAAGCTTCTTTTAACTCTATAAAACTTCAAAAAAATAAACTAGTAGACAAAATATAAACAAAAATTGGAAGAATAGAACAAGATTTTTAAAATGTTGATATACTTTGTATGGTGGTATATCCACCCAAAAAAAAACGAAAGCGCTCCTTTACTCAAACTGACCCCTTTGAAATGGATGACGACGATTTCTATAAAAGGTGAAGTTTTTAATTGATCTTTTTTGCCAAAATCTGCTGGTCTCCAAGTTTTAACAGTGCTAAGATTTTTCGTTCGGTATATTCACCAAAGTGACACAGGTAATGAGGTGTTCGCTACATACGTATCTTAATCATAATAAGTAATTATTTCATTGCAACAGGCGACTTTCATGAAAAAAAAAACACAAAAACGTAAACAGAAATGTCTATTATTACAACGCGCGACGCGACATCGAGATTGAAAACGACACGAAAAAGACACATTTTCGAATTGTGACAATAGACCGATGCGAGGCTTGCATTGCCATATCGATATTTTCTTTGATTTTATTGCGATTCCAATACTTGTTCCCCTGAATTGCAAGTAATAATTCTTAACTGAAAACTATAGGTAGGTAGGTTAGGTACTTACCGCCCATTGCCTTCGCTTTTCCTGTTGTCATAAGCAGAATACAGTAATGAGCGGAATTGCATGTAAGCAATGGCCTCAAGTAGGTACATATATAATAGCTAGGTCCTGGCGGGGTTATATGGTGCTTTGCTTCCACTTCCAATATACATAAGCCTAACTAAAAAACAAAAAGAAAACAAAGGACACATCCTAGCCAAGGTGCATGCTCGGGAGTGTCATAGTTTGCTCTTGCGATTTCTTCTGCTTCTGTTGTAATTTTTTATGTTTTGTTGCAAACAAAATTGAAGAAAGAAAAAAGAACAAAGGGCTTAGGTACATGCTGCATATAGAGTGCGAAGGCTGAAACTCTTCTAGCAAGAGAGCAGCAGCAGCTCTAGAGCCTCACACACAGACACACACATTATGTGGCTGTTTGTAGCTTTAAATGGAGATACCGCTATAGGAACCTACAACTGATAAATATACAAAGCACCATAAGAAGAAGATGTGCAGAAAAAGAATTCAAAAAAGGATGTCATCATGATGGTTGTGGGTCGGAGTTGGAGCTCAGAGCTCGGAGGAGACAAATATCACCAACAGGCACAAAAACAGGCTTAAAGCGAGAGAAAATAAAGCAAAACAAAAACAATAACAAAAAAGGCTTCAAGAACTAGGTGCTGCTGGATGTACACAAACAATTTTATGGAGGAAGGATTCTTTTTTGGGGTTCTATTACAATTCCAAGGGTTAGATGTTGAAGAATTATTGCGATTTGTGTCTGCCCGATCTCATTGTTGTTATTCTTGTGACAATGCGATTCTAGAATTTCAATTTTTTTGTAGGATGGACAGAGGAGAAGGTGTGGGGATGTGAAGAATGAAAAATTCCTTACTTTAAACATGCAACGACCATTGCGAGTAGGTAATTTTAAACAGGGATGAGGAATTTTGCTTATACAATGTTGCACTTTAATGGGAAATTCAGTTGAATTACTGTTAAACGGAATTTGGGGCATCACAATATATAATGAAGTTATAAGTAAGGGTGTAGTTCTTGCAGTAGGAATGTAATTCTAATGTGATATTTGATACAAATTGCACCTTATGTCCTGGCCATATTAAACAAAAGAACCAATAACTTTATTTTCGCTGCTATTCATATTTTATTCTGTAATCTTCCACATTTCTTGAATCAGACCACTGTGGTCTTCGCAAGAGTCAGTACCCACGAAAACACACAAGCACAGGCAGGGATTTAACTCAATACCTCTGGCATGACAGTCCTACGCACTAACCATCACGCCACAGGAACTAAAATAAGTAGATTAGGTGGCGCAACAGTCCGTAGAGAACTAAGACCTAGTAACTTACAACTCTCAACCATTCCTGTGTGCGAGTAATGTTGTTAGGGATGGAGGGGAGTTACAGTTTTAAGCCGAATTCGAACGGCTAATTTGAGAACGCATTTTTCACTTTCAAGAATTACTCTTGGAGGATTTGTCAATTCCTCGCAAGAGGCAGTGCAAACTTTAGTTGGCACAGGCAGGGTTTGAACCCAAGACCTCTATCATGACAGTCCAACGCACTAACCATCACGCCATGGGTGCTGCAGAATTTCACTTTAGTTACAAATTCAAAAGTATCGTATTATTTTTCAGTAATTACACAATATAATGGGTGCCGTGAAAAAAAGGCGACCCACACTTCCCATTCATAAGTTTCAAGTTGTTTTTGTAGGTTTTCATTTTTTTGTTAAAAAATGTTGTCAATTGGATTTTTCTGATAAATTTACTTAAAGTTAACAACAATGTTTTGCATTTGATAAAACAATAATTATCTGTTTTTGCTTCCAGCTTCAGTTGCATATTTGAAAGATCTTATTTATAATAATTAATTTGATTAGATTTTATCAATTTAATAATAGATTTCGGAAAATAGAGGTAAAATAAATTTTTGGTTAATGATATTTTTGTAGATGACGAATATTTTTTTTTAAATATTTGAAAACGTAGCCTTGTGTAGAAAAGTGTGATGAAGGTAACAGTGTGGTTTTCGGATGAAAACCTAACTATTCAAAACCCAATTACAGACCGGACGTCTGGTTCCAGCGAAATTACAAGTACTGACATTTTCAATAAATAGGTCCTTTTATATTTGAGTGTTTTGTTTAGTTTTACGAAATGTCATTGTTTCCTAGTTATCAAAACGAAAAGACAGTTTTAAAATTTGAGAGTTTGATCATTATTTATAAAATTACTACTTAATAAAAGGACAAGCCCTTAACAATACGTTGCTTACATTTTGGGACAGTGTTTTCTATAAGATAAAATATTGAGTCGAAAATCATTTTTTACCAATTGTTAGTAATATTTTTTTATTTTCTGGTAAAACTAGCTATCTCTTCGATGTTGTTTTTAATTTCAACAGATGCCAAAGCTATACATTTTTGATTTTTACAATTACAATTTCTATTTTTGTTCACATAATATTCGAGATGACAACTTCTTAAGATATGGCCGACGAAAAAAGGTTATAAAGGATTTTTCTATACGCCTTAAACTATTGCGTAGCACGCTATATAAAGCTATTTTAAGCGCAGCTCGCTGATAATAAGGGCAGAATGCCGCTATTAACTGAGAGTTCAATACGGTGTAAAGTTTTAGACTAATTTTATTAACAAATTCTTATAGCTTTTTTTTTAGTGGTCATCCCCACTTATCAATTATAATTCTTCATTCCTGAAATGCTCATAGTTAATGCATCAGCATTTTTATTTTCTTAATAGTCTTATGTTTCTAATAAATACTGTGCATTATTTTGTGGCTCCATAATATGGTCAATGTGGAGTATGGTATAATTAAATTATTCTGTGCCCAGCCCCGTCGAGAGGGGGGGAGGGGGGAAACCCCACGGGTCCGGGATTTTCTAGGGGCCCGTAAAATTGAAAGCAATGAGAATATACTCTATATTTATCATCAACATACCTATTTCCACTTATTTTTAGCGGCCCGAAAATTTAAAATCATTCATGCTTTCGCAATCGGGCCCCTGTTTGCATGTTATCTGCCGATCTATCAGTCACAAGCTTGCCGATCTGGGCCCCTGATTATTATTGGCGTACATTTTTGTTAATATTTAATGGAAAATTGGGCAACTCTGAACTATTGAAAGAAAGTTATAATAAATTGTTTCGCTTTTCTTATTTAATTTAACGTACATTTCAAATTTATTTTATTTTGAAAATTTTTAAATTCAAAATAAGGGGCCCGGCAAATTAAAACAAAACACAAATATTCATTTCGGTTTCCGTTTTTATAAAGTTTCTTTTCTTCTATTTTTGTTTCTGCTGTAAACGAAATTTTTGATTCGGTTTCGGGGGACCGGAAAATCCCACCAGGAGGGGACTAGGAATACGAGGCGATGGCAATCTTATTGGAGAGCCAAATAATGGTAATTTTTTGGGCATTTTGGAATTAATTAGTCATTATGGCCCCTTACATCAGGAGCACAAAACAACAAGAGCACAAACGTTTGTAAGTCCACTACCTTTCCGTTGAGATTCAAAATGATTTCATCAAAATTTGTGCCCAACATGTGAATTCAGCTATTTTGAAAATAATAGCTAAGGGCTGGTAAAAAGCCAAAACGAAACATTTTGTTTAGGAAAATTCAAAATAAAAATATGAGCTATGTGCCTGACCCCTTCTGTAACATAGACAATTTTTAGTACATATTTTGTTTGGATACAAAACTAAACTTTAGATTCTTGGGTCTATATAGAAACAGCACATCTGTTTTATTACTTGTTCGATTTCAGGAATCTTTTGGAATTCGTCTCATTTACAATTACATTTGTCCAGATATTTAGAACAAGTGAACTAATTTGTTGAAGAAACCAGAATTTACTTAAAAAATAGCTTCTTTATATAAATGTCTTTACTCGCTAAGCAAACTTAGTATAAATGATGTGCCTTTTGCTTTAACTTCAGAAACAAATCTCAGACTCTTGATCTATTGTAATTCTTGACTGTCTTTGAGCTAACAGAAAGTTCTTTTTTGAAGCTCTGAAATAAATCAAAAAGTAATACCAAGGCACAATGGATCAAGAAATTTATCATTTAGATTTTTTATTTTTCTTTATAGAAAATAATTTTTGTATTTTAATTAAAACTCAAATATTGATAATTTTTTGCTTAAATTCTCTTTCATTTCTGTTTTCATCAATTTGGCCCACAAAATAGGTTTTGCCTTTTGGACCAACTTACAACGGATCACCACTAAAAATATATTTGACTATTACATATTACTTTTTTTTTAAATCTATTATTTATTAAGGAATATGTTCGAACGTTAAGTTTACAATATTTTCTTAAATCTAAGCCCAACAAATTTTAACCACTCATAACAACAAAAATAAAATTTTTAAGTTGTAGAATTGAGATTGTCATTTGTAGAGTCAATGAGTCGGTATAGAGAATCGATAGTATTACTGATAAATTGATTAAGAGGACTATTAGTGGCATAGTTCGACCTGCTTAAAATAGTTCGAAGGGGTAAATTCCTTCTTAAGCTAGCGTGACTTAGATTGAAATAAAATCGAAAAAAAAAATAGATTTACATAAGATCGTCTATACCAAACTCTCGTGAAAATATTTCGACCAAGTGTTTTGTTAGCTTTTTTTATAATACTCGTATAATTATATTAATCAGTAAACGTTCATTTTGAGTCTAGTACAACATCAAGGTCAGACAACTGTATTCTCTACTAAACGCGACGAATGCAACATATAGTCGTAATTTATTATATTACGTTTCCATGTAAAACAGATTGTCTAACTGCTAACACTTGTCAATATTTAAAATCAACCAGTTTTTATTGCACTATTCCCAAAATTGATTTAGATCCTTTTGTAGCTCTTAACAATCATTGACATTGACGAAGTTAATAATTCGAAAAATTTTAACATCATTTATTTAGATTTCCAAAAAGGAATCATTTAAAACAGAAGGAAAATCATTTTTAAATACAACAAACAGCATTGGACCAAGGTGACTCCCTTGAGGTATACCAGAGTTGATTTTAAATTGACATGAAAGGTAACTCCTGAACATGACGCTTTAATATCTTTCTTTAAAATATAACGAAATCCACATAACGAAACGGTCGTTAAGTCAAATTTTACTTTCGTAACTTAATTTCTTAAATGCCTTGCTGAAGTCTGCGAAGTTGTAATCTTTACTTGAGATTGTATTTCGAATGCACCCAAACGAATAGTGGATAATTGTAATACATTATAATAATTGTAGATTTTTTTTACAGCCCCATGTTTTTAAGTTCTACAAGATATTCAGTTTATCTTTTTTGTCTCTAATATACATATCTTTCAGTTTGTTATTCTTTTCATAATGCTAAATGTTAAATAAAAAAAGAATTAAACAAAAACCATAATTCTAAAAAAAGGATTAATGATTTATTTTTCAAATCCTTTGTTGATAGAAGTGCATATGTTCCTACATATAATATGTTCAAGTTTAAAATGAGACCATTATAAAATTAACCCCCTAAATATGAACCTTCCGGTCATAAATTCAACCTGCTTAACCAAAGTTCATACCCTCTTTAGTTAGGGTACCTTCTTATAACCTCCTAACTGTGTATACAATACATCTCTTCCTAACTGGGTACACAATACATCTCGATGCAATCTTGCCTTTGCCTTTATAATGAAAGAACAAAACCTAGATCAAGGTATCTATACCTATCTCAAAAACTCATTATTTGCACTTATTTGAAAATTAAAAACAAAACAAAAAAAAATTAACCCAAAAACAAACAAACTCCATTATTTTTCTCAATAATTAACAAATTTAATTGTTTACCCAGCCTGATACAAAAAAATAAACTCTCACGACGAACAATAAAAATATCTGTAGCTGTACCAACCATCTAGCTCAGTTCAGCAAAGCTCAGCCCAAGCCTTAGCTTCCACCCCTCGCCACTATGCTTGGGGGTGAAATTGCATTTAAAACGAAAACAAAACAAAAAGTGAACAAAAAACTTTCCTTAATTGAATTCGGTTAAACAATTACGCAACAACCGAAAGAAGAAATCAGGAGAGAGAGAGAGAGAAGTAAATATGCTATATAGGTATAAGTAGATGTAATATATAAAAATAGAAGGACTAGAGGAGATGACTAAGAAGGAAGTGTATTGTGGAGCGATCGCTAGGGGTTGTGGAAATAGAGTAAGAAAATTTCTTTAAAAAAAAAAATTAAAATAAACGGCAAAAAACAAAGAGGAAATGACTGAACAATGGGAAAACACAAAACCAGATGTTAAATCTTACCCAGCATTGCATAGAATTCCAAACTATACGTATAAAGCTCTTGGTCCTTTTTAATTTACCCCTAGGGGCTTGCTTTGCTCAATGCTCTGCTCTTCTCACCCTCTTTTTCCTCATACTTAAACCCAACGTCAGCACCACTGAACGGAACCTCTCCATTACAGTGCCAACCGCAATATAGCAACAGCAGCAGCACAGCAGCAGCAGTAGAAATAGCAGCAACAGAAACAGAATCAGCAGCAGACGGCAACAGCGGCTGCAACAAGCTCCGCCACTACTACTAGACCAACATTACCACCACCACCAGTTTTGTCAACCCCCAACTTATCCCCTTATACAAATATATAATGCATTCAAACCAACCCCACGCCCAACCCTAAACGCCTTAGCGAATGATGATTCAATTGTCAAAGTTAAATTACTTAATTTTGGAAAACTCTCTCTTTCTCTCTCTCTCTCTGTCGTCCTTGCATCGTGTGAATCTTTATTTGAGTTGTGAAACAAAAAAAATCAAATTACAAACACTTAACATTTAACATAACTGAACAAGAAAGTAACAGTTAAAAATGGAATAATACAGTCCATCAAATTGTATTTCTTTTTATTTAATATTTGCTATTTCTTTCTTTTAAGAAGAAATTAAAATTCCTCACATAATGGGGAATGAGAGAGAAAGATAATTGTTTATGCGTAATGCAAAGAAGTGTCACTTTGACAGCAGCTTTGGTACTCGTACAATGACTGTGTCTGGTGGTCGGTGAATGTATTCAGTGCGAGAAAGAAACAGTTTTTCATTATAAATTCTTTAGCGGGAAATATTCATTTGTAATTAAAAAAAAAAAATCTCGTTTTGGCTTAAATTGATTTAATTTCGTTGAATTTTTCAGAAGACACTCGTAGGTAAGAGGTGAATTTCAATTTGAAAAGTTTTGGTTTTTTTCTCATAGCAAAACCAGAGGGTGAGAGGCGTCAATGTTCTGTGATGTGAGTCGCTGAAGTGTGTCAATTTTCTGTTGATTTTGTAGGTGAAAATAAAATAAAGATGAAATGTGGCCGCGGCGAGTGTGGCGTGGGTGACACGGATAGTGCAGACCATTTTATTGGAAACCGAATTACATTAATAATTTACAATATTATTGTAAGCAGTTCTATTTATTTATGGATTTCGGGAATTGTGTGTTTACATTTCTTTAAAAAAGTCGTACACCAAATTTTAATTATAACCATTATTTTAAAAACATTTCTGCCGATAAAATATGTTCTTTAAAAAATGCGCCACTTTCGTCGGTTAAAGAAGGATGTGTCTTTTTTTTTAATTATCTAGATGTTCGAAACAAAACATTTTAGTTTTTTTAAATCGACGAGTTGTTGATAGTATTTTTTTTTCATATTTACTTCTATTATTCAAGGGCGGATCCAGATATTTAATCAGGGAGGGGTCACAGGTTACATACCTAACATGAATAAGAAAAGTTTTTTAAACACCGCTTAAAAATATTCTTTAATGTGCTGTAAAGGAGGCTAATAAAATTAAAATAGCATAATATGTATCTTGAACTTACATTTACATATTTCAAGGTCTAAAGTGACAAGTTTATAGTTATTAGATTTTTTAGAACACTGTTGTCCACCAAAGCATGGTCTTACTATAGGGTTTTTCAATAGGGCAGGAAAATGTCAATCGTGGCGTTTGCTGTGTGGCACTGCTGTCGTCTAGGTCCATATGGCTCAATTTGGGCCATAAGAAATAAGTTAATTATCATCGTTATGTAGCGCTCGCTGTTGACGGTACCGCCTCACTAACGTCGTTCTCAAAAAAGTACGGACCAATAACGCCGCCGCGCCGGCCCAAAATCTACACCAAACGGTAACTATTTGAGGATGCATTATGACCTGGTGAACATCGCGTGTGTTAGTGTCGTCCCATATACGGCAATTTCGCTTGTTAACACAGCCAATCATCCAAAAATGCGCCTCGTCACTAAAGATGATTTTTCGCCCAAAATTGGGGTCCTTTTCCAAACGATTCGAAGCCCAGTCATCGAACAAAGGGCGTTGTCTATGGTCATAAACTTTGAGCTCCTGGGTCAGTTGGATCTTGTATGGGTGTAATCCCAAGTCCCGACACAAAATTCGCCAAGTTCAAGTCTGCGAAAGGCCAAGTTCTTGTTCGCTAAGAGCAATAGACTGCCTCGAGTTCCGGTGTACACTTTCACGGACCGCGGCGATGTTCTCGGCCGATCTTGCGTTCCTTGAACATATGGGTGTTGTATGATTGTTTACTGAACCGGTCGTGTAAAATTTGGCTACCCAACTTTGAAGAGTCGACTGTGAAGGGCCACCACGTCTACCGTAAAATTTGAGCAATGCGCGCAACGTTTGCGGTAACAAACACTCATTTTGGTAACAAAGTTTTATCATTTGAACGTGATGTTCAATCGTGTAACTTGCCATGATGATTTGGCATAAGCAACTGAATAATAAACAAAAGATTTGACAGATGTCACCAAAACAAAATGGTTGCCACGGGAGCCAAAATCTACCCGCGCCAAAGAAAAACCCTATATTTGATTTGGACGACTGTTTTGCGTGAACCTTTTACAAATACATATTTTGATCAAAAAGGAGTCAACTAAACTTAAAAATTTGAGAGGGAAAAATGATTGATTCTTGAATTTAAAGAAATAGGAGCGTTTAGATTCACAAATTAAAAAAACAAACAAACTTAGGTTAAGAAAAAGTTGAAGGAATAAAGTCTGTCATTGGTGAAAAGTTTTTTTTTTTTTGACAGGAGGAAATCTTCAAAAGACACTTGGCAGTATATTCGACACCAAGTAGTGTGGGACTCTTAACCACTAAAACCACCTCTTCATCTGGACCAATCTTGAAGGATCGACACCAGATTTTTCTTTCTTAACTTTTTACAATCACTTTGGGGGAAGTTTAAACTTTTAATACTTTCCCATGTTTTTTTTGTAGACCATAAGCTCATGAGGCTTGGTTCTTCTTAATCTCCGAACATGGTTTCTTATATTTAAGACGGACTCCATTTCAGAATTAGTATGACTTTGCAGTCTTTGGTTGTGCGATACAGCGTATTTTTTAAAAACTTCTGTAACCATTTCTATTTGTAAGTCACGATGTAGATCGGTATTTCTTATGTACCAAGGTGCATTAACTATTCCACGAAGGACTTTGTTTTGGAATTTTTGGATGATTTCGGTATTTGTTTTCTTTGTACAGCCCCATAATTGGATTCCATAGGTCCAAACAGGCTTTAGTACTTGATTATACAGCATTATTTTGTTTTGGATTGATAAATCAGAGTTGTTACCAAGTAACCAGTACATTTTTCTATATTTCAAGTTTAGTTCTTCTCTTTTCTTTTTGATGTGCTCTTTCCACTTTAGCTTTGCATCCAAAGTCATTCCAAGGTATTTGGCCGTATTGGCGTAAGGTACAGCTTAATTATTAATGAAAATTGGAATATTGTTTATCTTTTTATTTGTAAAGTTTATATGTGAAGATTTTGCTTCATTGTGTTTGATACGCCATTTTTCGGTCCAATCTCTCACTGTGTCGACGGCATTTTGCAATTTTACTGCTGCCTTTGAGACACATTTGTCGGGTACCAGAATTGCGGTATCATCTGCAAAAGTAGCCATTATGGTGTGATTACCAACTGGAATATCCCTTGTGTATAGTAAATACAGGGTAGGACCTAGGACACTTCCTTGTGGTACACCGGCTTCTATTTTCTTCAATTCCGAGTATTCTTGATCGTACCTTACTCTAAACAATCGGTCTGAGATGTACGATTTTAATATTTCAAAATACTGCCTGGGAAGATCCCTTTGCAGTTTGTACTCAAGCCAAACCTTGTCAAAAGCTTGAGCAACATCTAAGAAAATAGCTGAACATACTTGTTTTTCTTAAAAAGTGGCTTTAATTAAAAGATACAATTATTCCCAATATCTTATAATCCTATTAAAATATTTTGTTTCCTATTCTAATGGATTGTTATTTGAAAAAGAATCTATTTTTGAAAAATAAAAATGCTTAAGAACACAAGGTATGCAATTAATATTTTTTGTTTTGTTTACCAAAAAATTGTCCCTATCTCGAAAAACCCTGGTTTTTTAAAACATATTGATTAAGCCAATTAAACAATTTTTTCAGAATTTTTTGAGCTCAATTATATTCTTAGTTTTTTAGGCAAATAATTTAACTACACTTTGAGTTTACAACTGTGGCTGTAGATTTAACGATTTTCGGAATAGGTACAGTTGTGTTAAGGATTGGGAAACAACCGCAAAACTTATATTACTGTGGCATTACTTTTCTTAAAATCAAAAATCCATTCTTGCAGTTACTTTTTAAAAATGTTGCTTTTGTCCATAGTCTCAAAAAGTTAAAAACAACACAAAAATGATTTAAATTTTGTTTTTAATATTGTTATTGAGTAGTATTTTTTCAGTATTTAATGTCCTTGCCAAATATCCGCACAAAAATAGACGTTTCCTTTAATCTGGTAGATTCAATTTATTTTCTAGGGGTTTATGGCATTGGTCTAATAAATAATTCGATATTGTGATTTACTTAGAACCGAAGAAAAAGTTTTTGAAATGTCTAAAACGGTTTGCGTTTTATTAAAAAGAAAAATTGTTAGGTCCTTTTTGGAAAACCCGATGTTATATTTATGTGTGCCATGAAATAAAGCCAAATTAAACTAGGCCATCTTTCAAGAATTGGCCTTGTTTCACTTTTGTAAAATACAAATTTTCAGCAATTATAGTCTTATTATTATTATTGCACTTAATCTTTGAGGGGGGGGGGTCAAAACCCCCAATGTATTCATCTTAGTACAAGCTTTATTCTTAACCTAATTTAAGCAAACTAAGAACTTAACTAAAGATTGGGCGACTCAAAAGAATAAGGAGTTTTAAGGAATAAGTGCTGATTAAAAATAAAAAAATTCCGAGTGCGAATATGAACTTCGAAGTATTAGAGATATAGGTTCGTTGGAGCCATAGGAAGTTCTGTGGGTATAGGAACATAAAAGAGTCGAAGATTACGGGTGTAACGAGGGTTAGTATTAAAAGAGAGAGAGTTGTAAAGGGAAATGCAATTAATGAAAACAGAAAGGAGTCGATGAATAAAGAGAATTTCTGAAATTTGCCTGCGTTCTTCCAACAAGTTCAAGTAAATAAGTTTCAGATGGTCAGGGAGGAAGAATAAGAGAATTATTCCAAGGTAAACCAAGGCAAAGTGAAGGACACGACGTTTTATGCTATAGATTCTGGTAATATGATTACTTTGGAAAAGGGACAAAACTTGAGACACGTATTCGAAGAGTGGTTATGTATAAGGAACGCGCTACATAGAGGTCAGAAAATTCTTTGGAATAACGTTTACCGAAACCGTGTGCTGAGTTGGCTTTGAGAATAATATCGTCTATATAAGAAAGGAAATTAAGATCTAGGTCACATAAAATGCCAGTAGGTATGAGTTTATTGTGCAAAAGAAAGAAGCGGGTAGCAGTCTTTAAGTGTTTACGTGACAATTTTACTTTACAATTTTAAGTTCCAAGTATTTTTAAAATAAAAAGCTGAAAAACAAGTCAAGATCATGTTGACTAAGGAAAGAGTCGTGTATTGATAAAATTGTCTTGAAAAATTTTGTAATTATTGTATGTGCGATAGAATGATGCCTTATGACACTTTTAAGATCGTTGTTTGTAAAAATGAGCAAAACATTGCTTAGGTGGCTGCCTTGGCAGAGGTAGCTAAGAAAGGGTACAATGTGACAGATCTGAAAAGAACGCTGTAATATCGGTTGTCAAGGTAAGAGGATATCCATTTTATAAAAGGCTCAAAGCCAAGAATGAACAGCTTGAAAAACATAAGTCTTTGGGGGATTTTTTAAAAGCCTTACTAAAATTTGTTGAAATAACATTGACTACGTAACCTTTTACTAAAGCAGAGAGGGTGAAAGACACAAAATCAACGAGGTTAGTGGTTGTAGACCTGCATTTAAGAAAACCATGCTGTCTAGGGGACTTAAGTGATTCGCAGTAGAAGCTTAACATTTCATACAAAATATTTTCAAAAAGCTTGTATACACGATAAAGCCTGGCAATGGATCAATAATTGTTAACATATCTCAACATCACTTTCAACAGTACAGTTTGCGACAAATGCAAAAGAAACTTTACATTCATTCAACCTTGCACCTATCCCAAATCCTATGATGTGCCTAAGCATACTTCCCACTGTTTTTACTCACCGTAAAAATAAGTTTGTCTTATTTCTCAAAATTATTTGACCTTATTTTACTTAGCCAAACTGTCGAAAACTGTTTTTATTTTACTTTTGTAAAGTTAGTATTATTTTAAATGGCTTTATTTCACCATACTAATGGACTTTTTATAAGCCTTGTACAAAGATTTTCAGAAATGAATGTAAATCATAGATTCCCTTGTTCACCGTTGGAACGATAAGGCAAATTGGTTGCTAATATCTTACCTTCATATTCGATATCCGATGCGTATCCTTTAAACAGTGAGAGATTCACCGTTCTTTTTTAAAATAATGCCTGAGTATGACTGTTTTTATTAGCCTCTTAGAGAAACAACCAAGGAATGCTCCAAGCACACAGATACACCTTAAGAAAGTTTAATTTGGTAATGCAGTTTACAATTATCCGGACAAATATTAAATCCAAAATTTTAAATTTTGATTTGAGCCAACTAAGTAAGTGTTTCAAAAGTTTTGTGATCACAATTCATTCGGGACTTTCACCCCGACCATCAAATACCTGCATTTATAAAAGTGCCACCTGTCTGGCAAATGAAATGATGATTAAAAAACATTTTAAACCCTGTAAAATAGAACAAATACAGGGCCAGTTCTTTCAATGCATTATTTTCAAAGAACAAGTCTGGAACTGAATTATGGAAATTAAACTATTAACATATGAATATTTTCTAATTCGTATAAACCAAGCAAAACTCACCCTATTTCAGCTTTCACTAACCTATGTTTGCAAAAGTATTTTGATTGCCCTTATGCTTATATTTACCAATTACCAATACCCACTGCCATCCTCGTCGACCTGAAAAGCTTCTAAAAATGCACTCATAACATAATTTCCCAAAAAGGAAAATAAACCCTACAAATATTCCTCATCTCGATTTTATAAGAAAATTTCATTAGCTTCCATCTGCTGACTAATTACACGAGTCCACTCAGAACAAAAAAAAGAGAAAACGGTTTCTTTTTGCCTTAATGAGGTCAAAATAATCATATTTCTCCGTCATTCGGCTCCATAACTAATAGTAATCGATTGCCAAACATGACGTTAATTTCTGTCCCACTGTGTTTCATTAGCTCCGAAAATACCCAAAGCAGCTGCCGCAACAGAGCACCGATTAGACCCCCGGAAACTGCCATCGGTTTTCTTCTCCCTTATAGTGTAGTAGCCTCTCTTCGATCTCCCCCTACTTTATTTAGGTCATATTGACTGTATATTGCTTATGTATATGTATCTATAAGCCTAACTAAAGGTAATGCAATCAAATTGTTTTGATTAAGTTTTGTACCTCCTCTGCTAAGCTCTTCTCGTCCTTCGCCTACTCCACCTCCTCTATAACGCCACAACAACAACCGCACCGAATATTTCGTTTTCTTATGGTCCCCTCCCGATATCCAGGCAAAACCACTCTTCTCAAGCATGTTTATGTCAAAAAGAGAATAATAAATCATTTTTCGACATCCTTTCGGGTATTGAAATATAAATTATCCTTTTGACATTCTCTGGGGATGAAAGCGTTCGTCGTCGTTCGTTGTCGGTTTTCCTCGTCGTCATAGTTGGAGTCGTGTCGTTTTATTCTCAACGCCGCCGCCGCCGCCGCCCGCCATCGTCGTCGTGCGTCGTAGTCGGTGGGCGTTTGGGCGTTGTGGCGGACGTGATGGAGCATCGGCAAAATAAACACTTACCGCAGAACTCTGGCGTTAAGCTACGGCCTAATAAACCTACCTACCTTCCTGGCAACCACCGCAACGTACCCCACCTTACCTCACCAACGAGCGATGACGATGAAGACGAGAAATGGATTACCAACTAAATTTAAATTAATTGAATGAAAGTCTTTAGCAGCCAGAAGCCGAGGCTTTGAAATTAATAAATTAAAATGTAATTTTTTTCCTTCATCTTATTTTTTGCAATAAGAAGAAGAACTTTATTAAGGTATAGAAGCGGGAGGAACGCGTTGCTTTGGCGGTAGCGGTAGCGGTGACGTGACGTGGGCTGGCGGTGTGTATACTGACATGGAGTCAAATTGACAGCTTACAATTTTAGCCTGGTTATGAGATATGTATATAATTTTAGTTAAAAGTTTTAAAAGACAAATGGTGTCAAGTTTGCTGTATATCTGAAGTTTTTGTTAGATTGGATGAGTTCAACGTACTCAACGTAATACGAGTAGATATAAGTTGGTTTTGTATTTTGCAAATTAGTTTTTGTTTAAAGGCTATGAAAAGACTCACTGACTTACTTGCAGCCTTTTGGTTGGGGTTTAGTAAATCGATCCCTTAAAAACTTTAAGCTTTTATAAATGAAGACTGAGAAGAACGTAGATTTCGTTTCTAAAAATAAAACCAAACACACTTGTGTTAAACCAATTGTTTATATCGAGCTACGACAAGGAAACTAAGGTTTTATACATTATAAATTCCCTCTAACACCAACAAGCAAACTCCTACTAAAACATTGAAGCTTTTTAACCTTAGCATTGAACTACGATAACATCGTTACGATTTGTCCTAAAGACATGTGCCTTCTTAATGACAACAAAACTTATTCTTGTAACTTTTTATAATTTGACTCAAGCATTTCTTTAAAATTTTACAAGCAGACAATATTGTTCCTGAGCTGTTAGCTGCAAAACTTTATCTTTGAAAGTCAAACTATTTCAACCAATCAGTATCTACTAGTTATACATATTTTATAAAAGTCAAATGCTGATGACAATTTTTAGAAAGGTTTTCCAAAAGGAAAGAACTACGTTCATTGAAAACAAATGAAATAAGGCATGACAAACTTACCTCAAAGCTTTGACTCCAACCAACTTTTCTTTTTGTGTTAAACTCTTTTATGAATTTAAGTCCCTTTTAAATTCCTCTTACCCTAGTTATATTTCTGATTTGATAGAGAATCCTACTAGATGTTGGCAACTTGTCAACTTAAAACAAAATAACATGGGTTTCAAGTTAACTTCACTTACAAGAACCTTTCATTAGATAAAAATGTTGATATCTGTAACGCTATCGCAAAAAATGTCAGTGATTCATTTGTTAATAGTCCTGAAGTAGCTCATAAAATATTATTTGTATTTTCTTCACTCAGCAACACGGGGTCAGGAAAAAAAGATCAACCTTTACAAATTTCAAACGCTTTGAAACAAGGTTATGATGTTGACTTTTCTAAAGCTTTTGACCTACTAAGCCACGGAATTATTTTATTCAAACTTACAAGCCTTTATAGTTATCCACTATTTTTCTTAGCTTGGATCAAATCTTACTTGAAAATATAGATCCTATGAGCTAAAATTTAGAAATTGCCATTCAGAACCTTTTGTTGCTCAATCTGGTGTTCCCCAGGGAAGCCATCTTGGCCCTTTTCTGTTCATCCTGTCTATTAACGATGTAGCGTCATGTCTGCACTCAAGTGAAGTTCTCATTTTGCTGATTACATGAAGATTTTTAAAATAATAAAGTCCACCCATGACCGTATTCTTTTGCAAGCCGACGTTGATAATTTCCTATTTTGGTGTGATAAAAATAGCCTTTCCCTCAATCCTTTTAAATACCAGACGATAAATTTTATACTAAAAAACGAATCGGAAGTTTATTTGATTAATGTATTTCGAAGCAAAAGCTCTTGCGTCTTAAGGATATAGTTCTTCATTTCTGCTTCAACTTAGAACTCACAAATCGCATTCCTTTTTAATATCAATAAGGCAAGTTATATTCTTAGTTTTTTATAACGCTGGGCAAGGAGTTCAATAGGAGTTCCCTATGTTACTCTTTCTTTGTACAGTTGCCATGTTCTTACTCATCTTGAATATGCTTCACAAGTATGGACTGCCTTTTGCGAAATACATAGAAAACGTATGGAATCAAATTAACATAGCTCCATTCACTTTGAGTCTTTGACCTTAAGGGTCTTCCTTGGGATGATCCTTTTGATCTACCTCCTTCGGAACATGGTTTCGTCAACTTACGATGCATTCCAAAAATCTCACTGTTTTGCTTGGGGTTTGGGCTGGTGGTGTCATCACTTAATATTTCCCTGAGATCAACTTTCCTGTCCTTAAAAATTGATAATCACATCAAATTGCGACTAAGGGTATTTCTTCAATTGTCGGTTCGGTATCTGTAATCGTATATATATATACTGTTTTATCGAATGATTCTTGTTTTTTGCATATTCACATATTCTCTTGATCTGGCTAATTTTAATTTTAAATTGAATATATTATTTATAATATCATGATTGCGATCAATTAGGAAGAATAAGATTAGAGATAGAAGCCGGTGCACATTGGTTTTTAATGTCTGCACAGTCCACATTATAATGAGTGGGAAATATTGAGTAACTGTTCGTCGTTATTAACTTAACTGTTCGTCCAAATTAGACTAGACAAAAGACTAAATTGGGTTATTGGAGTACCTGCCGAAATATGGGAATTGTATTAGAACTTCGAACGAATAAAAGCTTTATAAATTGTAGCCAAATCAGAAGGGTTACACATTAAATTCTACAATAGATATTGGACAATGCTGTCAAGATCAGAATTAAATGAGGATATTATACGCTGTCGTCAGTAGTCCTCTTTCTAGAGACAAGGATGTAACTCTAAACACGAATATGAAAAACTTCTTGAATTGAACTGTCCAAAAGGTTATTTTTAACCCAACAAAGAAAAGATTCATCCATAATAAATGCACGCATTTTCAATAAGAGAGCTGGATAGCAAACTATATCAAATACATTCGAAATATCAAGTACAATAACGATCGTATACTTTTTCCAAAACGATAAAAAAGACATGCTCCACTCGGAGTTGTAGGAAATAGTCCTTCACTCCTACTTTAAACCTCATAGCTTTGGTACCTCCAAAAAAGAAAATGAAAAAACAAACCAAAAAAAATCCTTCCAAACAAACATTTAATTCACATTAATAACAATAACAATTCACAGTAACAATTCACTTATTCCGAGTACATCAATGATAACAATATTCCTCGACCAAAAATATTCCCTGCGTAAAAGCTAACCCCTACAGGCATTAGCGATATGCATGCGCATTAAGCTTAAAGCCATTGTGATAAGAGCCAAAAAAATTCTTGGGAGGTGCGTTTGGAAAATACAACAACGTTCTAATTCGTCCCGTACCGATTTAGCCATCATATCCGTTTTGTGATCCCATTTCATTAGTTCGACATAAATTGTAGTCGACCGCCCTCGTGGTGGTTGAAGCTTTGGGATAGATTCCTTTTCATCTGCGGTCGTCGGCCAAGTTGGTACTCGGAGCCATAACACCAGGGGGGTACTGTTAATATTTCTAAGAATATATTCAAGAGATTTCATAGTTCGCAATTGGGTAAGTTTAGTGCTGCACTTTTATAATGAGGTAGGGTTAATCTAAATTTTCACACTTTAGGGATTCTCCCATAAGAAAAGCAGCCACAGAGCTCATAGGAGTCGTAATACCACCGAGAGATCCGTGGCAACAAGCAACGTCGTCGGCGCAACAAGATCACTCCAAGATAAAAATGTAAAGTTGACCGGTACCTACATACAAAAACAAAACGAAAGGATATCAGTGAAAAATATAAAGCTAAGAGAAAGGTTAAAAGTAAAGAAAGGAAAATAGTTACCTACCCAACTAAAAGCAAAGAAGAAAGAAACAATTTAAAGTCATTTAAAAACTCACCTACATACATATGTACTCACTTGCCCTACGTATATAAGAAAAATGTAAAAACTTTGGTAAATGAAAAGAAAATTTAACAAGGTTTTTTTTAAAGAATACGGAAATTTACCTACATAATTACCTATGTGCAATGTGCATACATATGTATGTACCACACAGAAGGAAAAATTTTTATTTTTATTTTTGATTTGTGATTTCTAAAAGCATAAGCTTGTTGAGGAAAATTTGATTTAAAGAAAAATACAAAAAAATGAATTTGACTAAAGTATATCTAAAAATCAATGCTGATATGAAAAATTCAAAGTAATTGTTTAAAGTAAATTTATCGACAAGTGAATGCATAGTGTTGAGCTAAGAAACAGAACGCCACCCACCAACTAGTCTTCAATTTGTTTGTTTTTATAAAGTTATATAATTGTAAATGTCAAATTCAAATTTTGCTAATCATGTTTCATTTTTATTGTTGTACCATTATGCCTATTTTGTGACAATAATGTCAAGAAAATAAATCATTCTTCTTTATAACGTTGGAACGAAAAGATCGTCTTTTATTTTAATTTATCGGCGAAACATTTGGTCCTATCGAGCCGAATTAAACTAATACGACATATATACATATCATCAAAGTTGATTGTGATAAATATACAGATAGTAAATCTTAAAGACTGTGATAAAGAAAGTAAAATAATAATACTGTGATATAATTAGAACAATAATACTGTGATAACAAATACAAATTGTGAGTGTACGTCGAGCGTCATCCAGCATACTGTCCAGTGAAGTGCCCATTCGTTGTCTTGTACTGCGGAGCATCCAATCAGTGTCCTGTCCAGCGGAGTTCCTAATCAGTGTCTTGTCCAGCGAAGCACCCAGTCAGCATCTCAGCCTGCAATTAATCAACACAAGTAATTTATAAATTCATGTGAGTAATTATATCAAATTATACAAAGTGCAATAAACGTAACAAGGAAAATTAATATTTTTTGGAGAACTTAACCACCAAATGTGATATTGGATTGCCGTTGCTTCATAACTGTTGTCCGTTATAACTGTTGCTGCATTACCGTTGTCACCGTTATTACCGTTGTCACCGTTTTAACTGTTGTCATCATTATCACCATTCATCATTACTGTGCAGAAACTGTGGAGAATTTGTCGAAATCATCGTGTGGAATTTTCATCATTTATCCTGCTTTTATAGTGAGTGCAATAATTTTTATATTTATCATATCATATATTGAGTGTTATATATACATATACATATATTACAATGAGTGAATCAGCCTCAATGAAATTATTTAAGAAAACTTGTGCTCAAGTCAAAAAGAGTTTCACGAGTTATACAAATTTGGGTGCTGAAAGAAAATCCAAGAGTTATTTGCATGTTCGATTGAGTGTTTTAGATGATAATTATAAGAAAATTAGTAGTATTTTCGATGAAATTCAGAAATCAGAGGAAAGCGAGGATGTAGCGGATAAGTGGAATTATATGATTTCATTGTCGAAATGTGTCTCTGTTATAAATCAGACATTCTAAACGATTTAGAAGAATTGGTGAAGTTAGATGGTGGTCAATCTGGTGAAGCCACTAGAAAGGTAGAAAGGAATGATGAATCTCATTTTAATAGTACTATGAAAACACCACATGTACATGAGATTAAGCTTCCTCGTATAACTCCTCCAACCTTTTATGGAGATTACAATACTTGGCGTCCTTTCCATGACCTTTTTGTGTCATTGATACACAACAATTCTTCTTTATCGAATATCGAGAAATTGACATATTTAAAATCATGTTTAAAGGGTAATGCTGCATCATTATTAGACTATTTAGAGGTTAATAATGATAATTATGATGAGGCTTGGGAAATTTTGACAACACGCTACGACCACAAAAGAATTTTAGTCAACTCACAGTTAAAATCATTTTTTGAGCAGCCAATAATTAAGGTTGAAACGTCAGATTCCATCAAGTGTCTGTTAGATAAATCGAAAGAAGTGCTTCATGCTTTGAAGAACTTAGGTGTGCCAGTAGAAAGTTGGGATGTTTTCGTGATTTTCACATTGCTACAAAAACTACCTATAAAAACACAACAGTTATGGGAAGAAAAGCTTGGATTAACAAAGGAGCTACCTACTTTCCATGAATTTTCAGTTTTTTTGGAAACTCGTTTTCGTTCTTTAGAAGTTGTTTGCCAATCAGGGTTGAAGTCACTAGATTCCACTAGTAAGGAACCATCTAAATTCAAACCAAGAGTATTTCACTTGAATTCTACAAGGAAGGATACTCGTAGTTGTGCAGTATGTCATCGCGGTCAGCATACACTTCGCTCTTGTTACTCATTTTTAGATTTGGATGTACCTGAAAGAATGAAGATAGTTAAACAAATAGGAGTTTGTGAAAATTGTTTGGCTTACAACCATAAAACATTCAAATGTCCGAGTGAGAAACGATGTTATCACTGCAGACAGAAACATCACTCACTTTTACACGATTCTCATTCTACTCAGCAGTCCTATAACAATCAACCTTCATTTTCTCAAGATTCACAGTTCAACAATTCACAGCCGTCTAATTCGCACAATTCACAACCACATCGTAGAAATCCAATACCAGTTTCAAATCAAAATAGCTATCCAGTATCAACACAAATCAATCCAAACGCTCCAGCATTTCATCCAGGTAGTGATCAAGCTTCATCAACGAACACCACTCGCAGTTATCACCTCTCAAATCAAGCGAATTCTTTCGTTCTACTTGCCACAGCAGTAGTTCAGATTCAGTCATTGAACGGAGAGTTTGTGAATTTGAGAGCGCTGATAGATCCAGGTTCAGAAGCAACATTCATCACCGAAGCAGCAGCACAACAACTTAATTTAAGAAAATGTCGTACCCTTGTCGAAGTCTCTGGATTTGGAAATAACAAAACAGGTTCTTGTCAAAGCTTTGTCAACATAAAATTAAAATCGATACATACCTCATTTGAGATAGGTGCTAGGGCGTTCGTTTTTAAAACTTTAACTGGTTTACTTCCCAATAAAGAGTTTCTTCCACATCAATGGACCCATATTCAGGGTTTGAGTTTAGCCGATCCCTCATTTCACAAACCTGCTAACGTTGACTTGCTATTAGGTAGTGATGTTTTTAGTGAAATAGTTCTGCCGGAGATAGTCAGGGGAACAGAAGCAGTTGCTCCAATTGCTCAAAACACTGAACTTGGATGGATCGTCTTTGGTAAGGTACCTGTCGAAACATTTCGGATCCACTTGCAGTTTGTCGACATCGATTCACAACTTCGCAAATTTTGGGAAATTGAAGAAACACCGTTCGATGAACCTGAAGCTGCGGAAGACGCTGCTTGTGAGAAGCATTTTCAGATGAACACCTGCCGTTTACCAGATGGAAGATTTGAAGTTGCCTTACCATTCAAGAACGGTGATAGACCTGCACTTGGAAACAGTCAGCAAGGAGCCTTCAGAAGATTTCTTCAACTCGAACGAAGACTCAACAACAATCCAGAGTTACACAAACAATATGCAGCTTGCATTTCCGAGTACCTTCAACTAAATCACATGGAAGAAGTAGATGTCAGCCAAGGAATTCTTAATTCACCATTCTATTATGTCGTGCCTCATCATGCTGTATTTAAGGAGTCCAGTACCACAACGAAGTTGCGAGTAGTTTTTGATGCTACCTTCAAAACTTCTGACGGAACGTCCTTGAACGAACATCTTTTGGTTGGACCTAAAACACAACTAAACATTATGGACATCATTTTAAAATGGAGAACTTTTAAGATTACCTTGACAGCGGACATTGAAAAAATGTACCGGCAAATTCAAATGAGAGACCAAGACACGCTTTATCAGCTAATTTATTGGAGAAGTGACAACCAGAGTCCTTTGAAGCTGTATCGTTTAAAAACAGTAACTTTTGGAACCGCATCTGCTCCTTACTTGGCAACACGTACTTTGAATAAGCTCGCTGATGATGAAAGGCAAAATTATCCATTAGCAGCTGATATGATAAGACAAGACATGTACGTTGATGATTTAGTAAGCGGAGCAGACTCAATTTACGAAGCTCAACAGAAAGTGACCGAAATCAACCAACTCTTATTATCAGCTGGCTTCCATCTTCGGAAATGGGCCAGTAATTTTGAAGAAGCTCTTGTGAACATCGCTCATCAAGACCGTGCAGTTGATTTCATGCTACCCTTTGAGTCAGCAGAACACATCAAGACTCTTGGAATCAAATGGCTTCCTTACAGTGACTCCTTTTCTTTTCAGTGGACCAAATCCGAATCAGTAGAAGTCACCAAACGAGAAGTTCTTTCAACTATTGCCAAACTTTTCGATCCCCTTGGATGGATTTCACCATGTGTGATTTTGGCAAAAATCATTATGCAAAAGTTATGGGTGAAGGGTTTGGCATGGGATGCACCTGTTCCGCCAGAACTGCAGCGAGAATGGTTATCTCTACAAACACAACTACCAGTACTTCAAGATATCAAAATTCAACGTTGGATACAAACTGAAAAGAATAATTTAAAAGTAGAATTACATGGATTCAGCGATGCTTCAATGAAGGCTTATGGAGCTGTAGTTTATTTACGGACCTTGGACAAAAATAATAAAATTCACACCAACCTTGTTATGTCGAAAACTAGAGTTGCACCACTCAATACTATATCGCTTCCTCGACTTGAATTATGTGGTGCTGTGATGTTAGCTCGACTTTTAAACTATGTTCAAAAGGTCTTAAAATTAAATGATGTCAAAACGTTTGCGTGGACGGATTCTATGATAACTTTATGTTGGATTGCTGCACCGCCATCAAAATGGAAAACATTTGTTAGTAACAGAGTTGCCGAAATACAGAGATCAACAAATGTCAACATCTGGAATCATGTTCCTACAAAACAGAACCCAGCAGATTTTGCGTCCAGAGGAGTTTCACCATTGGAACTTAAAGACAACTGTCTTTGGTGGCGAGGACCAGACTACCTTCAATCCGATCGGAAGTTTTCGAGCCCAAGTTCAACATCATCGTTTGAAACCGAAGAAGAAATGCGTCCAGAAAAAATCCACCTGCATTGCGTCGTTAAAACTGAAAATGAAGTACAAAAATTAATTAACAAAATTTCAGATTTTAAACAACTCGTACGAACCATTGCTTACTGCCGGAGGATTGCATTCTTTTTTGTTAAAAAATTATCACAAGACCAGTTAAAAAGCCCAATTTCAACAACCGACAATAGAAATGCAACCTTTAATTGCATTAGAGTAGTACAGAGACAGCACTTTTCAGAAGTATTCAAGGATTTGACAAAGCATCCAACATCAGGTAAACATTTTGGATCATTAAATCCCTTTATTGACAGTCATGGAATACTACGAGTAGGAGGACGTTTACAAAATTCAAATTTACAATACGAACAGAAACATCCAATTATTTTAAAATCTAGCAATGTCTTCACAGAACTTTTGATTAGGGAGGCGCATGAAAACACTTTCCATGGTGGAATACAGCAAACGATCGCATATATAAGGACAAAATATTGGGTTTTCAACCTAAAAACTAGTGTTAAAAAATATATTCACCACTGTACTATTCTGTTTTCGTTTTGGAGCGAAACCGTTACAGCAATTAATGGGAAATCTTCCAGCTCCCCGAGTAAGAATCTCGCGACCATTTACCCACACCGGGGTAGATTATGCTGGACCGATAGATGTCAAATCTTGGAAAGGCCGTGGAGGAAAAACGTTCAAAGGATATTTCTCCATATTTGTATGTTTAGCAACCAAGGCAATACACCTTGAAGCTGTCACCGATATGACAACTCAAACTTTTTTGGCAGCCTTTCGAAGATTTACAGCACGTCGAGGTATTTGCACAGAAATCTACAGTGACTGTGGAAAAAACTTCGTAGGAGCGAATTCCGAACTTCAAAAAATGCTGAAGGCCGCAAATTTCGACTGGAAGCAAGTCCAATTAGCAACAACCAACATCGGAACAAAGTGGAATTTTATTCCTCCCGCTTCCCCGCACTTTGGAGGTTTATGGGAAGCAGGAGTGAAATCCGTTAAATTTCACTTAAAGCGGATCGTTAGGAACGAGACCCTTACATTTGAGGAACTCAGCACACTTCTAACTCAAATAGAAGCATGTTTAAATTCGAGGCCTCTATGTCCTTTATCCGACAACTTTGAAGACTTCGCCATTTTAACACCAGCACACTTTCTAATTGGAACATCAAGTTTTCTTGTACCAGAAGCAAATATAAACGACGAAAAAGTTACTCATCTAAATAGATGGAATAAAATGCAAGCAGCCGTCAACTCATTCTGGAAGCAGTGGAGCGGAGAGTATTTATCTCGAATGCAACGTCGACCAAAATGGTTACACCAACAGCCACAACCTCAAGTTGGAGATTTAGTATTGCTAAAAGATGAACGCCTGCCACCATCGCAATGGGCTCTTGCACGTATTACCTCACTAGTACAAGGAGCTGATAAGCTTACTCGTGTCGTAACTATAAAAACAAAATCAGGTGAATTCAAAAGACCAATAACTAAAATATGCCTTCTACCCTGTAACAAATCTTTCGACGAAAACTCAATTATTTAACCATGAGAAATTATATTACTGAATCAATCACAAAACAATCTCTCATTTTTTAGAACCAAAACATGCACTCACTAAAACACTCAAAATCGAAATACACACTCAGTCAAAATCGAAATACACACTCAGTCAAAATCGAAATACACACTCAGTCAATCAATCGAATACAAACACTCAGTCAATCAATCGAATACAAACACTCAGTCAACCAATAAATATGAATCAGTCAATCAGAATATAACAGTCATATTTCAGATTATCACAGTCATGCAATTCTAATGTTGTCACAGAAAATCAAAATATTCAACATTAGACATTCAATTGCACAATTCAGAAAATGTTACTCACAGAAAATCAGCATTAAACGTATTGAGATATTGCATTTTTAAACAATTTAAATCTATCACCCACAATTACACAGTATCATACTCATTTATCACAGCAGAAAACATAAGTATCACACGTACTAAAAAACACCTAAACATGTTAATTAAATTGTTATATTATCATTAATGTCATCAAGAACATTCTTCATTTAATAACAAATAAATAATCACATATAAATTCATCACATTTAAAATCACATTCAACTCTAATTCAAATATAAATCAACAAAACAATCATCTATAACTAAGATTAAGCAATCATTAAAACATTAAATATTAAAACGATGTCAACCAAATCAACAAAAAAAACAACATTTTTTTTTCTAAAAATATTCTAAAACACCCCACTGTTATTGTCGATTAACTTAATTAATACAAAAAATTAGTAATAATACAGTCCACTAATAATATAATAATAATAAAAAAAATATATTTTTTTTGCGAAACCAATAAGGGACCTTTAGTCTGCAACGAATGGAATTTTACTCAATGGAGATACGAAATAAACACGAACATGTACTTTCCTTATGGGCAACAGGGCAACACACGCACTCGTATATTTCTTATGAGAAACACACAAACCTGTGCATTTCTTATGGGAAACACACAAACCTGTGTATTTCTTATGGAAGAGTAAAATGCAACTAAACTACGCTATTATACTAAACTTACCTACAATATTAACACAAAATTTAAAAAAAAACTTACCCTTATTTAGCAGCACACACCACAGATAAATATTTAATAATTTATTTATTATTTATAACAAAATAACACAATTTAATATCACTGATAAACAAACTTGAACACAATTTACAAATTTAATTTACAAACAACAAACAACGATGCGAAAATCAAGGTGCACGGACTAGAATGAGACAACTATAGTCACATTAGAAATTTAATAGCTGACGTTCAGCCAGATCTGTTTGTTTGAACTTTTCTGTTTATGTCTCCGTACCTAATCTAGTGCTATATGTTTTATTTTTTTTGAATCGTATTAATCATTTAATTTTATCGTTTCATGATGTCTCAAGACGAAGATGGAGTTGAGAACTATGTTCACGCCGGGGAGGAATGTTGAGCTAAGAAACAGAACGCCACCCACCAACTAGTCTTCAATTTGTTTGTTTTTATAAAGTTATATAATTGTAAATGTCAAATTCAAATTTTGCTAATCATGTTTCATTTTTATTGTTGTACCATTATGCCTATTTTGTGACAATAATGTCAAGAAAATAAATCATTCTTCTTTATAACGTTGGAACGAAAAGATCGTCTTTTATTTTAATTTATCGGCGAAACACATAGTGAGAACTAAACAAGAAAAATCTGAAATTGAAAAGACAGTAGAATTAAGTTTTGATTGAAAGTAAATAATAGAAGTTAAAGTATAGTTGGTAGGAAGAGATAAAATGTAACATCCCATCCATCGCGATCGTGTTTTGTCGAAAAATAGAAAAATTGATCATTAAACAAAATTAATTGCTCGAGCTTTAAAAATCTTTCCGTCCTAACTCCAACATACTTCAGTGTTTTCCGTAGTTAATATTAATCTAGCAACATCATCGATCTCATCAGAAGGCTGTGCACACCAACTGGGAGTTTCGGTAAGTTTATATTGCTATGTACATATTTTATTTTTTTTGAAAGTAAGTTTTTTTTTGGTATGGATTATTAAGAGTAAGGACAAAAGAACAAAATTAGTTTATTAAGTCCCGAAAAGATTGTTCCGTTTATGGCTGGACAATCTCAAAAGAAAAAAAAAAGATTAAATGAACAATTTAAACTGTTAAAGAAAAGTATATTTGAGCTAAGGTCTACGAAACATACTTACATACGTAGAAAATATTTGATGGGAACAAAATAATTATTTGGACCAGATTTGATTGTTTTACATGAGGGAGGAACCCTTTTTTTTTTGTTAATTTTAGTACACATATACTTACCTTGATAGATGAAGATACTTTTACGATGTATGGTGATGATTTTTTTTAGTTTTTAAACTTTTTATAAAATTAATTGTAAGATAAAATGGATTACGGTTTGCACTTGAACTGAATAAATTGAATAATTGAAACAAAACAACATAAAAAAGTTGAAATTTCCGATTTATATATTTTTTTAGCTTGCTGGTTCATATAGCAGATTGGGATAGCTATGTTCGACGTGGAGAGAAAAGATTTTCCTTATTTCTTTTGACATTTCTTAGGAAGGAATATTTTCGTATAAATAGTTGTAGTCATACCTCTATATATTTTTTTTGTTGATATAAATAACATATGATGGAGTGTTAGAAAGTGAAAGTTGGGAAGTGGAGGAGGGAGGAAGGGGAATGAATATTAATTGTTAAATAAGTTTTAAGGGGAAGTAAAAAAACTTCTCCTTTCTGAATAAGGGCTGTTGCATACATTTTTTTTTATGAGCAATAGAAGCAATGGCGTTGGAGCATACCCAGATTTTGTTTTTGGTATGCTATAAAGGGTGGGTGAAGAATGCTCAGAGGATACGACCAGGTATGTCCTCCCATCAGTTATGTAGATAAAAGAAAAGAGAAAGAGAAAAGGCAAATTTTTAAAGGTAAATGGTAATTAATTTCGGGTCCCGTCATAAGATGGAAATGCATTTAGTCGATTATCACCGTAGACTTAGGCCTGGAAAAAAGTAACACCGTCCGTGTCGCTAGTAACAACGACCCCCCCCCCCCCATCGACGAGCTAAGCATGGCAAATTATCAGGCCTTCAGTTGCAGATGCGAACGGACACCTCTTTGGACTCCTGCCGGGAAAGGCCGGTGAGTGCGTAACTTTGAGAAAGAAGGGAATGTTGAAGATTATATTTGGGATCTTTTCTGATCCTTCCTCGGAGTTAAATTCGGGCATGTGGGCTTTGAGTTTCAGGGTTCTCTCCTTTTTCAAAGAAGAGACAAAAAATTAACTTGGGTATATCCTTGGAAGTACTTATTTTTTTTTGTCTCACGGAGTTGGTGTAGTAGCAGTGTAGTAGTGACATAAACTATGCTATAATTCTCAGTTACCATGTATAAAATGTTACAGAGTTGTACGGACCAAAGTCTTTTGCTGACTGCAGTCAATAAAGTCAAAGTTAGTTTACTAAGGTTTTTAAATAAAAGTTAAATCTCGTGATTTGACATTGACTTTAAACATAAAAGCTAGTCATTTTCATGACTTTGGGTTGAAGTCAGTTTAAAAATCAATCGACTTAAAGACAATGCGATTGCAGTCTTTTTGATTGTATAAAGTCTTTTAAGTCAGTTAATCATTTGAATGCAGTCTTTCCACTTATGTCTATTGCTTTGACGTAAGGAATTTGATGTTGGTGAACATTTTATAAATAAGTTTTTCTTTTTAGAGAAATTAAGTAAAATTTTCAATTCAAATAACCTATTTTAAGAAGGATTTGGAAAAATCTAAATCATCAGCTTTATGACGATTCAAATAATTTCCGATTACGATGGATAGAATACGTGACAGGGCTTAATTTATCTAAATCTCAAAAAGTCGTTAGGATATTGAGTTGAATTGTGCATTCACTACCTTTTGTTAAATGTCAAAAAAAAAATGTGTACATATGTTATTTTGTTTTTATGAAATGACTTTAAGAGCTTTATACACACAAGCAGACACCAAGTCATGACTTGGAAAAATGAATTAACTTTTATTGTAATATAGTTTAAATTATTTTGGAAGTCAAAAGACTTTAAAAAAAAGTAAAAGTCACGACTCACTACTTTGGCCATACTACTGTAAAGTAAAGATAATCGTTCTTTAGTTGTTACAACACCAATGTAGAATCCATCACCACCCTCTGAATTTTGTCCCATTATTGTGTCGAAAATTAAAACCAAAAAGAGGCTGGGATGCGACCCACACTGATAACTTCCCATCCCGTCTGTCGATTTGTCTTGCTTAAAAGTTTGTCTAAATGTATCAATTCTTACTAAATTTGCGTTCTATTTTTTGGAGATTTTATTTTTTTTATGAAAAAACGGACCGTTGTATTTTTATAAAAAAATTACTGAATATCAAAAACAATTTTTTCTGTGAAATAAAATAAGTTTGAAGCCAATATTTTTAATTTTTGAAAAGCTATTTGAGTCGAAAGTAAATTTTTACCAAGTTTTAGTATTGTTTTTTTTAGGTTTTTATTTTTTGTAAAAAAAAAAACTGTCAATCCAACATTTCTCAAAATTTAACCGAATGTTGAAAACAATATTATTTATAAGATAAAATTAGTTTGAAGCCAATATCTCAATGTTTTGAAAACATATTTGAGCCGAAAATCAATTTTTACCAACTTTAATTATTATTATTAATCTTATTTTTAGGTTTTTATTTTTTGTAAAAAAACTGTCAGTTCGATTTTTCTCAAAATTTTATCAGATGTCAAAAACATTATTCTTCGTTGCACAAAATTGTTTTGGAGATGAAATCATATTGTACTCGTAAAATGTGACAAATTTTTGTTTCAGTTGTCTAAGCCCGCTCTTTTTTTAAATGCTCAGTTTGTCCCTAGCACATTTATTGCATAAACAAAAGGCCTGGTGCTGATACTAGAAAAAGGGATAAAAGCACCAATTGGCACTTTAATTGTAAACTTCCTTTTACTTAAATTTAAATACAGGAAGTGCTCCACGACAGACTCGTATTTCAGTAAAAAAAATAATTGAAACATAATTTTGTCTATAACATAATATAACTCTTACCTCCTCTGACAACTGGCTTTTTAAATAATATGTTTAATTAATTTATCTACCTTTTGTACATTTATAATATTTTATTCAGTATTGTATATACACATAGGAAGGTAGAAGTAAAGACATAATTACAATAGGTACATAATTACTCTCATCACCAGGACAGAATAAAAATTTAATTTATTTTTTTTTAAATATTATCTCGAAAAGTATATACATTTCCGAGAGGCTCGCGCACCCTTATGTCCTTATAATGTGAACACAAAAGATGCAAGGCATTCGTATAAGCAACTTACTCCTTTCAGTTGAAGTTCAGTAAATTAAAATCCAAAATAAAAGAACATCCAGAAAGTAGGACGATGATGATGACAGGACGAAGTGTACCTGTACTCTATATCCTTACCTTTTTATTTTCTGCATTATTAAGGACAGAATTTTTAAGCCAAATTTGACGTATTTTTTTTCCTTAAAAATTTTTTTCTCCAAATGAAAAGACATTCATACACAAATTTACTTACGAGGATATTGCTACGACGTATAGGGGTATGGCTAAGGTACGAGTACCAACTATAAAGGAGAGGAGACGACTACGACACACTTTATGTGAAAAGTATAAGAAGAAATAAAATCGTATTAAATTAAAATTACCCCAAGGACACATGCCATATATTATATGAATGAATGAAATGTGAGATGATGGGATCAGATCCTTGCTGACGCTGCATGATAATAATAATAACGCATAATGCATGCAATACCTTACCGTCTCGTGCACTCAACTTGTATTATATTTTTTTATTTTGTATCATGGAATAAATTATTGTTTTAACTTAAGAACCAAAAGAACTTCAAATTTGAAAGGCAGGTAGATGAAATGTGAAAGTAATATGAAAAGTCAATTCGTAAATTAATTTTAAATACAAATAAGGATAAATTGAGATTGAAGTATGTATATGATTTTACAATGCAGATTGATTGTCGATTGAAGACGACGCGACGCACTTGACGGGACGGGAGACAGGACAAAAATACTGCCATATAATGTTGGAGTTATGCTTATGAATTTCAATCTTCAGGGTTAAGTATGTTACTCCCTTCTGTTTCTTAAATTCTTCTTGTAGAAATTTTGAATACACTTTTTGCTGTGGGAAGGATAAAATTCAATTTGGGGATCTTTTTGAAACGGAAGCTATACAACTTATGGTGCCAAAATGCTGGCGGGAGGTGTTGTGGTGAAAGTCTTTTATTTAAAAAGTAAAATTTTCTAACAAAAATAGGTAGAATGTACGGCATAAAAAAGTTCGTAAGTGTGTTGAAACATGCATTGCACTCCACAATGTTTTTCATCAATTATAACGTTTCCGTTGTTGAACCAACTAGAGAGAATTATGCATAAACAATTGTCAGTTAGGGAATAGCAACGGTTTATCTAAAAGCTACAAACAATATTAGAAATACAAAATTAAAGATTCCTGAGCTCAAGAAAATTAAGCATGTCTTAATAATTCTAATTACTTCACAACAAAATAAAGTAAAGAGCACTACTGGGTAGCACGAACTTGGTCTTGTATCCAAAGACTCTGTTCACAAGTAGTGCTTATATTTTTAACTTCCCATAGGAAGTTATTGTAATGGCTTCGATTTGTCAAATTGAAAATTTTGACATTTCTCGACGTTTCAGGTCCTTAGAGTCGAAATAAAAGATTTTTAGAAAGATGTCTGTGCGTGCATGTGTACGTACGTCCGTACGTCTGTACGTTCGCGACGTTTATTTCGTCATCCATAGCTCAAGAGCCAGAAGAGATATCGACTTCAAATAAATTTTGTTATACAGATAATAAGACAGAAAGATGCAGAAAGGGCTCTCAAGAAAATTGCGTCAGTGGTTTTTTTACAATAGCAGTTTAAAAACAGGTGAAAATTTTGGTTAAACATGAATGACGCTAGAGACTTGAATTAAATTTTATATTATATATTGTAACGTGAAACAAAACAATTATATTTTTGGAAAAAAATCCAATTAACGGTTTTTTTTTATACATAAATCAGAAAAACTGAAAAAAAAAAATTGCTACAAGAATATCAGAACATAAAAGAAGACTTAAAAATACATCTAATGAAAAGTTTCTAAAAACATTCCAGACAACTAAAAAATTTATATCCACACAAAAAGACAACATTATAATAACTAAAGCAGCCAAAGGTAACAAGACAGTAATAATGTACAAACAAGACTATGAGCAAAAAATGAACAAACTTCTTGAAGATAAGAACACATACAAAACAATAAGACTGGATCCAACAACAAAACTACAATCAACAAATAACACGCTTGTAAACGAACTCTTCAAAAATGAATACATCGACCGCTGGCTGAAAAACAAATTGCACTGCTCAGCTGCCTTAGCACCCAGATTATACGGACTTCCAAAGATTCACAAACCCGGTCTACCTTTACGTCCAATATCATCGTCTATGAATGTACCCTGTTATAGTCTGTCAAAACACATTGGGACAATTGTTAAAAACATCATTTCAGACAAATACAACATCAAAAATTCTTTCCAACTAAAAGAAAAACTAATGGATATATCTTTAGACGATGATGACGTCATGGTTTCCTTTGATGTAGTTTCACTATTTACTAATATACCAACATATTTAGCTATTAAAAACATCATGAAACAATGGGATGTAATAAAGAATCACACAAAAATACCAAAACCAAAATTTCTCAAGCTTCTGAACTTTTGTCTACGGGACAACAACTATTTTCAATTTGACGACAAATTCTATTTGCAAACATTCGGTATGCCTATGGGAAACTCCCTTTCTCCAACAGTTGCAGACGTTATTTTGGACAACCTACTTGACTACACCATAGAACAACTAAACAACATCGGAATACACATTAAATTTATAGCCAAATACGTAGATGATATTTTTGCCATCATCAAAGTAAAAGAAAAAAACATAATCCTCAATAAACTTAATGAATATCACAACAAAATCCAATTAACAATAGAAAATGAACACAACAATAGTCTACCATATCTTGACCTACTCCTACACAGAGAGAACAACAAAATTACATATAATTGGTACTCTAAACCTACTTCATCTGGGCGCATGATTAATTTTAATTCAACCCAACCGATAAAACAAAAAATTAACACAGCATTCAATTTCATAAACAAAGTTTTGGACCTCAGCGACGCTAAACATGAAACAGAAAATATTAGAAAAATAAAAACAATATTAAAAACCAACAACTATCCATTCTACATAATTAACAACCTTTTAAGAAAAAGATCAGAAGAATTAAAGGAAAAAAACAATAAAAACAATAACAATCAAGTAAGAACCAAAACAGATGCAAAAAAGTTCTTCTCAATACCATAGAGGAAATATATTATCTAGAGTCCCGACTGGTACCCGTCTTGCCTGAAACACCCTCAAATTTTATTTGAGGTAACTCTCTTAAAAGCCCGTAACAACTACATAGAATCTGCATTTTCCCATAAGAAATGCACGGGACAACTAACACATGCTTATGCTAATGGGCAAAATTCGCTCAATTTAGTTTGTAGGCCGAAAGAGAGCAAACCCATTAAGTCGGGACTCTAGATAATATACATATTTCCTCTATGCTCAATACCATATGTTCCAAACTTAACAGGCCGACTCCACTAGAGATAATTTCTCTCAGAATACTCATCCTGACATGAAAAGTCTAATGGAGTCGCGTTGTTTCATCTTATGATATGATGTTAGCGATCTCTCTCTGCTATTTTGTCTTGACATCGATGTCTGATATCAAATTTGACGTTTGAGTTTTTTTTCCTTTTTTGTGTGTGGATGACATCTCAATTTCATTATTTTGTGTGTCTCAAACCGACAAGTATTCATTTGGCGCGAACAAAAAAAAATTACTGTGTTAAAAAAAGTCGTATACAATTATTATTATTATTCTTTTGACAAAACAAACGAATTTCTACACAAAAGCCGAAAAATTGTGGGAAGAATTTTTTTATTGTTTGACGTTTTTCAGAGATGAATTCACTTTAACCTCTCTTGCTCAAATGAGATGTCAAGACATAAACTGCCCAGCGAAGAAAAAAAAAAAACTTCTAATTTTAATGTCAGAGATCTGGTTGGCGATACAGATATCAAGTGGTGTCGGCCTGTAACTGACAATAGAAATTTGCATAGAATAATAAATAAAGAGAATATATCATTCTCTCACAAATCAAATTTGACACTTAAGTCAATTTTCACAAACACCAAATCCAAAATTCAAAAAGAACAACAACACAACGTAGTGTATGAAATTGAATGCTATGGCAAAGAGAATGAGAAATGCCATCGGGTTTACATAGGACAAACAAAGAGAAATTTAAAAATAAGACTAACTGAACACGAAGCAGACATAAAGAAAAACAAAGAGACAACTGGACTTGCACAGCATATAACACAAACGGGACACTCAGAGTCAGTTAACTTTGAGAGAGTAAAAATATTGGACAAAGAGAGAAAAGTTAACACAAGACTAAAGTGCCTTGCACATGAGCAACGAACTGCGAACTGCGAATGGACGAACAAACGTGATTTTACACATTTCAAAAAGTCAATTCCACACAAAAACACATTTAAATTATAAGAAACCAATTGACACTAATATTAGGATAATAAAATTTGCATTTTGTTCTCTAAAACAAGAGAATTTTGTAAAAACAATTTGGTAGTAACGAATCGCAGTGTGGTTGCTGCGAACTGTCAAACTCTATTCGCGTTCCACATACCATCCACACTGCAACGAATAAATTGTTCGCGCTCAACTTAACCTCAAAATTATACCACTCTTGTTTTGTTTTTGTGTGAAAGATGATGGCTGAGGAAAATATGGAGAAAAGGGTTGACAATTCGTCGCTACCTGCGAATAGAAATAAAAGCTCATGTGAAAGAAAAGTCAAAATATGCGAACATCCACAGTTCGCAGTTCGCAGTTCGTTGCTCATGTGCAAGATGCTTAACTCTGGAAAGTTTACGAATACAACAAAAAATAAAGAGAACAATGAACACGAAAGAAGACATCGACAACATTAAACAAAGCTATGCGGTAGCACTTTAACATCTGTGATATAAGTGTTTTCTTGTTTTTTTTCTTTTTGTTTAATTCAATAGTTTTTGTTTTTGCTTGTTGTTTAAATCATAATTTTATTTATTTTCAATTTATGTCAGTGCTGTCAGGTGTGGAGAGAAAAAATAAAATAGTATGATTTAGTACAAAAAATGTAAGAAGATGTAATATTAAACTAAGTATATTGTAATTGAAAATTTATTATTTATATGTATTAATACAGAGTGAATAAAGAAAATATCCCCTGAAGAAGTAAGGAGTTCTTACGAAACGTTGGGAAAAAGGATGGAATAGTTTTTTATTTGCATTCCCTAAACAAAAAAGACCAAAATAGCCTATTTTTGACATAATCAATAAAAAAAATTTGTCACTTCGAAAATTTTACGACTAAAATATGATTTTATCTCCAAAACAATTTTATGCAACGAAGAATAATGTTTTTGACATCTGATAAAATTTTGAGAAAAATCGAATTGACAGTTTAAAAAAAAAAAAAAAACCTAAAAAAACATTACTCAAAGTTGGTAAAAATTGAATTTCGACTCAAATATCTTTTCAAAAACTTGAGATAATGGCTTCTTACCAATTTTAACTTATAAGAAATATTGTTTTCAACATTCGATATAATTTTGAGAAAAATGGAATTGACAGTTTTTTTTACAAAAAATAAAAACCTAAAAAAAAAACAATACTAAAACTTGGTAAAAATTTACTTTGACTCACATTGCTTTTCAAAAATTACAAATATTGGCTTCAAACTTATTTTATTTCACAGAAAATATTGTTTTCCATATTCCATATATCCAACAGTCCGTTTTTTCATACAAAAATAAAATCTTCAAAAAATAGTACGCAAATTTGGTGAAAATTGATACATATAGACAAACTTTTAAGCAAGACAAATCGACAGACGGGATGGGAAGTTATCAGTGTGGGTCGCATCTCAGCCTCTTTTTAAATTTAATTTTGTTTGTTTTTTTTTTTAAATATTTAAAAAATATTTTAAGTATGCAGATATTTAGAGCTTGTTAATATACGTTTGATTTTCTTAAAAAAATTATGAGCCATTTTCGAAGTATCGTATTTTTAAACATAAATGATGAATTTTTGCATCATCATTCATCATATATTATTAAGACAGTTTGAGAGCTTGCGAATAAACAAATTACTGAAATCGGTTTATTAGTTCTTGAGAAAATTGAAAAACAAAATAATGGTACCCTTCTAGAACAATACAAAAATATTTATTTGTTATTGAAAGAAGCCAAATACAGAAAAAAAATAGAGAAAATTTAATAAAAATCTATTGCTTTGTTCGTGAGAAAATTCGAATTTTCGGCTCTTGACCAAGGTCGGATCCAGACTTTTAATCAGGGGGAAGTCACAGGCTTAACATATAGACGAGTTTTTACTCACCGCTTAAAAATGTTCATTAATGTTCTGTAAAGAGGCTAACAACATTTAAATAACATAATGCGTATCTTTACCTTAAATGTACACATTTCAAGGGCTTAAGTGACAACTTTAGTTATTTAATTAATTTATAACGCTGTTGTCCAGCAAGGTATAGTCTAACTATTTAATTTGGTCGACTTTCTACAAATGAAAGCATTCCAAGTTTTCTAAATGTGCGAAACAAAATAGTTTAGAGGGTTTTTGTTGCTTTCACGCAGAAATATAAGAAATTGTTTTGAAAAAGAATGCATTCTCTTTGTTGCTATTTCTATTAATGCGAAAAACGCTACAAAAATTCAAAAACCCAGAAAATGAGAAAAAATCTCATATCAAGAATTCTCTGGCTTGTTTTGACGTAGTTTTTTCGGACTCAATTTTCGGGAATCTATTATTACTATCGCTTTCAGTCTGCTTACTCGGAGCTGATGCTAGAAAATATTTTGATCTTAAACTAGCCAACAAAACTTAAGAGAGAAAAATGTTTGGTTCTTGAATTTAAGGAAAATGGTACATTTAAGTACAATATAATAAAATAAAAACAAATTAAGGTAAACAAATAAGCTGGGAAGAAACTTTTGTGTGGAAGTCACAAATTACACGTTTCAGAATATCTTTGCAGTTAAGTTTTCAAGAGATTCAAAGCTTTTATATTAATAGATATGTTTTTCAATTAGCTATTAGTTTAACAAAAGTGTAACTTTTGCTTTATTTGGGAAATTTATATTCTTGAAATTCGTTTTTAAATCTCAGTTCTAGAACATTTAAACAAATTCACTTTAAAAAGTAGATTTGTTTAATTTTTTACTATCTTGAAAGTTTTATTCAACAGAAAATCAATTTTGAAAGAAATATAATGCCCGACTTGCTAGAACTTGCTAATTTCTTCAAAAAAGTCTGTTTAAAATTATTTCCTATATTTTAAGATTTAAAAATGTAACTGCAAAATTAGTTTTTCTCAAAAATTTAAATGCCATTTTATTTTTCAAAAAACTTAGATTAACTTAATTTTATTTCGAAAATCATTAGAGCGGGTTTCTCAAATTAGTTTTTATGTTTACAATTTTTAAATTTTGTCTTTAAAATATTTTTGGTATGCAGTTATTTAGTGCTTATAAATATACATTTTACATTTAAATTTCATTAAAAAATATTTACCCCTATCTGAGATATCAAGTTTTTTAAAAAAAATTATTATTTTTCTACATAAAAAAAAAAATAATGACATTTTCGACCATCAAAAATCATCGTCAATTTGAAAATTTGACCATCGACAAGAGCTTGCACAGAAAGAGAAGATTATTGAAATCGGTTGATTAGTTCTTGAGAAAACTTGAAAACAAAGTAACAGTTTTATGAGGGGTACATTTATGGAGCAATACCAAAATATATTTTTCTTGTAGAAAGAACGGAATTAAAAAAAAAATTAGAGAAAGTTTTAAAAAAATCTATCGGTTTAATTTTGAATTAATTCGAGTTTTGGATTTTGAACCAAGAAATTTGTTTATGGACTGATGTTATTTTTCATATTAAAAAATGAAAAAAAAACACTTTAAGCTAATCGGCTAAGAACCTCAATTTCAATTGACACAATGATTTAGGCTGTAGGGGCCAGGACAGACAGCAGACGGACGGAAACGGGGACCCACTTTTTTCCACTTTTCTACCATCGTAATGTCATTTTTGATTCGAATTTTTTTACGAATGTAATACTTGCCATATAGTTCCTATATGTCGAATTTAAAGGCAACTCTTATCAAGGTTTCTTCTTAAAAACTGAATATTTGCTCCCCCTGGATTGATGAATTTTTGCTGAATTTCCAATTCCGCTAGACGCTAAATTGTTGAACTGCTAGGACGATTATGACGACCATAAATTTGACGTAGCGTTGAAAAACCCTGTGCATGACTTTTACTTCAAAATCACCAAATTGACCAATCAAATAATTCGAAAAATTTTTGGTTAAATTTTCATAATTTTTTCTATTAACTTTGGTGGCAAATGGGGTGACCTATCACCCCAAAACTTTTTATAAAATCTCAAATAAAAAGTTTCTTTTAATGTAAACAATCGATCTCAAATAATAATAATTGATTTTCAGTTTCAATAAGTACTGTTTTTTTTTATAAAAGGTAATGGGAAGATGGACAACAGCAGATGCAATTCACGAAGGCAAAAAAGCCTTGCCTTCGCGAGGTTAAATCATGCACCTATTATAGTTTTTCTAGAGTTTTATTTATCGATTAAAATCAATCTCCCGTCTTCCAAGATATCCGACAGTGTTCAAAATCCTAAAAGTACGCAATATATATTTTTTTCATTTTGCACCGGTAAAGAATGCAAATTTTCTTTCGTTTTAGAAAACGAACAATCGGTTTCGTTTCTTACATTACCTAGGCGCAGGATTACTCCCACGTTGAACAAATTGTCATCCCTTCTTATCTGTCTGCAATCTACAAAGCCTTCATCCGTCCACAACTTTAGTATAATTCATACATTTTAGATGGTGCCCCTGAGCTCAAGTCTTTAAAAAGTAGGGGCGAAAGAAATCCAAAGCTTTCAATATTTCATGTCTTTCCTTGTTTTAAAGATAAAGAGTGTTTTTTAGAGATATACAAATTTGAAATGGACTTTGAAGTGAAATAGAAAACAGTCAAGTGGCGTTAAATTGCACGATCTTTGAAGCCAATTTAAGGCTCCATAACTTGAAATTTTACAATTACCAAACTTATACTTCTATAAATCAATTGTGTCACGATTTATTTTTTTGTGACAATTTGCGCCGTGTCGCGTCGTATTGAAATCACAGCTCATGAAAAAGTCAGTTTTCACGGTTCTATAGAGGTCACCATTGATTGTAACGATTCCAGAATTGGACAAATTATTAAATCAAACCATGTAGCACAAATAACATCCAGTTTTCTTTATGAGATTTTTACTCAGGTATCTTTTTGAAAAAAAGTGAGCTTCATAGCTAAACAAAACTCGCAAGTTTGCTTATTAAGTAGATATTTCGAACAGAATCTTCATTTTCAAAATAAATTTGCACTATTTTTAACTCTTGTTCAGGTATCAGTCCATTGATTTTCAAATGCCAAACCAAACTATAAATAAATTACTTGACAGCTGTCAAAACGACGACGGCCAGAAAAGTAGAGTTGCCGATTTAATTAAACATACCTCTAAAAAAAACACCCTAAACGTCAACTTGAAGCTTCAAAAAACCGTTGTAAACATAATTGAACCAATTTCCAGCTCTAACTAAAATTGTTTGTGTCTCACGTTATATTTAAAAAACTGTTCTATTTCGTGGCCTACATTGTGAGCATTAGTTTTTGAAAACATATTCTTCACAACAGTTCGCTTTAGAATATTTATACAGGTATTAATATTTCATAAATTGGTTTGGCCTTTTTTATTGAATGTTCTTCACAACCGTTGGACCTCAAATACTTTTTTTTAAATATGTATACAAAATTTAAATTATATAATTTGAAGCATTTGGAAGTCGAAGAAAAGAAAATAATTGTCTAACCCATTTTCAAAATGTCTATCACACCAATTTCCGCTGCCATTGATCAGTAGAACAAGTTGTATTTAAAAAAGATGACTTATTTAAGGGACACCTCTATCAAGTATTTGAATTTGGACAGACTTAAATATTTTGTACTTACCGTACCCGACAAATCTTGTAACTTTTTTAATTAGTCATTGTCTTTACAAACGAAAAATAATCCAATGGAAAACTCTTTTTTTAATTTTGACATCATCTCTTAATTTTATTTTTTATTTAAATCGTGAAATTATTTATGCATTTCCTTGTTGTTGTTTTGTTTTTCATTTTTATTTCCCTTCCTATTTATTTGTATTTCAATGACTAATGTTTTTTTCTTTTTGTTTAATTACAGATTTTACTTTTTGCCTAAATATTTTATTTTTATTTTTTCATTTAATTTTTATTTTATATTTTTAATGCCTATATCAATTCATATTGTTAATTTATATATACAAAAAACACAACAATGTTATTTAATTATAATAATAATAATAATAATCAATAATTAATATACACTCTTAAAAATTATCTTGCAATTTTAATCTTCTATTATTTTCTTTTTTCAACCATTTTAGTAGTTTTCAATTCTTTATTTCTCGATTTTGTTTGTCTTACTCCTAAATTTAAGATTATTGTTTTTTTTACCAAAGAATATATAAATACATTTATTTACTTTTTTTTTTTATTTTTGAATTGAAAATTAAAACACATCATCATTTTTTCGTATTAAGCTTATGTTTATTTTTTGTTTTTGTTTTCGTTTATGTTAATGTTTACAATTTAATAAAAATTATTTAAATGTTATAATTAACCTTTTTAACATGATGAAATTGTCTTACAGATTTGTTGTTTACTTTGTTTTGTTTTAAATATAAATTGTTTGTTTATTTTGGTTTTTTGCTATATTTTGTTTTGATTTCTATTTCGTATTTCTTTGAATTATTACAACTTGTTTTATTGTTTTATAAAAAAATAATATGACTAACTTATCACCGATTTTCAGATAAACTTTCTGTCGTGGGAAAATCCTGTTGGGGTTGCAATTGTTCATGATTCCTTTTCAATTCCAGTCTGTTCCTTATTTTGATCCTTGTATAGTTCCGCTTGTCATCATTGGTGTCGTCTATATTGTTTATTGTCAGTTTATGTCGCACAAACAATCCGACAAACAGCAGCACAATCGCCATTTTGACAGCCTGCTTTGAATCCAATCGCCATGCTGTTGCTGTTGATGAAGCATCTGGAATTATAGAAAGAGAAAGAAAATGCAGTTCTGTCAATTTAATATCCATTTATTATTATTCTTTTAGCATAATAATGGTATAATAAAACGGAAAAAGCTATATAAATATCCTTTTTGGATTCTTGAATTTTCAGAAAAAAGGACCTCTACGCTCTTCACAGCTTTTCTTGATTTATCAAAATCTCTCCCAAAAGAGGAATTAATCCCCGAATTAATTGCCATGGCTTACGACTGAGTGATTTGTCTTACGTTGGTTTTACCAATATTCAGCAGCGCCCTCTATGTAACCTATCAACAGAACAGACGTACCAGTTACCAGTACCTATGCAATTGGTCTCTCTATAGATAAACCCAGTTAAGAAAGACATTTCGACCCCATAGTATAGTTTCAGTTTCAGTTTCAGGGAGTATGTGGTGTGCGATTAAAGGATTTTGGGGTTAGAGCAATGAAGAAAGTAGGATCATCTCAGACCGCACCGGCATGGCATCATACAACCACCGGAAAGTGGAGGCGCATTGATTTAATGCGGAGCACTTTATCATTGCGGCCCTCTGCGTTTGTCTTTGCCTTGATAAAGAGGGGGCCTAGCTAGCAAGGTGGTGGAAAAAGAGGTTGAAACAAAAATTTCACCGAGGTTAACTGGGTCGGAAATGGATATGAACATTTGTACCTAAAACTGTTAAATAGTTGAACATTAATCAAAATGATTTTTATTGGGGTTGTTTTATTTAAGGGTCGACGATGATAACGGACGTGATGGAATTCAAATGGGAGAAACTCCCATAAACATCAACAAAAACAAGCAACAACAAAAACAACAACAACTGGAAAAAGAACAACAACAACAAAAATGGCGCATGTTATTTCATTTGCGAGAGAGATGATGGAAAAACTACTGAAGCAGAAAACTGTGAAAACTCTAAATCGGATATTTGACATTTTGTCTGACACAAATCTACTTGGTTGCCATTAATCACTTTCAATTTGACAGAAGTGGGTTAATCGTTTTGGGGACATAGAATGACAATAATAGTAATTTTTCAGTTTTTATATTATGCGGGTTTTTGCTCTGGGTAATGTGATGTGCATATGATACAAAATGCTTTGAAGGCGAGTTGTTAAAAAAAATTAAATATTCAAGGAGTGTTAGGAGGAGTAGAACGTCATTTTATATGCATCAAAATGCAAGTACACCTCACATTTTTTGTTAGTTTGTTTTTTTATTGAATTTGTAGATTTACAGAACAGAATCTCTGACATAAGTTTCATTTACATTGAAAGTAGACAAAATTAAAAAAAAAAATATAGGTACAGTGGCTCCCACGACTAACCGGACAAAGGGAATGTCCGTCAAATGACAATGTTATTATAAATTTTGTTTTAGAAAAGACTTTTTTTACATTAAATGTAGTTTTCTGTTCCACGTCGAAATGACACCAAAAGGAAAACAAACGGCTTTGGGAATTTCAAAATTGGTTATATTTCATAATTTTACTATTTAACTAAAAACTTCTTATCTTCGAAATCACTTAAGGTTTTTTGAAAAAAAAAAACACGAATTAAGAAGTTAGCAACGAAACCATCAGAAGAAGAATCATCATAATCGAAGTAATGGCAGAAATGGCAGTGCAGCCGTGTATAAAAAGCTATAAATCGGTGAAAAAAAAACAGAAATGAAAGGCTTAAGTGTTCTAATAAAAATATGACACAGGATACGTCTTCTTGGAAAAAGGCGGAACTACATATTTTCGTATTTTTAGTATTACAATATTATAACTTAAATTTTTTTCACGGTCGGAAGCACATTTAACCTTAAAGGTTCAGATGGAAAAATGTATGTGTTTCGGAAAGCAAATGAAGAATTTTTCAGAAGCATTCTCGAGCTACTGTGAAACATGTCGGTGAGTCGGTCATGGTATGAGGATGTGGTGCAAATGCAATTTTATCAAATGGCTAACATCAATATTTTGGTAAACAACATTTGGAGTCCAGTGTCAGTGAGCTCGGAACACAAGACAATTTCATCATCTACCATGACAACTATCCAAAGCACTCATCTTGTACAACAAGGTCATGGTTATTGTATAACTGCCCTAAGGTGCTTAAAACACAGAAAAAGTGCCCTGATCTAAATGAAATCGAGCTTATACATAAGGGAGAAACTGGGACGTCGAGTTGCTCAAAAAAACCTTAGAAATGGTGAGGCCATTCAAGAAGAATGGCAAATAATAAGTCCTGACGTATGCTAAAAACTTTCTCTTCAATACCTCGATTCTTTATGGAAGCCATTAAATTGAAAGGATACTTAACTTAGTACTAAATACTTAGTGAACTGCTTTTGTTTTTTTTAATATTAATTTGTTGTTTAATGGATTAAATAGTACTTATTTAAAATAACAACTTATTTTAATGTCATATAAAATGGTTATGAAGTTCTACACCCTCCATACATTTTCTTGGAGAATATGCATTGCGAAAATGTATATTTAATTTGTCTGATCAATCGTTGGAGCCACTGTATATTATTTTGTTAGTTGCTAGAAGGGAAGAGTTTTGAAAAAAGAGACCTCTAAACTGTATCACCTATAGAGGCATCTGTCTACTCAACATCGCTTACAAAATCTTCTCTGCCGTAAAATGTGAACGTCTAAAGCCAATCATCAACAACCTGATAGGTCCTTAGGTGTGGTCTTAGAACAGGAAAGTCCACAGTCGATCAAATGTTCACATTACGGCAGACCCTGGAAAAAACCCAAGAACATCAAACCGACACCCACCATCTTTTCATCGATTTCAAGGCCGCATGTGACAACATCTTACAGGGACGAGCTGTATAGAGCCATGACTAGTTTTGGCATCCCTGCCAAACTCGACCGTTTGTACAGGATGACCATGGAGAATTCGCGCTGCTCCATAGGTTGGAAACAACTAAACAGAACCTTTCGATGTCAAATAAAGGCTATAGACAAGGTGATGCGCTCTCATGCAATTTTTTTTAACATTTTGAAAGAATGGTGCAGAGCTCCCACGTCAATACTAGAGGCACTATCTTTCAAAAGTCTGTCCAATTGCTAGCATATGCTGATGACATTGACGTGATCGGAAGAACTCAGCGTGATGTCAATGGGTCTTTTGTGAGTACTGAGGCTGAGGCGGCAAAAATGGGTTTAACGGTTAATGAGGGCAAAACAAAGTACATGCTGTCGTCAAGAAAGGACTTACAATACCGACGTCTCGACAGACGTAACTTTGAGTCAGTTATAAGGACTTTGTCTACCTAGGCTCCGTTATGAATGCAGAAAACAACACCAGCACTGAGATCAGACGAAGAATAACTCTTGCTACCCGCTGTTTTTTTGGGCTAAGAAAGCAATTGAGTAGCAAAGCCCTCTCTCGAGGGACCAAAGTGTCGCTATATAAGACCCTCATCATCCCCTTCCTGCTATACGGTGCAGAAGCATGGACTATGACAAAATCGGATGAAAGCACCTTGGGTCGTTTCGAGAGAAAAGTTCTTCGTGTGATCTACGGTCCCGTATGCATAGAAGGGAAGTGGAGGAGAAGATGGAACGACGAGCTGTACGGGCTGTACAGCGACGTAGACTTAGTCAGAAGGGTAAAAGTCCAACGACTAAGATGTCTGGGTCACGTAGAGCGCGTGGAAACCAATGCTCCGGCCCGGAAAGTCTTCGAATCCACACCCACCAGGACAGCGCATTAGAGGAAGACCGCGGATCAGGTGGCACGCACAAGTGGAAAGTGACCTCACCCAACTAGGAGCGCGAAACTGGAGACCTCTAGCTATGGACCGAGCTAGATGGAGAAGTTTGTTGGGTGAGGCCATAGTTCATACAGGACTGTAGCGCCACCTTAAGTAAGTAAGTAAGTTGCTAGAAGAAATAATATTGAAAACAATATGTTATCGTAAGAACGGTACTAGCTCGTTTTGTTTGAGGCAATATGTTCATAAAAAAAACTTTTAAAAATCTTGAAATCAGACTTCAATTTGCAATCAAAAAATTTGAAAAGTAAAAATCATGAAAAGCAAAAATCAGCCTAATTTTGTGGTAAAACAGAAAGAGGCCATACTTTACCTAGTATCGGAGAAAAATGATTGCAATCTTTTCAAAGTCAAATGATTAGTGACTTAAAAATTTGAAATTACAATATCTAGATGAATAAAAAATTCTATTCCACTTTCAAGCCATGGAATTGCATAATTCTCCAACCAGCTAAGTACTACGTTTTGGGTTATGAGATGAGTCGTTATTTAAAAATAGATATTTTATTTTCATGATTATTGTCTAACAATAGGAGCTTTTATTTTGGTAGGAATTAAAATGGAATTTCCAATATTATTTGGAAATCTGCAGGTTCGAATGGCATATCAGCTGAATTTTATAAGTATGGGACACCAGAACTACTCACAAGGCTAACTTGCATATTTAACAATATCATGGAAACCGGGACTATACCACATGAATTCAAGGAATCGATTATTTTTCCGATTCACAAGAAAGGAAACCTGGCCGAACCAGCTAATTACAGAGGTATATCGTTCCTAAATGCTTCATACAAGATATTTACACTAATACTACACCAACGATTCAACGAATGGATTGATAGCGACAAACTACTGAAGGAGTACCAGGCAGGATTTAGAAGTGGATATTCAACGATCGATCATATTTTTACCCTTAGATGTATGGCTGAAACATTCCTTCGCAAGAAAAAGAAGCTATATGCCTTCTTCGTGGATTTTAGAGCTGCTTTCGATATGATCGATAGAAAGGCTCTATTTTATAAGCTATATATGTAGTAAAGGTATGTCATGGAAGTTTGGAAGAGTCATACAGAATCTCTACGACGACACAACAAGTAAAGTATGGAATGGTGAAGCGCTTTCGGAAGAATTCAAAACACAATCGGGAGTCAGGCAAGGTTGTACATTGAGCCCAAGCATGTTCGGCATGTTCATTGATTATCTGGTTGACATTCTACCATGTGGAGTAGAGTACGCGGGGATGATAATAAAACTATTGATGTTTGCAGACGATATTGTTCTGTTGGCAGCCTCTTCTGAATCATTGCAGTTGATGATTAACCGATTATTCGAATACTGTCGGGTTTGGAATCTGATAGTTAACCTTGACAAATCCAAGGTTTTAATATTCAAAAGTGCACTGAAAATAATATTTTTCGTAAAAATATGAAATTGCTTACGTTAACTGCATTTTCGTTGGTTTAACGAAAGTTTTAATTGGTTCAACGAAAAATTTCATAATTTCGTAATATGAAAGTTTCATCATCTAACGAAAACGCTTCTTAAAAAAATTTCCCTATCTTAAAGATAGTTTTAGAAATTTTATTAACGTTTTCATCATTCTATGAAAAATTTCCATTGGGAAATCTACAAAAACTTTCATCAAAGCATGTAAATAAATTGATTTTAGGAAAACTTACCATAAAGTGATTAAGATCCTACACCACTTCATGATATTTTTCATTCTTTAATGAAATTTCATCAAGTTATGAAAATTATTCATCTATTGATTAAAATCTTATATAAATTTAAGTAAAACTACATAAGATAATGAAAATAATTTGTTGGTTAATTCAAATTTTTCATTAATTGATTAAAAAACTTCATTATATTATGAAGAAATTTCGTAGCTTGATGAAATTTTTCATTTACTAACTTGTTTTTTTATGAAATAAAAAAAACGAAAATATTCTTCAAGTTATGAAAATAAATCATTGCTTTATGAATGTGAAGTTTAAATTTTACATTAATTGATGAAAAATTTCATCAATTCATGTAAATAAATCCTTGCTTAGTGAAAATGTTCATCAACTTATGACAAAAAAACTTTGGCTTTCGAAAATTTTACATTCACTGATAAAAAACTTCATTAAATTATGAACAAATTTCATATTTTGATGAAGTTTTCCACTTACTAACTTGTTTTTTTATGAAATAAAAAAAACGAAAATATTCATCAAGTTATGAAAATAAATCATTGCTTTATGAATGTGAAGTTTAAATTTTACATTAATTGATGAAAAATTTCATCAATTCATGTAAATAAATCCTTGCTTAGTGAAAATGTTCATCTACTTATGACAAAAAAACTTTGGCTTTCGAAAATTTTACATTCACTGATAAAAAACTTCATTAAATTATGAACAAATTTCATATTTTGATGAAGTTTTCCACTTACTAACTTGTTTTTTTATGAAATAAAAATAACGAAAATATTCATCAAGTTATGAAAATAAATCATTGCTTTATGAATGTGAAGTTTAAATTTTACATTAATTGATGAAAAATTTCATCAACTCATGTAAATAAATCCTTGCTCAATTAAAACCTTCATCAACTTATGAAAAAAAAGTTGGCTTTCGAAAATTTTACATTCACTGATGAAAAACTTCATTACATTTTGATATGAAGAAAAATACACTCCAGGGCTGTAGCTTAAAGGCCCGAAATGTAATAGTGGTATTGAAACCACAAAAATATTGGAATTTATACATGCTACATGCCCCTATACATGATTGAAATTATGGCTCAATTAATATCAACACTTACATCATACGCTTACGATATATCATTAGCTTACGAATATCATTTCGTTGATTTATGAAAAAAATTCATGCATTAACAAAAAATTTCATTAGGTAACGAATGTTTTTTCGTTAATTTATGAAAATTATTCATGAATTAATAAAAAATGTCATTAGCTTACGAATGATTTTTCGTTCATTTATGAAAATAGTTCATAAATTAACGAACAATTTCATTAATTAACGAATGTGTTTTTTTCTATTTATGAAAAAATTCATACATTAACGAAAAGTTTCATTAGCTAACGAATGTTTTTTCGTTGATTTATGAAAATAATTCATGAATTCATTAAAAATGTCATTAGCTTACGAATGATTTTTCGTTCATTTATGAAAATAATTCATAAATTAACGAAATATTTCATTAAATAACGAATGTCTTTTCTTCCATTTATGGAAAAAACTTATGCATTAACGAAAAATTTAATTAGCTAACGAATGTTCTTTCCTTGATTTATAAAAATAATTCATGAATTAATGAAAAATTTCACTAATTAACGAATGTTTTTTCGTTCATTTATGAAAAAATGCATGCAATAACAACAAATTTCATTAGCTAATGAATGTTTTTTCGCGTATTTATGAACAAAATTCATGAATTAACGAAAAATTTCATTAGCTAACGAATATTTTTACGTTGATTTATGAAAATATTCACGTTTGAATGAAAAATGTCGTAAGGTAACGAATGTATTTTACGAAGAAAATTAATTGATGAAACGAAATTATCATCAATGGATGAAAACCTTTTGTAAATTGATGTACAATTACGTTGTTCACTGAAATTTCTGAATTTAAAGACTTTCGTAAATGCTACGAAATATTTCATGCTTTGATGAAGCACTTCATCAGTGTATGAAAGCCATTTCGTTGAGACAATTAAGTTTTTCATCGGCTCAATTTTAATTAAAATTTAATTGTCCCAACGAAGTTTTTCGTTATATTTACGTAAGGATTTGGTTCAGTGTGGAAGAGGCCGCAAATGTGCAAACGAAAAATGACATTATAATGGAGAAAATATAGAGGTTGTAACGGAATTCAAATATCTAGGAGTTATTTTCACGCAAAATCTGAGTATGGAAAAACATCTGAAGGAAAAATTAATGAAGGCAAAATGCGCAATCAGCGCTACATGGAATAGATGCTTTCATAACAAAAGTATAGCACACAGCAGTAAATTCAAATTATTTGAAGCGATATCAGCGTCAATCCTTTTCTACGCAGCTCAGACATGGGGTACAAGGCAGTACGATACGGTGGAAAAACTTCTACGATACTACTGCAAAAGAATCTTCCAGCTTCCGCGTAGCACACCTAACTACGTTATCATGTTAGAAACAGGAATCTCGCCATTGTTCATTCGAACATTAAAAATGCAAGTGGATTACGTCACGAAACTCTTGAAGATGGATGATAATCGACTACCTAAAATAGTAGCTCTTGAAGTCATAAGGACAAAGACAAGTTGGTGCGCTGATTGGTTGGAACTTGCTTCAGAATGAGGGATAGTCTTAAACCTGTGCAGTGAAGAATTAGAAACCTCGCTTTATCAACTCATTGCTGCAGTGGACTTAAAACATCGTGATAAATATTTAAATGATGCAACAGGATCTATCTACAGACAACTATATAGCCAATTGAATCATAACCTGGAGGAGAAAAATTATTTTAGGGATGACAATAGCACAGCCGAGATTTCAATGATGGTAAAACTGCGGAGCGAACTTATGCCACTGAACTACATACCTCATAGAGCTGATTTACCCATTGTGTGCTCTTTGTGCAACTTAGGTGAAAGAGAAGATAATTTTCACTTTATGGGTAAATGTCCGATTTTAAGAGAAATCAGAAGGGATGTATTCGGAAGTGACATGTTGACACAAAGCCAAATTATACAACTGCTTAACAATATGGATATACAAAAATTATACAAATACTGCAGGCTATAGCTCTTCTCTATAGAAACAAAATCATAAATGAAAGCTTATAAGATAAACTAATCTTTTTTTTCTTTTTTTTTGTATAAATATATATTGCAAAAATACATACGAATTATTGCTCAATCAAATTTTCATATTATGTGAAATTTTCATGTTTTGTCAACTAGGCAGACGGCAAAATGTCATGCTTTTTTGTGTTTGTAAATTATGAATTTAATCATTGAAAAAATAATAAAACCAATCTAATCTAAATCAATACTTCTCAAGCAATGACCATAATTGAAAATTATCAGAGAAACCATTTTGAACAATATGGTTTTCGGAGAAGCTGTTTATATAGGTTATAATGGGCGTCTTACTGATTTCAAATCAACACACAACGATAGAAACAGTGAGTATACTCGAACCTTTAGCGAAAGTTTCCTTCGAGAGTATATTCGAACCTCTAGCGAAAATCAATATTCAATATATAAGATGAGTATTACCAATAACTTGATGGTTTCAAGAATAAAAAGAAATTCTTTTGTTGGTCTTGATTGCTTTTTTTCGGTATATCTTCCGCATGGAGTTCCTCGGATGTGGACAATCTGAACACTCTAACCACACTTCAAAGAAAACATAAGCTAAGTGCCTTCCATTTGCAATGTGTAATTATAGTTACCTTTTGTTCAGACTAGGAAAGACAAAGCTTTAAGTTCACAACATAATATTCAGGTGAAGAAAAATCGTGCGGTGTTGAAACGTTTATAAGATATTTCGTGCTTTCTTGCCAAACAAGAGTTGCCGTTTAGATGTCACAATGAATCAAGTTCATCTTTAAGCCAAGGCAACGATATTGAACTACTAAATATACTGGAACAATATGACCCAATTTCATCGCAACAACTTTTAACGGCAACAGTTTTTAAAGGTTTTCAATAGCTTTCCAAAATTATTAAAAAACTGTTGCTGACGGTTTTAGCGATCACATTTCCGATAGAATCAGACAGCCAGAGCTTGTCACAATTATGCTTGACGAGACTTCTTACATTTATTTAAAGCCCCATTGTTATTTACTTTAAAAAAAAATCATGAGCTGCATTTATCGATGTAAGCTCAGGGCGGACTGCATGAAGATTTGAATAAAATTAATTATTATTCTTGAAAACTTATCTTGAACTTCTAGAAGAAAGTAGCTAACCCTGAGATTATGAGCAGAAATCGCCACTAGTATTAGGTAATCTATTTTGAGTCCATGACTGTGTCTCTCGACAACTACTCCCTCTTCCCTCATTTGTTTTTTAAAACAACATCGTAACTTGCTAGAATCGCCCTTTGACAGAGAAATTGATCATCATGTATGTTATTTTGTACATCAGGCTAAACACTTTCAATAAGTTCAAAATTACTCTGTACTAAATTACAAAAATCTTCAGTTAGTGTCACATAGCCCTCGTTACCGGGCCTTGCCATTTTTTAATATAATAGTGTTTTAGCATATTTTTGTGCGTTAATGTTAATATTTTATTTAAAAAAAAACGCTTAATGATAGGCAACGATGATAGGCCCTAAAGCAGGAAGCACTTAATGATATGCTATTAATTAATGTTCTCAAAAAAGGGTATATCGAATATCTTATTATAAGCTTTACCGACGAATATACTCGAATAAGCTGTGACTGAAATATTTTACAGTGTCGACTTTGTATATGAAAACCATAGTACTCTCATGGGCAGAAACTTTTAGGGCTCGCGGATGCCGTCGTTGGCGGTAGTATCGCAAATGGGATAAATTTCGGGGGAGCGAGAGAAAAATATTATTTCCATTCCCATAAGCAGCCAGCAGAATAAGGGAGACAGTTAGTTTGGCAGCCAAAAAGTTAACTCAATTTTATTTCTATTTGAGTTTATGCTTGTATATGTTTTCATATACTAAAGCTTCCATATGAAGGTCGATGAATTTGTTGTTGTATTTTCTTTATATCAATGCACTTTTATATGGAAAACGGCAATGTCTCAATATTGTGTCTAATAAGGGGATGAATGAAATTTGTGTATGCTTACATCAGCTGTTCAGGATCTTGTACCGATTTTTGTTTTTATTTACATTCATGACTGCTTCTCCTTGTGTACGATCTTTGTATATGAAAAATGGTTGTATTATGTATACGAAGCTACGATGCGATTTTTGTGAAGAAGAAACATATATAGTTATACGTTTGGTTATCGTTATAGTTATGTATGTATATTTTGGCTGGTGGGTATTTTGCTTTTATTTGGCATTAAGTTTTCTGCAATGTTTGAAGATTAGATTTGTTTGACCTTTAAAGTTTTTTTTTTGTAGATAAATATCAATTGGTAGATGATTTTTTTTCAGGATGTGGATTTGATTTTAAATTCAAATTTTAGATAGGTATAAAAGATATTGGTAGGTAGGCAGGTATTTTATGAAATTTCATAGGGAATTCCTACTAGTATCGGGACAGTGATAATATCCATTATCCATACACTTAGCACTTTGTTTGAGATTAGTAGATAGGTAGGTACAGTATTTATAAATACCTATGTAGTTTAAAATAAAAACAAAAATGCATTCTTTATGTTGGTTCAGATAATTTGAATAATTTGATATAATTGAAATTTGTGTCTTTTATTTATGATCCAATCCTCCTTTTGTTTTATCATTTTTAATAAATAAATGTAAACAATAAAGCTGTTAGCCATAAACAACAACAACAAAGTTAGTTTATATTTAGGTAGGTAGGTACCTATATGTTGTTTGCTGTTGTAGGTACCTTTAATACAATTTTGTCAGCTCTTCTATTTTATGATGTGTTACTTTTAGGAAAATCCAATTGAAAGTTTTTTTAACTTATTAACTATTAGTAAGTATAGTTTCGTAAATGTAGTGTCGAAGTAGGTATTTTTTGCATTGATTTGAAATTTTCTTTTATAGGTACGATTTCGAAGTTTTTTTGTGCCACTAACCAACCAATAATTTTTTAACATTAAACGCCAAATTATACCTACCAATGATAATTATTAATTACTCATGTTATTTCACAACCTTGGTGTTATAACCTTGTTGAGATGAAGGATTCTTCAGACATTTAAAGTCAATTTAAGACCTAAGTTCACAATTTAGAAAATCATGGGTCTGAACTAAATTTTTTTACTTACGTCATGTCATAGGTATATGTAGGTAGGCAAGTTTTGCATTCGTAAAAAATTTCGAACTCAAGATTTTAATCAAAAATGACATTTCGATGGCAGAGAAGTGGAAGTGGGTCCCCTGATTTCGTCCTGTGCCGTACCTTCACCCCAACGCATTAGGTTGATTGACCTAAAATTTGGAAATTAAGGGTAAGAGCCGATTCGCGTTAAGCGTTCTTAAATTCCCATAGGAAGTTATTGTAATCGGTCCGATTTATCGACGTTTCAAGGTCCCTAGAGTCGAAATAAAAGATTTTTAGAGAGATGTCTGTGCGTGCGTGTGTACGTACGTTCGGGAAGTTTTTTTCGTAACCCATAGCTCAAGAACAAATAGAGATATCGACTTCAAATAAATTTTGTTATACAGATAATAATGCAGAAAGATGCAGAAAGGACTCTAAAAAAATGTCACCTCGAATATTTTACGAACAAAAATTGAACTGACGGTTTCCTTGCAAAAAATAAAAACATTACTAAAAGTTGGTAAAGAATTACTTTCGACTCAAATATCTTTACAAAAATTAAAAATATTGGCTTCAAACTAATTTAATCTCAAAGTAATTTTTTTATAAATGCAATATCTTTCTTATTTTAACTTTAAATATATAAAATTACTGTTGGATTTTTATAAAAAAATTACTTTGAGATTAAATTAGTTTGAAGCCAATATTTTTAATTTTTGTAAAGATATTTGAGTCGAAAGTAATTTTTTACCAACTTTTAGTAATGTTTTTATTTTTTGCAAGGAAACCGTCAGTTCAATTTTTCTCAAAATTTAACTGAATCTTGAAAACAATATTTTTGTTCGTAAAATATTCGAGGTGACAAATATATTTGTTCAGTTTTTTTGATTTATAAAAAAACCCGTAATTTGATTTTTTTCCAAAAAATATACTAGTTTTGTATCGCGTTACAATATATAATATAAAATTTAATTCAAGTCTCTAGCTTTATTGGTTCGTGATATATTTAGGGTTAACCAAAATGTTCACCTTTTTTTAAATTGCTTTGGTGAAAACCACCCACTCAATTCTTTTTTAGAGTCCTTTCTGCATTATTATCTGTATAACAAAATTTATTTGAAGTCGATATCTCTATTTGTTCTTGAGCTATGGGTTACGAAAAAAACTTCCCGAACGTACGTACACACGCACGCACAGACATCTCTCTAAAAATCTTTTATTTCGACTCTAGGGACCTTGAAACGTCGATAAATCGGACCGATTACAATAACTTCCTATGGGAATTTAAGAACGCTTAACGCGAATCGGCTCTTACCCTTAATTTCCAAATTTTAGGTCAATCAACCTAATGCGTTGGGGTGAAGGTACGGCACAGGACGAAATCAGGGGACCCACTTCCACTTCTCTGCCATCGAAATGTCATTTTTGATTAAAATCTTGAGTTCGAAATTTTTTACGAATGCAAAACTTGCCTACCTACATATACCTATGACATGACGTAAGTAAAAAAATTTAGTTCAGACCCATGATTTTCTAAATTGTGAACTTAGGTCTTAAATTGACTTTAAATGTCTGAAGAATCCTTCATCTCAACAAGGTTATAACACCAAGGTTGTGAAATAACATGAGTAATTAATAATTATCATTGGTAGGTATAATTTGGCGTTTAATGTTAAAAAATTATTGGTTGGTTAGTGGCACAAAAAAACTTCGAAATCGTACCTATAAAAGAAAATTTCAAATCAATGCAAAAAATACCTACTTCGACACTACATTTACGAAACTATACTTACTAATAGTTAATAAGTTAAAAAAACTTTCAATTGGATTTTCCTAAAAGTAACACATCATAAAATAGAAGAGCTGACAAAATTGTATTAAAGGTACCTACAACAGCAAACAACATATAGGTACCTACCTACCTAAATATAAACTAACTTTGTTGTTGTTGTTTATGGCTAACAGCTTTATTGTTTACATTTATTTATTAAAAATGATAAAACAAAAGGAGGATTGGATCATAAATAAAAGACACAAATTTCAATTATATCAAATTATTCAAATTATCTGAACCAACATAAAGAATGCATTTTTGTTTTTATTTTAAACTACATAGGTATTTATAAATACTGTACCTACCTATCTACTAATCTCAAACAAAGTGCTAAGTGTATGGATAATGGATATTATCACTGTCCCGATACTAGTAGGAATTCCCTATGAAATTTCATAAAATACCTGCCTACCTACCAATATCTTTTATACCTATCTAAAATTTGAATTTAAAATCAAATCCACATCCTGAAAAAAAATCATCTACCAATTGATATTTATCTACAAAAAAAAAACTTTAAAGGTCAAACAAATCTAATCTTCAAACATTGCAGAAAACTTAATGCCAAATAAAAGCAAAATACCCACCAGCCAAAATATACATACATAACTATAACGATAACCAAACGTATAACTATATATGTTTCTTCTTCACAAAAATCGCATCGTAGCTTCGTATACATAATACAACCATTTTTCATATACAAAGATCGTACACAAGGAGAAGCAGTCATGAATGTAAATAAAAACAAAAATCGGTACAAGATCCTGAACAGCTGATGTAAGCATACACAAATTTCATTCATCCCCTTATTAGACACAATATTGAGACATTGCCGTTTTCCATATAAAAGTGCATTGATATAAAGAAAATACAACAACAAATTCATCGACCTTCATATGGAAGCTTTAGTATATGAAAACATATACAAGCATAAACTCAAATAGAAATAAAATTGAGTTAACTTTTTGGCTGCCAAACTAACTGTCTCCCTTATTCTGCTGGCTGCTTATGGGAATGGAAATAATATTTTTCTCTCGCTCCCCCGAAATTTATCCCATTTGCGATACTACCGCCAACGACGGCATCCGCGAGCCCTAAAAGTTTCTGCCCATGAGAGTACTATGGTTTTCATATACAAAGGTGTCGAGAAAAAGTAGCTTAAAACACCTTCCAGCCTCGTGACAATCTCTACACAAAAACTCTTGTCATAATATTGCTCTATACACTGACTTTTCCATTTATTGGAAATACATTTTTAAAATCCTCGAATGCTAGTTAAAAAACGTTATTGTAGCATTTACCGTTCAAAAGTTACATTCTTTAGATAGGAATTTTTATACTCGCATGTGATTTTTGGGGACTTTTTTCTACTTGTAAATAATGATGTCTTCAGTTCTTGTTCTAAATTTCATCGATAAGCAAAATCTTCCGAATTTCTTTTTATACTGGACTAATGTTCTGACATTAGACATAAAGCGTTTTGTGGTGTGTGACAGTAAATATCCTCAGAATAATATTGTGCTTCATAGCATTCCTGCTTTTTAAGGCGTATTAAATTCGAAGGGAAACATTTCAGGTTCTCAAAACTTTGAGCTCTTGTCAGCATCGACACCATTAAGCGTGCATTTTCTCTTTAATGTTTGAAAATCAATTTCTTTCACATAATCTACCATAATATTTACACTTTATCTTAATGCTTTATATTTATATATCTAATATATGTTCAATAACTCACTTTTATTGTAATGATGTGTCAAATACTGTTCATTCTGTTCATCAAATTCACCATCACCTGGTTGATCGAAAGGATATAAATTCACATCTGGTGATCGACCTGAAGCTAATATTCTAGGTCGATCTTCTTCGATGACTTTTTCTGTTTCTTGTTCGTAAATTTCATGAATTCGAGCTGTGCATTTTAACTGAAATAATTAAAAAAAAAACATGTTAATAAATTTCATTATAAGAAACAAGCAACATTTAAAAGAAATAGAAACATTTGTTCAAAACTACAGTAGTAACTCGATAACGCAAACTTTATTTTAAAAAGGAAAGTTATTTTATTATTTTAGAGGGATTCATAATACTTTAATTTTTTTTCAAAACTCATTAAACTTATTAAAAATAATTTTATAAATGTAGTACAACGTAACAAAATTGTTTGAAACATTTGCAACATTTAGTGAATGCGCAACACAATAAATAAAATGAAAGTGAAACAACTAAAAATAAAGTTTACACAAAAATTATCTAATATAAATCTACAAAATTAGAAGTACTGAAAAATTAGAGATTACAATTTTTGGGAGTTTCCATTTTAGAGAAATTCCCAATATCGAGAATTCACATTATGAAGGGAATACTGTAAAACTAAAAATATTTTCGTAGGATTGTAGTTGGAAACTTACTTTAAGTCGGCCTTTCATAAAGTGTTGATAGGTCACAATGAAATTAATTTCCAACACAGAAGACTCAAGATTTTCTTCAGTGTGCTTTTGAACTTCATATGTTCGAATGTAATTTGGAAGGACCTGCAAAATGATAAATAAGAAGAATTGTTTGTTAGTAAGAACTTCATATTATTATTTTTTTTTAAATAAAGGAAAAATGTTTTCAAAAATAGTAAGACGACTTTGAAAACTAAGAGAAAAATAGCTCAACTCGTTGTCTCATAAGTATAACGTGAACGTCAAGGTACCTTACACTTGTACAAATCTTCAACATTTGTTAATAACTAACAACATAACATCTTTTCTGACACATAATTTAAAAATGATTCCTCTTAATTTTGTCAAATACCACTAGACCAGCATCTTATTGACACATCATTGACCAAAACCGAACTTATCCTATCTTCGGTTGACCCCTTTGACCTTTGTTTAATTTATCCTCTCTGTCTGTGTTCAATAACCCTTTGTTGGGGCTATATCCGAACCGAAGATTAAACGACCGGACCGTATTGGACTCAAAATATTTTGTGTTGTCTTTTCGATGTACGTATATGTATGAAGATGTATGGAGCAAGGAAAACAAAATCAACCATCATCAACATTGTCACCCAGTCAACCACATCGATAACCCTTAAACAAAAGTTCAACAACATCAACAACAAATCCTTCTGCTTCTACTTCTGCTTGTGTTGTTTTATTTCAGCTTTTTTTTTTTTTTTTGAAAATCGTCCGTTCACAACACAGCAGCAGAGTCGTGTCCTTCTTTTTTAAAGTCCAATAATTCTTCCGGTAAACAGGTCTAACTTAGATATAGTCACATCTCACATACATACAAACATAGAGATAGAACTAAAGAACAAGAAGAAATATAGAAAATCCTTTTGCTGTTCCTGCTGATATCGACTCAATATAGGGGAGCTTACGGCAAACGATAGGATTTATGTTCGGGCAAATTAAATGTCCACCCACGCACGTATGCCTCCTCCACGTCCACATCAACTTGCACCACCACTGCCAAGCCAAGTCAGGCCGCCAGCCGCCGCGCCGCCCAACTCGTATTCCTTCCGAATAGACATCACATGGAGAAAATTGCAAAAATATTATTGACATAGAAAATGGGCAGGCGAGAGGAGGTCCTTCGAGCCAAACTAAACCCCCCGGGAGGCTCCTAATCATCCTCGGCAATATAACTAGCCTTTGCCATGGCTGTTCGTTCGACCGAGACATAGAATAACGTATATGAACGTTCGTTTGTGCGGTGAGGTGCTGGCTGCCGGGTGGTGGCACTTTGAAATCAATATCGGACATATGTTACGACGACGACTACAACGATGACGACGTAACGGTATCCCGTCCAATGTCCAAACGAAACCAGGCTAGAAATTGGTATCGTTTACGGGTTCGGTTTCCTTCTCCTATAGCCTTCGGTATAAGATGAGACGATGATGGTGATGGTGAATGGGAAATGTTGAATGGCGCCACCATTGCGCTGCCACTACTTGGCGCGTCCCGTCAACCACCAGGGCAATTGAGAAAATTTTCATTTTTGTTCATAAATCATTTCCGGTTGCTCATGTTCAGCCATTTCTCTGCGTCCATTTCGAAGTGATTTGGAATTTTTATTCGTCGTCGTCCTCCTCGTCCTCGTCGTCGTCCATCGTCGGTGAACGTGAAAAGAACAAGGAGCAAGGAATGATGCTCTGATGATGGTCTTTGATATTTTTCTTTTTTTTATATATATTTAACGACGAAACGAACACAAGGAGTAAAATAATATCGGACTCGGACAGAACATGCTATACTTATGTATGTACTTGTACATTATGTATGTACCATGTATATACATATGTGTCTTTTTTTCTATGTATTTTCAATTAAGGACATCTTACCGCAATCTCATTGATCCACCAGGTTAGATTGGCTGCTGGCTTTGAGTAGTCCGATGAGCAATTCCCATTGATGACGTCACCTAAGCGATATCTTGAATGGATGCCAGTTATGATTGGACGTTGGGTTGGCAGTTCTATAGAGACAAAGTGAAAATAAATACATTTTTAATTTTACATTATTAATTTTATTATTTTATTATTATAATGGCAAGGTGTAGTAAGGACACAAATATGGCGGAGTTATTGTGTGTCATTAGGTATGTGTGAAGTTGAAGCTTTTGTATCACTTACCAACAATTTCCATTTCTGCTGTATGGATGAGAGTGTGAAAGGATGGCGCATCGGCTGATACTTCACAGCTGAACTTGCCCGTTATTGATAATGGCACGGAAACTAGCGTGACATGACTTTGGTTTGATAGAGTTGACTGCAAAGAAAATAGTAGTTTAATTGATATTATTTTACTTTGAACGGTGGAATTGAGAAAATAATGTGAAATTCTAAGCCACAGACACACAAAATGTTTCAATTTGGAAAACCCACAAGTTTTTTTTACATCATAAAAGAAAACCTAGCTACTTAGTTATTCTAATTACCAAAATGGTGCTGTTAACTTGGCAGATATTTTTTGACATGGAAACAAAATGAACTAAAACTAACACTCCATTCCTGATACCAGTAAAAAAACATAAGACATCGAAACATAGGATTTTCCAATAAGAGGTTTTAAAAATAAAAGGATTTGTTGTTAGATAAATCAATGGATGTTTATTTCATTGTGAAGATCGGCTAGTTGTGCAATACGATGTCCTATTTGCCAATTGGCCTATTTGCGAATGTTATCCTCAATAACTACCCGATTTCCATCTTTGTAGTCTTAAATCGATTACGGAGCATTTACATAGAGCTAATCTCTAATGTGGTGTATTGTTCAAATGTCAAAAGAAGACAGCTGAAAAAATAGCGATCTCTTTAAAATGAAACATGTTATTGCAAAACCTTATATTTATAACAAATTAGATCGAGTTGAATTTCTTTTGGAAGATTTTTAAATATACCAACAGTAATTAAATATTTGTTTATACAGTTAAGTGTTTTGTTAAAATGGTACATTTTGTAATAAAGTATGGATAAAATGTTTGGCTTGTGGCACAAAAAACAGTCACTACTCTTTCTTATTGATTTTTTGGAAAAACTTTACGACATTTTGAATAAACATGATTTTTTTTCTAAACTGTCAATCACCTCAGGCTTATTTGCGTAGACAAGCGACTTCACACAATCCCACAAAAAATAGTCCAGAAGTGTTGAATTGAACTATCTTGTAGGCCACGTCAAAGGCCCACGACCCCAAATAATGCGCTTACCAAAAGTTTCCTTTAATTAATTGATTGTTTCGTTGGTTGAATTGTAATAAATTTGCACATTTTGCAAACGTTGTTCAGAGGTAAGTCTATTCATTGTAAAATTCAAACCGAATTGATCACAAATAAAGTGACAGCTGTCAAAAACACCCACTCCAAAAAAAGATGGTTGGTGCGTAGGACTGTCATGCTACTGGTATTGAGTTCAGTCCCTGCCTCTGCCATCTAAAGTTTTTTTTTCACAGGAATTGACAAATTCTCTTGTCATGTAAAGTGCTTTCGCCATTAAGCAGTTCGGATTTGGCTTATAAAACAGTAGGTCTCCTCCATCCCTGACAACATTTACTCGCACACAGGAATGGTTAAGAGTTGTTAGTCAATAGGCCCTAGTTCTCAACAGACTGTTGCGCCACCTAATTTATTTAATTTATTTTTTTAGATTGAAAACTACACTTCTGCTGCTTCTATATGCCTAAATATATACTTTTTGATAGCGTCACGTCGCGTCGCATCAGAAAGCCTGACTTCAATGTAAAAATCGATTCATAAGCAAAATAAATTGCAAAAAAAAAACACTATGTCTATGCTGCGCTACAAAAGTTTGGAAAAGTAATTTCCAATTCTTCCAGTTCCTCCTGTCTTTTTGCATGTTTTTGATGAACATTCGAATATGTAGGTAGGTAGGTACTTCAAAAAATATGTTTACGAGATAGTTAGGTTTGAACACTTGAACCCATTTTTCATTTTTGATTATTGCCTTCAGCGGCCAGAAGTATCTGTACTTTTTTTTTAAACTTAAAACCTTATAATAATAAGAAGACACCAAGAAGAGCTACAAAATCAAAACTAACCACTACATTTTTTTGAAAGGCTTAATGTTATTATCTACTAAATTTATTTCATGTCAGTATCATTGCTGGTTCCGTACGTACAAACCTAAGAATTAGATTCTACCGGTAATGAAACGTTGAGAAATGTACACATTTTCAACAACAATTTAATTACAACATCTTGCAATGTAAAGTTAAGAAATTGATTTGTGCTGCTAGGCAACGGCCTAGTCACTGATAATGCATCGGTTCCCATCGATCACCGAAATCAAGCATCAGTGAGCGTGGTAAGTAGAAAGATGGGGGACCGTCTCGAAATCTAACGCGTGCTGTTGTCATGTGTTCTTTCTGTTTGTTCTTTCTCTTCTTTCTCTTCATTCTCTTCTGTCCTTCTGTCTTGTATTAATGTCTTGTGTTGTTATCACCTTACATAGGCTAGTCGCTCAAGGTGCTGTGTTCTCTACTCTGTGCAGAGTTGTGTGAAATGTAATGTAATGTAATGATTTGTACTGCTAATATTGTCAAACACCAGTTAATTAATCCTAAGATTTCTGAATGAGTTTTCTATCTCAGATGATCTCTTTGGACCTCAAAAATTATGTTCAAAACTTTTTAGGGCCCGGAACAGAGTTATGTAAATCTGGGTTTTCGAATTTTAATATTATGTCAATCTTGAAAAAATTGGGCCCCACGATTCCGTCCGTGTGTCTGTCAGTCTGTTCTCGCCTTATAGCCTAAGACATTGGGTCGATTGAGTTCAAACCTATAAGTTAAGGTTTTAAGCAGATAGGCGTTAGGCGTTTTTAAGACCCTTCTTTCAGATAAAAATTAACAGTGGCCAATAAATTTAGAAACCCATTAACCAATTTCATTTTTTTTTTTCTGAATTAGCCCTTATATTGTCTTGATAATATATGCCGATCAAATATGTCAAACAAATTTTTTATTGATTATGTATATATAAATATAATATAATTTTTTTTCAAAATTCGACATCTCGAAAACATGTCAATATTTATTAACGAAAATCAAACAAAAAATGTATATAAATAGGCATATCCACAGAATCTTTCATTTTCAACAATTGAACATTTTTTTTTTTTATTTTGAGGCCCATCTATATAAACAAACACTTTCTTGATTGTTTATCATCTAAATAACAAGAAAATACTTGCGTGATTCATTTTGAAACATCGTTAATATCCATCACGTAATATCCGGTACGTTAGATCAATGAAAACCATTCAATGAAAAACCCTCATTTCATAATAAATTTTGATTTTGTACTGCCGTACAAACTTTGAAATTTCAAAATTTAGATCAACAGCTTTTTTTTACTATTGATTATTCGTCAAATTATCATTCACAATAATTTATTTAGCTGTAAGATCTTATCGATAGGTGTGCCGCTAAAAAAATCACGTTTTCAATTTTAAACTTTAAAATGGCATTAATTATTTTTAAATAGAGGCACATGATCCAATTAAATTTTAATCGATTTATTGATTGATAAAGAATAATTCAAGCATATAAAATACTACCAGAATCGATCGTTGAGAAAGTTATATAGAGAAAAAGATCAGATTTTAATATTTGTAAAAACGGAGGTACTCTAATTTAATTGCTTTGTACTATTTTTTAAATGGTAGCACACCTTTTTTCGAGGTTTTTCTATCAGTGTGTATTATAAATAATTATATATTAAAGATGTTAAGTTGTTTCAAAGGTCGTTGAAATGTTTTTTGTTTATAAAACTTAATAAATTCTGGTACGCTTGAAATTTACAATATTTAAGCCTATTTTTTATTAATTTTAATTAAAAATGTTAATCCAATCAAGTCACAAGTAGGTTACATAATTGAAATAAGTCATGATACGAAAATCTATCCACTTAGAAAGTGCCAATTTCATTTCTTAGGCTTAATATACTGTGGTAACATGAAAGTTAAAAATACTGTGGATATGCCCATATTTATTCGTAATTAAGACTGACTCATGTGAAAATATTATGTGTTTAAATATATTTCTTTTGAAAAAGCTGCTTTGAACTGGGTATTGTATGCCTTCGTGTTTAAACCACCCCTTCTCTCAACACATCTACACCTTTATAAGTTTTTTTTGTTTCATATATATATTTAATGAAAGTTTGTAACAGTAGCTTTTCCTTCAAATCTGCAATTAAAGCTTTATATGATTGATTACAAAATTGTGTATACTTAGCAGTAGTAAGGTAGCATATATACCAATCTCTGTAAATTGTGCAATATAGGCTAAAGTATGAGAAATTAAAAAAAAAATTGGCTACAAATAAAATATAACATTACAAATGGAAAAGTCCAAACCTATCTAACTTGACCACAATTGGTAGGTACAAAGTTATATGTATAATAAGAAATCAGTAAAGCAAATCTCTGTTATATTAATATTATATTTATTAACTCTAACTTTTAATTTTGTTTGTTTCCAATTATTCACAATCTTCTTTATTGTAATAATGAGGGTAAACTTTTCATATTTCTTCTTTTTTTTCTCTGGAAGTTAAACCACTTTTATATCCTCGAGCACACACATTTTAATATAATGAACCAATATTTTGATTTCTAGGTAAGTAAGTAAAGCATACATATAAATATCTATATGTTTATTCTGCTAACATATAACCAACCTACCCAAAGCATTGCATCTATATCTAATACCGAGAATATACTTAAGCTTCATATACAATACAGTCAAATATTGAAACAATTGCTTGTAGCTTCCAGGTATACCTACCTATCTGAACGTAACGTAGGAATACTTACCTATAAATATCATTTCAAATATTCCTAGCAATAATCGTGGTAATGTGCGTAGCATATCCTTACTACGTGACAATGGCCTCAAGGATAATATGTACGTATTATTTTCTTTTTTCATTTAACGGTAGGTAGGTAATGCTCGTATAATTTCTCTCCGTTTATAAAAATTATATACTGTTTTTATTAAAAAGCATATTTCACAATTTATTCAAATAAAAGCAAAAAACACAAAAATAGAAAGAAAAAAGTATACATTTAATAATTTTCAAATAAATATTATTAAGGAATTATATTTTATATCCCTTACGGCTACGGCGATCGTATTAAAGCGAGTTAATCAAATGGGGAGCAAAACATATCACCGCGAGTAAGTAGCTAAACCGAGTAACGTAGTACATATTCATGGCGTTTTTTATTTACTCCACAAAAATGGACAGTGATGGCTTGATTTTCAAAACACTTGATATTCATTCATACCCTAAAGTCATTTGAATATTTATTTGCAATTATTTCCTGGCAGTGAAGAAGGTCCTTCGACGAGAACGAGATACAGAAGTTCGTTTGTATAAAAAGTGATTCCAATAAATACGGAAACAAATCCTCTAGAGAAAAGAATACTTTGCCCCACCTCTCACCAGTACTGTACATAAACACCGGAACCTACATATTAATCCCTTTTCAGCCAATGTGCGGTTATTCTTATGAAACATAACGTACTCGTAGATACAAAAAAATGTACATATAAAGGTAAGCCTTTTGCCTTTTTTTATTTTAACTTATTTTCCCTGAATTCGTTAAAACATCCATAGCCATAGGGGCAATAACCACGTGTGTGCTTTGAAACACCGGGAGGAGCAGCAGACATAAGGGAAACATTTTTATTGGGAAGGGCAGGGCTAAGGCTAGAGAACCTCTGCCACTGATGGGTATCCATAACACGGAAAGGACGTTTCAACTAGGAACACCATCATCAAACCTCCCAAAAACCCTCTCCTTTGCTTTATAGGAGGTATGTTATGTAGGTAGGGTAGGGTAGGTACCTAATACCTGCCTAGTCTATACCTATACTACCATTCAATCTAGATATGAAACAGTTACATAAATTTCGATTACCTCAACATTAATTCCGGGTAATTTGAAGATTTTCATCGCCGGATTCTCCTTGGGTGTATAGCGATAGAACTCCCGCCGGCCTTTGTACCATTTTACCGTGTATAGGGTATCATTTTCGATGTCGTAATTGCATGCCAGCATTGCGCTATCGCCACGTTTAACGGCAGTTGGTACGGTCACGTAGACGTCTTTTAGCGCCACTGTGAGTTCTAAAATCAAAAAAGAAACAAGAAGAAAAACATTGTTATTATTTTATTTTTACTTAACTTTCTTAATATTAAAAGAAATGAGGATAAGGGACGGGGAGGGTGCGATATGGTGTGGGAATTGGTTTATATAAGGTGCGATTTACTTTAACCTTATAAAGAATTTATTGAGTCTTGAATAAAAAAAAAAGCTATATAAGGTAATAATGGTTGGGGTTGTTTCTGTGGTTGAGTCCTGAAATGGTATAAGGGGAGAGGAGGGGGTAGGATATATAATAACATCAAATGGATATACAATGTAAATATAGATACATATATATTTTATTGATAAACATTTAGCTGTGAGTTTGTTGTATTGTACGGCAGTAAAATTGTCAAAGCTTGCGGCAAAATGGTATTTAAATTGACGTCAATTATTATTACGATCAGTTTTCTGGTATTGGTAGGTAAGGTAGGTACCGAAGATACCTCCCCGCGTACTATAATATTTTATGTCCTAGAAGACAATTAAATGAGACTTTTACTGAAATTAATGGCATCTCAGAGACTCAGACGAGACCAAGATGAGAATTTGTTACATTTTTATTATACTCACATCTATCTTTAAACATTATACCAATACCTATTCTATTACCTAACCTATATAATGATTTTAATTTATTTTTTGGTGTGGTAAATATTATGGCGAAAATTTTAGAAGAATTTCGTTTCATTTTAAAATGTTAATGTTTTTCAAAATTAAATTAAATCATTCGAAAGTGTCTGAGAATTAATGAATCGAATTGAATAAATTTGAGTGTATAGTGGATAAAACTAATTATGATAGGATTCTTTTATAGTCAAATAAAAGGTATAGATAAATTAAGCACGATAATCTGATTGTTATCTGCAGACCGGTTTAGCATCAATAAATTACTATGAAATGTTGAATGGAGTTCTTCTAAGGAATACATACATACATAGGTACATGCAAGTGAAATGTCAACTATATGAAGATTACATTAATTTATGTCGAAAACTTTGTGTAGAACCCATCAACAGCTTACACGAAGGGGTCTTGACCCTCCCCCTGGGAGATAATTTTGTTCTATGTTTGTAGGAATTCCCCTTAATTCAAAACTAATCGTATTGAGTTAATGGATATGACCTCCATTATATTGTGAATTATTAACTTTTTTTATTTGAAACCAAAATTTTTAATTTACTTTCTAAAACTTTGTTGCCAAAAGTACCAGTTTTAACTGAGGACATGACCAAGAACATAATATGGATCGGAAATTCAGCCCTTTTCCAAAAACTTAGCACAAATTCATCAAATTTTGATCAATGAACGATCCAGAGGGCGGGGGGAGGGGGGTGTCATACGAGCCATAAAGATTATACAGTTAAGTTGTATAAGTAAAGATTTGTAAGTAATTTAACGACATTCACCAAAAAGTGGTTTGCTGTCAAGAACATTTTAAATACTTGTATAACTTTAGTAATGCTTTAAATTATTTTCATAAAATGTATTTTCATAAAAAGAGCAAATATTCAGGCTTTTAAGAAGAAACCTTAAATAAGAGATCGTCAATTTTATATTAAGTTGCCTCTAAATTCCTGCGACATATAGAAACTTTGTATAAGTATATGGCAAGTATTGCATTCGTAAAAAATATCGAATCAAACATGACATTACGATGGTAGAAAAGTCGAAAAAAAGGTCCCCCGTTTCCGTCCGTCTGTCTGTCTGTCCTGGCCCCCACAGCCTTAATCATTGTGCCGATTGAAATTAAGGTTTTAGACGATTAGCTTAAAGCTTTTTTTCATTTTTTAATACGAAAAATAACATCAGACCATATACAAATTTTTTGGGTCAAAATCCAAAATTCGAATTTTTTCAAAAATGGACCGATAGATTTTTTTTAAAACTTTCTCTATTTTTTTTATTAATTCGGCTTCTTTCTACAAGAAAAATTTATTTTGGTATTGTCATTAAACCGTTATCTTGTTTTCAGGTTTTCTAAAAAACAAATCAACCGATTTCAGTGCAAGCTCTTGTCGATGGTCAAATTTTCAAATTGATGATGATTTTTGATGATCAAAAATGTCATTATTTTTTGTATGTTTAAAAACATAATATTTTTTTTTTTAAAACTTGATATATCAGATAGGGGTGAACATTTTTTAATGAAATTTAAATGTAAAATATATATTTATAATCACTAAATAACTGCATACCAAAAATATTTTAAAGACAAAATTTAAAAATTGTACGAGTATATATAAGAACTAATTTAAAAAACCAGCTCTTATGATTTTCCAAATAAAATTAAGTTAATCTAGGTTTTTTTAAGAAATAAAATGGCATTTAAATTTTTGAGATCTTAAAATATGGGAAATAATTTTAAACAGACTTTTTTGAAGAAATTAGCAAGTTTTAGCGAGTCGGGCATTATATTTCTTTCAAAATTGATTTTCTGTTGAATAAAACTTTCAAGATCGTAAAAAATTAAACAAATCTACTTTTTAAAATGAATTTGCTTTAGATGTTCTAGAACTGAGATTTAAACACGAATTCCAAGAATATAAATGTTCTAAAAAACAGCAAAAGTGACACTTTTGTTAAACTTATAGCTAATTGAAAAACACAATGCACGTTTCATATCTATCAGTGTAAAAGCTTTGAATCTCTTAAGAACTGAAGTGAAAAGAGATTCTCAAGCGTGCAATTTGTGACTGCCACTGTACTTAAATGCACCTACATATTTCCTTATATTCAAGAACCAAACATTTTTCTCTCTACAATTTTTAAGTTTTGTTGACTCCTTTAAGATCAAAATATTTTCTAGCTCCAATCTACGAGTAAGCAGACTGATAGCGATAGTATCAAATTTTTTCTCATTTTCTGGGTTTTTGAATTTTCGTAGCGTTTTTCACATTAATAAAAATGGCAACAAAAGAGAATATATTGTTTTGGAAAAAAGCTAAGTTTCAAAACAATTTCTTACATTTCTTCGTGAAAGCAATAAAAACCCTCTGTTTTGCTCTTAAACATGGCATATTTAGAAAACTGTTGGAATCTTGGAATGCTTTCATTATGTAGAAAGTCGACCAAATTAAATAGTAAGACTATACCTTGCTGGACAACAGAGTTCTAAAATAATTTAATAACTCAAGTTGTCTGTGGTAGCCGTGGCATGTGGTTAGTGCGTTGGACGTCATGCCACAGGTCTTGGGTTCAATCCCTGCCTCTTGCGAGGAATTGACAAATTCTCCAAGAGTAATTCTTGTCACGAAAAGTGATTTCTCAAATTAGCCGTTCGGATTTGGCTTAAAACTGTAGGTCACCTCCATCCCTGTCAACAGTACTCGCACACAGGAATGGTTGAGAGTTGTAAGTGACTAGGCCCTGGTTTTCTATGGACTGTTGCGCCACCTAATTTATTTTTTGTATGGTCTCTGCTAACAGCTGGTGTAGAGAGAGAATGTCAGCGACTAAGAGCACGAGTTCTTTTTGGAGGGTTTGCGATCTTCATAAGCGCTTTGTAAGGAAAAAAGAGTAAACTATTATGAAGCTGAGGCAGAAAAGCTAGCTAGATGTAGTAATCCCTCTGAATTTTGGAACTTGGCCCGAAAACTAAATGGATCGAAGTATATTATTAGTCGTGGATTGGATACTTCTACTCTATGAAATCATTTCAATTAACTGCTGAACCCAGCAATGTTGAACCCAGTCATGATCTACTATGCCCAACCCTATATTCATGACGAGATTTTAGACAGTGCAATTTCCCAGCATGAGGTTCGCGTATCGGTCAACGCACTAGCAGATGGAAAAGCGGCAGGTGCAGACAGAATACCAGCGGAATTCTACAGATATGGCACTGACGAACTGATTAAGAACCTGGCAAACATACATACATAATAAAATTTTTGAAACTGGAATCATCCCTCAGCAGTTTAAAGATGCTTTGATTTTTCCGATACACAAAAAAGGCAACATCGAAGATCCAGCGAACTATAGAGGAATCTCGTTTATGAACGCTTCCTATAAAAACTTTACTGCGATTCTACTAAAGCGGCTAAACACGTGGATAGACTCGAATAATCTTTTATGTGAGTCTCAAGCCGGATTCAGGTCGGGTTACTCGACCATCGATCATATATTCGTTCTAAGGAGCATTGCTGAGTCTTTTTTGGAAAAAAATAAAAAGCTATACACTTTTTTTGTGGATCTTAAAGCTGCATTTGACTCAGTTGATCGAAACGCATTGATGTTGAAATTGTTTGGATCCGGAATGTCGTTTAAGTTTGGACGAATTATTCAGAACTTGCACGCAGACACGAGAGCAGCGGTATGGAATGGAAAACAGGTATCTGAATGGTTTCAGACGCAGTCGGGAGTAAGAGAGGGCTATGCTCTCAGTCCTATCTTGTTCGCACTTTTTATAAATGACATCACTGACGCATTACCAGGAGGTGTTAGATATGCTGGAGAGATCATTAAAGCCTTACTCTTCGCAGATGATATAGTCTTGCTGGCAAACTCACAGCAATCCTTACAGCTTATGATAAATCGACTTTCGGAATACTGTAGACGATGGAGCTTGGTAGTGAACCTGAACAAGTCGAAAGTGATGGTTATCAAGAAAGGTGGAGGAAGGTTAAGCTCAAGTGAACAATGGTACTTCAACAATGAGAACATAGAAAGAGTGAAAGAATACAAATACTTAGGAGTATATTTTACCCAAAACTTAAGTATGGAAAAACACCTCAACGAAAAACTTCTTAAGGCTAAAACCGCGATTAACGTGGCATGGAAAGAATGTTTCAACAACAAAAACATTGCGCATAGCAGTAAATACAAAGTTTTCGAAGCAGTATCCCAATCAGTCCTGTTTTACGCAGCCCAAGTGTGGGGAGAAAAGAAATTTGAGACTGTGGAAAAACTCCTGAGATTTTATTTAAAACGAACATTCCGCCTTCTTTCATGCACCCCAAACTACATGATAATGTTAGAAACAGGCTTATCCCCACTCTTCATAAAAACGTTGAAGCTGCAAGCCGAATACATTCTGAAAGTACTGAATATGCCCAACAATCGCTTACCAAAGAAAGCAGCTTTACAAGTGATACAAAGCAAAACAGGATGGGTTAAAGAGTGGATTGGGCTAGCAGAAAATACAGGTTAAACTTTAAATCTCAGTGAACAGAGTACATGAAAATCGTCTCTGTACCAGGTAATTAGGCGTCTGGATGAACATTTTAGAAATGTGTTCACAGAACAGGCATCCAGCTCACTTCATCGGATGATCTATAGCAGGCTGAATTATAATCTTAATGAAAGAAACTACTTCCAGGACATAAATACTGTAGAGCAAATCTCCAACATGTTTCGGCTAAGAGGTGAACTGCTAAACATAAATTACGTTCCACATCGCGAAGATCTTCCACTGCTCTGTGATATTTGCAACGTGGCTGAACGAGAGGATATTTTACATTTTGTCGGAAGGTGCCCAATCCTGAGAGAAACTAGAAGATATGTACTTGGTAGAGACTTTTTATCAGAAAACGAAACCTTAGCTCTCTTAAATGAAGTAGATGAGTCTAAAATGCTTATATATTGCAAAACAGCACTCATTTATAGAAGCAAAATTAGAGATGAAAATTTTTAGTTAACACAACTGCAACTCAATTAATTACAAAACTTTAATACAGTTAAAACTTTGTCAATCAGGCAGACGGCAAAACCATGCTTTTAAGATTGTTAATGAAATTGTACAAATAATTGCAAGTAAATAAAAATCTATCTAATCTAATCTAATCTATAATAAGGCTGTAATATGGAATATACCGCTTGTCCGCTTCTCTATGCCTCAGAAAAGTCTTTAAGTTAAGTCAGTTTAAGTCAGAAGACTGAAGACAAAAAAAAATGTTTAAACATAATCGTCTAAGATTGAATCTATCTTTTTCCTGTATTCATTATTTGTAATTTGAAAATATGGTAACCGGTAATAAATAAAAAATTCTATTTTTCTTTGGCAAATTTTACTATTAATTGGTTACAGTAAAGTATAAAACAATAGTACGGTTTTCTTTGCATAACGTAGTTATCTGCTTTTTGCCAAACTGGTCTGACCTTTCATTTTCACTCTGTTCTGAGACCCAACGAAGGGTAATTGGGCATCATGACTGAAAATAACAGCTTGGTTACCGATAAAAATGTGTATGTTTTTGTTTATTAAATTGTGGGAATAAAGACAACAAACAGGCTGAGGATCTTACTAATTCCTTTAAAACATTTCAGCCACTTGGTAATGCGCGTTATGTTTAAATAGTGGATTCTTTTGATTTTTCAACGGTAGAAAAAGTTTATCTCGGAAAAACTATAATTTGTCGAATTTGTTGAATTGTACATAAGGACATAATGTACGTAGGTACACACTTGCATAAGGAACACAATAAATTTGTCGAATTTGTTGAATTGTACATAAGGACATAATGTACGTAAGTACACACTTGCATAAGGAACACAATAAAGTCAATATATTTTTTGTCACAATGGCATTGGCTTTAATGAATTAAAATGAAAAAAATTTGTATATTCAATATGGTTTTTGTATTATTTTTTTTTATAAAAATTGATTGAATGGATTAAAAAAAATTAATTGTGAACAGTTTAATTCAAACTTCCAAACTTCATTATCACAAAATGATTGTTCTTGTAGTTCAAATAAGAATTTAGTTTTAAAGCACGTTTAAAAACATTTACTAACATTTTAATCACAATTATTTAAATGCAAATATACGCCTTTCCATCTACATCTTTCTTCCTTATGACGGTATTATAAAGGTACCGAGATCTAATAGTTAATTAAGGTAAAATTAAACTACAAATATAATTTACAATGCTCCTTTAATGCAAAGAACTGCAAACATTTCATAGACCAAGATGACAATAGCACAATGACAAAATACCTATACCAATTATTTGAATTACTACCTAGGAAAACCCTAATATTTTGAAAACATTTCTGCAAAAAAATTCAAGTACAACAATGTTAGGATGAACCAACAAAAAATGCTGTTCACCTGTGCAGAAATTTAATGACATCCGGTCAAGTTTTACACAAAACTTTGCATTCTTTATTAAGGGAACAATAAAACTTGTACACACAAAGAGAAAATTCTTTTCAAAGGTCCTTATCTTCTTGGTATAACTATAACCTACCTAGCTACCTTACCTTACCTATGCCGCTATATCTACCTTGAAACTTTAAACTTTTTTGTAACTTGATTTCCCTGATTTTTTTTCATTCATCATACCAATAGCAACCGTTCACTCACTGTGTTCAAAACAACTTTAAGTTATAAAAAAAAAAAAGTCCCGATTTTCCACTTGAAAAACATCAAGGATGCAAGACTGACGACAAACGAGGAAAACATTTTTTTTCGTTTTTTTTCTTTTTGAAAACTTTCTTTCAAGTCTTAATGCACTTTTTAATGCATCTGGCCTCTTTCGCTCTTAAGCGCCTAGCAGACTGTTGGTCGTTGTCGTCGCGTTCTCCATCTAGCAGTCGTGCGTCCGCGTCGTAGTGGACGAGGGAGAATTTCAGTGTGGCAAAAAAGTCAAAAAAAGAAAGGAACAATTACAACAAGAACAAATTTATTTATTTTTGTAAATTTTAAAAGGCGTTTACTTAAGTACAAAAGACCTTGAAGCACCACAACCACCGCACCTGTCAAATTGAAAAACTGGAAAACAACAACAAAAAAATCATTAAAATTTTCAGCGGTATATGTACATTGTACATCTGCCATCATAGGAGCTTCAGCTGAACCAAATGTTACTATGGAGATGAAGACCCAGCATCCAAAAACCAAACCACCAACATCACAGGATGAAAACTGGCAACAGCGCCACCCAGCGTTGGAGAATTCAATAAAACAACAAACATTAACATTCACATTCACAGAAAATGCATTTTTATTTTGCAACATTTTCTCTCGTTTTTATTTCCCTTGAATTTATATTTATTTCTATTTTTTCTTTTCTTTAATATTTGTTTTCTCCTTCCGGACAAACTGCCATTCTCAGATGACGCCGGAATTGTAGTGGTTCTCGATTCGGTTCGAACTTCGAAGATCTCTCTAGTGATGATGGTTCCTCTTCTTCATCCTCGGCCTCGGCCTCGAAGTCGCTCGTTTATATGGTGTATATAGATTGATTGCTTGGTATAATGCAGCCTCCAATGCATTGCATAGTTTGTATTGTATCGAAATTGCACATTTTATAGTAGGAATAGTCCGTGAGTGATGTAAGGACACAAACACTGTATACAGTACAAGTGTACAGTATACAGAACAATGTGCAGCGATGTACACACAAACCTAAACATTTAAGTACACTAAATACCTCTATGGAATCCAATAAAAAGAATTGACGGCATTCAACTCTCAATTCTCGCTCTGACTGCAAATAGAACTGGGTACTGGGTGCTGATGGGACTTAAGGGGAAAATGCACCCTTTAAGAATGTTGTTATCGGATAGTTTAATGGAACACACATCATGAAGGGTTCTTACGGACGGACGTGTTGGGGGTGCTTTTTCTTACGTCCTATGTGGCTTTTTATTCTATATAGTACATTATAACCTTTGCTATAAGTTCTTGCAGTCTGATGGAAATAGACAACATTCTGTGGGAAAAAAATTTTGTTGTGTAAATAAAAAAAAAAGTTGAAAGTTCTTGCATCATTATGTTGTATAGGGCTTTCTGTAAAGGTTTGTAGTTAAGGGAATTATATATGTGGGTTTCTGGGCAGAGCATTGCCAAAATGTGTTAACTTTGATAATTTCAAGTACTTAGTTCCTTAAAGACTGGATTCTCTTTATTTGGATGAGCTTTTAAAGTTTTGAGAGCATTTTTTCACTGATGACAGCTCACATAACGGCAATAACAAATATTTGATAGATCTTGTTAAAAAGTATGTAAAAATTTTTAAATAATCTAATATACCTACTTGACTGCTTTGCTGACGACGACCGACGGCGCGGCGTTTGGTCTTTTAGCCCAAAACCATGACTCTAAAATCCTAAAATATTATTAAGCCCTAAATTGGCCATAAAGGCCAAAAATGTAAAAAAATTAATCGCCAAAAAACCCAAAGCGAATGTCGTAACGCCTAAATAAATTTTAAATAAAAGAACGCCCAAAAACTATAAGTTGTCATTTTGCCCAAAAGAATTTTGAATTTGGGATTTTTGACAAAGGGGTTAAGTTCTGCGACCTTTATTTTGGGCATTACGACAATTATGACTCCTATCCTTTCTTATGTAGGTATTATCACCTAACGACATTTAACCGAAATCATAAAATGAGATCCCAATAAAAGAAACCTCATAAAAAATATCACTAAGGCCCAGTTTTTTAGTGCTGAGTTAACTCCGATTTAAACCCAGAGCTAGTTAATAAAGAGCTTGAATTCAGAGTTAACTCGCGAACAAGCTTTTCAGTGGGGGTTTAATTTTAACCTCATTAGTGGTATTATAATTTGGTATCACTGAAAAGTTATCGATTTAGTTTTTTAAAAAAATATCGAAGTCGATAGATTTTGACATTTTAGTTGACAACCACCAAAAGTTGTTTTTATTCTCATTTGAGTTTTTTTTTTTATTAAATAAATTGAATAAATGAAGTTCAAACTTTTTCTAAAAATAATTCAAAATGATTTGGTCACTATCTTTTCGTCAAAACAGTAAAATTTAAAATTTTGTATAAATCGCCATCGCTAAAGTCGCAGTCTGAAAAATTCAACAAATTATTAATTTTTTCACAAAGAAATATTTCAGAATCTGTCAGAAACATCTGAAAATTTAATCCACAGTTAATTCACTAAATTTGAAGGGTTAATTCAGAGTTAACTACAAGATTATAAAAGATTGAAAAACATGTTTCAGGAGTTTACTCGATTTTAAGTCTGGAACTAGGATGATCTACACTGAAAAACTGGGAGTAAGAAAACGTCACAAAGCCCAAGGAAAATGTCATATCATCCAAACCAACTTTCAATGTCGTAACGCCCAAGTCAAGAAATGTCATAACGCCCAATATGTTGTATTTAGCAAACATTTTGGGTGGTTGGGCATTAAGACGCGTATAAACAGTGAGGTTTGTATGGGAGGGATGCCAGCATGCAGTCCACTGCTAGGGCTTGCTTACTATAGGATTTGGGGTAGGTGCGAAGTTGGGTGTATGGAAAGTTTCTTTGCGTTTAAAGAATCTTGATTATAAGTAACTTTGCATACACACAACATCGCATCTACCCCAAATCCAATAGGCTTAGTAAAGGATTTGCCATACATGCCCCCCATACAAATTTCACTGCTTATACGCCATAATGTTGGGTGCTGCTTTTATTTCACTTTGAAAATTGGCCTTATTTCACATTCTGAAAGTGAAATAAAGCCAAAAATATTTGTTACGTTTGCTTGCCGTTCCGAGTTTTTGGGCGATCTGAATTTCTTTTCGTTTACTGTTTGCTTTTAGGCGTTAAAATAAAAACTCAAAATGTCGTAGTGCCGAAAATAAACAAAAAAATTGTCTGAATGCCCAAATGTTATAAAAAAACATGACATATTTGGGGTGATATGTCAAATAGTGATTTCGACGTTATAATATTCTAAAATTGACTTGGTCAATATGACATTATTTTTGGCCTTAAAGCATTTTCTTATGTATCTGAAACAGTTTCTGGCTGATAAAGCAATTGTTGGGTGATATGACATTTTTAATAAAAGCTTCTTTTCATTTGGACTTTCATAAAACTCAAAAAAGTTTTAAAGCCCAAAAGTTTCGTAGTATTGCTCTAATAGTACAACAACCAAATGTTGATAAAATTGTTTTGGGCGCTATGAAATTTTTAATTTGAAAGATATGGTTTTAGGCGAAAAGACCTAACGCCACTGACGATAGAATGTTCAGCTTTTTATAATCGTTTATAAATTCACAACTCTTCCCTTTGGAAGTGGATCTTTAAAGTCATTGTGTTATAAGGTCATTAAATCCGAAACTTTACAGTATTTTTGGATGGTGTTAAAAACCGTGTTGAATTCAATGCCTCGAAACCTCAATGCTGCCTACTATCGGTTTATGCCACTTTTGCTTTTAAGCGATGAGTAGAAAACTGAACAGCTAGAAATTTTCGGTATCACATGCGCAATAATGCCAAAAATTTCGCAAGATGTTTCGGTTTCTTAAAGCGTTGGCAGAAGTTTGTCCTCCCCTCTGGCTATTGTCCACAGAACTTAAATACGTCACTTTTGGATTAGTGCTTCAGTAACTTAAATTTAAGTCTCTTATACAGTAGGTAATCTAAAAAGAGCGTTCAAAATGAGTGTGTCAGGAACGTTCTTAAGTTCATAGTTCTTAAGCCGTATTACGCGAATGTGGAATATTTAACCACACTCTGTCTTTAACTGTCATTCATATATTCAGAAATTCATTCTTTGGCTTAAATAAATAAATAAATTAGGTGGCGCAACAGTCCGTAGAGAACCAGGGCCTAGTGACTTACAACTCTCAACCATTCCTGTGTGCGAGTAATTGCAGGGATGGAGGGGACCTATAATTTATATGACGAATCGGAACGGCTAATTTGAGAAAGCACTTTTTCATGGCAAGAATTACACTTGGAGAATTTGTCAATTCCTCGCAAGAGGTAGTAGGTACCCGTGAAAAAAACGTTAGGTGACAAAGGTAGGGATCGAACCCAAGACCTCTCGCATGACAGTCCAACGCACTTTTTTTTTTTTTTTTTTTTTTCCAAATTCATTTTTATAAATTCATTCTTAACACTATCTTAAAGCTAGACAAAAATTCATAAAACTAGCCTAATTATCCATAACTTATTACTAACTTACTGGTCCCATACGGACACTCTAAGTTAAACTATAATACTTAATAATAATGCCTTTCGGCCCTAAGATCTATTTTACTTCAATTAAATTTTATTTATTTTGTATTTATTAGAAAATTTGAAAAAACTAATATCAATATCCTTTTTTATTTTTACTTAAAAAACTACTGAAAATAAGGTCCTTAATATAAAACTTAAAGCTAACTAAAACTACCTATTCTACCTATAAACTACTTAAAACTAGAACAACCACAGCAGCAAATCTAACTATCTAACGTTTTTTTGTTTTTCATATTTTGTCTTTTTTTGTCTTTTTTTTTTGATTATTCCATGTTTTATTTTTTTTTTGTATTTTTTTTTTGTATATTTTTTTTTTTTTTTTGTATTTTTTTTTATTATTTTTTTTTTGTATGTTTTTTCTTTTGTGCCACCATGCCTATTCTACTTAAAACTAAACCCTAAAACTATAAAACAAGTATGTAAGCCGGCCAAGGCTTAAAACCCCATCCCGACTACTCACTATCAAGTGCCGATTGAAGCCACCAAAACTGGTTCTCCTGCTTCACCCTATCAGTTCGGTCCCTTTCGGACACAGCCCTACTGAACCGAAGAAGCTCTGCTCCGTCTTGTGCCATGACGTCCCGATTGTACAGGAGTCGCCTATCCACGGTTCGTCGTCTGACGTGGTAGATTAACGGAACTGCCAATCTATCCTGTATCAGACCGCATCTATCTAAGAAGAGGAATGCTTCTGGTGGAATGAAGCCGCTCAAGCGTGCACTTTCAAAATACTCGTCTTTCGGATAGAACGCCCCGAAAATTAAATTGTTGGTCGAAGACATAGCTCTTGCAATGTGACCTCGAACAAGTTTTATCACGAAATTTTCAATTCTGTTGATTCGAGCCCCGTTGTATAGGACCTCGTTGGAATAGTAATGCACATAAGAAGATTCGGCTGTTCGATATAAGCCGGTACAGCGTCGTAAACACTGCCCCTCGAACACCCGAAACTTCTCCATCTGGGAAGGGGCAACGTTGAACCACACAGGACAACCATAAACGATCATCGGCCGTATGAGGGCCATGTAGCAAATTACCTTCACTCTGGGGTCAAGCCGACTGCTAAAAAAGAGCCGTTTCGTCAGAGCGAAGGCTCCTCTGGCTCTGGTCAGAGCAGCATTTATATGTCTGTCGCAATATAAATACTGATCTAACCAGATACCGAGGTACTTCACTACACTTTTGCTCGCTAATGGCTGCCCGTGAAGATCAACGATAACCATCTTGCGCCAATTCTTGCACGTATCCCTCGTGGCCCTAGCCAACGGAGTCCGGAACAGAATTGTCTCCGACTTCTGGACATTTATTTTCAGTTTCCAGTCGTCGCAATATCGCTGAATCTTGTCGAAATCACGCTGCAAGAGAATTCTAATAACCTCAATCTTTCGGGCCGTTCTGTACGCAATAAGATCGTCGGCGTACGCAATTGCCTTTGTAAGACTACCTATCAGATCGCTGGTGTAAATGCTGAAGAGAATCGGCGAGTTCACCGCTCCCTGTTGAAGACCATTTTTAATTAAGAATGTTGTGGTAGAAGTTACATTGCCACTTTTGACAACAAACTTTCTACCGTTAAGCATATCATAAAGCATATACAACAATGGCTTGCTTATGCCAAGCCTGTTCAGTTTTAGGTAAAGACCCTCTAACCATACGGTGTCAAAGGCCTTTTCCAAATCAACCAGAACAGCACCTGTGCATTGTTGTTTTGTTTTATTCCATTGGATATCAGAAACGAGCTTAGACGCAGCATGAATTGTGTCATGACCCGCCTTGAACCCGAACTGTTTATCCGGAATTATTTTGTTGTCCGCAGCCCACTTAGTCAGAGCCCTATTGATGATCTTTTCGAAAACTTTGCTGATGCTCGGAAGAAGACTTATCGAACGAAGATTTGACGGGTTGGAGTTGTCCTTTCCCTTTTTCGGGAGAGTATGAACCACAGCGGTCTTCCAATGCACTGGATAATATGCATTATTCAGTGCATTATTGAAGAGTGTGGTGTAAATGTCAATTGCCTCCATCGGTAAATGTCTTAGTACAACGTTGGATATACCATCGACACCTGCTGACTTTTTATTTTTTATTGAGTTGAAGATGAGCTGAAGCTCAACCTTCGTCACTAACAAGGGACTTGGTCCCGTTTGCTCGGCGATTATGGCATTTGCCAAGGAATCGTCATCGAACCGCATGAAACCGCGGTTCTCAGATCGCCATTGTGTTATATCATTTCGAAGGTAAAAGTGATTAAGTAGGGCTCTGTTTTCCAGGTCGTGGTTGGGGCGAATGCTAACATTCACCTTGTACACTTGCTGGAAAGCAGCTCCCACCGTCTCCACTTTTTCCTTCGGATCTTCAATTATAAAAAAGTCATCATCAAAGATGGCTTCTTCTGGATCTATTTGCGCTGTCCTGAGTACGTCTGTGTTCTCGTCATTTCTTTGAAGTTTCAGACACGGAAGGTCATTGTCGTTCTTTTTCCTAAATATCTTGTTGATTTTAGGGAACATACTGGGGTCACTTGAATTAACTGACCGGATCTTGCGGTCCCAGTACTTGTTAATTGATAACCTGTAGTTCTCCTTAATCAACAGATTGACATTTTTTATTGACGACTTCAGTGTCCTAACCTCTAAGTCGTGTGGGTCTGTCAGTCGTCTGTACAAGTTTTTGAGTCTTGTCAGTAAGCCACTCTTGTGCCTACGTAGTGCATCAATAGTCGCGTTTCTGTAAGCGTCCATTTGGTCCCGTTCTTTGTATTTTGGTATTGTCCGTTCCATTGTTCGTTTTATTATTTCGTCCATCTGTTGTAAATGTTGGTCAATTTCTGTATTTGTCAGGTTTCTGTTGTTTGGTGGGGCTATGTCACTCGAACGAAGTTCTCTCGCTAGGGCGTTGGTGAAACGAGGCCAGCGCATCTTACTGTAATTGTAAGAATGCGTGTCCAACGCACTAACCATCATGCCACGGGTACTTAATAAAGGTACCAAAATCCCTTTAAATCCAAAAAGGATGGTTTGCCACGAAAGAAGAATCGTTTTGACTTTTGAAAAGACGCATTTGTCAAGATACTGAGACACGCAGCTCATTTCACTTTAAAAAATTCTGCACGTTCGTTTCAAGAGCACGATCATCTCACTACGAACTTTTAGTTAAGCCCCGAAATCGTGTGACTTTTACATGTGGGGATAACAAAACATAATTCATGTCGACGCGGTCCTTAAGTCTATCTGATTTGTGTGCCGCAGAGTCATGGGAAATAATTATTTTTTTAAAAGAGTTTGATTTAAGAAATCGGATTCCCATAAAATTCGTCCAAACTTTGGAACAAAATATGTAGTTAAAAAGTCTTATTGAAAATTTTCATAATGCACTCAAAAATTTTGTTTTTTTTTTCAATCTTTCTAAGATTTATATGGAAACTTGGTCCACCATCATTGTTCTAAAATCCCATTGGTTGTGGCATCATTCGTGAATCATGAAATGACAGGAATAACTTAACTTCGAGTTTTTAGAATTCAACTACAAATTCGTAAGTATCTTAACACAATCCATGTAGGAAACCATCTAAGCAAATTCTTGACAGCTATCGTCTCAACATTTATACGGAACTTAAAGGAAAACCACCTATCCCCAAATCTCACCTCATGCAGCACACACGCCTGGCAATTGCATCATTCACTTCTGCAGGCTCGCAACTTGCAATAGTCCGTCGCGTGCGTCGCGTCGTTCGTGTCGCTCGGCTCAGCTTAGCTCTTCGCCTGGCCGGATTCGGTTCGGATATGCTAAAGGAATCCTACGTACATTATACTCGTCGTGTAGGTATGTATGTATATGTGATATCCTTCCGTAATGTTTTGCAATTCGTAGTTTGTATAGTTTAGTTTGCAGTTTTAGCTCGGCCTCGCTGCGAATATACGCGCACCGCGGTGAGTAAATATGAAATGCACGAGTGAACCTGATGGATTCAACATGGTCGTCTTTGTTTGTTGTATTTATTCATTTTTTCTGCGTACTCCTCTCCGTCAGAGCCCTCCCCACAGACTCATCATCCACCATCCTCAGCTTTAGCTCATCATCATCATCATTCTCGAAAAGGACCTTCCCTTAGTGCAAATAATAATAAAGTACTGTAGTTGGCTGACGTGAGTGTGTGTTGTGTGTTTGTTTTGTGTAAGCAAACTTTTATATGCACATACATATTATACGTATATTTGTGTACATCGAGGATAATTTGCTTATGAGTTGAATTGCATAATGCTTCTGTAAAGGGCTCCCTGTCCCTAGCTTTGCTTGCTGTTGGCTTGGATTCTCCTCTGACGATGTATGTCTCGATATAGCTGGCCTGAGTTCGTTTTGAGAGATGAGCTGAGCATGAGATCCTTTTGTGCTATTGTTAATTGACTATACGTAGGTATGTACATTGTACATACAAACATATATGTTACGAAGGACGAGGAACCACTGAGCTCGCTGCGTTGACGGAGCACGGAGGTGAAATATACACAAGCGGCTGAAAAACGTGAACGTGACAGTGAAAAAGTTGATAAGGAAAAGTACCATCGCTGCTGTAGCAGCAGCAGAGAAGCAGAAGCAGACAGGCAACGTAGATATATGTATACATACCTATATTATACATATCTAAAGGTAGAAGAGAGAAGGCCCATCAACATCATCATCATCTCATACTCATGATTGTGTGCCTCTGTCTGTAGTATATGAACTGAATTTGAAGGACAAAAGGATATGAATGCATTTTCAGCGAAAATTGAAAATATGAATTCATGGTTCGTTGGACTTATTACCACTTTAGGGTTTTTTGAGTTTGAGAAAATGAATTGCTGAGCAGATATTCAAGTTTGAGTAGGTACCCATCCTACTTCATATCTGTACGAGTACGTGTCGCAGGTAGCTTTGGTAATTGTTAAGGAATTGCTGCTGATGGATTAAGTTCTACAAAGAACGATTCGAAAATTTATATGAAGATAAAATTAGGAAGATGGAATATTCTGATCAAGAAAGGTGAGCAAAAGGACGGGAAATATGGGAAAATTATATTAATTTACAGGAAATGTACTCGTAGATATTCATTTTAAAAGAGAATTAAGAGAAAGCAACCAACATTTATGTAGAATTTCTAATTCCAATATTAAATTTAAGAGGAGTTCCCAAAACCACCATAACCATCCACATTCACAGTGGCGAACGATGGAGCAATGGTATTGGCGTACCTAGGTATTTCTTTTCCGACAAAATACCTGGCCCGGTGATTGATTGAAAAGTAAACTGGAATGGAAATACTTAAGAGACTAATAAAAAATCATCTGTAGCCAGATCTAAACTTAGTGTTTATGATGTTTAATCAAAATTTTAAACGATTTCGTAAAATGTTAAAACGATTTTTAGCAGTTTACGAAGCTTAAAAGATGATTTAGCTAATTTTAAACGATTTTAACATACTTCTATATCTCTTTACATTTTGCTTAAGCTAATTTCAAGGAATGGCTACTTTTAGCAATTTGAACTTTCATCATTATCTTAGACAAAAATTCTTGAGAATTTTACTTGAGAGAGTTAATTTTTGTGTTCATGCCTTTTAAGAAAATCTATGAGTTTAAAAGACGATTATTAATTTATCAAAAAAAAGGCAGCATTAATATGTTTTAAAATAAGGAAAATTTCATAAATTCAGGTTGCTATTTTTAATACAAAAGTAGGTAGTACCTATTTACTTCAATAATTTTGAGAAAATTTCATATTCCAACAAATAATTGTGAGTAATTATTGTGAATAATTTGGCTACCGTTTTGCACATATTTAAAACCAGCAGTTTACTCTATTCTTCAATTCTTAAATCCAAGCATAAAAATTAAATAATTCCAAATGTGTATGCCTTCATATTTTAATCCGGAGCTAAATAATATTTCAATGGTAACAGTCCAAGATCTCAGTTCTCGGATCTTAATTTGCAACTCCAAACATCATCGGGTAGCAAAAATATTTTCATTTTCAATCACACGTTGCATGGCATGAGTATTAATATTGCTGGTAGAAGATTGGCAAAATCACCCATGAACTTAGGACTACCTCTTCAAAGATTGATGATCTTCACCCAATTTAATCACGGCCTTTTAACACTCGAGCAACAAAGACCTAAACCTGTCGGTGGGAAAGTAACTACTACAGACAAAACCGTCGATATTCAACCGAATGCATCTTAAGAAAATTTAATTAATAAATTTAGAATCCTTTGGACGAAATCAGACTGGAATGCCAGGATACAAGGGATTAAAATTCAATCATTGAAAACATCTAAATCTATTAAAGTTAGTCGGGTATGATCTTTTTTCAAAGCAAATCATTTGTTTGACTTAAACAAATATATTGCGAAATATGTCAATAACAATTCTTCTGGATTTCTTAAGATATCTGGTGAAACCTGTTATCAAATTGAACAAACATCTGTCTGAAACAAGTATTGAAGGGCAATATTTAATGGCTTGTCTCAGAGATCAAAACACTTTTAACAGCATGCGTCTCTATCTTGTCTGCTATGATGAAAAAGCAAACAGTTCTGATTGCCCAGGAAGGTCTCCCAATCGATTTCGTGCAATTTCATGAAAGCTCACCTATTAACCCAACTCAAATTGCCAATAATGTCTCTTCATTCGCATCTTTTTTATCATTGAAACCAGTATAACATTTAAATAAATTTCGTTCCGATTTGAAAACTGTTATGCTTCCTAACCATCTCCATTCATTTCTTAGACGTTTCTCTTAATCTATATTATTAAAACGTAAAAGGTCTTATATCAAAGAAAGCATCAGTGTTTCTTAATTCCCAATGCAACTAGACAAAAAATCTCTAAGATTGCTTGGGAGCATAATAACAGGTCACAACCTATTGGGTTATCATAAAAAGAAAAAACGGATTACTACCGACGATATGAGCAAGGGCTTCAGTGATGACGAAGAGCAAGAAGATACTGTCCACTTCCTATACCACTGCCCAGCATTTTGTCAAAGTAGAAACAAACTCTTAGACATATACTTCTTCGAAAATCTTGAAGAACTCGAAAACATTCCAAGAAACAGCCTATTAGGATTTATCGAAGTCTTTAAATGACTGGAACATGACAATCCATAGGCATAATTATTTTTAACTTCCCATAGGAAGTTATTGTAATGGGACATTTCCCGACGTTTCAAGGTCCCTAGAGTCAAAATAATAGATTTTTAGAAAGATGTCTGTGCATGCGTGTGTCCGTACGTCCGTACGTCCGTACGTCTGTACGTTCGCGACATTTTTTTCGTCCTCCATAGCTCAAGAACCAGAAGAGATATCGACTTCAAATAAATTTTTTTATACACATAATAGGGCAGAAAGGGCTCTCAAGAAAATTGCGTAGGTGGTCTTTTTACCATAGCAGTTTAAAAAAAAGGTGAACATTTTGGTTAAACCTAAATATCTCATGAACCAATGACGCTAGAGACTTGAATTAAATTGTATATTATACATTGTAACGTGATACAAAACAAGTATATCTTTTGAAAAAAAAATCCAATTAACGGTTTTTTTTATAAATCAAAAAAACTGAAAAAGAAATTTGTCACCTCGAAAATTTTACAACTAAAATATGATTTCATCTCCAAAACAATTTTGTGCAACGAAGAATAATGTTTTTGACATCTGAAACAATTTTGAGAAAAATCTAATTGACAGTTTTTTTTATAAAAAATAAAAAACAAAAAAAAACATTACTCAAAGTTGGTAAAAATTGAAATTCGACTCAAATATATTTTCAAAAACTTGAGATTATGGCTTCAAACTTATTTTATCTTATAAGAAGTATTGTTTTCAACATTCTGAAAAATGTTGAGAAAAATCGAATTTACAGTTCTTTTACTAAAAATAAAAACCGAAAAAAAATGAATAAAAGTTGTTAAAAATTGATTTTCGACTCAAATATCTTTTCAAAACTTTGAGATAATGGCTTCCAACTCTTTTTAACTTATAAGAAATATTGTTTTCAACATTAGGAAAACTTTGAGAAAAATCGAATCGACAGTTTTTTTTACAAAAAATAAAAACCTAAAAAAAACAATAAACAGTACAAATTTACTTTCGACTTATCTTTTCAAAAATTAAAAATATTGGCTTCAAACTTATTAGAAAATATTGTTTCCGATATTCAGTAATTTTTTTATAAAAATCCAACAGTCCGTTTTTTCATAAAAATATAAAATCTACAAAAAATAGTACGCAAATTTGGTAAACATTGATACATATAGACAAACTTTTAAGCAAGACAAATCGACAGACGGGATGGGAAGTTATCAGTGTGGGTCGCATCCCAGCCTCTTTTTTATTTTCTTTTAGGGAAGTTCCATAGTTTAGGGTATCGCAAGGTGGCGATAACGTCGTCAAACGCCAGCCCATCAACCTAACCTAATCTTCATAATTCCCAATACCTTCCTTCCCATGTATATTTTACAAAATGATTCTTTTTTCAAAATCCACATCTTCTGACTCCACAATAATATCAAACTTATTTGCTTACTCTTTCTTGTAATCCTTTACCAAAACCCGTTAATACCTAATGACTTTAGTGTATGTTTAGTTATGTAGAAGATTGTAGGTACTCAGAACTCGTTCGTTTCGGTCAAAATAACAAGGGACCTAGTTATTGATGTAATAAATAAACATAAAAATAATTTTAAACCCGGTCCCGATTGCGTCCCATCTATTCTTCTAAACAAAATTGTACATTTGGTATCCAAACCTCCCACTGATCTTTTATCATTTTTATCTTCCCTATTCATAAATCTACACTGATTTTGTCAAAGCCTTGATAAAACTCCTCACAATATTACTTACCTCAAATTCAAAGCCATAAGTCTTATAACAGCCAATTCAGTCTTAATATTATAAGAAACTATAGGTACACATTTTTATTCTGTTAAGCATAAGCATAATACAACATTTTCTGGGTCAATTCAACACAGACGACACGACACACCATTAAAATTCAAAAACCTCCAAAAATTGTTAGCATACAACAAAATACTGAATAACTTCTTTACACACAGTTTTGCTTTGCACTCTTAATTTTATGCTTGCCTGGTATTTTTCGAGGAAGTATATCGATCTTTCTGAAATTGAAAGTGAATTCCTTTTTCGCCCAGCTGCTGACTGACGATCAGCATTTCAAGTTTCTCTTTCATTTTTTTCAAACGAAATCGAAAGTGATCGCATTTGGTTGGCGTCACGTGTCGCGTCGTCGTCGCGTCGCTACTCACTTCGATAGCAGACTACGTCAGCACTCAGCACTCATCACGTTAGGGTAAATTGTCATTCAACATAAATTTCTCTTCACAGTGGGATTCAAAAAGATTAAACAGAAAGACTCTTTTTCATAAACAAGCAAAGTAGTTTAATCGCACATTTTGATTTTTGAAGTCAGACTACGACGACGAGCGACGCACGCGACGCGACGGTAGACGATCATCGTCACGATAATCACCCTTGATCTTCATCATGACACAATGATCGTGATCACAAATGATTTTTTCCACTGATTCAAGGAAATCGATCTCAAATGGATTCTGAGTACCAGGCGAGCATAAAAACTAACACGCCCAAGCAAATTCCCAAAAAATTCCACCAATTTATTTGTGATTCTGTTCAAATAGAAACGTTTTATATACCTTACCTACTTTAGTGGTGTGTCATAATACATATTTTGGTGTGTAATGATCGGCGCCGCGGGCTCATGTGACATATTTCTTTTGTACTGCTCAGTGGTGATGGTGAGGGGAACTGAATGTGAACTTGCTGTGCCTGTTGCTGGGTGAGCACTGAGCAGTGAGAAAAAATGCGGGTGGTGGTTGTTGGGACATTGCATTCATTCAAAGATATCACAAGTATTTAAAAATACGCCGACGAAAAATCGATCGCAAATGGATTTTGACAACCAGGTGAACATGAAAAACGACAAGGGTGTCTAAATTCTTAAAATTTCGAAAGAAAGGCACAGGCACTAATGAAAAGTACACACATTTGAAATTAATGACAATGATAGCGTCATTAACTGTTAGGTAAATGAATGAATGTAGAGCAGGGAACTTTAGTCCGAATAAATTATTGAAATTGAAATCATACTGTTAAACATAATGGTGACCATACGAGTGTGTTTTAGATAAATATGTAGTGTTATGATGATGCGATTTATAATAACAGGATTTGATTTAAATTTGGAACAGATAATTTTTATCTAAAAATGTTCAATATTTTTAACTTCCCATAGAAAGTTATTGTAATGGGTCCGATTTGTCAAATTGAAAATTTTGACATTTCTCGACGTTTCAAGGTCCCCAGAGTCTAAATAAAAGATTTTTAGAGAGATGTCTGTGCGTGTGTGTGTACGTCTGTACGTTCGCGACGTTTTTTTCGTCGTCCATAGCTCAAGAACGAGAAGAGATATCGACTTAAAATAAATTTTGTTATACAGATAATAATGCAGAAAGATGCAAAACGGACTCTCAAAAAAATTGAGTGGGTGGTTTTTTTACCATATCAATTTAAAAAAAGGTGAACAATTTGGTTAACCCAAAATATCTCACGAACCAATAACGCTAGCGACTTGAATTAAATTTAATATTATATATTGCAACGTGATATCAAACTAATATATTAAAAAAAAAATCCAACTACGGTTTTTTTATAAATAAAAAAATATTTGTCACCTCGAATATTTTACGAAGCAAAAAAGATTTTATCTCCAAAACAATTTTATGCAACGAGATATAACGTTTTTGACATCTGGTAAAATTTTGAGAAAAAAATGGACAGTTTTTTTTTACGAAAAATAAAAAGATACAAAAAAAATTAATAAAAGTTGGTAAGAAATTGACTTTCGACTCAAATATCTTTTCAATAATTTGAGGTTATGGCTTCAAGCTAATTTATTTTATAAGAGATATTGTTTTCAACATTCGGTAAGGTTTTAAGAAAAATCCAATTGACATTCTTACAAAAAATAAAAACCTAAAAAAAAACAACACTAAAACTTGGTAAACATTTACTTTCGACTCAAATATCTTTTCAAAAATTAATAATATTTCCTTCAAACTTATTTTATCTCACAGAAAATATTGTTTTTGGCATTCAGTGATTTTTTATATAAATCCAACAGTCTGTTTTTTCTTAAAAAAAATAGTAGGAAAATTTGGTAAAAATTGATGTTCGGTTCTCTATATCTCGTGAACAATAGAAGATATTGACTTCAGATTAATTTTCTTCATCCAATTTGTTTAGATAGATGTATTGTATAAATAGGAACTTTTAAGAAATGCTACTAAAATTGGGAAAAATTGGTTTTCGACTAAAAATCTCGTTAATTAAAGTAGATTTTGAAATCAAACTATTTCATTATATGCAAAATATTGCTGGTAATTTTAAATTTTTTAAGAATAATTCAACTGACAACTTTTTTAACAAAACACGAAAACCAACGAAGCTTGTAAGAAAGACAAATCGACAGACGGGATGGGAAGTTTTAAACTAGAATGGGTTTTTACTAGTTCGACTTGTTTAGAATTCTTCAGAAACACTTGAGTGGAAATCATTATTTGCATTTGAAAGACATTTACAGTAAAAGTGTTTGAAAGAATTAATAAGTATGTATTTACTTCTTAGTTTATAGTTATCAAAATATTAAAATGTTCTATTATAAAGTGGGATGTTTATTACTTAAATGAAATGTTCAAAAAATCCAATGACCGCATCATTATTTTAAAAATGTATTTCGTCAATATTTCACATTTTTTGTATATAAATGACAATGGAAAAAAGCATAATGTATAGAAAGCAGAAGAATGGCGTTATATGGAAATGTGCATCTACTTATTTTATTATTCTTAAATAAAACTAGAAGTTTTTAAAACACCTACGGAGCTGGGTTTATTGTCAAAAGGAAAAGTAACTTTCATCACTAATATTTTTCTTAAATCGATATTGTTGGGAAATTTAACTAGATATCTTTGATTTAGAACACTAGAAACGTGATCCTACACATTTATTAACTTCCCATAGGACGTTATTGTAATCGGTCCAATTTTTCGAATTAAAAGTCAAAGATTTTTAGAGAGATGTGTGCGTTCGGAACAGCATTTTTTTTCGTCCATATCTCAAGAACCAGTAATTAAATAGCATCGAAAAAAACAATATTGGGGGTGATTTCTTAACAAAAGCAATTTAAAAAAAATTAATATTTTGGTTGACCCCAAATATCTCAAGATATTTTATATTATATAATGTGACGTGATAATTAATTAGTATAATTTTGTCACCTCGATTATATTTTGAACAAGAATTGATATAATTTCCAAAATAATTTTGTGTAACGGAGAATAATGTTTTAATCATCTGGTAAAGATTTTAGAAAAATTGGATTGACAATTTTCTATTCAAAACGTAAAAACTTAAAAAAATATTACTTAAAGTTGGTAACAATCGATTTACGACTCGAATATCTTAAAAAAAATAATGATGTTATCTTAAAAATAGTTTTATCTTATAAAGGGCACTGTTGGTACATTATTGATAAATTTAAAAAAAATCAAAGTTACAATATTCTAAACAAAAATAAGAACCTGCAAAAATAGTACTGAGAACTGATAAAAATTAATTGTTGACTTAAATATCTCAGGAAGATATAATTTGACTGCCTTAAAAATATACAAAATAATGTTATTAAAATTAAGTCAATGGTCCAATAGGCAGTTTAAAAAAAAAACCTTACAAAAACACCACAAAAATTTGGTAAAAAAATGGATTTCGACTCGAACATTTCGAGAATTAAAAGAGCATTAACTGCAGAAAACAACTTCGACTCCAGATTGACGTCAAACTCACTTCATTTTATACAAATTTTTTTTATTATTATTTTGTAAATTTTGACAAAAATAAAAACCTGAAACAAAAATACTAAAAAGTACTCAAAATTAAATTTTGTGTTAAATATCCTGAAAATAATTGAAGATACTGACTTTCAAGTTGTTTGATGCCATATAAATATTGTTGTTAATATTTTGTTACAAAAAAATACCAATTGAAATTTTGTAGCTGCTACCAATGGGAAATTATCAGTGTATCCAAGCCTTCAGATTAGACTGACAAATATACTAAGGACCTAAAACTGATTTCCAGACTATTAGACAGGATATCTTAGTCTTTTTGGTACCCTGAGAGAGTACACGTATAGACTCTTGCAAATATCATTACAAAGGAATTTTCTTTTAAGCTCGATATTTCAAAACCGCTGATATTGTCTTATTTTTTAGCTTCTCAAAAGTTCTCATACAGTGCTTTTATATTTAACATTCTTTTCCGAAATCGCTACAATACAAATTAATAGAAATTAGTATTGCATTGATTTATACAAGATTTGAATTTAATTCCATTCACATTTATTGGATAACGACAGAATATCAAAATATATCTGAAATTTGATGATTTTTGTTCGGTTAACTTTGGCTTTATGATGATTTTCGCATCAAATTGTATCAAAATTTAAAATTAGTCTGCAAAGTATGAAGTATTTTGGATAAGCTTCTTCATTCTTTATTTAACTTGGCACTAGGTTACTAACTGTATTTGTTGGACCAGGCAACACATTTTATGATTTCTATACTATGCTATAGCAAATTAGAATAAAATTGAAGACAAACTGTCAGTTTTCATCTTTAACTACTTCAACATTTTTCTATTGAATGATAAAATTTGATTGAATTATAAGATCCTGTATGAGATTATTAGCATTTTTTAGCAGAAATTGTTACCAGTTCGATCTTTGTCTATAAATATTTTGTGAGAACCTAGATTATTGATTAAGACTTAGAAGATTAAATTTTGTTAATAAATTTAAGAGTTGGTAAAAATGATTTACTTTAAGGGGGTATTCTAGTGTAGAGACATGAATTTCGCCCGGTTTTTGAAGCGTTTTTTTTTTTGAAGGAAACAACAAATATTTTTAGTATACATTTTTTTATCATTTGTTTATTGATTTGTTGTTCATACATACAAAAAATTAATAAAAAAAAAATTAAAATTAACAAAGTTACAAGCAGTCAAAGTGGGGGGTCTAAATAAAAGAGGGTGTCTTGGCGTGCATCCTACCAACCCTCCTGGGGATCTGAAAACAAAAACCAGACGGATTCTTAATTATTATAGATGTCGCTATCGTTTGACCCTTGGATAAGTTAAAAAAAAACTTTTTAACAAAATGGCAGCGGTTTGAAAAAAAAAATGTTCTTGTTGCATATTTTTCAACAATTCCGAATTTTTTAAAAATACTAAATGAGAAGTTATATTTTTGGGCAAGGACCACACGATAAGGAGATATATAAAGAACATCCTCTCCAAATTTGAAGTAAATCGGTCTATTAGAACTCGATATATCTTTACCGCCAGCTCGAAAAAAGTGGTTTCGAGAAAAACGCGTCCAGAGCTTTGAGACAAGTTTTCGTCAATTTTACTTATAGAATGATACAGAATACGTACATATTTTTAATCCATATAAAAATCCTCTACTCTACTTCAAAATACTGATTCGATGTTCTCTGATGAAGACGAGCAGTTCTACCCTCCTTTGACGCCTCTGAAGTCCGGAATTCCGAGCGCTCGACCTTCCGAGTTTCTATGACCTTCAAAACCAGTTTCTATGACCTTCAATTAACTTGTGAAATAATAGGAATATTAAAAAATCCTTTTAAACGCATAAACTTTGTCTAAACTTTGGAAATATGAAAACAAAAATTTTGATTTTTTCAAAATCCTACACTAGAATACCCCCTTAACAGAAATTTTATACACTTTTCTAATTACTTTAAAGAGTAATGGAATATGTAGTCTCAATTACTATATTAACATTCTATTTAAAATCTCCAATTACTTGCAATTTAATTAAATTTGTACATATACACACATACATATATGTAATTAAAACAAAAGTAATGATCAAAAAAGCAGTATTTTTTCCAGTTATCATTACAATCAAAACTTATTATTATTATTTTTTAACAATTCATTTTTCGAGATATTGCAAAATTGTTTCCTAAAATGCTCAGTTCTTTTATATGTGCTGCTTTTAAATATAAATGAAAAATAAATATGGAAATCAATCCTACCTTGACTGTAATTTAAAAGTCCTTTCCCTCAATAACTTATATAAACCCATTACCATGTTATAAATAAATTCTCTTTACTTGCGACACATATATGAACTATATTTATTGCAAGTATTGCATTCATTTAAAATTTCGAAATAAGTAATTTAAAAAAAAACCGCTCTTATAATTTTCAAATAAGATTTTAAAAGATAAAGTTTTTTTTTTTAAATCAAACGGAATTTAAATGTTTAAAAACAAGCTTTTTGAAGGTAGGTATACAATTTTAAATCTTAAAATACAGAAACAATTTTTAAACAGACTCTTTGGATACATGGGCAAGTTCGTGCGACCCAGTCGTGCATTTTATTTCAATTACAATTACAAATAATTGAAACGTAATTAAAATTTTTATTACAAGTAATTGAAATTAAAATGTACGGAAAGTAATCTTTATTTTCCAACTCCGATGAATTTACAATATTTTTCATGAAATCCCTTGTATGAAAGTTTAATCTCTATAAAATATGTTGTCTGTTATCTCTTTCTTATGCTGTGCTTCTACAATATGCGGGCATTCATGCCACTGGCTGACTTCTTACTGTCGAATTTACCAAATTTCAAATAAGAGGCAATGACCTCACCCAACGTACATAGGTATATAACTCTGTCCCAGTGCCAGAGAAATCGCTTAACCTAACACTAACTGTACACATTTAATTTTGTTTTTGTATTTCTCAAAAGAGCCCGTATAATTTTTTTGAAGCTCAAAGTCAATGACCTAAGAATTTTAAAGATCCCTTGTTGTTTTTATTTTTCGTTGGCTTTTTAATTTCGTTTTCATCAACAAAAATAATTGTCAACATTTTCTTGCTACTTATTCTGAATGCCTGGTAAGTTTAGTACGAAATTAAGTTTTTCAAAATGAAAACGAAAGTGATTTCGAATTTGAAACCAAACCTCACTCGCTCCCATATTCGTCTGATGATGTTTTAGAAAGAAAACAATATTTAAAGTTTTTAATTTAGACAGCCCTCGTTTTTTTTGTTGTGAAATAATTAAATTTCTTAACTTGAGCCATTTGTTTAAGCTTTTTTAAATAGGGAAGTTCGTTCCTTTACACAAAAACAAAAACAAATTCAAATGACGAATAATTTAATTTAAAAAACATAAATCCATTTCTACCTAATTGAAGCACTGCAGGAAAAAAGGTTAATTGTACGTCTTATTTCCTGCTGCCCCATTGTTTGCCGAGGTAAAATTGTTTATAAAGTTTTTGTTAAAAAAATTTCATCGGTAAAGTTTTTGTTGGGACACGAAGAAATTATAACTTGGGTTTTTTGTTAAACAAAATTTAAACCAAATTTAAGTTAAAACAGGTCCCTATTGTAAGGGGGCCTCAGAATTTGACAACAGGACGGTGTTGTTTTTTTTTGGTTTTTTGTTTTTCAGTTTCTGTTTTTGTGGACAAATAAACAAAAATTATCAGTGCTGTGGCGCTTAAGCTTATGCTGGGTGGTGAACTGTAAACAGAACAAAGCTATTAAGAGGTTTATAGTATGCGAAGGAAAGTTGTGTTTCGGTAAAACGTTTGAAAATTGTATAGGTGAATTTAAAAAAATACTTGTATTGTAATTTTTAAAATCGTGAACAAAAAGTTATGTTGTTCATTGAGTGAATTAAGTTTAGGACGAATTTGTGCTCTCAAAATGATATGTGAACAACGTTATTAGAGGAAGATAAATTCAGATGCTCATTTCCAACTCTTGTTTCTCAGACTATTCTTTAATTTTTGTTGGTTTTGTTGCCAGAGTTTTTTTGTTATTATTTTTGGGGCTTTCTTATTTACATGCAAACCTGGTAGATGATCATATGAAAATATCGATCGAAATTATTTTTCAACAATTTTTATGATAAATTAAGTTTAATAATTTGTTGTTTGCATGATTTTTGATCATAATTTTGATTTTTAACTTTAATAGTTCGAAAAAATGATGTCAGTCTGTGTTGTTAACAACAAAATACGATCGCTGATATTTTGTTCAAAATTTTCAGTACAAGGCACATACTTTGAGGTGAGCTGACGCTGACGCTGCCGCTGCCTCTGCCTGCCTCTGTCGCTTTTAGTGTGGTGTGGTTCTTGATGACTGATATTTTTGTAGGTAATTAATTTATTCGTACGTCACAAAACCACCTGAATACATTATAGGTATCTCCTAATGTACATATAAATATCTCAATGGAAACAAGCGTTTTAATAAGTTATTTTTACTTTTTTATTTTTTGTTGTTTTAAACATGAGCGCCTATGAAGTAAGACTGTATAAGCTTTTATGTTAGCTAGATTGAGCTTGAAGTCTGTAGACCTTTTGTGGATTTAAGGGGTTATCTTCGTTCAAGCCTCAACCTCTATTGAAATGTTTGTGAAAGATAACTTTTTAAAAAGTGTTATTTAAAAAATGTTTTGACATCATGTAGGTACTTTTCATAAAAAGGTTTTTGTCAAATAATAACAGTACCTATAGGTAGGTCATAGGTTGGTGGTTTTAAAATAGATAACTTATATATACGCTGGAGCCCAAACAATTGTTAAGTAGGTAATATTAGTCTGTCTGTTAAAGCACTGTATACGACTTGAATTGGTCTACTTTTCTAATATCAAATTTCTAGTATTGGGAATTATTTTTGGAAATTAAAGTAAACGAAGTAAATTTACTCTATTTATAGAGATATAAAATTACACGTTTTAATCTTATTTGCTAATGGGTTGGGAGCCTGCAAAAAGATTCAGAGATATGACCTACACTGAAAACTTCCCATTTTCGTGTCCGACTGTGAATATTTCTAAAGTCTTGTAAGATAATAGTAACAAAATTTTGTGCAAGATTAAAAGAGTTTAAAATCAATTTATTTCTTTGTTCTCAAGATACTTGAGTAGAAAACCATTTCTTATCAGTTTGTAGTTCTCTTGAATAATTTTCGTTTTTTTTGGAAAAAAAAGTTTGTTTTTAATTAATTTCAACTTATCTTGCGATGGGATAAAATAAACATGTTTTCAGGAACTATTTTTTGTTCCCGAGATATTTCTGTCAAAATCGATTTTTACCAATTTTGTGAAATGCTCTTTGTAGGTTGTTATTTTGTATAAAAAAGAGACGAGACTTATAGTTTATATTTTGTACCTAATTTTGCCAAGAGTCTCGTCGCGTCGGTCTCAGCGGTCTTTTCGAGTCTTATATTCTTCTTCTATATACAAGAAAGATAATGAAAACAATTGTTATGTTAAAGCTTCTGGATTCGTATGAAATGAAAGCCAATTACACTGATAAGAAAGTGCTTTAGAATCTATTAGATCTGTTTAAGTTAAAACGTTTTAGTTTCGGACTATATTACCATTAAACACGCCATTAACTTTCAGATTTAATTAAAGAATAGCTACGATTTCGATGTATAAAGATACAAATTTTAATTTTGAATAGTTGCCGAAAAAAGTGTGACTTTTGCACTTATTTGTGACATATTATAATATATGGTTGTCAAATTCCATTTCAGGATGGCAAACACTTTCAAATTCCATTGAAGAATGATCGAATTAACATTTGAAACAAAATAGTATAAGTTTGTCAACAATAATTTACTCTGCATATCCGACAATATACAAACTGTCAAACGTTTACAACTTCTGACTTGCCTTATATTGACAGAGTTTAAAGTTAAAAATATAGACGAGACTAGATTGCCGATGAAACAACTGACGAGAAAAAAGCGAGACCAGATACCGAGACGAGACTGAAATTTTCCGAGACTAGGAAAAATCTTGTCTCGTGACCAGCCCTTTTTAACTTCCCATAGGAAGTTATTGTTATGGGTCCGATTTGTCAAATTGAAAATTTTGACATTTATCGACGTTTCAAGGTCCCTAGAGTCGAAATAAAATATTTGTATGCGTGCGTGTGTACGTACGTTCGTACCGTCCGTATGTCCGTCTGTCCGTACGTTCGCGACGTTTTTTCGTCGTCCATAGCTCAAGAACCAGAAGAGATATCGACTTCAATTAAATGTTGTTATACAGATAATAAGGCAGAAAGATGCAGAAAGGGCTCTCAAGAAAATTGAGTGGGTGGTTTTTTTTACCATAGCTATTTAAAAAAAAGGTGAACATTTTGTTAACCCTTAATATCTCATGAACCAATGACGCCAGGGACTTGAATTAAATTTTATATTATATATTGTGACGTGATACAAAACAAGTATATTTTTGGAAAAAATCCAATTAACGTTTTTTTTTATAAATCAAAAAAACTGAAAAAAGAAATTTGTCACCTCGAAAATTTTACGACTAAAATATAATTTTATCTCCAAAACAATTTTGTGCAACGAAGAATAATATTTTTGACATCTGGTAAAATTTTGAGAAAAATCGAATCGACAGTTTTTTTACAAAAAAATAAAAACCTAAAAAAACATTTATAAAAGTTGGTAAAAATTGTCTTTCGACTCAAATATCTTTTCAAAACTGTGAGATATTGGCTTCAAACTAATTTTATCTTTTAAGGAATATTGTTTTCAAAATTCGATACAATTTTGAGAAAAATCGAATTGAGAGTTTTTTTTACAAAAAATAAAAACCTAAAAAAAAACAATATACTAAAACTTGGTAAAAATTTACTTTCGACTCAAATAGCTTTTAAAAAATTAAAAATATTGGCTTCAAGCTTATTTTATTTCCCAGAAAATATTGTTTTCGATATTCAGTAATTTTTTTATAAAAAATAGTACGCAAAATTTGGTAAAAATTGATACATATAGACAAACTTTTAAGCAAGACAAATCGACAGACGGGATGGGAAGTTATCAGTGTGGGTCGCATCCCAGCCTCTTTTTTTATTTTTTTTAATAATTGCTTTAGTAGGAAAACCACTTACAATTTTTTTTTAAAGTCCTTTCGGCATATTTAATAAAATTTTAAACAAATTTATTGGAAGTCGATATCTTTTCCGTTTCTTGTTGTATGGCCGATTAAAAAAGGTACCCCGAACGTACGGAAGTACGGACTTTAATGTACACACACACATACTTCTCTCTTAAAACCTTTGATTTATATTGAGGGGACCTTTAAACATCCAGAAATTAAAAATTTTTCAATTCGACAAGTCGGACCGAGTAAACAATAACTTCCTATGGAAAGTAAATAAACTTAAATAAAAAGATATTTGTATGGATACAAATTTAAAATTGGTTTTAAACAATCTTTTATATTGTTTGCATATACATATGTACAATGTACATACTTGTAATTTTGTTTGCTTATTTTTGCATGACTAGCCCACAGTTTCTTGTAGAAAATATTTGAAAACTCGAAATCTTTGCCCGAATAACGATGCATTTGTGAATACTCATTACCCGCAGCCGCAAAGCCTGAATTCGGGGGGGATTTTGGGCATATGATGGGTTATTGATCTATTTAAGCAGCTGATATAAGCATATCCCTTTAAAAAAGCCCGAGTTTTTATCGATGTGGACCGGATTTAAAGTCGATTTCTTTTTACTTGGTAACACATTTTTAAGGAAAACAATTTATTTGTGAACAAGATAAACAGCTTTTCTCTATTTCATAACATAAAAACATGAAATGGTTCTGATCATAAAGGGTTATTTTTTTTGAAATTCAATTAAACAAAGCTTATTTGTTTAAATAAATTGACATAAAATTTTCAGTATTTGAATGATAACCCTCTGGCACGATAATTTAAATATGATTTCTGGCATTTGACGTGAGGTCTAACTTCACATATCCCCACAGAAAAAATCAAACGCAAGATCTTAGAGGCCAAATCACGGCTGCGTAATGTGCAAGGGCGAATCCGAGCTTTTAATCAGTCAGGGCTAACTTACCTAACATAAAGACGAATTTTCGGCCATCGTTTAAAAATGTTCATTATTGTTCTGTAAAGGGGGCAGAGAAAATTAAAATAACGTAACGGTGTAACTATTTAATTGGGACGACTTCCTACATGGCAAAGAATTATTCCATGTTGTAAATTGTGTGGAAAAATAATATATTCTGTTTTCTATAAATGCGAAGAACGCTACAAAAATATAGATGCAAAAAGCCAGGAAATGAAAAAAAAAAAACAGAATTTAATATAAAGTTGGGAAGAAACTATATTTTGCCACTTACAAATTACACATGGAAAAATCTCTTCTCACTGCAAATCAATGTTTTTCAATTAGCCCTTAGTGTCAAAAGTGTCATTTTTGCTGCTTTTGGGACATTAATATTATTGAAATGCATGTTTAAATATCAATTCTAGAGCATCCAAAGCAAATTTACTTCAAAAAGTACATTTCTTCAATTTATCAAATTCTGAAAAGTTTTTGTATTTAACAGGTACTCAATTTTTATAAAACACTATAGTCATAAAAATAAGTTTTAATTGAAGACAAGTTTCAGGAACTTCAGTTTGTGGTAAGAAAATCAAAAAATCAAAAATGCTGTTTACAATAAAAAATTGAAAAGTTTCTCCTCAAGAATCCGAGTATTTGCTCTGTTTTTTTAGAAAATAACTTCTTTAAATAATTTAAAGCATTATTAAATTTTTTTTTAAATATTAAATTTTGTTAATGCTTTTTTGGTGAATATCATTAAATTAATAAAACAAATCTGCAGATAAAATCATTGCTAAAAACTAAACTGTATGAGCCTTATGACTCATATGACCTGACCCACCTGGATCCCCCATTGGTTGAAAGTTCATGCATTTGTGGACCAGGATTTGCAATTTATATTGTGTTCTTGATCCAGTCCTCATTAAAAGTAGCAATTTTTGCACCCAATATTGAAAGCACTAAAATACAAGTTTAATTTGTATGTATGTACATATGTATGTAAGTAACTAAATAATTAAAAATATAAGGGGGATCATATTCAATAGTAAAAAATAAAACCACAACTCCTGCAAACCAAGGTAGTTCAATTCGTGAACGAAAAAGTCAGAAACCATGGGTCCATAGTGGCCACTAATAACTGTAACGTTTTAGCCATTATCTTTTTTTTAAATGTAGGTATATTCGGATAAATTATTTCATTAACTCATAAAACACGCCAAACAGTCAATTTCTGTGGATTTAACGGTGTCTCAAAATACACTTGAAGATTATCATCAATCCAAATCCTTGACGTATCCATTTAACCAAAAGCGAGCTTTATCGCTTATGAAAATTGGGATCAAAATCAATCTTGTTTTGTATCTAATTTGAAAAATTTTAAAGCGTTGTTTGAACGTCAGCCTATTCATGATGAAATGGCAAACATAACTAAAAATAAGGTCTATACGTCTAAAAGTAACACACTTTATAAACAAAATCTACTTTCTTCGATTATTTAAATTGAACCCGGAAAAATTTGCCCCTTCCTTTAAAACCTCTCTCCTAACGCGATTATTCTGTCATGAATATTCTATACCTAGAACCAAAAATATCTATCTACTAGTACCTTTCTATTTCATGATTTAAGAAACTCACTAAACCAACCACAAAACACTTTGTTCCTATTGCTATATCCCCTATAAAATATTTAAAATATAATTATTATCCGTTCGAAGCAAGCCAGCAGTCAGCCAAGAGTCTTAAGTAACAGCATCATGATACCAAAGAGGGAAGCGAGGATAAGATATGGGGAAGGTATGAGAAGCAAGGTATAGAAAAACCTGCCCCTTCTTCTCCTGGCTAAATTGTGTTTGTGTTACCACAAAGCGAGTTTATAAATCTTCGATCAAAGAACCAAGACAAAACACTTCCTTTGCTTCTTCTGCTTTTGTATACCTAAAATCATGCCACGTGCCATCAGAGCCTTTATTCCTAGCTATGTACCTATAGTTGGCGGACGCGGCACGGCAAGCAGGCTGCCTCATAAAAGCAACTGATTCTTATATTAAAAATTCAAAACTACACTTTTGTTGTACATTCCATAGCCATTTAGGGTTCTACGAGCATTATTTTTAGCCTCAAAAGAGGATAAAGCTAAAAGACGGCTATAATTTTAACTCAATAGTATAGTTGGTTGGCGTGAGCTTCAACCTTCCTATACACAAACGTCTTCGGTTGCATTTTCGAGAATAGTTAAGTCATCCCTTTATGCGAGGCCAGCAATGCAAAGTAGAAACAAAAAATTCTAAACGTTAAACTTAAGAGTCCAATAAAAACGATAGCCTTTATATTATATTCGTTGCGTTGTCGAAAACAGAAAAAAGGTAAGAAGAAGGAAAGCAAAAAAGGACGAACGGCAAAAAAAAAACTGTTAACACCACAGGAAAATGAAAGAAAAACTCCCGCCGGGAAATAAACTCATATCCTTGCAGCAGGTAAAAACAGTAGCGGCAGCGTTGCCGTTGTGGAGGGTGCCCGACAACCGTTCCCGTGCCCGTGCGGTACACACCACCTGCACAGCAGGATATACCCCCACATAGATATAAAACATGAACATTCAAAGAAACTTTACCGTCCTCTTGCCTTCCTCGTCAGTTACCCTATCGCTCACCATCTTATGCTTTATCCTCGGTAGAATAAGAGGAACGAAGGTTGGTGGAAAGGGGTGGATTGGATATGTTTGGGATGCAAAGGTATGTGGTATTTCCTTTACCGCGTGTATATTTCTTTATTATCCTTACACCAACGAAAATTCGAGAGAGAAATTTAATTCAGTTATGCAAATTGAGCCGGTAGTGTTTTCAGCGAAAACATCCTTCGCTGAAGGGGACCCCAGGCAAAAAGAGTGGGAGTGGCAGTGTTGTAACTGTTGTTATAGCGAACCATGATCACAGAGATACATGTATACCGACATCCTGCGACTGCGACTCAACCAAAGGATTCATATCCTTCGAACTGACGACGACGACGACGATGTTGACGACGGCGAACTTTTTCCAACCTAAAGGATATAAGCTTAGTGTGCTATGTAGAAAGTGAGGTGAAAGGAGGGGTCTGTACCTCTGCAGCTATCTCTTGCGATACAATAAGGAGGTCTGATGGTTGTACACCAAACACCACTGCGACTTCAGCGTAAGAATAAAGACATTGCGGGGTTAAGTTAAGATAGTTTTTGCATTGGATTGTAAAACATAAGTGCACAACACCGGATGTGTACGATATTCGATTGTATCTTCCTTTCCTACATGTGGATGTGGAGGAGATGGGCGAGCGAGAAGGAGGATTCGATGTCGATGTCGGTTGTAAAAGTTTGAGGGTTCTGAGCTGGGGCTGGTCTGGGCTGGGGTGGGTTTGGGTATGGTTATTGCGATGGTTCTCAGACCTCATAATCTTAAAGACAGGTAAGGCATGTAATTAAACCAAAAACGAGGTGGTTTGTAACAAAAACGAGAAGTTTCCGAGGTTTGGTTCCTTGTAGGTACCTTGAACGTTCGTTGGCAGGAAAGTAGATACAAGATATACCTACCTTAAGCTTCCCCAGGTGTAGGTACCTACCTAGCTAATATGTAAAACTTTCGTTTGCGTGTCATAGAGGTGATAAGATATTTAAAGAGTTTTCCTGTGAAAATTAAGTCACGTCGAAGACGTTTCATTCCGTGATGCAAAGAAAGACATGAAAACGAATATAACGTAATTATTGTTTTTTTTTCTGTCTTTTGTCTTTGTTTTTGTTATTTTGACGTGTTTGAAAGAGTCGAGCAAGCAGGCAGGCAGGCAGGCAGTTTAAATGCAATAAAACTGAAGAGATTAACATTCTGAAAATGATTAGGTACCTACCTACGTTTCCTTTTTTATAGATGGGTTAAAATCAGGTTCGCAATTGTAGTCGAGATAACATTGAAATGTGAAAAGTTAAAAGTGATATAATATTTTGGCAAGCTTTATATGATTGTATAGTTGATGGTTGAAAGAAGGTTGAGTTGAGGTATTCAAGTTGAGATGATGAAATCAAAGTTTTATGGTAGGTGCGAGTACGAGATACCTACCTTAACAGTGGAGAAGTTTCTTGGAGAAATTTTGATGAGTCTCTTTTGGTTAAATTGCTTCCTTGGTTTTTAAGACTCTGTAGGAGTGGTAAAGCTATCTTTTATTTAAGATTTTAAGAGCATGTGGTAGGAAAGTCATTAATTGTATCAACTTTGATTATACTTAAAGAGTTCCTGTTCCGGATATAATGCATACGATGAAAACTTAACATTTTAAGACTGTAGTTATATACATATAGCGTGCGTCGAGTTGGTGTTTGAAGTTTTGATTTTTAGACATGAATAATTCGAGCCAGTCAAAATATAGTAAAATTTAATTTCTTGCAATTAAACTGTGTCTTTCATTAAACGTTTTTATCTTTAAATTTTAATAATACAAAGTGTATAATGAGATATCATCAAAATTTGTGTATTCAATTCTAAAGGCTATCTAAAGGCGCAGAAAACTAATTTAAAATGTTCAGTATTGGGATGGCGACAAGCCACAGTTTGTATGCCAACTTTTCATTACAGAAAATATTTTTGGAAGATTTGTCAATTATTCAAAAGAGGCAGTATCCGTTAGATGGCACAGGTAAGCACAAAACCTAGACCTCTTGTCACTGATACTACGGAATGAAACAACATTTAAATGTCCTCCGCGGCTTCTATTGCTGGCGAATTAAGCCCCAATTTAATTTTCACCGATGTCATAGGTAAGTTAGCTTTTACGGCTGCTGTGATTTTAGATTTTTGTGGTTACCCATATCATCCAACTCAAGCCATTCTTCTCACCGTTCACAGTATATTTAGTGATAACCTGATCAAAGTCGTTCTCACATAATACAAACCGATGACGCTGCTAGCTCAAACTCAAAACACCAGGGTCTGACGTGGATTGATCGACCCAAATTACGCAATATTGTTTTTTTTGTCGTATAGTCAACGTCATCTAGAAATAGGCGTCAGGCCCGATAAATAGGATGAATTTCGAAATACTCCAGATCTCATTCCAAAGCAGGACGCTTTGAAGAATCACTAGATTTAAAGCGATCAAGGTGTTTGCTATCTCTAAGCAGATCGCATATAAGCTCGATAATAGGTGTCATAACCGGGCACGGTCTAATAGGACAGCATGCCAAGCGGCTAGGCGTATTCTCAAATGACTTTTGCAGAAGATGTATGGACGAGGAAGAGGAGGAAACAGTTCTTCATCTTCTCTGTAGTGGAGAATTCTTTTATAACAATCTAAACGATCTAAATTATATTAGTATAATCAGTTTCTCAAGTTTCGCAAGGGACTCAAACTGGTTTCATTGAGCTTAGGAGGAAGCCTCAAGATTCATGTGGTATCACAATGGGCCATTTAACTGGCTTAAGTGTGTCCTACTCCATCACGGACTTTAACCTAACCTAACTTTTAATGAGTATTTAATTTAAACTACGTACATAGTTTAGTTGCTTTTATTTAATTTTAATTGTAGTTGCTTTTATTCGAACAGTCTTCCTTCCAACAATAAAACACGTGTTGATCGTTTTGCGCACAAATTACAACTGCCTTTATTCAATCTGTCTTTCTTAATTCTAGGTGTATACAAATTATAACAAAGAGAATAGGAAAAAAGAGAACAGTATTTATGTGTTATACAGATATAACGATCGGTAGGGGAAATTACATGAAGACACAATAACTAAGGGTTTATGGTATTATATATTAACAATGTGTGTGTTTAGGAGACTGATAGTACATGAACAATAATACAACGATAACTGGTAGCATGCGATACCTTAACATATAATAACTACTACAATTGTTAAGAAAGCTAATAGGATCCTAGGATTCATGAAGAGATTCTGTCGCGATTTCCGTGACCCTTACGTTCTTAAACTTCTCTTTGTTTCTTTTTAAGACTTGTACTTGAATATATGTAGTTGTGTAGTGTGGGCACCTTTATACTCTTTTGATATAAAAAGAATTGAATCAATTCAGAGAAAATTTATGCGTTTTTACCTTTGTTTGCTTCCATGGTCACATTAACATACTCTTCCCCTTTATTCTCAAAGGCTTGCTTTAATAAACCTTCCAACACTCACCAGTCATAGAAAGTATTTGAAATTTTGATTCATGGTTGTAATTATCAATGGGTCAATATCATCTCCATCAGTTCTAAGCCAGTTAAATTTAAGTTTTAGTCATACAAGTTAAAGACTACAGGACCAATTGTGCCATATATTTAGTAGTGGTATGGTCAGATAGAAGTGGTCTCTATCAATTGATTTTAATATTTAATAAATTTTACTTTTGTATAGAGTCTATAAATGATAACCTAAAATGCATTAAATTTAAAACTTTGTTTATTAAAAGCTTAGCATAATTAATTTGGAATTAAAGTACTAGATACTGAATGTTTAGCAGTGTTTTTTTAATTTCTCTAAGTTCAGAAACCAAAATAAATGAATTCATAAATCATCAAGAAATAGTTGAGGCAAATATTTTTAAAAGGATTTTATTAAAAAACATTTGAATGTTATTCATACACTTTTTTTAAACTGTATATGCCAACCATAGGAAGATGCGTATTTACATGTATTGATTTTACGAAGTTTTTTAAACCTCTTAACCACTACAAAAATAAATGAAATATTTAAAATTTACTTGGAATTATTGTACTAATGTTAGACTTTCTTACGTGGCAATCATTTTTTTTCTAAAAACAAACTAACGCAACGTCAAGAAGATTGGCTTCATTTTAAGATTTTTTTCTTAGAAAATAAATTATTTCCATGACATAAATTCTTGTCATAAAATATTTCTCCACTGATAACCTCTAAACTTAACATCGTTTCTTAACTGTTCAAAAATAATTTTTCTCTCGTTTCGTTTGTACTTAATTTAGAAAACGAAACAAAAAAAATAAAAAATTCAACCTCACGAATTTTATAATTTCACATCCCAATCCCAGAAACATTCCTAAAATTTATATAGGTATGTACCTGCTCTGCCGCTGACATGACGTTGCCACTGCCACAACCACATCAGAGCAAAAGCAAAATGGAATTCGCCTAATTAATTCCAAAAGACTAAGCAGTAAGCGAATATATATTTATGTTGGGACGTATGTACGTAGAACTGTAGGAGGCCACCATTAGTGTTCTTGATTCACATTCACATAGAAATGCACTGAGCTGGAATATGGCCCTTGATGATGATGATGATGATGATAATTATGGAGAAGGGGTTTATTTTTTTTGTGGGTTGGTTAGTTGGGCAGGGCAGGGTAGGGGTTGACAAAATCCGTTTCCACCTCATGATCATCATTCGAAATTGGTTCTAAGAGTTTCGAATTTATTCTGATGGTGTCCTCGTGTGGCCTTTGATAAATCATCATTTCGGCTAGGTATACACCATTATCATCATCATCAACAGCATTTCCCAGGATACAATTTCTCAGTCTCAGGCACCCAAGCCCTACCATCCCCCGCATAGTCAGCAAAAGGAAAAACATTCATTCTGTCGCAATTCTTAGCTTTGAACATCAGAGAAACAGAGAAAAGAGGAGGAAGACGACGACGATGATGATGAATTTTGTACAAGGATTCGTTTTCCTTTGAGAATTGTACCTTACAGAAACAGAACTAACTAGTGTTTGCATTTGCCACTAGATGGGGTGTTGGAGTTGTTCTCATGTTGATGGACCACACACACATTTACAAAATTACTATTTTAAGAAAGAAAGACGAGAAGCGAGAGGCGAGAGGAGTTTGTATATGTATTTGTATACCCAAGTGAAATTCAATTAATCTTCGCGATGGAGACAGATCCAAAGTACTCAACATCCTGAAATTGGACACTCAATTGCAGATGAAAAAGCAGAACGGAAGGAAAGACACGAAGATTGCTGCAATGATGATGATGAGGAAGAAGAGACATCAGATACTATGACTACTGTCTGAGACAAGGTTTAGTGATAGATACATTTATAGAGAAAGTGCAGTGAATTGTACTTTGGTTCTGATAAGTGTTTTCCTTTACTTCAAAAGTAACTAACCCGGTTCATTTGAAGTTTCTGTGTCAACCAAACACTTCTAATAAATGGTCATGATGCATCACCACTAACAATCAAACTCCTCCTCGTTTATATGATGCTTGCTAAGTCCTGATCTATACCGAAGAAGAGAAGAGTAAATTGAAGGCCAGAAGCTATTTGATGAACTTTGTGTATCGGTTTGTTAAGTTTGTGTAACACTGCTGTTACTGCTGCATCTGACAGGAGAACTATATAATATCATGATGAGGTGTATTTTTTTTTCTTGGTGTGTACTCGTATCTTCATGTCATACATAACCAAATGAACTTGCACAGGCTTCTAATGATACCAAATAAATAATTCTTAGCATTCCTATTCCTGACCCACTGAAAGGTCCAATCAAATGAAGATCGGGTGTTCCAGGACCGGAGCCAGAATTCCTAAGGTCCCTTCAGAAGTGTTCTTGCCTTGGAACAATGTTTTGGCAATGATTGTTTTTAAATTGGCAGATCCTTCAAGTTATAATAATCAAGCTTTTTTGTACCTTGCTTCTCATTGGATATCGCACTTTGTTTTATGCAAGAAAATTGTACTTTATCTTAAGCCAGGAATTGGAAAGCTGATGAATCCAACACAGGAAAGTAAAGAAAACAGTTGCATTTGCCAGAAAATCATTTTGGTAAAGGTTTAAAGAAAAGTGTGATATCTATGGATGCAATTGTCAATATTTGCAGGATTAACTTTACCCGATTTCAGAAAAGGTCAGTTGAATTTAACTGTTTTTTTTTTAATTTTTATAATGTACAGGCACTCAAGGGGATATTAATACCCTTAACACATTTACGTTAGGAAAATATTGAAGAATTTAAGAGGAGATACCAGTGCACATTGGTCTAAAAATTATGAATATTAAAATGGGAGGGAAATACAGAGTTGGATAAAGCATTCCACATTCTCGATGTGTGGTTAAAAAAAGAATCTCTATACTTAACAGTAAGTCTGAAATTGAGCTCGAGGGTAAACTGATGAGCATTGTTGGAAGTGCAAGTATTACGGCTGAATTGAGGGGGGAATGCAACTGGCTTATTGGACAGAACATTGCTTGTAAAAATATCGGTAAAACAACGAAAAGCATGAGATATGTAAATGTTTCGGTTACAGTTCTATTGCCTATCATTTTCAAAGCTCTTTTTTGTATCCTATCTAAAAGGCTCAAACTTGTTTAAGGGGCTCCTGCCCAAATATGTCAAGTTTTGGACCAATGTAAATTACAGCCAGATCAGAAGGGGTGAACAATTTCTTGCAGAATATGTGATAATTCCATAAGAGGTCATCTGTGATACACATACCGAGTACTGAAAGTTTATTAGTTTCCTGGATGTAAGTGCCGCTCATGGATAGCGACATTAAATTCTACACTGTTCTTAATTCCCCATTGTACAATGCTGTAGAGATCAGAATTTAATGAATTTACGCTGCCGTTTAAGTTCCACATCCGAAGGACAAGGATGTAAATCTAGAAACGAAGATGAAAAGCTGAGCTGGTACTGTCGTCAGCGAAACAGTTTAATGGATTAGAAGTGGCAGACAAGAGATCGTTTATGAATAAGTGGAAGAGCGTCGCAGACAAAACGGAGTCCTACTGTACCCAGCATTTATTTTATAAGTTTCAGATTTGAAGCCATCCATTTATTATTTATTTATTAAATTTAATGGCATGGCTTGACCAAATCCAGCCTTGACTTTTTTTGAACCGATATTAATTGTAGGAGAACCAAAAGGAAACACGAAATCAATCGGAGCCAATTCCAAAATAAACTACATCACCTTCCAGATTTGCTTCTGGTGATGATGATGGTTGCCCTAGCTCTAATACTAAAGAGGGCTCTCTTCCATCAATTCTATTGATTAATGCAGTTGCTAGGCACCGAGGCTTCAGCTTTCAACTTTCAGCTCTTGCAAAACATCATTTAAAAAGGAAGAAAAAGAAAACACAAATTACACTGCTGCATCCCTGCATCAATTCAGAATAGTACCTAGAAGAAGTAGCAGAAGCATAAATCGAGGTTCTGTCTGATGATGTTGGTGCTGTGTTTGGATGAATGCTTTTAGATTGCTTCCCATTCAGCCATGTTTAGTCCGTCGTATACCTATAGAACCTATTTATCTGTATGTGCTATGCTGTCAAGGTGCAAAATGATTTCTCCACAAATAATAAAGAGGGCGACATTATACTATAGGTATATTCAAAGGCCACCCCATTTATCCATTCTCCCTTTCCATCACATATTCCGAACATGCAACATTGCATCAAGACCACATTTTACTATCAGAAAGGTTGGAAAAAGATTTGTGTGTGTTTTTGAAAACTACTGTGTAACTAGACATTTGCATACCTTAATATGTACATTCATTTTATACTTTCGTCAGTCTACGAGACGCGACGCACGCACGGCCAGTATCGATATTTTGCAAATAAAAGTACGGGACGGTGTATAACTAGAAGTGGTTTGAATAGAGACGTGTTTTCAACAGTTCGGTTTGAATTATTGTTCGTGGATTAAAAGCTGTACCTTTCACGACCACTCAACTAAAGGGTGTCCCAAATTTAAAGTAAGATTTCAATTTGCCACCATTTAGTTTAGTCAAGTATTTAACTTCTTAAACAAAAGTTAATTTGACAACTGAATATAGGAATAGTAATACTGAAGCGAAGCATTAAACATATGAGAAAAGTGTTTTCAAAGTTAAACAAAGTAATGACCCAAATTGTCAGCTGTCAAATATTTTTATTTGTCCAGAGTTACCTTCCAAACAATTTGCTCCACAGAAAACTATTAGAAAAATTAAATCTTGTGTTAATTCCGGGACACCTTCTATAAGGGCTTTTATGGTAAGGTGGCATATGATATGTTGTATGTTGAGGCTGGGATTTTGTATATTCCAACTGGCCATTAAAAGACTTTTCCCTTAAATAGATATAGGTATTTGACTTCATAATGAAATTTGAAATCAGAATTGTTTAGGATCATTTCTGATGGTGTCTGATACTAATTAACTCGGTATCAGTCTGATATCGCAGTGTAACTAGAAATAAAGTTTATGCAGGTTTCACTGTTCACTGCAAAATTTTCAAGTTGGGGAATAATTGTTGTTGTTAAATTGCAATTTGGGCGAATTGATTAAAAGTTAGGGAAAGAATATTCGAAACAAAATTAAACCCCAAATATTAAATTTTCAGATAAATCATTCCACTTGAGTTTTCGTTATGTTTTTATAGGTTTTTTGGTTAATTTTGTATAATTTAAATAAGTGCTACGACGTTTCAAGGTCTCTGGAATTTATATCAATGATTTTTAGAGAGATGTCTGTGTGTGCGTGTGTAATTTTGGAGGGGGCAAAACCCCCATTAATTCGGCTTAATTCAAACTATAAAATTAATATAACTTAAGAACTAAGTAACTCATAGCTAAGGATGAGGCTGGTGAAAGGGACAGTTTTGGTACATTGAGCCATAAGGGGTGTGGGGCGGGAAGATCAAAGAGGTGAGTATTTATCAAATAACGGAGACTAATGTTAAGGAAGATAGAGTTATACACATTAAGATTCATGGACCCAGAAAGCAGACATTGGACGAACAAGACGTCAAATGCCTGTCTAAGTACTTCCAGAGTTTTGAGACTAATTAATTTAAGGCTGTCTTGATATGGAGGAAGGATCAGGGGATAATGCCAAGGTAGGCCTTGAAGGAAAAATCAAAGAAAACGTATTTGAACGTTTTCAATTCTTGAAATATGTACGCCTTGGCAAGTGGACTATATTTGAAAGGCTTATTCAAGAAGCAGTGGCGTCTTTAGGCATGGGCCCGGTGGGCCATGGCCCTGCAATTATTTGGCCCCCAAATGCACCAACTCAAAATGAATAAATCTATACAAGAATTATATAGAAAACGAAATAAGATTAGTAGACAGTAACAGAAAAACAAGTTTCATTTTAATCTCCGTTCCGTTGAAATTCTCCTCCTCAACATCTTAAACTTCTGGCAACATGAATCTTTAATCATACACCTGCACACGCTGTCAACATTATTTTAACAACTCTTCTTTCGTTCTACTCTACATTTCTGCACACATGTTGACTTTTCAATTCACCCCATAAACAAACACAAAGTTGTCTCATGATGATTCACTCATCGCAGATCATTTAAAAAAATGTGAGAACTCAGGAAAGGGATAAACTTCCTATTTATCAGCAAATATTTGCAACGAATTCATTGATATAATGGGAAAACAAGTCCTAATGAACATTGTAGGTGAAATTAGATCGGCAAAATACTTTTCCCTAACTGTTCACAGTACACCCGACCTTTCTCATATGGACCAGTTGACTTTTGTAATTCGGTATGTTAAAAATTGTGTTCCCATCGAAAGGTTCTTAAAATTAATATCTATTCAATCAATCTGAATATTTCGCTGACACAATCCTGAAATTTCTGGAAAATCATGATATTTCAATAGAGGATTGTAGAGGACAAAGCTATGATAATGCGTCTAATAATGTCGGGAAAATATTCTGGTTTGCAAGCAAGATTAAAGGAGAAGTGCGAATTTACTAGCTTTGTACGTTGTGCAGCACATTCACTTAACTTAGTGGACCTTCATGCGGCTGGTTGTGTGCAGGAGGCAACATAAGTTTCTTTCAAGTGGTTCAAGAAATATACAACTTTTTTTCTGCTTCTACCCATAGCTGGAATAAATTGAATGTATGTTTAGGTTCACATAGAGTTCTTAAAAGCCTTTCTGAAACAAGATGGTCTGCACGAGCTGATTCAGTTATTGCGCTCCATCATGGTTATAAGCAAATTACTGAAGCCTTGGCATCTATCTCTATAGATCCAGAGCAAGCAACAGACACAAAAAGCGAAGCGCTAAGCCTGTCTAAGAAAATGTCAAAACTGGAGTTCCTCATTTTAACTGAAATTTGGAGCACAATATTAGAAACAATTCATAAAACCAGCAAGAGCTTTCAAAAAGAAACAATAACGATTGACGTTGCTGCCAATTTGTTTTGCTCACTATGTTCTTTCATAAATTATCTAAGGGAGAATTTTGATAAATTTGAAGCGTGTGCCAAAATTCAGAATCCGAATGGTAATTATAAAGACTTATTGCAACGAAAAATATTACGAAGTCCGCGTGCCATATATTTTGATGGTCCTGCACCATCCGTCCAGCTAATTGGGAAAGAAAAGTTTAAAATATCATTCCAATATTTTTCCAATTATTGACACTATTACTTTGCAATTAAAAATACGATCCAATTGCTATCAAAAAATGAATGCATTGTTTGGCTTTTTTTGTCGATTGCAATATTTGACTTCAGTGGAGTTGCAAAATTCTTGCGAACAGTTTTCGAAAAACCATATAGATGTTAATGCAGAAGAACTTGAGGCAGAACGCTTGCACCTCGAACAGTATTTAAAAGAATTCAATAAAGATGTAAATGAAGATCTTATTACAATATCAAAATTGTACAGTCTAATTACAGTGGATTAAATTGGGAACATATTTCAAATATTCAAGGTGAATTAAAAAAATTATAAAAGTATAAAACAAATATCTGTTTTATGTTTTTTTAGTTCTTTTTAAAAAGTAAAAATATGTAAAAAAAAAACACAAATTAATTTTAAAATGATTTTTTTAACCTAAAGAATAAAAGAAAATATTTTATACCTACTTTTTTTGGCCCCCAAATCCTATTGGGCCCAGGGCCCCGAAAAGTCTAAAGACGCCCCTGTGACAAGAAGGGGACGGACAAAGGTGATGTAGTGAGATCGAGTAACGTATAGGGGTTGGAAAATTTCTTTGACCAGGATTTTACTAAACTGAGCGCCGAGTTGGCTTTTAATATTATATCATCTTTATGAGCTGAGCACTAACATTTATTTCTCAGTCACTTCAGGCCGCGAATAACCTAAACAGAGGGGATGGGTTGGTTATGGAAAAAGTATCAACTGTGTGAAGTTCTTACTCGCTATCGCTATTCTAAGGTCTAAACTATTTTTTTCACACCAGACCAAGAAACTGTTGAGATCTAGTTGAATAAGGTAAGAATCATGTATCAACGTAATGGACTTGAAAAATGTTATGTCATTAGCCTAATATGAGATATGGAAATATTTAGAAATATTTAGAAATCAACTGTCATTAATGGTGAGTATAAAAAGGAGAGGGCTACCTTCTGGCACGCCAGATGTGGCAAGAAAAGGACACGAATTCAACAAAGTTGGTAGTTGAAGACTTGAATTTCTGAAAACCACGTTGTTAAAGGTAAATTAAAGATATGCAATGAAAACTTAAAATATAGTAAAAACATCGTTTGGCAAATGGAGCGATGTAACTTCAAATGTTTCCGCGGTTGTTTACATAAGACATTTTTAATTACTTGGATTAGCCGCGTTATACCTACATATTAAATGTTCAACGAGTTAAATGTAGTCCTCACCGAACGTTTCGTTTCAATTTGCATTGAGCATGGTCACCGGGGAAAAATGGATGATAGCTAAAATTACTATCTTTGGGACCTTTTTTGTGAACTGAGGTGAACAAGTGTGAAAATCCTCCCCTTGAGCGAAAGATAGATTAAATACTAATGAGAGAGGGGAGACACTTTTTTACAAATATGGCATTGAGACCATCAGAACCAATAGAGAATTCGTCATAAAGTTGATTTAACTTAAATGTTTGATCAAATGAGGATCAATTTTTCGAGGAAGTAATGCAACGAGACAGTAATTAGGTAGATATTCAAAATCTGCTGAATCTGGAACAAACGAGTCATTGGTAAGGGATTATTTGAAATAGGTAGCAAACATGTTGGATATAGTTTGTGGATTATTTGAAGTTTCGTTATTAAGAGTAAGGAAGGTGGGGTAACCATCTGATTTTCTGTTGTAGTTAACTAACTGATAAAAGGGCTTAGGAAAATTTAAAAAATTTGATTGAGTATTGATTAAATAGCGTTGATAGAGATCGTCAGAGGTAGATCGAGTGGGAAGAAAAATTTCCCTCAGCTCATTCCTTTAACTTCTAAGTGAACGTAGCCTTCTATCATACCAGGAAGTTGAGAAAAACATTGTTTTACGACATGATAAGGATATAATAAAGGGCGACGAAGTTGAATATTACTTTGTAAAACAGGTCTAGTGCAACATTTACGGATTGATTTGTTATATCAAAAATAACTGTACTAAGGTATCTTTTGGTATAGGAAAATTAAATTATTGGACTAGAAGTATGTGTCGTTTATTGGAGCATTGTTGTTTAGTCGGTGTTGATTGTTATCGCGATAAACATTGAAGAAGGGTAGAAACAATTCGAAATTGTTTATGCTAGGAATTAAATCCGATTCCGTTAGAAGGCATCAAAAAGAGAGGCATGAGACTATTGCAGAACAGTCTTAAGCAACATATTACGTTCCACAAAGGTATGAATGACTTTTCGTCGAAATTTCGAGCGGAAAATAGCTTTCAGTGGCAAATTAACCTACGATTTGAAAAGAAACCACAAAATGGTTATCAACAACTATCTTCTTCGAGTTAAAAGTGCAAAATTAAAAAATTAAAAAATGAATGCAAAGTAAATAGAAAATTATTACGATGAAGATGAAACAGCATTTGATCTTATGCATTTTTAAAAAATTTTTGTATTTGATCGAAACTTTTTGAAAAAACAGTTCTTTTCTTTTTTCTTGATTAAATGATTTAATATTATTATTATTATTATTATGAGCTTAGAATGTTTATGTCAGTGTTGTATTCTTCTCTGTTTTATTTGCCTTATTTGTAAACCTTAAATCCTATTTCATATTATTATTATAATACTAATTACAAAAAGTAAAAAATATTTTTCAAAGCACTATAGTTACCAGGGAATCCTATTTCATTTTCATCAGTTCACCTTTTAATCCTTATGCAATCAAATTAGGATCAAGTGGTAGTGTTTATATATTTTTATTTTGCAATAATATTATTGGCCTATGCATAATTTGCTTGCTGATTAATTAACCTAAGGTCAATCCACAATGTAAGCCGTTCTCTGATTCCACTTAATAATTATTATACAATATACCTATACCTTCCAAGTGCACTCTTGTCCATGAGCCATGACTCGCTTGTAATGTGATCCACCTACTTTATATATGTATGTACCTAACCTATATTTGAACATAATGATGTAGGTGTAGATATTCATATATGTAGGTATAAGGATGATTCAAGTTTATAGCAGTGCAAATCATCTAACATCATCAATCAATTTCTAAGCATGCCAACGAATATACGTAGCTGATGGTCAACTTGACTGGTTAAATTATAATGCAGACAGCATCACAACTAAACACAACATAGAGGTAACTATTATAACCAGGCCTCAGCTCAGCAGCGCCAGATCCATCAGAGCCAGCGCCAGCACCGAGCACCCAGCACCCAGCCCCCATTTGTTCCAGGACATTGACTTCTGATGCACACTTAATCTTTGAATTCCAAATTATATAATCAAATTGTTTTCGGATGGGTTGAGCTGTAAAAGTAACAGAATTAGGTGCGTAATATGCGTTAAGAGAGGGAAGGAGGGTGGTGGCTTGGGCAATATTCAATAATATTGTATTCCAAAGTAAAGTAGAGTATAGTTAGGCATAATCTATGTGTATCTGCATATAACCTACTGGTTTTGAAATATCCCTATAAGCACTGGTGTTGCTATGCTCAACAAACCGAGTTGTTGATTATGAATGAAAGATGATCAAAATTAAGGGTTCAAATGGGTGTATCTGTTTATAGTATAGGTGTTCATCGAAGCCAGAAATTATTGAAATATGTATAATTACGAACGAAATGGGGTCAATGAAATTAAGTGTTATATCCTGTAATGAAGTGAAATGGTAAAATTATTTAATGGATAAGTTTAGAAATTTTGAAAATAAATCTTCTGCGACTAAATCTTCTGAGAATTGGAAAATCAATTCAGCTGTTGAAATAGTAGATATATTGTCTACCTTTACAGCAATAGAAAATGATTCATGCGTAGGCATAGAGGAGGCATTTTTACACCCCTATCTGGTCAGGGCATTATAAGGTGTAGGTATAATGAAATTAAATAAGTCCATACTGAAAAATTGTCCAACCATAATGTACAATGTTAACTAAAAACAAACATTAATAACCAAAAAGCTTTCAAAGAATTATTTATAATTTTTCCATTTATAACATCTATAACGAATATACGTATAACAAAATATTGGCTTAATGCTTCTTGCGGTAAATTTGAGCCTTTGGGTGTTAAGACTATTTTAGGTCTTATGACATTCCAAATAAAAAGATGCATTCGGTCTTATTGCCCAATAAAATAACGCCAAGATATTTAATATGTCATATCGCCAAAAAACGGCTCTATTTCCCAACAAATTTTTCAGAGAAAATGTCATTGAGCCCAAAATCAATGTCATATTGTCCAAGTAAGTTTTAAAATATCATAAAGCCGAAATTACTAATTAATAAATCGCCAAAAAGATGTCATGTGTTTCAATATTTATTTTGACTCATTTTTTTTTATTTTTGGCACGACGACATTTTAAGTTTTAAATTTTATGGGCCCAACGCCATCATTAGACGGAAAAAAAATGATAAAAGAACGTAACTAATATGTTTTGCTTCATTTTACTTTCAAAAAGCGAATTAAGGCCATTTTCAAAGTGAAATCAAACGAAATGGTTTATTTGCTCACAGTGTAAGCACCCAGCGTTATGGCGTATAAACTGTGAAATATTAATGGGGGCCATGCTGTCTCCCTGCAACCCCCATGCTTGGGTTCACTATATAATTTGGGGTAGGTGGAAAGTTGTTGCTAAGTTTGTTTAAATCCAGATTTGTTAAATGCAAAGAAACTTTTCATGCACCCGATTTCGCACCTTCCCTAAATTTTTTTAAAGGGCAGGCTTGCATCATGCCCTTCTATAAATATTTCACTTTTTATACGAAACAAGAAATATTTTTAGCGGTATGAAATTTCTAAATTTGGACGTTACGATGTTGAAATTTGGTTTGGGTGATACCTATGACATTTCATTTGGGCTCTGTGACGTTTTCTTAGTGATATTTTTACGACGTTTCTCTTTTTGGGCTTTATGTCATTTTATAATTTGGGTTATATGGTGATGGGTTATAACGATAAGACATCAAAAACGATAGAAATCATAATTCTTAATTCTTTGTGAACAAAATGACATTTAAAATTTTTGGCGTTCCTTTATTGAAAATTTATCTGGACGTTACGACATTAGCTTTAAGCTTTTTGGAGATTTTTGTTAACTTTTTGGTCTTTGTGATCAATTTTGGGCTTTATGGAATTAAGGATTTGGACTCTATGACTTTGGGCGAAAAAACCTAACACTATAACAGTTATGTTTAAAACACAGGGCTGGTCCTTGTTCAACATCGATATGGGCAAAAAATGTCCATATAAGGTTTCGATCCCAACGTAAAAGAACGACTGAGAGCTCAACCTACCAAAAGAAAGTCTTAAGAAAAATGGAACGAAGATGATCTTGTGATTCCTTAACCCCCTAAAATCTGGTTGAAGATCTGCGATTTTATTTTGCTTTAAATTCTTAGAGCGGGAATTGGATTTTTACTCGCTAATTATAAATTGATAATTGACGAAGTCAAAGATTTTTTTTTCATCTAAATCTGGGTTGCTTTTGCACGGGGACAATCAACGTGGGACTTTGATTTTGAAGAGGCTATCAAGAGCTCTCTTTTTGTGAGATGTTTAGATTAAACGAAACTTTTTGAAAAAGTTGCTGCAAAATCGAAAAGTCATATGCTGCGTCATAAAAAATCTTTAAATTAATTAAATTTCAGAATAAGAAAACTTTCTCTTAAAAATCCCCAAGGAAAGAAATCCAGTGCTGACAAATTAGACAAATCGTGGCAGAAAATGATGTTGCCAAGACGTAAGAGAACGTAGTTAATGAATTTCAAGTACAAAAGTGTCATTGTTTCATTGGATGAATGGTAAATAGCACTGTGCTGTTGGAACCACATGCATATATTGTTCGACTGCATATACTCAATTCCTAGTTATCTGGCGAAAGTGAGCAACATTCACGGTAACTGCTTGACCAAACTAATGAACGAAGAAGTATGGACCAATGATGTCGCCATCGTCAGCTCATAAACCGAACCAAACAGTCATTCACCATTTCGTTTCTCGAAAACTTAAAACTAATGTCAGGCCACCCTTTATTGTGTGTCGAGATATTCTGTAGGAAATTAATTAATTTTTGAAGGTTTTAACGGTTTAAAAAAAAAATTATCAATTCCATTTTTCTAAAAAATGTCTACCAACGTGAAAGCCTTTCGTTGTTGCTATGATATTCGATTCGAAAATTAATTTTTATTAATTCTCGGTAGACATTTGTTTTTTATTTTTGAAAAAAAAGCTGTGAATTCGACTTTTCTCAAAAATGTAAAACATTATCATTTGATGCATACAATTATTTTGATGATTTTATAATGTTTTGTTTTGTAAGATATATGAGGTGACAAATATATTTTATTTATTTGGGAAGACCAGTCTATTTTATAGAAACACCTTTTTTTTTAGATAAAATAAGCTTAACTTACATATTTATAAATTCTTGATGGTACATACCTGGAATGAAAAAAAGAGGTTAAAATTTAGTAAAGATTTAAAGAAGAATTAAAGTTTTAAAATAAAAAAGAATAAGAATGAAGAAGGAACTTTTACAAGATAAATAAGAACATTTTTAGAGGGTAGAGTAAGTGCGGCAAATGTGTCCTACGTGGTTAATATGGCCTATAGCGGTATTTCCCAAACCGGAAGCCGGAGCGAAAAAAAAATGTTACATTAAGAACACGTTCAAACCGGTTTAGCCTCAGTCTTTCGTGCTTAATGTGGGGCTACGGTTCTGATAGATATACGGGCACTTTGTTTTTTTTACTTTTGGTTGTAATTTTTTGGTAAGTTTTCTTAAGTGTGTTAACATTCAATTTTGAGTTAAATTGGTAACTTCTTTTTTAAATTAAATTGTGTTTAATATTTTCTTAACATATGTGGTATTATGATTTAAAAAAAAATGTATAAAGTTTATATATATGGCCCACACTGGGCCATATTTAACACCAGGTAGGCCATATTTGCCGCAATTTTTTTTAATATGATTTTTGAAGTTCCTTTAAGTTTTTGTTTTTAAGTTTTTGTTATGTTTCTTTTTTTAGTTAAAGTTTTTAAAAGCTGAATTAAAAATGTTTTGTTAGACTGTTTAAAAAAAAAATAAATGTCCATTTTATCGAATTGAAGGCAAAAATGGATACTAATCTAACGTTGATATGGACCGATGACGACGCGACTCATGCTTAACATCCACACCAAATAATGGCTTTTCTGAGATGTATAAGGAATCTTCTAAAAAATTTAATTTTAATTGTTGCCGGGAAGAGTGTGATTTAAGCACTTATTTGTGTCAAATTATACGGCAAACACTGTCAAATTCCATTCAAGGTTGACTATGATGGAATTGTCATCGTTTTGGAGCAAAATGGTGTAAGTATTTAAAAAAAACTGTCAAACATCTACAACTTATAACTTGCCTCATTGACAGAGTTCACAATTTAAAAATATTTATAGGCTGGACGAGATAAGGCTATCGATGAAACAACTGATGATAAAAAAGTGGGACCGAGGTGAGCCTCCGTTATACGAGGACGATACCGATATCGAAACGAACAATTTTTCGATTTTGGCGAGACGAGCAAAAGTCTATTAGTTTTTTTTTTAAGCTTAACCAAATGTTTCAAACAATTCAATGTTTATAAGATCGAATCGAATATCAATCAATTTTTTTTACAGCTTTTTTTGACACACTTAACATATAGACGAGTTTTCACTTGCCGCTTAAAAATGTTATTAAATGTTCTGTAAAGGAGGCTGACAACATTTAAATAACAAAATGTGTATATTAACCTTAAATTTACAAATTTCAAGGGCTAAAGTGACAACTTTAGTTATTAAACTGTTTTATAAAACTGTTGTCTAAGGTATAGTCTAACTATTTAATTTGCGCGACTTCTTCACTCCCTTTAGCTACAAAAGTTTAAAAACCCAGAAAATGAGAAAGTATCTGATACAAAGAATTGTCTGGCTTTTTTTGACGTAGTTTTTTCGAACTCAATTTTCGGGAGTCTATTATTACTATCGTTATCAGTATGCTTACTCGTTGATACCAGAAAATATTTTGATCTTAAAGGAGTCTGAAAATAAATCCGGAAAGAAATAAATGACACGTCTTTATTTGGCTATGCCTTTATTTCAACTCAATTTTTCTAAAACTATTTACAACTATTTATACCTACTTAAATCTAAGGAACATGAGATAAGATATACTGATAAAAACAGAATACACATTTCCACCCCATGCTATCTTTGGGTATTTGTGTTCCTATCGTATCAGTTTCCTATCTTATGGCGCTTTGCACTATCACAAGATTATTTTTTATCTGTCTTGTGGAAATGCTCAGCTGCACCCTTGTTAAGATCATGTTCATTTATGAACAGAGTCAATAAAACTTAAAAATGGTACGAGGGAAAAATGTTTTGTTCTTGAATTTAAGGAAATAGGTGCTTTTAAAAGTACATAATTTCTCTAAAAATTAAATAAAAACTGTAACGTTGGTTGTTGTTACGTTTCCGAAGAGAACACAAAAAATGTTTGCGTGAGTGTGTGTGTGTGATGAGCGTGATGCTGAAGCTATAATATGTAAGCGAGTGGAGCGAGTGGAGCGACGATGATGATGATGATGAAGCAGAGCCAAGCGACCAAAGTAATTTTGTTCAGCTTGTCTACTGAAGACGATGAGTGCTGCTGAAAACTGAAGCTATATGCTAGCGAGTGGAGCGACGATGATGAGCAGAGCCAAGCGACCAAGTAATTTTGTTCAGCTTGTCTACTGATGCCAGCGTTGAGAAGCAAACTATTAAAGTAAAAGAGTAACTCCAACTATAAGTTGTGTGTTTACAAGTTTAGTTTATTGAACAGAATGCTTAATAGGTACGATTTGCTTCGCCCTTTTATACAAAAAAAAGGAGGAGCACATTACATTAAAATAAATATGAAAAAATGTGTTTTCTATTAATAAAATATAGCACTTTTGATGTTTATATGATACGAAAAAATGTGCTGATTATTATAAATAATTAATTTATACAATTCAAAATATATATGTTTTATGTCTGTATAATAGTAAAATATGTATGGTTGTTGTTATATATGATGTTTGTGTGTATTAGGCTGAAGGTGGCTGTTACAATCTCCCCCTCTGCCTCATTGAACGTCTCGGAGATGGGGCAGCACCAGGCGAATGAGTGGCTTCAGGTGAGGCCATTTTTGTTTGAGAATTGGGAACAGTCATCCTTCTCTTACTGGTAGCTTTGGTATTTGGTGGGCTTCCTCTTTTTCTGAAAGAAATAAGTGGTTTAGGGGGTGGAAGTTCGTTTGAACATCCGGAAAATGGTGTTATCATAGAGGCGTGATATGTACCCAAGGGTACGTTTGGATTTTCTTCATTACCGATGGTGTAACTACTTGAACCTTTCTTTGCTAGTATTATATATGGTCCATCTCTTTTTGGTGCAAGTTTTGCTGTGAAACCTGCTGATGTCTTACTTAAAGGATGAGTTTTTACAAGGACTTTGTCTCCAACTTGAAACTTATCATGAGTTCTTCGTTTTTGATCGGCATATACCTTATTTCGGTCTTGAGATTTCTCAACTGAGTTCTTCGCTTCTTTTAAAGTTTCGGCCAGTTTCAGGAGATGTGGAGTTATCTGTGGTATGAAGTTTTCTGACTGAATTATAGCTTTCAGATCATTATTGACATCATCAGGAGTTCGTAATTCTCTACCGAAGGTTAGAAAGGCGGGTGTGAACCCTGTACTGCCACACTTGGCCGTGTTCATTGCGAATCTGATTGCTGGCAGTTTGAGATTCCAAGATGTGTGTTGATTTCCAACCAAAATCGACAATTGGGTTTTGAGATCTCGATTTTTCCTTTCAACGGGGTTCGCTTCTGGGTGATACACAGGCGTGAACGACTGTTTAATTCCCAAACAAAACGTAAGTTTTTGCATCAAAGCGGATATAAACTGTGTCCCATTATCACTGTGAAGTCTTCGCGGAACTCCGTAACGCAAGAAAACTTCATTTAATAGTGTTAAGGCGCAATTTTCTGCAGTACCTTCTTTTAGTGGAAATAGCTCAACCCACCGGCTGCAAAGGTCTTATACAACTAGGATCCACTGGTGTCCACTAGGAGTAGTAGGCAGGGGTCCGAAAAGGTCAACTGCGATTACTTCGAATCTTTGGTTACTTGGAGTTGTTTGCAACAAACCGGCTGGTTTTAAATTCGAGGCTTTGTATCTTTGACAGTCCAAGCAAATTTTGACGTGTTTGGCAATATCTGATCGCATAGTGTGCCAATAATAACGACTTGAGATACGGGCCAGAGTTTTATCTACACCGTAATGTCCAGCCATTGAATCATCATGATATTTTTTGAGTATCATGGCTATCATCGATTTAGGGATGACCAGTTGGCCGCTTTCAGAATCTTCTTCAGAGCAGTAACGATATAGAACACCGTCTACTAGTAAGTAGCCACGATTGGTCCAACGAAGTAAATTTTCATCGTTATTTTCAAAAGAATCGATAATAGTTTTAAGTTCAAAATCAGCAAGTTGTTCATCTCTAATTTCCTTTGACCCATTTCTTGGAAGGTCAATATCAATTGAACAAATTATACAGTTTTCTTCTATATGGTCATCATCTGGGCATGGTGGTCGGGATAAAGTATCAGCTACTACATTATTTCGGCCCGGATTGTAACCAATATCAATATTGTAAGGCTGTAATTGAAGTGCCCATCTGGCAAGCCTGCCGGTTGGAGATTTTAATGTCATCAACCATTTTAACGGTTGGTGATCTGTTAGAATCTTTACTTCTGATCCTTCGATGTATCCATGAAATTTCTCAACTGCCCATACAACGGCAAGTGCTTCCCGTTCTGTGGTTGAATAGTTTCGTTCCGCGGATGACAGTAAACGACTCGCAAACTCAACAGGATGTTCCATTTCATTCTCCCCCTGGAGTAAAACAGCACCGATAGCATAACTGCTTGCATCGGTTTTTAGTATAAATGGAATTCCAGCTTTAACTTGTTGTAATATTGGAGAAGATGTCAAGAGTCTTTTGAGCTTGTCAAATGCATATTGTTCCTCATCTTCCCATTTCCAGACGAAGTTCTTTTTTGTCAAGTTTGACAGTGGTTTAGAAATGTCGGCAAAATTAGGTATAAATCTTCTATACCACGAACACGTCTGCAGAAAAGATAACACTTGTTTTTGGTTTTTGGGTCTAGGTCGTTGGAGGATTGCGTTCGTCTTTTCAGGATCAACTTTGAATCCATCTGGTGTTAATATATGACCTAAGTATTTAATTTCTGAACAACAGAATTTACATTTTTGTCGATTTAGACGAAAACCAAAGAGTTTGAGGCGTTCAAAAACTTTCTTTAAGTCCTTTAAGTGCATTGTAAAACTTTCAGAACAAATTACAATGTCATCCAGATAAGCCAGTATCAGAATTTCTGGAAGACCGTTCTTAAACTTATTGATAAGGCGTTGGAACGTCGCCGGTGCGTTTCTCAATCCGAAAGGCATTCGATTGAAAATGTACGATCCAAATGGTGTAACGAAAGCAGTTTTTAATTTGTCCTCTTCTGCGACTTTAATCTGCCAATATCCAGATCGTAAATCTAATGTCGACATATACGGAGTGCTTTTTGCTGCATGGAGAAGGTCATCCATTCGTGGCAATGGATATCGATCCGGGATGGTAATGGCGTTAAGCTTTCGATAATCAACGCAGACTCGTATGCTTCCATCACTCTTTGGGACCATTACGACTGGAAAAGCCCATGGAGATTCCTTCTCTTCAATAATACCTTTCTTTAACATATCATCAATTTCAGCTTTAAGTTGGATTTTTCTGGCAGGTGAAATCCTGTAGGGTGGATTAGAAATTGGTTTATTCGATCCGGTATCTATTTTATGTTCTATGCACGTTATAGGAGTGTTAATTTCTCCGAATAAATCAACTTCTTTTGTGAGAACTTGTTCAAGATCTCGTTTTCCTCTCTCACTTATTCCACAAGCTTCCTCTGGACGAAGCTTAATATCGAGTGAGTTAAGCTCAAACCAATCATTTACATTAGAATCGACTTTTGTTGGTTCGGTGAACAGGTCAGTGTTTCTTTCAGGCGTTTTCATTTCTTGCGGGACTGCTCCCGAAAAGATCGCTTGGATACTGTGTGGAGAATAGTCGTTTGACTTTTTCCGTTTTGGGGTGTCAGGAATAGGACTTAACATTTGACGACTTTCCACCCAAGTGAGGTATGCAGAGACTTTACTCAGTTTATCGTCCTTTTCCAACATCTTGTAGTAATTTGGCTTCACTGTAAGTGGCTTAGATTGTTGATTTTCTTTTTTCTCCTGTAGCTTGAGTATGCTACACTTTGCCAGTTTGAAATCAAAAATGGTTTCTGGGTCATCAATGAAATTATAAGTTCTCTGAGCGATGTTTAGGACTATCCCACATTGCTCAAGAAAATCGATTCCCAATAAGGTGCGATTACTTTTGGCTTCAGGCAGTGCAATAAAGCGAATTTTCCTTAACCTTTTACCAATAATTATGTCAACTATGGTGGAATATACAATTTCTTTCTTGGTGATTCCATCGGCCAAAGTCACCTCGGCATTCACCTTTTGAAAAGGGCATTCTTTTTCCATTAATTTTTTATATAATTGAGCTCCTGCGACACTGGTTCTGGCTGCGGTGTCTATGTAGGCTTCACCCTTAAGTCCGTTGACATTGATATTAATCATAGGAACACATCTACCTATGACCGTAGATTCAATTAAGTTGAAGTCTAATGTAGCAGGGCTGTTGGCATGTTTGTTACTACAGGTAGGACAGTTTGACCTGCAATATCCAGCAGCTCCACAACCGTAGCAGTTCAGGGCTGGCTTTTTTGTATCATTTTGATTACTATTTGCCTTTTTGAAACATTGTTCAGCCAAGTGGCCTTGCTTTCTGCAAAACGTACATCGTTTTCTTTTGAGTTCATCAACAGGTTTTTCAAGAGGTTTGGTTTCTTTAATAAGAATTTCTGCTTCTCGGGCTTCTTTTAATAGATCTTGGAATGTTTTAACAGAATTTCTCGGAACTTTCTCTCGAATATGGAGTAGAATTTGACCGTAAACCATGTTGATCATTATCTCTTCCGTCAATTCATCCGACAATTGAGAAAAGAGGGTTCTTTTTCCACATATGAACTTGTCAATCGGTTCATTTGACTTTTGTTTTTCTTCAAAAAGTTCCATATAAATTCTCCATGAAGGTTTCGGAGGAGCAAACGATGAATGCAATAACTTAATCGCATCAGAAAATGTTTTTGCTTCATTTTTGACACCTTGCCACCAATTTGATGCAAATCCTTCGAAAAGCAACGGCAACCCTATAAGTGCATTGGCGTCGGACACGTTCTCGATATTCTTATACACAGTGATTGTGGCTACGAAATCTTCCAGCTTGGACGTATTCCTTTCACCATCAAATCTAGCAGTGCATCTACTGAACGTACCTTGGTTTTCTCTTACACCTATAGCGGCTACCAAACGCGTTATCTGATCTTCAGAAAGCGTAATTGGATTTGGTAAATCACCAGGCATGATTGGTTGTTTACTGTTCGCTTGCGGAAGTTCTTGTTGAACAAATGTTGACTCAAAGTCTTCGGGTTCTGTATAGTCGGAGGATTCTGACGATTCTGAGGATTCAGAAGAAGAGTATGTATTGGAATATTGTGCCTGTTGTTTCTTAACCAAACGAGCACTTTTTCTCATAACTCATACAAATTTTAAATCTTTAGGTTTTTTCTTTTTTTTTTTTTTTTGTTGTTTGTTTTCCACTTAACTGGGTTTGCCTGTCTTCAGTTCGACTGTGTGGATTTTGTTTTTGTTTTTTGTTATTTGTTTTTTTTTTTTGTTATTAGAAAAAAAATATTGAAAAAAAAATTAATATGCACTTAAGAGGGTTCGACTGTACAGGTTTGACTGTTTCGGTTCCACTGTGTGAATTTTGTTTTTGTATTTTATTACGTTTTTTTTTCAAAAAAAAATATCGAAAAATAAATGAATATGCACTTAAGAGGGTGCGACTGTACAGGTTTGACTGTTTCAGATATTTAGTTGTTGTTGTTGGTTCTCTATTACATATATAGTTTTTCAAAAAAAAAAAATATATGCATGCACTTAAGCGGGTGCGACTGTAAAGAGCAAACCTTGATACATATGTCTCAACAGCTTCACAACTTAACACGTTGCCACAAGGTTGGGCGCCAATTGTAACGTTGGTTGTTGTTACGTTTCCGAAGAGAACACAAAAAATGTTTGCGTGAGTGTGTGTGTGTGATGAGCGTGATGCTGAAGCTATAATATGTAAGCGAGTGGAGCGAGTGGAGCGACGATGATGATGATGATGAAGCAGAGCCAAGCGACCAAAGTAATTTTGTTCAGCTTGTCTACTGAAGACGATGAGTGCTGCTGAAAACTGAAGCTATATGCTAGCGAGTGGAGCGACGATGATGAGCAGAGCCAAGCGACCAAGTAATTTTGTTCAGCTTGTCTACTGATGCCAGCGTTGAGAAGCAAACTATTAAAGTAAAAGAGTAACTCCAACTATAAGTTGTGTGTTTACAAGTTTAGTTTATTGAACAGAATGCTTAATAGGTACGATTTGCTTCGCCCTTTTATACAAAAAAAAGGAGGAGCACATTACATTAAAATAAATATGAAAAAATGTGTTTTCTATTAATAAAATATAGCACTTTTGATGTTTATATGATACGAAAAAATGTGCTGATTATTATAAATAATTAATTTATACAATTCAAAATATATATGTTTTATGTCTGTATAATAGTAAAATATGTATGGTTGTTGTTATATATGATGTTTGTGTGTATTAGGCTGAAGGTGGCTGTTACAAAACAAATTAAAAACAAATTAAGGCAAATAAATAAGTTGTAAAGTTATCGAAGCCTTTATACCAATAGATACATATGAAACGTTCATTATGTTTTTCAATTAGCCATTAGTTTAACAGAAGTGTCACTTTTGCTGTTTTTGGAACATTTATGTATAATCTTTAAATTCGTGTTCAAGTCTCAATTCTAGAACATCTAAATCTAAAGCAAATTCACATCAAAACGTATACATAATTTTTTATTTTTTTAAGATTTTAAAAGTTTTTGTATTCAACAGCAAATCAAAATTGAAAGCAATAAAATGTACGACTGGTTCCTTAGAACTTGCTAATGTCTTCAAAAAAGTCTGTTTAAAAATATTTATTATATTTTAAGATTTAAAAATGTATCTGCAAAATAAGTTTTTCTCAAAAATTTAAATGCCATTTTTTTTTCTCAAAAAACCTAGATTAACTTTTTTTTTGTTTTTGGAAAATCAATAGAGCGTTTTTTTTTAAATTGATTTTTACATAAAACATTTTCAAGTTTTGTATTAAAAATATTTTTGGTATGCAGTTGTTCAGTGCTTAAAAATATACATTTTACGTGGTGACCCTTTTCTGAAATATCGAGTTTTGTAAGAAAAAATCAATATTTATTTAAAAATCCAAAAAAAATATAATGAATGTCTTGAGAAAACTTAAAAAAAAGTAACGGTTTGATTAAGGGTACTCTCCTGGATCAATACCGAAATTTGTTTTTCTTGTAGAAAGAAGCCAAATGAAGAAATAAATTTAGAAAGTTTTAAATAAATGTATTGTAATGATTTTCAACCAAAAAACGGAATCGGGGGACACACTTTTTTCGACTTTTCTACTATCTTAATGTCATTTTTGATTAAAAGCTTGAGTTCGAAATTTTTTACGAATGCAATACTTGCCATATAGTTCCTATATGTCGCAAGTAAAAATCACTTCACTATTCACTATTTATGCTATTTATGTGCGAACAAAAAAAAAATGGAATTGAAGGCTTGTTTTAGGAATTTAAAGGCAACTTAATATAAAATTCATGATCTTTTATTCAAGGTTTCTTCTGAATATTTGCTCTTTTCTTAGAAACAAATTTTATCAAAATAATTTAAAGCATTGCTAAAGTTTTTCTAAATTCTAAATTGCGTAAAAACAAAGATTTTAGTTGTTTTTGACCACTTTTTGGTAGATGTCGTATAATTTATATAACAAAAATCTTAAAATGAAGTTAACTTTTGCTGATCATATTAAGTAGATTTGTAAAAAGTTATAATAGAACTCTATAAGGCTTTATAAAGGGATTTCGCAGGTAAGGTTCTAAAAGTTTACTTTACGTTTTCTCCCATTGTCACATGGAATAGCTTTGACTCCTTATATTGATACGCTAACACTAATATGTTTTCCATCCATAACTAATTATCGAAAGTATTTGCAATTTTGATTTATTGTTGAAATTTCATCTTCATTTTAAAATTTTCAATTTGACAAATCGGACCGATTCTAATATCTTTCTATGGGAAGTTAATAAGGAACACCTCATGTTCGTCCATGGTGGTTTGTAAAAATAATTTAATGTGCCACAAATGTAGCTTCAAAACTATTAACGGTAAAGATTTAGAAGTATCTGTTGGAACACCCTTTGTAATAATATCTAAAAATCATAACAATCAAAACATTAACTGTTATTACTTCCAATATGAATTAGTATACATTTTAACTATAAGCATGTATAGGTATACGTATGTTTAAGAACATAAAATGATATGTTCAATCCCGATATACATACATACATAGGTACCTGAAACTATTTAAAATTTTTTTTTTTTTATTTTTTTTTTTATAATAAGCACACACTCAAGGGGATATTACTACCCTTATTATGCAGATGCACAGTGTGAGCACTAGGAAGAGGAGAGAGGGTTTAAAAGGAGATGTCGGTGTACATTGGTTTTGAATTCCTGAATATTGCAATGACTAGGAAAGACAGAGTGTGGTAAGGAATTCCACATTCGCGTAGTACGGCTAAAGAACGAATCTCTGTATTTGACAGAACGGCCGAAGTCGGACTCGAGGGTATACTGATGAGCATTCCTAGAAGCGAGAGTATTACGGTTGAACTGTTTAAGGGGAGGAATGCAGCTGGCTATTTCACTAGAGCATAAACCGTTAAAATAACGGTAAAAAAGGGTCAGACAAGAGACCTTACGACGATGTTCAAGCGAAGTAAATGAACTTATGATGATATTATCATCTATCAATTTAAATGCTCTACGTTCAATACTATCCAAGAGGCGTAAGTAAGATGCAGGAGCACCAGCCAAGAGATGGGAGTTATACTCAAGTTTTGGACGTATGTAAGTCTTGTAGATAACAGCCAGATCAGAAGGGGTGAAATATTTCTTGCATCGCCTAAGGAAACCCAAACACCTTGCGGCATTTTTGGCGACATCGCGTATGTGATCATTCCACAAGAGGTGGTTGGTGACACACATACCGAGAATATCGAGGTGTTCAGTTTCATTGATGCAAGTGCCATCCATGGATAATGGCAATGGGGGTATATCTCGCTTTAACGATACAAGACAGCATTGCGTTTTCGAAGCATTAAATTCCAAGCGGTTTTTTAATCCCCATTGAACAATGCTGTTTAGGTCGGAATTTAATGAGCTTATCATATTTTGTCGTTGCAGTCCCATCACATCCGAAGAAGAGGGATGTGAGTCTGAAAACGAATATGAAAAGCTAAGAGTACTATCGTCAGCGAAACAATGTATTGGATTAGATGTTGCAGACAGGAGATCATTAATAAAAATGAGAAAGAGTGTTGGAGATAGAACAGAGCCCTGGGGCACACCAGCATTTATTTTATGGTTTTCAGACTTGAATCCATCCAATACTACTTGTATTGAACGATCCGAAAGGTAATTACAAATCCAATGAAGCAGGGATTCATCAAAACCGAAAGCACACATTTTCGATAAGAGAGCCTGATGTCAAACCCTATCAAATGCTTTTGAAATATCAAGTGCAATAATCTTACTTTCTCCAAAGCGATGTAAAGATTTGCTCCACTGTTCGGTGAGATGAACCATGAGATCACCAGTGGACCTTTTGCTGCGAAAGCCGTACTGCCGGTCATTAAAAAGCTTTCGGTCTTCGAGATATTTCTTAAGCTGATAATTTATCAGCGTTTCCATGACCTTGGAAAGAAGGGACGTAATTGCAATCGGTCGATAATTAGAGGGTGAGGAAGATTCGCCTTTTTTGGGAATAGGCTGGACAAATGTAGTTTTCCATCCGCTCGGAACGAGACCAGAGGAGTAGGACAGATGAAAAAGCTTACGCAGTGGTTTTGCCAGCGTTGAAGAACACCTCTTCAGAACAATAGCGGGGATACCATCCGGACCAGCGGATTTAAATTAACTTTATTTAAATAACGAAAAATGCTTTTTCCAATGATTGATCCTTAAATACCTATATTTTAATCCATTTTTTATGGAACTCTATTCACTCACAATTTTTAAATTAATATAAACCTATAAATAAATATCTAATCTACGTATAGGTATGTAAGTATATATTATTGCTGAAGTATAAAGGTTAAAAAAATATTGATACAAATAACAACCTAAAAATCACTGTTAGTACCTGCCTTTACAAGCTACAAATCAAATAGCAAAAAATTGTAGGCAGGTCCTTACAAAAAACATATTTTTACAACATAAAACCTTTAATCCCTCACCGATTACATAAGCAAATTTTATAATGAAATATTTTGCAATTAACATTTTGTTTGGTTTCACACTGCTTTTGGTTAATTTCCGGTGTGCAAAGATTAACTTATTTTTTGTTGTTGTTGTTAAATCCTCAATTTATCCACGAGGATGTGCGGCGCGTGTAGGTGTGTGCGTCATGTGATTTTTTTTTTTGAGGTCGAGTTCTTATTTTTATAGGTAGGTATGTATAATATGTAATATAGGTATTCATTATGCATTCAGGCATCACGCATTTAATGGAATTATAAAGCATAGCTCAGTGACCCACAAATAACAGGAAGTTGTTATATATTTATGTATGTCTGCGTAGTTATAATTGTGGTCCAATTGAAATTTGAAATTAAATTCTGTAAACACTTGCGGAGAGAGATTTATCCCTTGATGCCAACATAGAAAAATAGAACTATCTACAAAACAATAAAACGTCAGAGAAGAGAAAAAATCAAACACAATAATTCAACTAAAACGTGTGGTTAACATAATTCCAATTCTATTAACCAAGGATAATACCCAAAAAATATAACTGTTTATGCAAACTAATAAGTGTTGCCATATAATCATGTTACTGTATCCCTCTCTAACACCATGTTACAAATAACAAACACACACAAAAAAAACAACAAAAGTGCCAAAGCATGAGAATTGGTTGCACTTTTGTTATGTTATTCCTTAATAACAGCAACAATACGAGTAAAAGACTAATGTTTTATTGGCAGGATAAAAAAACATCAACAAAACGAAGCAATTAAAATGGAATTATTGTTTGTATTATTAATTTTAACATTTGATTTTAAATTATTTTATTTTTTTCGTATGAGTTTTTAGATAGGTATATAATTTTGATCCGTTTAATGCATGCAATATAGGTAAACATGTGTATAGCTACTTATGTCTTAATCATGTTCGTGTTCAAACTAATTTGTAGGGCCTTTTTAACGTGTTTTTTCATTGCCTGTATACCTACCATCCTAAATAGCAATTTATTCATTTCAATATTTATTTATTTTTTATCATTTGAATAATTATTGTTGTATTGTTATGAAAAATGTAATATGTTTTTGACGTATGTTTTTGTTAAGTAGAGGAAATGTTTATTTTTTTTAAACATCGATGTGCCTAATTTATAATCGATTTACATAATAGATTAAAAAGTTGAAAAATCCACTAAAAAAACATTTTACACACTAGTTTTTTTTTCAATAAAATTTTAAAACTTAGTTATCTGTGGCCTATTATAAAAACATTGACAATTACAACCGTTGACAATTTGTTAGTTTACAATTTGACAGTTTTCAAAATCTGTTCAATAAACAATTTGACAATTTTGTAAAATTTTATGAACATTCCCGACATTTTTCAACTTTTCGTTTCAAAAAGAAATTGTCACGACAATGAATGGTCAAGTATATTTCTACAACTGTCCGGAATTTTCCGACAAATTTGTAATGACAATTTTTCTAGGAAATGAAAACAAAAAAATTATATTTACAGTATTTAAGTGACAATTGCGATAGGAAACTCAGTTCCGGTCGCGTGTTGATAGTGAAAAGACCTAAAATGCTAAACGATATAAGTCGCCGGTGCCCTCGGAATTATAAACAAAGAACAAACACTGATTTCAACCCGTTATCGCCTACAATTAAAAAAAAAAAAACATTTTTAAAACACTTATTTTGTGAGAATTTTGAAACTCTCGATTTTTATTATGTTTCATGCATTTCAATTTTTGATAATAAAACCCGATTATGCAAACTGTGACATTTTAAAATTTAAAGAGTGCCCTTCTGTTACTTCTTACATCGAAAAAATTGTTCGAAAAACTATGAAAATTTAAACAAAATGCAAAGGTTTTGTTCTTTATTTTTTTCAAGATTATATATATACAATATATATGACAATGACCAAATTGTTACGACAGATGTGTTAGTATACAATGTCAATGACAAAATTGTGATGAAATATTTGTCATTGTATTTTTCTGTCAAACTTGTCACCTGTCAATATTTTATGAAATACAGATTTGACAAATAAGACAAATTTGTAGCATTTTCACCTGTCAAATTTTATGGAATCGGGCCCTGGAAATCCAGGGGGTGGGTCGTAGCGGTCATTACCAGACTAGCCATTGGGAGAGTATTTTTTTTTAATGTTCCCTTGAATAAAAAACTAATCGGATTGTGTTAGTGCATATGACCCCTATATTTTGAATTATTGACTCTTATATTTTAAATTATTTATTAATTATGCATTGAAATAAAATTTGTATTTTACACTGAGGGAAAAATCACGTCGTAAAATTTAGTTACCTCATACTACATTCAAAGTTTTCTCCATTTTAAAAAAAACTATTTAAATCAAAGTAAAAACATTTTGATTTTCAATCAAAACGCGTTTTCAAAGAATTTTGTTACGAAGGATCATTGAAACAAATAGTTAACAAATTTGATTTAAATGCGTTTTTATTTTAGTCGTTGATTCTTAATCAAATATGAAATAACAGACATTTTAAAAAATATTAAGACAAGTTTCCTAATTTTATGAGTTGGTTTAACACCGTTCATTTATTTAAGTTTTTTCAACTACAATATCAAAACGAATGAACTTTTGAAACAGTACCTATACCTATTCATTTCAAATTGATTTATTTCTATGATTCAAATATGTAAAACCATATTCTCTATTTTGTATTGGTATAAAGTATCACATCATAAATATTCATGCAATAAATATCTTGCCAAATATAAAAGCTTCACAATTTCAAATAGCCTTTTTGTCTTAGATACATTTAAAATAAAAAAATATAAAAAATGCTTTTCTTCTTTATATTGAAAAGGGATAACCTTAAATCAAAGTTGAAACGTATTAAAATCGACGTTACTGCTTCATCTGTCAAAGAAAATAACTTAAAATCAAAGGAAAAACGCATTTAGTGTTTTGGTCGTTAACTGGTATGTGTGTGTTGAATGTTGGAGCGCGTTTGTAATAAAGTGAAAACACACTTAAAATAAACACAAACGTCTTTGGCACCAGAAAAATAACTGTACTGTTGTTATTTCAACTACGTTTTTCGTCTGGAATTGCATTTGTCGTTCGTCTCCATGATTGCCGGTTGTGTTTCCTTAAATGTGAATTATTAAAGTTTTTGAACACGAAAAGAAGTGAAATTTATGAACAAAAACATTGTGAATTTATGTAAATACACTTATTTCTGTATCTTTAACAAATATACCAGACCAAACGTTTTACTCAAGTTGAATTGCAGCCATAAATGATTTTGAACCTTCTGGAATCACCATTCTGTAAGATATCTTCAGAAATAAAAGGTAAGTAATTGTAGAAACAAATATGTATATTTATGTAGTAGTCATTCTCAATTTATTTTTGTTATCAATCACACCCAAAAATTGCATCGGTTAGGAAAATTTGTAATCGTAAAGTAAAAAGAGTTTTCAAAAACTGACATTCTATACTTCCTTTTAGGATTATTATTTTATTCCTAGAAAAGGAAAGAGAAATCCCAGCGGTCGTCTATACTCAAGATACGCCAATAATCGCTCCAAACGCGTCAAATCAAGCCAAAGTTCGTGTACAACAATTACCAATGAGACTCCTTTTGTAGAAGATGAAGTGGACTGTCAATATCTGAGGCAATGAAAACAAGTTTGAGCCGTGACAGCTCAGATTGGAACTTAGTGAAAGAGAAATGGAAAAAGTCTTTTTCACTCCGACAAAAGGAATTGAAGCTCATGTCAAATTATGAATTTTTTAAATCTTGGCCCAAATTTTGCGATGCGAGAGCACCAGAACTGGTAATTATTATTAACGATTATTTAGTAGACAGTTGTTAGATAATAAAATTAAAAGTTCTGGTTCTGATTTATATATACATACGTATATGCATATGTCAACTACAAGTTAGGCTTTTACAATCCAGTATATGTAAAGGACATACATTTTCTCATTTGAATTAAGGCGTGTATGTAACAAAGCTATTCTCGTTTTTACTAAACTGTGGGGCGTTTGAATAGATAGAAATTACAATAGACGTTTTAAGCTGTTATCTTTTTAATAGAACTAAAAAATATTAAACTAACTTATTTGTTTTTTTTTACATTTATGTATTTGTATGATTTTTTTCGAAATAAAACACAAACATACGTAAATTATTCTTTCAGATTGAAATTGATTTCGATTTTTTGTACCCCAATAAAAAGCATCTTTTGCTGTCCAAATGGGAAAATTTAAAAAAAAATATAAAAAACTATTATGAAATCAACATCCACAACGAAAGCTGCAGAAAAAGGTTTTCATTACTAAAAACCAATTCAGAAATAGGAAAAGGTAAGAAAAATATACATATTATAATTTATTTATTAATTGTTGAAAAATATTTCTTTTATTTTAGATTCTGAAGACTTTCTAATAACAATCCTATTGAATTCAGTAATTCCTCCAGTGTAAAGGTTTAAGGACAAACGAGGAAGCAACAAAAGAAAAGTCACCATCAGCGATGCCCAAGAGAATTTAATTTTGAGACTTCCCCTTATAAACAACTACATATAAGGAAAAAATAGAAGAACTGGTGAATAAGTATTATAATGTCAAACTTACAGTACAACCATTTATCATAGTAGTTGGGGGAGACGATATAAGTTTAAATTCTTTTTTTGTTTATTTAGATAAAACATTATATAAATTTGATTCTTTTATCGAAGCTTTTGATAATGGCTTCAACATTTTCCAAGTTTCAAAAGTTTTTCGCCAAGTTTCAAAGTTTTTCGTCGCCATTTAAACAAATTACATAAGCCTTCAAAATTAGAATCAAATCAATTGACTCTGGAGCCTAAAATTGACAGCTGTTCAAATCATTTACCATTAGTTAATATGAATGCAAACCAGCCTACCAACACTTCTAACGCAGTTCAGAGTACGGTCCATGAGTATGATATTTAAGAAATGTGCGGTCCTTTGAGATATGTTTGGGTTATGCGTTTTTAAGCCTAACATAAAGAAGGCAAAGCTTATTTCAATAACATCACATCAAGGCTCAACCCACCTCATTCCCTTGCTGTTAAAACATCTCTACAAAACTCCTATTTTTTAACAAAATATAGAGGTGGTATATTCATCGATTTAAACTTAAGTCATTTTAAATCCGACGTTTTGACTAAAAAAAATTATTTTGATCAAATCTGGTTTGAAAAATCTGATCTGAAAAACACACAAATAGCTGATAATGTGACGTATAAGGGAATCACATAATAAAATAACTCTTACATAGCATGTAAAAGTTCTCAGTTCGAATTATTTGAAATAATTGATATTTTATATAAAGATAAAAATCTTTTTATTGTTTGGTCTCAAATTAATATCAAAGAATTTAATAAACACTTTCAAGCCTACGAAAGTGTTTTGTTTTCCATTAATCTTATGAATAAGAATTTTACTTCTCTACTACTATTTAAGTTTACTTTTGTAAAATAAAATGTTCTTTTACATTAAAATTTTTAATATTAATTGTACTCTGTATGATATAAAATAAATAAATTCAATATTATATTTAAAAATAATAACCATAATCTTTTAATTCATTTTGGATATTCTTAAGCTTTTTGGTTCTTAAGCTTTATGTTTCACAATGAAGATGGTTCTCTTTAAAATAAAGTATGCAATTCTTTTATAGTAAAATTATATTGCCTTTAAACATAAGTGCAATGCATCATGAATCTTACACTCTTCAATTTTGAATTAAAAATTCGTATTTACATTTTAAATAGACGTAATTTTTGATTTAAGGTTAAAATGCATTTGAAATCAATTTGTTTTATGTTTGAAATGAAATTTTAAATACATAAAAACAAAGTCGCTATGTATTTGATTCTAAAAGACTGTTTCTTGTTTTAAGGTTTCGTTTAGTTTGAATCAAAGTTATTGTCACTTTCAATCTAAATTGATAAACATTTGAAATAAACAAACGTTGAACTTAAAACAAAGACAAAGACAATTGAAAATAAGTTAAACGTGAACAGAATATAATTACTCTACTACCTTAAAACAAAGTTGAACTTATTTCATTCTTAAGTTGCTTTTTTCAAATTGATTTTTAAATTGATCCACTTTGATTTTCAAGAAAACGCGTTTAGTCCTAAATTGTTAACGTTTTACTTTGATTCAAAGTAGTTTTTTTTGATTCTACGTTGTTTTTTGGCTCAGTGTAGTGCTTTCAACTTTGTTGATTCAAAAAGTGCTACTTTTAACAGCGGACTGGACCAAAAACACAATATGAATCGAAAATCCAGATTTTCCTGGAGCCCAAATTCATCAACTTTTGTTCAATGCAGGATCCAAGGGGGGGTCATATGAATAATTAAGCTCGTACAGTTTAGTTCTACCATACAAGGAAAAGTTTTCATCTGCAGATTCTTGAGTAATTTAACGATATTCACGAAATAAACCGTTTTGTCTGTCAAAAACAACTGTAAAATATTTGTAACATTCTTAAACTTATTCACAAAATTTAAAATTTCGAAAAACTTAAGCAATGCTTATGATTAATTTAATAATATTTTTTTCTGGGAGAAAGAGCAAATATTCAGTTTCTTAAGAAGAGACTTTTCAATTTTATATTGTATTCTAAGAAACTCGTCTTAAATAAAATTTATAAAATACAAAAACTTTTCAGATCTTAATAAATTGAAGAAATCAACTTTTTGAAGTAAACATGCTTTATGATTGAGATATAAACATGATTTTCAAGAATCCTAAATGTCCCAAAAGCAGCAAAATTAACACTTTCGACACAGACACTAATTGTTAATTGAAAACTAAAATGAAAGTTTGATAAGCCTATACCTATTAAATTAATATAACAGCTTCGAATCTCTCGAGTATTGCAGTAAAAAGAGATTCTTGCTCGTGTAATTTATGAGAGCTGAACTTATGTTTATACCCAACGTCCCAGGAAATTGTTCATATTGTAATGTGTATACACTCTTTCAATAATAAGGGGCAACATCTAGTGGTAGTAATAGGAGAACTCGCTTCTTTAAGCATCGAGAAACATCTAGTGGCTTAGAGGGGAACTCATTCAGCGCATACAAGAACCTCGAAAGGGGTAAGCATCTAGTGATAAAGTGGAGAACTTCGTTAAGCATCGAGAAACATCTAGTGGCTTAGAGGGGAACTCATTCAGCGCATACAAGAACCTCGAAAGGGGTAAGCATCTAGTGATAAAGTGGAGAACTTCGTTAAGCATCGAGAACAACCTCGTAGATTCTCGAACCGATTTGAGGTATATAAATAGGCGCTTGGAAGCGAAGCGGTTCAGTATGGATTATGGATTGTGAATTGCTATAAAGAAAAGACTGTGTTTGAAAAGTAAAGACTGTGTTTTAAAGTAATAATTGAAAGTGTTGAATAAAGAATTTTTGTGAGTAATTTAGAAGAAAGTGAATTTGTGTTTTTATTTACGAAGTTTGAATAAGTTTTAACTGTCGGACCAAGCCGAATACTACATTGGTGTCAGAATAAGGGATTAAAACTTATTGAGAATAAAAACAGTGATTGAACTATTTTGTGTAAAGTAGTGAAGTTAAAAATAAAAAAAAAAAAAAAAAATAAATAAATAAAAATGAGTAAAGTTTTAAAAGACTTAACTGTCCCTGAGCTAAAGGCCGAACTAAGCAAACGTGGCTTAAGTGGGACAGGAGTAAAAACCGAACTCGTTAAACGGATGCAGGAATATCTGGAGCAGAAAAATGAAGATCCAGATACGTTTGCTTTCGAATTAGAAGCAAAAGTGGAAGAGGTAAATCCAAATGTTGCCTTATCCAACATGATGTCAGTTCTTTTAGCCAAATTTGAAGAAAATAAAAATGATGTCCTGAAACAACTAGAAGCCCAAAGAAGCGACCAAAAGCAAGAACAGCAGAATGTTCTCAAACAACTAGAAGCCCAAAGAAGTGACCAAAAGCAAGAACAACAGAATGTTCTCAAACAACTAGAAACTCAAAGGAATGATGTCCTGAAACAACTAGAAACCCAAAGAAGCGACCAAAAGAAAGAACAGCAGAATATTCTAGAGCGATTCGACGAACAGAGAAATCTCTTAGAAGGCAGGTTTGCGGACTTCGAACAGAAAATCAATACTCTCGAAGAGCGCGTCGAACAGCAAAATGCACGTTTCGAGAAAATGAACAAACAAATCGAAACCCTCACAAATGAACTAGAAAAAGTGCGAAATATGAAAGCTCGAGAACCTTCTGGTGAGTGTTCAAGGAAGAGAGAAGTGAATCCTCCAAGCTTTGATGGTCAGATTCCGTGGCCAATTTACAAGAAACAGTTTGAAGCAGCAGCGTTAACAAACGGCTGGGACGATCACGGAAAATGCATTGCTCTTACGCTTGCTTTAAGAGGATCTGCTGCTGAACTGCTACAAACCATCCCAGCAGAAAAGAGTGGTGACTTCACAGTTCTGGTAAACGCAATCGAACAGCGGTTTGGGAATAGGCACATGGCAGAACTCTTCCGAGTTCAGCTTAACAATAGGACACAGAAAAGAGGTGAAACTCTGCAGCAGCTTCAGGCAGATATCGAGCGATTGGTTCACTTGGCATATCCAACAGCTGGTAACGAAATAATAAATCAACTTGCTGTTGAAGCCTTTGTGAGAGCTGTGGGCGATATAAATCTCCAAAGGGCTATCCGCACTGCCGGAAAGCGAACACTACCAGAAGCATTGGCTTTCGCTCTGACGATGGAAGCTGCAGAACAAGCTTCCCAAAACGTGCATCGTGTAAGAGAATTAGAAGTCCAAGAATGCTCTTGTCAGAAGGCTACTGTGGAAAGGAGTCAGCGAGGCGGACGAGCACGATGCTGGAACTGCAATAAGACTGGGCATCTACAGCGACAGTGCAGATTACCACGAAGAAGAACCACATGCCAACACTGTGGAAATAGGAGTAATTCAACCGGTCAAAGTAACACCAACAACGTTGCTTCCGAAGTTGTTTCCTACCCGGGAAAACGAATAAGAACCAACTTTAGGTGGCAGAAGCTGGTTTCTGGTATCGATGGCCCCAGGAACGACATCCAGGTTTATCAAACGAAACGTGTAAACAAGAGCAGACCATATAAGCAAGACTGTAAGCATTGCAGACGACAAAAAGAAAAAGAAGTAGTTACTGTCCAACGAACCAGAGTCGATCCCATTTATGGCTGGAGCAACGACGAGTTGAGGAAGGCTCAACAAGAAAGACTCCTTCAGATCCACGACAATACCAGGTTGAAAATAAAGATGTTCAGTGACCGAATGAAGACACGCTACGATATACGAGCGACAACAACAGAGTTCCAAGCAGGAGATCGGGTGTGGCTTTACAATCCCCATCGACAAAAAGGATTGTCACCGAAACTTCAACGGGACTGGGAAGGTCCATATACAGTCATTACAAAAATCAACGATGTCGTGTACCGGATACAAAAGGGAGTCAGAGGAAAACCTAAAGTTGTACATCGCGACCGGCTACATCGCTACAGTGGTGATGAGAACGATGGATTTGTTCGGGACGATCAATCCTAAGGAGGGGGCAATGTAATGTGTATACACTCTTTCAATAATAAGGGGCAACATCTAGTGGTAGTAATAGGAGAACTCGCTTCTTTAAGCATCGAGAAACATCTAGTGGCTTAGAGGGGAACTCATTCAGCGCATACAAGAACCTCGAAAGGGGTAAGCATCTAGTGATAAAGTGGAGAACTTCGTTAAGCATCGAGAAACATCTAGTGGCTTAGAGGGGAACTCATTCAGCGCATACAAGAACCTCGAAAGGGGTAAGCATCTAGTGATAAAGTGGAGAACTTCGTTAAGCATCGAGAACAACCTCGTAGATTCTCGAACCGATTTGAGGTATATAAATAGGCGCTTGGAAGCGAAGCGGTTCAGTATGGATTATGGATTGTGAATTGCTATAAAGAAAAGACTGTGTTTGAAAAGTAAAGACTGTGTTTTAAAGTAATAATTGAAAGTGTTGAATAAAGAATTTTTGTGAGTAATTTAGAAGAAAGTGAATTTGTGTTTTTATTTACGAAGTTTGAATAAGTTTTAACTGTCGGACCAAGCCGAATACTACAATATTAAATTCTGTTTTATTTTCTTTGTAAAAAAATCAAATATTTCTTGAAAACTTTCTTATTTTCTGGTGTTTTGCATCTATATATGTATTTATAGCATTCTTGGCATTTATAAAAAAGGCAATAAGAACACAATATACCTATTATTTTTAAAAAAAATCTACGTTTCAACAAGATTTCCAACATTAATGCATGAAAAGCACCCAAAACCCTCCAAAATGTTTTAAGTTAAATATGATATATTTACACAACTTGAAATACTTTCATATGTAAGCAGTCGTCCAAATTAAATAGTTAGACCATACCTTGCTGCAAAACAGTGTTCACAAAAATCTAATAACTAAAATTGTCACTTTAAGCGGTCCCTAGACTATCAATATTATTGTGCAATATTTGATGTTGCACAATATTATTGAGAGTCTAGGGCTCATATTGAAGGGTTGTGCAATATATTGTATAAAATTAAAATCCTTTTGATATTTATTGTGCAACCAAATTTATTGTATAGTCTGTGGATGTGTTTGCACAATATTTTGTCATTTGTTTTGAATATTCATAGTGATAACATCTCCCTGGTTCGCTCAAAGCCAGCTCATTTAATAAATTTTGATGAGCAAACACGTTTCGTTTTTTGTACCAGTCCTTCATCCATCTGCGTTTGTTTTTTTCTTTTTTTTTTTAATGAAATAGTAAGAGCAATTGCCACACAACAATAATCCATATCATCGAGCATGATGTTGAAGCACAAATAAAGAATTCTCAAATGATTTATTGTGCGAAATATTGTTTAGTGTGGGGTACCAGTCAATAATATTGTGTAATATATTGTTCAATAATATTGATAGTCTAGGGACCGCTTTAGCCCTTGAAATATGTTAATGTCGGGTTAAGTTAAGATGCACATTATGTTGTTATAATTTTGTAGGCTTCTTTTATAGAACATTAAATAATATTTTTAAGTGATGCCCTAAAACTCGTCTTGAAGTAAAGTGTGTGACCCCCCCCCCCCCCCTTGAATAAAATCTAGTTGCGCCCTTGTCAGAATATAATTTAAACGCAGATTCATTTTTTATGGGATATACATATATAATAAGATAAGATCATATTTAACATACATTTTGTTTTCATTGTTTCTTCAGTTTTTTATATTTTGTACAAATTTACACTTATTATTACATTGTATGTAAATAAGATGGATAATGTGAAATTATTTTTTTTAAGGGGAAAACACTACAACTATGTTCATTTTCCTTATAGTTACCGTGACCATATTTTCCGAGATAAAATAATGAACATAACCCAAAAAATGAAAAATGTTGACCAGTTTTCAAGTTGTTTTTGTATTTCATTGAGTAATAGTAAATAAATATAATATAAATTAATTAATAAATATAGTATAATTAGGTAGGTATATACATATGTATTTATAAACTAAACAAAACAGGAACTTTCATCGATAATAAACAAAACAAACATAAAAATAACAGATTTTTTCAGTCTCTAACTTATTTACAAAAAAAAATAAACAAAACCTTACACTCTTTTATATCATATTGGCTAATAAAACAACTTTGACATTGAATTACAATATATTAATATTATTAAAATAAGTACTTTTCGGAAGAATACATTTTTTTAATTAATTCTGGCTTTCCTTTTTAATAATTCTTAAATTCGATGCAATTTAATTCATAATTGCTTTGCAAATTAAAATGGACCTGATTGTTTCAATTTTCATATTGTTTTTTTCGTTTGTCCATACATTGTTTAAAATTGAGAAAACTTTCTCTATAGGGGCATTAGACCCAGGAAGGCATAAACAAAAATCTACGATTTTTGAAATGTTTTCACACTGTATCATTTTTTCATTGAAAAATTTGAAAATTTCAACCCACCTATCTCCATTCTCCAGCACTCATTTGGCTCTCCTTCCATTCAAAATTTTTTTCTGAAGAAACATACCTAATTTTGTACACATGAAAACTCGTCGAAAACATCAGTGTCATTAATTGAAATATTGCTTCTCTTTTTCATAATGTACATTAAACTCAACTCCACTTTGTCCCAGGACGGAGTGTAATTCTTACTACTCATTTATTTTTGGAGTGAAGGGTTTTTCAACAATGCAATAATTCCAACAGTCGGAGTGCACTCTCAAAATTACTAATGGAAAATGCCATAACTAGTCCAAATGGAAAAAAGATGAGTTTCATTCACATTCGCTGAAAGTTATTTTTACCATTGTCATGTTCAGTAAAACTCAATGGTAAAATGAATTCCCAGTGGTGAAAGCTATCCTGTGCGCAAGTGTAAGCGTATTAGTTTAACCTTTGTATATGAAAACTATAGTAGTCTCATGGTGGAAGTCGAATAGGGCGGCATCTACATATTTTTTGTGGAAGGTCTAGTCAAGACATTCATGTAGAAATAAATTTGCAGTCGGGAGACTTGGGAGACTTAAAAATGTTATAATTTGAAATAGAGAAAGACTATAGAGAATTAACGAAAGGCTGAGTGAGGAGGAAAACACATTTGTTTCTTTGGGTTTGTATTTTGGTGTGGTTATATTTTTTGGTTACATCTTTGTATATGAAAACTTTTTCATATACAAAGGTTAAAACGGTAGTCTTTCTATACAAAGATGATAAGACAGGTGAATTGCGATTTCGTGTAGGAATTTTATATTCTTGGTTGAGATTTTATATTTTTGATGATTTGAGGATTGTATTAGGGAATTATAACTTGAACTATTATAGGCAAGTAAATATGTAGGTATTGTATTCTTATCCAATAATAGATAGCTAGCTAAATAAATTTAAAAAATTTGATCACCTAAACCTTTCTTACAATTTGTTTTCATATCGAGCATAAAGAAGTTTAAATTTTCAAAGTCTTAGAAAGATGATTTTTTTTTAAATAAATAAATTTGTTAATTGATACCTAATACAATTATTTTAAAGCTGGTTACAAAATTGTTGAAAACATAGGTAGGTAGGTATAATGAAAAGATGGATATTTAATTTTTGGACGTTTTTTAATGTAGTGAATTTTTTAAATGGTAGGTATGAGGAACTTTAAATTTGTTTTGTTTTAAAAATAAGCACATACCTACCTATCTTTCAGTTTATAAAGTAGATAGTTATAACTTCCGGTCAAAAAACTGTTTCAAAGACAAATTTTGAAACATACATACTTTTGCATGTAAGTTCTTATGATATAGGTATGTAGGTATTTATTAAAAGAAGGACCTTCATATCAACAATTTTGAATGATCAAGGGTATAAGCAAATGTTTACTTTTAATAAGTTAAAAGACTTTATTTGGATCTTTGTAATTGTACTTACATAAATTTGATGCCTTTGTCTCAGTCTTAAGATATCTAAATTCTAGCAAATCCAATTTTTGTATGCCAGAGCAAAGTTTTTAACTTAGGAGTAATTTTTCTATAAATTTGAAATAAACATAACGTTGTACTACTGTTTTAAAATATACGTACGTGCACTTTTGACTACCGAAATGGGGGTTTATGTCTCTTCGTGTAGGAGGTAGAGGCAATTTTAGAATGAATCAGTTCAATTGACAAACCAAGACTACCTATATTTAAAATATTTCCTGTACCTACTTTCAAATTTAAAAATGTAGGTACCTGTTAAAAAAACTGGTTTCCAAAATTTGATTTCTCAAAAAACCTTAATGTTTCAAAATTCTTATTTTAAAATCTTTAGAGCAGTTTACTTTTTAAATTAATTTTGTACACATACAATTTTTCAATTTTAGTTACCTAAAATATATATTTTTTGTATGCAGTTATTTTGAACTAATTAATATACAGTTTCGTAAAAAACTGATGACTCGTTCTGGATATATCGAATTTTGAAAAAAGTGTATTTTTACCAATTTTAGCAAAATTTCTAAAATAGTTTTTATTTCTTACATAAACAAATACAAATTGGATGAATTAAATTAATTTGAAGTCAATATCTTCTATTGTTCACTATAAATCGAGAACCGAACATCAATTTTTACCAAATTTGCATACCTACTATTTTTTGTAGATTTTATTTTTTTATGAAAAAACGGACTATTGGATTCTTACAAAAAAATTACTGAGTGTCGAAAACAATATTTTCTGTGAGATAAAATAACGTTGAAGCCAATATTTTTAACTTCCCCTAGGAAGTTATTGTAATGGGTCCGATTTGTCAAATTGAAACTACTTTTATCTTTCAAAAAATATTGTTTTCAATATTCAGTAAAATTTTGAGAAAAATCGAATTGACAGTTTTTTTTACAAAAAATAAAAACCTAAACAAAAAAATTAATAAAAGTAGGTAAAAATTGATTTTCGGCTCAAATATCTTTTCAAAACTTTGAGATATTGGCTTCAAACTAGTTTTATCTTATAAATAATATTGTTTTCAACATTTGGTAAAATTTTGAGAAATGTTGGATTGACAGTTTTTTTACAAAAAATTAAAAACTGAAAAAAAAACAATACTAAAACTTGGTAAAAATTTACTTTCGACTCAAATAGCTTTTCAAAAATTAAAAATATTGGCTCCAAACTTATTTTATTTCACAGAAAATATTGTTTTTGATATTCAGTCCCGAACTTCCCGAACGTACGTACACATGCACGCACAGACATCTCTCTAAAAATCTTTTATTTCGACTCTAGGGACCTTGAAACGTCGAGAAATCGGACCGATTACAATAACTTCCTATGTGAATTTAAGAACGCTTAACGCGAATCGGATCTTACCCTTACTTTCCAAATTTTAGGTCAATCAACCTAATCCCTTGGGGTGAAGGTACGGGCCAGGACGGAATCAGGGGACCCACTTCCACTTCTCTAACATCGAAATGTCATTTTTGATTAAAATCTTGAGTTCGAAATTTTTTACGAATGCTAAACTTGCCTACCTACATAAATGACGCAAGTAAAAAAATTAAATTCAGACCCATGATTTTGTAAATTGTGAAATTAAGTCTTAAATTGACTTTAAATGTCTGAAGAATCCTTCATCTTAACAAGGTTATAACACCAAGGTTGTGAAATAACATGAGTAATAATCATTGGCATAATTTTGCGTTTAATGTTAAAAAATTATTGGTTGGTGAGTGGCACAAAAAACTTCGAAATCGTATAAAAGAAAATTTCAAATCAAAACAAAAAATACCTACTTCGACACTACATTTACGAAACTATACTTACTAATAGCACAGATAAGAAACTGTAGTTTAGTTTATATAGTTTCTTATCTGTGCTAATAGTTAATAAGTTAAAAAAACTTTCAATTGGATTTTCCTAAAAGTCACACATCTTAAAATAGACGAGCTGACAAAATTGTATTAAAGGTACCTACAACAACAAACAACATAGGTATATAGGTACATATGTAGGTACCTACCTACCTAAATATAAACTACATTTGTATGTCCTGTAATGTGCCCGCTAAGGTGTATAGTTAACACTTATTTATTATAAGTGATACAATAAAAGTAGGATTGGAACATAAATAAAAGACACAAATTTCAATTATCAAACTATGTATTTAAATTATCTGGACCAACATAAAGAATGCATTTTTCTTTTTATTTAAAACTATGTAGGTACATATTTATAAATAGGTACTGTACTTACATACCTATCAACTAATCTCAAACAAATTGCAAAGTGTACGGATATTATCAGTGTCCTGATACTAGCATGAATTCCCTATGGTATTTCATGAAATACCTGCCTACCTACCAATACCTTTTATACCTATTTAAAATTTGAATTTAAAATCAAACCCACATATACAACCTGAAAAAAAAATCACCTACCAATTGATACCTATCTACCAAAACAAATCTTTAAAGCTCAAACAAATCTAATCTTTAACTATTGAAGAAAAACTTAATGCCAAATAAAAGCAAAATACCTACCCACCAGCCAAAATATACATAACTATAACCAAACGTATAACTACCTTCATATTCTTCTTCTTCACAAAGATCTGCACGACAAAAATCTCATCGTAGCTTTGTATACATAATACAAACCATTTTTCATATACAAAGATCGTACGCAAGGAAACAGACTTGTGAATGTAAATAAAAACAAAAATCCGTACAAAATACTGGGGTGGAATCGGCTAAGGTGATAGTTGACTATCATTTTTTTGATAATCAAATTGACTATCATTTTCATTCCGTCTGTGTAAGATGATTCAACTCAATTCAATTCGATTGAACAATTTCAGATTCAAATTGTCAAAATTCATTGTTGCCTTGGTGAAATTTTAAATTGATTCTTAAAAAAAATCTAAATAAAAGTATCAAATTGGCTGTGTTTGAATAAAATTCTTACTTTTCTTGCTTTTTTTCGAATGTCGTAAGCTTTGTCGGTCACAGGAATGTGTTTTTGTACCTAAAAAAGGTAACTGAAAAAATTTTCCATTCGTTTTTTGTAAGCGTCTGGTAGCTCTACTCAGAAACGACATGTTTGTAGGAAAACGACTATCAAATTTTTCTAGCGACAGCTTTTTAGGTATCAATTTGACTATCACCTTACACAGATCAAATTCGATTATTTTGACTGTCAACAATCAACAATCACCTTAGCCGATTCCACCCCTGAACAGCTGATGTAAGTATACAAAAACTTCATTCATCACCTTATTAGACAAGACACAATGTTGAGCCATTGACGCTTTTCATATAAAAATGCATTGATATAAAGAAATTACAAAAACAAATTCATCGACCTTCATATGGAAGCTTAGTATATGGAAACATATACAAGGATAGACTCAAATATATTGGAGGAAATTGTGTCGACTTTTTGGCTGCTAAATTAACTGAGCTCCTTATTCTGCTGGCTGCTTATGGGAATGGAAATAATATTTTTCTCTCGCTCCCCCGAGGTCTCTCCAAAATTCGATTCTAGCGCTACCGACGGCATCCGCCTCACCAAAAAAATTCTTCCCATGAGAGTACTATAGTTTTCATATACAAAGGTTTAACTTCCCCTGTATGTTAGGATGTATAATATGATCTGATTTTTGTAATTATGAGATTAGGAAGTGTTCCGAAAAAGAAAGACAACGAATTATGATGTAAGGGTACGTTTTCATTAAAAATTTAATGGTTTTCATGCTCAGGCTAGGCTTTCCTCAAAGAAAAAAATCATAAAATAATGAGCAATTTCTAAAATAATGAACATTTTTATGTTCTCCGACACACAATAATCATAATGAACATTTTCTTCAAATAATGAACTGTTCATTATAATAATGAACGGATGGTCACCGACCACCGTACTTATAGTACTAAAAAAAACCAATAATCTTGAATAATTCTGGAGAAGCAAATTTTTGTTTGATATATTAAGCAACGTTCCTAATAAATACATGAACCAACTTGAAGTTGGGCACGCAATCAACTGCCTGAATAACTCGTTGCTTCATTTCATAAGCTAGAAAACAATTTTAACTTCACATATTATAAATATAATAGGTAACACGTACACTTCTTGAACACATTCGAATGAAGAAACTTATGATAGATATAAACTTAACAAGCTATTTTATGTATTTATAATGTCGGGGCGGCGCGAACGCCATCCCCGGCTACCAAAAATTACACGCACGAGTTATTCGCATTAGGAATAATCGCAGAGGTCAACTCAACCGTAGTGCAATGGCCAAGCCTCGCTCCGGGGGAACCGCCTTCATGATCACGGTAACCCCTACGCCAGGTAAGTATGCTTAACCGTTATCTGTCTTGACATCTTATAAATTCTTCGACACAAACTAAATGTGAATTATAAAAAATTGAAATTAAATCATGCTCATTTTTAGTTGTTGTTTTTAGTTTGTAAACGTACGTACACGTTATTAAGAAGAAGATACAACGAAATTTGTGCGACGGTTTATATTCGCTTGGAAAGATCAGTAATGGAAGTGGAAGGGAAAAGATCATGATTCAGTAATGAAGTGAGTGCATGTTTTTCTTTATTTAGTTAGGAATCGATTAATGTTTCTTTCTTGTAAAGATTTTTGTAAGATCGGAGATCACATGATTTGTCGTGTTAAAACTTAAAATACGTACATAGGTATACTTATTACTTATACAAGATTGGAGTAAAATCGAGAAGATATAGGTACATACATAGATAGAATATTGATATGAATTTATATTTTTAAATTTTAGGTTAGACGTGCGTAGGAAGTATCTATTTATGTATAAAACGTTTAGTTTTCTTTATGTTTTAAAACAACGGTTCTTCTTATTAGTTAATATTTTGAAAATTATTTTTTATTTCTACAAACAGAGAGTACCTATGTACACATATACAGTGATGGAAAAAAGAATAGGAACAAGCTTCGTGTTCATTCTTTTTAACACATAAAAAGGTTTATGTGAAGAGTAGGAAAATAAAAACTGCACAGATACCTATGTACATTTGTAATAATTTAGTGCTTAAATGCAACAATTTTTTTCTAAATATAGATAATAATGAGAAATAATGATAAAAAGTAGAGTTGTGATTATTAAGATGTTTCATCCTGTGAAAAAATAATGGAAACAAAATTATAATGGTATTTTTTTTTAGCGAGAAAGTAACTTAACGGTAACAGTATTTCATATTCTTCGGAAAGTAAACAAATTGATCTTCGTTTCATCCGTTCACATTGTTCTAGCTATAACTGATCCGTTTAATAAATTTTTGAGTTCTCTTTAAGAAAGAAATGGTTACTTCTTACATATTCTTACCAATAGTGCATCAAAACACGGAGAAGTTTATCTTTTTCTTCATCTTGATTCTTCTTCAGGCGTGAACGTAAAGTTTCAAATACATACTTTTTGCAGCTTGTCTTAGTTTTTTTATCACTTTGCGTTCAGGGAGTATAATGTTATCCAAGGCCCAGGTGTATTAAAATTATAGATGACTTCGACAAAATTTGTTTTGTATATGGCAAACTTATAAAAAATATCAAAACGCCTATTTGCATACAAAAAAATTGATCCTTACGTTAGAATCGCAGTTAAAGTATATCTTGTTTCTATTATTTTTTCCAGGCGAAATCATCATTGGCCTCAAACTTTTTACAGTTAAGTGAAAAAAAAAAATGTATTTACACAAAATAATTTTGCCCTTTGAGAGCATTATTAGGTACCTACGATTAAAATATAGAAAGACTAACGACAAAAGACTTAATTGCTAACAAATTATTGTGTATCGAAAATGATGAAGACACTTGTTTATATTATTATTCCAACACTATATGTATTGTACATAATGTAGATAAGTCATTTTAGAAGGCGCTATGTGAATAAAAAATTAAAACTTCTTGTTATCGATCAGTCCGCAGACTTACCTTTATATCAAGGCAAACAGAATGTAGACATTAGGTGACTTAGCTATCTGCATATACAATATATTCAACTAAAATACATTAATTGAGAAACAGTTCACTGACCAGTGCAGCCCCCGCGCCGCGGGCGTAGCCACCCTAACCTTCTTTTTGCTCGAAGTGAGCCTGAGCAGCCAAGATTTTTGAGTCGAAAATAAATGTTTCCAACTTTCAGTAGTGTTTTTTTTAAGGTTTTTATTTTTTTGAAAGAAACCATTACTCCGACTTTTTTTTTAATTTTAACAGTTGTCCAAAATAATTGGTTGTTGCATACAGTTATTCATATTTTTTTTGCTAAAATATTCGAGGTGACAAATATTTTTATTAAGTTTTTTGAGTTTAAAAAAAACCTTTTAATTAAAATTTGTTTCAAAATATGCAAATTTTGTATCATGTCCCATTTTATAATATGAACTAGAAATCTCTAGAGTTATTGGTTCTCGAGATATTTTGCGTCAACCAACGTCCTTTCCACATCTTTCGATAGTCGATATCTCTTCTGGTTGTTGAGATTTGGACGATGGAAAATGGTATCCCGAACGAACGGGCGTACGGACGTACATACACGCACACACACTGACATCTTTTTAAAAACCTTTAAATTAGGTTCTAGACACATTGAAACGTCGAGAAATTTCAAAATTTTCAAATCGACAAACTTTCTATGACAATTTAATAAAAAGCATTTATCTCAAAACTTCAAATATAGAAAGTGCGGTGGAGGCAATTAGCCAACAGAGACAGTACTAGAATTAGAAGTTTTGAAAACGAATAATACTTATATTATATCTACTTAAACCTGAAATCGACATAATATGTAAGTCTGTTTTTATCTTGATTAGAAAAACAAAATTTTGAAAATTGTACCTTCTCCCTCGTAGAATTTATTTTTAAACATCACTTCAGCATGACATTCAATGAATTGATCACTGTAATAATAGAAAAATACCTTATTAGACCCCTATCGAGAAATTTAATATACCTAATCATGGTCAATTTGATTAATCAGAAATTTCAAACAAAATCGTTTCTAACAACGTTTGGAAATTAAGTGTCAGATTTGCTCCAAATGAACCCTGTTTTGCGCTTCATTAGTTTCTTCATCCAACTTCTGATCTTAATACTATATTAAGTTAGGTGTCGCCTTTCTCTAAAGAAGATTTCAAATTTTTCAACATGTATTGCTTTAGTTTTACGTAATTCTTCTAGAGTAAAGCTGAAACATAAAAATGCCCCATTCAAAAATTTAAAATTCATTGAATTTTGTAAGCTTTTCTCAAAAATAAATCTCACCTACAAACATACATACAGTGTTGGAAAAAATAATAGAAACAAGTGTCTTCATCATTTTCAATACACAATATTTTTTTAGCAATTAAGTCTTTTCTCGTTAGTCTTTCTATATTTTTATCGTACCCAATAATGCCCTTAAATGGTAAATTGTTTTGTGAAAACAAATTATTGTTTTCCCTTTAAGGAAAAAATTTTGAGGCCAATTTGTCTGTCGGATATTTTGTATTCCATACTAAACAAAATTTTTAAAAGGCATCCATAATTTTAATAAATAAGTATCGTGGATTACAATACACACATTTTGAACGCCAAATGATAAAAAGCTAAGACAAACTGAAAAAACGGTGGTTAAAATTGTAAAAACCTTAAACTGTTTCAAGAAAAAAGTATTTAAATCTCTACATTCAAGCCTAAACGAAGGAACACATTGAAGAAAAAGATAAACTTCTTTACATTTTGTTACACTTTTAATAAGAATATTTAAGAAAAAACAATTTCATTCTTTAAGAGAACTCAAAAAGGAATTAAACGGGCTAGTGGCAGCAAGAACAATAAGAAACCTACAAATAGAAGCAAGTCTTCCTGGTAGAAATCCACGAAAAATGCTGTTTTTTTAGCAAGAAAAACATTATACAAAGGCTTGCATTTGCTAACAAACAGTTTCATCGTTCTAACTGGAATAATGTGATGTGGTTGGATGAAACGAAGATCAATTTGTTTGGTTCCGTTGGAAAAATGTATGTGAGAAGGCCAAAAAACAAGGAGTTTAACTCAAAATACACAAAGAAGATAGTGAAACACTGTGATGGAATATAATGATTTGGGGATGCTTTTCATCGTCTGGTGTATGTTCAATATTTTGGATCACAGATAAGATTTGTTCTGTGGATTATGTCCACATCTTAAATTAAGTCATGCCAAAACTAACTGAACAGGAGGCGCCAATTAAATGGGAGGTCATGCAGGATAATGACCCGAAGCATTCCTCTAAATTGTCTAAAAAATACTTACAACAAAACAAAATTAATGTTATGGAATGGCTTTCACAATCCCTCGACCTAAAATAAATCCAGCACTTATGGGGTATCCTAAACCAAAAGATCGGAGATTGTAAATCCAAAGCTAAAGACGAGTTGTGGTCAACAATTTAAAGTGAATGATACTCCATCCATACCCGTGGAGACATGTGATAAATTGGTGAATTCAAGGGGGAATAGTGGAAGCAGTTATTAAAAATAAGGGTACCACTACAAATTACTTAAAAAATTTGAAATACTTTTACCGTTAAGTTACTTTCTCGAAACAAAAAGAATGCCATTCTTATTTTGTTTCTATTATTTTTTCCAGGATGAAAAAACTTAATAATCATAATTCTACTTTTTATCATTATTATATTTAAAAAAAATTGTTGCATTTAAGCAATAACAAAAAATTAAATTTATCTGTGTAGTTTTTATTTTCCTACTCTTCACAAATATCTTTGTATGTGTTAAAAAGACAAAGTCTGTTTCTATTATTTTTTCCAACACTGTACATATCTAATCTATATACGATCATTATAAAGAAGTCCACTTATTATATATCTATTTCGCATATAAGCAAACAAATTCTTCTGCATCTACTTAACTCAAGCAAAAGCCTTTTCTTTTCCTGTCAGCCACCCTAACCTTCTTCTTGCCCGAAGTGAGCCTGAGCAGCCTTTCTTTTTTTAAACATTTGAGTTTTGTAGAAAAGTATTTTGTCGCTCCCAGGCAGGGATATTAAACGAAAGGAGCAAAAAGAAGGACACTTTAACACTTTCAGTGCTTTGAAGAGATTTTGTTGTTCTTCATTTTTGTATCCTTTGTTCTTCTTTGCCCATCAGCCCAGCCAGGACCATCTTTTTTCCGTCAATGTTCTTTATATCTATCTCTCATTCTTCTATATGATGTGGATAAGTGAACGAGCGGGCGGGGGGTTGAAAAGGGTTTGTTGGTGGGGTGGCGGACGAATAACGTCAACAGAAAAATTCCCATTGGCACATTTAAGCAGATTTCTCCTGTTAGTTATTTTTGCTTCTTTTTTTGTTTAACTTCTTTGTCTCTGCAATGCCCCCAAGCACATAAATATACTATACACAGTTTGTTTTGGTGGAAGATATCCTTTTTTGTTGGCTTGACTTTCCCTCGTCGTCGTAAATATACATATACCCATTCAAGAGCGAGAACCAACAGGACAATGAATGCAAAAAAAGAACGAGGGTAATTTTGCAAAAAGAAGAAAACAAACTAAATTCAAAGGCCCTCTTGAGCAACACTAGATCTCCTCTTTCTTTACTCATATCCTTTTCATATTTTTTGAGAAATGAGAAAACAAAAAAAAAGGATCTCTCCAATTTTTGATATAAGTTACTAGATTGGTACCTCTTCCCATCTCTACACAGAGCACATCAAGGCACAAAATATGGAAAGTTTTTTAATTAAGTACCCAGTAGAAAACGAAAACGGATAACGGAAACGTGAAGCCAGGAGCCAGTAGCTGACGCATATTTTTCGAGTCCTAGAATATTTTTCTGTGAGAAAATTCAGCTCCCTCGTTCTTATTTTTTTGTTTTCATCCATCTCAACAGGAAATCCAAAATCCTACTAACAGAAGTTATGCTATATAGGTATACAAAAAAGGATACAAAAGAAACAATCCTTTTTTTCACTCGACATGTAACAACGGCTATTTTTTGAAAAGGGTTACACCTCTCACTTTATATGCAAAATAGCACAAGTGGGTGCTTATTTTGCCTGTGAAAGAGGATAATAAACGAAACATTTAAGTGGAAATAAGGACCCGTTTTTGAAGAGGAGAGGTTATAGCTATATAAATGCGTAGTTCTGTGTATGTTGTGTATATGTATAAGGAATGATTAAGGCCATCGCATGAATGTATAAAAGTGGACAAGAAGGTGCTGCAGACGTATATAGCCTTATGGGATAGGATTCGCTGAGGATAAATTGCTTTTCAAGCATTTAGAAAAATTGTTGAAAATAGTTCGTTTTCGTTTTTTTTTTTTTATTTTCATTTGTTGGTATATGGGATGTAATAAATGTGCAAAAGGATAAGCCTGTCAGTGTAAACAGCAACAAGAGGCGAAATAGGGATACAAAATGTCACTACCATAAGTGTGGCCAACCTTTGTTATGTTAGAGTTGGAAATTCTAAAGTATTCTATTGGAGTTGGTAGGTACCAAACCTATGTACTGTAGGTATAGAAAATTGATTATACACGTTTGTACGTATATAGCGATGTGAATCCTTTGAGTCTTATTTCATTTTTTTTAAGGATAAGAATCTCAATGATTTTGATAAAATAGGTAACCCAGTTAAGTTGCGTATAAAGCACGGATTGCTTTTGAAGTAAGTATAGGTTAGTTAAATGTATAGATATCCTTCAGGAACTTTGAAAGTATTTAGCCATTTCCACGGCCGATCCGAAATAATGTGGATGCATCCTGCATATTGGAACATGGTTTTTCAGTTAGCTGAACAATTCTGTACTGGTATTTAATATTTTTTTTTGGAAAATGTTTTTAATTTTGTTTCAAGTTGAATTCACTCACGAATGATTTTAAAATGAAAGTAAAATTTTCCGGAGGTAAGAAGAGTGTAAAGTTAAACAGACACCTGTAAAAGTCAAACCTAGTTATTCAAACGCTTATCTATTAAAACATCTCAGAGGAGCTCAGTTATATTTTATTCAGGATGAGTTTGTGTAGTGCGGTTAAATACCAGGTGGTTTCGATTTAAAACATCCTAAAGAGGACTGAATTTTTTTAGACAATACTAACCTATTTTCGTTTTTGATATACTCAGCCAAAAATGTCAAAACCAAAAATAACGTCCTTAACAATTTTGTGTGTAAACTTGGGGTTACTATCCTACATATTTTAGTAGGTATTTTAAAAAGTATAAAAACGACATTTTGTCAAAGGGTTAAAACAATTATTTTGTGAAACATAACATACGAGCTTTGGGAAATATTTACATAAGTAAAATAATAAATATTTGAAGCAGAATGTATACGAAAAAGTATAAAAAAGAACTATCTTATCATTATCTCGACACAAAAAGAGGAAAGATCAATCTTATAAAGTTCCTTATCTTTTTTTAATTCTTAATGAGTTGCATACTTTCAGGACGATTTCTTTTTTCGTATGGAAAAGAACAGCAAATGTAAATTTTTTGATGATGATGATGAATATTTACCGTAACAGACTATAAAGGCAAGTGCATACGTGTACTTTAGCGTGTTTTTTATAACTACCTTTAGTGAGGAACTTATTATGTATATGTATTGATGTTAGTATTTAGTATTTATTTTATTTATTCATCAAGCAGAGACACAGCTCTTAAAGACTACTTAAAAATATTTAACAATATAGGTAAAAATATAACAAAAATAAGTACATAAATACTAACCACCGAGATTGAGACTTAGTAACAACTTTTTTTTAAAACAATCTCTACTCATATATAAATTAAAATCAATGACATTACATAAAGAGTTAGCTTGTCTTAAACAGCGAGTTAAGGGTTCATTGGTTCCATAGTTAACCCTATGAAAAGGAACATAAAATAAACGATTATTTCGTAAGGTACGATTTGGAACGTGAAAACCCACTAACGAAAGTAAATCAGGGCAATTGATTTTATAATTAATTAAATCGCTTACAAACATGACATCAAAATATTTACGGCGTGTTTCCAAGGATTGAATACCTAATAACAGACACCTCGTTTTATATGATGGCATGTCGACATTCCATCGTAAAATCCGGATTGCTGTTCTAGTGAAGCGTTTCTGTATTCTTTCAATTCTAATAGCATGAGCAGCATACAAAGGATTCCATATAGGAGAGCAGTATTCTAATATTGATCGTACATAACAAAAATATAGAGATCTTAAAGTAAAAGGATCTGAGAAGTCTTTAGCATTCCTTGAAATAAAACCGAGCATTGAACTGGCCTTAGAAATGATGAAGTCGATATGGTTGCAAAACGTGAGTTTTAAATCAAAGATCACACCCAAATCTTTTTTTTCTGAAACCTTGGACAGAGCAAATCTATTTATTTTGTAGGAAAACAATATTGGAGACATACCACGGTAAAACATCATACTATGACATTTAGAAACGTTCAAATGTAGATCGTTATTGGTACACCAAGCCACTAAATTATTAAGATCGTTTTGAAGTTTTATACAATCCGCTATAGATTTAACACGTAAGAACAGCTTAAGGTCGTCTGCGTACATTAAACAAAGACTATTACTCAAAACATTTGGAATATCATTTATAAATAAGAGAAAGAGAAGGGGTCCTAAATGACTCCCTTGGGGAACACCGGAAGTTACAACAATCGGGTTCGAGGTGACGTTGTTAATACGAACGTATTGAACTCTACCAGTAAGATATGAATCGAACCAATTTAATAAGTTAGAGCGAAAGCCTAACTTATGAAGTTTAGCAATTAATATTGAGTGATCGACCCTGTCAAACGCTTTTGAGAAATCAGTGTATATGACATCACATTGATATCCCTGTTCAAGAACACTCAATACATAATTACTAAAAATCGCGAGATTAGTGGAGGTAGATCTTCCACCAACGAAACCATGTTGCAGAGGCGAGATTATTTCTTTCAATGAAAAAACAAGCTTATTGTAAACAATTTTTTCAAAAACTTTTGGGATAACAGATAACTTACAGATAGGACGATAATTAATGACTTCATTTTTTGATCCAGATTTAAATATAGGGTAGACGTAAGAGCTTTTCCATTGTTTTAAGAAGAAACCTTCATGGAGAGAGCGATTAAATATAATTTCGAGAGGGGTTGTCAAAGATAAAGCACAATTTTTTATAATTATTGGTGCAATACCATCAAATCCCGATTGCTTTTCATCTTTTAATTTCAATAGTTCATTGAGTATATCATTTTTCTCTACATATAATTGACTAACATTGAAAGAATCAGAAGAACACATAAACAGAGGTCCTGTTTGCTGGCATGTTGGTTTAAAGACAGAACGAAAAAAGTCAGCAAAGAAATTACAGATACTAGACAGGTCACTAGAAGTTTGTCCCATATATCGGACTGAATTAGGAATTCCAGTAGAACTTTTTTTGTTATTAATAAATTTCCAAAACGATTTGCTATTTTTTTTTAATTTACTTTCCATACTTAATAAATAATTTTTATAAAGGAATTTATTAAGAAAATTAAATTCACGGTTAATTCGAAGGTAATTCATATATAAAGCATTATTATCCCTGGAATCACGGTAGAGTTTAAAAGCTTTGTTTTTCCGATTATTTAGATTAAATAGCTTTTTATTAAACCAGCAAGGTTTGGATTGAGATTTCTCTTGAATTTTTGGGGTATTCAAATCAATTGCCTCATTTATTAAATTCGTTAATATTGTGAAAGTTTCCTCAATATCAATATTATCAAAAATAGAAAACCAATTCACCCTATTCAAGAAACTAGAAACATTATCAAAATTACATTTATCATAGTTTAGTATATGGCCAATATCCGATGCTTGCTTTATATAATCAAAGAATTCAAAGCTCATACAAAGTACTACATGATTATCAGTGTTAGGCAATGGGGGTGGAGTGGGACTGTCGATACACACACCTAATTCATTATCAGTAAATACTAAATCAAGGTACCGATTAAGATGATTTTGAAAACAATTGATCTGCTTTAGTCCGAACTCAGCTAGAGTATCGACAACCACACTCTCACAGTCACTGCTAACGTTGTAAGGAATTAAACATTTGTCATCGTTATCAAAAACCCAATTTAAAAACGGTAAATTAAAATCGCCTAAGATTATAATATGTTGATTTTCTTTTAAATTATTTAAAATAGATAAACAGTTATCAATATGAGTTTTGTATATATCAAAAGAACTTTTCGGTGGTATATAACTAATAATAAGAAAAACAACATGAAAATTATCAACATCTAAACGAATAATTAATTGATCAATGTTGATTGAAGAATTTGAAGAAGACGGCAACTCTATTTGCATGCTTAACACAGATGATCGAACTGCAATCAATACACCACCTCCACGAGTCAGTCCAGTAGTATGATAGCAGCGATCATTTCTATAAACATTAAACAGCTGATTGTCAAACATTTCTGAGTTGAAATGGTTCTCAGAGAGCCAGGTTTCAGTTAAAGCGAAAATGTCAAATTGTTGTGAAGATGAGAAGAGAAGAATATCACTCATTTTAGTTCGTAATCCACCAACATTGTGATAGAATATAAGCAATTCAGATTTTTTGTGAATCGATGAATATACGGGGAGGGGTGCAGGTTGACAAGATTTTGTTTCAATATTATGTACGATGTTGTTGTTGTTATTTATTATGTTGTTGTTATTGCATTTTGTTGTTTTAAGTTTTTTGGAGTTGGGACAAACAACTTCACACGGACAAATTCAGGCCATATAGTAGGCATCAAGATTGTATTCAACTTGTCTTCTGGTACACTAAGCTTAAAATTAACAAAGGGTAACTCACTCATAACAGCATCTTTTTTAGTTAATTTAAAGCATTTAAAAAATTGATTCGGGATTTTAGTAATATTGGATATATATTCAACAATTGAGTCTGGTTCAGTATCATTTGAGAAGCTTGACAAATGAACCCACTTGTTATTGGGAATCACATTAAGATCCGAGTTTGTGTTTGTACCATAGATAGGAACATTAGAAATTGGGCCGCGAGAGAGTTTTTTATTGTTATTTTTGTTAACCCTCGCGAATGATGTATTATTATTGATGTTTGGAGCGCAATTTATTAAAAAGTTTGATGCATTATTTGTTTCCGTTGCTTTCTGTTGATCAACATCAACACTGTCAGCAACCACTGCGACGCTTTGGTTAGAATTATTTGATGTAGATGGACTAACATTTTCGCGGGGGGCAGTAGTTGGTGGAATTAAATTGTTTTTTGATAGATCAGTTAATGCGGGAGATTTTGAATTTAAGAGAGGCTTTACACTTTGTGGGTTATGTAAGAATTCGCGTAAAGAACTTATTTCTCTTTTCAGTTCACTCACACACTGTGAAAGCTCCGTAAATCGGTTAAAAAAGTTGGAGAGGTTTATAAGAGAACAAGTGTTACATTGCCAATTAAAATTAGATTTTGATAAAATATTTGATTCTTCTGAAGAAATTCCTACACAGTCTTTATGAAAATATTGGCCACAAAACAATCGACACACAATCATTTCAGATCGCTTTAGTTTATCGTTGCACTTGGCACAAGTTTTCGACATTTTTAGGAAATTAATTGAAGTTAGAAATTGAGAAATTGAAAAATCGACTATAGAACAAAAACGTAGGTGTTGCTTCGACGACAGTCAACACCAACTTGTTTTAAATGTGTTCAATATAGATATCTCAAACGTATGCATAAGAAAGGTACATCGAATTTTGAGTTAAGAATCTCATAGTTCAAAAGTATGTGAGAAACATTAGATACATTACATACTATACTACTTAGCACATAAATGTAGAGAGAAGAGAACACAGCACCAGTGTTCAAACTTCACTTCGATCGAAGCAAATCTACTCCAGTTTTGAGGAAGAAAACAAATCTACTTCGCCACTCCGCGTTTTTCAGATCTGCTCCTTTTTTCCACACTAAAAAATTGTTAAGCCAAACCAAATGAAATTAAATGACAGCACTGTGTATTCTCCAAACAACTCTGCTCTGACTCTCTGTCTCTGAACGGAATCATTAATTTTTTTACTTAATATAAGCAACATAGATCAGCAAGATTTAGTTAGCTTTTGGTACTCATTAAAAACAACCACTAATAAAATGGAAGAACTTATGTTCCAAAACTTATCTGACTATATGTTAACTCTAGCCGTTTTACCACACAGCAGCGCCGCAGCTGAGAGAAATTTTTCCGAAATGAATTCATTGAAAACTAAAATAAGCAATCGTTTGCATGTCAATACAGTTGAAAATTTAATGTTTTCACGATCATTAATAGCAGATCGAAAACAAATTTTTGAATCACCGCTTGAATTTATTAAATTTATAAGAGAATTTAAATTTGTCCAAGGCAAATACATTCTTAAATAAAATCAATAAAAACCAAAAATATTTATAGTATGTATTATGAATAGTTTTTAGTTTCTGAAGTCTAAACCCGTTTGTGATTCATTTTTTGTTTAAAAAAATTAATATTTTTGTTAAAAATATAGTTTTTGAAAACTATAGTTTTTTTGTTTTCAACTCTAATTTCTTATTTAATTTAGTGTTAAAGATATTAAGTTTAAGGTATTCAAGTCTGAATGAATTTATGTGATTTTTTTGTTAAAAATACCTATTTATTTCCGTTAAATAAATTTTTGTTAAAAATACAGTTTTTGAAAACTTGAGTTTTTCTTTCATTTTCAAATCTACTTCGGAAATTTTTGATTTACTTCACTTTTGCTGCAAATCTGCTCCGAAATTTTGTTACTGAGGTTCGAACCCTGCACAGCACCTTGAGCGACTAGACTATATAAGGTGATAACAACACAAGACAAAACAGAAGGACAGAAGAGAAAGAACAACAGACAGAAAGATAGGTTTCGAGACGGTCCCCCATCTGCCTACTAACCGCTCTCACTGAGGCTTGATTTCGGTGATCGATGGAACCGATGCTTTATCAGTGACTATGACGCCTATGTGAGAAACAAAGTACATATTTGAGCAGGTAAGGTTTAACGGGGAGATGTAACAGTAGGCGGATCGGTCGTAGAAAATGTATTTTTCAAGTATTGTTATTTTTCTTTTGGCTAGGGTTGGACATTCGTAGAAAAAGTGGATGGTGTCCTCTTTCACCTCCTTTACATAAATCAGATTCTGCTCATATAGGTACGCAATGAATCATGACCCGTTAGGATACCTTGCAATTAGGATAATTGAGCATTGCCAGCTGCATACGGTATCTTTTTTTCCTTTGAAAATATTTGGCCATAGATTCCTGGCAACCATGCTAATGGATTTAATACTTAACTTCTTCTGGCTTCTAGATCATATCAACAAATTTGTCTGATTTTTCATTTCCGTCAATGTCGCAGTGCCCTATGTACCAACAAAGGGTAACAGTGTTGACCTCCTTTCGGCACTGAATTAACAGTTTTGACTTTGTGACAGTAGCGGATATGGCCTTGATTGCTGGTTTTTAAGCTTGGATCTCATCTTCTTCCAAAAATTGCAGGAATAGAAGGCAACTGAGGCTTTTCTTTCTCTTTCTTTTATTTTTTCTTAACAGTTTAATTTGCAAGATATTTCACCAAACTAGTGATTTGTAGAGGAAGTCCATTAATAGTATACATTTTTGAGATAAACGTTCAGGAGTTAAGAAAAGTCTGGATATTTCAGGGCCAGTTGTGGAAAAAGCCTAAACCAATTTGAGCTTATGAAAGAGGTTTTAATATATTTTTATTTTGGTTTTCATTGTATATTAAAGAAAAATTTAAATAAGAAGTAGAAAAATTAAAATGTATAGTTTTAAATAAAATTGCGCCAAATAAGTTTCTGAATCAGTATACCAAACCTGGCTTCATAAATAATATTTTAGATACCTACACCAATTTCAAAGGAATAATTGTTCATATCGATAAACAACCAAAAGGATGGAAAGGCTGTGGGATCAGATGGTATACCCGCAAAATTCTACAGATATGGTAGATACTCTTGTTTAATCTCTAACAGAAGTATTTAACCAGATCTTTGAGGAAGGATCCATCCCAAATCAGTTCAGCGATGCCTGATGCCTGAAGTTCCGGAAAACTACAAAGGAATCTCGTTTTTGAACTCGTCATAAGATATTTACATTGATTCTGCGCAGTCGTTTAAATGAATGGATACATTCTAATAATCTGCTCAGTGGGTTCCAAGCTGGCTTTAGATCGGGATACTCCACCGTCGATCACATTTTTGTACTCCACTGACTCGTTTCTTTTGAGAAATAAGAACTATTTGCAATTTTCGTTGATTTTAAAGCTGCACCGTGGATCGCAACGCCCTATTATACAAGCTTTTCCAGATAGGAATGTCGCTTAAGTTCGGTACAGTATTGCAAAATTTATACAGGACTACCAAAGCATCAGTGTGGAATGGTTGTTGTGCCATTAAACTGGAGACCTCACACAATTCCCAAGAATCGCTTAAGACACATGACATAGTTCAATTGTTACTAAAGGTTCCCCATGTGTCATACGTTACACTTTAAAGGGAATATCAATCGAACTATGTCATTCAAACAACAAAGCAACGACATGGCTCATATTGCAAACATAAACAATACTGACCCATGGAGTGCAAGTATGTCAATTACAACATATGGTGCATTCGTTGTTTAAATAAACAAACTGTGTCAAGAGGCAACCGAAATGGTGTAGAATGCGTGGTTGATTTGAAAGAAGTGATGATCTAGGTTGCGAATAGGTAACGAAGGAAATAATGATTAGAGTTTAAGTCACTCTTATTTTGAACCTTAACAGAAGAAGTTGTTTTCTTGTGTTCCCGTGGAACACAACATGGCCAATGTTTATCAGAGTACTTCCAAAGGAAATCAGGAGTGAGACAGGGCTGTGCACTCAGTCCAAGCTTGTTTGCACTCTTCATTGATAATATATTCGAAGCATTACCAGCAGAAATCGAGTACGCAGGCGTTAACATTAAAGCTTTTCTTTTCGCTGACGACATTGTCCTGCTCGCGTATACTCCGCAGTCCCTTCAGCTAATGATAAATAAGCTTTCTGAATATTGTCGATTGCACCCTCAAAGCCTTGGATATGCCAAGTTATTGTCTCCCAAAGAAAGTAGTTCTTCAAACAATCCAATTCCAAAATGGATGGTTTAAAGACTGGATAGAACTAGCCGAGCAGGTGGATGTTGACCTAAACTATAGTAACCTTGCCTCATGGAAGACTAGACTAAACTACGATCTCTGGGAAAGAAACTACTTCCACGACAAATATACCATCGAACAAATTTCGTGGATTTTCCGGCTAAGAGGAGAACTCCTTAATCTGAACTACATTCCCCACCGCGAAGACTTACCGATTTTATGCAACCTGTGCAACTTGAAAGAGCGCGAGGATGTTTTTCATTTTGTTGAACGATGTGCGATATTGAGAGAAATAAGAAGACTTATCCTAAAAAGTTAAAAAAGTAAACAAATTTTGTCTTCGTAAATACTCAATACCTATTTATCCATAAAAAAATATGCCCCCATTGACCATAGTTGCATATTTAGTGAGTGAGTTAATTAAGAAAATGCTTCAATTATATTTTTTGGATATAGAACCTCTATTTACAAAAAATCTTTTCTTGAAAGTGGTATTTTGATTAACATCTATCTATACCTATCAATATCTCAAAACTTCCAACTTTTGTCACAAAAATAAAACAAAAAACTATCCTTCAAGATCTTAGGAAATCCCAGTTTAGCTGCTTGTTATATTATTCTTCAAACAATATAACATCTTCCAAGACTTATCCAAGAAAAAGAGAGATGGTGTCGAAGAAACAAATTTCTAACGAACTCAAAAACCGGATATCTACAAAAACAAACAAATCCCCAAAAAAAAAAAAAAATAGAAATTCAAATTCATTCCAAGTCATGTTGACTTAACGAAAAGTTTACCTTCGGATAGTTTATTATGTAAGAAAAAACTAAGTACATAAAAAACAAAAAATATCTGACAGGACTTCCCGAAACAGAAACTGAATATCCTTTGTACACTTAGTATCTAACTACAACAAGAGTGACTTCAATGTTTATCCTCATTAAAAGTTCGTATTTCGTTTTTTTTTTTTTTTATTCTGTTCTTTTAAAAACAAAGAAAGCTTAGCATAAAAATTACTTCTCAACTCTATTACAACACTTCCGGGACATACAAAATAGTAAGTACCTACAACAGCAACAAAATATATATAAAAACTTTATCTCCAAAGTTTAAGTCATAAGGATTTTCTTTCTGTCGCCTTCACGAACGAGCGTCAATATAAATAATTAAACAGCAGTTTATTTAAAGTCCTGTTTGAAGTGTTCTTTTATTTAGTTTTTTCTTCTAGAGGCACCTTCTTCTTTCTGAAAGAAAATCCCCGATTTTATTTACACTTTCTTTTCGTGTTGAAAAAAAGGATTCAAAGATACCTACCTAACCTACTCTTCCTGGACATAATGGCACATTGCTATGGACGAGCTTGTTAAGTTCAAAGTTAACTGACATGCAATTTAGTGATGATTACAACTTTAGGTTTTTTTGCATTGGTATTCAAATTTAAAAACTTAACGAAGATCGAACGAAAATGATACATGGACTCAACTCACACGAGTTGAAACACGCCAAGCAAAGTCTCCCCGATAAGATTTATTGGGAGGCGTTTTGAGGCAGTTAAGTCGACAAATTGAATTTTCAGCCTATCATCCTTTTTGCTGTTGTGGGCTATCACTCTTCGCCACCACACCGCCCTCTACCACCATTGTTGACATCCATTTCACGACTTTTAATTCCATTTCGGGAGAATACTTTATGGAAGAGTTGTTTTTATGGAGATTATAATATTTCAAAAGACCAACAAGCCCAACCGACGAGACGCTACGCGACGCGACGTAAAGCAACGCACGAGGCAAAACCAACGCGACATTTCCTTGTGGAAAAGGCTTTACTTTAAACGTTTTATATACGACCCATGGGGCTCTGTTTTGCGTAAGAGGTTTATAGGTATAATATTTTCCAAAAAAGGGTTTCTCGTCAATCCGTTTACGATTTTGTTTTAAGAGTTATAATTGCTTTAGCACTTTCTTTATTGGTAAATATTTTGTTTCCTCTTCTTTTTTATGTTTCTTATTTAAATTCTATTTTCAGGTGAGTCCTTATCATGGCACGACCCAAGTTAATCACGTAAATTGAAAGGAACAAGGACGAAGGAGAAGAAGAAGAAGAAGGAAGGATTTGTATATAAAGTTTAGTTGTTTTGCCATCACGTCTTGTGTTCGAGAAGCACAGATTATAATGGTCTGAATTTTGAAATATCTTCCCTATATTTATACCTTTACCCACTTTACCTTACCTAACTTATACTCGTATAGCTTCCTTTAGCAAAGTGGAATCCTTGAGGGATTATTTGGGATCGAAATTAACAGATGTCGCCAATTAATAGGGGATTGGGGAATTGGCGTTTCGTTGTGTGTTTATATGAATAATTTGTGGCAAGGAATTAGTTTTAGAATCTACATACCTCTTATAACGTTGTATATCTATCTTAAGAAGGATATTCGCGGTGAATTTTGCTCTAAAGGTAAATTTATATGGTATGGTTTTTGGGGGAATAAAATAATTATAACTCAATCCAAGTGGATCTTAAGGGATCCCTTCAGGAGATATAAAGTGGTTTTGTAGGTCTTTAAAATTAAAGGTGCATAATTCACATTTGCCTGACGAGTGACGAAGTTTCTTTTGTTTATGAAGATTATTTTGATTTTTACTACTAATATTTACTTTTTGTTTAAAATGTCTGCGTTTTAATATAAAAAATAAATACAATATGGCATTATTGTAACTACTGCATAAGATTTTGTCAATGTTTTTAGATGTTTATAGTTGTAAAGCTGTCTTGTGAAGAGTACAAAATTAGAAAATATGTCACAAAGTTTTTCCTTTCTTCAAAAGTTGTTTCGAGGAGGTCAACAGGAAGAACGAATACATTCAATCGCAAATAAATGAACTGAAACCAATATAACCAATAGTTGATCATTATGGCTGAAACACAAACACGCTACAGCTTCGGCTTCGCATGACTTTTAAGAGTTCAGCCATAGGAATTCAATGCATTTACATTTGATTTTGGAGGGATAACCATTGGTTATTAGCAAAAGTTAAGGTAAGTTATTGAAATATGCATAGAATAACTATACAATTTTTTCTTAAAAACGTTTTATAATGAGTTTCGAAGAACTCCTCATAGATTGAAGAACTCCGTAGATTGAATTCCCGGACCCACCAACGTATCTCAGTCTGCGCTGCTTCTTGCTTCATGAGCTGAACATACCCACGATAGGCTGTGTAAGTGAAGGCTACTTCCACGATAAATTCAATTTTTTTGATTTCAAAATTCATATCTTTTACTGCACGAAAAATTAAAACAAACTTTTGAGAAAAAATAATAGCTGCAAATGACAGAAGTATCATTTTTTAGAAATGTCATATTAGAAATGTCATTCAAAGCAACCTTGAAGCAGGCCCATCGTAACGCAGACGAAGCAGAAGCTGAAGCGTGTTTGTGTTTCAGCCATTAAGAGTACATATAACCATTGGTTAATGGTTAACTATTTAATATCTACGCATGGATTAAGATTCGGACCAATTATAATAACTTCCAATGAGAAGTTACAAATAATTTCCCTTCAAATTTTTTTACACGAAGACATCTCTCTCTATAAAAAAATTCTTCAATTCTTTCCAATGTTTAATGTTAGAAACCCAATTGACAATACGATTTCCTTGAATCACGGAAAATAATAGCACAAACAAGCCATGCATACAATAGGTCAATTTTTCTTGTTAACGTTCACAATTTTTCGACAAAAAAGTGGATATTCAGCCAATTTTTCAAGAACCCATTCACCAAAAATTTGGCGTTGTAGTAGGTACATAGTTCGGCTTTAATTCTTGCATCAGCTGTATTTTGAAAAGCTTCAAACCTTAATCCTTTCCCAAAATTTTCTGCGTACTGCAATAACAGAGGCCTAATTGCTGTTAAAGGCGGCGCCGAATCGATAATTTACGGTCATCACTAACACTGGCCGATACAGCTGCGATATTTTGCTCAGTTCGCAGGTTCACACTCTGCATAAGTTTGTTGGTGGTTTTATATCAGCAATGTAAATTTAGTGCAAAACTGAGGCACAGAAGCCTAAAGTCTCATCCCAAAGTATTACACCCAGCCATTTTTAGGGAAAATGTAAAAACGTTTGATAAGTTGAGATGTGGCAGATGGTTTGATAAAGGGTTTAACTAATATCCCTTGTCAATGCAGATTGATGGATTCTTCAACAGGACTCTGGTGATGCAAACAAAATCAACGCAGAACAAAAGTGCTCTTAGAGTAAATATCGCAAGTGTGAAAGACTTCTCACACACTCAATGGCCACAACGTTTTTCTGGGATTGTTCAATACAATTAGTATTAGAAGGGTTTAAGTCTTAAAATCACATAATAAATGCTGGTGTATCCCAGAGCTCGTGTTTCACTCTTTTTCATTTTTATAAATCTACTGTCTGTAACTTTTAATACTATAATACATTGTTTGATGACTATAGTACTCTTAGCTTTTTATATTCGTTTTCAGACTCACATTCCACTGCTTCAGATATGGAACTGCAACGACAAAATATGATAATCTCATTAAATTCCGACCTAAACAACATTGTACCATGGGGAATGGCACTGCATCAATGAGACTGAATATCTCATTATTAACGGTATGTGTATCACAAACCACTCTTGTGGAACGACCACATACACGATGTTTCCAAAATTCCGCAAGATGTTTGGGTTTCCAAAGACGATGCAAGAAGTTTTTTTTTATAAGCACACACTCAAGTCGATAATACTACCCTTATTATGCAGAGGCACAGTGTGAGCACTAGGAAGAGGAGAAAGGGTTTAAAAGGGAGATGTCGGTGCACATTGGTTTTGAATTCCTGAATATTGCAATGACTAGGAAAGACAGTGTGGTAAGGCATTCCACATTCGCGCAGTACAGCTAAAGAACGAATCTCTGTATTTGACAGTACGGCCGAAGTTGGACTCGAGGGTATACTGATGAGCATTCCTAGAAGCGCGAGTATTACGGTTGAACTGTTTAAGGGGAGGAATGCAGCTGGCTATTTCACTAGAGCATAAACCGTTAAAATAACGGTAAAAAAGGGTCAGACAAGAGACCTTACGACGATGTTCAAGCGAAGTAAATGAACTTATGATGATATTATCATCTATCAATTTAAATGCTCTACGTTCAATACTATCCAAGAGGCGTAAGTAAGATGCAGGAGCACCAGCCCAGAGATGGGAGTTATACTCAAGGTTTGGACGTATGTAAGTCTTGTAGATAACAGCCAGATCAGAAGGGGTGAAATATTTCTTGCATCGCCTAAGGAAATCCAAACACCTTGCGGCATTTTTGGGGACATCGCGTATGTGATCATTCCACAAGAGGTGGTTGGTGACACACATACCGAGAATATCGAGGTGTTCAGTTTCATTGATGCAAGTGCCATCCATGGATAATGGCAATGGGGGTATATCTCGCTTTAACGATACAAGACAGCATTGCGTTTTCGAAGCATTAAATTCCACGCGGTTTTTTAATCATCAATGTACAATGCTGTTTAAGTCGGAATTTAATGAGCTTATCATATTTTGTCGTTGCAGTTCCATATCTGAAGCAGTTGAATGTGAGTCTGAAAACGAATATGAAAAGCTAAGAGTACTATCGTCAGCGAAACAATGTATTGGATTAGATGTTGCAGACAGGAGGTCATTAATTAAAATGAGAAAGAGTGTTGGAGATAGAGCAGAGCCCTGGGGCACACCAGCATTTATTTTATGGTTTTCGGACTTGAATCCATCCAATACTACTTGTATTGAACGATCCGAAAGGTAATTACTAATCCAATGTAGCAGGGATTCTCCCCTCTGATCAAGCTGTTATCTACAAGAAACTATATACGTCCAAAGATTAAGTATAACTCCTATCTCTGGGCTGGTGCTCCTGCAACTTACTTAAGCCTTTTGGACAATATTGAATGTAGAGCATTTAAATTAAGTGGATAATTTAAGTCGCTACTCGCTTGAACATCGTCGTTAAGTTGCTTATCACACCTATTTTATCGTTATTTTAACGGTTTATGCTTCAGAACAATAGCCAGCTGCATTTCTCCACTTATACAGTTTAACTGTAATACTCACGCTTCTATTTGATCAGTACAGAGTACAGAGATTCGTTCTTTAGCCGTACTACGCGAATGTGGAATGCCTTACCACACTTTGTATTTGAAATATTTAGGAATTTAAAACAAATCTACTTTCAAACTATCTCCATTTCCTAATGCTCACACTGTGTCTTTGCATAATGATGGTATAGAAATATTATCTTGGGTATACGCTTATTCCACAAAGCGTCTTCTAAAGCATAGAGCCACGCATAACTCTCGTCTAAATATCCATACAATCTTTGTTATTAAGATTTTGATAATTTTCCTAAAATTAGTCAAAAAGGAACTGTTCAAAATAATAGGAGTATTTCATTTCAATTATAGAAAACAACCAAAATAATCAAACTTTCATTTTTTTTCAGTACTTTGTTGAAAAACCTTTGTTTTTTATAACTGCTGCACATCTGCGTGGCATTGAGTTGACTAGGGTCCGATAGCGCTCAATTGGTATTTGATGCCATGCTTTCCGAACTGCGTCTTACAATTACCGAGAATTCGAAGGTCTCCGCTAGGAAACACCCTTTTTAACATCTGTCCATATATTTTCCATGGGATTAAGGTCACCCGACTGAGGTGGCCATTGCATAACCTCAACCCCATTAACCCGAAAGCATTCCTTGGCAGACTTACTTGTATGTTTCGGGTCGTTGTCTTGTTGGAATACCCATTTTAACGGTATATTCCATTTCGCATGAAGCAACACATGGGACAAAATATCCACATAAACCCGCTGATCCATTGTGCCAATTACTTGATGTATTGGGCTAATACCACTATAAGAGAAACTTAGCACCTACATGTTTTAACGGTGTATTGGGGATTATATTCTGGACGTCGTCGTCCACCAAATAAAACAATTTTCGTCTCATCGGTCCACAAAATGTTTAGCCACTTTTCTAAAGGCCAGTTGGCATTGTTTTTGTGAAGTGTAGGCGCGCTGCTACATGCCTTTTTTGCATGGGCACTTTTGGTGGACTTCTGGCGGTTAAATTGTTTCCTAAGAATCGCCTTCTTATAGAAACACTACTAACAGACAGTCCGAGATCTTCTTGGATCATTTTAGAGGAAGCAAAGTGATTCTTTCTACTAAAGCGAACGCTGCGACGATCGTCCATTAGAATTGTTTTTCGTTCCTGACCTCGGGTTCCGGATGTCTCTTTGTATTTTATAGCCTTAATTTCGAAGTCTTTTTTAATTAATTCACGCTTTTCGTCGGTACACATGGTAAAAAAATAACTTGGACACATTTTGTAAAAGCACTCCTATTATTTTGAACACGGCTGTAGTTCTCAATGGACATTTGCGCCACCTTATCCTCCCTAAAATGAATGTTGGAAATGTCCGTATTACCTTACCAACGATAGTGTTGGTTTTATTAGACTATTATAGCACAAAATAAAGGTAAATACTATTTAATAGATACAAAACTTATTAGATATTTTAATTAAACTTACACCAATAAATTATATTAATTTTATTTCGTCTTTCTATAAAACCATTAAGAGTTTATCACACAAAAACCAAATTACCTACACCTACTTAGTATATTGACCTTAGCCGAAAATGAAAAATTAAATCCCATTAAAATACCCATCTTCATTCATTTAGTGTCCATCGTTGTCGTTGCCGTCTCGTTGTCACCAACGTCGTCGTCGTCGTCGTTATAATAAAAACAGCAATCATTCTTCTTTTCGACCTAAATTTTAATCATTTCATTAATTTAATTTATAAGCTCCATTTAAATTGATTAACTTGAACTTCTTTTCATATAATAACTGAGCTACTTATAAAAACCCTGATTTCTGGTGCCAAACCTTCAACAACTCTTAAAGACAAGACAAAACGCAAACGGACAAAAAAGAATTAAACCGAATGAAAATAACATTTCCTAAACATTCAGCGAAAAAAAAAAAGGAAAACAAAAACATAAAAAAATTAAGTGAAATTGAAATAAAAAAAAAAATAAACCTCAGCCTTTTAATTTCCTTCTTACTTTAAATTTTACCCATACCCAGATCTTTGCAGCATTCTCATCCGTCTGCAGGCGCAGGGTCCTGCTCCTGATGCCTACTCCCCGTCATCATTTTATCCTCTGTTCACGAGAGAAATTTAACAGACAAATCAAAAATCCTTCAGACTTTTAGCGTTTTGAAAATTTCGTTTTCATTTTCATTTTCATGCCTGTCTTATTTGCTACATCATCTTCACCCCATTTTGTATCTTACTTCAACCAACCCAACTCTCTATCTCTGCTTCATCCCTCCTCTGTCCCGCCGCCGCCTTAATAGCTAGTCACTTTTTCCATCTTTTACTTAGCCTGGCATGTCGCGACAACGACGACGATGCTTGACAGTTTTAATTTCCATCTTATCCCCTCTCTGAATTCGCCTCTTATTTCTCTCTTCCACATTCAAATGGGAAAACGAACTGAAAAAAAGTTGAGGAAGGACGAAAGTAGATATCCTGCTAATCCACCTACAGTTTCTTGTCTTTCTTCTTCTTTTCTGTTGAATCAAAAAAAGCGACGAAAAAAGAAAAACTGATGAAAACAATCAAAATTAGGATAAAATTTATGATGTGAAAATTTTTTCTTCTTCCTTCTTCTCACCCACAAGGACTCTTTTATATCCTTGCTAAAATGAAAAGTGAACAATTATAATGTCTTCTTTTCTTTTTTCCTTGTGTGCGACATGGTGACACAAAAATTAAAAACGAATCATTATGATTTGATAAATATATTTTCGTTTTTTCTTCCTTTGTTCTGGGTACTACCAACGTAGTCCTGGTGCTGGCCCTGGATGTCCTTTCAACAAAAAAAAAATAAAAAACAAAGAAAAGTAAAATCTCCATCATTAGATGGTGAAAACCTGATATCTCTTATGATGGTCACTTTACACCTTTTTATGTTTCCGTGTCATGACATTAATTCAAAGAAAAATGTGTTGGTGTTAGCATACCTCAGGGGAAGAATCACAGACCTATATTTATAGTTTTTTTGTTGGAAATTGTATTTCATTACGTATTGAGTTCAAGATATTGCATTATTTTTGGGTCGATTTGGGGAAAGGCTTTGAGGTTTTAAATACTTAAATGGTCACTTTGATTTTTTGAATTTTAATTTTCAGAGGGCTGATGTTTTAAAAATTAGTTTCAAAATCAATCAAAAAATATTTGTCCTTTTGAGTGTTTATAGACTACATACGATTATGTTCAACATTGGTATTTTTGGGAAGATTTTCAATCTTCTTGGAAAGTGGATATTCAGATAGTTTTTTGATTATAAATATTTTGGAAAGCAGTTAACAAGTGAGAACCTACTTTGACCTGTTAGCCTCATATGGTCTTGTTTCTTTTGTCAGAGAAATTACCAGACCAAGGGCCTGCAAATGTCTTGATAATATTTTTGGCCGCTTTGCTCTTTCTTCAGTGATCTCTTGTGAAAAATGTGTTTTCGACCACAGAATCACTGATCTCCGATGCTCTGATACTTATCAGATATTTATTTGAAAGTTCTTCTTCATCTGCTTCAAAAAAGCCTGAAAAGCGTCTTAAACCATAGATCACTAATACTTTTGTAAAAAAAAGTCAGATATAAGAATAAGCTAAGAAAAAATCCTCAAAACACAATATGAATTAATGAAGGAAATCGCTATGTGTAGTGACAAATACTATTTATTAAATTCAATAAAGCTAAAGGTAACGTTAAAGACGAATGGAAAATTATCAATAGTATTATGGAAAAACATCTACAAGGAAACTTTCATTTGCTATTTATGCTAATGATTATATTGTCTTCGATAGAATTGGAATTTCAATCGCCTTTAAAAAATACTTTTCGACGGTTGCAAAAAATGTTCAAGTGTCTCATATAAATGAACCAAGTTGTTCCGTTTGTAATCCAGGTGAACCTTCTCAAAGACTAAGTTTTGTGATTGAGCCTAATACAGGTCTTAAAATATTTTAAAATGATTGACACCTTGACCTAATTAAACTTTTCTGAAATCGACAGTATATCCAATCCCTGTTTGAAAAATGTAACTTGTTTCTGAAGTGATGGCCTGGCACACCTTTTTAATAAAAGCATTTTTGGTGGTTTATTTCAAGTTGCCCTTAAATATAATAATGTTGTACTTCTTTTCAAAAACAAGTGTTACAAGTGTTTTGGAAAATCTGTAAAAAAAAGAATGGTAAGTATTTTTTGAGTAAAGCAAAGTTTCTAAGTGATTTTCAATTTGGTTTCGCAATTGAAAGATCAACTGAGGATGGATTGTTGCGTTTTCGCTATCAAATATTTGCAAATCAACGGCTGCCATATTTAGTGATATTTCAAAACAATTTGATATGGTAGATCATTAAATACTGTTTAGTAAGATAAAGAATGCAGGGTTTCGATGTTTTATTTGTGATTTGCATAATACCTAAAAAAACAGAAAGGAAAGAGTGAAATTCGAAGAGGTAATAAGTGATTTAAAGTCAATCGATTTAGAAGTTTCACAGGGATCTGTCTTAACGCCAATTCTCTTTTTTATTTATATAAATTCATTGTTTAGGTTGCCATTCAAAGGTGTATTGACTGCTTTTGCTGACGATGTGGATTAAATATTTAGTGCAAATAGCAACCATAATCTTAAAGCTGATATGAACTGGGACTTAATTTCGTTTGCTGAGCATAATCTAGTAATGAGTTCCATAACTAAGACTACGTTTTTTAATTTATCAGAAAATAGAAATTGTGCTTCCGATCTCTTTTTTCATGCTACAAAGTTCAATAAATTTAAACTTTTAAACTGTTCTTGTATGTCTCCCTCATAACACAGTTTCTAGATCTTCCAGCTACAGTGATAGTTGCTTTCGTTTAGAGATTATTAATTAATTTACTTCGGACTAGTCATTGATTCTAGAATGTGTTTCTCTAAGGACATATGTACATAGATAATCTGAGACAGTACTTTCTTGGCACTTTAAGATCTTTTTATTATATAAAGATTGTTTAATCTTTGAAAGTACTTATGAAAATGTATTATGGTATTTCTGGATTTCAGGTTGGGGATGTACTTAGTGCAACAAAATGCAACCTCTTTTGGTCATGCCAAAGTGTGTTCTAAAAAAATTGTGTGCATAAGGAATTTAAGGTTTTTTCAATACGACTTTTGTACTGCTACAAAGTTCTTACGGAACTCCTTAGAAGATCTGGAAATCTCAATTTCAGAATTATTCCAATTGTATAAGTGTGGTTAAATTTAAAGGGCCGATGTTGATTTTAGATAAAACACAAATTATTTTGGAAACTATTGTCATTTCTTTTTATTATGAGAATATTGGTATGGTTCAATTATGTATGGAACAACAAATAGCCGCCGCGACCTCTGCGGTATACGTACATCAGATGGTCCAAGTTTTCGACGACGCTGACTCACAATAGAGGTTCTATGCCGTTAATGTGTCGAATTATCCCATCCGTTAGTTCCTCAATTGTTGCGGGCTTATCGATGTACATTGTTTCTTTCAAATAACCCCAAAGAAAGAAGTCCAACGGTGTCAAATCGCATGATCTTGGCGATAAATTGACATCGCCGTCACGTGAGATAATACGGCCATTGAATTTGGCGCGCAAAAGAGCCATTGTTATGTTAGCTGTATGGCAAGTGGCACCATCCTGTTGGAACCACATATCATTCATACCTTTCAATTCAGGCCATAAAAAGCTTGTTATCATATCACGATAGCGAACACCATTCAAACTATTTTGAAAAAAATACGGCCCGATGATGCAGCTAGCTTAAACCGCAGTCACTCTTCGTGGGTACATTGGTTTTTTGACAATCACTCTTAGATTATCATTTACCCAAATCTGCTTATTGATGAATCCACTGAGGTGAAAATGTGCCTCATCACTGAAGACGATATTCTTCGAAAATTGATCAACCACTGGTTTGCTATTTCTTGCCACCATTCTGACCAGTGACGATGCTTGAAATGGTCAAAAGACTTTAGGTGTTGAGTCAATTGCACCTTGCAAGCGTGTAAATAAAAGTCTGTATGCATAATGTTCATCAACGACGAGCGTGAGAAGTGCAATTGTTGGGCACGACGACGACGAGTTGTTGTTGACTGTGTTTTCAATTTTTTACACGATTTTTCCGATTGCACTCACATTTGGACGATTAAATTGACCGAGAAAATCGCAAAGCGCACAATATTGATTTTGATTTGAACGCTCATTTTCATAATAAACCCAAATAACTTTAACGCGTTGCTCGATTGTGTATCTTTCCATGGTTCAAATTAAGAAATGTCAAATGAAATGCAAACAAAAAACTTGACGTTAAGGTGTGGTTCACTTTCAACATCAGCCCTTGAAATTTAACAACCCTTAATATGGGTGAATTTTCTTCTTCTAGTTTCTACATATATCGGCTTTTCGTGCCCAGGCATTTCGAAAATTGTTTTATGTGGTTTCGAGACGTAATTTCAACAAGCTTCCACACGCTAGTTCCAATCTTTTAGTTTTAAAACATGAACAAAATTGGCTTCTTACTTTTGATGTAATCGTAGATACTAAAGTATCGAATGATTAATGATGAATATTTAAATTATTTATTTTTGTCAGTCTTCGTGTAAGTTAATCATTAATTCTAGTTTCTGAAGCTATACTTTTTGTAGCTTTCCTGTTGAATGGTCATGAAATGAAAATGAAAATGATACCAAGCAAATACAAAATTCACGTGAATTAATTTGCACTGTGAAAGAAGTTTTACTTGGTTTGTATCACATAGATCCGTCAGTGTGTAGTTGCATGTTGATTCTGTAGATTAACAAGAGCAACTAGATACTAATGACTTATCTAGTTAGAGGCGTTCGACAACATAAAGCTTAGAGGCTGTTATATTGTGAGAGGATTTGAATGTGAAACTTTTTACGTATATTTACTAAACATTTTCATTTGAATAATATCCCGACGAAAGAGGGATATTTTATTCAACCAAAAAAAGTTTTTATTTTAGAATAGGGTGGGGGTGTTAGAGGGTTGGGTAGTGAGTATGATGATGATATAAATAAAATCTACCAAAAAAGGGTGAATTTTATGAACAATTAAGTGAAGGTTACATATATTCAAATATATAATAGAAGCATTAGAGTTTGAGTAGCTTTTTTTTGAAACAATTTTTTTTGTTTATGTTTCAAAAGTTGGTGAGTAGTTTATTTTATTTTTTTTTTTCATTTAGTTATGCATCATTTAAAGACCTTGACTTAGTTAGGGATTTTTATTTGCATATATAATTTTTGTTATGAATTTTTTAAAATGAAAATAATAACTACGTATATGTATATAAATAAAGTTACAACAAATCCTAGTAAAACTTACACAAAAGGATTAAATAATTTAAAACCATAAATGGGTCAGTAACTTTTACAACAAAAAGAGTGGAAATAGGGTAAAATATGGTATGTGTAAATTTATATAGGAGAAGAAAAATACAATTAAAATTGTGTTTCGATTCAAATGAATTTGTAATGAAAATGTCATTTTGTATGCATTGACAAAAAAGAAAAAAAGAAACAGTTAAGTTTAAAAGCTCAGTGACCTGACCATAATTGTTTATTTATTCATTGCGTAATAAAAGTTAGTAGGGGAGCGGGTCGAAATGCTGTATTTTAAAATACTGTGTACGGTCAAAAAGTGTGCACTTTTTTATATTATCAAAATGATTTTTATTTTTTATCCTTATTTACAGCATTTTGAAATACAGAATTTTGAGATGCAGCATTTTTATCATGCAGTATTTTGTAAATAAATATATTTTTCTTAGAACCCATTATTATACAAATTTATTCGTGCCCATGACGACGCATCTGTGTGGGGTTCAAATGAGGATAAAGTTTCGGTATAATAGAAGCGTATCTGTTGTGTTGAGTTTTGTATTTCTTAGGAAAGTTGAAACACAAACTCAATTCAGGCTTGCGATTTTTTTTAATTGTAAGATTGATTTATTAAATTTTAGCAGCAAAATAGTAACGTCCAATAATATAATAATTTAAATCATCAAACAAAAGCTTCATAATGAACAGTATAACGGTTGACTGTAGGGTGCATGGTTCATCTCAGTATCTCACTGAACAGCTAAATAAATCATTAAATTTTTTTTGGAGGAAGTAAGACTATTGCACTTAATATTTCAAGGGTATTTGATAAAGTCTGGCATCTTGCTGTATAATACAGTATGAACAAAGTTCTGTATGGTCAAAATTCTGTAGGATAAAATTCTGTATTTCAAAATTCTGTTAATTGTCTGAAAAAGAAAAATAATTCTTATAATTTCCAAAATTACCCACTATTTACCAGATTTTCAAATACAGAATTTTGACCAACGCGAATTTTGAAAATTAGCATAAAAACTGTATAAGCCCCTTCCATCCGAACACAGGAATGGTTGATAGTTTTAAGTCACTAAAGGCCCTAGTTCTCTATGAACAGCTTTGTTCATACAGCATTTTGGTAGACAGTATTCTAAGTTTACGGTGTTTTAAAATACAGAATTATATGACCAAACACTATCATATTGTATCATACAGAAACTCAATCAAACTGATATTTGAACTACATGAATAAAATGCCTAGCTAAGCCCATTTAAAAGTCAAAATGTTGCATTGCATCCTGTACAATCTGAGGTTTTCATTTTCACAGCGACTTCAGAATTTTAAAAATTAATTAAATCCTAAAAAAAAACAAATTGTTTATGTCTTATCAGAGAATCATCTGCAATAAGAAAGAAAACCTATTAATAAATTATTGGCACTGGACAACAAGGAAATGTATATGGCAATCAACTTAAACTTTGTATAAGGTTTTTGATTGTTTTAGTTCAAATCTGACTTTTAAATCAATATATCACATTAGGTTCTTAAGATATAAAACTTTTATAATTAAAAAAAAACCTTTTCTTAGGAATTTTGGGGCTGTGTAAATTCGTGATTTTTTTTTTTCAATAAAATACGTAATGTTTTTCCAAAATCTTAAATTTCTTACTTTAATATTACGTTTAAAAACGTTCAGTACCTTATTTATTTTCCAAAAAAATTTCATTTGTTGTAAGTCCTTACCTCCCATATACATTAACCATAAAAGAACGCTGAAGCAATTATGCTAAAACGGTTATTAATAGAAAAACATCAAACTATATAAAAGAAATTACATTACATTTCATTTCACACTACTCAGCACATATGTAAATGTACAGAGTAGAGAACACAGCACCTTGAGCGACTAGACGAAGGTGATAACAACACAAGACATTAATACAAGACAGAAGGACAGAAGAGAAAGAACAAACAGAAGGAAAACACATGACAACAGCACGCGGTAGGTTTCTAGACGGTCCTCCATCTTTCTACTAACCACGCTCACTGATGCTTGATTTCGGTGATCGATGGGAACCGATGCTTTATCAGTGACTAGGCCGTTGACCTGTATAAAAGAAATGTTTGATCTTATTACGAATTAGTAGTTAAGGTTTATAACATTTGTTTTTAAAAATGTGTATATTGAAAATATTATAAACATAATAACGGGTATTTTTGATTTTGAGCACATAGATCTAAAATCGGAGTTTGGATTTAAATGACTAAGTATTTCACGCTCACCATTTCACATTTAACGAATTTTTCAAAGCCTTAAAACTTTAGATATAGATTCAAATGAAGACCCATAAGTCATCTCAAAACTAATAAAAAATTTGGAAAAGTAAGTGTATGTAAATGTTTCTACAAGATAAAGATTTGTACTTTGCAAAATCATCATACAATTTATTGTTAATGGGTATGCTGTGTTTTAACTTAGCCTTACCAATGCTAACAATGCATTAATTTTAGGCAAAAGACAGAAGATGGCGCTGATAAAAATGATTTCAAAAAAGTATCATAGGTGATATCGGTGGATATCTATAATATATTCACTATTATTATATCAGTAGCATTTTTGAAGAAGAGCTGTACGATTATTCCACTAGCTCAAGATCCATGCCAAACAGTCTCGAGTTGTAGGTACATTAACTTATTCGATTTTATGCAGTCTGAACGACTTCTGACGGTTTTGATGATTAACGAAGCCATCAAAATGAAAATTTGTGTAAAAATCTGCATTCAATATTGCTAAGTGCTTCACTTTCTTGTTATATTTTTATTGTTATATTTTTTCTGTTGGCAACACTGTTCTATAAAAAGGCTTAAAATAAAAATTTGGCGTTAAATATGTGAATGAAACAAAGATGATTTTTTACATTACTTCATTAAAATATAATTTCTGACATATGACTCACACGGCTAGGCCGGACGTAGTCTTATCTAGAGGTACAATTTTTGATGACTTTTTCCAATATTTTTCTTTAATGACGTTGCGATTGTTGGCCTTCGATTGGTTAATCGTTTCGAGCTCATCGGAGGCGTAGACTAGCAACTTCACATGTCTCCACAGAAAGTAGTAAAATGGTGTTTATTAGCACGATCTTGGAGGTTTTTTTCACGGGTCCGTAACGTGAAACTATGCGGTTACTAAACTTTTCCTTCAATACACTAAGAGCCCCCGCAGACTGCAGACTTTTTATCGGCCGATAGTTTGGTCGGGTTGGGCTGAAAGTGCACACACCGAGCCAACTAAACAGTTTGGTTGGTGAACAGGGCGCAGACTATCCAACGGTCGGCCGACTATTCTATTGTGATTTGGGTGACGCCATATTCAAAATACACGCACACGACGCGTCGACGCCAAATCACAGAGCGAACTGAACTATCGGCCGACTAAACTATCGTCATGTATGCGCAGGCGTGTATGCGCCATTACTGATTAAACAGTCGGCCGATAGTTGGCCGACAGATTAGTTTGAATGTAATCAGGTAGCCCATCAAACTTTTTTATCGGCCGATACTGAATCGCTGTAGTGTGCGCATATGCAATCTTCTCCATACTGATTAAGAAGCCGACCAAACTATCGGCCGATAAAAAGTCTGCAGTCTGCGGGGGCTCTAAGTGTGACATGAAATGTGTTACATGTTGCACCGCCTTGTTGAAACCACAGCTCCCACACATGACGGTTGTTCAATTGATAAATGAAAAGTACAGTAACTCTAAAGCTGTCACCATTAAGTGTAAGCTTCTGGCAAGCATCGTTTTTAACGAAGTACGGTCTAACTACTCTACTTACTCAACAATAACTCCAAACAGTGACTTTTTATGGATTCAACGATGTCTCAATATACAATTGAGGATTATCATCACAACACAAATTCGTCAGTTGTGTTTATTGACGTATCCATTCAAGCAAAAGAGAGCTTCATAGGTTAGCAAAATTCTTGAAATTCCAAACCAAACTAAATAAATTACTTGACAGCTGAAAAATGGCTAAAATAGTGCAAACAACTTAAACAATTTACATAACTTTACTAAAATGCAGATGCTTAGGTTTTTTAACCTTAACAAAAGCACAACTTGTGTCTTATGGTAATGCGAACCACGAAGAACTATAAACTTGATGACTTCAATGGCTCTTGGAATAACGTCAAAATAACTAAACGGTACATTAAAAAATTATTTCTTTAATTTTTGTAGCCCCAAAAGTCAACTGGGCACTCACTGTACTACTATGGGAATAAAAACAAGACAATACAACTGGCAATTATGTTTTATTTGTTTAAGATTTAATAGCTCTTCAAATAAAGTAGACAATAGACATCATATTATCCCCATTCTACATCTCCTTTTTTCTATAATTGTTTGTCCTTCATTTTGAATCCCAAAAAAAAACTACCTACATAAAAGCGAAAACCTCCTTGTTGAAGGTATTTTGTTTGTTTGTTTCCTATTAATTTTTGTCCCTTGGCATATCTTAAACGACCAATTCAGTTTTGTCTCTGGTCTTGTTTTTCTTTGGTCTTAAAGGTCAAATGAAAAAGGAGACTTAATTTTCTTATAGAGTAGAGTATGCCAACCTAGTAGGAAAAATATTGTAGAATCCTTATAGCCAAGGATGATGATAACGAAAATGACTCAGACTCTCTCTCTCTCTCCTTTCCTCTTTCTCGCACTAATTGCATAAAGCACAGGACACAGATTTTGCTAACAATTTGAATTTCAAATTTTCCGTTGTCCTCGTGCGTCGCGTCGTGTCGGTTGCTGGTCGCGTTTATTTTCTATTCGTGTGTTGACGTCCTTGTTTTTTGTGTTGTTTTTATATTTTTAAAACAGATAAGAAAACGCTTTCAAAATAAAAGTCAACAAACTTCTTTTCTTTCCCATGAGAAAAAGAAAAAAATAAGAAAAACTTAATAATTAAATAAAACACCAAACAAGACGACAATCTTGTTTTAATTGAAACCCTTCTCCGTTATGTAATTGAGACTCCATCAACTCAAAATAAATAAAGCACGACCATAATACCCAAAGGACAACCATAAGGATCAAGTGCAAAGGATACAACAACAAGAAACTGGGAAGGTATACCTTTTAACAAGAAAACGAAGAAGAAGAAGAAGAATAAGAGAAAAAAATACTGACGAGAGAAATAAAAGTTGAAAAGAAATATTCTCAAGGATATTTTTATCATCGCTTTAATTTTTTTGTTCTTCTTCTCCTTCTTATGATTTTTCTCAACTTTTTCTGGAGAACAGAAGCTAAAAGTAATAAATTGATATCACCACGGCTAATCAATTGAGTAAAAGTCATAGCAAAATAGAGGACCAAGTTTTGAGGAGGCGAGCTAGGGGCTGTGAGTGTGGTAGGTCGTAGGTGCAGAAGGGGGTTAAAAATACAAATACAAAAGTCCTGTGAGCGTTATTTGTGTCATTTTGATTTTTATTAATTTTTTTCGTTTTCTTTATCATTTCGGATGGGGATGGATTTTTTTGTTGTTTTTTTGTTAACTTTTATTTTACTGATATTGTCCTTGTTATCCTTGGGGATTAATTTCAATAAATTTTCAATTAGCGGGAATTTTTAATGAATTTACTAAGAAAAAGAAGGACATTGGGGTTTTGTTGCTCTTGAATTTTCTTCATTTTTTTGTTAACGTTACGTTGCCGTTGTAGGTAGGTGAGTTTAATTTTTTGGCTTGGGGGTAAGAATTGTTGTTGCTATGGGGATGGGCAACATGAACTGACTTTTTATGCAAATCAAAAGAAAACAACAACAAGAATGAGAATAAGTGGGCGCACGAGGATAAATTAGCTTGACCGTGATTTATTTACGTTCTTTTTTTTCTATTTTTTTTTGTGTTGCAGTCTTTTTAGTCCTTAAGAGGAACACAAACAACGGCCTTGGATTGAAAAGGGGAAAGAGAGACAAAAATATAAATTAATTTTTCAATTTAAGTCCAGGAGTGTCGCTTGTTTGTGACCTTTATAAACAGGTGTGGGGTTTTGGGTTGGAAAAAAAAATAACGTTAAAGGTGAAGTAAAAGGACGCGAAGACCACGCCACGATGAACCTCTTTATTATTATTAAGGATATTTTTTGTTGTATGATCCCGTCCAGTTCAGGTGTTTATAATTGATTGAATTTCTAAGCGTGCATACCTAACTGATTTCATGAGAGAAATAATTAATTTTATTTTTATTTTTGTATTTTTTTTCAGTTAGGCAACCTTTTGGTTGGTAAAGCTTGAATTTTGTTTTGAAATTTTATTTATGAGAGAAGAAAGGTGATTATATTCAATTGGTATGGCATATTTTAGGATACTTTGTTATTTCTTTATTAATTTTTGTTCATAAATATTCATTAAGAAATAATAATAATACCTGTTTTGTATACATTTTAGAAATATAATTCTTTTAACAACCATTTAAAATCAAAATTCTTCAATAAAAGTCTGGGTTAGAATTGACATTTTGTAATGGTTTTATAGCTCATAAAAGAATGATCATAATTAAGATCAAAATATTTTTTTTTGACATGGGTAGGTAAAGGCAAATACGACACATTGTTAAAGCTAATGTCATTTTGACAAATGACCATAAGGTTGGAGACAATGACAAAATTGTTTGTATTGAAATTGATGTTTTAATAGCATAAACGTTCTGTTCGCTCTTCCTATTTTATAAAACAGACTACCTGGAAGTCCATTAAAAAATTTCGTAGTGGTTTGAGTGTGCAAAAATTACAAAATACAATTGACCCAGGAGCTTAACGTATAAACAACCATAGACAACGACAACAACAGTACGGAGCTATGCTTGTGCTCGAGAGTTTCCGTGTCATGGATCATTTCTCACAAAGATGTTGTGAACAGAATACAGAGATTGTGCTTTTTTACCCGGTTAGACTCTTTTGTTGGATTTTGTTAAATCGCTAGTTCATCCTAATTATCCACAAAGCACGAAATGTCCTTAGAAATCCAGAATAAATTTATACAAAATTTCAATACACTAACTACAGTGTTTGAAAATTTTGGTTAACCCTAAATATCTCATGAACCAATGACGCTAGAGATTTGAATTAAATTTTATATTATATATTGTAACGTGATACAAAACAAGTATATTTTCGGAAAAAATACAATTAACGGTTTTTTTTATAAATCAAAAAAACTGAAAAAAAAATTGTCACCTCGAAAATTTTACGACTTACATAAATAGGATTTCATCTCCAAAACAATTTTGTGCAACGAAGAATAATGTTTTTGGCATCTAATAAAATTTTGAGAAAAATCTAATTGACAGTTTTTTTTATAAAAAATAAAAACCTAAAAAAAACATTACTCAAAATTGTTACAAATTGAATTTCGACTCAAATATCATTTCAAAAACTTGAGATTAAAGCTTCAAACTTATTTTATCTTATAAGAAATATTGTTTTCAACATTCTGAAAAATGTTGAGAAAAATCAAATAGACAGTTTTTTTACAAAAAATAAAAACCCAAAAAAAAAATTAATAAAAGTTGGTAAAAATTGATTTTGGACTCAAATGTCTTTTCAAAATTTTGAGATATTGGCTTTAAACTGCTTTTGTCTTTCAAAAAATATTGTTGTCAACATTCAGTAAAATTTTGAAAAAAAAAGATAACGCGTTTCTATTCACTGCTCCAAGTAACATGCAAAACTCATCGGATGCTCCTGTCCTCAAAACATGCTTATTTTTTGAAACAGTTGTTATGCTGACTGATACTCAGCTTTTGAAGTTGTTGTTTTTACCTTGCACCCTTTTTTAATTACCCATATTTTTTTTCTGTAGCTATCAAAGTCTTTTCGGAGGAAATGTGTGTTTCAAATTTAGAAACAGTTGTTTTCAACACACTTTTGGATATTCTTTATAAAGGTTTTTAAAAGATCGCACTTGTAAACGGCTGCATGGAAATATTCGCAATGACCTCATCCAAGTGGATCACCGTTATATACGCTTTTTAAGTAGTTCATTATTTGATATTGGGAAACTCCAACGCTCTTTAATAATTTGTCCTTTAATTTTATAAATTTGTAATGGGGAAACACATATCTATTTACATGTTTCCGGGACAAAAATGTAAACAGCTATAAAAAGCGGAAATCGATTCCAAAATATGTGTCCACATCCTAAAGGTTGGTATTGTATAAGCTAACTGATTTTTATAAGGTGCTCCTATTTCTTATTTGTATTATCTATCATTGTCATAGTTTTATCAATCAGTAAAAGATTCACTATAAAGCCGCCTCAGGACATCCTCCGATTGATTGAATGAAAGACCATTATTATGGTATCTTATTTCTATGAGAGAATAATTTATTACACGTGGTTCCAAGACCTTATGTGAAACTCAAAAACAAGATCAAGAAAAAACATTAATTAAGATCAAATATTGGAATATATTATGTTGACACCATCTACGCAAAAATTTACTTTTTATAGCCAAATAATCATTAATATCCTACAATTAATAATATGTTTAAATACAATAATAAAAATAGTTGATTCTCGTAACACTCCCGCTCCAACACAAATTTCTATCAAAAAATCAAAATGGATTATTCCAAATGAACAAATGAAACCATTACACTAATGAACCAAAAACGAACAAAAACGAAAAAACCATCACATTCGTCCTCGATAGTTTTCAAATAAAAATACCTTACATACCCCCTACCTCCTCCGCTGGCTTCTATAAAATCGAATTCCTGATGTATTAGTACGTTTCTCATTGCATTGTTCCTTTTACATACATATGTATACTTACGATAGGAGAGTTTGTGTTTCAGAGTTTTGTATTGAAATCGATGAATCAGCAGTCCTCTCATCATTCATTCATTCTATTCTTTTGCTTACCAATCTATCATCATCATAATCATCATTAAAGAAATGCTGAACTACTAAATCTTCATCCTCCGAAAAATCTATACTCGTGTAATAGCAAATACCTACCTACCTACAAATAAATATCAGAATCTCAAGGATTAAAGTCTTCTATCTTCTATAGACTCTAGACCATAGACTATAGACTTATATAGAACGAAACGCTGGCTGAATATATCCGTTAAGCTCTGTTATGGTGGTCATTGTGTGCTAATATGCCTCTGATGGGCTTCCATCAATCGTTGGCGATTTTTCTATTTTTATTGATTGCCAAAATTCTATAACAAAAGAACTAAATACCTACGATAGTAGATCTGACAAACCCACAAACATAAAAATCAATCATACATTATTATCCTGTTTATCCTTGAGCTGAGCAAAGAGAAGAAAACGAAAAACCTTCAACAAACAAAAAATAAAGACCAGAATGCAGGAGTGCGTGAAATATTTTTTAAGATAAAACCAATGATTCATCCCCCATTTACCATTAACCTCCATCAACATAACCTACCTCCCTCCCTCCCTCCCTGCCATCATATCGACTCTATGTTGTATTGTCTTTGCAATCAATCAGCAAAAACGATTTCGTCCCCTTTTTGCGTCCTGGCTCATTACCTGATGGAAAATAAAGGGTGTGTCTGTGTGTGTTGTGTTTGCGAGCGTGTGTATGACGATTTATTTTGTGTATTAGCACTTCGAATCAATTTAACAACCATTCGAATTTATTAACTCAAATGTTGCTCTTATTAACGCTATTTACAAAAATAACACCTCTACCAACACAAAAATAGGAACTTATAACAGCAAATGGGGATAAACACTGCTTTTTTCTTCTTTTCTCGTGAAATGTTGTCACTTTGTCGTTAAAAAAGGAAAATTGTTGTATCAATTTACCCCGGCGGCTGCGACAGCGGCGCTCAGTGGCGGGGGGATTAGGTGTCACAAGTATGTATTGTGTATGGGTGTTTTCAAAGTGTGCACGTTATCCTTCAAACAAAAATGAGTGTTATGTTTAGCTTTTGTTTCTGCTTCATCAAGCGAATAATCAGAAAAGTGTGTCTAAGAAGGATACGAATTTATATCAGGAAGGTGTTTGTTTTGTTTTCTGTATTTGTGTATATTTTTTTAAAGTTCTTATACCATGATTACGTTGTTGTTGTTTGTTTGTTTGTTATGACTGTCTGTGTGATATGAAATTCCAATGAAGATTTTTCAATTAATTGGAGCAATGATTCAGTTTTTCACGTCGTTGAGTTGTTAGTTTATGTTTTCTTTTCAATTTTATATCACTGATGATGCGTTTGAGTGTTCTTGGGTATCCTTGGGGAAGGGGAAAGAGGATGAAGTGGAAAAATATTGATGTTTGAAATAGATACCTCGAATCGAATGTATGTTGGGAGGTAATTTTCCTCTTATTGAGATTTTATAACGAAACAAGTCTCAATTCTCAAGGAATTGCAAGTTGATTGTATTTTTTCTGTGAATTAATATTTTGAAATAGAATTTTCAATTTTGTGAAAAATTCGCAGCTAGGTAACCTTCTGTTATGACTTGTTATTTCATGATAAAAGAAATAGTATACTTTTTAATAAGGTTTCTTTATGTTTTTATTTATAAATTCTACAAAACGGCAAGAATATCACCAAGATTATTGTTTGCTTTTAAATTTGTTCCTTGGACATTGTTAAGGATGTATTCATAAGAGTTGTTTTAAAATGTGCTTTTAAAACTTTTAATTATATCAACACTAATAAGTTGTATAATAGTTGATTAATACTTATCTATTGAAACATATTCTATGCTAAGGACAATGAACCTTTGACTGTATTTAATTGAATGGTTGAATAAGAACTGGGATAGTTTTGTTCCACGATTAAGCCTATTCACATTTAAATCTCTTCTCTACAGGCAAAAATTTAGGTATTTTTTTTTCAATATTTGAAAACGTCTTTTAAGTTTAAACTTAACTCCCACATATTTGAACTTTTATAAAACTAGTTTTGCGGTGAAAGTAGTTTCAAGAGGATTTCGAGTTTCAGGGTTTTTAGCAACTATGACTATGTACGTTTTTAAAATAAAAACCCTGAGACGAAATTGCTTAAGAATATGAATAAGAAAAATACCCACATTACTAAAAAGTAATTAGCAACGTACACTTTGGCGTATGTGTTCTTTTTTTAACTAAACTCTTCAGTTTTCATATGGATTTAAATAAATTTAATAAAAACAAATATTTATGATTTAAATTTAAAAATACATTCAGGAGAATTTTATTTTTATACAATCATGAAAGGCCTAAAGTTGTGTCTATAAACGTAACACGGTTTTCAGAATACAGTTGTTCAAAAATTAGCTTAAATACAAAAAATCGACGAACAGACAATTTGCCATTAGGTATCCGGTAACTCCGGAGTGAGATGATTAAGTTGTGGGAGGGGTGTCTATATCCCCCCTGTTAGGCGGGAGGTTTAAATTTTCAGAAAAGTAGGTTGACATACAATAATTGGAAAAGAACGAAAATACCTACAATACTGTGGTATGACTTTTCTGAAAGTTATAAGTCCATTTTTGCAGTAACTTTTTAAAAAAGTTGCTTTTGCCCATAGTATCAGAAAGAAATAATTTCGAGTCTCAAATTTAAAAACAACAGAGAAATTATATTGTATTATACTAAAAAACATGGACACGTATTTCGGATTGGGTTATCAATAACTCCAATATTAACTATTAGAATTCATGATCTTTAGCTTAAAATTCAATTATTATCCTAACACCTCTTATTCAGTTTAACAGAAATCTTGGTTATGGTTAGGTTAGGTTAAAGTGGCTGTCCATAATGGAATCGGATACACTTAGGCCAGTTTAATGGCCCATTGTGATACCACATGAATCTTGAGGCTTTCTCCTAAGCTCAATGGAACCAGTTTGAGTCCCTTCCGAAATGTGAGAGGCTGATTATGCTGATATGATTTAGATTGTTTAGATTGTTAAAGAAGAATTCTCCTAGGTAATTCTTGCGTTTTTGAGCTAGAGCAGGGCATGTACAGAGAAGGTGAAGAACTGTTTCCTCCTATTCCTCGTCCATACAGCTTCAGAAAAAGTCATTTGAGAATACGCAGCCGCGTGGCGTGCTTGCCTATTAGACAGTGTCCGGTTATGACATCTATTATCGAGCTTATATGCGATCTGCTTAGAGATAGCAAGCACCTTCATCACTTTAAATCTAGTGTTGGCCAGATGTTTTTTGTGACTTGACAAGTGGTGATGTTGTACCACCTGGTGTTTGCCTTCTTAATAGCGTCTTGCATTAGCAACAGTTTACAAGTAGCGATTGGTATGCCAGTATTTGCCAAACGTGGTGGGATGGGATACGGATATCAGATGTTGATATCAGGTTTTCTTTGAGCCAGGACAAGCCTTCTTTTATCTTCAAAATTTCCGCCTGGAACACGCTACAATGATTGGGAAGGCGGAATGAGAGACTTAATTTCAGTCGTTCAGAGTACACACCTCCACCAACCCATTCTCTCGTTTTTGAACCATCAGTATAAAAATGGATTGACTCGTCTTCCAGGAATGCCCTATGCTCCCAGAATGATCTGGAAGGTTGCAGATGCAAGTTTCTGTCGAATTGCAGTTGGCGGATGGTGTAGTCTGTGATGCTTTGGAATTGATTCTAAATACCTAAGAATTACGGAGTGGCCATTGTTGTTGTTAATCCACTACGACGAAACTTTAAGGCAATTAGCAGAGCTTGCAGCTATTTGTTTGCTTAATATATCAAGAGGTGTTAGGTAGAGTTAGGTGTCCAGTGCCGCAGATGGAGTCGTACGAAGCGATCCGCTTATACATAGGCAAGCTGAACGTTGGACTTTATTTAATTTGTCGCGATTTATAGCTTTCTCTAAAGCAGTCTACCATACTGCCACACCGTACATTAAAATCGGTCTAATTACCGATGTGTATAGCCAATGCGTGATTCTGGGTTATAAGTCCCATTTATTACCAATAGTTTTTTTGCAAGAAAAGAGAGCTACAGTAGCTTTTTTGACTCTTTCTTGGACATTGATATTCCAATTTAGTTTTTTGTCTAAAACAAGACTCAGGTACTTAGCCTCGTCTGAGAACTTTAAATGGATTCCTTTAATATAAGGAAGGTTGACAAAAGGAATTTTGTATCTCCTCGAAAAAGGACTACATCGGTTTTGTGTGGGTTAACACCCAGTTCACACAGATCAGCCCAAAGTGTTAGTCTGTCTAAGGCATTTTGTAAGAGTTCTTTTAAGGTGTTAAGATGCTTTCCCGAAACTGCTATAGCAACGTCTTCCGCATAGGCGATCACTCTGAAACCTTCCGCATCCAGACTAGTTAGGATTTCATTCACCACTAGGTTCCAGAGGAGAGGGGATAGAATACCACCTTGCCGTGTCCCTCTACTAACGAATCGTCTGCCAGAAGAGTTGCCCAGTTTTGAGTTAATTATTCTGCTAGTCACCATTAAATGAATTAACTCCCGAAGCGAACTCTCCATACTTAGAGATGTTAGTGCAAATGTGATTGCAGATGTGTCCATGTTTTTAAAGGCACCTTCAATGTCAAGAAAAGCAACCATAGTGAACTCCTTATGATGGAGGGAATATTCGACGGTGCCTACTAAGGTGTGTAACGCTGTTTCCACCGATTTACCTTTACAGTAGGCATGTTGAGACGAAGACAGAAGTCTTGTATCAATACTTGTCCTTAAATGGATATCAATCAATCTTTTCAAGGTCGTAGGAAGGAATGTTGATAGACTTATAAGTCGTAGATCTTTACAATTGACTTGCGAGCATTTACCTGCTTTCGGTATAAAAACAACTTTAACTTCTCTCCATGCCGAGGGAATATGGACCAGGTAAAGTCAGCTGGTAAAGATTGCTTCAAGGATTGGTGCAATTATTTCAGAAGTTTTTTGTAGCTCGGCTGGTATTATTCTATCTGGTCCTGCAGATTTAAATGGTTTGAAGCTGTTGAGAGCCCATTGTAGCTTGTCCCTTGTGATCAGACCTTGTGAATATGTTGTATTGGAACTTGAACTTACATAATTGTTTTAAGTTTCGGTAAGAGAACTACCAGGAAAGTGAGTGTCCAATAGTAAGTTCAGCGATTCATTACTTGAATTTGTCCAGGAGCCATCTGCATTTTTCAAGCAGCTTGGCATCGCTGGATTAGTTGAAAGAATTTTCCGTAACCTGGAGGCTTCAGAAATTTCTTCTATCGTGCCACAGAAGGATCGCTTAGATTTCCTTAGTGCTTTCTTATACATTCTTAGGGATTCTTTGTAAGAATCAATTGTTATGCTTGTTATGACGGATTTGCATTTAAAATACAAAAAAGACCAAACAGAAGCTGCATAAGCAACATAGAGTAGCAGTTTAGTTATCTATAGAGTTTTCGTTTGGTACTCTGGAGAAACCCACTGAGAATCTACGATTCCGATACATATGCATTTGTGAAAAGTCATACGTAAATACATAATGTAAAATTTAAAATCTTATAATTCAAGTTCCACGATTTACGAGCTGCCTTTCTCAATGACCTAGAAGTGCATAATATTAAGGTCCATGGAAAATATGCAAGGATATTTTAAATTTTGAATTTGAATGCCCCTACAATTTGGCCTGTCGTTATCCATGAGTCTCTCTCTTAATACATCTTGAAAATAGTTAATCCTTGGATATTTTCGACATTAATATCCTTTTGCTTTAAAAATCATTCAACAATTTTTAATAATATTTGCATTTGATAATTTTTATTTGCAGCAGTTGAATGACGAAGATCTAAATCAATTTTGAAAATGGTGCAATAAAAATCGTTTGTTTTTAATTTTTGACAAATGAAAGGCCATGTGTTAAACATGCAATTGTACAGAGAGTTTTTGCAGTTCTGTTCTAGTGTATTGTATGGGACGATTTCATGTCCATCTATTTCTTCTCGATTGAATTTCAATCTGAGTCAGGTTAACAAGGTGCAATTTACCCGTATCGAACTATGGCGCTAATAGTCCTTTTAATCAATTAATCAATTTTAACAAATTCTCTATACTCATTGACTCAACACTTGACATACTAAGTAGTTAAAATTATCTTAGTTTTAAGTTAAGATTTAAGTAGTAGTAATAGTAGTAAAATGTGTGATTTTATTAAGCAGAAAATTGATTTACATATTTGTTTTAAAAATTCACAAAGTAAAGCATTGGCTTTTGCCGTCAGCCAGTTAAGATTTAAGTAAATATTTTAAAATTTTCATTTGAGAGTTCTTAACTCTGCAATTCAAAACTCAACTCAATCTGTTGAATGAATAAATAGGGAATAATTACAAGATTTACGTGAAGTTAATACTATGCTGTTTACGTATGTAATTCTTAAAATATTGGGTTTCAATCTAACCCTTCTTACCCTTTTAAAAAATATTATATACCTACAAATAAAAACAACAAATGGTTCACCCTATCACCTAAAGTCCTAAAACAACATCACCAAGAAGAATAAACCGTTCAAATAACATTAAAAACGGTGCCCTGAATTTTCGATTATGCGTGCATAAAATCAAAACCTCTCTTTTTGAAATATGTGTATTTAAGGGAGTGACAATGAATTTGCTATTTAATTAGCACACATAACACACATCACCCAATTTAATAACAAACAAAATTTAATTCCATTTAAATAACGTTACGGTTGATGTGGAGTATGTGAGGGGATGTCGTTCTGATGGTTATAAAGTAAAAAGCATACCAAACCAAACCTGCCAATCTGATGAACTTAGAATTTCAACATGATGCTGTAGTACGTAGTACCTACCTACCTTCCTAAAAGCTATATGTACCTACAACCATAACTTGGCTCATTCAAAAACCTTCTATTCATCTTCATATCCTGTGTATATGTTGTCGTCGAATTTATTTCAATTTCCTGTTCCTCTTAAATGTCAATCAAAACCAATCGATGTATGCCTCATAATTCTCGTAAAATGTCATTGGAAATTGCATTCAATGACTTAATTCTGCCAGCATAACATCGAAAGCAAAAAAAATGTTCTTTATATTAAAACCCACCACAACAACAACAACGCTTCCGCCCTCCCTACCTTCCTATCAACTATGTGATGTGGTTTGACATAAAAATTTATTTATTTCACATAAAATGAATGAAAAAAAAGTTGATCGCTTAACTGAATATAAAAACGCTACGCCTATTAAGGACACGACCAACGACAAGAGATGGAGCAAAAGAAAAACCAATATAACAAGAAAAAATAAAATAATATTTGATGTCAAACATTAATGCATCACTGTATTACGATTCATAAAGGACATTAAATATCAACATCAACATCATTATCTGTAACTTACCAACTATATACACACATACTTGTCCATATATGTACCTAACTGAAGTTATATTGAAAAATATTATGATGATGATGAAAGGATATGCCTTCTGAACTGCATATGAAATGAATGTCTCCTGGGTCAACACAACATACATAACTCATTCAAATGAGTACTCCTTTATACGATTTTGGGACAGGACGAAAAAATATCCTTTTTTTAACGAGAATGTGATGGTGGCTCTTTTCAATTCACTTAAGTCCATTTTTATGTTTTGGTCAAGAAAGTGGACCTCGAAATTGCAAATAAAAAAAGAAAAAGCTTGATGAGGAGAGGAAATTTTAATATTTCGGACATATCCTCTTGGTGTTGCTTTTGCTCCTGCTCCTGCTCTGCTCCAGTTTGGTTATGAATTCGAGTTGGTATTCAAATATTTCCCATTGAAATGATGCATGGATTTTAGTATAAGGACCAGTACTCTTACATATATGTATATGAAAAGAAATCATTCGAAACTGTCCCCAAATGAGTTTTTAGCGAACGTTTTAACTTAATACCCCCACTTTGATGTCCCTTTTCTTGTGGGTTCATCATTCGTCTTTCGTGTCCTTTTTTCTTCTTCTTAAATAACTGATGTCTCTTTACAAGTCAGGACTTACATGAAAAATTGGGATAAAACCACACAGCATGCGCCATACAAATAAATACACATCTTTATGGACATAGTAAGCACATCATTTCTGGCTTGAATATACAATATCCTTATAGCCTCATGTATATGTATGGATGGTATTTTGTTGTGTGCTATGATGTTAAAAGAGTCTTCTGGGTCGCATATTGTATAAGGTGTGGAGATTAAGAAGAAAGCCAGAAAATTTATATCGCCACCGCCCGCCGCCGCCAGCCGCAACGCCGCCGTTTCGTTTCGCAGGAAACATTTTCTATTAAAAAATAAAGTATGGGGCGGGAATATTTTAAACTTTTTCCTCCACTTCTTTTTATTTTTTTATTTGATTATTATTACATGTACTTTCTTTTAAATCGTAAAAAGTTTTATTAACTTTGCGCTGATGCTGATGCTGATGGTGGTGTTGGTTGCTGCGCTGCTTCTGACGACGCGGTGCTATGGGTGTATACTTACTGCACTGCACTGTGGCGATAACTTCAATTAGGATTTCGTTTTTTTTTTGGTTCCCTTATTTTATTTTATTTTGTTAATTTTTTTTGTATTTTTATCCTTCTTGAAAAGTTTAAAGTAATATTTCGGTGTTTTTTTTTCTTGTTGTGTGCCAATTTGATGCTTAAACTTTAAAGTTTATTTTGCTAAGGAAACGCTCACACGCATACACTTAAACAGCTACACATAAATTATAGATACAAAAAGTAATAAATGCTTCTTTTTTATTTGTTAAATGCTAAAATTTATATAAATTATAGATTTTAATAGGAATTTTGTTGCTTGGAGATAAAATTTTGTTTGTCCATCAAAAGTTTTTTTTTTTTTTAAATTTAAGGTACATTTTTTAAAAATAATTTAACTATTATTAAAGATATCAATTTTACTCGTATTTTTTCACGATTTCTTAACTTTGTCAATTGAATTAATTAAAAAAAAATTAACTAAAAGTTAGCAACAATATTTTGCACATGATCCGACGTTCTAAGTTGAAACCAATTTTGACAAATTTTAGAAGGCATTTTTGAAAGTTTTTATTTCTTATAGAAAGAAATACCGGTTGGATTTTTCTAAGAACATCATCTTAATTTTGTAACAAAATTTTGCATAGATTGAAATAATTTTGAAGTCAATACCTACTTCTATTCTCGAGGTATTCGAATCGAACATCAGTTTTTACTAATTTTGGGTAAATTTGTATTTAAAAGCTTAATAAATGTTAAAACAATATTTTGTATAAGATTAAATTACTTTCACCCACTCAATTTTTTTGAAAGTCATTTATGAGATCTTTCTATGTTAATCTGTAAAACAAAAATTATTTGAAGTCTATATATCTACCAGCTCTTGAGATATGGACGACGAAAAATGATATCCCGAACGTACGGACGCACGAAAGACATTCTTCTAGAAATGTTTGATTAAGATTTATAACACACTTTTAAATTCTTTTTTATAAAAACATGTCAATCACGGTAACCCAATGTTTGAAAAACAGTATGGCTAATTTTGAGGCGTTTTCTTAAAAATTGCGACGTTTTTGCAGAACCACATTAGAATTCATATTATTCTCAGAAACAAAAATTGTTGACTATATGTTTTCTCTTTAAAATAGTTTGTAAATTTGTGATACTACGATTGAAATTCCGTTTTTAAATCATCGCACAAAATCGAATTCTGTAGGAGTGTGGTGTCCACATTTTCCAATATTAAGATCAAGAAAAATTTGTTGTCATTAACCTGTACCGCTCACTGTGGTTGCGGTCTTGCGGAGATGTGAAAATACCAGTGCATGCTCGTACGGATCATCAATCAGCAGAATTGCTACATTTGGGCAAATAATAATCCAAGAGTGACTGTCGAAAAACCAATGTACTCACGAAGAGTGACTGTTTGGAGCGGTTTATGGGCTGGCTGCATCATCAAGCCGTATTAAAAAAAAAAAACCAATCAGACAGTAAGTGTGAATGGTGTTCGCTATCGTGATATGATAACGAACTTTTTATGGCCCGCATTGAAAGATATGAACGATATGTGGTTCCAACAGGATGGTGCCCACTTGCCATACAGCTAACATAACAATGGCTCTTTTACGTGCCAAATCCAATGACCGTATTATCTCACGTGGTGGCGATGTCAATTTATCGCCAAGTTCATGTTATTTGACACCGTTGGATTTCTTTCTTTAGGGTTATTTGAAAGAAAAGATGTTCGTCGATAAGCCAGCAGCAGTTCAGGAGCTAAAGGATGAGATAATTCGACACGTTAACGGCATGAAACCTCAATTATGAGTCAGCACCGTCAAAGATTTGGATCATCGGAAGGAGGTGTACCGCCGATGTCATAATTGAACTAAACTAATATTATCATAATAAAAAGAAATGACAGTAATTTCCTAAAATAATTTGTGTCTTATTCAAATTCAACATCGGACCTTAAAATTTAACCACCCTTTATAATAAAAAAGTTAAGATTTTCAACAATTACAAATTTATGTTCAATAAAAATTCAATGTAGTTGACAAGAAATTTTCTTTCATTTGGCATCATATTTGTTGAAATTGGTTCAATGTGAAAGCTGGATAGCTGGGAGGCTTACGCACGAAAAAATATTTATAGGGTCCGCCATCTAACGGTTTTTTTTCAACTAGTTCTTATTTCGTGAATGGTAACACTTAGCTCATGTCTGATTTTACAAATAAATAGTTTTATTCTTCCGCTGAACGAATATGGTTGTGTATACGCTTGAAAAAGCTTGAAAAAAGCTGGGAACAACGCTTAGAGAAGATGCCGATTTTGCCAAAAAATCATCTTTTCAGATGAAGCTCATTTTGATCTTGACGGGTATGTAAACACGCAAAATTGTCGCATTTGGGGCATAAAAAACCCGCACGCATACATTGAAAAGCCGATACTTCCAAAACAAATTTAAAATTTTTCGGGATTATGAATACTTTTATAGTGATTAGTCACAGACAGTGCAAGCAAGTAGGAAAGAGTAAAGGACTAAAAAGGATATACCAATGCACATCGGTTTTAATGTCTAGCAAAGCAATCCACATTCGTGTAGTGTGGCTTAAAAAAGAATCCTTGTAACAGTGCATCTTAAATGGAACTCAAGGATATACTTATGAGCATTTCTAGAAGTAATTACGGTTGAATTGCTTGAAGGGAGAAATGCAACTACTTATTTTTTTAAAGCGAATTATATACTCGAGTTTTGAACGAATATAAGCTCTGAAAAATTATGGCATCTTGCATCGTCAGAGAAAACCTTAACAATTAGCAGCGTGATTCAGGTATTCTGCTCGACCCCTGCCTTTAACATTCAAACAATTGAATAGAATATCGAACAAGGATGTATTTATGTAAGTTTGATTTTATGTCTTTAAAGGTTTTTTTTAAATATATGTTTTTGTATGTTTGTAACGAGTAAACTCAAAAACTATTAATAGCATAATGTCTACCGAAGCAAAGCCTGGACAGACCACTAGTAATATGATATCTAATAATTGTAAAATGTATAAAAATGAGAACCAACAAATTCTTTCACAAAACCTAAATAATTATCTCAATGTCTTGAAGAAGCTACATCAAGATTGAAGAAAAACTAAAAATGTCACTTGAGTTTAAATTAAAACCCGTTTCTTTTTTTTTTCTTTGAAAATGTTTTCCACGAAAAAATTTGTTTAATTAAAAATAATAAAATGTTGCAAAATCTTTGCTTTAATTTTGAAATAATTTACTTGAAAAACAATTCTTTGAATTCTTCATAGGTACTTATCTGGGAAAATGTCTGCAAAATCAAGCAAATTTATCTGAAACATTAAAACAACCTTCTTCAAAAATTCAAATGTGTATAAAACTTCTTTCCCTTTCGACTAAAAATCCCCGAATAGCACCATAACTGAAACACCCATCATACACACCTCCCGACCCCTCCTCTTAAACACAGCTTCAAAAACAAATACCAAACTAGATAACATCCCTTTTGGCGAAAATTCCTCTAATTTAACTCAACAGAACATCATCGCATAATAGAATACCTCTTTATAAAATGACGGTGGAAGTTAGTAGAAGTAGAAGTAGTGGTGGAGGTGGATATGGCGGAGGAGGTGCGGCGGAAAAAGGATAGGGATACCATTTTCTTTGTTTGCCGTGTTAAGTTGTATTCCAGATACTTCGTCCGCTGGATAGAGATAGATACCCGGCGCTGATATTATACCGCCCTCGCAAATATCCTCTCTTTAATAAATCACCGCCAAATGCCATCCTCATACAAACAAAAACACTGTCACCCAAAAGGAATAAACACACAAACAGAAACAGAGAGAGTGAAGTGGATAGTTGTATAGGTATGTATATCCCAAGTGTCCACACACACAACATTAATTGTTACAAAACAGCCACCAAATAGTTTTAAATCACCCATTAACAAGCCTCTGGCATAATAATAAAATCACCATCCGCACACTTTCCGTCCGGGTTTTTGCCTTTGCTTCGCTTTCGCCTTCGAACAAACGAGAAATACACAAAAACGCCAACCAACAACCGACAGACGACAGGCGACAGTCGACAATAACCGACAACCTTTAAAGGACCATAGGAGCCTTACATTTCGTATAAGGACAGGCATAGATAGATAGATGTATATAAAAAAGGCTAACACCGTTAGCGTCACCATCATCAAGGCGAGTCGTCGAAGTTTCGAGGATTTTTTGGCAATTTGCGGATGTTTCCACATGCAATACTTACGTATCCGCCCATTTGTCGTCGAAATAATGGTCACACTATATCCCTATCATCACCATACCATACACCTGCACCCCCTTCCCTTCTCTCACTACTAACTAGGACTGCTCTTGCTTCTGCTCCTTGCTATCGTCCTTGGATCGTCGTCGTTGTTGTTGTAGTTGTGTGTCGCCAATGTCGTTTATGTCATCGTCGTTTTCGTTTTCGTTTTGAAGAGGCAACAAGACTAGCTATCTACAAAACCTGCCACCAGCCATAGTAGCTAGTAAGGCCACTTAATGGAGAGTAATCGAGTGCATGCCATGTTGCAAATCAGTCTGCTTCCGGCCGAAGCAACGCGATGCGACGCGACGGCCGGCAAGGGGATGAATGACTGTGAGTGTGACTACAAAGGGATGCAAAAAGTTTCCTATACTTTTCACTTGCAACACGACCAACAAACCAAAGAAAAAAAAGTAAACAAAAGTGAAACGTGCCAACTACGGTAGCACACCATCGTCGCCCTGGCTAATTTAATTCGCCAACCCAGCCTTGGGGCCTGGTTTGAGTCTTTTTTTTCGTTTAAAAAGTTTTTTTTATTCCGCTATTCCTTCTTAAATGAGTGTGAGAATATTGAAGGAAGGCACAGGGACAGGACACAAATTGAACGACAAAGAGAAAATATTTTGCCAAAGTTGGTTAGAAAGTCCCAAGGGAATAGGGTTTCTAGCCATTTTAAAACTATCTAAAAAAACAACAAAACACATATAGAAGGTATAGATTGTTGCCCGGTAAAGCTTTTCTGTCACGGAAGACGACGACGAAAAGGACAATAGACGGTAAGGACGATGTTGGAGGCTTTTTAATTAGCAAATTGTATCAAATTTGCATAAAATAGACTTCCTATATAAAGTTCTGGACGCTGTGCTGCGCTGGCTAAATCTATATTTTACAGGTTTAGAAAGACTGAGACTGAAAAAAGTGGAAAAAGAAGGTTAACGATGGTTGTTTTATACGGAGTGCCTAAAGGTTTCCATGTTCATTGAATATTGCGTTTTGGTGTCGTTTTCTCGTTATGTATGTAAGTTTATAGGATTAATGGACAACAGCAAGCTTAAGGGCAAGTCGAAAATTGCTTTTCTGTTTGTTTTTTTTTTATTTTGTTGGCACACGTTTCAAAAGGATAACAAAATAAATATCTTTTTAATGAAGACCTAACTAAACGGGCTACAAATTTCAAAGAAAGAGTTTAATACCATAAGGAAATAGAACAAATAAAAGACATCTTAATATTTTTGGATGTTGGGCTATTTTTATTTGTAGATATGCATAATCTAATCTTAGCCAAGAAAGGCTTTGGCAATTTTCCTAAAATTTGTTTGGAAATCTTGAATCTTTACACCTACAAATGAACTTACCATTTAAAATTTGAAAAAAAGAAAACCCATTCTTTTTAAAATGACCATGACCTTGGTTGGCAACAATCTTACTTAAAGTTTGGTTGAACCCTTTTTTTAAAATGATCGTAATGGATTGACGATTCTTAAATAATCATAACACCATTAACATATGTAGATAGTGAAATCTAAGTCCAGAATTCGACCTTTATTTAACCAAGACCTCACCCTAATAAATAAATAAGGTGGAACACCATCTTGGCCTAGTAACTTACAACTCTTGTTTGCGAGTAATATTAGGGATGGAGCGGACCTACAGTTTGTATGTCCAATCCGAACGACTAATTTGAGAAAGCACTTTTTATGACAAAAATTACTTTTAGCACAAGCAGGGTTGTACCCAAAATCTCTGGCACACCACAAGTACTCTTAAAATGTTAAAAAAAGAGGTATGCATATCACAAAAGAATTCTCTGGATAAGTCATAGTTTGCCAAGTTCTTACAGTTCTCATTTCTACTTAATTTCTTCCGATTTTTTTCGAAATCTAAAACAGAAAATGATAAAGGGCACAAGAAAACATGTACCAACTGAAGAGTCCTGCTACATTAAACACTTACTGAAAATATACCTTTGTATGTATTGGTCATAAACACCATCAGGAAAATTCTCTTAACTCAAAGTTGATAACAACTTGAGGATTTTTGTTTCTTAACTTTCTATTTAATTTTTCATGATTTCTCAAGTCAAGATTTTCAACTCTAGAACTTTAGACTAATTGACTGCTTGATTCAAGATTTCCTATAATTTTTTCTGCATCTATAGTTCTCTATCACTATCATCAGGAAGCGAAGACAAAAATTATGAAGAATTGGGAAACGAAAGATGGCGGTAAAATTCCACGTGTTCGTATTGTACTTTTCTTACAAATTATCTGATTAAAAGTTCCTTGCATTGAACGATGGCGTGTGTAAGTTTTAAGCACAAATTTAACCTCAAAACATAATTTCGATTTTCAGGAAGATCACGAGACACATTTGGAGACTACATTAGTGAAGGATAGTGGTGATACCCAGCACAATCGATCTCTTTAACACACAATTCTGAAATCGCTTCAATTGGCTGTCTAGATTGCAATTTAAGACCTTTGGACTTAATTTTTCGGAAGCCATGAAGGACCGCTGTTATATGTTCAGCAGTTGGTCTTATTACACTTAAACAAGGTGAAATAAAGCCGAATTTATTTTAGTTCACTTTCAAAAGTATGGCTTTCATACATTCAACTTTGCACCTACCCCAAATCGTATAGTGTGCCCAAGCATCTCCACTGTTTATACTCACCGTAAAAATAAGTTGGTCGTAATACTCCAAAAATTGGCCGTATTTTACCTTTTCAAAGTACATTATGAAATTCGGAATCATTTAACTTTTGTAAAATACAATAAGGCTATTTTTTTAATGTTGCTTTTATTTCACGGTACCAAACTACAAATTGAAGTGATAGAAACAGAATTCTTTAATCACTTCGACGACGCTTTGGTTGTATTTCTTAATAAATGAAAATATTTTTTCTTTGTAACAAAGTCATCATAATGGTTGTTTTTTTAGACGCGCGGACTAATATTATGGCCAGAAATGCATCATTTTTATAAACACAAGGGTTTGTAATTATGATTTAAACATGATTGATTAATGATAAAGTGGTCACCGCTGCTGGTTCGGATGAGTTCTAGCCGAGAGGCCCGATTTTCAACCACTTTTTGAAACAATTGGGGTTGTATGTCATTATTAACGTGCCGAATTTTCTTTTTTAAAGCAACAATGGTCTCGAGCTTATCTGCGTAGACATTAGTCTTCACATAATCCTTAAAAACTGGCACAAGGTTAAAAATCACACGATCTTAGAGGCCACGCTGCAAGCCCCCGATACGATATAATGCGTTCACCAAAATTTCCTTCAATAAATGGATTGTTTTTTCATCTATTAATTATTATGAAATGGCAAAGCAAACAAAGCATACATCAAGTGACAGCTGTCAAAAAGATCAACTCCGAAAAAAGTATTGCCAGGCTGAAAACTACACGTCTATAAAAAAACACCAGTTATGTCTTAAATAAATGTCTTTTGTTAATTTTATAGCATTTTTATAACGAAACTTTTATCACAAACCCTTTATTTGGTAAACTTTAGACTGTTAAGTTTCAAAAACGCCGAATCAGTGATTTTTATATTATGAAAAGTAATAATTTTATTTTTTAAACATAATTATTCAAATCTATCATAAGTTTTCCAGGGGATATTTTAAGAACTTCAAGCAGATTAACTTTTAAATTCTAACTTCTGAAAAGAAAGCTACGTAAATGAATATTAAAAATCATTAACTTCACATTCAACTTTAGAGTTTGTCAACTGCTGAATTTAATATAAGTTGAAAAACTGCTCTTTTTTTACCAGTTTATGTTTCTAAGATTTCTCAGACCGATTGAAATATAAACACAATTTACTTTTCATTCTCACCTTGCAATCAAATTAGTTTTGAATTTTGGTTCATCCTTTTAGATTTGTGGGATAGAGAATTTTTAAGAAATCGAATCATAAATATTAAATTCTCAAATTTTTGACTGCAAAAGTGAAAAATTTGTAAGAGAAATGTTGCTTATTTTTCTAACGGAAATCTCTGAGACCTTAGAAATATACATATGTAAACCGGAAAATCGTCCGATAAAACTTTCTGATTGAAGATATCGACTGGTTTAAGACACATTTATTGACTGAACTACTTAATACCTGAAGCCAAAACTGGAATGAAGACACCTACCTACAAAAAGCCAACTATCCGATAAAAACTTCTGCAGACACATTATGCCTGAAGACACCTTCGGTCTGCACAATGCTCAAGGTAGAAAGTTTCTACTAAAAGCCTTCTTAATTCCGAAATTGCCCTACAACTCCTTTTTTCACAAATCCAATAAAAGTATCCTAAGAAAAATCGGACCAAATCTGTATCCCAATAATTTTTTTTCCCTGCAGGACATAAATTCTACTAGGGCTTCTGTTGTGAGTCACACAAACACAACACAGCAAAACAATTCCAATAAATTTGTTCTTCGATTTAATTGATTTTCAAATGGTTAAAAGAATTGTGTTTTCGTTATCCTCCCTTTCTGCCGTCTCTGGTCGTCGCCATCGTCATCGTCGTCGTTGTGGTTGTTTTCTTTAAGCCAAAGCAAAGCCAGCTATGCTTCCCGATTTTTATAGATAGATGGACGGTGGTTTTGCTTGATCTTATTAACACATTAGAGAGCTGTTAGGGCCATTTTTGTTGCTATATAACTATTTCCCATTCCCAGTTAAACGCGATGACAGTTTAATGTCCTTTTTCTATGTAGAAAATGGTAAGGACGAGAACGAATGATACGTGTGCGGAAGAATATCGTAGAAGAGTTTTGGTAACATTCTTAAATTAGAGACATAAATATTGTTCGGTTGAAGAGCGACGCGACGGAAGAAAAAGGGTAGAAAGAAGGGAAAACAAAATAAATGCAGGCAACACAAAAATACAAAACACAAAACACAAAACAAACAGAAAAAAAAATGGAGGACAACTTAAAATAAATGACAACAATGTAGATGGATGGGTTTTTGCGATGTTTTCGGAAGAGTATTAAACGGGATGAAAAAAGGACATGGGGTTGGCTTTTACAGACTTTCGATCTTTAATTGAAATTCTTCAGTTTGGTTCTGAAAAATTCGTGAAAGTTTAAGGGTTTCGTTGTTTTGTTATTTTTTTTGTTTTTATGTCTGAAAAAAAGTTTTGTTTTCGGTTTTAAATTTTGTAATTGATGAAGAAATTTGTATGAGAACAAAAATTGACTTTTAATGACTTTGTGTAAAGTTGTAGAGAAATAAAATAAAAATCCATTTAATTTCGGTTGAAATTTATCAAAAGAATTACCATCAAACTCTTTCAATCTTCTCAAAGGTATCTTTTGTTCAATTTCTTGGAAAATTTTGCAATAAAGTTGTGTTACTTGAACTGTTTTTTTAAAGAAAATTTGTCGAAAGGATTTCAACAGAAAATTGTATTTATTAAATTTGACATTGACCTTGTGCATTACGCACAAACATAAATACATTTAACAAAACGATATTTTCTTTTCATTTAACAGAAGCATCGTAATTTGAGATTTTTTAAAAAATCAATCTTTATTATACAATACATTTTTAACAATAATAAACATTCTTAAGAATAAAAGCATGACTTTTTTAAAGTCTGCCTTTAAGCGGTTTAATAGTTTCTTCCAGATAATTAATAGCGTTACCACAATTTAAATAACAAAAAATAATACATTTTTAATTGATTTGAAACACAAAAACATACCAATTTTAAAATGATTTGCATACAAAAGTATTTATAATTTTGTACGTATTTCAAGGAAAATTTGTACGTTTTTTTTTCAATTGTAAAGTGAATTGAAACACAAAAAAGGGTGTTTCGAACTACAGTAACAGGATGAACTAAAGTTATTAAGCCTCAAAACTTTTGCGTTCTTGCAATACTTTTATAAAGTAGACTATGTTAGTGATCCGTTTAATATTTCATAAAGTCGATTGGAGAAAGGTAACTTTCATCAAAATACAACCGACGGATAGGAAAATTGGCAATAAAATTGCTTCATTTTCCCGTCTTTTGCAAGATAACAGATTTATGGTAGATCAGCTTGCCTTGACATCTGTGATCATGCCCTGCCATTCATCAAAGTTTGACTCCATAAGTTAAAAATGAACTTAATGGGAATGGGCTATATCATTCCATTCCTTGAATGGGCATGCTTTGAAGAAATATCTCTTCACCGTTCCAAACACCTCTAGAACACATTACCAAAAAATCGGTACCCTGGTTAGCAAAAAATTAAGAATACATTATGCTTAAAGCCAGTGTGACCTCACTGCTCTTTTGTTAAGTCTGCTTTGAAAAATTAAAGTTATGTGTAATTAAAACACTCAAGTTCTTCAATTTTTTCACAACTTAAATATTTACATTATGGAGTGACCAATATTCTTTTTATGTGTTTGTACGCGCTTCAAAGATCATCGCCTTAGGCTTGCTTGTATAATTGACTAACCCCTATTTTTCGCAAAAGGTATTCAGACTGTTTATTTGCAACTGCAAAGTAAAAAGATTACCAGCCAATACTAATAAGTCATTAGCGTAAAATAGGAATTTCACTTCTATCTCGGCAAAGGCATTTCTCATCATCATCAAGAAATTCCGGGAGACTCCTAGCGTTTATAGCTTGTATATCAGAGCTTGTCTATTAATCTTGTCGAATGCTACTTGGAAGTCGGTGAAGCAAGCGTATTCCTAGCAATACTTGTCAATGTAAATATATGGTTCATCTTTGAAGAACCCGCCTGAAAAGCGGCTTGAAAATGCTTAGAAGATTTCTGTCTTCGAGATAAGGCTTATAATTTATTATTTTGTCCAAATGTTCTTTGCTGGTTGTTGAATGGCAAGTTAGAGAATTCCACTGCCGAATTTAAAGATATTTGTAAAGGTGATCATTGCTCGCTTTCCACTTAATAACTTACAACTTTTTGAATACCTTCAATCGAAATCATAAATTCTACTTCTATCGGTAATTTCGCTGAAAAATTCGCTAAATATATTATAGAAGTTTATTGACGTATTCCATTCAAACAAAATGCAGCTTTATCGCTGAACAAAATTCGCCTTCATTTAAAAAAGTGTTGCCAACTTAAAATTCCATACCTCTGGAAAAACACCCTTTATAGTTTGTTTGAAAATGTTATACTCATTCTTTTGGAGACTTGTACTAAAATAGGGAGTAAGACTTATGTTATGTAATCATTTACTATCCTAAACAAATATGTTTGTTCTTTAAATATTTTACCACTTCAAGAGTATTTAAGTCCATTGACATTATGTACTTACCATTTCATGCACTTTTGATTACATAAACAAAGCAAAACACCTATATTTTCATTCATGCTTAAATAACATGCAAATATATACTCTCGAACTCGAATACACAAAATACGTCACGTCTATTTTGAGTTTTTGAATAAGAAATACAATTAATCAGCTGCAGGTGTTGAAGAAGATTAATGGATGTACAATGTATACCATGTACATCTACCTAACCTAGATCTTTTACTCCTTTAAATCCTTTTCAAAACTTAAAAACCCGAAAATAAAATAAAAGAAAAAAAGGAAAAGAAAGAAAAACAATTCGCTCGACTATAAACTGATGGTGCACACAGGGCAAGGATTTGCAGGACCATTTTATAGCATTATAAGCATAAGTAGAAGAATGCAAAGGACGACATAATATTATATTATAACTTAGCTGATGGTAAAAACCACCAAACCATAAAAAAGGAGTAAGATTGATGTTTAACAAAACACTTCATGCATGGTGTTGAAATTTTAAGATAAAAAATACAACTTTTTCCATATTTTTGGATATTATAATACTTAAATGAAAAATTATATATTTGAAAAGAGTGTTTTTGTTTTCTGGTTTGAGATAGAGTTATAGGAAAATATGATGTTCGGGTAAAAATTAGAAAATTCTATCCATCAATTTTAATTGAAAATTTACATATAGCATTTTGAATTCTATTGTAACATAAAGGTGTTAATATTGTTGAAACAAAGGAGGACAAGGGCTTCCACTAAGTTCTACGTCGACAAAAGTAGGGATACAAACTACTTGCTCAGTTGAAAGAAAAAGAACGATTTACAGCGTGTTGAGAATATCCAAAAATTCTTTATCGACGTGCGAATTTTCTACAGATCAGTAAAAAAGATAACATCAGGATTCACCTCCCGCTATGGGGCCTGCAAAGATAAAGAAGGAAATACCATAGTGGAGACGCAGTTGATATTAAGAAGTCTGGAAAAAGCAACAAATCCATCTGGTCGATGATGAGGAGGAAACTCAACTTAAAAACCACAAGAGATTACTACAAGGTGTGAATGTTGTCCTTGAGAGAGTGGTACGGAGCTCCACGTCGAACAGGAATTTAACCATTTTTGTAAAAATCCACAAAATATCTTGGATATGCAGATGACTTTAAAATTATGGGAAGAACAAAACGATCAGTTTAAACCTTCATAATCCCGGTCTTACTATATGGTGAGGAGCATGGAAGAAGTCTCCCTTGGTGTCTTCGAGAGAAAGGTTATGTATGTATACGTATTACCTACGAACCGAGTTGTGTTAACTGGCAAAATAACACCTGCCAGATACGATACAACCATGAACTGTAAGATCTGTACAGTGACTTGTGTTCAACGGTTAAGTTGGCTAGGGCATGTTGTACGAATTAAATTTGAAGCTGCAGCTCGTAAAATGTTAAGCGCCAATGCCAAGCCAAAGGGAATAAGAAGCAGAGGGAGACCTCATCTACGGTAGAGCTACCAAGTTGGAGCCGATACAAGACAATTTTGGTATTCAAAACTGGAGACTCTAAGCTAGAGATGGACTAAGCTGATGGAATCTATTATTTAAGACCCAGGAACTCCGGGCAACTAAAGTGAGTGTGACTTCTAAAAGAAAACATTTGTTTAAATTTTTTGCAAAAAGTAAGAAGTTCAATTTCTGTACAGTCGATCTTGCTGTATAGAGGTATAGAGTTTAAAGCTCTTAAAGATGTGTGTTTCGAAAAAGGTTATCTATTTAATTGTATTATTTTATTTGCAAAAGTTACCATTTTTTGTTTCCTTTGTTTTTGTTTAACTTTATTGACTGAAAAAAGAATCTATATTGAATTATATGCGTTTAAAGCTGTAGAAAATAATGCGTATACGCCTAAGTGTACATTTGTATGATTCTTTTTTTTAATGTCAATGTTGCTCCGTACATGATTCAATGATAAATGCAATTTTAATTTTAATTTTTATGTTTTTAAAATAAATTTTATATATGTACATACAATCACCTGTTTTTTTTAATATTTTCTAAGCTATCATAATATAGCTATATTAAGGATAGAAGTTTCTACTAAAACTGATTCATTTTTACTTTGTTATCTATTTTAAATAAATCCTATTTGAGTAAAAATACAGAAAATACAGAAAATACAATATTCTTTAAAAAACCTAAACATTCTTAATATTATAAACAAATTACACTCAAGTTAAACATACATTTCTAAACTAAAGTGTCACGTAAGAAACTTGAAAACAAATTAATCAATGAAAATTAATATTCTGAAGAATATAACAATTTGAAAATGGCTCACAGTTCTTTGGAACAAAAAAGTGACATTTTGCTTTTTGTTGAAGAATTCTTTATTTATAATTGAGGAGAGTTCTTCGTAGCATTAGGAAGGACTTGAAAACTTACTCGTATGTTCTGACACTAACTTCAATAAATAGCTCCTTCGGCTTCTCTCTTATTTGCCCTTCTTCTATAAAGTTGGTATTTCATCCAACACAAACAAAATCTTATTTCTCATGCACCTATAATTAGGTTTGTTCCATTTAAGTCATAATATTGAAGATAAGAAACACATCACCGATTTTTGATTACAAAATAAAATAGCTATTTCCACCCAGTTGCCTGTAAAAATCAAAATTTAAGCTATTTTTGTGTATAATTTTTTTTTTTATAAAACTTGTCACTGTTTTAATTTGTTTATAAAACTTGTCTAAACCATAGGTTTTGATACGAATTGTGCAGCTTGCTGTTTTTGTTTTATTAGAGTTTCTACAAAAATGGTACCTATGCTAAAAAGAGGCTGGGATGCGACCCAAACTGATAACTTCACATCTCGTTTGTCGATTTCTTTAAAACTTTATGAAAGTATTAACAACAATATTTAGAGTAAGATTAAAAATTTGAAGTCAAAATCTTTCTTTGTTTTTCTAACACTTCAGTCAAAAACCATTTCACCAAGTTATCAATTGAATTTTTTCGTTTGATTTCCATATTTGTTTTTGTTCCGGAGATTTTAAGCCGAAAACCCATTTTTGCGAATCTTAGTACCACTTTTTGAAAGTTTTTATTTATTTATTTATATACAATTTTTCTTAGACTAACTTAACTTACGTTAACAATAAAACTTAGCACAGAATTAAATCATTTTAAAGTCAATACTTTCATTAGTTCACGAGATATTTTTTCGATTCACAGTAGGATTTTTATACAAATTTTACTGATTGTTGAAAACAATATTTTTATAGGATGGAATTAGTTTGAAGACAATGTCTTCAATTCGATATTTGAGACAAAAATCAATTTTTAAAAACTAAAGTAGTGGTTCTTTAGGATTTTTTTTTGCAAGAAAACTGTCAATTCGACTTTTCTCAAAATTTTACTAGATGTCAAAAAAGCTATTTTTCGTTGCATAAAAATATTTTGGAAACATTTCGAGATGACAAATAATTTATTTCTTTTGTTTTATTTATTAAAATAACCTTATTTTTGTTTTCCTTGAAAACTATACGTATTTGGTATCACGTGGTACATTATATAATAACAACTTGATTCGTAAGATATGGGGTCAACCAAAATGTGTAATTGCTTTAGTAAGAAAACTACACATTCAACTTTTTTAAAAGTCATTTTTGCATCTTAAGATGTTATTATCTGTACAACAAAATTTATTTGAAGTCGATACCTCTTATGATTCTTGAGATAGGGATGACGAAAAAAGCTTCCCAAACGTACACACGCCCACATAGACATTTCTGTAAAATCATGTGATTTAAATTCTATGGACCTTGAAACGTCGAGAAACATCAACATTTTCAATTCGACAAATTGGACCGATTTCAATAATAAAAAATAGATTGTTTGTCTGTTTTAGTGTATTCTACTGAGTCTGTAGTATTAGGCATTGTGTATTATTTGGTCCACCTTCCCTTCTCTTAATCACCCTCAACAGCAAAAATTTAAAACAAAATTTTTAGCACTACCGAATTTAACCAGTATTTTTGTGCCTAAAGGACCTCCTATATATTTGATCTTATTGAAACCAAATAACTATGTGATGATAAAAACTCGACGAAATCAATATATACCGTTTATGAAAGTCCTTGATGAAATTTTTCATTCTAGTAGGCAGATATCTCTAGAATAGGTGTACAATCAAGAGCTTAGACAAGTGTTTATATTTCCAATGTTATTAATTTACATAAAGTCCTCTTATTAATCACTGAAACAAGAAGTTCGTAAACATTTTTAAATATATTGCCCTTTAAAGAAGCTAAAGCCTAATTGTATAATTGATAGTAAGAATTAGGGATGGAATCGGCAAATTTTATGTGTGATTAATGCGTTTTTGATAGTCAGATTTGATAATCACCAAGCCCTTTGTCAGTGTAAGGACATTTAATTAATTTGAACTCGGTTAGACAGTTATAAACTGTCAAAGCAATGGTTTTAAGACATTCCAAAGAGATTAACTAGTTGTTCGTCAGGTCATAAGAATGTTTGTCTACATGAAAAAGAAGAAAATATTGAAGCATCTTTGTAAACGTCTGGTAACTCTATTCATATTTAAAAAAAAAATTGTTTTAACAATGTCCTATCATTTTATGCAGATTGAATTTTATCGTTTTTGATTGTCAATTACAGCAAATCATCTTAGTCAACTCCACCTCAGACTAGAAAACAAAAAACAATTCAATTGATAGTTACGAATTAAACACCTAATATACAAAATAAAACTTTCGAATGTTTTTTTTAAACAAAAGCTCAGTGCAGTTCGAAAATTTAAGATAAGCTTTAAAATATTAATCACACAAATAAATTAATCTAATTAAATTGATTACGAAATGAAAAACTTAAATACATTTTAAATAACCACCCTTACTGCATATTTTCCAATCTTAACTTAACCCCATTGCATTCAAAACTATCAATTACTTATACCTATGCACTTTTGTTCAAAATGATTTATATCTAAGCAGCCACCCCAAGTATATATCTGAATGTCAAAAGTGGCAAGCCTATTAAATCATCCATTTCCATCTAGGTAGTTCCATTATTATATATATTTTGCCTGGCAATGGTTACTGGTGATGTGTGCCCCACATTGCATTGTTTCTATAATATTTTCTCACAAAATAAAATTAATTTCTCAACTCATTCAATCCATCACAATTGTGTGCAAATTGTTTTGTATAAATGGAGGTATGAGGAACTTGATTTATATAGACCATCCAAACAAGCAACCATAACCAACCAACCAACCAACCGAACCGACCAACCTGCCATAGTCTTGTTCGTTCCTTCATAAGTATACAGAACCAAAGAGCTTCATGTTGTGATGTCATTTCAAATATATTTCATTTCTCAAACCCCCATGGTTCCACATGGGGTGGATGTGTGGGGAGGACTGAGGGTGAGTAAAATGTGTAAAACCTTCGTGTAACCATTTGTCATTTCTCTACGCTCACCTTCATTAATCTTAACGTTTGTCAAGATGCAAAAAGCTAAACTTCTCGTTCCCGGTATCCGAAACCCTATAAGAGCTAAAATGAAGAATTTCTGGAGACTCGTTTACTCGTTTTTTTTTTCTCCGGTCCCAGGCAAAACTAAGCATAAAAAGCTCCTTCTTTTCAAATCACCTTCACCACCCATCAACAACCCCTATTTAAAATCCTGTGTCACCACCCTACCTTCTACCTATAGAGTTGTTGTGTACCATGTACATATTCAAATTCTAATATTTTTCGCTACCTTTCCCTGAGCTAGGTATAAGCTTTTAGACAGAGAAATAGGAGAAGAAGAAGCTTCGAAACACAAAAATAATTTATTAAATGCATAAAACATTCGAAAGCAAATAAACTTAAATAAATCAAAATCGTTAAGCTTCGAGAGAAAAGGATATGAGAGAGGGGGGGGAGGAAGATAGACAGAGAGGGAACACGAAACTAGAGAAACACAAATAGAAAGGGTACAAAATTGATACTTAGATACTTTTCTATCTTTTCCCTTAGATATTTTCTATAGGTATATTTTTAAGAGGCCACCCTGAAAATTTAAACAAACAAACAAAACAAACCAAACAACTCAAGCCTCCTTTCATTTGGAAATGAAGAAAAAATTATGAGCAAACTCATGAAGTAAACCCCTTGAGAAATTACCCACGTTCACACACACCTTTTGTTATAGAAGATACCTACGCACCATGCACAGCACACCCAGGTGTAACCGTTATTGTTACCCTGTTACTAGCATACACAGGTATAGGCATCAGGAAGACTGCCAGGTGAAGGTAATCTGCTAGACTACCCTTAGAGAGTTTCAGCTGTTCTGTGGTGTATATCGAAAAACTTTTGCATTTATGGAACTTTTTTTGTACAGGTATTTTTTAACCATACTATGCAGACTTGAAAATAAGGGTTGCCAACCTCTTTTAGAATTGAAGAATCTCCATTTGTTAAATGATGAGAGTAAATTAAAATGTCTAAGAAACAAACTTAAGCTTAAAAAGAAAGTAAGCTTTTGATGAAAAATGCGTTATGGCAACTCTGTCAAGAGAAGATCCTAATGGGTGACTGGGTTCATTTATCAAGTCAAATGAGAAATGAACAACATCATTTTAAGACTTTGTATCGTAAGGATATTTATTTTTGTGCGAAAAGTCTAGCATGGGAGAGAGTTACCTACCATCAACTGAGGTGCTAAATTTTCAAAAAAATAAAATAAAAATAAAATAGATTTGTTGCCATAAGGTAAGACGCACAGACAATTTGTGGGAATTTCTTCTTCTTTTTTTTTTTTTGGTTTGAGGGGCGTTGAGGATTTGGGGTTTCAGAGGGAGTAGGGGGCGATGGCTTTTGGCAATCTTTCGAAAAGCTCGACTAGCTTATATTCTCTTGTCCATCCATTATGTTATTTTATGGTCAGAAATGAATAATTTTTTTTTTTGTATTTCAATTCACTCCCAAAATCCAAAAACAGATAGAGTTGTTGTTGTATTTTCTTTATATACATACTTTTATATATATATATATGTGAGTGAGTGGCAGATGTTTGATGGTGAAAATGAAATGTGAGAGTTTATTAAAAATTCACTTTGGCAAAATTTATGAGAGAAAGAGAGTCTGATGTGCGAAGCCTGTGGCTAGTTAGCTTAATTGGTGTGGCAATTTGTAGAATGTTCATTTTTGCAAAAAAGATACAAAAAAATGAAAACAAAAATACCTACATTATATAAATAAAAAATGAGTAACATTTAATATGTATGTTTTTAAATTTTTCATAAAATGTATGACTATATATTTTATTTTCTTCCTTCGTCCAACCTGTGGTTAGTTTTAATCTGCTGATGCGTTGAGGGGGTGGTTTTGATGCCGGCTCAGCACAGCACAGCAGAAAAATGGATGACAAGTTAAATACAAGCAATTATCAATAATTTTTTATTTTAATAATAAATATTGTGTCAGAATGAATTTTTGGGGGGACACTTATTTTTGTATGTAATTTAAGTAAATTTAAGCATAGGGCTTTAAATGTTTTGTTTAATTGTTAAACAGTCGCTTATTTTCTCCCTTTTTTATAGTTTTTAATTAAAATTTTGTTGTTTTAATTCTTATAGATGCCGGCAAAATTTTTAATCGATGAAATTGAATTTTATTTATATTTTATTATATCTTTGAATAAGATGGAAGTGCACTTTATTTAATGGCAGATGTTGGGAAAACACTTATTTACACCAAATTACAGAAGGCAGCAGATAAGTCATATAGAAAAATTGATAACACAATTGAATTCACAATTCAAAGTAACTACGAAATATTGATAAGTTTATTAATATTCATTTGAGAAAATATGTTCTTTTGTTTTAAAAATGTTTGTTTTTGGAGCCAGGAGAAAACTTTTCAATGTATTCTTACCTGAAGAAAAAAAATCAATAATCGCAAAAAGTCAAGATTGCCTCAACCCGTTTGTTTGATTCTTTTTTTTTATTGGTCAAAGTCATCTCACGATTGCATTGTTAACTTTACATAGGAAGTTATTGTAATCGGTCCGATTTGTCGAATTGAAAATTTTGATATTTCTCCATAGCTCAAGAACCAGTAGAGACATCGACTTCAAATAAATTTTGTTACCTATACAGATAATAATGCAGAAAGGGCTCTCAAGAAAATTGAGTACGTGGTTTTTTTACCATAGCAATTTGAAAAAAAGGTGAAAATTTTGGTTAACCCGAAATATCTCACGAACCAATAACGCTAGAGACTTGAATTGAATATTATATTATATATTGTAACGTGATACCAAACAATAATTATTGGACAACAATCCAATTAACGGTTTTTTTTATAAATAAAACAAAATGAAAAAAAAAATTGTCACCTCGAAAATTTTAAGAAAAAAAAATGATTTTATCTACAAACAAATTATGTGCAACGAATAATAACGTTTTCAACAACTGGTACAATTTTGAAAAAAATCGAATCGGCAATTTTTTTACAAAAAATTTAGAACCTAAAGAAAAATTAACAAAAGATGGTAAGAATTGATTTCGACTCAAATATCTTTTCAAAAATTTGAGATTATGGCTTCCAACTAATTTCAACTTATAAGAAATAATATTTTCAACATTCGGTAAAATTTTTAGAAAATTCGAATTGACAGTTTTTTTTACAAAAAAATTAAAAATCTAAAGTAAAATTAAAAAAAAGTTGGTCAAAATTGATTTTCAAATCAAATATCTTTTCAAAAATTTGATATAAAAAAAAATAATACTAAAACTTGGTAAAAATTTACTTTCTACTCAAATATCTCTTCAAACATATAAAATATTGGCTTAAAACTTATTTTATCTCACAGAATTGTTTTCGACATTCAGTAATGTTTTATAAGAATCCAAGAGTCCTTTTTTTTCATAAAAAAAAATAAAATCTACAAAAAATAGTACCCAAAATTGGTAAAAATTGATGTTCGGTTCTCGATATCTCGTGAACAATAAAAAATATTGACCTTAAATTAGTTTCATTCCATCCAATTTGTATTTGTTTGTATAAGAGAGAAGAACTTTTAAGAAATGCTACTAAAATAGGTAAAAATTGGATTACAACTAAAATTTTGTTAACAGAAATAGATTTTGAAATCAAACTATTTCATTACACACAAAATATTGTTGGTAATTTTGATTTTTTCAGAATATTTCAACCAACAACTTTTTTAACACAACAAGACGACCTACAAACTTTTAAGCAAAACAAATCGACAGACGGGATGGGAAGTTATCAGTGTGGGTCGCATTTCAGCCTCTTTCTTTTTTGTCTTTATTCAAGTGATTCTAGAGCAAGAAATTTTGAAAATGTGGACTTCTACGCCTCTTATTTAAAAAAAAGGTCCATTTTAGGCTTTTAAATGAAAATGAACTATAAATTTTGTATAACAATAACAAATATTATTTTTTTTTTCAATTCAAATTTTTAAAAAACAAGTTCTTGGAGATGACCCAAAGAAAACTTTTAATAGAAAAAGTAAACTTTGAAGCCCTATTCGAATAATTTATATTTTAATTTAGAGAACTCTAAATTAGATGTTTCCTATTTCGCATAAGTAACGTTGATTTGGGTTTTTATCTACTTGGTGTATGGTTATTATCTGTTAATGACCTAGATATACATATCTTAGTAACTAGTTTAAGGCTCTTTGGGCTAGATCGATTTCTTGAAACACTGATTGTTAAGTTCAATCAGTGCAATTCCGGGGTCTATGAAATAACTCCCACGAAATAAGTCCCACTTTTAAAAACGAAATAAGTCCCGACAAAAATTGCTTAAAAAAATGAAATAACTCCCACGAAATAAGTCCCACTTTTGAAAACGAAATAAGTCCCACCAAAATGAAAAATGATTTAAAAATTTACTTGAAATGAAATAACTCCCACTCAAAATGAAATAATTCCCTCTTGAATAATATATTTCTTAAATGAATTAAGTCCCACTTTCATAAACGAAATAAGTCCCACTAGTAACAACGTTTGGATTCGTAAATGGATTATTATTAAGATGGAAACCGTTTCGGAAGGACCATCAGATTAAAATTATCGACCTTTATAAATGGCTTGAAGATCCAGTGCATGGTAGACGGTATTATAGTTTTAACGTGGTATTGGGATTAGTTGTATTTTGTAATGGTGATATTAGAAAACATGGAACACGAATTCCAATTTCCTACTAAAAATATAATAAAACACTTACATACGTAATTACGTCAACAATTTTTTTTAATATTGCTTTTCCAGTAGTTAAGTTCGGTACCTATTTGTACACATTTCTTTTAAGTTTTTTTTATTATAGTAAGTATAAAGTAATTAATAACAAAAAAAGGAGAGCCATGAGAGATAAGGACAAAAAATTATGGTAGTCCCTTTTACGAAATGTCCAATATATAACTTTTTGCATAAGAAAAAAAATGAGAAATAAAGCCATAATGGCCTTATATTTCATGGCTCTATCGCACCCCTCCATAAAAAAATCATTTATTTATTAGATAAATATTTGAAGGGTTTCATGAACTTCTGCACGACAGAATGGACATACTAGTCTGGTTTGATCAATTTTGTGAGTTTGCATTGTAAGACAGCATTCACTGCAAATTTTGTAGTGCTTACAAGGAAAAAATAAGATATTTGGCTGCTTTATGAAACAAATCACACACATATTATTATTAATTGTATTCTGGTTGGTTTCAATATGGTTTAACGACTCGTCTTCAATGTCCTCTTCCAAATATGATAATTCTTCAAAAAGATCTTCATCAGGCTCCATTTGTACAATTAAATTACTTTTTGATAACACCAGTTGGTCAAGGAATTTAGAAGGAGTTATAGTACCTTGTAAAAGATCATTCTTGAATTTCGAAATCATATCTGCTTTCAAAACACAGGACTTTTTAATACGCTTTTTTCCCACACTACCATTGGTATTCATCAATAGTTCAAATTTTCTTACTTTTAAAAGTAGCCTTCTTTGAACATATATACAACATATGTATACATAATATAAATCTATATATAGTTATGAATGAAATTAATTACCGAACCAAAGTATTCACAATGTAAGATTAATAGTTGTTTAAAGCTTCCTAGAGGAAGTACAGAAAAAGTACCATCAATTAAAATGTTTCTTTTCGAATTAACAGGAATGCATTCTTTCATCAGTTCAACAGTTCTTTCGGAACAAAAAACGCAATATGCAAAGTCTTTTTCTTGGTAGCATACATATGTTGAAAAACTGCCATTGTTTATTTCCATTTAATTTGGAATAACCGAATTTATCATAAACTGCTTCGTCTTGGAAAACTTCCTGCACTTCTGCCAGTGTTTTGGGAGAATTTTTAAAATTTTTATTCGCAATATACTGCAAACTCCGCTGTATTTTATCAGAGACAATATTTTTGCTTTCATTTTAATTTCTGCAAAGACTTTATTAAGTACTTACCTAATTAAAAATTATTTTTCATGTGGGTGGTACTTACTTCATGCTAGTATTCACAAAAATATTGCGAATACTTCCAGCGCAATTGTTTTCAGTTGGCTTTTCATTAAGACGTGCGCATTTTGTTTTAACATTATTTAAAAATTTTAGTTCTTTGTACAGAGCCTCTTGATTATAGTGATTGTGCGCTTTATAATTTTTTGCTTTAATGCACTCGCTGCCAAATAACATTATTCGTGATGGACAATCCTTTACATAACAAACATAAAAATGTTTTTCAAATGTAGTGCACTTTTTAATATATAATTGTTTCTCAAAAAAAATATAAATAAGCTTGCTGTTATTCCTCTTCCCTGCAATAATTTCGTATGTCACACTCATGTTCACTATTGAAATTCACAAACTTAACTAATCAATATAATGATAAGGTCTTGTAAACTAGCACACTTAACAACAAATTTGAAACAATACCATTCCTTTCGTAAAGAGCAAGAAATAACGGAACTTTTCGAAAGAATATTCTGCAATACAATACATTTTTTTTAAAAAGCAACAAAAAGAACATTATGAAATTCAATGAGAAACAACGTGAAGAGCAACAAATAACGGCAAAAATTATTAAGCATTCACTTAAAATGCAAAACTATGAAAATAAAATAAGTCCCACTTAAAACGAAATAAATCCCACCAAAATATAAATTTAGGGGTATGAAATAACTCCCACTTTACAAAACGAATTTATTCCCACTCAAAACGAAATAAGTCCTACTTAAAATAAAAACGCGTAACGAAATAAGCTAATTGACGAAATAAGTCCCACTTTTAAAAACGAAATAGCTCCCACTTTCAAAATAGCAATTTTTGGTGGGACTTATTTCGTTTTTAAAAGTGGGACTTATTTCGTGGGAGTTATTTCATAGACCCGCAATTCCGCACATTTGGACAGCAAAATATTTAGTGGTGATTTATTTAGATGCGGATCACATAGTTCATTTTTTAAACATTTCATTATAATCACTATCTTTAGTAGAGTATAGAAAATATTTAAATTTTATTTTTAGATAATTCTATAAACAAATATCTTTTTTTTGTTAAGAGTTCTTTAATTCTGTAACAAATCATTTTGAATTCAATTAAGCTATCGCTTTCACAATTCTACACAGTTAAATATAAAATTCTTCATCATATTATATCTTGTAGCTATTTTCAAATAACATCAGGATTCCATATATCAGAGTTTTTATTTAAAATAAATCATAAAATAAATCTAATAAAAACCCTTTTCTCTTTTAAAACCTTACAAAAATAAAAATCAAAAAAAGATCTCGGTAACAAAATATTCAATTTCAAGAAGCTGATGATGGTACCATAGCACCCAAAATCTATATAAATGTATATCAATCACACACACTCCCTCTGTAGATACATTCATCGAAAATATTCTATTTCACAAAAATCTCCAACTGTGAAAACCGAGTTAAAAATAAAAAAAACATATAAAGGATAATAAAACAAAAAAAAGTACTCCTAGAAATAAATGGAGCATTTCCAAATTGTTACTAATCCTTTTCAAACGATCCTTGGTTACACAAATTGTATACATCACATAGACTGCAGAGAGAAAGGATACAAGGACTCAACCCAAAATAAAAATGACATAAAATACCCACATTGAAAAAGAAAATAGAACTAAAACAAAAATGAAACGGGAGGGCCGTTCTCGTTATAGGGCGCTTGCAATTTCACACTCATTCCAATCTGAATCTCTTTCGTATAAAGAGTCATAACCCGCCCCGTATTTCCTTTGATTAATCGAATAGACGATGCAAATTTGATAGCTCTAAATGTTGTTCCATGTACCTAAATATTTTCCCTGGTTTTCATTGGCATTGTCGTTGTCATTGGCGTCGTCGTTCGTCGTTTTGTAGTTCGTCGTCAATCGTCAGTTCTATATTCAGGACAGGATAACAAAAAAATAAAATAAAAAAAATACATATAAATAAAATAAATATGTATACGAAATAGGTATCAGTACAGGGTGAGGCCTAAGCAACGTATGCGAAATATTTATACAAGATTTGTGATATAAATTTTTGAGCAAAGAAAAAGGATCATCAATATGATACTGCATAAATTAGGTGCTTCAAATGTCTAGACTATAGACCATTAGTGTGCTCAAAAGATGTCCTTGTTCTCAGAGTTACTTTAAAATAAGCTTTCTTTGAATTTCTTCAATATATTGCTGTTTTATGTTCAAAAGAATAATCAAAACATCATACAAATTCCTTTAAAGCATTATGGGGATATTGATCCTTGAAAAACGCTTTCGCAAAAAAATAATTTTTTGTCCAACAATTAATTTTCACCAACTTTGATTTAATATTCAAAAAATTTAATATTCATGGTTTTGAAAAACAGACAAACAATAGATAAAGCATTTACACCAGATTTGTCTAAACTCTTTCATATTGTTCAAGGCATTTATCAAGACATTTTCCGGGACAGATCAAGAATATAAATTAGTCACTACAGCTTTTGACTGAAATAAGGCTTTATTGTACTACCTAATAGCATTTTGTATGGTTGCTAACCCAATCATCAATTTGTTTAGGCTTTGTGAGTCAGAACTCACAAATATTCTTGTGTGCGAGTGATGTCAGGAATGGAAGGGACCTACAGTGTTTCCAAACGGCTTATTTGACAACCACTTTTTATGAAAAGATTTACTCTTAGAGAATTTTCATCATAAGATATATTTCCTTCTGATTGAAACCTAATCTCTGGCATGGCCGTTTTATGAAAATAATCACGCCCTAGATTCTACAATTGTCGACACTTTAAATAATTTTAATACAAAAATATGAACAAAATGTAAATTTATTATTTTAAAAGTAAAACTTAGCCTTAAGTCGATTTAAGTGGTTTTTAGCTATTTATTCTCTTTTTTATAGATTCAGCCTGGAAACTATTTTTCTTTTTAATCCTCGTTGAAAAATCTTTTAAAAAAAGAAAGTTATGATTTTTTGTAAAATGCCTTAAGTTTAATCCGATATGGTTTTGCAAAAGGTAAAACAACTTAAGTTGGGGATCATTCGTCAAAAATATCAATTTGTTATATTTATCAGAAATGATTTTGGTAAAATATCTAAAGTTGTTTTTATGTTCAATATTAATACAAAAAAAAATCCGCTTATGTCAAGTTAAGATATCTTACCACACTAATTTTCTTGCATTTACATTTTTGATACTGATCTAAGATGTTTAACCATATTTGGTAAATAAAAAAAATAATCCAAATAACAACAAAAGACGCCGTTTTTATAATTTAAATAACTGTATCTTCATTACCTTCTTAATATTTTTTAAACAAAGATTGATTGTTAAAAATTCACTTTGTGAAAAACTATGAAAACAATAGACTTAAGCTTTTCCCTTTTGAACACGATGTTGAAGTAATTTTTAATAAAATTTGTTAAATAGTTAAATTATGGATAAGCTTAAACGAATATAATTATGTGAAACTAGGTGTTTTTTGCGAATATTTAGTAATGTTTTTTTAAGTATTTTAAATATTATAAAAATAATTTCAATTATTGAATGAATTTTTCATTTCACTGTGAAGGTATTTTTGCAATCAAATAAATACGTCTTAAAAAGGCTTCTTAAAAAATCTAAGAAGTTTTGAAAATAGTTTTATTTTTACCAATTTTAAACAAGGAATTTAAAGAGATTATATTCGATATAACAGATGAGATAGTGTGGCGTGATTCCTGCCTGTTCCACCTTAAGTTATCAAGACGGATACTGCCTTTTATTAATCGACAAATGCTATTAGAGTTTTTTTTTTCGAAATTCATTTTTTTATTCATTTAAACTTAACTCTACTTACATGCTAGACAAAATGGGAAACTAGCCTAATTAATTCTACTTAAATATAACTTACTGGCCCTAATCGGGAGCTCTAAGAAATTCATGATTCTTAAAATTAATGCCTTTCGGCCTACGAACTAAGATTGTTTTATTTATTTCAATTTATGTTTTTTTTTTTTTTTAGAAAAGTTTAAAAACTAAAATCTTTATCATTTTGTGGGATTTTTACTTACATACTAAAGTCCTTAAAATAAAACTTAAAATTACCTAATCAACCTACAAACTACTTAAAACTAGAACAACCACAGCGGCAAAACAACTATGTCCTTCTATTTGTAATTCCATCGAGGATTTTTATAATGTGTTTGCATTTTTTTTTTTTTTTTTTTTTTATGCTATTAGAGTAATTCTTATCATGAAACGTGCTTTCTAAAATAAGCCGTTTGACGTATAAGTACTAATGGTCCCCATACATTTTTAAAATGACTCGCACGCAGTTTTTTTTTAATATTAACCTAAAAAAACATTAATAAAAGTTGCTAAAAATTGCATGAAAACATTTTTAAAATGACTCGCACTCAGTTTTTTTTAATATTAACCTAAAAAAACATTAATAAAAGTTGGTAAAAATTGTTATCTTATCTTTTCAAATATTAAAGATATTGGCTTCAAACTAATTTCATCTTATAAAAAATATATTTTTCAACATAAATCAAAACTTGTATAAAAATCCAACATTTCGTTTTTTCATTAAAATAAAATTTACCAAAATTACTACACAAAATTGGTGAAAATTGATGTATGATTGTCGACATCAAGTGAATAAATGAAGTTATTGACTTAGAAATGATACAATTCTATGCTTCTGTTTTTTAACACGGACGTAATGGTCCTAGAAAAATCCAATAAGAATTTTTTATATAAAATATAAAAAACTTTAAAAAATGCTGCTTAAATGTTAAAAATTGGTTTTCGACTAAAAATCTCGGAAAGAAAAACAAATATTGAACCATAAATTATTTTATGATATGCAAAATGTTGTTGCTAAATTGTACATAGTTAGTTTTTTAGAAAAACTCAATTGCCGACTTTTTTTTACAAAACACGAAAATCTACAAAAATCTGATACTTTAGAATAAAGAAAAATATGGACTTCAAATTTTGTACTTCACAAAAATATTGTTATTAACATTTTGTTAAAGTTCTAGCAAAATCAACGGTCTTGATGGGAAGTTATCATTATAGGTCGCATCCCAGCATCTTTCAACTTGCAACATAGACAAGTTTTGCATTAGTAAAAAATTTCGAACTTGAGATTTAAATCAAACATGACATTATAATGGTAGTGATGTCCCCCGATTCCGTATGTTTGTCCTTGACCCTACAGTGTAAACCATTGGGACGATTGAGTTCAAACTTGGAAATTAATGTTTTTAGGGGATTTGCGATAGGCGTTTTTTAATTTGTTCTTAAGACTTAAATTAACAGTAGATTTTTATTAAATTTTCCTTAAATTTGTTTTCTTAACCTGGCTTTTTTCAATAAATCAATTATTTTTGTATTGCTATAGAATCGTTATTTTTTTTCTAAGTTTACTCAACAACTAAATAACCGATTTTCACCATTTTGTTCTGTACAAGCTCTTATAATGTCTTAATACTATTTGGTTATCAAAAATGTAAAATTTTACTTTTTGGATTTTTAAACAAACATTTTTTTTGTTAAATTCGATGTCTCAAAAACAGAAAAATCAAATGTAAAACGTTTATTAATAAACTTTAAATAACTGCATATTTTTAAACTAAAGTTGAAAAATTTTATGTATAAAAAATAAATTTAAAAAAAACGCTCTAACGAAAAAAAATAAAGTTGAAAAATTAAGGTTTTTTTGAAACATCAAAATGCGTTTAAATTTTTAGAAACAAACTATTTTTGAAGGTTCATTTTTAAATCTTAAAGTAGAGGAAATATTTTTAAACAGACTCCTTGGATACATGAGCAAGTTTGTTTGACCAAACCTGAAAGAAATTAGCATTTCAGAAAATGATTTTGTAATATCTCAAAAATGTAATTGACGAATATAATGTGTAGTTACATATTTGTGTAAAAGTAACTTTGAAAAGCAATTGTTACTGCTTTTTTGAATAATATTTTGTTTTCAATTATATTTGTTAATTTAAATTACAAATAAATGACAATTCTCAATAACATGTAATTAGTAATCGAAATTCTTCAATTTTTCATTTTAAAGTAATGGAAATGTATATGTACGAATGTACGGAAATTGAATATTTTTGTAATAATTTTTTCAAATCTCTGCTCTAATTGTCAAAATAAATGCCTTATGCATGTAATTCTTTCTGTAGAAAAATCCAAGAAAAGAAAAGACAGAGGGGGTAAATTTTCAAAGTTCAATTTTTCGTATTTCTGACTGACCAAAATTCTGCAGGTCCAGATGACAAAAAATGTTGTTATTAACAAAAATAAAATCTTCGTAATAACTATTTGTAATTAAGTTTACTCTGCATAGCAATTAATAAGATATATCGACATATTAATTTGTTCATGTCAATAAGTCCACAGCTTATTATGAATATTAACTTGAACTTTTGTGCTGTAAGATACGAAAATACATATTACACATACACATGTATGCATCTGTAGATATTGGCTACTCAGGCCATTTTAAAAAGATTTACTTTTATTGATTTCTTTTTATATCCTGTCTAGAGTTTTTACTGCTTTGAGTGTAAACTGAATTCATTTATACGAAGATTTGTTTGTTTTATTGATTTTTTAAAGTTTTGTCAAGGTCGTAGAAATTTGTTGGCAGCATATCAACGAAAAATTCCACAATATGATTCACATAGCTATATAGCAACCTTTAAGGTTCAGGGTCGTAAATAAATGTTCCTTCTGCATGAATCTCGTCCAATTCAGTAAATGATATATGTGCCAAAATCACAAGTGGGTATTAAGAAATGATGTTGTAATAGAGAAGTTCCAAGAAGATATTATCTAATGTTTAATCTAGGGCAGTAATGTAGGGTTTGAAGTTGTCTCCCATTAAAAATGTCTTCATATTTCTAAAAAAAATGAATGTGTAGCCAATCCTCGTATGTTCTAGTAATTTTCATTAATAGCGTGGCATAGGTGTTTTTAATTGAACAAAAAAAGTTAAAAAATAGGCTGGGATGCGACCCAAACTGATAACTTCCCATCCCGTCTGTCGATTTGTCTTGCTTAAAAGTTTGGCTATATGAATCAATGTTTACCAAATTTGCGTACTATTTTTTGTAGGTTTTATTTTTTTTATGAAAAAAAGGACTGTTGGATTTTTATAACAAAATTACTGAATATCGAAAACAATATTTTCTGTGAAATAAAATAAGTTTGAAGCCAATATTTTTAATTTTTGAAAAGCTATTTGAGTCGAAAGTAAATTTTTACAAGTTTTAGTATTGTTTTTTTTTTAGGTTTTTATTTTTTGTAAAAAAAACTGTCGATTCGATTTTTCTCAAAATTTTATAGAATGTTGAAAACAATATTTCTTATAAGATAAAATTAGTTGAAAGCCAATTTCTCAAATTTTTGAAAACAGATTTACGTCGAAAGACAATTTTTACCAACTTTTATACATTTTTGTTTAGGTTTTTATTTTTTGCAAAAAAACTGTCAATTCGATTTTTCCCAAAATTTTTCCTAATGTTGAAAACAATATTTCTTATAAGTTTAAAGTAGTAAGAAGCTATTATCTCAAATTATTGAAAACAGATTTGAGTTGAAAATCAATTTTTACCAACTTTTATTATTTTTTTTTTGGGTTTTTATTTTTTGTAAAAAAAACTGTCAATTAGATTTTTCTCAAAATTTTATCAGATGTCAAAAACATTATTCTCCGTTGCACAAAATTATTTTGGAGATGAAATCATATTTTAGTCGTAAACTTTTCGAAGTGACAAATTTTTTTTTCAGTTTTTTTGATTTATAAAAATATACTTGTTTTGTATCACTTTACAATATATTATATTACATTTAATTCAAATTTCTAGCGTCATTGGTTCATGAGATACGAGGGGCAAATGATAAGTAATGCACAATCGTGAATTTTTCGAAAATGAAGAGAGATAATTGAAATGAAAAAAAAAATATAAAAATACACTTCTTTAGCTAGAAATGAATAACTTTATTTTCAATATAATCACCGCATTTACAGACATACACTTCTCCCAACGAGTCAGAAGTTTCTTCATACCGTCACTGAAATATGTAGCTGGTCTCTCTTTTATCCAAGACTTCCTTGACTTCTTCGTTCGACGTGAAGTGGGTGCCTTTGAGGTCTCTCTTAAGGTCTGGGAAGAAGTGGAAATCACAAGGTGCCAAATCTGAAGAATACGGTGGGTGTTGAAGAACCTCGAATTTCAACTGTTTGAGAGCGGTATTGGTTGCATTTGATGTGTGAGGTCGGGCGTTATCGTGATGCAACAAAATGGTGTCAGTTGATCCACGAACGCGACACACTCGTCTCCTCAATTTTTTCAGTGACTCAATGTATCGGGCTGAGTTTACACTTGTCCCCTTTTCCAAATAATCCGTTATCTTATTACAATTGTGAGTTATTGGCGATTGTGCATTACTTATCATTTGCTCCTCGTATTTAGGGTTAACCAAAATGTTCACCTTTTTTTTAAACTGCTATGGTAAAAAACCACCAACGCAATTTTCTTGAGAGCCCTTTCTGCATCTTTCTGCCTTATTATCTGTGTAACAAAATTTATTTGAAGTCGGTGTCTCTACTGGTTCTTGAGCTATGGACGAAGAAAAAAACGTCACGAACGTACGGACGTACGAACGTACGTACACACGCACGCAAAGACATCTTTCTAAAAATCTTTTATTTCGACTCTAGGGACCTTGAAACGTCGAGAAATGTCAAAATTTTCAATTTGACAAATCGGACCCATTACAATAACTTCCTATGGGAAGTTAATATTCCAAATTATTGACGTTTCAATCGCATAAATGTTCCATTGAGTCGAATAATTGCGGATTAAATTTCAATACAACTCGTTGCATGCGGTTAAGGTTTATTGCGTTCAATGTTTAAAGCGAACGAACCATAATTTTTAAACAATGTTTGAATCAAAAGAAACCTAGAAAACTGTTCACCCTGTAAAGAAAAAAAAAACACAAAAGGATACCCATAGATATTTACGATTTTAAATTCACTCTCACATATCTCCTGCAAATGCCTGATGAATCCTTCATTTCAATTTGAAAGCACTTCAATTTAATTGGCATTTTGTTGCAACTCCGTGTGTTGTTGTGTCTTATACTCCAAAACGCCACCTTATATTTATGTGCTATTTCCCTGGATAACCCCCACCACAACAAAAATAAAAGAAAAATCTATTCATTCCGAATAAAAACAAAAAAGACGAAGAGAAGGATATGAAAAGGACTACGTTTATACCACGAGCAGGAGCAGATGTTAAATCTACATATCTACATAGAAAGGAAAATAGAAAACAAAAAAGAAATGAAGGATGACACTTTAAGATACAAAACAACACACGTATGACATAAGCCACTCAAATGAACAAAAATGCAAAACAGTTTTTCATTTATATGGAATTTCCGTCGTCCTGGTAGCAGCAGAGCACCCAACCACATACACAAAACATCGAAAGGATTTATAGTTTCTTTTATTATTATTATTATTATTATTTTTTTAATGTTGATTGATGAGCATTGCAAAACTTATGACACCATCATAGTAATAAATTATTTCGCCAATGTATAAGATACTCTTCCAAGGCGACTATTATTTGTTTTGTGTGTAAGAACCTGCCTGGAAATATCCTTTTTCACTATGGTGGGTGGCTGGTTTGTCAATGTGTCGATTTCGATATGTCGTCATTTATGTATTAATGTAATATTTTTATATGGCACGTGTGAACCGAAGAGAAGTGAAAGAGTGTGATTTGATCTTTTCCCCACTGGACAAATGAAATAAAGGCGACAAAATGATTTGTTGTCCCCTATTGTACAATATTCTCACAGCGCTCCACAGCCCAGGTCTTAAGGACCTTTTATTTCTTATTGTTTTTTTTGTTGGTGCCTTGATGGTTGTTATATCTTTTGTTGGGGAGACCAAAACCATCAAACAGCAAACAACAAAAGTTATGAGAATCAAAACCAAAAACCGAGAAAACAAAATTGAGTGGCGCCCAATGTGGGTACATCAATGAGATTAGGAGAAATTTCACATAAATATTCAGAGGAAAATTATAGAAACTTTCTTATAATGAGAATTTGATATCTGATGTGACTTTAATTGGAATATGAGGTTTGTTATTGAATTGATTTTTCTAAGAAAAGTAATTTTGTAATTTTTGATTGTTTACATTTAGCATTCCGCTTATAAGTTGTACTACTCGTATCATTGACAAATTAATTTGAGTATGTGGTTTATTCAATGGAAAAATAGATTGATCAGTTTAATGTCTATGTCGTGCACATCAAAAGAAATGGTGGTGCTGTTTTGGATAGTGGAAGCACCATCAATTCACTGATGATGAGTTTTGCGGTTGAAATCAGTTCTAGTTAAGCTTATGGAAATAGTGTGGTTGACCATTTTCAATCTAAACGTTTTTCTTTTTTTTATATTTTGTTTGATGGTCATTGATTCTGATGAAACTTAATATTGAAATGAAATCAAACTGAATGAAAGTGACTATTTATGTACATGTATAGAGTGTATATAGTATTTGTTGCACAAAGGGATTCCTACGAGTATAGTCATTGCATTGCATCTCATCGGTGATGTGATGTGTTCGATAGGACAGGGTTTTTGATGTAGTTCAATGGAAAAGTATTGAGCTGATATTGGATTTTTTGTGTTAGCATGTAAATGGCGTGGACAGTTTGTGGTTAAAAATTGATTTTTTTTTTTGCTTTAAATTGAAAAAACGCAATTCTGATAGACTTTGTGGTTTGATGAGATGGCTTGTCAAAACATCCGGCAATGAACATAAAACCTTTCTATGATATCAAATGAAAAAAAACTACGAGTATGTAATGTCTGTGCGGTGACTTGTAATGTATAGTGATATAAATAAAAGGGCAGTCTGAAATACCCGATTACAAACAAGTTTGACAGCTTATAGTTTTAAATAAGTAAACAAAATATGACATACCACAGCGATAGCATAATAATCTACAGTTTAACAAGGCGAAAAGGGTATGAGAGATAGTAAGTTGAAAAGTACTTATGGACTGAAAAAGTTCGCAAAAATTCGTCATTATCTTCGTTTCTGTAACTTCAAATGATATTAATACTTCAAAAAAACGGTTACATATGCAACTTGCTGAATCTTATGACATACAACACAGGCACGAGATCGTATGGAATTTTAACACAATATTTACGACAACAGAAACAAGGTAAAAGCAAAATGTCCAGCTTACTATCTCTTATGCCAAGGTGATATTCTTTTTTTTACAGGATGTATTTGGGAGCTGCTGTGGTACTTTTACATAGTGCCGGTCTATGATCGTTTTCAATCATCTCCTGCGTCTGTTACAGAATATGCAGGCTCAAGTCAGACAACAAGTTCTTGTCTTTAATTTCCCTGCACTTTTTCATTGAAAGTGGCGATGAACATTTATAACAATTTTATCATTTCTACTCCGCTAACATGTTCTGTTCCGCTAACATGTCCGCTAAAAACGGTCAAAGCTGGGAATTCGCTATTGAAATACCGTTCAAATCAATGAAAACAAGTACTTTGAAGAGTATTTGATCACTATTTTCGTTAATTTCTCCATAAATTTAGAATTTGTATGTATAAGTACCGAAATAAAAGGTGGTCCAACCACAACATATGATGGTTATTGTGAATACATTTTGTTTCCCACATTTAATTTGATTTTGTTTCATTTTCGATTACATTTCAGATTGTTCAAGCGTTTGATACAAATAAGAATTTAAAAAAATACATTTAGTTGTTTTTTTTTATCTGCATAAAGGACCTAATTTTACCTCAGTGAACTCGTTAACAAACAGAATTGAAGCATTTTTGCTAATTATAAGCCATGAGTTATTGTTAAATGGTCGACTTTACTTCGTCAAAAAAAAGTTTGGCTAAAAAGTTACAATGGATGTTGTTTTCTACTTTAAAGTGATAAGGGACACACTATATGTGGAACTGGATGATATATGATTTCAACAGGACTGTAAGAATTGCCACACGGCCAACGGAAAAAGCACATACTATATGATACCCTGTCAACACTTTAACAAAACTTTTAACACCATATTTCCTAATAGGATCAATGTTCCACACATAAATGATTCGTCAATATCAATACATTCTGATGGCTCGAAAATGGATTCTAGAGCAGGAGCAAATTTCTTCTCTGAGACAATCAATCTTGCCAACCCTTTTAGACTTCCCGATCAAAACAGCATCTTTTAAGCCGAGGTACTGACAGTGACATATGTACATACGCTGCAAAACATGTTTTAACGATGGCGCTATCACAGGCTAATACCAGCATATTCATTGAATGTCAAGCAGCAAGAAAATAGATTTCAACAGTCAAATTGAAGCTTGTATATTACTGTCGCCGAAAATGTACGGTTTTTAGCTCATAGCATACCGTAAGACTTTGCTGGGTACCAAGTCACAGCGACGTTCTTTAGAACCGGGGTACATCACTGAACAAATTTAGTATAGAATCAACTATAGAGACCCCATGCTGTGCGTTAAAACGCATTATTGGTAACAAGACACTCCAAGACATCAATTACAGATGAAAATGCCTTGAAATCTGTATAACGCCTAGGATTATAGATACATCTAGACAAAAAATCTTAACAACTGCTTGTGATCATAGTAACAGATCACAAGCTGTTGGGTTACCATACAAAATAAAATGCACGACAGGGTCGCACAAACTTGCACATATATCCATAGAGGATTTAAAAATGTGCCATCAGCAAAAAAGTTTGTTTTAAGAATTTTGATTTGTCAAAAAATCATTAATTTTTTAATTTTTTGTGTTTTTTATATTGATTTTGCATATATACATTTTTTCAATGAATATACGTTTTACATTTCAATTTCGTAAATAAATGATTACCTATTTTCAAGATATCGAATTTTCAGAAAATGTGTTTAATATTTTTTTTTATTATCAAAAAATATTTGTTTTTATATTGAAAGAAGCCAAATTAAGAAAAAAAAAAGAATTTAACGAATATTAAAAAAAATGTATCGGTTTGTTTTTAAGAAAATTCCAATTTTTGATTTCTGACCGAAAAATCGGCTCAAACGCTTTGAGCTGTAGGGGCAAGGACAGACAGATAGAGGGATAGAATCGGAGGAACAACTTTTTTCGAATTTTCTACCATCGTAATGCCATGTTTCATTAAAATCTCGATATCAATTTTTTTTACGAATACAAAACTTACCATATAGTTCCTTTATGTCGCAAGTAAAAATGCAGCTTAATACCGATGAAGGCAGTGATGATTAAGAACAAGAAGACACAGTCTACTTCTTCTGCCACTTTCCATCACAATGTCACACTGACACTAGAAACAAATTCTTAGGCAGATACTTCTTCAGCAAAGTCTCTAAATGACTGGAACATTCCATAAATATTATAGGTTTAATCACTCACTTTTTGGTGTTAGCTCATATCCCCAAGGTCCGAAGCAAGCTCTTATGCTAAATGGCAATCTATCAAAATATCTCCCTACAACGAGGGGTGTTCCATAAGGCTCGATTCTTAGTCCTATTCTATTTTCCCTATTAATCAATAAACTCCCTCAAAAAGTTTCTGAATCAAGTTGTTGTATTGGATAAATTAACAATTGTGTCATCGATATTAACAATGACTTACATAATTTATCCAATCTCACTACGATCAACGGAGTATTTCTGAACCCATCCAAGTCCAAGTGTATTATTTTTTCAAAGAAATTTCTTTACCTATCTCAGTTCTCACAAATTCTATTAGATGGGGCTAAAGTAGAATATGTTTAGACTGGAAAGAATTAAGAAATCATGTTTAGTCGGATTCTATCGTGGGAAATGCATATAAATATAGCCATTGGAAAAGTATATGCAAAACTCCGCAGACTGTGACCAGTGATGGTACACCGTACACGTAGGGAAAAATCCCTACACGTAGGGTTTTTTGTCTTGAAAAAGACACCGTAGGGGAAAAAGGATAGATTTTTGATGTATCATTATTTTCTATGAAAGCGTAGGGATTTTTACAATCAATCAAAATTTTTGTTCAATTGGGACAAAATTTTAATAAAAGGCCTGAACTCAAAGTCAACTGTTATGTAAGATCACCTCATGTTACATTACAAATAGAAGAAATATATTTAGGCCCAGAGTGTGACCAGATTCTAAAACCTATTCTTAAAGTTGCTGTTAACCAAATAAGGCTTGACTGATTAAGTTTTTATATAACAGCCTTAGAAGAGATCCAACAACGATTACCCATTAAAAATTCTTATATTTTCAAAAAGTTTGGGTTTTTGAATCCTAGAGTTGTATTAGGATTGGATGGGGACCGATCTGGTTTTGAGCTTCTGTCCCAAAAACTTTCCTTAGATATCAATGCGCTTTTGCAAGAGAGGATGACAATCGAATTCAACTTTTTCGAAAAAGAAAAAAGCAACTTGGCAGGTTTAGAAGTTGTGCAATTTTGGAATAAAATAAATAACATACAAAATTTTAACGAAGAAACTATGTTTCCGATTTTGTCCAATCTTGCTAAATATGTCCTGACACTTCCCCATGCCAATGCTGAAGCAGAGAGGATTTTTTCGATCGTTACTGATGTTCGCACAAAAAAAAGAAACAAATTGAGCCACGAAAATCTTAACTCAATTTGTATAATAAGATCATCATTGCAAGATGAAAACTTAAGTTGTGTATCATTTTAAACTAAAGACAATCACATTAAAAAAATGTCCGCAACCAATTTATATGATCACCAAGTGTAAATATTTTGTATCAGCTTTTATGTATGAACATAATATATTATTAATTTTTTGAAGTTTTCCTTTATTTATTTTATTTATTATTATAAAATGCTATAATCATTAAAAAAGTTATATAAAATCATAAACCAATATCTTATTTTTCTTTCCTTAAGTGTGTTATTTTTTGGATTTTATAGGTGTAGGGATAAAGTTCATAAAGTAGGGATTTTTTGTGGATACCGTAGGGATTTTTTTTTCATGTTTCATCACTGACTGTTACCCACTTGTTTTTATACATTAGCTAAAATTAGGCTTATGCTTGCTTAGACCATGACTCTTATACGGATATGAAATTTACTGCAAAAGCAATTAACAATTCGATGCTTATATTAGTTTATAAGATATTGTATCTTAATATATAAGCATGCCAATATATAAATACATAAATACATATATAAGTTAAACACTTCAGGGTATCACAATGGATCTACACATTAATCTTAGTGTAATCGCCAGCCAATTAACCTAACCTAACCTATACCTCAGCTTCATTGAAAATATGGCCTATCAGAAGCTCAGAATTAACCGATATTTTGTTTCACAAAATTGAGATAGTTCTCTGAAAACATTTTTTTTATTAACAATAACATCCAGCATTATATTATGTCCCTGCATGACTCGCCCTTAATTAAAATTCAATGAAATGGTACTTGTGATGAATGATACTATAGAAAGTAGACATATCTGCCTTAAACCGCACTCATCTCCTCGTATATGTACTTCAAGAGATATTCCTTTTTTTTTAGAGTCGAGGTTATCTTTATTAAAGGTTTACAGAAATGTTATTAAGGAGACCTCTTGCAAATAAATCGCTTAAACAGACATTAATCTTGAAACAATAAAATGCTGCTTAACTTTTTGTTTTTGTTAAAAAAAAGAATTCAATATTCGCAATGAATTACAATTTCTCTATAAATTAAATGTACACACAGTCAGAATCTATAAGGTAATGTATTTCATCATCAACCTTCATCCAGCTCCATAGCATCATCATCATCATCATCATCATCATCATTATAATATTTCCTTGAGATGAGATCATCCGAAAATATCATTGTAATTTATTCCAGCTGCTCATGCAAACCGATGTTATTTTTCATTTTTGTTTGAGTTAAGTCCTTTTATTTCATAAAGGGAAAGGAAGCATTTTATTTTTTCATCTCTTTCTGATGTTTCTCGCTTTCTCTCTCTCACTCTCTTTGTTTTCATATTATAGAAAAATTCACTAGGATTATAATGAAATTGAAGCGTGTTTCACTTGACTCCCGTTCGCCTACTCCTTCGCCTTTGCCTTTGCCTTATGATGTGCTTTGCCCATCAGCCCTTTCACTTGTTTCGCCTTTTTGACTTTATGATTCACAGTCCGTCAAGCACACTCTATACCTCTCTCGCTGGACCTTGGGCTTGACTCCTGAGTCCTGAGTAGCGTCGTCGTCGTCGGTCGTTCGGTCGTCGTCATCGTGTCGTAGTTGATGTGGACCGAAAAACCGCCCACCTGACCCACCACCTTTCCACCCACGTTGAAGGACGTCTTCTTTTACAATTGCATGTACTTTTTTGTGTATATGTAATGTATTTTATTCCGGGAAAAATTACTTTGCTTTTTTCGGAACTTTTTTTAACTACGCTGCGCTGCACTGTAATTTGAGCCCTTTGTATCGTCGTCGTTAGCCTTTTCACAGCGTGGCATATCCCTTATATATATACAGTTACAACTTGCACACGAAATTCAAGCCAGGTAAAAATGCATTACGGGTTTTGCTCGCACAGCGGTTTTATTTAATTTTGTGTTGTTGTTTTAATTTCTACTCGTCGGTCGTCAGTCGTCGCTGTCCTGCTCGGCCCAGGAAGAGAGCTCTACATCTTCACTCAGCCTTTAACCCTTAACCTTGCTTTTCTCGGTTCTGGTAATAAAAGCCCTACGCTCTTCTATTGTAATGGAGGATTGCGGGTGGCTGTGTGTGTTTGTTTGAAATTCTTAGTCGAAACTCAAAAACGCGTGCAATAAAAAGAACTCAAATACAAAAATAAGGAGAAAACAATTTCAAAGCATTGCCAACAACTGATGTAATAATGACTATACGCCGCCGCCCCACCGCCCGCCATGCCACCGTCACCGTCCGTCAGTAGTATGCCCTCTGCGTATACGTACAGTAGGACCAATGAGGACCAAACTCTAACCGAATAACCATCAACCAGCGCGGATTTTAAAGCGGTAGAAGGTATGCGATATTTCCTGTTGAGTTTCTTTTTTAATTTCTTTTTCGCTAACCAGTGTGTTGTTCGAAAGTTCTTCCTTATTTCTGTTTTACTTGTTTTTTTTATTACTTTTTAATGTTGTTTTATGGTTTTTAATAATGAAAAATTATTTCATTTTTATTTCATAATTTTGCTTTTGCGATGCTTGTTTTTTTTTGGTTCCCTTGTTTTCTTGGCCTTTTGTTCACATAATGAAAACTTGATGAATTTTAATATGCTTAAGGGGTAGGTAAGGTATAGATACAGATACAGATACAGATGAAAAGAATGAGAGATATTGAAGTTAAGTAAGGTCAGGGAGGGGGCAGGGCAGTTGACGTTAACTAAAAAACAAAAAATAAATAAAAGGATTCACTTTGCATACTTTTGGGGTAGATATACACTCATGAAATGTAGAAAATGTGAAGGGCTAGCAAGAGTCTTCCTGTACTATATCTATGAATCTATGTGGAATAAAGTAGCTATTAAGTGTTGTCAAGGACGGGATTGGAAGGGAGTTTTTTATCATATATTTTTTTATTTTTTATTTTTAATTATGAAATATATAAGAAAGAATAAGTTATTTTCGAATGGAAGTTACTTAAACAAAACACACAAAAAAACATCAACAATTTTTAATGGAATTATTAAATAGTTAAAAGTAAAGCACATTTTTCATTTGTTGTTGTCGTCGTTGTCATCTTCCTCATCCACCCTGCTGTTGTGTAGAAAACAAGAAATATTATTCTTCTTTTTATTTGCTCACTTTTTGAAGTCATTCGCAAAATTTAATTATTCTATTTAAGTGCGATTTATAATGAAGAAGATATAACTCAAACAAAAAGGTTACTTTAAACAAAAATAAACAACTTTTCTACGAGTAAATATTATAGGTACCTAGATGAAAATCTCTGTAGCTTAGAATAGGTTAGGAAGATTGCGTAGATGGATGTAATGTAGATTTACGATGGAATAGATTTAATATTTGATATATTTTTGCTTTTTAATTAAAATTTAAATTATATTATGACAAGAACTATCCAAACAAATTTCAAAGTCAAAGGTCAAGATCAATTTGGAGTAAGAAATCATTTATGCAGCTAATCTGAGAATTAAAAAAGCGTGTTGATACAGTAACATGATATGGTAATAATTACCGAATACTGCACATGTCATCGAGTTGGATAGTTAAAAAAATATGCACTTTTCACATCAGGATAATTTTGTTGATACATTGTTGCGGTAAATTTTATCACACCAAGTTTCACCTTCCTTTTTGCTAACCACTCCTTAACAATTCTCACTGCGAAACCCAAAATTCTGGAAGAGTTCAGTAGAAACCTGGACCATCAGCCAGTGACCTGCTCTTCTAGCATTTTGGGAAAGCAAATTTAACAGGTCTTACCAAAGTTTGCGAAAGGGTTCTACACCAACCAGCTATGCGAGGGTTGGTCCACATATTGGCTTAACAACTCGGAAAATGCATGAGGATGATACCCATGCCCAACAATGTGTGTAGTAAAGTCACGACAACTTTAACTTTAACTTAGTATGGCCGAGGGCCTATCATAAAGTTTTAACGATATAAAATCATTCCTCAACCGAAATCGAGCGAGTGTAGGGACTCTGTTTTGAGGAATTCCACACGATTGTCCAGAGTCTTGGCTGGAATCGGTTCGACGGATAAGAGCTGAACTCATTCACTGAGCTACTGGGTCACCGCATCACCTCGTTAACGAGTTAGCGTGCGATGAACGATACCTGGCTTCTCGGTCGCACACCCCAACCTTATGGACGAAGGAAGTTGCGGGACCGAGACAGACCGTTCACCACGCATAAAATCAGAGAGGATTGCCTGAGGGCAAGTAGCTCCCATTGGGTCAAGCTTCCATTATGATGGCACTTTTTGGATTGCGTCCAAACCGTCAAGACAGTTGGAAAATCGTGTGAAGATTTTTTTTTAAGAATTAGTTAATTTAGTTACTTTTTTTATAGTTTTTTTTTTTTAAGTTTTTTTTGTGTTGAAGATTTTTCTGTTGAACAAAAATTGAGGAAGAGCTACTAGGTATAGCTGTTGTGGAAGTTTCAAGTTGAAAAGCTAAGTATAGTTTTTTAATTTTCAGCTTTTGGTTTTGGTAAACTTCCATTAAAAAGTTTTCTGTTACCGCTACAATCAATACGAATTAGTGAAATTCACCTCTTCGTATTTCGATATCATTTTGATATCAATTTTATTTAATTTTATTGATAACCTCGATCAATATCAATATCAATCGCAAAATATTCGACATGGCAAATATTTGTTTTTCAGTTTTTTTTTTTTCAATTTATAAAAAAAACCGTTCGTTGAATTTTGTTCGAGTTTAGACTAATTTAGTACACAGAGAAAAGGAATTGTCAAATTAACAATCACCGATTGTCAACTTTAAATTTGGCCAAATTGTCGCATTGACTACTAAAATAGTCAATATGACAACCTTTTTTTAAAAATGATTACTGGATTGTCAATATGACAACAAAAGTAGTCGATAGAATAACCTCGGTAGTCAATATGACAATTTGGTTGTCATATTTCCTACAAAATTTAATATCGAAAATTGTAATATGTATTGACTATCCGGTAGTCAAATTATATTTCGGTTTTCAGAAAAAAGTTTCATATTGACTACCGCAGTATTGTCCCATTGACTACAGGAGTTGTCATATTGACTACCGCAGTTTTCGTATTGACTAAAGCAGTTTTCTTATTAACTACCACAATAGTCAATATGAGAACCGTAGTTTAAATTTCTTTCAAACAAAGTTGCCATATTGACTACAGCAGTTGTCATATTGATTACCAAGTTGTCCAGCAGTTTCGGATCCCAAACTTGGCAACCGAAAATTGACTATTTGATAGTCAATTCAAGTACCAAAATAGTCAATAGGATGAGTTTTTCAAAAAATGTACTTAAACTCGCTAGCGTTTTTGGTTCGTATTTAGAGTTGACCAAGTTGTTCACCTTTTTAAATTGCACCCACTCAAGCTTTTGGAAAGTTCTTTCTTCATCTTTTAATGATAATTTCACTAAATTTATTTGAAGTCGACATCTCTACTGGTTCCTGAGATTTCAAGAACGTTAAAATTAATTCCAAACTTACTCACCAACACACGTACACACAAACATATCTCTACGATCTTCTGATTTAAATTCTATTGACCTTAAAACTTCGAGAAATCTCAAAATTTTCAATTCGACAAATCGGACAGATTATAATATTTTTCTATGGGAGGTTAAAAATGTTTTAAACTAGGTATTGAACATTTTGAGTGTCAAATAAAAAGTTGATTGATAAATCGATAATAATTCATGAGTGTAAGATGCTAAGCAACTTACTATAAATAATATAGAGTCCCTTAAAAAATTCAAACTATTCAGTGGATATTAATAATTTTAATTTAGGTGCTTTTGTACTATTATTCAAAAATGTGACCTGCTTCCCAAAATTTGTTGGCCACTTGGCAGAACAATAACCTATTTTTCTGAAATGATTATTCAATGCATAAGATCAATATTATAAGAATCAGTGTTTTGGAGTACAATAATATTGAGGATACAAAATATCGAAATCCGAAAAAAACAAGTCTGGTAATTGTAATTATATATTGATGATCTATGAAGAAGATTAAACAAGGGAATACAGTTTCTTTTTACTCTTTTAGCTAAGATATGAAAATCTAGAAATCATCAAATTCATGATGAGATGACCATTTCGTTACTTCGGCAAATCGGTTCAATGCTGAACCCCGAGTTGGGAAGAAAGGATCATAACAAAAATTTAATTATAACTACTTGAAATAAGAATCTCCATACACTCTTTCCAGAACTTTAAAAGCATCAATTACTAGCAATTAAGTCAAAGAAACTTTAATAATTGCTTTTTATTAAACGTATAAACAAACTGAAGTTAATAATGTTTTAATTTTTTGCACTTTTTGAGCAACCATTAAATTTTGTAAACACAAACTTTCAATGGCTGCTATCAATTTTTGAAAAGCGGTAACAATTTTTTTTGGTTATGCTGAAGGAAAAATTTATTGAAAAACACCGATTTTGTATGATCAAGGCTTTATGAACAAAATATATGAACAATTTTTTTTACAAATAAAATCAGTTGTTCGAAATAATTATATAATTATTTTGGGCATTCGAACATGAAATTTTCAGACTCCCTGGCTTCTTTCCCCAATTGCTTTAGATTAGAGGGTTTCAAATAATTAAGTAAACTAACAATTTTATCAGAAATCCAAGTGTGAGAACAAGTTTTCTATCAAAAGATTACATTATATCGTAGTTTGTAGGGATCTTGGTTAGTAACCAAACCATACTCAAGAATTGAAACCGATGGACCATAAGAAGTCACGTTCGTTCTCCGATTGGGAAATTTGTCAAGTCCTTATTGGAAAACCCTTTAAAATTTTTTAGACATTATGATTTTCAAACAATTCAAATTAAAAATGGTTAAAATATTAATTTTGGATTTCAAAGCTATTTTTAAATGAATACAATTTATCCTCACATCTTTAGACTCTTGACTATTTCGATGATTCCGTTAAAAAAAAAGTTCTCAAAATCCCAACTACTCAACACACAAATATTCCCAAAGAAATAGACAATAAAAAAAGAGATGACGATAATGTATCCTTTTTTAATATCCCATAGGAAGTTATTGTAATCGGTCCGATTTGTCAAATTGAAAATTTAGACATTTCTCGACGTTTCAAGGCCCCTAGAGTCGAAATAAAAGATTGTTAGAGATCTGTATGTGCGTGTGTACGTACGTCCGTACGTCTGTACATCCGTTCGTCCGTACGTTAACGAAGTTTTTTCGTCGTCCATAGCCCAAGAACCAATAGAGGTATCACTTCAAATAAATTTCGTTAGGTATACAGAAAGATGCAGAAAGAACCCTCAAACAAAATTGCGTAGGTGGTTTTTTTTACCATATCAATTTAAAAAAAAAGGTGAACATTTTGGTTAGGTAACCCTAAATATCTCACGAACCAATAATGCCCGAGACTTGAATTAACTTTTAAATTATATATTTTGACGTGATAAAAACTAGTATATTATTGGAAAAAAATCCAATAAACGGTTTTTTTGTTTATTAATCAAAAAACTGAAAAAAAATATTTGTCACTTCGAAAATTTTAGGAACAAAACATGAATTTATCTTCAAAGCAATTTCGTGTAGCGAAGAATAACGTTTTTGACATTTGGTAACATTTTGAGAAAAATCAAATTGGCAGTTTTTTTTTATAAAAAATAAAAACCTAAAAAAATATTACCCAAAGTTGGTAAAAATTGAATTTCGACTTAAATATCTTTTTGATACTTTGAGATATTGGCTTCAAACTTATTTTATCTTTTAAGAAATATTGTGGTCAATATTCAGTAAATTTTTGATAAAAATCAAATTGACAGTTTTTTATCGCAAAATAAAAACCTAAAAAAGCATTACTAAAAGTTGGTAAAAATTGATTTTCGACTCAAATATCTTTTCAAAAATTAAAGACTTTAAACTAATTTTATCTCACAGAAAATATTATTTTCGACATTCAGTAATTGTTTTTATAAAAATCCAACAGTCCGTTTTTTCATAAAAAAATAAAATTTACAAAAATTAGTACGCACAATTGGTAAAAATTGAAGTTCGGTTATCGATGTCTCGTGAACAATAGAAGGTATTGACTTCAAATTCATTTCATTCAGCCTATTTGTATTTGTTTGTATAAGAAATAAAAACTTTTAAAAAATACTACTAAAATTGCTACTGGTTTTTGACTAGAAATCTCGTTAGCAAAAATAGATTTTGAAATCAAACTATTTCATCATGATGCAAAACATTGTTGGTAAGTTTAAAATTTTTTAGAATAATTCAACTGACAATTTTTTTGACAAAATACGAAAACCTACAAACTTTTAATCAAGACAGTGGGTCGCATCCCAATCTTTTTTTTTTTTTTTGTTATTGAATCGAATTATTTGTAAAAGAATAGAAAAGGGAGTAGGTAAAGGAAATAAAATGAGAAAAAAATATGTTCGTTCCGGAGAAGGATAAGAGAGCAAAGCAAAAATAACCGAAAAAAGAGTGAAAAATTCCGAGACAGCACCGAGTGTCAATCCTCTGTGGAGTAATTATTATCAAAGATTTTAAGTTGCGAGAATTGTGATCCTGATGGTGTTATGGAGTGGAGCGAAGGATGAGAGTTTTTTCTTTAAAGGAAGCGTCAACAAGCACTGCCACAGAAAATCTCTTCAAGTTCACATTGAAAGTTCATTTGTTCTTTCAACACTCCTCCAACTCCAATCCAAACATCAACCATCATCCAACCGGATACAGGATGACGAAGGAGCTGCTGCTGCTGCTGATTTAATCCCCATTGGAGACGCATAAGAGGGATGATCATTTATCATTATACTTCATCGAGAATAGCCCTTATACTCGTACAATGTGGGTGGATAATCCCATTGGTGGGTTTAAAAAAAAATGTTTAAAAAACAAAAAAGTTCTAGAAAAAAGGTCAGTGAGGCCATCAGTAGACTCCGACTATGAGACTATAGCTATGATGCATTAGAAAAGAAGGTATACGAGTAGTTTGCATTTTTCGATCAATATACCCCAAAGAGAAAAAATATTCACTTGAAGGATTTTCCATTCCATCCAAAGCAGATTTAACGGAAAATTAAACAACCAAAGATTGTGATCTTAAAGGGTTTTGCACTTTTGTTTTTTCTTTTTTGTTAAATTTAAAACAAGAAAGAAACATAAAAGCCAGTTCAGACATCAACAAGTCCTTTTAAATATCAAGATTGAAGGATAGTCAATAGGACTCTCTTTCGCTCCTTCCTTATACAATAATGTCGCTTTGAATTATTTATTCGAAAATCTGTGTTTTGCCAGCAGGACAATCTTGACTTCTGTTGATTTAAAATGATTTTTGTTTTCTTGTTTTGATTTTGACTACATAATAACTTAGTATAGAAGAACAACTGCATATATTGGCTATATCTGAATGGTTTTAGAAGAGTGTGGCAGGATGGTATATAAGCCGATTGAAAATGTTACATTATGATTTGTGGATCATTGTAAAGAGGATTTCTGCGCTGAGCTTTCAAAAATATTGTTTAGAAAGTAAGTTCTTCTTATGGGGTTTTTGTTGTTTTATATAATTGAAGGAAAAAGGAAAACAAATTTTGTTAATCAATATTTCATACTTTTAGGCAAAAGTCCCAACAACGTGGGAACACAACATTTATAAACATATTTAGCTCATTCAATTCAAAAGGCAATAGTATCCGTGGTGTATTACTGGGTAGTTTGTAGTTCCACCTAAAACTTATATAATTCTCAAATACATCGTTCAAATTCTGCAAACAAAATTTTAGGTCCTATCTATCCGTGATATTAACTTCACTCAGGAACGGCTGACATTTGTAGATGACTAAGCTGTTTATTTATAGTTTGCACACACTAACATGGGTATTTCAGTAGCTCTTTCAATGTGGAGAGAAGTTAATGTTGTCTTCATATCCAAGGCGGGTAAATGCTCACAATTTAACCATAAAGATGTAAGACCTACCAAACATTGATACTTCTAACCTTTTTTTTTTGTATTGTGCACACACTAAAGGGGTTATGAATACCCTTATAATGATTAAACACAGTGCGAGTAATTAGGAAATAAGGATAGGATTAGAAGGAAGAAACCGATGCACATTGGTTTTGAATGTCTGCCATTGTAATGAGTGGGAAATATTGAGTCTGGTACAGCATTCCAAATTCGCGTAGTGCGGCTAAAGAACGAATTTATGTACTTAACAGTACGTCTGAAATTGGGCTCAAGGGTAAACTGATGGTCATTTTTAGCAGTCCGGGTATTACGGTGGAATTGTTAAAGGGGAGGAATGCAACTGGCTATTTCACTAGAGCATTGTTTATACAAATAACGATTAAATAATGACAGGCGTAAGACCTTACTGCGGTGTTCAAGAGAAGCAAAGTCTCGATGAGAGAGCGATCTCCTATCATTTTTAGAGCATTTTTTCAATTCTATCCAGAAAACTCAAGTACGTTATTGGGGCACCAGCCCAAATATGAGAGTTATACTCGAGTTTAGGACGAATAAAAAGCTTTGTAAATTATAGTCAGATCAGAACGGGTAAAAACTTTATTCATCGTCGGAGAAAATCTAATCACTTAGCAGCATTTTTGGCGATGTCAAATATGTGATCACAACAAGTGGTTTGTGATGCACATACCTAGGATTGATAGTTGTTCAATCTCATCGATGGAAGTATACCAACCATGGATAGTGGCATTGGGGGAGACTGGAGACAGTATTGAGTTTTCGAAGCATTCAAATCTTCACGGTTTTTGATTCCCCATTGAACAATGCTGTCAAGACCAGAATTTAATGAGCTTATCATACGCTGCTGTTGGTAGTCCACATCCGAAGAACAAGGACGAGAATCTAAAAACGAATATGAAAAGCAGAGGGTACTGTCATAAGCGAATCCCTGATCGGTGTGCATGAGGTGACAACTCACACAGAATTGATTAAGTTCTATTTTTCACAAAAAATATAAGGTCCCCAGTATTAACACTAATTTTGTAAAAGGTACCCAATTAAAGTTTCCAAATGAAGCTAAATATCTCGGTCTCATTTTTTACAAAAACTTAATTTTAAACGTAATATACACGGAAGAATCAAGAAATATACTGTAACTCTTTTATCCTGCAAACAATTCATAAATGGGGATGGCAACCCCGAATTACGCATTGATTATACACATCGGTAATAATCAGATCAACTCTACGGTGGTGTATCAATCTGGTATTCTAGACAAAGGTGTAGACCGTGACAAACTAAGCAAACCCCAACGTTCAGCTTGTTTAAGCAATTTGCTTCAAAACACTGAAATCGAGGCACTGGACATGTAGATGGAGATGTACTTAGTAAAGAAATAGCTGCAAGCTCTGCTATTCGGCTCAGCTTTGTCAAAGAGGACTTATAACAGCATTGGCCACTCTGTAGTTCATAATTATTAAGAATGAATTTCAAGGTATACAGGCTCCCAACTACAGTTCGCTAGAAACTTCTAGATTTCTATACTTTAAGATCTTGCTGATGGGAGAATAGGGCATTCCTGGAAGACGAGTTTGGAGAAAGATAAAGGACCATCTCGAAACCTACCACGGGCTGTTGACATGCGGCGGTGTTGGAGCGATGTCAAGGTTTCAGTTATAGTTCTATCGCCATTCATTTTTAAAGCTCTCTTTTAGATTCAATTAAAAAAAAATTACATTTTTTGTTTTAGGGGCACTTGCCCCCAAGTCTTGAACATTTCTTGCACCTTTGGTAGGAGAAATCCGAGGTACATGAAAGTGTTTTTGACAATTTCGACTATGTGATCATTCAATAGGAGGTGACCTGTGATACACATGCCGAGTATTGGAAGTTCATTAGTTTCCTGGATGCAAGCGCCACTCATTGGTAGTTGAATAGAGGTTGGGTTACGCTTTAAAGACAGAAGACATCAATGAGTTTTTGGAGCATTAAATTCTACACGGTTAATAAGCGAAACAGTTTATTGAACAAGAAATGCCAGACAACATATTAGCTTATGAATATAAGATAAGTAGGACAGTGGGACTTAAAACCATTAAATATTTCATTCAACGAAAATGCTTAATATAACATAAGATCTGAACAAGATTCGATCCAAAAATAGAAAGGGCATTTGAATAATGTTCTTCATACGTAATTACAACAATATGCCTTTCCACAGTTAATCTTATTAAAGTTTAGAGAAAGGAAGGATTTAAACAAAAATCTAATAGAGTATACATTTCCGAATTGGTTTTATTTTTCGAGCAATTCTAAAAGCATTGAATATTGTCCGGGTTGAACAAATTTTTATAAACCCAACAAATTTATTAGCATAAATGTTACTGAACTCGCTAACTTCTATTTTTAGATCATAAAATATCACCAAAAGCTTAAAAGGTTAAGATGATTCGAAGAAAATTTGAAATACAATTTCTTTTGAAAATATTTTATGTTTTGAAATTTTTAGACTGACACCTACATTTTAATGGAGTAGGTTTAAAAATAAATCCCTTTAAATATCATCCTCGCATAATCGTCATCAACAAGACACACACACACACAGATATGTCTTCCTTATGTTCAGATATAATTTAGGTTATATGAAACTTATAAGAAGGCAAGTGGATAACAAGTAGGTAGGTTAGTAGGAAGACATTATCAGGTTTGTTGATCAAAAAGAAACGCCGAGACCCAAATCGTGAGACAAATAAAAACAAGCTCAGGTTTTCAGAAGTCGTCGTTCAAAACTTGAGAAAAAAGAGAAAATGATATTAATTCCATGAATTTTGTTAAATTATACAAAAATCACACAAACCACTTTTACCTTAAAGAACAACTTTCTAGACATTTTCCCTCCTCAACAAAAAAAAAATAACAATTCCAACTAAACATTAAGTTAAAAAGAAATTTTGTACACGGTTTGACATTTCTCCATCACGCCAAAATGGTTGTCAACTTTTAATGTTTTTTTAAACAAAATCATTTTTAAAACAAAATTGCCTGAGACTCATTATACCTTTCCTCTCTTTCTCCTATCAAAAGTGTATTTACCGACAAAACCAACAACAACAAAAGCAAAGATACCACAGAGAGAGAGAAAAAAAACACAACAGCTTAATTAAACTTTTAAATAAACAAAACCAAACATTACAAAAACTGTAAAGCGAGAAAAACAAAACAACGATTCTAATTTGGATTCCCGCCACCGTCACCTTCATGTTGTTGCTGCTGCTGTTATTGTTTTTGTTGTTTTTGTTGTTGCTGCCGCCCGCCAAACCAAGATTTATTATTACCCACTCATTTGAACTTTAACCTCAAAGTACTCCGGCCATCTAGGATCCGAGTTAGCTATAGGTATACATACATCAAAATATACCTACAAGAGTTTCTCATGCTGTACACACAGAACAATCTTCTCAGCTCTGCTGTGCTCTTGTAATTTTCATTGCTTCCATAGAACCAAAATCCTTGATGCCGAAAACAACACAAATTCACACACACACAAACAAACAAAGAAACACACAAACATACAAACATCAATCCTTAAGCACAAAACCATACCTTCCTCTGTAACTACCTCTACCAATATAAGCAAAGAAATCCCTTTTCAGTCGAAACAATTTCCACATGACGTGATCTTGAAAAGCCCCTCAAACAACCAATTAGAATTACCTCTCAATCCAATCCCAATTCAAAACCACCTCGACACATACACACACATATATGTATGTATGTATGTATGTATATACACAATCACTGCTTGCTCCCTTCATTTGGTCCTTTTTTGCTTGCACAACCCTTTTTCGAATGCATAAGCACACAAACATCGTAGGATGTATGAACATTTCGCAGACGTTAATCACTGTTTGAATTTTCCACGCGACAGCACATATACCGAAGTTTGAACGTTAAATTAAAATCCATCGTGTTCGTCCTGCCTCCGGGCGCCACACCACCACACCGCCATGCCACACCGTGCCATACCGCGGAAACATTTCAACTCAACTCCTGCGTTACCATCGCTGCTCTATCATCTATAAAATGGATAAAGGATGAGCTAGTAACTGACTGCAAGCTTTCTCATTGAGGAGTGAGGCAGGGCTGATTTGATGGTGAATATGCAATTGTATGTGCTCTCACTCATGGAACATGTGTTCGTTAGACCAATTTCAAAATCCCAAGTTAATACAACTGTCAAAACACTGACAGCTACAGTCAGCCATTCAGCCATCTAGTCAGCCAACCAGCTAGACAGCCAGCCAGCGCCCCACAAACACATAAAGTACCTACAGTACTTTATTTCTCTCCCTCTCTCTCTCTCTTTGTCTTTCTCCCTGTTTTACATCAAAAAGACGATGCATAGGGAAAAGGGGCATTATTCTGTAACTTGACAAAGGATTATGCCTCAGTGAAAATCCCTGTTAATTTGATCAAGCTTCGATTTGACACATATACTACAACACATTGAGCGAGCCAAGCAAGGAAGCAAGCAAGCAAAAGCAGACCTGAGTCGAATTGATGCGATACCAAAATGGATAATATGGGGAGGGGGACTGAGAACCAATATACACCCTAAAAACCTATCGCCTCCGTTGGTGGTGTAGTATATATAGTGTGTAGTGTATAGCAAAATTGAAAGCTTAATTTATTAAGGGAAGCTGTAAGGATTAACTCACATCAGCCATACAATCGAATCACATTTAGGATTTAGCTGTTCAAGGTTTACATCTGAACATATTGAACGCGTTGTGTATAGGTAAAGTATAGTATAGAGACCGAATTACTGTTGGCAAAGTGGACGTTCAATAAAGTTGTTTTTTTATTTTTTTGGAGGAGCGGCATGCGCGGCGGCAGCCAGCGGTTCAGTGTAATGTTTTGTAATGTATGAATAGGCACTCGTATTTTTTAAGCAAACCAGTTGGTCTTTGCTGCGGGTTCATCTAAAAGTTTACAGTCTGTTTGGCAGAATTTGATTCGATAAATTGAAAGCAAAAGATATGGACTTTTTTGCCACTTTATGTATTTGCTAGTAATTGCAGCATGAAATTAAACTCATTACTCATTCCAAGAATATTTAAAACCCGCAGAATAAAATAGAGTGCCTGTTCGAAAAATCCCTCCCTAAATTGGCTCTCAACGAATCTCAATATTTTTGAAAATACACCAATATTTGATTGATTGATTGCCGTTGTTTTTGTTTTGATTTGCAGTTGAATAGGATTTCGAAAACGAGTGTGAACTACTTGTCTAGAATTCTGCAAACCGTAAAAACGAAAGAATTAAATGTTTATTTTTGAAGGTATAGAACTTTAAGGTAGCAAAACCATTTCAACTGGCGGGAATTTTGTCATCTGTCAAGTGATTTATTTTCAGTTGTGTTTGGCATTTGAAGCAGAATAGACTGACTTCTTAACAACTCTTTCAATTTGGCAACAATGCTGGCCAGAACGTTACGGTTAATGGTGACCGCTTTAAAGCCATGATTGCTGACTTTTCTGTGATGTACAGGAGTTGTGGTTCCAGATCACAGCTCATACCACAATTATTGATTTATTGCGGGAAACGTTTGGCAACCGCGTATAGTTTCAAGTTATGAACCTGTGAGTTTGCATACAAGATTCTTTGGGAATATGCGAACGTATAGCTAGTCCACGCCTACAAGCCCAAAACGATTTACCACTTGGATGACAACATTCTCCGCCTTATTGTCGATATACGGAAACAAATGTTGGAAATAGTCATCGAAAATTGGACCTTCAGATTAGTCTGCGTCTCAGACAGCCTTAATGGTTATACGACAGAAATTATATTTAAATTATATTGCCAGAGAACATTATCCTTTTAATCTTTTGAACTAAGTCATGTTAATTTAAGCAGTTCATCTTAGTCTTATTCCATTTTAAAATATTGATCACATTGGTCAATGGTTTTAACGTTTGTACCTTCGACGTTCAATAAATGTAATTGTATTAACTTTTTATTTTATTAAAACTACACATTCTTAGATTCGTTGGAATTGACAAGGTTAAGTTAGGTAAGGTTAAAGTGACTGTCCGTGATGGAAGAGGACACACTTCGGCCAGTTTAACGGCCCATTGTGATACCACGTGAATCTTGAGGATTTCTTCTAAGCTCAATGAAATCAGTTTGAGTCTCTTACGAAACGTGAGAGGCTGACTATGCTAATAAAGATTGTCGTTTAGATTGTTATAAAAGAATTTCCACTACAGAGAAGATAAAGAACTGTTTCCTCCTCTTCCTCGTCCATATAGCTTCTGCAAAAGTCATTTGAAAATACGCCTAGCCGCTTGGCATGCTATCTTATTAGACCGTGCCCGGTTATGACACCTATTATCGAGCTTATATGCGATCTGCTTAGAGATAGCAAGCACCTTGATCGCTTTAATCTAGTTTAGGCCAGATGTTTTTTGTGACCTGTCACGTGGTGTTGTTATTCCACCTGGTTTTTGCCATCTTCATAGCGCCTTGCATTAGCAATAGTTTACATGTAGCGATTTGCCAAACGTGGTAGAATGGGTTGTACTGTACCGTTCCGGGCGAGTTCATCTGCCTTACAGTTACCTGGAATGTCTCTATGGCCCGGCACTCAGCAAAGGTGAATATTAAACTGTTGTACCATCTCCATTAGAGATGATTGACAGTTATGGACTGTTATAGAGTTTGTAGAGACAGAGTCCAGAGATTTGATAGTGGCCTGACTATCTGAGAAAATACGGATATCAGATGTCAGGACAAGACGTCTTTTATCGCCTAAAGTTCCGCTTGGAACGCTCTACAATGATTGGGAAGTCGGAATGAGAGACTTAATTTCAGCCGTTCAGAGTACACACCTCCACCAATCCCACCTTTTTTTTTTTGATCCAAGAATGCCCTATCCTCCCAGAAAGATCTGGAATAAGGTATAGAAATCTGGAACTTTCTGTCGAATTGCAGTTGGGGGATGGTGTAATCTGTGAGCTTTGGAATGTATTCTAAATACCTAAGAAATACGGAGTGGCCAATGTTGTTGTTAATCCACTGCGACGAAGCTTTGAGTCGAATAGCAGAGCTTGCAGCTATTTGTTTGCTAAGTATATCAAGAGGTGATAGGTAGAGTAGGATCGTGCTAAGCTTATACATAGGCAAGCTGAGCGTTGGACTTTATTTATTTTGTCGCGGTTTAAAGCTTTCTCTAAAGAAGTCCACTATACTGCCACACCGTACATTAAAATCGGTCTAATTACCGATGTGTATAGCCAATGCGTGATTCTAGGATGTAAGCCCCATTTATTACCATTAGCTTTTTGCAAGCAATAAGAGCTTTTTTGACTCTTTCTTGTACATTGCGTTTTCATTTAAAAAAAAGAAATCTGCAGTTAATTGTATTCTTTAATCTTTGAATTAAAAAATGTAACTCTAAGGTGATATGTATGTAGCACCATAAAGTTGTTTTTTTTTTTGCAATAATAAATAATAATAACAACAAATAGTGCATTTAAAAAAAAAAATCAGAAAAAAGTTTAGAACATGTGCCCAGTGACTTAGAACTATCAAACATTACTATCTGGTAGTTAGTTTAGGGATGTAGAGGACCTACAATTTTTATGCGGAATTTGAACGACAAATTTGAAAAAGCACTTTTCAAAACAAGAATTATTTTTGGAGGATTTGTCAATTCCTAGCAAGAGGGAGTACCTACCCCTGAAAAAAAAATTTAGGTAGCACAGGCAGGGATTGAATACAAGACCTCTACACTCAAAAAAAAAACTGGTACCGGTGACCAGATTTCCCGCTAAATTTATCCAGAAAAAGTGGTTTTTAGATTCCTACCAGGCGTCTTGGTAAAATTTACCAGAAAATCCTGGTAAATTTTACCAGGAGATTTTTTGAAGAATTCCTGGTAAAATACACCAGATTTCTGGTAGAATATACCAGGAGAATTATTTTTCCTGGTAAAAATTATACCGGGAATAGACCCAGTATTGAGGTAGAATATACTAGGAATATTTGTTTTCCCTGGTAAAATTTTCCCCAGTAAAAATATACCAGAATTCTGGTAGAATATACCAGGAATATTTTTTTTCCTGGTAAAAATATACCAGAATTCTGGTAGAATATACCAGGAATATTTTTTTTCCTGGTAAAAATATACTAGAATTCTGGTAGAATATACCAGGAATATTTTTTTTCCTGGTAAAAATATACCAGAATTCTAGTAGAATATACCAGGAATATTTTTTTTCCTGGTAAAAATATACCAGAATTCTGGTAGAATATACCAGGAATATTTTTTTTCCTGGTAAAAATATACCAGAATTCTGGTAGAATATACCAGGAATATTTTTTTCCTGGTAAAAATGTACCAGAATTGTGGTAGAATATACCAGGAATATTTTTTTTCCTGGTAAAAATGTACCACAATTCTGGTAGAATATACCAGAAATATTTTTTTTCCTGGTAAAAATGTACCTACTAGAATTCTGGTAGAATATACCAGGAATATTTTTTTTCCTGTTAAAAATATACCAGAACTCTGATAGAATATACCAGGAATATTTTGTTTCCTGGTAAAAATGTACCAGAATTCTGGTAGAATATACCAGGAATATTTTTTTTTTTGGTAAAAATGTAGGTACCACAATTCTGGTAAAATATAACAGGAATTTTTTTCTGGTAAAAATGTATACCAGACAAGAAAAAATATACCAGACAATAAAATTCCTGGTTTTATTTACCAGATAAAAGATAATTTTTAGACTTCCGGTATTTCTGGTAATAAGTACCAGAAGACTGGTTTTATCTACCAGGAAAAAAATATACCAGACAATAAAATTCCTGGTTTTGTTTACCAGATAAAAGATAATTTTAAGACTTCCAGTATTTCTGGTAATAAGTACCAGAAGACTGGTTTTATCTACCAGTAAAAAAATATAGCAGACAACAAAATTCCTGGTTTTATTTACCAGATAAAAGATAATTTTTACACTACCAGTATTTCTGGTAATAAGTACCAGAAGACTGGTTTTATGTACCAGGAAAAAATATACCAGACAGTAAAATTCCTGGTTTTATTTACCAGAAAAAAGATAATTTTTAAACTCCCAGTATTTCTGGTAATAAATACCAGAAGACTGGTTTTATCTACCAGGAAAAATATACCAGAAAATATTTCCTGGTTCTATTTACCAGATTCTATTTACCAGATTCCAGATAATCTTCATTTTACCAGGAAAAAATTTTACCAGGAAACCAGATATCTGGTAAATAAAACCAGATTTCATTTTACCAGGAAATCTGGAGTTATTTACCACGAAATCTGGAGTATTTTACCACATTTTTTCCTGGTTTTTTTCTACCAGGAAATCTGGTTAAAAAAAATTCTTCTGGTACTTGGTAGATTCTACCAGATTTCTGGTTTTTTGATTTTTAGCATGAAATCTGGAGTTATTTACCACGAAATCTGGACTATTGTACCAGTTTTTTGCCTGGTATTTTCTACCAGATTTTGCCTACCAGGAAAATTTTTTGAGTGTAGCAGGGCAGTCCCTTGAACTTGTTATCACTTATTTATATTATAATAAGTACTCGGTGGCGTATGTGGAATAAATTTTTTTAAATTCTTAGTTCAAACTTTAGGATTTAGGGCAGTGATTCCCTATAAAAGAGAAACTGATTATTTTAAATCTTTAAGAATAAAGATATCGTTGCTCTGGATGATATTGCTGCCTATATGTACCCAAATTGGTATGTAATGAAAATATTTAAATGTTCGCTTTTTTATCTACTAAAGACAACATTAACATCAACTACAAAGTTGGTAAAACTACTTTGCCAAGTCAAAAACGAATCTTTTCAGCAAACCTTTAAAATTTGAAGAAGTAGGGTCCGAAGAGTAATTGTATAGTTTAACGTTAGCTACATCTTAGCTTATTACAAATTAATTTGAGGGATTTTTTTGGCTTATACCGGAATTAGAAAACTGTTTTAATACTCAGTTAAGGTTTAAAATGCTCTGAGCATTCTAACTTCATTAGTTCGAATATTTTCAAAAGCTCGTCAATTGCACTTCTGCGGTCTCGTTGTTAAATAATTTACATAATTAAACTATTCGTTCTTGCTCTCGACTTTCTATTTTGATAAAAATTATAGAACACACTTATTTTATAATACCTCATGGTAGATATACATATTAGAAAAAAGAAGAAGAAGAAAATTTGAATTCTTGATTTTTAAAAATTTGTTTAAAAAAAACTTCAAACGCATACCGTAGCATAGGACCGTATGTCCTTCTTAAATGTTGAACACTTATTTCTTATATATGCACAATATACATATTATTAGTATCTTGTGAAATTTTTTTTCTGTTCCCAGACAATACAGAACCTTGCAATCGTTGGCACCGTTTTGAACTCATTTTTTTCATTATTGCAAAGCAGATATATTTTCTTAATATATCCATATATCCAAAAAGGTTTTGATAATTTTTAGAGTATATTTATCGAATCCAAAAAGTTTTTGAATGACATCACAGGGACTTTTTAAAAAATAATAAATATGTTCGTTTTAGTTTTATTCTAAGCCAGGACTATGCTTTAAACTTTTAACATGAGTGTACTTTGTTTTCTTAGGGCCCCGTATCAGCCATTTTTTTTTGTTGTTTTGTTTTTTTTGCGTTTTCTGTGTGGAACGTAGCACCGTTCTGCTGGAACCACATGTCATCTAGGACCATATGGTTCAATTTGGGCCATAAGAAATTAGTTATCATCTTTATGTAGCGCTCGCTGTTGACGGTGACCGCGTCTTTAACATCATTTTCAAAAAAGTACGAACCAATTAAGCTGCCGGATGCATTATCACCTAGTGAACTTCGAATGGGTTGGTTTCGTCCCACAAACGGCAATTTTGCTTGTTAACACAGTCATTTATCCAAAAAAGCACCTCGTCACTAAAGATGATTTTTCGGCCAAAATTGGGGTCCTCTTTCAAACAAACGGCGTTGTATATGGTCATTAACTTTGAGCTCCTGGGTCAGTTGGATCTTGAACGGGTGCAGGCTCAAGCCGCCAAGTTGAAGTCTGCGAAAGGCCGAATTCTTGTGCAAGGCGAGGAATAGACTGCCTCGGGTTCTGCTGTACACTTTCACGGACCGCGGCGATGTTCTCGGCCGATCATGGGTTTCTTAAACGTACGGGTGTTGACTGATTGTTTACTAAACCGGTCGTCTCAAATTTGGCTACCAAACGTTGAACAGTCGACTGTGAAGGGCCACCACGTCAACCGTAAAATGGGCGCAATGCGCGCAACGTTTGCGTTAGCGAACACTCATTTTGATAATAAAGTTTTATCATTTGATTATACTGTTCAATGTGTAACTTGCTATGATGATTTGGCATAAACAACTGAATAATAAACAGAAGATTTGACAAACGCCACAATTGATATTTTCAACACCTACCCGCCCTTATTGAAAAACCCTTTATATAAAAATGCATTATTTTGCCTTCCATTCAATACTAAATTTAGGGCCTTTCCATATGACCTTGATTTGCATAATGTTCAACCAGTAGACTAAATATTATTTCAGTTATAAATCATGATATCCATCTGAAGCTAGTTAGCCGAACATGAACTTATTGTCAATTTCAGTCAAAACAAACATATTGTTTAATTTTGCATTAAAATTATTATCTTTTTTTAACTGTACATATTTTTATTATGTAATTATGGAAACTGCTATGCACGTATGTAATAAGTATTCTAAGTATTGTAAACATTATATTAAAATAAAAATAAAGACACAGTTTAATTGTTTTAAATCGTGGATATAACAGCTTTGACATAAATTGTATTCTGGTACAGAAAATAAGAAAGGGTGTTTTTCAGACATATGGTTTTATGGGCAAACATTTGGATTTATTATGAAGATAAAGATTTGCCATTATGTTTTAAAATTAATTTTGGATAAGTTGCCGACGTGGCTGGCTCGAATAAGTTCCAACCGAATTGCCCAATTTTGACCGGTCTTTGCAGCAATTGGGGCTGTATTTCAGCAATAACTCGCCGAATATTCTTCTAAGGTGACAATCGTCTCCACAAAAAATTAGTCCAGTGAAGTTTAATCGCACAGCTCGAGATCCTTCTTTAAATGAATTGTTTCGTTGGCTGTATGGCATGCGTCGGAAAAACCAAACCGATTCTTTTGTAATGAGTGTGTACGATTTGAAAACGTTGTTCAGGACTAAACCTATTCATTATGACAAGCCAAACTGAGCATAAATCAAGTGACAACTATCAAAAAGACCATTATTGTAAACCACACCTTTTAAAAAACACAACAACACAATCTAATTTAAACTTATTTTAATATATTAAAATAATAACTCTGGAAATAGCCTTAAAAAATTGAATCCTATTTTTTTCATCTAAAAATGTCCATTCCATTCAAAACTAATTCTGTTAAAATTAAATACTTTGACTTGTAAGCTTTTTTGGGTGGGTAATTACAAATTTCAAAAAGAACTGTTTCCTTTTATTTTGTCCCAAATTAAAATACATAGTCTAATTGCGAGAATATATTATTCAAAGGTTCTTAAGTGGTCACAAAACCCAACAAAGCCGCACAAAATTATTTAAATTTTTAAATTAAACATACATAACACTTAGAAACACATGTTATAGTTTTTTTTCTGACTCAGTGTAAAACAGTGTCAAAAGCTTAACACAGACACACACAAAAAAAAAAAAAAACAAAATTAACAAAACATGAAATTTAAATTTTTGTCAGTGACACTGTGTTTTGTGTGATGTTACTATACTTGTTACACTCATAAATTATCCCAAAACTTTATCGAAAAATGTAGTTTCTAGCGTGAACTTTAGCCAATTTAGGAAGGTACGTATGATGAAAATCCCCGTGTGTGCCTTTTTATCAAAACACATCCCACCTAACTATGACTTCAACGCAGCAGCTACCTTTATGATCCCAATATTATATTAAACTACGCGGATGTGTCGGATTTTGCTCCCAGTTGCCGCTTACTTCACGTTTTGTTTTGTATTATACAGTGAACCTATGTGTCAAATATTCTGCACGAACCTTACTCGTCTCTTGCTATCTGTCTCGCTCTTACACTATTTTCCCATATAAACCAGGACGATTATCCTGTCAACAGAATACTAATTAGAATTTTATTTAAACACGAGGTCCTTTCAACTACGTATATGAGGATATATGTACATAGCACTTTGCTGTGTTAACTTTATGCGCTGTATCCTTTTTCCGTGTCTAACTACATATATACCCAACCCAACCCACTGCTGAGGAAAAAGTCCCCGCTGTGCTGGGAAGGGGGGTTGTATAGTATATAACATGTATCTGTGCTTGGATGTGTTCCAAGTGTCACAACTGATTAAATAAACCGTTTAACATCTTGATGGATAAATGAGACAACAAACAAGGGAGACTCAAAATATCAGCTTAAAGGAAACAACTTAAGATTGGCGTGAAACATAATGTTACCCTCAAATGCATCTTACATAAACTCTCCTTCAAAGCAACACGAAAACAACACAATATACGAGTATGTATGAAGAAAAAATAAAAATAAATAAGAGACACAAAGAAGGATCATCTAGAGAAGATGCGTTAAGCCAATTTAACCGCTTAATCAGGATGTCACATAGGAAAGTCCTTTTTTTTCTCTTCTTAATATATAGAAAACACAACATGTTGGTAACTACGTAGGTAGCTTTCAAGTTGGAAAAGGTTACAATATCTAATATAAATCTATATCAACTCATGTGTACCTATAAATATACTCGTATATATTTATGTATATGTATATGAATGAAGGTAATATACAAATTTAATCCCGTTATAGCTTCCAATTGACTTGAAGTGACACTTTTTCCTTCATTGATGGACATGGACTGACAGAATCCACAGAGTTTGAGTGGGAAAATTATGAGTTTGCCTAGGAAAATTATGTGGATCATTCAGGACACGTTTGAAGACATGAAGAGCCTCAAAAGCAGTTTTCAGTTTGTTGTTCTTTCGGGTTTACTTTATGGAATCAGGAGCGAATTCAGACAAGGTTTTCAAATAAAAGCAGAAAAGAGAACTATAATATTTGAAGTAGTTAAAGCGAAAGGTACAAATTTACAGTTATTGTTGGTGTGAAAACATGTTTTTTATTAAAACATAATAAAAGAAAATTTTTAAAAGGATTGTATTTTAAAAAAGTTTTAACTAGAAACCCAAGCTTGAATATTATTATAAGAAAATCGCCGGTGTAAGTTTTCGAAATCTGTGCACTTTAAGGTATTATATATTTTTGTTGGTGAGAACTATTTTTAACATTTATTATTTTTTGGTTTTAGCATTCATATTACAACTCATCACAATTAACTCATCCCAACCCATTTCATCACAGAGCCGAATTAATCATATAAAGGGTGTTTTTTTTTACAGTTGTATATCTTTATGTTTCGTTTGGTAATTTAACATGAATAAACTGACACCTGAAAAACTATTCGAAATTGCGCAAATTTATTTTAAAAATCATGGTTTCTTTTTTTTAGCTATGAAGCTCAATTTTGGTTGAATGGATACCGGAATTGAAAAAACCGTATTTATAATAATAGTAATAATAATCTTCAAGAGTATGTTAAGACACAGTAACATTCACAAAAATTGACTTTTTTGGTGATGTGCTTTATGGATGAGTGGAATAATTGGTCCTTACTCCTTTAAAAATGGCCAGAGCCTTACAATCAATGGTTACCGCTATAGACTTGTATTCTTGATAACTCTCTTAATCGTTTGACAATCGAACAACCATGATTTGCAGGAGCTGTGATTTTAACAAGACGGTGCAACATGTCACCCAAATTGTGTCATAATTGATTTATTGAAGAATACGTTTTTTAATCGTAAAGTTTCACGTTACGGACCCACGAATTGAGCTCCAAGGCCATTTAATTTTTGAATGCTTTACTATTTTCTGTAGGAATATAATAAAGTCATAAGTCTACGCCGAAGAGCCCGAAACGATTGAACATTTGGAGGTTCACCACGTTATTGCCAATATATACGGCCATAAGTGTTGGAAAAGGCCATCGAAAATTGTTTACAAAAGGAAGAAAAAGAATTACACATTCCTTCATATTCATAGCACATTATATAACCACTACAACCTTCCTGTAAAGAGCTTTTTTCTCAGAGGGATGTATAAGGTTAAGTCCACTGATTCAGAGCAGTCTACGTTAAGTCTACGCGTAAGAGTATTTGAGGCTCTATGTCCCGCTAGAGTCCGAATATCAGATCTCACTCTTATCAGTTCCTCAAGCTATGATGACCTTCCAGTTGTGAGTCGATAAGGATGGATTGCTGATCTTGATCATCTCATGAATGTCACCAATGCCAGGAGGTTGGAATCCAAGTGGGGTCCCTTGGTCTGCTGGGGATATCCTCTTTAGCAAAAACCTTGAGTTTCGCAACTCCCCAAACTCACCTACTACTACTTGTACTGTACATGTCACAAGACATGTGATCCCCACAAATGATGAGTTTGACAAGTCCAGCTCCCATCACTTATGGAAGTGGATGTTCCTGGAAGATCTCTCATAATGCCTAAAAAGTTACCTGAGAGCTTTTATTTTATTTTCACTATCTGCCACGACATTGTCCCATCAACATCGCTGCTATTGACGACCCCAACCACGACTTCTCCCTTCGTGAAGTCACTGAAGGGCGAATGACTAATGGGATTGAAGGGAATGCGGTTGTTGTGTATACGAGGCTTTTATGGTTGTTAGGCCTAGTGACTTACAACTCTCAACCATTCCTGTGTGCGAGTATAATGTTTCCAGGAATGGAGGGGACCTACAGTTTTTTAAGCCGAATCCGAACGGCTAATTTGAGAAAGCACTTTTCATTACAAGAATTATTCTTGGAGGATTTGGCAATTCCTCGCAAGAGGCAGTACCCGAGAAAAAAACTTTAGATAGTAAGGGCAGGTATCGAACCCACGACCTCTGGCATGACAGTCCAACGCACTTACCATCATGCCACGGGTACTACTTGTTGTTGGTCCTAGCTGTGGGAAAAATACCCGTTGCCCATTTGATACGTGTGACCAACGATACACCAGATTCCTTCAAGATTCTCGCAGCTTTCCACCTTTGTTTATAAGAGCTTTAGGAAGGTCTGTTATTCTTCTTGCTTTTGTTGAGAGGTGTGCTCTCATTAGTAGTGGTAGGGCCGTCTATCACAACCCTGCTACCACTAAAAAAAGGTATCGCTACTGTCACCAGGGCAAGACCAGGAGAAACGGCAATAGTCCTTTAAGCCAAACTGCATCTCATATTCGGGTCCCACAAGTTGTGAAGAAAATTTGGTCACCATAAAAAATATAACTATTTAATTTCCAATATGTGGAGTTTTATTTACAAAAAGTTTCAAGATGATTTGTCAATTTAATCTTTTTACACGAAATCAGTTTTCATTGAACTTAACAAAGGGCACTCAAAAAAAAAAGAAAGTGTAATACAAAGATGTCACTTCCTACAGGAAGCGCCCCTGTAACGTTGGCTTCTAAACTAAAACTAACAGGTCTTATCTGTTAATCCTCAACTGCCCCCACTACCTCACCCTATAACCATTTTATATCATCTTATTATGATGCTGATGGCTTTGGGGGAAAATTCAAGCAAGTATAATATATCTTGATGTTTCTTGATGCTCCTTGACAAAGGGTAGGTATAAGGGACCTACCACATCACAGAGGTTATATTGTGTACATATTTTCCTAAAGGTATACAAGTGCCAGTATATACCTATAGAAAAAATATGTAAATTTTTCACCAAAAACCCTACACCTTATACCTATGCCTTACAACTCTCATACATACGCTTGGTGCTTCTGGTCCCTGAATAATTTATGAGCCTCTAGGTGGATATAAAAAAAATATACTATATTTTCTTGGATACTTAAGGACATGCTATATTCTGTCAAATATTGATGTTTTTCACAGGCACCTCAACGACACGGAGGCACTGTTTTGGTGAAGGTATATTTTTGGACAGACGCATCTATAGAGGTTTCCCTCATACGAAAATGACAAATCAAATTTAAAGAAGAGTTTTTTATTTTGGCCGGGTCTTATAGGATTAGCCACATCTCAAGTATAAGAGTAGAGTGATTTTTTTTTGGTACATTTTTGTATTTCTTAAATTGAAAAAGGAAAAAAGTAAGAAGAAGAAAGAAAAAAATTAAATTAAGGTTGGAAAAGACGAGAAAAAATTGTTTTAAGGAACACTCCTCTCTAGCAATTGGATAAGTGGAAAGTTATGTTGAGGAATAATTTATAGTTTGAAGGTATTTTTTCAAAACAAAAATTTTGACAGGGATCAAAATAATGAATGAGTGAATGGGTGAGTAAGTTTAGTATTCTTCAAAAAAATAAAATATAAGGAAATTATTTGATATTAGGTAGATGCGAGTGTCGTGTATGAGGAAACATGTGGATGATGGCTGGCATTCGCAAAAGGTTAAATTAAATCTATTTCTAAGTGAAGTTTTGTATCGGAGGAAAAAAAGGAGGAAAGAGGTTTGTACATACACACATTTATATGAGAAGACCAATTTATTAGGACATGTTTCAAAATTTTATTTATTTGTTGGAAGAACCTCATAAATCAATTCCAAAAAGGACTTATAGGTAACTTTGACCATTTATGAAATGACTACAGAGGGAGATGTATATAAATGTCAGTTTATAATATCACCTGATGTACTTTCTGATAATTCAGTCAGGGGTTTGAAACAAATCTTTTCTTTTGAATGCAGACCCTAAAATCATCTTCATCAATGGAGGGTGGAATTCATTTAAGAATTCAAATATTTAAATAAAAGATAAAATATGTGAAATTTTATTATTAACTTCAGATATAGATTTGTCGAATTAAAAAGGTCCGTGCAATCTAAATCAAAGGGTGATAACTTTCGGGAAACCCATTTTTCGTCGGCCATATCTCAAAAACCCTATAATAATAAAAATAAAAACTCTCATGTTAATTTAAATTTTTCAGTATTTGTGATTTAAAAATAAACTTACTCTTGATATAAGTGAGTTTTGCAATAAGAGGTTTTATTTTAAATATCCCGCTATTTTGGCAGCTGTCGTGACTTTTGAAATTGTCATAAAAAAATTCAAAATTCACAACAAACACGGTGATACTTAAGGAACGAAATAGTCGCAATTTTGCAAGAGTTGTCTAACTATTGAGACGATAGCTTGGATGGTTTGAATCTGACCTTAATAGGGGGTGTTATGTTATTGAGTGCAGTGCAACCAAAATTCTAAACATCAAATTGTTTGCAACAAAGTTTCGGGATTTTTAGGAATTTTTGCCTCTCGGAATGTTGGTTTTTAGGGGTTTCAGTTTTTCGGAAAAAATAGTTTTGGGGATATAGAATTATCGGGCTTTTGGATTTTCGCTTTAATTTTTTAACTCGTAAATCGCTGATATACATATGTTATGTACATCACTAATACTCCATTACATTTAAGCTGAATGCAATTTGGCTTCCTAATCAATTGATCACATGGATTTTTTCTTATCTTCAAAATTGGTGTTATCAAGTTATCTTTCTCCAACTCTTTCTTTGCCAAATCAAGAGTTCTCCAGGTAGTCATATATTAACCTTAAACGCATTAAGCCTCTAAAACGATCGATTACAACTCCAAGAGGATATTAACAGTTTTGTTATTTTACAAAATGAATGGGCACAACCACAACCCAATTAAATGTCAGGCAATGGTTGTTTTTTTAAAAAACGTACTCTTAGTTCGATTGATTATAAATTATGGCGTTCATAGTTTTAAAGATCTTGAAATTCTTTTCAATTCTAATCTCGATTTCCCGGAGCATATTCATTTGATCGCCAGTAAAAACAGTTCGCATCCCAAATATAAACTCCTTTTTACGAGATCTAAAAGGAAAAGGATAGAATTTGTTCAATGCATCTTCATCCGTTTTGCTTTAAGAGGGCTACGACATTCGGGATGGGAACTATCAAGGTAAGCCTTTGAGTGAATGGAGGTCATAAAAGTCTATCAGACCAGGTTAAAAAACGAAGTTGTTAAAAATCTTCGTTAAATGCTTTATAGATTAATTACAATATAGATCGCGGAACTCTCGTGAAAATCCTTTGACGAAACAAATTGTTTTGTGAGCTTTTTAACTTCCCATAGGAAGTTATTGTAATGGGTCCGATTTGTCAAATTGAAAATTTTGACATTTCTCGACGTTTCAAGGTCCCTAGACAAGAGTCGAAATAAAAGATTTTTAGAAAGATGTCTGTGCGTGCGTGTGTACGTACGTTCGTACGTCCGTACGTCTGTACGTTCGCGACGTTTTTTCGTCGTCCATAGCTCAAGAACCAGAAGAGATATCGACTTCAAATAAATTTTGTTATACAGATAATAAGGCGAAACGATGCAGAAAAGGCTGTCAAGAAAATTGCGTGGGTGGTTTTTACCATAGCAGTTTAAAAATAGGTGAACATTTTGCTTAACCCTAAATATCTCATGAACCAATGACGCTAGAGACTTGAATTAAATTTTATATTATATATTTTAACGTAATACAAAACAAGTATATTTTTGGAAAAAAATCCAATTAACGGTTTTCTTTATGAATCAAAAAAACTGAAAAAAAAATTTGTCACCTCAAAAATTTTACGACCAAAATATGATTTCATCTCCAAAACACTTTTGTGCAACGAAGAATAATGTTGACAGTTTTTGTACAAAAAATTAAAAACCTAAAAAAAATAACAAAAGTTGGTAAAAATTGATTTTTGACTAAAATATCTTTTCAAAAATTTGAGAAAATGGCTTCTAACTAATTTTAACTTATGAGAAATATTGTTTTCAACATTCGATAAAATTTTGAGAAAAATCGAATTGACAGTTTTTTTTACAAAAAATAAAAACCTAAAAAAAAAAAATACTAAAACTTGGTAAAAATTTACTTTCGACTCAAAAAGCTTTTCAAAAATTAAAAATATTGGCTTCGAACTTATTTTATTTCAGATTAGGCAGACGACATAAATATGTCATGCCTTAATAATTATTCAATTCAATCCAATCTAAATATATGTATGTATTCTTAGTAAAATGTTATTGAAATGAATAAAGTTCTAATTCTAATTCTAATTCTATTTTATTTCACAGAAAATATTGTTTTCGATATTCAGTACTTTTTTTTATAAAAATCCAACAGTCCGTTTTTTCATAAAAAAATAAAATCTACAAAATATAGTACACATTGTCTTACATTAGCCAATATTTAAAATCAAACGATTTTTATTGCATCATTTCCAAAATTGATTTAGATCTTCTTGTAGCTCTTTGCGATAATTGATGGAGTCAATAATTCGAAATATTTTAACATCATCTCATCATAGATGAGTGATATAGAATTATTTGAAACGGAAGGCAATTAATTAATAATGTAAAATAAACAGCAATGGACCAGGGTGCATCCCTTGAGGTACACCAGAAGTGACTTTAAATTGGCAAAAAGGGTTACTACAGATCTGCTGATCTGATTAAGAAGAATTTCATGACTTTATTTTTCAAATGCCTTCCTAAAGTCTGTAAAGATGCAATCGACTTTTGAAAAAGTGGTAATAGTAGATTTTTTTTCACAAAAACATGTTGATTAACACTTATAACAGGAGAAATTATGTCATAAAGAAGGAACTCAAACAATTTAGGAATAGCAGAAAATTTTGCAAAATTACGAAAATTCGTAATTAATTTTTTAGAACCTTTTTTTATGGACTGGCGTTAGGTATGAATATATCCAAAGATAAGAAATATAAAACACACATTTTTTCAACATAAGTGATGGTGAAACAATCAATTACCTTTAAAATATTGCAACGTATAGAGGCCTCAAAAATCGAAAAATGTATTGATGTAAGTTGACTGTATTCTTGTGTGTTATCAAAAATAAGAGAAGAGGTGCAAGCACAAGAAAAATCTTCAAAGTCGGTCTTAAAATAATCTGCGAACATGCTTGAAATTGACTATGACAGATGGCTTGAATTGAAAGGTCATACTTGCTGCATATCCGTCAAATTTACATTTGCTATTAGCATATCTCCAACACATATTGGAGTTAAATTTTAGATCACACACAGTATGCGAAATGAATTGGAAGTTCAAAAAGTTTCAATAAGTCACAAAATGTTATTGCAGTTCTTGGTAAACTCAAGGTTTCTCATCACTCTTCGATAGATTGAACTTTTATTTTTTAAAGTTTTTAAATGCGAATCATACCATGGCGAGCTAGTATTTAAAAGTTTTTAATATGCGCAGTTGGATAAAGCACAAAATCGTTAAATCATTTCATTTTAACACAAATTTGAAAATAATGCATTCCAGTTAATTTCGAGTAATAAGTTAAATAGCAGAGTAAAGTTACTTTTCTAAATTCAAACTCGGTATGGCTTTCACATAAATTAAAAACATTGCTTACACTTAAATTTTATGACATAGTAAATGTGGCGATCATTCTTTATGTTCGCAATTCCTTGGTCGTAAGATGTGGCTTCTTTTAAGCTTTCTTAAACATATGTAGATGTGATGTTTGCAGGAATTAATATTAACAAGGATGAAGGTAAGTCAGTGAAATATGTGTTGCAAACCAAAATTTTATGAAATATCACTCAACTCAACAAAAATTCGAAAATTCAATCGCAAAAAAATTACCCAGAAAATTTAGATTCAAGGATTAAGGGTCCTTAGAGAGGGAATGTGATTAGAAATGATAATAGCATAATTTACATCGTCCCTTTTGCGAAATATCTTACAAAAGTTTCAACAAAAATACTTATGTATTGATCATATTATGCAAGTACTCGACTTTTCTTCAACAGATTTCAATAATTCATATGATAAACGAATATTCAGAAATGGGATTTTCAACTCAATTCCTAAATCCTGATTTACACCACACACATACATGCATACAATACTTTGCTTCTCAGAAAATTCAACCTGCTATCAGATATCCATTTCTTATATCTACTTCCTCTTCAATTCTTTTTGTAATAACTTTTTTCTTATTTCTAATCTACTTTCACATTGATATCTACAAATGTTCTTTCACCCCACCGAAATAATTTATTTTCCACCAATACCTTTACTTTATTTTCCCTTTTTTTCTTTGCATTCCTCAAGTGCATTTGTGAATTCCCGTCGAGGATGAGGACGACGAAGACACACATAGTATAGAACCGATAAAGCAAACGAATAAGAAAAAGAACCAAGTATGAGAATTTCCAATTCAGCAAAATTGAAATCAAGCAAAACAGCGATTTCCCCACTCGATTTATACATATATTGAAAAAAATAAGAATAAAATGAAGAAAAGATATTTCGAATGTGAATGGAAAGGTGGCAATGGCAATCGAATAAGTAAGTAAGTAGGTGAAGAAGGCTATAGAAGAAGGGCTGATGCTGATTTCAAGGTAAGTGAAGTGAGAAAAATAAACTCCCACACTCCCTCACGTACTTCGCATCACCGCCAGATGGGGCACCAACTCTATTATATCCAAACTCAGCATCACCATCAACATCAGCATCAACATACAACAATGTATTTTTCGAGAGCGCACCCCAGAGAAATAGAAAAATATTCAACTCGCCTTTAAAGAAAACAAAAATAAAAAAGAAGAACGAACGTACCAACGAACGAACGAACGAATGAATGAATGAATGAAAAAAAAAAGAAAAAGAATATAAATTTCCATATGCACTCACCTGGGATTGCAATGACTATCAGCAGGCAAAGAATTGCTGCTGATCGTAAATAGACGACCCGAGTGTGCAACATTTTATATCCTGTGAGTTTGTGCAGGTTTCGGTGTATAGGTGTATCCTTAGACTGGTGGGCCACCTTTAGTGTTATCTCTCCTCCAATATAGTGGTAGCCGGTATAGTTGGATAAAAATGGTATTTTTGCAACTTTTCTCACAGTTTTCGCCAAATAAAAAAGTACGAACGAAAATAACAACCTCTGGTCTAGAAAATATCCTTGAGGGATTTATATTTTATATCATTTGCCCTTAGCGCGGCGTGATATCAAAAACCTGGCAGATAGAAAAACGTTAACCGAACCAACGAACGCGACGTGTGAGTGAGAAATATCTCTGTCTCTTATCCTTGCCACCACACTCGGTGACAACGACTACGACTACGCCACACGACGAACAACACTTGGCCAGAAGGAAAAAACAAAATGATTTTTTTTTTAAATGGCGCCCAACGGGAAACACTATGTTTTTTTTGTTTTTTTTTTGTATATTCTCTCAATTGACAAACATGCACTTTGCGTTTCGAAACAAGAGGTGTTCTATAAACGAACGAAAAACCAAAATCTCTTGAAAACTGCTCACTTTAAGAATATTTTGCCGCCTTCCCTTTTTAAAAACAAAAAACAACACAAAAGCAACGAAATTCCGTCTTGTAACCGACGCGACGACGACGATGTGACGATGTCGATGGGTATTCAATTTTTTTCGTTTGATTTTCTGTTATTGTTCTGGAAGAGAGAAAGATCGTTTGGTATTTATTCACGCAATCAAATTATTGCGGTCAACAATTTTGCACACAGTTTTCTGGATTCTGGTCCTTTCCTAAATTCTAGTTGATGGCTTGATGGTGATGGCCGCCTGGGATAGCTCTCGTTCACTTATGTTGCATGCACAGTTATTGTTTCTTACACCACGTCATCGTCTGTTGATGCGTTACAAAGTGGGTTTTGTAGGTTACTCGTGCCTCGTTGAATCGTTGTATATCGTTGTTGTCCTTGTGAGTTTGTAGTGTGTGTGCGTCGTCCTCCTCTGGAATCAAATCATAATTGATTGAATTTTGCACATGGATAAATCTTTTGCTCTTCCTGTTTGTTGGTTGTAGAAAGAAAGAGGTAGAGAGAGGGTGAGTGAGTCACTCTCTAGAGCTGCAATAAATGGCTAAAATGGTAAAACCAGTAACACAACTACAACAACAACACTAAGGATTGATGGGAAAATGTCGTCGTCGTTGTCGGTGCATTCAGTCAGGAAACAAACGTGCGGTTGCATCCGCTGCAGAGATAAATGGTGTTATGTTGGTGGTTCGCCTTTAGTATATGGGATGTGTACTATACTGTGCAGTAGAGAGGTGTCTTGCATACACTCGACGCTCGTAGGTTCGGGGTGGTTTTCAGGATTCAATTTGTCTAAAATTGCGTTAGTATAAGGTGCCCCTTATAAAGTCGATGTAACAAACAGCGTAAGTGTTGTTAGTAATGTTTATACCTGAAATGAAAAGAGAGAAAATGGTTAAGAGTTTTGTTATAGATTGGGGAAAATACAGATAAAACTTTTATTTGGTTTATTTTGAGTATAAACGATTATGTATGCAATAAAAATAGTTTTATTTCAAAATTCTTAAAGAAAACAGTACATTTTTCTTTTTTGCATCATATTACGAGATGACTGGGAGGGTATAGTGTGCTGCTTAACTAAGTTAAGAAGCCAGCAGTCATGTTTTTGATTTTCTACTTTTCCATATGAAAACCCCAAGAACTAAGTTTACTCTTTTATTTGTTTGAATATTATTTTGGAGACTTTTTTATTTTTTGACTTTTTTGTTAATGAGCAACATTCAGAAAGCAAGCGGAATGGAAAATAAAATCAGATACAAAATAATCTCTTTTTTATATAAAAATTGTGCAAAATTTTAAACAACTTATCATAGGTAGTAACTTGGTAAATATTAATCAAAGATAACTTGCAAAGTGACAATTTCTCTTTATTAGAAACGGTAGACAATATTAAAAGTGTAGATTAAACAAAATGTTAAGAGATCATTTTAAATGTCACCCAGTTCGATTATGGTGAGGAAAAAATTGGAGAACACGTTAAGAATGTTGAAGCATTTTATTTATTATTTTTTCTTGTTTTTTTTTTTATTTTAAGGAAGTATAATCATTGAAATCGTTAAGAAATAGTATTGCCAAATTAATGCACGGCGGCGGCGCGGCGTTTCATCTACTTGACTTTTAAAGTGAGACAGTTAACATTTTTTTTTGAACCACCGTTTATATGAAAATGCCTAAAAGGATAATAATGTCAAGTCAGTACAAAGAAAGAAATCTTTTTCTGGCAATTTTGTGACATTATCTCTTTTTTAGCAGCTCGGTTTGCATTTTTAGCTTAAAAAGGCTAAGGTTCAAAAGCTAAATTATATCGGGCACAATTGTAAAGCAATATATTCCTCAATTCTTTTTGGAAAAAAAAATTCAGAGTCTATATCCGAACAATTTTGTGCCCAATAAATGTAGTTAGAGAAAAATCATAAATGATAATATTTGACACTTGATCAACTTCTCTGCAGACAGTTGCTTTGATTATTCCGTGCATACATATATGAAAAACCATGATATTGGGCTCCATTTCAAGCACACTATTGTGTACAAAAAAATTGTAGTAAGAGACTTAAGCACATATTCCCCTTGGCTATTGAATTGTAGTTAATTTCCAAGACAACAAAAATTCTATGGTTTTTTTTTGTTAATCAAAAACTCTTTATTGTAGACAAATTGTTTACGTTATCGAAGTTAATTTTAATTAACTTCTTCGTTTTTAAAATATTCTTCAAAACGATTAATTTTTTGTTTAATTATTGTACAACAGCTTTTCAGAAGAAACGTTTCGTTTTCCATAAACTGTGAAATTCCATTTAAGGTTGGCTACGATGTCGATTTATTAAAAAACCTCTACGAAATCAGACATTTTTGAAATTTAGATCAATTAACACACTAACAAAACAATTTGAAATTCATTTTCTTTTCAAATTTGTCAGCATCTTCATTTTTAAAGCGGTTCATATATTTTTTTATAATTTTCGACAGCTTTTTAAAACAAATTCTTAGTTGTAAATGAAAATTCCTCTTTGGCTTTTACTAAAAAGCTTTTTAAAATTCTAAATATAATTTTCAAAGTTCATTTTTTGGTGAAACGAAAACAACAAATACTTTCCAAAATAAAAAAAACTTTGCACTTTGCAAATTTGAGTTTGGTGAAAAGTATTTTGCAAAGCCGTAAACTTTTCAATTGAATAATTTCATTTTTGCATATTTGCGTTTGGTGAAACGTAATTTGCAAAGTTACAAAATGAAAAGTGCTTGATGAAATAGGGCCCTGGTAAAAATCGAAGCTACAGTTGGTAAAAATTGGTTTTATATATTCGAATATTTTGGTAACAAGTAAAGATATTGCCTTGCAACTAATTTTTCTTATACAAAATATTGTTTTTCAACTTTTGCTTAAATTTTTAGAAAAATCCAATGGTCAGTATTTTTATAAAAAATAAAAATCTACACAAAGTACTGCATAACATTGATAACAACTGATTTTCGGCTCATATACCTTGAGAAAAAATAAAGATATTGACTTCAAAATTAAACTACATTAAATAATTATATAAACTTTCAAAAAATGCTTATAAAATCAATAAACTAAACAGATGTTGAAATCAATTATTTGTTATCAAAAACTAAATATTGTTTCTGACTTTTAATTGTTTTTTACAAAAATACACCTAAACCCTTTTCGAAATGTTGTGATATTGTTATCTGCCAAACAATATTTGTTTGACGTTGATGTTACTATAATAATTCTAAAGTTATTGAGGACGAAAAATATCTTTCAAAGGTAGGAACGAACAAACAAACGTAAAAACGCACACACAGACATCTGTTTAAAAATTATAGATTTAGATTCTAGGGACCTTGACATGTCTCGTGAAATTTCAAAACTTTCAAATCGACAAATCGGGACAGTAACAATAACTTCTAATGGAAAGTTAATAAACAAAAGTACGTATACGTCATAGTGTACCTTTTTTAAAATTTAGGTTATAAAAAAAAATAATTTTAATAAAAGCTATGGTCTGTCAAAGCAATCTGGCCAAAGGATGCCAAATTCTTCTTTTTTAGAAGTTCACATTTAATCTACACTTAATATTATAAAGAGGAAAGATTTGTATTTTTGTATGTAACGAATAAACTTAAATACTGGACCGATTTTAATAATTCTTTTTTCATTAGAAAGCTACATTATCACTGAGTAACATAGGCTATATTTAGTACTAGATTACTATAGAAATCCTTAGAAATTCCTATTAAAACCAACCGAAGGTGTAAAAAAATTAGCCATAAAATGTCTTTCATCGCATAACCTGCGAAGAGTATAATTAATGATAGGACAAAAAAATGTTTTCTAATTTAGTGATTCATGGTCGTTTTAATTAGCATGCTTATAACTTAAATATCGTAGTACCCGTGGCATGATGGTTATAGCGTTGGACTGTCATGCGAGAGGTCTTGGGTTCGATCCCTGCCTGTGCCACCTTAATTAAAAAAAAAAAAAACGGGTACTGCCTCTTGCGAGGAATTGACAAATTCTCCAAGAGTAATGCTTGTCATGAAAAAGTGCTTTCTCAAATTAGCCGTTCGGATCCGGCATTAAACTGTAGGTCCCCTCCATCCCTGACAACAGTACTCGCACACAGGAATGGTTGAGAGTTGTAAGTCACTAGGCCCTGGTTCTCTAAGGACTGTTGCGCCACCTAATTTATTTATTATTATAACTTAAATATCTGTACCTATTTATGTCTACCCGTGCGAAGCCGGGACGAGCCGATTGTAGTTAATAAAAAGACAAACAGTGGGACTTTAAGATTTTAAAATTGACATCTTTTGAGTCGTAATTAAGAGACGTTTTATGTGTCTGGTCGTGACTAAAAGACATTTTTTTTGTGTCACCATAGGCACATGTATAGTATATCTAAAAGTGCTTTGGAATAACTTTGTCCTGCCAAGCTATTGTGTCTGTCTACCAACACATACTTAAATTCTATACCATATAAAATTGAGCACCAGACCGTATTGTTACAAAATAAATTATATTTTCTTTGTAATTTCAAAAATCATATATTTAAAAAAAACACTTAATTTTCTCAAAAAAAGCTTCATATTTACATTTTTTGATTAAGTTCTTTGAAATGTTGCCTGTTGAGTGCACGATGTCGTTCTCTAAGGACGAAATTGTTGAAGTGTTATTTTTCTTTTATAAATATTTGTACATATAATACAACACCTTTCTTATAAACGCACCCCACCCATATACCTATATATACATACGTAGATACATATACAAATGTTTCAAAAAAATATCTAATGATAAACACCCCATTTTATGGCTGTCAAAAAAATTATCACTGTCTATAGGACTTTTATTTTTTATTCGCATTCTCGTAAACATTGCTCACTCTGATTGTTCTTTAATGTTTCAAATCGTCTATCCCATCTTGGTCCATTATTTCAAGACACATACAAAATAGACATACATATGTATGTATGTTCTCTCACACAAACTTACATATGTATGTACATTGTACATAATCAGACGCATAATTCAAGATTTATTAAATTTGCCTCAACTTACAATGTTTCATTCTGGTTCAATGCTTAAACAAGAAAAATAAAAAATGATAGCCTATTTATTTCAAGAAAATAAAATAAAACAACAACGAACAAAAAAAACTAAACCAAAAACAAAAGACAAAATTCAGATATTTTAAAAATCCAACACACGTATTTACAGTTATAATACACCCAAGGACACTCCCAAAAGAAAAGATATAATCCCCCAAAAAGCCATCCGTTTAACCACAATCCTTTAAACAACAAACACAAGAAAAAACACAAAATATCCTTCACACAACAATTTACATACACTTTTCGACGATGACGACAACAAGAACAATAACAAAAACAACATCAGAACAAAAGCAAAAACAACAACAACAACAGCCAGTAAAACACAGAAAAGAGGCCCTTAAATCTTATCATCATCATAACCATTGAACTCATAAATAACCAGACTCAGAGGAGCAAACACAACCAACTGTAACCCCAAACTCAACTCAAAAATAAAAGAAAAATACAGAAAATGGTCTACATGACATAAAGCATTATCCCGACAAATATTTACTTTGGTCCTTCATCGATCAGGGAAATGGATTTTTTTGTGCTATTTTGTTTCTTTTATTTTTTGTGTTTTATCTGGAATTTTATTGCCTATAGTTTTTTTTTTAACTTAAATGGATCTATCTACGTATTTGAAGGATATTTCAAATTTTTGTTTTTTTGAAAATGCATTGAATTTCTGTAACACTTTGTTTGCGGGAAAACGAACAAAAACTAAAAAAATCAAGACCCGAAAAGGGTTATCGAGCGAAAGTCATCAATAACCTTGATTATGATTTATTCAGGCTTTTTGTTTTGTAAACGGTCTGGGTAATTTGTTTGCCCCGCGATAACTTTCACTCATTGACGAAGGACTATACTGACGAGGACGATGAAAGGGAAATTAAAAAAAAAAACAAAAAAGTTCGATTATAAAAAACAAATACCTATGATGATGTATTCAATTGATGGATTAAAAAATATTTCAAAATGTGCTCAGCATTTAAAAACATCTAATATTAATTGTGTGGCATTTTAAGGCACGAAGACAAGGACTCCAGAGCTTCATAGCAATGATTCTCATCATTCATGAGAAATAGGAAAACATTGAGTAGGATCTCATATCAGCTAACATGGCACAAGTGATTTTTCGTGAACCCAGAAAAGAAATGTTGCGTCAGTGATAAGTTTGTTTTGTAAGACATATTTTTACTTGTGTGACTCTCATGGAAGGATTGTCACACCACACCATACACTTTGAAGCTTAGCATTAAAGTTAAAAACTTGATAATGATTTCTTTTTTTTTTAATTTCGAAAAAATATATTTTCATTTGAACAGAAAAATAAAAGGAATTCAAAATATTTGGAAATTCAACAAACTTAAAAAAAATTGAAAAATTTTGTAAATACAATCAATCACAATACAAGTTGAACAGTATTTCCAAAATCTCAATGGTTAAATTTAATAACAAGAGATTATTATTTTATAGAGGAACTGATGGCAAGCTACGAGATTTCGTTTTTCTTTAACCCTCCAAAAACGAAATAAAAAAAGAATCAGTGAGTTCAAAAATGATTAATGAAGTAGACTTCTGAAAAATCTGACAAAGAGTCTAGAAAGACAGACATAAAACCCGCCAATACAATTTCAAGATAGCAAATAGATCAGTAACCAAAAAAAAACTGATCTTTTTGCTGAACATCTCGCAAATTTTCTTAAACTGTTTCCGGTTTTGATAGAAATACTTCAACAGTATTCAAAAAAATTCCAATTTATTATTAACGCATTAAAAAAATAAATTAGGTGGCGCAACAGTCCATTGAGAACCAGGGCCTCTCAACTATTCCTGTGTGCGAGTACTGTTGTCAGGGATGGAGGGGACCTACAGTTTTAAGCCGAATCTGAACGGATAATTTGTCAATTCCTCGCAAGGGCAGTACGCATGAAAAAAACTTTAGATGGCACAGGCAGGGAATGAACCCAAGGCCTCTGGTAAGACAGTCTTACACACTAACCATCACGCCACGGGTGGTTATCATCGTGGAAGATGCTCAAGCCGTTAACAAAGTTTGGCACTATGCGCTTGAGCACAAACTGCATAGTTACATGGATGCCTACGAAATAGTAGGATTGCTGATGATACTGCAATATTGGTGACAGATAAATCCATTTCCAAAATTCCAAAGCAGTGTGTTTTCTGAAAAGTAATGAATGTGCCATGGTACAGGGTTTTTTAATAAGGGCTTATAGATGTTGAATTGGAATAAATCAAGCTGTGTGACATCATTCAAATACCCGCCTGGGCTTCTTACGGTGGGACGGATCCGAGTGGTCCAATTTTCAATGACTCTTCCGCATAGTTATAGCTGAGTTTGAGCGATGGCATGTGTTATGTTCACCTTAAGGGCATCGGTCGATTGTGGTTTATTTGCATAGACCTGCGACTTCAAGAAACACCACGTCTAGGTCCATATGGTTCAATTTGAGCCATACAAAATTAGTTATCATCTTTATGTAGTGCTCGCTGTTGACGGTTACCGCCTCACTAACGCCGTTTTCAAAAAAGTACGGACCAATTACGACGCCGGACCAAACGGTAACTTTTTGAGGATGCATTATCACCTGGTGAACCTCGCGTGGGTTGGTGTCGTCCCAAATACGGCAATTTTGCTTCTAACACAGCCCTTCATCCAAAAATGCGCCTCGTCACTAAAGATGTCGATTCGAAGCCCAGTCAGCGAACAAAGGGCGTTGTCTATGGTCATATACGTTGAGCTCCTGGGTGAGTTGGATCTTGTACGGGTGTAGGTCCAAGTCCTAACGCAAAATTCGCCAAGTTGAGGTCTGCGAAAGGCCAAGTTGTTGTGAACGGCGAGGAATAGACTGCCTTGATGTTCTCGGCTGATCTTGCTTTCCTGGAACTTGCCGGTGTTGGCTGATTGTTTACTGAACCAGTCGTCTCAAATTTGGCTACCAAACGTTGAAGAGTCGACTGTGAAGGGCCACCACGTCTACCGTAAAATGGGGCAATGCGCGCAACGTTTCTGTTAATTTTGATAATAAAGTTTTATCATTTGAACGTGCTGTTCAATCGTGTATCTTGGCATGATGATTTGACATAAATAACTGAATAATAACCAAAAGATTTGACAGATGTCACCAAAACAAAATGGCCGCCATGGGGCTCCAAAATCTACCTGAGCCAGTTGAAAACCCTTTATATAATAAATAGTGATCTAAATCAAATTGAAATGATTCAAAAATTGGTTAAAAAACACACTGTGTCACATAATCAGTGGAAGCCATACCAACTCTGAAATGGAGACCGTCTCAAGTGTACAAAACAGTGCTTTAAGATTAAGAAAAACAAAGCCTCACAGGCCGAGTGGTCTTAAAACTATGGAAAAGTATTAAGGATGTAAACTTCCCCCCAAAAATGAATTATAAATAAAGAAAGAAAAATCATTTGTCGATCTTTCGTTTCTTTCTCACGCTATTTATGGAATAGCATTATTTCTGTTGAAAAAATGTTTGCCTTTTTGACGAGTCTCTGAAATATTCTTAGTTCCCAGATCTTTGGAAATATTTACACCTAACGCCAATTAGTTACAAATTATCGTCCTAAAGCGAAATTGTCTCCTATTTCTAAATTGTTTCAATCCCTTTCATGTGATATAATTTCTTTTTATCGTTCTTTTGTTATATGCGAAAAAAATCTAAAATTACTAATTTACTACAATTATCTACTTTTTGTTTGGTTGCATTTGAAAAACACTCTCAAGTCGCATGAAGAAGGAAGGCATTTGAAAAACTAAGTAATGAAATTCTTCTTAATAAGTTAATTAATATTGGATTTAAAGAGCGTTCCTTTACGTGGATTTCATCATATTTAAAAGATATATGTGGTGTACCTCAAGGGAGTAACCTGGGTCCATTGCTGTCTATTTTGTTTACTAATGATTTGCGTTCTATTTTAAATAATTCTTTTTCACTAATTTATGCAGATGATGTTTAAATTTTTCGAAATACGAGTATTAACTCCATGAAATATTGTACAGAGCTAAAAGAGGATCTAAGTCAATTTTGAGAATGGAGCAGTAAAAAAATGTGTTTTACGAGCAAACTTTATATTATAAATCATGTTGAATTTGTCTCTTTTTAATAGAGTTAGGGAATCCAGTTTTTCTGAACTTGGTGGTGTAATAGACTAAACACAAACGTTTATTGGTGACTAAAATTGTATTATAAAAAAAGCTAAGACAACACTTGGTTTTATCAAAATATTTTTCGGAGAGTTCCGTGATCAACATGTTTTTAAAATTGTGTATGTTTCTTTGCATTGTGTTCATATTGATAGATTCGAAAGTATTCAAGGTAAATTTTTAAGATTTTGTCATCGTTTTTTTAGCCTGGCCTGATATATTTTTATTTCCTCCATACACTCAAAGGCCTCCCTTAATAAATCTCTATCTCCTTCTGCTTAAAGAGAGAATAAGCAGTTCTGCTTTATATCTGGTGTATTGAATGGAACGATTTCATGTCCATCTATTCTTTGTCGATTGTATTTCAATCTGAGTGAGGCTAGCTTAAGCAAGATTTACCTCTTAAAACTATTTTAAGCAGATCGAGCTAATAGTCCTCTTTATCAATTAATCAGTAAATTTTACAAATTTTCTATACTTATTGACTTTAAAAATGACAATCTCAAATCTTCAAGCTATAATTTTTTTTTATTTCTATAAGTAGTTGAAATTATATTTGTATTAAGTTTAGATTTAAGTAAATATTGTAAATTTAAAGTTAGAATTTAACGTATTTAATAAATATTAAATAAATTAAAAATTTTATTATTGTTATAAAATGCATACAAAACGAGAGTTTGCCAATTCTGTGATTGATTCTTTGTCCTTAGTAAATGCTTAAATAATTTGTTTTAAACTGTTTCTGATAAGATTTGTTAGTATAACGTTTGCAAACATCAGAGGAATGATCACGTTGTATCTGCACCTGTATGTCAATTTCTTGGTTTTCTTCTTAGCTCAAAAATTGGTCTTAGTGGGTTAAATTAAAAAGTTCTTAGCCAATGCTTTTCAATACCGAATTTTTCTTCTCCAGGGCTGTCATTAAGGTCAATATATTTGCATCTTTATTGTTGAAAATGATTTTTTTGCTCCTAATCGTGTACGAGTATGTATTTAATTTTGTTCAACACAAATTTTGATATTTAAAATAAAAAAAGAAGAATGTTTTACAAAGATTTTGGTAAATTTGTATTTTCAATGATAACAATAAATTGAATTTAGAGAAAGATTTGACAGATTTGAAAAAGAATAGGAAAACCTCAAAAATGTGTGTTTGTTCTTACAAATGTTTTCAGGAAATAAACTGTAAAGTGTTTGGTATGTCATTTGAATTCTTAAAACGTTTATTTCATTTCATTTGCATTCATCACACTCTACTCAATACATTTTAAGATTGAAAGTATTTATCACTATCCTTCAAAAGAAAACAATACACTGAATGCTCCTTTATGAACTCTTTTAAGCTACCAATTTCCAATTTAACATTCATATACCGACACTGTCAATGTGGATTTCTTTTATTGCATACTTTTCCAAGAATTAAAAAGAAAAAAAATAGTGCAGATTGGAGGTCCAGTTATTTGGAATACAATGTTTTGAAGTTTTTTCTCAGAATCCATTGGATGTGGTCCATCAATTTCAATGGAATAAGAGGCAAACAAACAAATTCACAAACTCAAGTTAATAATTTTTTTTTTTTTTGAAGAATAAGCCAATTTCCAATTTTTCAAAACTCGACGTGAGTTCTTCTCCTAACGCGGAGACCAAAAACTGATGCGATGTTTTTTTTGTCTATAAATGCATGCCATTGTGGAAAATTTCCTAGAAACGTTTGGTGGTATCCTAAGCAGATGTACGAACATGCTCCTGATTCTTGGTATAAATACGTGATGTGATGTAAAGAACACCAGCCATTGATTTCGAGTGAAATCCGCAGTTCGGTCGTGTTTATTTGAGATTTTACATTATTCAGAGGAATAGTAAACGGCTTTAAATAATGATGGGCAACATATGTACCTCTCCCATTTCATCGTCGTATCTGCATGGTCATTTTTAATTAAAAATCTCAAGTTCAATTTTGTTTCAGAGTTGTATATACATAAGACTCTTTTTTTCTATGCCGGTAATATGCATATGAAACACATACTCAACTCGTGTAGATACCGACTATAATATTGAAACTAAAAAAAAATAAAAACTTTGTGAAGGTTTTTAAAATTGCCTAACCTAACGTCAAGCCCCTGCTCTAATATCTTTGCTGCCTTGCTTGGTGTGTTTGAAATCAGCCCCTATAACTTCCCCTCTCACCCCACTCACATGGAAATTTTATTTGTCCATGACAGCTTTGCCCTGAAATAAGAGTTTGTGAGTTGGTGAGTCTTTTTTTTTGTGTTGCATTTTCAAAACTCCACTCAACGTCCATCAAAAAAGTTGCATCGCATGTTTGCTTAGAAGTTGCAATTGACTGATTTTCCATTTGGTATAGAAATACCTACGAAACCTATACGCTCCCCGGCATTCCTCTGAAGCTCACCATCATCGTCGTTACCACTCACCACTACAAAACCTAAAAGAACCGCACATATGTACATCTAACTAGCTGTATCTATATGAGTGTGTGTTGGTTTTTATTTTTTGTTCGCTGTTTTAAAGGAAATTTTCAACTGAGTTTTTCCGAAAAGTTACACGTTGTGAAGCTTGTGGAAAATTGAAATTAGACGGGAATTGAAAAAGTTAGAAAACAGCAGAAGTTTCAACAGCCAGCAGGACGCAACACAAAAAAAATCAAAAAGAAAAAAAAAAAACACACAGAAAAAGGACATAAGCAAGGACGAAGTTGGTATAGGCCAGATGTAGTTAGCTACGTTTCCACATTTATTTCGACTTTATTTTAACACACTTTATGTTTAATGATGGAAATGGAAACCTCATGCAGAGCACTATAGCATTACTAGCACTAGCTCCATCAGGTCCAGCAGCAACTCATCTTTGCCACCGTCAGCATCATCATCATCATCATCGATGTCCCAGCCCAGTTCATGTTCATGTTAGAAGTTAATGAGAGAGAGACTCCTTCCTTCTGTTTTTTTTTTTTTTGTCCGAAGCGAGAGAGAATGACTAGGATATTTTCCAGAAATGATTGTGCAACTTCAACTACTGATGAGTGTCCTATGATCTCAACACACATCCATCCACCCACACACACCAAGATACTGATGGTCATTCATTTAAGTAAACCCCTATAGTAGTTTTGTTTTTGAGAATTTGGATATGGATCGTTAGGCGCGTGGTGTTTGGTCTTGGTCGGTTCTTCTCATTTTGTGCGTCATTGTCAGGAATTATTTTGTGGAAAAAAAAAACAAGAAGAAAAATATCCCTAAAGTCATCCGCCTGATGGAGCCGAGCCGTCATTATCATCATCAGCATCAGTGGAGAGTGACTTTATCATCATCATTATCGCTGATGTAACTACCGCCTCCTTCATACAAAACGCTGCGCGCCATCATTGTTTTTATTGCCATGTGATTCCGGTTTAATTGCCTAAGTTTTTATGTTTAAATAGTCGAGGCTCGGGGTTGTGGTGATGGGGTTGTTTTTTGCTCCTTCTGATGATACGTACAATGGTGTTTTTATTATTTTTCTGTTTTGTTCTGTTTTTTAATTTGACATTTTATTGGGTTGTCGTGTTATCCTTTTTTTGTATTTTGGTAAGACTACAGGAAATGGTTAGTTTGTTTTCTCAAAATTGGTGTAAATAAATCAAAGTTGAGTTACGAAATAATTAAACTAAAGAGGAAACGTTGAAGGTCCTTTTTTTGGTTCTGTGTTAGTGTGTGTGTGTGTAGGGAGGTAATATAGGGGAGGGCTATTTGCATAGATTAACATGGAATTAGTGTCAGTTGAATATTCAAGAAATCGACCTTGTTTTTGATGGGTTTACATCAGATAGGTCAAGGAACGAAAGTTGGATAATATTATGCTATAGCTTTTGATGGTATAAATATTCAAATAAAAGCAAAGCAGAGTCTACTCTATTTGAACTTAAGTTACCATAATATTATTTTAGGGTATTTTAATTTGTAATTTTTACTAGAAGAACATTTTTGCCAGAAATCAGAAATTATAAAATCAGGTTGGTAAATTTGAATAAAATTTTCTGAGGCTCAATTGTGTGCCTAGAGGCATTGCAGTAGCTATTGAATATAAAATTGAATAGAAAACACTTAAATTAATCAAATTTTGTATTAAGTCACACTTAAGGTAGATATGTAATTGAGTTAAATGTTTAACCATCTTCTATGATTGTTTTAATTAAACTGTTCTGTAATGTAATTTTAAAATGCGTTTTATTTATGAATTTAAATAAACTACTATCGTCCATTGTCCGAAAAGTCAATCTAAGAAGTTTCTAATATTTTTAGTGAATACACCCTTTTTTTCTTAAATGCTTGGGAAAAGTGGATACAGAGTGCTCTTCTTCTAAAATACACCCAAGGTATTTGCCGAAAACATCGTAACTGCCTCAAAGAGTGGGCAGAACAATTTAAGAACTCGACCTTTTGCATACCATAACTTAACTAATTCTACGTTGTGGTTTGAGCCTATACCCGTATCTGTGCAACTGACCCAGGAGATGAAGGTGAACAGAAGGAGTCCTTTGTTCACTGAATTGGCTCTGGTTGGAAATTGACCCTGAGTTTTGGAAGTGTGGATATTTCAGCAAACATTATAATCGAACTTGGGAGAGTTTTAATAGTTATGAGACTAAAGAGTATCTGGGTGACACCGAAATTAAAAAATTAATGAACAACTATGGAAATGAATGAATAAAAATATAAAGGACTGCAAAAAATTGATTTTTATCCACGGAATGTCTTCCTTTGGACTTAACCAATTAAGTGGGATCAGTCACTAATTCGGTAACATGTCTTACCGGGTATAATTTTTTCGAAGATCTCAATTCAGATGGTATTGTGTTAATAAGTGGTTTAAAACTTGTAGGGATGGATCGTCTACATCCTGCATTATATATTCTATTATGTTTAAATATAAGTTGTTAATCACACATTCGTTAATATCAGCAATAATTAAACGTAACTTTACTCAACTATTCAAGCTACTATGCTGTTACAAAGTTTCCACATCTTAGATCAGTAATTATTAAAATTTCTGAGACAACTATTTTGGTACATTGCAAAGATAGGTAATTTTTCCGTAAAGTAAGTCGAAACCCCATCCACCTTGTAGGGAGGATATAGACCCCCCATCCCACACCATTTTTTTTTTCTTCTTTTGGCACTCGAGGTCGTAAACTTTGATTATCAATCAGGCCAACATCATAAACAAGCTACCAACTAATCGGAACCATCGGATTTAACGCATGCTCTAAAATATATACATAGCTACTGGACTAATAGACCTATTGGTAAATTTTCCGTCATTTATAAATTGTTTGAATCTATTGTTCTTGATGTTCTGGTTTTTCACTGTGCCTCTGTTCTATGTGATAATCATCATGCCACTATACATGACATTCTCGGTTGTGGATGAACTGTGTTTCTGATGTTCTTAATAAAGCCTTGTATAACATAAGTCATCAAATATTTTTAACCAAACTAACGAAAATTTGGTTTAACGATCGTCTTGCTTCTTGGATTTCCTCATATCTTAAACTTAGACTGCAAAGTGTTCTTTTTAAAGGTCAATGTTCAAAATGTCTTATAGTAAGTTCTGGTGTCCCACAGGGTAGCCATCTTGATCGGTTTTTATTTATGCCTCTTATTTATGTCAATGGCACGTGAAAATATTTCGAAAAATTAATTCAATAGTGGACTGTACAAATTTTAATGAGTACTAACAATTTCTCTTTTCTTAAATATTAATAAGTGCAAAATAATTTGACGTGTAACGTCAGAATAATGTAATTGTCTATAAGGTCTTCACTTTTGTGTAATTTATCAAGGTTTACTGACCTTGGTATATTGTTCGACTCTAAAAACTAACATTTCACAAGCAATTCGATTTTATATTTAAATAAAGTGCACAACTGGATGGCACGAACTAGCTTCTGTATCCAACAACTCTGTTTAAAAATAGTACTTAAACAAAATAACAGTCCTATGGGGCGTACAAGAATCTATCGGTTTATAATTGAAAAAATTGATTTTTCGATTCTTGACTAAAAAATGTATATGGAGACTACAGTAACTTTTACTTTAAAGAAAAAAGAATAAAAATCGCGCAACGGGATTCTGATTAAATTCTTAATTTTAAGGTTTGAACTCAATCGAACTAGTGGTTTTTTTTTTAAATAAAATCTCTAATTTAATTTCTTTTACGAATGAAATACTTGCCATAAAGTTCCTATAGGTCGAAAGTAAAAAGCTTGGTTTTATAAAAATATTTGCTCGTGAATTGTGTGTCCCTTGTGTCCTTAAAATACTATAGCAGCCTCATTTATAAGATACATTTTAAAAAAAGCGATGTAAACAGAAAAGAATGTGTGCTGAGAAGATTTCTGAGATTTTGTTTACGTTCTTTTCCGTGATCGGATAGAATACTATAAACTACTTTACCTTGTTAATATTCTGTCAACATAATTTAAGGACACAATTGTCTCTTAATACCATTTTTAGTAGATCTAACTACAGCCCTAATTATCTTTAAAACCTTTGTATTTACTGTATTTAGTTTGTATTTAATTTTATTGATATTATAACGGATTGTAATAAGTAACTTAATAAATAAGATCCACAAAACAAATAATAAGAAATCTTATAAGGATATTTTTAGTCATTATAAAAGTAGCACACTTTTTCCTTGAAGTTCATTCTTTCTATGGATTCTATTTTCTGTTTATCTTTATTCAACAAACATATATTGCAAAACATCCAATCATCTTTCTTAACTCAAAAGTCATTATTTCTATTTATTGTCTCAAGAAGAAAAGAAAACTTAAACTCATTATGATGGTCCCTCGAGCTGGATAAATCTATCGCAACAAAAAAAGAAAACAAAAATAACTAAATCGTTCCATTATCGAACTTTCCACACATCATGAGTTTTCCAAACTAAGCAAAAATAAAAACCAAGACAAAAAATGTTTATATTTCATATATCCTCCAACTATCCGCAGGACACTAAATTTCCTCGTTAACCTCTAAATTAAGTCTCTGTCTCCCAAAAACCGCAACCAGTATCCTTTCAAAAAAAAAAAAAGAACAAAAAACAAAAAACGGAAAAAATAAAGTTGGTAGGTATATTACATTCCACTTTCTGAACACATCCCAATTTCCTTTGTTTTAGTTTTTTTATATTTAGTTTCCTTTTTTCTTTGTATACGCTCGTGTGCATTTACCAAATATTTTTCTTTGTTGATATTAGATAAGAGGTAAATGTGGATGTGAATGTGGTAGAGTGTAGGAGAGCCTAAGTCGGATTTCGGATAATTTTGTGGATGGCCGGCAGCGTCGGCGCGCAAGCACGTTTATATCTTTCTTTTGTTTTTGTCCAGCATCTTTGTCCTTTTCGGCACGTTATATACAGTATATACACAACAATCTGAAATCAACTTCTAATGAACTTTAAGAAGTCCTTATATAAATCTCCAAAGGATAAACTTTTCCCATTTTCGATTTTGTTTTCTTTTTTTTTGCTCTGCTCTAGTCTCACTTCATATTCTATGAAGGTCCTGGGTGAGCTGAGGGACCCACCACCGCCGCCGCCGCACTAAACTATTGTCTACACACTTCATCGTCACTCGTCCATGTCCTTATAGTCCTTACAAATGCAAGTTTCCGTATGTTCGTGGAACTCGAACTATCCTACGAGAGTTGTGTATTGTGTATCAAGAGTCTACTCGTACCTACTACTTTCATGTTTCCATTTATTTTTTATCATTTCTTCCCTTGCAAGATTTTCTTTTTCTTTTCCATACAATTTTTATATTTTTCTATTTATGTTTTTCTTTTGTTGCTGTTATAGTTATACCCCCGGCGCGTACCGCCATCGCATCCTGTGTGATATAATTTTTTAGTTTTCGTCCTTTTTTCTTGTATACAAGTTTGATAAATAAAATATTGCTGCACACAAAATATACGAAAAGAAACGAAACGAAACAAGCAGGTTATAGTTGGTGGAGTGAAAGCAATTCATGTCCTTTGACATGTTGGCGTTGCACAGGCACACACATAAATATAAATATATGTACCTACACACCAAAGTCACACGGCTCTAGATTTTATATGTAGTGCAGATCAAGGATGTATTTTTTGTTGTTTTTGTTAAGGATTTTTCTTGATAGAAAAGTTGTTGCTTTTCATATACTCTAGCTGGCTCACTGGCTGGCTGTTCGGCCCTCGGGAGTTTTATTGTGATGCAACAGGGGGACCAGGACGGTCCCGTCAATTGCATATGGCTAGAGAAAGTCCTAGTCCTGCTCCTGATGGTATATTATAACTGCATACATATGTGTCGGAGTAGGAGGATAACAATTTTTGGTCAATATTGATGGAATTTTCTACAAAGATTTTTTCTTTGCGCTCTCCGCATTGGGAGATGGGACATCGCTTCGAAGGACTCTTATAGTTTGATCAACTTGCTGCACGTTTTCGTTGATCCGATTTTCTATGATTTTTCTAGGATTTTCTATACGTAGGTATTTATTTTTTCTTTTCCTATTTCAAATTGTATTTATATTCGCCATAAGAGAAAGTTGTTTAAGAACGAGACAGAAAAAGGATCTCCTTCTGGGCACAAAAAAGCTCAGTGGTGGTATCCTTCGTTGTAGTTCTTATTGTTGTTGTCGTTGTTGTTGGTGTCCGTTTGTCGTCATCGTCTGTTTCGGCAACTCTAAATAGAAAGACTACGACGACGAAGATCCAATCATTGGTAATATGAAAAAGGATATTATTTGCCATCCATACAAAATAAATTGGTGTCCACCTGGGGATGTAATATAGCTGGACGACGAACTTACTATGGGAGGAGGTATAAGGATATAGATATGCGGTATGGCGCTGCGCTGGCTGTGGTTACCTTTTATAAATTGAAGGTAAAAACGTAGGGAATTTCTTCCTATATGTGGGTGTAGGTATCCTTGATGCTGATGGCTAGCTGGCTGACTGTTTTTATTTTTTCTTCTATCCTTAATATAGCAATGTGTTTAGGGGGTAAATTTCTCATACATGTATTTATACTTAGGAACCTGTTTTTCTACACCGCACACAGCTATAGATATCCTGATGGGTGCTTTTCTTTGTAGTGTAATTGAAGTTCGGACATAGCGATTAGAGGGTAAATAAAATGAATTTCGTGAGCTTACTTACATTTTTGGGATTTTCTTTCAGGCGAAATCGGTAAAATGCTACGGAGGTGCGGCAAAGGAAGGAGGGTGGTTTGTTGGACTTTGGTGATGGGCGAGTATAGGTAAAGGATATTGGATAATGAATGAAGAATATATTGTCGATTTTTGTTGGTGGACGAGACGGTATGCGATGCGTGGGAATAACAAACAGTTGAGGATATGTCCGTCGTCCATCGTTCGTCGTTGCCTTGTGTATAGGTGTGGATTTAACTTAACCAAGAGAGAGTTTAGCTACCTACATACATACATATGAACTAAGTAAGATTTGTTACATCATTTCAAGGATGTGTAAGGATTAGGAAATTCTATTTGGAATTATGTATGTATAATATTTTATTTATTTATTGGTTTGGGTTTTGGTTTTGGTTTAGGTTAAGTTTAGTTTTGGTTAGTGGTGTTTTATTCTGATGAAATGTGAGAGAGGATTTTTTCGGATTTTAGTTTACCTAAGTTTGAATTTGATCGTGTGTGTGTTCAACCAGGTGGGCAAAATATATCTAAGGAATTATACTTAGCTAAATGAAGGTCATTTCTAAGTAGAAACGATAAATTACTTGTGTTGACTTCTAATTGGAAATGATGACGATACCTATGTTACTAAAGATGGGGGTTAGGATATTATCAAAGCGTGAGGACAACGACATTTGATTGAGATGGAGTTTCATTTGAGAATAATGAAAATGTACCTTTACCTGGAACTACTGTTTTATTTATTTTATTTTTTTTCTTCTTTCTATAAATGTTCTTAGAATGAATATATTGAGAATGTATAGGGTATAAGAGATTGTATCATTTGTGTTGAAGGCGTTTAGGTTAAGTGGTTTTCCTGTACAAGTTAGCTATAAAAATGTATACAAAGGAGCATAGTATAGCATTTGATTGAATTGAGTTTTTTCAATCATTTGATAGGATGGGAAAAGTAATGTAATTTTAATTTAGTTTTTTAATTTAAAGCAAGGATATTAAAACCAAATTTAAAAAATAAACTTAAACTATGAAGTGTTGCTGGTTTTAAAGAAAAAACAGCAATTGCTGAATATTCTTGAATGATCACAAATGCTTGAGGTCTTGGGTTCAATTCCTACCTAGGCCACGTAAAGATTTTTTTCACTGCTACTACCTCTAACGAGGAATTGACAAATCCTCCAAAAGTATTTCTTGTCATAAAACTTCTAGATTCAGGCGTACTGATTTGGTATAAGAACTGTATAGGTTCCATCCATCCCTGAAATAACTCGAAAACATGAAAGCTGTATGTCACTATGGTTTATATGAGCTGTTGCGCCACCTAGTTTGTTAACAGTCAAGTCAAAATAGACATTTCAACTCGGAATAATTCACATATCGATGAAAATTGGAACAGACGCTTAAAACGCAATGCTTGTTTTAGACCATATTTCTTTTTAAAAATCTAAGTTCTTTGTTTTTATTTAGTGGTATTGATTCTAAAAATATTCGTATTTATCAATTTGGTCGAAAACCCAAAAAGACTGTTTTTCTTATTTAATAATCTTCAAAAACTTAGGATTCAGAATTAATATTTAGGACTCAAACATATAGAAGTTATACGATCGTGAACAAAACGGAAGTGCAATAGTTTTGAAATATGATGACTTTAAGCTTATGATTAAAAATACCATACGTTTTTGTATTAGTTCATGAGCCTCAAAATTTAAAGTGCGAAGCCATAAAAGCTAAAATAATAAATTATGTTCAAACCAATATAATTTAAAGTTAGACTTAAATCTATGCTTATGCTTGAGCCCGAAAGCCCACACATTAGTTTTTAATGAACGAACAACTTAAAACGAGATGTAGAGATTGTTTCTAAGATAGGAAGGACTGATATGGAAGTCAAAGGTGGTATGAATGTTGTTAGCTAAGGGCAGCATTCTTATAATAGGTTAAAAAAGGCAAAAGTTTGTATGGTGATGACTGATGAGGAAAGCGAAAGAGAGGGGCCTGTCTGACGTTCCTTGGATTAGTATAAATAGGAATATTTTCTAGAGGAAACTATGATTCTATGGTACCTGATAAAAGCTGGTGTGGTTTTGAAGGGTTTGCAGATTAATAATTTTAATTAATAATTTAATTAATAAGCGATCTTCATAAGGTAGTAAGATTAGATTTTCACCCCAAAGAAGACCGCCGAGTGCAAATCGAAGAAATCTGCGTTGTACAGATGCAATTCATTTAAAAGTGAGAGTGAGAGGTCTGATGAGGAAACTAGACTTGACTAGCGTATTCAAGGAAAGGTCTAACAAAGGTGGTGTATAGGGATTTAGTGACATAGGGCTTCGAGAATTCCTTAGACCAACGTTTGATGAAGCCAAAGGATAAGTTAGTCTTGTTAATAATATAATGCAAATGGGCTTGAAAACTGAGTATTTCAAATAACTCCTACATAGGTCGCGAATAGAACAGACAGAATGAATGGTAACATCGTGCAGACTGTAAGTTCGGTAGGGAAGATGTGAACTCTTACGGGCAAATGTTATAAATTGGCATTTAGCTACATTCAGTTATAAGAATTTTTTGTCGCACCAAGTCTGAAATGAGTCAAGATCATTTTGGAGTTAAACAGAATCAGATGGAGTAGAAATAACCTCTGTTAAGTTCATGTCATCAGCGTAAATAGATACACTTGAATTATTAATGACATTAATAACGTCTTTCATAGTAAGGACAAATAATAAAGTACTAAGGTGGCTCCCTTGAGGGTCTCCTGAATGGGATTGGGGATTTAGAACCTAAAAACAACTCTTTATCGGCGGTTCTCAAGGTACGATCTGAGCCATGAAATAAAAAAGGTTGGGGAATCAAGGGCTTTAAGTTTAAGATAAATAATTTTTTAATTGATTTTATCAAAGGCTTTGCTAAAGTCTGTAGTGATAACGTCCACTTCGTTCTCATTCTCTAAATCATTTAGAGTTTTGGATACAGATCCAGTAAGATTAGTTGTAGTGGATCTAGCATTTTAGAAAATATGTTGTTTTTAGTGGGATAGGTTGTCATAGGGGAGTTGCGCAATTTTTTAATAAAATTGCAGGCAAACCATCCGGACCAGGAGACAAAAAAGAAAGTTATCTTTGTGGAAAATTCACACAGTTTTCATGGCCCAAGCATCGGTCCGTTCTCCCTCAAGCATTTCTCACTGTTAGTGTATGTGCTGAAATGCAAAAGGATCTCAGTTTTTAAAGTTTTTTTTTTCTTTTTTCTGAAGCCAAAGTCCTTTCTGCAAGCTGCTAATAGTAGACTTCTGCTTCTGCTGCTGCGGTCCAGCTAGAAAAGTTAACCATAGTAGAATTTCAAGGATTTCGTCCTTTTGCGCCATCTACACACATTTGCCTATGTCTTGTGATGTTCATTCACCCCCACTTAAAGTGTGCTTGAACAAGCATCAGAGAACCAAGGACACCAACCGAATAAGAGTCCTTGCCAACGCAGTTGTATCCTTTGTGTGTCGGTTAGTTAGTTATAGGGCCCGTCCTATGTCCTAAAATACCACCGATGCAGATGTTCAATGTCAGCCGGAAAATTTGCTTGTCACAAAAATGCTTCCTGTCAGATTTTTTGTCACCTTAACCCACCTCCTCCCTTGACGATGGCTTCCAAAAATTTAAGGACTTGACGGACGGTCTTCCGAAAGAAAAAAAGCAGAAAAGACCGACACGATGACGTTGGCGAAGTTTCCTTAAAGCGAAGAATGTTGTTATTGTGGGTCTTTGATGTGGGTGCTGTTTAGGACTTTGGGAAATGTGGATGTTGCAGGACACAGGAAGTTGATAAACAGTGAGCGAGAGAGATATATATTAGAGAATGCAACGATATGACGCGATGGTGGTAATAACGACGCCAACGACTGACGACGACAATGAACATCAACAGAACGAAACTGAACAGAACCGAACCTAACCGAAGCGACAGGACAATCGTTAATTATTCAATGTCCTTGGGAAATGTGTATATCTATAGGGGGAAGAAGAAAATGTACAGGAAGTCCTTAAAAAATAGCATTTTCCGTAGATTTTTTTGCTGTATTGTGGAAGAATGCGGTGTTTCTTTTACCCTATGTTTCTGTGGTTGTTCTTTTCATTGTTTGTCGGAAAGGTTATTTTTTTGCTGTTGTTGCAAAAAAAGGACATTCTTCTATTTTCTAAGGATCTGAAGGGAGTTTTGATATTCGCGGAGCTTTTTCATTTTTGTTTCATTCTCGTGTCTATTTTGTTTCCCTCTCTCTGGAGGTGGATTTAATGACTTCCTTTTTTTATTTGCCATTTTGTTTGTTCTGGCCCGCTGCTGGTGCTGATTCTGAGGCTGATGGTGCTGGTTGTGGTTGTTGCTGGATCTGCGGTGACAGTGATTGTGTCTAGGAAAAATTCTGTTGAGGTCGGTGGTCTGTGGTCGTTTGTTGTTGGTGGGATTTTTTATTATTACAATTTTGTTTTTTTTTTTTTTTTAATATTACTTTTTTCTGGTCTTTTTAACTCTTACTAGAATAGGTATTCTTAAATTGCTTGCAAATATTGTTGTCCTTGGAGATAGTTTAAAAAAAAGGACAATGCAATTGAATTTTAATTAAATTTGTTTCTTAAAGCTTTGGAAAAATAATAATTGTGGTGAATCTTCGCTTGATGGAAGGTTGATGTAATGTTTACATAAATCATTTTAAAGAAAAGGAAAATATGTAAAAATTTTCTTCTCTGCTGTATATCAGTAAAAATAACCAACACAAATATAAAAATTCTGTCAATTTACGAGAAACCTTAAGGATATACGTTTAATATAATCAATTAAAAAAAAAACAGTAAAACATTATTGTAATGCAAAAATAACGTACCACGTTTCTTTGGTATAATATCCAGAGAACAAAGCTTACCTAGAATGGAAAAAGATATACAAAATGTTAATTGCCGCTTAAAGGATCTTAAAAAGTGTGTAAATTTTGTGTGTTTAATTTTTCGAAGGTTATTTATTTTAAGTTTCAAAAATGATCAGTCCAAACGTAGCCAAAATCCTGACTTAATATGAATTGCATTTTAAAAATAATGCAACAATTATGCAAGCCAATGCGACAGTTTCCTTTCCGTAAGCTAGGCAAAGCGCTAGGCTTGTCTTTAAAATGAAGCAACACTTGAAAAAAATAGTTATTGAAGTGGTATTAAGGTCAAATACATTAATTAATCATAGTATTTTTTTTTGTTAAAAAAACAAATTTTATAAACAGGATTTCCTACAGTCAATGCCACAGAGAAAAAATTGGTTCTTGATGTGATTTAATTTCGGTTCTTCCTTTTGGACTTATGAAGGGTTTGCGGTATCCTTTTTGGTATTATATCATAAACTTGTTATAATTTTGCCAGATTTAACGGAATCTAATGTTTCTGTTTTTTTTCCGTTTTTCTAAATCCCCAATATACACTACTCTAGGCTTCTTATTTTTGTTTATATTATGCGCAAACTCAAGGATATATGAATACCCTTATAATGATTAAACACAGTGCGAGCAATTAGGAAGGGAGGATAGGATTAGAAAGGAAATACCGATGCACATTGGTTTTGAATGTCTGCGCATTGCAATGAGTGGGAAATATTGAGTCTGGTAAAGCATTAAACATTCGTGTAGTGCGACAAAAGAAAGAATCTCTGTACTTTACGGTGTGTCTGAAATCGGGATCAAGGGCATTCTAGAAAAATGGGTATTACGGTTTAATTCTTTGAGGGGAGGAATGCAACTGGCTATTTCAGGATGATTCGCCTTTTTTAGGGACAGGCTGTACAAATGTTGTTTTCCATCCCCTCGGAAAGAGACCTGTAGAGTAGGAAAGATGGAAAAGCTTACGCAGTGGTTTTTCCAGCTTTCAAGAACACCTCTTCAGAACAATAGGGGGAATACTATCCGGGCCAGCTGATTTATGTATGTCAAGGTCTTTCAGTACTCTTGCAACTGTACGAGTGCGAAAGAAGATTTGTCCCATAAAATCGTTTACGCTTCAAGTACAAGAGGACTCAGGACACTATCTGGTAGCGTTGAACTGACAGCAAACTGTGCTGCAAGCAAATTGGCTTTATCAATCGAGCTTACATAGGGAATGTCATGTGGACGAGCGTTGGAACCGAGGATGACGTGGTGTTTCGTACGTTTTTTACAAATGACCAGAAATGTTTACTACCTTTGGGACATTTTAGTATTAATTGCCTTAATTTCTGATCATGCAAAAATTTGGTTAGTCGAATATGACCATTACAGGTCTTTCTAGCTTGTTTGAACTTATTTCGGTTTTCCTCAGTCGGGTTGGCCTTATAACAACGAAAATTTACACCTCTGAACCTAATAGCCTCTTTACAGCTCGAATCAAACCACCATGAGTTTCTTTAGGTTTGATAGATTTTACCCTAATTGGGATAAAACTTCTCATTCCGAAGCGAACAAGGAGTCAGGTCGTTTAACTCAGCAAAAATCTCGACATACCTTCCTTTGGGTGTTGTCTGACCAGAATAGCGCAGCCACGAAGAATTGTGTACATTGAAATCGCCTGTAACAACGATCTTACTGTGCGGAAAACGGGATTCAATTCTCAATAGCATTAAGCTATAACCGAAAAGGTTAAACTCCGAGTGATCGTTGGTTTCACCAAGCTGAGTTTTGCTTAGTGACAAAACAGCTGGCCTGTTCAAAACAGTACGAACGTATTATAAGAAAACTCAAAGTACTTCTTTTGACGACCGATGGTTTATTTCAATTGAACTTAGAACTAGACAATTGGTTTCTTAGAAGGTAGTTACATAAGATTAAGACAGTTATTTTCTTAGAAGGTAAATACATAAGATTAAGAAACATATAATGTCGCATCGTAAAATCGATGACGTGCGTTATTAATTTCTTGTCGATTTCTTTGATATTTACATAAACGAGCATGCATGAGCATGCATGAGCATGCATGAGCATGCATGAGCACAGACCTAGGAGATGATTGATGGGAGTACATTTTGATTGAATGGTTAATGATAAATGTCTTAAGATCCTTACAGAATGCAGAATGGAAATTTTTCCTAAGAAAACGAATGTTGCTATACTGAACAAAAAACTTACCAGTCATAACAATACATAAAAAAAAAAAAAAACAGTTATCTATGCAGCAAATTTCATTTGGGCAAGGAAACTTCTCAGTTGCAATTTTATGATTTGTTAATAATTTATATAACAATCTTAATAAAATAACTTTGTTTAGTGTTAAAGGACTGTAAATGTGGTTGAAATGATTATTATTGAACAAAATCAAGAAACTGACTACATATATGTAGATAAAGAAGAAATAGGTTCAAAATTTAACAAAATAAAATAGTGCCCCAAGCAACAATTTGAACCGCCGGGTATAACTTTACTGTGGGTCAAAAATAAACCTTCAAAATCTCTGGTTGTTATATGGTGTTAATTAAGTTATTTCAACACTCTAAGTTTACTTATGGTCTAAAATAAAGCTTAATTATAATTCTAGTTTCACCTGGGAAAAGTTATTACATCATTCTAACTTTGAAGTTTACGTGGAGTAACGTTTTCACCCTATCAGAACTTAAATTAAATTTCCGTTAGTGAATTTGCATTTTATAACTTTAAGGTTAAATTATAGAATTTTGTTTACTATTTCCTAACTGTTCCCCTTTTTTTTTTTGGTTTAAGGCCAACCAATTATAAATCTACATTTAATAAGAGTGATTTTTCCTCTCATTTCTAGCGACAATTTGAAATTAGTTTTAGAATACCACTTTTTTAACACTGATTGTTATTTATTAGTTTGAAATTAACCAGATATAACACCAAGCGTAAGAATACATTTCAAAATAGCTATCTTTTATTATTGTTGCCTTTATTAGTTATAAATCGACCAAATTCAGACACAGTTTTTAAACAGGTCATTAAATAACTCTTCAAAAGAAAAACAAACTCTTCATCAAAGCGTTATTTATAGGCTTAAAATCAACCAACTTTTGTAAGCATTGTTTTTTTTTTCAAACAGAATTTAATTTTTGATTCAAAATGAACTGAATTCAGGCAATAGTTTCAACTAAGTCCTTTGTTTACTCTATTTTTAAACCAGAATATTGTTTTTTCGACCTTTTTTGTCAAACAAAATTGTTCAATTGGGGAGAGTACAATAACTGGGACTCTGAAATTTGATAATGGTTTTTGGTAGAGGGGTCAAAAACAAGCTTTTTTTAACGATGGGAGGGGGGGTCTGTCTTGCCCCGTTTGGGCGGGAGGAGCGTTTTAATGAAAATTGTATAAAATTGGGAAAAAATGATTAAAAAATAACGGTAGAGCCTGCAATCAAGTCTGATACTTTTTTTTAAAGCCAATACTTTGTTCTATTAGCCACTTTTTAAATCAAAAGTAATTTATGTATAGTTTTCGAAAAAACACGTTTTTAACTCAAAATTAACCAAAAAAAACCATTAAAAAAAAGTTTAAAGTATAATTTTTCGAAACAATAATATTTTAAATATTTTTTTTTTATGAAATTAGTTGCTTTTATTGATTCCTAATCAAAAACTGAAAACCGGATGGTTCTATGTCTTATAGTTTTTGAGAAAATTGAAAATTACTTTTCTATGAGAAATTTATTTTTTTGGTATTTATGTAGGGTAGTACCCAGCATAATGGCGTAAAAACAGTCGAAATATGTATTGAGGTATGCTGTAATGTGAATTTCTTGTAATGAATTACATTTTAATTTCTTAAAATTTTAAATATGTATCTTCAGGCCACGTAAATGCATATTTAAAAAACATTGGATGTCGTAGCATAAATTTCAAGCAACTGTACTTGAAAAATAAATTTCTCATAGAAAAGTAATTTTCAATTTTCTCAAAAACTATAAGACATAGAACCATCCGGTTTTCAGTTTTTGATTAGGAATCAATAAAAGCAACTAATTTCATACAAAAAAATATTTAAAATATTATTGTTTCGAAAAATTATACTTTAAACTTTTTTTTAATGGTTTTTTTTTTCGTTAATTTTGAGTTAAAAACGTGTTTTTTGCATCATTTTCTTTTCTAGCTAAAAGAAAACATACTAAAAAAAACGATTCAAACATTTCCAATTATGCTTTTCAATGATACCTATAACTGGCCCCTAAATTACGGAGTTTTCAATCCAGAATAGCTATATATTTATTATTTTTGTTCTAAATATAATCTGAATCTGAAAACTATTGGTATTTTTTGTTTTTTTCTTTCTTAACGGTAAGTATTAGTTTCTGGTTAAAAATCAACCCAAATCAGACAAAAAAGTTTGTAATAAGTACTTCAATTACGTTTTTTTAACCCAGAATATTAGTTTTTGGTTGAAATTCAACTAAATCCAAACACAAGTGTGGAATAAGTTTTTAAATTACGATGTTCTAACCCAGACTGGTTACTTTTTGGTTGACAACTAACCACATAGGAACCTTAGTTTTACAATATCGATAATTTTACCAGTCCACAACTGAAGACATTATTAACTTCCCATAGGAAGTTATTGTAATGGGTCCGATTTGTCAAATTGAAAATTTTGACATTTCTCGACGTTTCAAGGTCCCTAGAGTCGAAATAAAAGATTTTTAGAAAGATGTCTGTGCGTGCGTGTGTACGTACGTCCGTACGTCCGTACGTCCGTACGTCCGTACGTCCGTACATTCGCGACGTTTTTTTCGTCGTCCATAGCTCAAGAACCAGAAGAGATATCGACTTCAAATAAATTTTGTTATACAGATAATAAGGCATAAAGATGCAGAAAGGGCTCTCAAGAAAATTGCGTGGGTGCTTTTTTTACTATAGCAGTTTAAAAAAAAGGTGAAAATTTTGGTTAACCCTAAATATCTCTTGAACCAATGATGATAGAGACTTGAATTAAATTTTATATTATATATTGCAACGTGATACAAAACAATTATATTTTTGGAAAAAAATCCAACTAACGGTTTTTTTTATAAATCAAAAAAACTGAAAAAAAAAATTGTCACTTCGAAAATTTTACGACCAAAATATGATTTCATCTCCAAAACAATTTTGTGCAACAAAGAATAATGTTTTTGACATCTGATAAAATTTTGAGAAAAATCGAATTGACAGTTTTTTTACAAAAAATAAAAACCTAGAAAAAAATTAATAAAAGTTGGTAAAAATTGATTTTTGACTTAAATATCTTTTCAAGACTTTGAGATATTAGCTTTAAACTACTTTTATCTTTCAAAAAATATTGTTGTCAATATTCAGTAAAATTTTGAGAAAAATCGAATTGACAGTTTTTTTACAAAAAATTAAAAACTGAAAAAAAATTTAACAAAAGTTGGTAAAAATTGATTTTCGACTCAAATATCTTTTCAAAAATTTGAGATATTGGCTTCAAACTAATTTTATCTTATAAATAATATTGTTTTCAACATTCGGTAGAATTTTGAGAAATGTTGGATTGACAGTTTTTTGTACAAAAAATAAAAACCTAAAAAAAATACAATACTAAAACTTGGTAAAAATTTACTTTCGACTCAAATAGCTTTTCAAAAATTAAAAATATTGGCTTCAAACTTAATTTATTTCACAGAAAATATTGGTTTTGATATTCAGTATTTTTTTTATAAAAATACAACGGTCCGTTTTTTCATAAAAAAATAAAATCTCCAAAAAATAGAACGCAAATTTGGTAAGAATTGATACATTTAGACAAACTTTTAAGCAAGACAAATCGATAGACGGGATGGGAAGTTATCAGTGTGGGTCGCATCCCAGCCTCTTTTTTTAACTGCGATTGAACTAAACTCAAACCCCAGACGCACACGCACACTCTCATATTGGCTGTAAACTCTCTCTCTCGTTCACATATCGGATTTCTCAAATATTTCTGTTCATCAGTTCAGTCTTCTTTATCTTTGGTGGACCGGAGTTGTTGGTGACGCGCGCGCGCTTTAAATTTTATTTTTAAAAATCTATAATTTAAGTAAGTTCGGTGCAAAAATTAAGTGTTTTAAACTTTAAGTTCATAAGGGTAAGTCATTTTACTACATTTACATTAAGTAGCTAGTTTTTAAGTTATTTAAAGTCCCAAAACCATTAGTCGCGTCGCGTTGGGCGCGGCGTTGTTGTTGTTTATATGTTTACTCATATGTATAGGCAAAAACACTCTACACTAGAGTGTTTTTGTTGTATAGGTATATACACATTTTCTTCTTCGTCATTTTTCATTTTCATTCTGCTTTTGGCTGTTGAGAAGACCAATTATTATTATCAGAAATTAAGTATTCCAGTTATATATGGTTCCAGCTTAAAGAAGAAAGAAAATTTTTATGAGAAACCATTTTATTCTAAATACTTACAGCTGTCAACAAAATAATAGCAGCGCTACTTTTTTCTCATTTCTTTTTATTATATCTTCTTTGTTATTGCTTTTTTCTCTGTAACTTAAGGTTTTTCTGAAAGCTCTTATTCTAAGCTTTCATAATCACCATCAATCATATCAATATTCATTATATCAATAAAATAACGGCACTTTATTTAAAAAATTGCAAATTTTGGACACACAAAATAATAGCAGCGTTAATGCAAAAAACAGTTAAAATCAATAAAATAAAGTATAATTCAACTAAAATAGCCAACAAACAGTGAGTTTGTTCTGCAAATATCATTTTTTGTTATTTTGCATGTTTTTTTGTTAAATTTATTAAACAGTGGGACGAGGAAAACATTGCTTTCAAGAGCTACGCCAAATCATACGCCAAATGAGGAGCGCCGGACAATCGTACAGGCAAATCCAAAAAAATTTGAACGTTTCTGCAAAGCTGATCCATAATGCCATCAATTTTGTGGAAAAAGTGGAAACCAGAGGTCGAAAACGCAAATTGGAGGACGGGGACCATAGGCAAATAGTCAACATGTTAAAGAAAGACCCCTTTAAATCAGCTGTGGAGATAAACAAAGAGCTCGAGCTTAATGTGAGCTATGAGACAGTGCGTAGCACTCTTCGCACAGCTAATTTGAAGGCATGCCACCCAAGAAGAAAGCCACTCCCCTCCAAACGTCATCTGGTTCAACGCCTTGCTTTTGCAAAAAAGTATAGTGGTTGGACACGAGAGAAGTGGCGGAACGTCTTGTTTTCAGACGAAAGCAAAATCGTTATTTTTGGTGGCACTGGGTCTAGAAATTTTGTTTGGCGTCCACCGAACACAGAGTTCCAGCCAAAATACACCATGGAAACAGTCAAGCATGGATGCAGCAAAACAATGGCAAAAGCAAGGCGTTGAACCAGATGACGTTTGGAGAGGAGTGGCTTTCTTCTTGGGTGGCATGTCTTCAAATTGGCTGTGCGAAGAGTGAGACGCACTGTCTCATCGCTCACATTGAGCTCGAGCTCTTTGTTTATCTCCACAGCTGATTTAAAGGGGTCTTTCTTTAACATGTTGACTATTTGCCTATGGTCCCCGTCCTCCAATTTGCGTTTTCGACCTCTGGTTTCCACTTTTTCCACAAAATTGATGGCATTATGGATCAGCTTTGCAGAAACGTTCAAATTTTTTTGGATTTGCCTGTACGATTGTCCGGCGCTCCTCATTTGGCGTATGATTTGGCGTAGCTCTTGAAAGCAATGTTTTCCTCGTCCCACTGTTTAATAAATTTAACAAAAAAACATGCAAAATAACAAAAAATGATATTTGCAGAACAAACTCACTGTTTGTTGGCTATTTTAGTTGAATTATACTTTATTTTATTGATTTTAACTGTTTTTTGCATTAACGCTGCTATTATTTTGTGTGTCCAAAATTTGCAATTTTTTAAATAAAGTGCCGTTATTTTATTGATATAATGAATATTGATATGAATGATGGTGATTATGAAAGCTTAGAATAAGAGCTTTCAGAAAAACCTTAGGTTACAGAGAAAAAAGCAATAACAAAGAAGATATAATAAAAAGAAATGAGAAAAAAGTAGCGCTGCTATTATTTTGTTGACAGCTGTAAGTGTCTATCAGTCAAATGAAGAAGAAAATATGCCTAAATTTTATAAATTAGATAACATCAGTTCCAAACTTTTTAAAATAACTCTACAAGGCAACGAATTTGTTATGTTTCCTTTAGTTCATTGCTAAAACGATGTTTTGTGTTGTTGAAACAATTGAGGATGGGGCGAAGCTCGTTACAGCTGTGCCAAAAACTTGGGTGCATGATGGGTGCACATTGTTATGGCCTCCAACTCGGAAAGAATCTGTCCTTGGCCGGAAAAATTGTACGGACCCGCAACCACAATGGCAGAGAATGGCCTGTAGAATAATTTTCGATGATATTGGTAAGAACTTTTTAATATTGCAATCGAAAGAGAAGTTAAATGACTGGAACTTCAAATAATGCAATACCAAAGTATTTCTTTCTTTAATGTTTTATTTCTTTATTTAAAGATTCTTGGGAACAGGCCATGAGGAAGGAAAAAGAAGCCGAGTGTTTGTCTTCCGATGAAAACACGGAGCAAGTGGACAAACTTCCCTCCTCGTTTGTGGAGTATAATAATTTAATGTCGACGATGCTAGCAGACTCAGGTAAGCAAAAAGTTGTTAATAACAAAATTTAACTTTTATTATTGTTATTATTGTACTATTTGTACTAAAATGTCAGCTTATTTTGCATTTAATTTACCAGAAAATCAATCTTTCCACCCCTCCGATGACACCCTAGAAGCCGATGTTTCATGCACACCCTCTCCCTCGTGTCAAATCGAGGATCGTCCTCAAATTTTGAGTGTAATTGAAGGTAACAAAAATAATCTGTTAATTATTAAATATTCCTTATTTATAGTTTATTTTCATCTTTTTTCAGTTCCTGCACCTCCTGTTTTTGCTCCAGGGGCATCTGAACAAACACAGGTCCAGCTTTTAAGTGAAGTTAGAAAACTGGCAGGTGAGGTGGAAGCCATAAAGTTACTGCTGCAGCAGTTTATGGCAAAAACTGAAGTCTCCCTCACCTGTATAGTGGAGAAAATTTGCCAAAATGTCGGCCGAGAAATTGTGTCGGATCACCTCCTGGAGGAATTGTCGCCTCTCGCAACACCACCGGAGCTGGATGAGATGAAGCAAAGGCTAAGGCAGGACCTTCAATTTAAAAAAAATTTGGTAAGATAAACTGTTTTATTTAATGCATTTATCATAATGAACAATGTACTTTTAAATCCTTTTTTCAAAAAGATTTGCTTTCCAGTTTTTAAACTCAATTTTCTTTCGTTTTCGTTTTTTTTTTAGATTCTTAAGTTGTCTACATTCGGGGGGGTGAATGCTGTCAAAACACTTAGAACAATAGCAAAGTTATTGTATAAGGATGAGCTGCTATCACTGTTCACGTGGAATGGAACATACAATAAAAAATGTTTCCACCACAACCATTCCATTTTTTCGGCCATTGTGGAGGCGGTGAGGGTTCGATTCTCCAATTTTACGGATGTGGAGGGCGCCACATTTTTTAAAAATTATATCAAACATGCACCTTTTCGCATGAGCAAGCCCCAACTGTAAGTAACTTATGTGTTTTTAGTTCCTTCAATTCAATAATTTTTCTTTATGTACTTAACACTCGGTAATTAATAATTCAATAAAATATTTATTGTTTGTGTGTGCTTTTTATTTATTTAAAGCAATAAATCAGCTTCATCATCATTATCGGCAGCTGCACCATCATCACCATCATCAGCATCACCATCATCAGTATCACCATCAACAGCTCCACCAACATCTACACCACCAACAACAACTATAAACAAAAACTAAGATAAATTCTTATTTTATTCTTATTCTTTTTTTATATCTACACTACATACATAGTTTTAAGTTTTTAGTATTTAAGTTTTTAGTTTTTAAGTTACATTATAAATTATAGGTAGAAATAAATAACCCCATACATTTAAATTTTATCTTTTTATTTAAAAGGATTTTGCTTCCAGCTGCGAAAAATTTGAAAAAAGTTACTACTAGACAACGATTCAAGTCCTGATCACGTAAGCATAAAAAAGAATGGTCTTATATGTTTTTTTTTTCAATTTTCAGAACTTCTGGGCCGATATCTTCTAGGTTCGATTGAACGTTAATCGTTTTGACAATTGATCTCTTTATCACTAGTATAGATATAAGATAAAGAGAGAATAGTTGTCAAAACCACTAGTGTTCAATCGAACCTAGGAAATTTCTATTCAGGTTTTTTAAAAACTGCAAACATCTCAAACTAACCTAAGGCATTAACAGGTTTTTTGAGAACCGAAAATTAACGGTAACAAAGTTACTATAGGGCTATTACAGGTTTTGTTAGAACCTTTTAGAAACGGTTCCAAATGGTTTATAAAAAACCGTAAAAATGTCTTCAAACAGGTTTTTTAGAAATTGTATTCAAACGGGCGTCAAAAAAAAGTAAGATATCAACCGTCAATCAACTAAATATTGGTTGGTAAAAAACCCTGTATTAAAGGTTTTGTTGAGGTTGTGAAGTAACCGGAAATCAACAAAAAACAACAAAATAAAGGTTTTTTACAAACTTCATCTAAACGGCAGCTATAACATTGTTATAAGCAAACCGGGTTTTTACAAACTTCATTCTAACCAACGTTCTAATTCTACTGACCAAAACAGGGTACTGGAACGTCATTGTGAGGTTTTTTGGACGTTATTGAAACTAATTTGTAACTTATAGAGTTATATAACGCAGGTTCATGGACGGTCTATTTACCGTATTTCAACTTCAAATTGTTGCTTGGGGCGTATACGCCCAGGTGTACTTTTGTTACTGTTCACTGAATATAGAATAAAAAAAGAGGCTGGGATGCGACCCACACTGATAACTTCCCATCCCGTCTATCGATTTGTCTTGCTTAAAAAGTTGTCTAAATGTATCAATTCTTACCAAATCCATTTTTTTGAGATTTTATTTTTTTATAAAAAAACAGACTGTTGTATTTAAAAAAAAAAATTACTGAATATCAAAAACAATATTTTCTGTGAAATAAAATAAGTTTGAAGCCAATATTTTTAATTTTTGAAAAGCTATTTGAGTCGAAAGTAAATTTTTACCAAGTTTTAGTACCTATTGTTTTTTTGGTTTTTATTTTTTGTAAAAAAAACTGTCAATCCAACATTTCTTAAAATTTTACCGAATGTTGAAAACAATATTATTTATAAGATAAAATTAGTTTGAAGCCAATATCTCAAAGTTTTGAAAAGTTATTTGAGCCGAAAATCAATTTTTACCAACTTTTGTTAATTTTTTTTTTCGGTTTTTATTTTTTGTAAAAAAACTGTCAATTCAATTTTTCTCAAAATTTTTTCTAATGTTGAAAACAATATTTCTTATAAGTTAAAATTAGTTAGAAGCCATAATCTCAATTTTTTGAAAAGATATTTGAGTCGAAAATCAATTTTTACCAACTTTTGTAAATTTTTTTTTCGGTTTTTAATTTTTTGTAAAAAAACTGTCAATTCGATTTTTTTCAAAATTTTACCGAATGTTGAAAACAATATTTTTTGAAAGATAAAAGTAGTTTAAAGCTAATATCTCAAAGTCTTGAAAAGATATTTGAGTCAAAAATAAATTTTTACCAACTTTTATTAATTTTTTTTTTAGGTTTTTATTTTTTGTAAAAAAACTGTCAATTCGATTTTTCTCAAAATTTTATCAGGTGTCAAAAACATTATTCTTCGTTGCAAAAAATTGTTTTGGAGATGAAATCATATTTTAGTCGTAAAATTTTCGAAGTGACAAATTTTTTTTTTCAGTTTTCTTGATTTATAAAAAAAACCGTTAATTGGATTTTTTTCCAAAAATATAATTGTTTTGTATCACGTTACAATATATAATATAAAATTTAATTCAAGTCTCTAGCTTCATTGGTTCATGAGATATTTAGGGTTAACCAAAATTTTCACCTTTTTTTTAAACTGCTATGGTAAAAAAACCACCCACGCAATTTTCTTGAGAGCCCTTTCTGCATCTTTATGCCTTATTATCTGTATAACAAAATTTATTTGAAGTCGATATCTCTTCTGGTTCTTGAGCTATGGACAACGAAAAAAACGTCGCGAACGTACGGACGTACGGACGTACGGACGTACGTACACACGCACGCACAGACATCTTTCTAAAAATCTTTTATTTCGACTCTAGGGACCTTGAAACGTCGAGAAATGTCAAAATTTTCATTTTGTCAAATCGGACCCATTACAATAACTTCCTATGGGAAGTTAACAAAGACATATGCACATACAGCTCGGATACCCTTTAGCCTTTTTAGTAACAAGTTTAATTACTGCAAATATAGCCTTGTTAACTAGATACGTAGTACCCGTAGCGTGATGGTTAGTGCGTTGGACTGTCATGCAAGGGGTCTTGGGTTCAATCCCTGCCTGTGCCGCATATAAACTGTAGGTCCCTTCCATCTCTGACAACATTACTCCCACACAGGAATGGTTGGGAGCTGTAAGTCACTAAGCCCTGATTCTTCATGGACTGTTGCGCCACCTAATTTATTTATTTTTATTTAACGATTTGATACTAATATAATTATGTATTTTAAATACAAGATTCAATCACATTTACGGCTATTTTTAATCAGATTTACCTTCACAAAGTCTCTGCTTTAGAGTAGATTTGTATGCGTTTTTAGAAAAGTCAAGAAGAAAACAACTTTACAAGATAGCATTAGTTATAGCCTTGAAAATGTTTACTTGAAATATTAAGAAAACTTTGAACCACTTTTAAGTTAAAACAAAGTTAGTTCATCAAGTTGTGTCAGCTTTGTTAGGAAAAAAAAGCGATCCTTCCAAAAAGAAATGTGTGGCCGCAACTCTGAGATCTCATCAACATTCCAGAAACGATCTAAGCCCATATTATCCAAGCAACTATTAAAAAGGTCTCAGAAAATTGGAGTGACATAATACACTCTACACCGAAGCCAGCCATGACAGCCACTTGAACGACATTCTTAATTAATGGACATATTTACTATTTATGTAAAAATAATCGTTTTCTTTCTAATTTTAGATTAAAAATAAATGCCTAAAATAACTTTATATAGGTACATATGTGGTGTAATTTCATTATCTTGAACATGGATCCTGATATTTTTCAAACATAAATTCTAAGAAACACTATTTTAAAAATAGTTTCTTCTACTACTGCCCCTTGATATTACTGTAGTGTGCTGCCAAGTTCTAGCACTATCCCCTTATTACAGGAACAAGACTGCTAATTGAACAACGTTGGCTAAATTGGCTAAATACCTTAAGATTCTGAAGGTTTTGTGCACCTTAAAGATGAAATGTCTTGTTTAAATGGAATGCAAATGTTTATTGGTCTTGAACCGAATGAAGTTGTATCTACCCAAGACTTCTTCTTTTCATCGTGATCAACAGTATCGCAGCATTCTGCCATTATATTCTGCATCATTATAAGTCTATAATTTTCCTCACTTTGGTTATAAGTTTCTTAGTTTTGTTAGCTTAATTAAGTTATCTATGCTGCTCCAACTGAGCCGAATAACTGGGGGTGTTGCCCCATAAAAACGCCAGCGCAAATAATCATCACTGATATGTTTCCTATAGCTATTACTATTCTTATTTTTCGAAGCTCGATCGATTGTATTTTGAACTCATAATTACAAAAACTCATTTTCTTTAAAAGGTTATCAATTTGAATTCATGAAATCTACCGACTTCTTACTTATTTGACTAAAACGAATGTGCACTGTCTTGAACATATTCTGTCTTACATCTCAGAAAATGTTATAACTATATTTTAAATAGTTAAAAAAAATATTCAAGACGTATGTTTATAAAAAATTCCGAAAAGTTTCTTCTACAGTTTCTGTTTCGGTCTTTTGAAAATTTTTAAAAACCATAAGCCTTTTCAGTTAAACATTAAGTAAATAACTGACAAAAATTTTCACGATTTTTATTATTGTTTGCGAGAACTCAGTTCTTTAAGTTTTACAGTTCTAACGCCTAAATATAGATTCGAATGTTCTTAATATTACAAAATTTCAATTGCTAATTTCTCAATCTCTCAATTTAATGTAGAAACTTAATTCAAAATGCTATAAATACATCGTTAAAATATAAGATTAAGCCTTCATACCAAAAATACATGCCTACACATTTCTAATCGATGAATTTAAATGTAATACCAAACCTACCTACTTTCAAAAATGTCTCTCTAGCGACTCATAATATAAAGCTTTAAGTACAATTACGATTTGTATTAAAATTTTCCTCCTCTGCCTACTGCCCTCGCGTTTTATTATTACCCTGCTGCTGATGATTATCACATTAAAATCTTATTCGATTTTTTTTTTTTCAAGGAAACTTATAAACATCAATTTTCTCAAAATTGCTTAACTTTTTTTTCCTTTTGTTTACTTGTTTGAAGTAACGACACCATAAAGTCCTATAAAAATTCACCAAAAAAGAATCAAAACAAACTTCCTTCACATTATGCGTGGAGATAAAAATTATAAAAAGGAAAAAGATGAGACACTCATGAGTGACAAACTAATAAATCACCTTCACTATCATCAAAATAAGACTTCTTCCTTGGAGTAAAAAACAAACCTAATCAACCATCATCAACGCGGGCCCTCTCTGAGGTTGATTTGGTAAACACAAACTTTTGACAAAAAAAAAAAAAATAAATAAGAAAATAAAATCAAAACTTCAATGAGAAAGTTTCTTGAGCATAATTTTCATCCTTCCATCCTTCCATCCCTCCACCCATGTACTGCTATACAAGCTCTGCTGCCTTATAGCCTTATACGATCATCAAAAGGCCAACTGAAGAGAAGAACAAAAAAGCAAGAAAAAAGTTAGCATTAATATCGAATTTATGCTATAAAATTTAATTCAATAAAACAACGAAAGTATTCCGCATATCCACATCCACATCGGCATCAACACAGGGCTTGAGCCAGCATCAGCAGCGCGAACTAACGAACTAAACTGTCTGATATACGAGTAATCCTTCGCAATAGACAAGGACTTCCGGGGTTTGTGACGCCCCGCGACTTGAGTACTATGTATCTTCAGTTTTTATAGACCATGAAGATCCGAAACGAAAGACCCCTGAAGAGAGCATAGCTCAAGCTCGTTGGCTTAATATCATGAATATCGTGGATAGCGAAGCGATAGATTGATGAAGCCTTATACTATGGGTCTTCGCTGTCATCGTGTCGCTCGTTGTCTTGTCGACGACTCGACGACGACGGTGTCGGCTTGGTCCTTATACACCATGGCTGTTGGTTTTTGGTTGTCGGTTGTCAAGCAAACAGGATGAATTTTGCCATTGTTATTCCTTTCAGCCAGGATTTATATGGAATTTATGGAATATTTTCCACGGAATTTATGGATTGCTTTTGAAAACATTTTTATTGCTTTCATAATCTTGTGTTCCCAACGCATGAGACGCACGGCGGCGCGGTGGCTAAATTGGGAAGGGGATATGCCAACGATGAAGTGTATATTTTTGTTTCTCTTTTATTTGTTGTTGTTGGAATATTTTTATTTTTATTTTCCCCGAGGTGAAGCGGAAACAGATTATGGAAAATTATGATGGACATTATGATATTGAACTCCTCCAGAGGATGATAATATTTATAACAGAGTAAGGCATTTAATTATTGTATTATTGGATACACGAAGTCAAAATTCACTTGGGATGATAATTTAATGTTTGTTATTTTTCTTGTTTTTCTCTTGGAAACCAACTACGGAAAAACAATCGTTAAAATATGAAAAATTAAGTATTTAAATCAGTCATAAATCAAAGTTTTTCTTTTTTTCTGCTTGAAGAAGTTCTACAGAGATAATTCAATCGGCGCGCGGCCGGCGACGACAATATGAGCACACACACTTGATGTGTGTCTTTCTTGGATTAAAAGAAAAAGACACTTAAAGAGTTTTTATGGCATTTTTGAAGAAAGTTCACATCAGTTTTAATTAACCATTAGAACTGTATATATACTGATGTCGGGAAATGGCTTTTCAATTGGTTCACTGAAAATGGGAATTAAACAAAGTTTTATTTGTGAAATTTTTCAACCTACCTAATCGGGTGTAAATTTTTTTAATGGAGAAAGTTCCAAATGATGTCTAGTCTTAAAAACATAAAATTTCAAGCATTTTCAAGCATTACAAAAATCTGAAGAGAGACTAAAATTTAAAAAAAATATTAATGGTTTGTTTATGTATTTTTGGGACACTCATACATTTTTTGTTTTCAATATAATTTTTGTGCGATTAATACTCAATGAATTAAATTATATAGTTCTACTATCAGTGACATTGTGACATCCACCCCTTTTGCAAGGAAGTCTCTCGGGGACTGTTTGCAAGATCGGTTGAAATCTATTCATAAGGCAAGGGGCATCCAAAGTAATTTTCCTAATTTTGTTTTAAAATGCAGGCTGTTAATGGTCTTTCATTTCCGACTCCATCAGCTCCTCGATGAACTTATCGAATATATTTTGTTTTTTCTTGGTGGGTTGTAGAAAAATGATGGTAGTCGCTATGTCTAGTAAGTTGTAAAATACAACTATCGGCCAGCGTTGATGAGTTCAGAAATAAATAAAACCATTTGATAGAAAACATCGATTCCATCTTTGGTTTTGTTGTAGTCCAGCATCAATGCAGGCTTATCTGAGAACCGGAAGTGGCTTTCTCACATTTATGTGGCGTCGAAACCAAAACAATTTGTTTGTTTGGCTTTTGAACATAAAACACCAACGCCATTCATACAGAAAACTGAGTGGAAACATCGTTTCCAAGACCAAGTCTTGTAATTTGATAACAGCCTTAGTACTACTAAATACTAATTAGTAGTTTTACCACATCTAAAAAGTTATAAAATCTTAGAACTCGAGTTATAACTTACTTTTTGCACGTTTAGTTTATTTAAATATTTCTAACACAATTTTTTTTTTCAAATACCTCCAAAACACTATTTAAATTTTCATTTTAAATTCAATACTAAATTGAAAAATAGTGGACCTTTTTGATACGCATAAATATGCCAACTCAATATTTTGAGAACTTAGTGGAAGGGGTAGAAAGGGTTAAACTTTGTTTTATAGGTTATTAATTAAGACAAACCGGAAATCCCTATCGAATTAAGACCTGTGAGAAATTTTAAGCTTATGGCATTCCATGTCAGTTTTGAAGTCAAATAAATTTAAGAATATATTTTCAAATGACCTGAAAGATTAATTGTCTATTAAAATGTTAACCTTACTTATCTGATGAATGTTACATTACATTACATTTCACACTACTCAGCACATAAATGTACAGAGTAGAGAACACAGCACCTTGAGCGACAAGACTATATAAGGTGATAACAACACAATACATTAATACAAGACAGAAGGACAGAGGAGAAAGAAGAACGAACAGACAGAAAGAAAACACATGACAAGACAACAGCACGAGGTAGGTTTCGAGACGGTCCCCCATCTTTTCTACTAACCACGCTCTGATGAATGTTTGAAAATCATTTTACTATTATCAGTAAAGTCACAGATACTGATAAACGTACATATCAAATTTTTAGGATCCAATATTTTAAAGTTAAAGTAAAGAACTTTGAAACTAAATTTAATGCTTCGAAAACTCAAAAGATATTTTTCTGGAAAGTATAATTTCTGGAACACGACTGTAACGACTGAATTGGGCGTAGTCTAATCTGGAGGTGAAATTTTCGATGACTTTTTTAAACATTTGTGGCCGTATATCGACAATGACTCTGCGAAGTTCTCCTAGTGGTCAATCGTTTCAGGCTTATCGGTGGCGCGTTGACATTTCCTTTTATGAATAAATTGTTTCACAAGCTCAGTGGCATATTACTCCGTCTTGATGGCATAAAGTACACCTAACAGTTTTTGTGGGGTTTATGTTGTCTCAACATACACTTGAGGATCATCATCAATCTAAATACGGTAGTTTTGTTTATTCAACCTAAAGTGTGCTTGATCGCTAAATAAAATTCACTTATGAAAATTGGGATCAACAGAAATTTTGTGTTTGGGCTAATTTGAAGGCGTTGTTCAGACTTCAGTCAATTCTCGTTAAAATGCTAAACCAAATTAAAAATAAATCACTTGACAGCTGAAAAAATTACCACCAGTTAAAACTGTGTTGACTTGAAGCTCTTTACTTCTAAAAAAACACCTGTTATCAGAACCAAGACTGCGGTAGGTCTCAAACAACAACCATTAAATTGTAACTCTTTTGATTAAACATCAAAATGTTTTTGTAAAGAATTAAAAAAAATGGTACAAACCATTAAAATGTTTTTTTTTAAATATTTTTTGTTTGTAAGACATAACGAGGTAAAATATTATAATATTCATTTAAATGTAATAAATTAAGGGAAACATTGGTACTTTAATCAGAACATACCATCACTGATTTTTTTTTTTTTTTTTTCGAAACATATTTACATATTATGCAGTTTTAGCTTATCTAATGATCATGAACCTCCTCGACGGGTCTCCACCTTGCCGTTGGTGAGGAGGCTTACGCGAGAACTTCTAGTAGGTTAATTTGCAGATTCTAGCTCTTTGAGCAGACTCTCAGCCACCAACTTAGGTTTAAGCAAACTAAGAGAGGCCCACCCCTATGAATATGGAAGAACTACAAAAACAGAAAAAAACCATAGCGGGGATATACGCTATATGGTCGGTAGAAGTCACGGCTACCGGCTTGGGCTTTGTCTCGCGGTCTCAATACCGAGAGAAGAAGTCGCCAGTGACAATTTTTCCATTATATTATATAACTCTACTTATAATTTCGAAACTTTTTCTTTTTCTTTTTTCTTTTTCTTTTCTTTTTTCTATCTTTTCAGTTTCTTCGGTTTCAACAAATTATAAGCAAAGAATAGATCTCAGAAGAGGTTAGGTCAGTTAGACTGGGACCAACTGACTGAGCAGGAGAGGAAACGGCTGCATAACGCTCGTGCCTTCCTGGACAGAGAGGGCTTGGGAAAAGACAGGCACACCGCTAGTCAAGCACTGAACCCTCCCTCTTCAGAGAGCCCGAGCGTAAAACCCTTGATGGGACCACCTGCCCCCAACGCTGTTCCAATACATCGTAAGGAAGGGTGCTCATCAATGGTAGCGGCAACTCCTCAAGACGGACCAACAGGACGAACCCAACGGACAGACACTGACTTGCCAATCTTACCACCTGCTGATCCGCCACTGATCGCGTCGATATCAGTTGGTGTTAGTGAAGCAGGTGTAAGAGCGGCTCAAAACGAGGGGAAAGATGAGATGGCTTGTGAAGACGATGCTATTGGCCACAGCCTTAGCGTTAATCTTAACAAGACCATCGATTCTGTCCCCGAAAACCGAACGACCAATACGAACGACAGTCTTACGACGGTCATAGAAAAAAGGACGACTATACGCAAAACTAAGGTTTTGAACGAGAACGAAATACGACGACGACAAAGACGAAACGCTGAGAGGATTGTCCGGCGCTTTGCTAACAGGACTCCTGAGTCCTTGACAGCTAAGGAGAAGGCGGCGCTGGACAAGTCTAAACAGCGCCTTAGAAGCACAACAATAACGACTACAGATAGTGACGCAAACCCACAACCACCTCTTGAAGCACCTTGTTCCTCTAAAAGGCCAGGAACGAACTCTCACCGACCGACTCTTCGCCTAACAAGGCAACGAAGAGGTTAAAGATCTCCCGGGCAACCGTGAAGGGGCACCAAATGGCCATTGCCGATTTCGGCAAACCCTCACGGAAGCTGACCGAGGACGAGTGGCAACTTCTGGAGCTACGTATCCTGGAAGAAGTAAATGAGGCCATCGTCAAAAACAGGCCCCCCCCACTTTTCGGAAATCTAACGACCGTCCATGGGTTCAAGGTGATGAATTGTGAAAATGACGCCACACTCAAGTGGCTTCAGGATTTCACAAGCAGCACCTCTGCACCATGGCAAAATGCGGATCTTCGCCTAATTGATGTTAAGGAGATTAAAAACATCTCCAGACCAATAGGCATACTTCTGGTCAAAGGCCCCACTCTTCCTAATGATCGACTGGAGAGATATATAACATCACTCAACAGGGATCTCCTAAGCCAGGAGTGGGAAGTCGTAAAATGCGAAAAAACCAAGGAAGGCACCGAGGTAACGGTTAGACTAATCCATTAATCTATACCACTGCTGAGGAAAATGGATTTCAAAGTGCGCGTCGGGATCACCAGATGCAAACTTAGATTGACATCCAATAAAAGAAAACAGGTTAGTAGGGCGATGAACAAATCTTTAGTATTATGTATATGGAATTGAAAATATTACAAATCAATCTTCATCATAGTAAAGCCGCCAGCGCCAACCTGGTCTACCTCATGCAGAGTAGACAATATGACATGGCCCTGATCCAAGAACCCTGGATAGTAGGTGGCATGATCAAGGGCCTGCACTCCAAAGACCTCATGCTGTATAAGTCAGATCTTGACAGCCAAAATAGTAATCCCAGAACCTGTATATTAGCTAGAAAACAGTTTAATCTCTTTCTTCTAACTTCTTACAGCAACATCGACCAGACCGCGGTCATTTTAGAACGCAAGAAGCACCCAACGCTCATAATAACCTCCACATACATGCCCTATGATGGAGTTGAAGGACCACCAGCGGATATAACAAATGAATTAATAACATTCGCAAGTAAGAAAAATTTTAATATTATACTAGGGTGCGACTCCAATGCACATCATGTACAATGGGGGAGCACCGATACAAATGCTAGAGGTGAATCCCTTTTTCAATTTATCATAGACAACAATCTTCGTGTGGCTAACCGAGGTAATACACCCACCTTTGTCACAAAAAATCGGAAAGAGGTGCTAGATATAACCCTCTCAAACAATTCTGACTCCTGTCTAATTGATCATTGGAGGGTTTTAGAAGAACCTTCCTTCTCTGACCATCGTCTTATAGAATTTAAAATCCCTAACGTTGATAGACAGCACAAACCCTTTAGAAATAACAGGCGTACAGACTGGCTTATCTTCAATAAGGAAATAAGAAATAACATTGAGCACGTTAACACCAACGCCATTCTAGGACCAGACAGTCTAGAGAAGGCAACAGAGAATCTCACTGAGACTCTGCGTAAAGCGTTTGAAACCAGTTGTCCTATCAAAACAACTGTGAAGAAAAACAGTAAACCCCCCTGGTGGACAACAGAACTAACCTACATTAGAAAAGAAACAAGAAAGCTTTTCAATGTTGCTAAAAGAACAAGACTCGAAAGCGACTGGGACTGTTATAAGACTAGTCAAAGAAAATTCAAAACAGAAACCCAACGAGCCAAACGGAGCTCGTGGAAAAATTTCTGCAGCAATATCGAGTGTACCACCGAGTCAGCTAGACTCAGGAAAATCCTTTCGAAAACCTCCATTTCTGTTGGTTCTCTAAGGAAACCCGACAATGACTGGACTGAATCAAATCGCGAAAGTCTGGAACTCCTGGTTGAAACACACTTCCCAGGCAGTAAACCTAACCCCGAACGCGAATCAGATAACTCTTCAATCTTCGAGTATGAAATCCCTACGGATGTTATAACGGAAGAAAGGCTAAACTGGGCTATTAACTCTTTCTCCCCTTATAAATCTCCAGGCCTAGACGGCATTTTCCCAATGATGCTGCAAAAGGGCATTGAATTTATCACTCCACACGTGATAAACATCTTTCAAAGCAGCATTAAATGGGGATATATTCCCAAGACATGGCGTGAGGTAAAAGTCGTTTTTATACCAAAAGCCGGCAAACCCAGCCATACCGAACCTAAGGACTTCAGACCTATAAGTCTCACGTCTTTTGTACTTAAGACACTAGAAAGACTTATCGACATATACATCCGCAGTAATTTAAAACCGGAGACCATATCACCCTTTCAACACGCCTACACAAAAGGTAGAAGTGTAGAAACGGCACTACACTACGTAGTTAGAACAATAGAAAAATCACTTGACGTTAAGGAATACACTCTTGCTTCATTCCTGGACATTGAAGGAGCCTTCAATAACGTCCACAGTAATGCAATCGAGAAAGCACTTAATGATCAACGTATAGAAGAAGTAGTTATCAAATGGATCATGAGTATGCTCAAAAACAGGCAAATACATAGTGAGCTTGGTAACACGCATTTAGAGATGTACGCATCTAGAGGAACCCCGCAAGGTGGAATTCTCTCACCATTATTATGGATCTTAGTGATGAACGAGATCTTAATAAAACTTAGGAACTACGGTATAGTAGTGGTAGCCTACGCTGATGACTTAGCGCTTTTGGCGACGGGTAAATACCTTACCACTATTAGCGAACAATTACAAACCGCATTATCAAAGGTCAGCAACTGGACTAAGAAATGCGGTCTTAATGTAAACCCCCTTAAAACAGAACTGGTTCTTTTTACAAACAGAAGGAAGATCCCTCCGTTTATAATACCTAAAATAGATAATACAACATTAAGAATCTCCGACCGAGCTAGATACCTCGGAGTTATATTGGATAAAAAACTCAATTGGGGTCCAAATATCCAAGAAAGATATAAGAAGGCCACAATTGCACTCTACTCATGTAACAAGATTCTGGGTAGAAATTGGAGACCGAACCCCAAAATAGTAATGTGGATGTACACTGCCATTGTCAGACCGATTCTAACTTATGGCAGCTTGGTTTGGTGGAAAGCGTTGGAGAAATCCACGAACCAAAAATCACTTACCAAAGTACAGAGAATGGCCTGTATCTGTACTAGTGGTGTGATGAGGACTACCCCAACTGCGGGTTTAGAAACGATCCTCAATCTCCCCCCAATAGACCTATTCGTCCAAGAATCAGCAGCAAACAGCGCCCTCAGGCTCAATCAAACTAACATCTGGAAAACTAGCCAGAGTGGCCACGCAGCTATTCTTACGAAATACGTAGACAACAATATCTGTACAGATTATATGAGCCCTTACTTAGATTTCAACAAATCTTTTAGTACTAGGTTCCCCAATAGACTAGATTGGGAAAATAGTGAGCCCTACACCAACGACTCAACCATTACCATCTACACCGATGGCTCGAAAATGGACAATAGAGTAGGTGCAGGTTTTTACTCTGAAAGCCTAAACCTTGCGAAAGCATTCAGGCTCCCCGACTATAGCAGCGTCTTCCAAGCTGAGATCTTGGCAGTGAAAAACGCTGCTAAACACATATCCATGATGGCGATATCACACGCGGACATCACTTTTTTCATTGATAGCCAAGCAGCAATAAAAGCTATCTCTGCCACCCAAATAAAGTCAAAGCTTGTCTCTTGCTGTCGCGAAGAGCTAAAGGTTCTTGGCACACAGCATAACGTAAGACTCTGCTGGGTTCCTGGCCACAGTGATGTACCAGGCAACGAAAAGGCGGATGAACTTGCTAGGGAGGGCTCCACACTGGAACCCTCCCTGATAGACCATCATATAGGGATACCGTTATGTGAACTGAAACATAACGTCAGTAAAACCATCATTCACAAATCCAATGACATATGGAATCTCCTAGAAACCTGTGTTAACACCAGGAAGATATGGCCTAGATACGATAAGAAAAGATCCAACTGGATCTTAACTCTTAACAAACCCTCCCTGAGATCCCTAATCGGCATTATTACAGGTCACAACCTACTCGGCTACCATAAGAAGAAGATGGGGCTCAGTACTGATGACCTTTGTAGAGGCTGTGGTGATGAAAACGAGCATGAAGACACCACTCACTTTCTCTGCCACTGTCCTTCACTCTGTCTTGCTAGGAAGAAAACTCTAGGCAACTTCTTCTTTAATGAACTAGAGGAACTATCAGAACTGCCAGGCAAAAGCTTACTAAACTTTGTCAAGACCTCTAAATGGTTAAACGAACCACATGATTCATAGGTTATTATATCTTTTCAGGAAGTTACAACACTTCGGGGTACCACAACGGATCTACATTGATCTAAGTGTGATGGTAACAACATCAACCGTCAGCCCGTTCAAACCTAACCTAACCTAATGATCATGAAAAATATTTTATTACAAAAAAAAAAATTTCCTGATATTAAACATCGAGCATTAAATCAGTCAAATTAAGAATGTTTAATTTATTCAGCTAAACTTCAGCCTATCTCATGGATGTATGCACTGGGTCCAGACTTAAATGGAGAATTGCCATTTTGGTTCATTTTTAGATCTCATTATTTGTCACAGTAGACTTATTACTCAGGGTTTTTGTATACTGCAGAATTTGGATACTTTTTATCTTTTATACTTTCGTGTTATTTTACTTTTTAGTGTGTGGTCAGGATAATTTTTTATATTTAATTTAATCAGTAGGAAGCGAAATAATACGACTGGTTTCTTCGGTTGCTGATCACGAACTGTGTCGTTTCTCTTTTATTTTATCTTATGCTATTTCTTAATATGCTAGTTTAGTGTTGCCACTGCTTAACTATTTTACATTGTTGCAACTTACATACTACTATTGCCCTATTGCTATAAATATTACTACAATTCGTTGTTTTATTTTTTTGCAACTAAAATTACATAATTCAAAAAATGAATTTACAAATGATAACACATAAATATGAAAAGTGTTTGTGAGTGTAAAGTTTCATAATATGCTTTCTTAATAAAGGATGATTTTTTAGCTTGTATCTTTTAGGCAACACTGACGTACGTTTCGTGTTTTGTTTCAATGTCAAACATCTTCAGTTTGGTCTATAATTTAATCATGAATCGTCTTACAAACGAACAACGCTTGCAAATTATTGAATTTTATTCACAAAATGCGTGCTCTGTTAAGAAAGTTCATCGCGCGCTTCTTCCATTTTATGGTCAGTTTAATCGACCCACTGAAGCGGCTATTCGGGCTATTGTGACTAAATTTCGCACCAAATTTACATTGTTGGACATGAAACCACCAACAAGCTTACGTAGAGTGCGAACTGAAGAAAATATCGCAGCTGTATCGGCCAGTGTTAATGATGACCATCAATTATCGATTCGTCACCGTTCGCAGTAATTGGGCCTCTGTTACTTAAGAACGTGGAAAATTTTACGGAAGGATTAAGGTGTGATGCCTTTCAAAATAAAGCTGGAACTGAAGCCGAACGACCTACTGCAAAGTATTTTTTGTGAATGGGCTCTTGGAAAGTTGGCCGAAGATCCACTTTTTTAACCGAAAAAATGTGTTCAGCGACGAAGCTAATTTTTTTCTCAATGAGTACGTAAATAAGCAAAATTGTCGATTTTGGAGCTATCAATGCATTCCAAAAAAGTCACAGTTTGGTGAGGTTTATGGGCTGGTGGCATCATTGGACCGTAATGCGAATCGTAACGTAGCTGTGAATGGTGAGCGCTACCGTGAGATGATGTCCAACTTTTTTTTGCCCAAAATAAAAAAGCTTGACTTGCATGACATGTGGTTTCAAAAAGATTGTGCCACATGCCACACAGCACGCGCAACAAAGGACTTATTGAGAGGCAAGTTCAGTGAACATTTTATTTCACCTTCGGGACAGGTCAATTGTCCGCCTAGATCGGGCAATTTAACGCCTTTAGACTATTTTTTGGGGGCTTTGTTAAAACTCATGTCTATACAGACAAGCCCAATTGACGCATTGGAAGACAACATTGAAGCATTTATTCGCCGAAATGTTGGAAAGAGTATGCCAAAATAGGACTAAGCGGATGGACCATTTGAGGCGCAGTCAAGGTCAACATTTGCATGAAATAATCTTTGAACATTAAATTATACCTATGGACCGTATTGTCGATTCAAATAAAGATTTAATACATTTTTCTGAATTTTATGTGTTTTATTTTGAAAAAACTTTTCTATGGCTTTTAAAAAATCACCTTTTATTTATATACAAATTTCACACTTAAGCAATGTTAAATCTAATAATTTTACATGAATCAGAACTTTTTTATATAAACAATACCAATCGCATGAAAAGTGGGCAGATACAACGCCTTATATATCGAAAACTGACATTCTTTTCATTTCACCACTAGACCTACCTATGTGCGAAGTTTAAAGGTTTAACAATGTTGGGAAGTGCTTCATAATTTTGAAATTAGTTACAATTTTTGTCATTTTTAAATTACTGCATCTTAGAAACTACATTTGATATAAAATTAAAATTTAGTTCAATGTAATTTTATTAAATATTGCAAATTTGTAGTTTCTAACACAATTTGTTTCGAAGTTAAATAGTGGGTCAAAAACTGACTAAGTTTATGAAGTATTGTATGTGATAAAACACGACTTTGAGACGCTGCTATTGGAATGCAACGTAAGAGCGTTAGACGAATGGAGCTCTACCTCTGTTAAGCTATTAATGATTTAAGAAAATATCATAAAATTAAACGACTTATACAGTAGAAAACTCAAAGATTTAGAGTCTAAGACTTTTTTAAGGAAATCAAATTTTCCTTGAAATTGTTTCTCATTTTTTGTAATGCCTTGCTATTTTCAACTAACTAAATTTTGTGTTTTTAGGGGAAATTCCAATATCGATCAAAGAACTATTATTTTCAAAATCAGCAGTCAAATTTTAAGAAACGCAATAATCCTCTTAAGTCTAAATATTGTAATTCACTCGGTACGGCATAAAACAGTATCTATATTACCATTATCGATGAGGGGAAAAAAGTTTTAGAATAATTATTTCCTTTTCTGACAAAATTTATTTTGTGTAATTTTAAGAAGGATTTACAAAACATACTCATTATTATATTTTTTTTTTCCAAAAAAGGTCACAATTGCATCACACGAGCACACCATGCAAGTTTGTTTGTATACGCGTATATAACATAGTAATAAATTTTGTAGACCCAAAGAAAACAACGTTATATTCTAAAAGGCATACATATATGCTCATACATAGTTTAGTATCTAATCTATAACAACCTACACTAGGTATAATATTATGTAGGTTAGTGTTTGCATCAGTTAGAAACGCGGAGGAGACTATGAGAAGAGGGCAAAGTTGAATCCTTGGAATTTCATGTTACACTTTTACATACTTCTACTATATCCTTTATTTGATATACAAAATCCTTATAGGAGAATAGTGTAATAAGTTTTTCTTGGTTCAGCAACAAGGACGCATCGTGTTTGTGTTGCTGATGTTCCAAGTTCTGATGCTGATGTTGAATGCTGGTATACGAGACGTTATGGTACTGCTGGTATGTCGTTTATACCTTATGTGGATTGTGGATGCATAGAAAAGTAAAATGAAAGTTGTGGAATTATTTTGGGATTTGAATGTATCTTTTAGAATATGTAGCAGAATTATCTGTCATTTGGGACTTTTGGTACTAGTTTTGCATATGGCAGTGCATGTACGGTACGTACATAGGTACAAATGAATGTTATATGGTAATTTTCTACTACATAGTAAGTACACAAGAAGTCACAGGATATGGGTATTTTGCTCTTTTCATTGTTGTACTATACAATGAAATTCTATCTCTCTTTCTTCTCTGTCTCTTTCTTTATATCTGGCTCATCTCATCTCTTTATATCGGATTTCTGATCTGTTGATTTTTTGTAGGTATTACTTTTTAGGTTTTACTTTTTGACTTATAAGAATTGTTCTTATTTCAACATAACTAAAAAACACAGTTTACCTTAATCAAATCTTCTATTTTATGAAATCAATTTTGAAGTTGAATCTTAATTAAATGTCAAAATTTACAAAAGAACTACGTGTTTCAATGAACACAAATTTCATTCGTTTGAAATGCACTTCTTTAAGGTATCTAGGACTTATGTATATGGGTGGTATGCATATGTACATATGTACTAATACCTATACCATCTTCAACATTATTTGTTATCGTTAATTAAACCATTAATTCAATTTGATTTCTAAGAAAGCGAAAACGACGACGAAAACGCAATTCATTTGAAACTATCTACTCGTACAGAAAGTAGGTTATAGGTAGTTAGACATGACTTAAAGTAACCTTACTATCTCTTCATTTCCACCCGATTTAACATTAATTTCACTCAGCACCACCACCGACTAACTATCGCAATCACAATCACCACCGACGACCGTCGAAAACGCAATTGCAAACCGACACATAAACCCATCTCCTCAACCCTCTCCGTCATCCGATTGCATTATATTTCTCTAAACTTCAATTAGGAACTACAATCAGCCTTAAATCAATCGAGGTAGAGGTAGAAGTAAGTATTGGTATAGATATGGACAACTTTTCTCATCCTATATCTCCTGTCTCTTTAGAGACCATTCTGTGGTGGTGTATAACCTTTTCTATCACATTCAACCATATTGGAATCCTTTCATATATTGAGTATCCTTTTGCGATCATTTTCCAATTTTCTCCACCACCAGATGGAATGAAATTGGATTTTTGTTGTCTGTGGTTTTTCTTTTATTTTTACAGGACCAAGAAACTAGCAGAAATAGCATCAGAAGAGAAGTTGTCATCGTTTGTCTTCCAGCAATGAACCTTCTCTAGACTCCATATTGCTGTTATTCCACACAGATGCACCGTTAGATTGCAATTGAATTTTTGGACATCAGAAATGTTGACTGTCGACGTCAAGTCTTCTTCCTCTCGTTTCATTTTAGGGTTTTGTTTTGTTTTTTTTTTTTTATTTTTATTTTGTGTCACAATAAGGAAGGAATTCTTGATGACTACTTGTGTCAAAAGTCAAGAAGGAAATGTAGTATTTGTGTTTTCCTTTTATTTTATTTTTCTATGTCCTTTTTGATCAATCGATTTGGTACTCGTTGTTCAAGGTAAAGAATAGATGCAGGGTGTAAATAGTGTTTCCTTTGATTTAAAATGTGTCATAGAATAATGTCAATTTCAGGTCGCTAACGATTATCAGATTTTGTTTGCATTGAATTTCGTCCAGGGCAGCTGATTTCTTTTGGCCAGGACGTACGCTTGGAGCTTGAAAAAAGTTCTGACTTAGCCTAGGCTTAAACTTGTGATGGTGATCATGGTCACTTCATATAAGGAAAATTGTTAGTATGGTGTACTAAGGCGTATACGCACTTTGTTTTTTCTTTTTTATTTTAGCTCATTTAACATACAAATTTTAGACATAGAAGAGATTTAAGTATTAATTAATTTATTTCAGACATTTAAAAAAATGAATACGCACACGAATGTTTGAAAACGCTTCGTATTTCTTTTCAAAAAATTGATGGTTTTGTTTCGCCCACTGGAAAAGCTTTCTACTAGAATAAAAATACATTTTTTGAGGCAATTGAACAGGTTCAAAAATTAAAAATTGTTATTGGATTAGAATAAACAAGTTTCTGTCAAGTTTGTTAGTTGACCTTTACTTTTATTCATATCGTAATTTAGGTCCAGCATGAATCATACATTCTTTTAATACAGTTAAACGAAATTAAGTTCCACGCTAACTTAATTGCAAAAATTAAGGATTCTTTTACACCGAACTGCCGACTAAACTCATTGACTGTGTGCATCACCCATCTTCAAGTATATTTCATAATGTTTAGATAAGATGAGTTGAGTACGTCAGCCATTGTCTGTCCAAGCTTTTGTTTTTCGAACTAAGTGAATAGGAGCGTTATTATGTTGGTAAGAAAAGTGTATGTGTCCAAAAAGGTAAGAATATTTATGAAAAATTCTTTATGAGATTCCCTTCTACCCAGCTGTTGTAAATTTTGATGTAACGACCTCGAGTTCAACTGTTTCATAAAGACCGACAGCTCTATAAATTGCAACTTATCCTAAACGACTATAATGAAGCTTTTAAAACCTTTTTATTTTCTCAAATCGTAAGAATAAAAGTTGGACCCATCATGACATCGAAATTAAATAGTTTTGACTGTGTATTAGCGGATGAATTCTCACGACCCCATCTGCGGCACTGGACACTCTACTCTATACCTAACACCTCTTGATATATTTAGCAAACAAATAGCTGAAAGCTCAGCTATTCGCCTTAAAGTTTCATCGCAATGGGTTAACAACAACATTGGCCTCTCGGTAATTCTTAAGCATTTAGAATAAATTCCAAAACACACAGACTACACCATCCCCCAACTGCAATTTGACAGAAACTTCCAGATTTGTATACCTTTCAGATATTTCTGGGAGGATAAGGCATTCCTGGAAGACGTGTCAGTCCACTCCAAAACAAATGAAGGGGTTGGTGCAGGTGTGTAGTCTGAACGACTGAAACTAAGACTCTCATTCCGGCTTCCTAATCACTGTACCGTGTTCCATGACGGAACTTTTGGGAATAAAAGAAATTTTGTCCTGACTTAAAGAAAACTTGATATCAACATCTGATATCCGTATTTTCTCAGATAGTCATGCCAGTATCAAATCTCTGAACTCTGCCTCTTTAACAGTTCATAACTGTCGATCATTTCTAATGGAGATGGCACAACAGTTTGATATTAACCTTTTATGGGTGCCGGGCCATAGAGACCATCCAGGAAACTGGAAAGGCAGATGTCCTCGCCAGGAATGGTACAGTACAACCTATTCTATTACTTTTGGCTAATGCTGGCTAACAATCGCTACACGTAAACTATCGCTTATGCAAGACGCTATGAAGAAGGCAAACATCAAGTAGAATAATATCACTACGGGTCAGGTCACAAAAACGTCTGTGCCATTAAACTGACTTAAGTGTGTCCTACTCCATCACGGACAGCCACTTTAACCCAACCTAACCTAGTCTGAAAAAACCACATGTTACCATCCTTTTTCCAATTATTTTTTTGTTGAGTATTAAAAAACTCTAATCGCATAAATTTCCGTTGTTTGTCAAGTAGCTCGGTTTTTTCTTAAGTTTAATATTCGTTTAAGATGACTTGAATTTTTACTGACTTATATAACTTTTGAGCGACTTGCGTTTACGCAGATATTTTTTTATATTTTTGCAACAGAATCACAAGAATCTGATACTCACCTTAAAACTGCTCGTTTTCAAACTTCTGTTGTTGCGGTTTTTTATCATTCTTCATATTGTTTTTTGTATGAATCTTTATTTTTTAAAAATAAAAACCATTGAAGTCCGTTAAGTCTTGGTGTCTAAACAAATCGATTTAAGCTTTTAAAACACTCCTGTTCATAATCTACCCATAATTGGTTTTACAATTTTAAACCGCAAATTTAATTTCATTGAAACATTGAGTTGCTAAGGAACTAAGGTCCTAAGAAATACTCTTTTCCAAATTCATAGGAATTAATTCTAGTACTTGTGTGAAGTACCGGTAGTAACGTTATAACTCTGTGAAGAAATTAGCTGTAAGAGGTATAAATAATAAATTAGGTGGTGCAACAGTCTGTTGAAGTTGTTAGGGGTGGAGGGGACCTACAGTTTTAATACGAATCAGAACGGCATGACCAGAATTACTTTTGGAAGATTTTTCAATTTCTTGCATGATGCAGGACCCGTAAAAAAAAACCAGGTGGCACAGGCAGGGATTGAACCCAAGACCTCTGGCATGACAGTTCTACGCGCTAACCATCAAAATTTATGTAAAATTGACAGTACAACGGTGCATGTAGTGGTTCACTTAGGTGTATAAGTACTTTTATTTGACCTTTTTAAAAAGTCACCAAACTATAGTTGATGTTTAAATTTCTACTGTTTCTTTTTCTTTAAATATTTAAGTCTCAACGTCTGGAAATTGACGATAAAATAAAAAACTATTTCAGGTAAATACCCAAAATCTGTTCAATTATGTAGTTTCCATCATGTTGTTTCTTTTCTTATATTTTAAATCCGTTGATTAGTTTTAGAAGTAAATTAAAACAGAAATAAGACTCAGCTGCCAAAGTTAATACTTCACGTTTATTTCACTCACTCATACTGAGTCAGGAAAAGACCTCATAAAATCCGTTTCATTGTATATATATATACCTATGACTACTATATTGCTACTATTTCTAACAGACACTTTATTACCCAAGCCATCAAGTCAACCACCTGAAGAAGTTCAAAATAAATTACCTCTTTTTGTTTTGTTGTGCAGTTCGGTTGGTTGGTAGGTTAGGTTAGGCAGGAGCCTTCCTTCATACTTCCGGAAAGTGCATTCTTCTCCCAGATAATTGTTCAAAAAGCATTTTACTACCAAGAGGAATATACATCATCAGGATGTCAAACTTACAACAATCCTTTTTTACACAGACTTACACAGGCTAGGCATCAGAGAAGGTGGAAGATGGTGAAGGTTCCATAACTAAAGCATACATATATGTATAACCGCTCTCGTGCCTGTTCCACCTTATAACTTTTCTTCTATAGTTCTACAAAATAGAGAACAGATACACCTCCTTTAGTATATTGGTGTTGAAGCAAAATGCCATAGCCAAACCCAAACCCAACCCATACCCGCGACCATGTCCCTTGCTACTGCTTCCATAGGTAGATAGAAGAGGGAAGAGGTAAGAGAGATATCTGTCTGCCTGTACCTTTACTATATAGTCAGAGAGTGTATCCTTCTAAGCTAACGGTAAATGTGGCTTATGCAGATTAAGCAATTTCTGTGAATTCTCCAAGAGTGGTTACCTAACGTTTATAGGAAGTAGGTACCAGTATAAGGTACCATCAGTGACTCTACCTTAATAAATACCTACTCCCATATTCTTCTCTACACCTACTCCGAGACTAAAAGGTCCCATCTCAAGGTAGCTTTTTGTTTTCTAAAAGAATCTTTCCTCGTACCTATTTAGATGAGAGATGAATAGTTTTCGTTTGGTTTGTTTTAAGGGATTCCTCGATGCACCCACAAGTGAATGCTTATGTTGTATGAAGCCCATATTCAAGAGTAAGTATCTACATATATGTACCCTTAGTTGTTAGAGTAAAACTAATTAAAAGGAAACTTCATTTTATATGAATTTTTCTGGTTATTGTTGTTTAATTGTGTTTGAAGTGTTTAAAAAGAAGAAAGAAGGCAATGTTAAGTGATTACCCTTAAGAGTTCGATATTACAATATTATGTATTTGAAGATTGCAATTTTTATATCAAAATATCAATATTCCAACAAAAACTAACCTGAAAGTAACCTTATATACATTTATTTGTTATTTATTTTGTATCTCAAAGCATGAATTCTGATGAAAGGACAAACGCAAAGTTTTCAGAAAATACATTTCAAAACAGAAGTGAAATCTGCAAGTGGTAAGTGAAAATTAAATGGAAGTTTTTAATAACATTTCCCTTTCTTTAAGCAAATTTTTTACATTTAAGTAAAAGGTACGTTATATATGAAGAATTTTAACATACACTTCTTATTCGTTGGGACCAGAAATCATGGGTGGCCTTAAAGCTTTTTTAATCCTGAAAAACAAATATAAGAGACTGGATATTGAAATGAGACCTCTATAAATATGTGTATGTATACAAACATCAGTAAGAAAGAGGCTTGTATCAAAGAGTACCTCTATTTTCTTCATTTCAAATAAGCAAAAAACTATTCTTGTCATAGCAATATACAAGATTCTTTAAACAAAATTCTAGGCAAGACATACATACATAAACTGAATGTGTTTTGAAGTCTTGAGCATTTGAAGACTCTTATTTTCATCGAAATTATTATACATATTTTAATAACAATTGATTGATACATTTTGGTATAAGGAATGAATAGAAGAATGCAAGTTTTCCGAAATGTATAAAATTGGAAATAAGATTAATTTTCAGAACATTGGGACAAACGTTTATGAAGTTGTGTGGGCCATAAATAAAGTAAGTGGGCAAGCTACATGTATGTCCCATAATACTCAAACATTAATTATTAACACAAGGATTTTTTTCAAAACTAATATTATCAAAAATTATGTTAATTTAGTGTTCACGATTGACAAAATTGACGACAAACATTTTATTAACTTCCCATAGGAAGTTATTGTAATGGGTCCGAATTTGTCGAATTGAAAATTTTGACATTTCTCGACGTTTCAAGGTCCTAGAGTCGAAATAAAAGATTTTTAGAAAGATGTCTGTGCGTGCGTGTGTACGTACGGACGTCGCGACGTTTTTTTCGTTGTCCATAGCTCAAGAACCAGAAGAGATATCGACTTCAAATAAATTTTGTTATACAGATAATAAGGCAGAAAGATGCAGAAAGGGCTCTCAAGAAAATTGCGTGGGTGGTTTTTTTACTATAGCAGTTTAAAAAAAGGTGAACATTTTGGTTAAACCTAAATATCTCATGAACCAATGACGCCAGAGACATGAATTCACGTGATACAAAACAATAATTATATTTTTGGAAAAAAATCCAATTAAGGTTTTTTTTTTATAAATCAAAAAAACTGAAAAAAAAAATGTGTGACCTCGGAAATTTTACGACTAAAGTATGATTTCATCTCCAAAACAATTTTGTGCAACGAAGCATACTGTTTTTGACATCTGAAAAAATTTTGAGAAATTTTGACAGTTTTTTTTACAAAAAATAAAAACCTAATCAAAATTTAACAAAAGTTGGTAAAAATTGATTTTCGACTCAAATATCTTTTCAAAAATTTGAGATTATATTTTCCAACTAATTTTAACTTATAAGAAATATTGTTTTTAACATTAGGACAAATTTTGAGAAAAATCGAATTGACAGTTTTCTTACAAAAAATAAAAACCTAAAAAAAAAAATGTATAAAAGTTGGTAAAAATTGATTTTCGACTAAAATATCTTTTCAAAACTTTGAGATATTGGCTTTAAACTACTTTTATCTCTCAAAAAATATTGTTGTAAACATTCAGTAAAATTTTGAAAAAAATCTACTTGACATTTTTTTTTTACAAGAAATTAAAAACCGATAAAAAATTTAACAAAAGTTGGTAAAAATTGATTTTCGACTCAAATATCTTTTCAAAGGTTTGAGATTATGACTTCCACCTAATTTTAACTTATAAGAAATATTGTTTTCAACTTTCTGAAAAATTTTGAAAAAAATCGAATTGACAGTTTTTTTACAAAAAAATAAAAACCTAAAAAAAAAACAAAAAATTGATTTTCGACTCAAATAGCTTTTCAAAAATTAAAAATATTGGCTTCAAACTTATTTTCTTTCACAGAAAATATTATTTTCGATATTCAATAAAATAAAATCTACAAGAAATAGTACACAAATTTGGTAAAAATTGATACATATACACAAACTTTTAAGCAAGACAAATCGACAGACGGGATGGGAATTTATCAGTGTGGGTCGCACCCCAGCCTCTATTTATTTATTAATATCAGTCAAACCGCATTTTTAGAATTTTAAGATTTGAAAGTTGTGCTTACTACAGCAATTTTGAAATTACTTACTTAATAAATAATGGTGGCACTATAGTCCTGTGTGAATTAGGACCTCACCCAACAAACTTCTCCATTTAGCTGGGTCTCTATTTAGATGTCTCCAGTTGCATACTCCAAGTTAGGTGATGTCACTTTCCACTTGTGCGCGCCACCTGATTCGCGGCCTTCATCAATCACCTGTCCTGTGATGTGCTTTTGTCATAGTCTATGCTTCTACACCGTATAGCAGAAGAGGGATCTTATACAGCGTAACTTTGGTTGCTCGTGAGAGGGCCTTACTACTCAATTGATTTTTTCTTAGCCTAAAGCTAAGAAGAGTAATACTTTGGTGGATCTTAGCGGAGCCTAGGTAGACAAAGTTCTTAATTGAATGTTTTTGAACAACAACAAAAACTTAAAGGTGCTACCACTCATTGTTTTTGGCTGGATATCTTAAAGTTCTTAATTACCTAAATGTTACGTTTGTCGATTGTGACGTTTTGACCGAGACGTCGTTGTTGTAAGTTCTTTTTTGATGACAGCATGTACTTTGTTTTGTCGTCATTAACCGCTAAACCCATTTTTTCCGCCTCTGTCTCAATACTCACAAAAGCCCCATTGACATCACGGTTCACGGTTCTTCCAATTATATCAATGTCATCAGCATATTTGAGTAATTCAACAGGCTTTTCAAAGATAGTGCCTCTAGTGTGGACGTGAAAGCTTGGAAGATTTTAAAGAAATGACAACATGACAGGGCATCACCTCGTCTTAAGCCTTTTTTGTCATCGAAAGGTGCGGTTAAGTTGTTTTCAATCTTTTTGAAGCAGCGTGATTTTTTTCAGTATCGACCAAACAGTACTGAGGTTCCATTCATCTGACATGCTTTCCACCCCACATTTTCGATATAAGTTAATGCATGCTCGTTAACTTTCCATCTGCCTTGAAAATCTTATCATTTAAACCCAGACAAGTTGAATAAAAAAACTATAAGGCCGTTTTTCAGAAAAATCGATTTTCAGATCTTTGACAAAAAAACTGGTATTATTTTTGGTCTTAAATAAACACAATATTCATTATATAAGATCATTGAATGTTTTTTTTATTTATAAAAGAATCAGTTTGAATGATCCTTCGCAAACTGCAGTCTCTTAGCTAAGTTTGTTTTGGGTAGTTGAGCTACTCGTACTTTACGGGGATTCCATGCTGGCAAATTTGACCTAATAAAAAAAAAAAAAGATTCTTAGCAGAATATCGTGCAATCCTTTTTGCTGCGCTTTGTGTCAAAATTGATGGTCTTTAACAAGTTTCAGGCTTGGGGACAAATGTAAGCGGCATTCGCTTTTCATAGAATCTCTTTTTTCAACAACAAGTTTTTGAAGTAAATAGAAAAATATTGAGAAACCTGACGGAGTTTAAATACACTTTTCCTCGCCCTTTTTTTATTGTATTAAACGTTGCGCAACTAGATTTTTAGACCTATACAAAAAATATTACCTCTATACAAAGCCACACCGCACAAGTCAAACTACATTATAGATACATACTTAAAAGCCCCTTTCTTTCAAGTTTGTTTTGTGCAATAGACCCTTGCATAAAAGGCTTTGAAAAGATTTAATCTCAAAGTGGTCACTTTTCATGTTTTTCCTTACGTTAGGGTTTTTTTTGTATATTTCTAATAGAAACCAAAATCGGATTTCTTCCTTTCAAATGCTATGTTCATTGTCCAGGATAAAGCAGAAAATAAACAACAACAAAACATAAAATAAAATCAGAATAACAATTCTCAGAAGGCAAAGGTACCTTTACCCTACCTACCTATCCTGGATAGTAAAGCAGGATACAAAAAAAGCGTTCCACCACTTAGGTTACTCTACTTAAACACTGGATGTTTCGGTTGTGCAATACCAACCTACCTATACCTACTTTTGCTCTCCAGCATCCTTTAGGAAGGTATTTGAGAGTTGAAAGAGAGAAGAAAAAAAATAAACACCCAAATCCAAAGCAAACTCACATTTCTTTTGTAAATGGGTTGGTATGTGAGTCCCAACTCTCCCTCGCCCTCGACCATTTTGAAGTCTGTTCTTTTTTCCTCTATATGCACAGAGGTAGCTGTGTATATCCTGGTTTTTGCCAGTTGATTTTTGCATGTTGTCCTTTCCATCAGAAAAAGCCATTCTCATGTCAGAAAGGTACCACCAAAGAACAAGAAGAACAAAAAAAATAACACAAACAACAGGACAGGAATAACTGAAGCAGCCATTTAGAAAAGCGCACCGTAACAGTAAGTCTGCCAGTCAGTCATAGTCATAGTTATAGACTCAGAGTCAGCGTCAGTCTCAGAGATCCTGGTTTACCTTCATCATCATCAACTTCATTATCATCATCAGCAGCAGAAGCATCAGCAGAGAGTATTGTTGGGAAATGTTTTTGTAACGAATTTCCTTTCTGGCAGGATACTTTTAGCACATCATTAGAATCACATGTTGCTTTATGCATGCTCCTGATGTACCTATTCCTATAGGTTAGGTACTTCTGCTCCCATACTCCCCTAACTGCTGTTGTTGTTCAATAGGGGGCGATGTTAATGTGAATGTGAATGTGGAAAAGAAAGAAAATGCAGCCTTCATTTCGGTGTGATTCACTGTTAGCTGTTGCATAAGGGATTACTTGTCGGTTCAGCCTCGAATCAGCAGAGTATCCTCTTTGCCCCTTCGTCGTCCACGTTGAAGTGGAGGCAAACTCCCCACACTATGTACACTATTAACCACAAAGTGAATGCTTCCATGACCTGAGAGAAGTTCTTTTTTCCTCTGTTTTTCTTTTTTCAATTTTTTGGTATTTTTGTTGTCTACCTATGTTGTTGTTGTTGTTGTTGGATGCCTATTTTGTTGTCAAGTCAGCGGGTAAAGGATGTCATTCGAATAAAATACTACATTATCGAGGAGGTCCTGTGGTGTGGCACGGCACTCCCCCGCTTGCTGCAGCTGTTTGTTCTCCCTTGTGCTCTTCCTCCAGAGTTCAAACCCATGGGGACTCCTTTGTAATATTTAAAAGTGGTTTTTCAATATGTTGGATGCGGTTTTGTAATCAGTGGAATTGGTTTGCAGTTTGTGTTGTTCGCTTGAGTTCGCTTTAAGTTCGCATCAGTTCCGAAAGTCATCAAGTGAGAGTGAGGGAGAGTAGCAAAATAAAACACAATGAAAATCATTCAACAATGATATCCTTTCCTCTTTAAAAAAACAAAACACCATTATCCAGGATAGAGTTTCTGATGCTTCTGTGGATGACGATGATGATGATGATGATGCTGTTGTGGTGTATTGTAATATCAGGTTTAATAGGCATTTTACTCTGGATGAATGGGAGAGTACCTTGATATAGTAACAGGTGCCACACACTGCTAACAGTTTTTATTTTTTATTTTGTATATTTATTTTTATTTTTTACTTTGACGATTGAGCTCACAAAGGTATCTGAAGATGTAAAGTGAAAAGAGGAGTAGATTTTTATTTGCAATTTGAAATGTGATCTAGTGCGGTTTCAATCGGTCATGATGAGAATATGGGGCGTATGAGTGTTTTATTTTCATTTTATTTTTTGAGATATCTCCGCTTGAACATTTGAAATCATCATGAAAAATCAGATTCCACTTCTGATGAATTGAAAACATTTAATCTTTTGAATTTCATTATTAAAATAGTCAAAGGGATAACAGTTTATTTTTAAACTACTTTTATATTCATTGTATATGACATTAAGTTAAGTCAAAATGTTGATATAAATAAATGGGACTATTTTCGTTATTCCAAAGATTAGATTAGATTTTTTATTTATTCTTTAAATTGTAAAATTTACAACTAGTTTATTAATTCGATATCTTTAAAGCATGGTATTATGAGCCGTCTGCCTGGTTTACAACTTTTAGTTAACATTATTATATTATTTTTTTCTTATTAGAAAGTTACAATTCCCTTTTAAATGTTTAGAAATATTGGTTTACAATTTTAGTACCTTAAGCGCTATTTTACAAAAGTTGTAAAGTACATGAACACCAATTTCATTAAAATGTTGATTCGTGAGTTCGTCTGATAAAAAATCTCTTCCAAATATGCTTCTTCTTATTTCATATAGCAGAGGGCATTTACCGACAAAATGCAAAATATCTTCAATTTCCTTCAAATTATATAATTCGCATAGAACTGGTAATTATTCTTGATGAGGGCTAAAGTTAAGACCTAGGAGTTCACCTCGTAATTTAAATATCGTTGATATTTCTTCCGTCGACTCTCCTGGCAAACAATCGGTATCATCATATACTCGAACTCATATACATATATACTACATATACTCATGTTCGTGTAACAAACCATTCCGAAATGTTTTATCCATTTTCGATATTTAGTTTATCAGTCATCCGTACCATTCGGACCAGCAGCTTTACAATCGTTATGACGTTTAATGAATGCATAAACCTCATCCTTAAAGATAGTTCCATTATAAAGCAGGTGGCGCAAATTGTATTGTATCACCTCGTACATCCGATTTGTTGAGTAGTTCGCAAAAGGTGTTTTTTTTAAGGTATCACAGCTGAAATTTCTATGGATAATGCACACTTTTCCACCACCACCACTAGTGTTCTTACATAAAGGCAAGTGTTTCGCTAAGTTTTTATATTGTGTTACCTTTTCTTTCTTGCACAGTTTTTTTAACTAACGATTCTGTTCAAGATATTTCTGCTTCATAGACTCTTTATTGATTTGTCTATATCGCTTAAGCCTTACGTTGGACTTTTTCCTTCTTACTCTATTGAGCAAGGGAGCCGGTTTCTTGATACACTCTCCAATATTTACTAGTGCATAATATTCACGACTTCTCAAAATCGTATCAAATTTGTTCAAATTTTTAATTCAAATGCACACAAAATAGCAAATAAGGTGCATAAATTTCACTATTAATGAGTTGATGAAGAAATATTAAATCATTATTAACACGCCTTTGATGGAGAGATTGCATTTGAAGAAGCAGAATACAAGTTATCGCCTGGAATTTTAAAGGGAAACTATCAATGTCGGCTTGTAAAAGGATACGATCATAGGTGGACTTTATTATTTTAAAAATCTTCATGTCGTCAGCAAAAATGAGAACTTCATTTGAGCGTAGACAAGACGATACATCGTTAATAGACAGGATCAGGATGAACAGAAATTGGCCAAGAGGGTTTCCCTGGGGAACACCAGATTGAGCAACAAAAGGTTCAGAATGACAATTTCTAAATTTTACATCATAGAATCTGTTTTTAAGGTATGATGTGATCCAAGCTAAGAAAAATGGTGCAAAACCAAGAGCTTTAAGTTTAAATAAAATAATTCCGTGGCTAAGTTGGTCAAAAGCTTTAGAAAAGTCAGTGTATATACAGTCAACTTCATAATCTTGTTCTAAGGCGTTTGAACATATGTTGGAGAATGTGAGGAGATTTGTAACTTTTTGTGTAAAACAGCTGTTTCGTCAGAGCTAAGGCTTCTCTCGCCTTGGTCAGAGCAGCATTTATACTTCCGTGAAAATATAATTACTGATCTAACCAGATATTGAGGTACTTCACTTCACTTTTGCACGTTAATCGCTGCCCGTGAAGATCAAAGATGACCATCTTGCTCTAATTCTTGCACGCATCTCTCGTGGCCGTAGCCAATGAAGTCGGGAACAGAATTGTGTCCGACTTCAAGATTTTTTATTTTTAGTTTTCAGTTGTCACAATATCGCTGAATCGTGTCAAAATTACGCTGCAAGAGAATTCTATTAAGATCGACCTTTCGGGCATTTCTGTACGCAATTGTCGCGTTGGAGTACGCAATCGCCTTAGTAATAATACCTATCAGATCACTGGTGCAAATGCTGGAGAGAATCGTCGAACTAACCGCTCCATGTTGAAGGCTTTTTTAAATTTTAATTTTAAATTTATTTCAAAAATAGTGGTAAAAGCTTCATTGCCACTTTTGACAATAAACTTTCTACCTTTAAGCATACCTATCATACAGCATACTCGTATACAACAATGGTTTGCTTATGCCTAGCATGATCAGTTTCAGGTAAAGACCCTCCAACCATACGGTGTCGAAAGCCTTTTCTAAACCAACCACAACAGCACCTATACATTGTTTTCTTTTAATTTATTCCATTGGATATCAGAAACGAGCTTAGACGCAGCATGAAGAGTGTCATGTCCAGCCTTGAACCCGAACGAATTATCCGGAATTTTTGTATTGTCCGCAGTCCACTACGTCAGAGCTCTATTAATGATTTTTTCAAAAACCATGCTGATGATTGCGAATAAAGACTTATCGACCGAAGATTTCACTGGTTGTAGTTGTCTTTTTAATTTCCGAAAGAGGATGAGCCAAAGTTGTCTTCAATAATATAACATGCCTTATAATGTGGTAAAAATGTCGATTGCCTACATCGGTAAATGTCTTAGTACAAAGTTGGATATACCATAGACACCTGCTAACTTTTTGTTTTTAATTGAATTGAAGATGAGCTGGAACTCAACCTTCATTAGTAACAAGAAATTTGTAACCGTTTTTCGACATTGAACCGAGTGAAACCGCGATTCTCAGATCGCCATTGTGTCATTTAGTTTCTGAGGAAAAACTGATGAAGTATGGCTCTGTTTTCCGGGTCGTGGCTGGGGCAAATGCTTACATTCAACTTGTATACTTGCTGGAAAACAGCTCCTACTGCCTCCACCTTTTCCCTCGAATCTTCAGTTATGTAAAAGTCAGATGGCTTCTTCTGGAGCTATTTGCGCTGTCACAAATACGTTTTTGTTCGGAGTTTCAGATACGGAAGGTCATTGTTATTATTTTTGATGAATATCTTCTTAATACGGTCCTACGCACTCACTATCACACCACGGGCACTACTAAAAGTAAGTAACAATTTTTATAAATTTTGCACCACTTTTGAACATTTTTAGAAATACCTAGTAAAGGGTGATTTTTTAGCTATTATCTTTTTGGCAACACTGGCTTAAACAGGTGACGCACGTTTCGTGTTTTGTTTCACTGTCAAACATCTTCAGTTTGGTTATAATTTAATCATGAATCGTCTTAAAAACGAACAACGCGCTTCTTCCAGCGAGCGACGAAGCTCATTTTTGGCTCAATGGGTACGTAAATAAGCAGAATTGTCGATTTTGGAGTGAATATCAGCAAAAAGTATTGCAAGACCTACCAATGCATCCAGAAAAAGTCAGTTTGGTGCGGTTTATGGGCTGGTGGCATCATTGGTACGTACTTCTTCAAAGATGATGCGAATCGTAACGTAACTGTGAATGGTGAGCGCTACCGTGAGATGATATCCAACTTTTTTTGCCCAAAATGCAAGATCTTGCCTTGCATGACATGTGGTTTCAAGAACACGGTGCCACATGCCACATTCGGTGAAACATTTTATTTCACGTTCGAGACCGGTCGATTTAACGCCTTTAGACTATTTTTTGTGGGTCTATGTTAAAGATCATGTCTATACAGGCAAGCCCGCATTAGAAGACAACATTGAAGCATTTATTTGCGAGATACCGGCTGAAATGTTGGAAAGAGTATGCCAAAATTGGACTAAGCGGATGGAGCATTTGAGGCGCAGTCAAGGTCAACATTTGCATGAAATAATCTTCAAAAATTAAATTTTATGTTCAAATAAAGATTTCATGAATTTTTTTGAAATGTATGTGTTTTTTTTTTTTGAAAAACTTTCCTATAGCTTTTAAAAAATACCCTTTATATTTTAACAAACAAATTTAACATAAAATGAAGTAATTTTGAAGTGAATACTTTCATGTATTCTGGAAACATTCGAATCGAATCATTTGCAAAATCTTATCTTTTATAGAAAACTGAATATTGAAATTTTCATTAAATTAATTCCTAAATTTTTTCCAAAATACCCGAGTCTTAAATCATTTTTTTTTTTCGTTTTTTTAACTTTAAGGCCGTTTTGAATTTTCATTTTTTTTTAACATTACATTTTATCAACAGGGTTTCAATAGTTTTCAATACATTTTAATTGGTCATTTTATGCTGATATTTTTTATAAAATTTGTATAGAAATTTCAAGACTTTGATGAAAAACATATGTTTTGGGATTGCATAAATTATACAAAAAATTATTTTTATAAATTTTTCTTACCGTCTCAATCACGAGAACTTGGTGTTTAATAAAAAAAAAAAGTTCCTAAAGCTCTTATGCAGTGAGCAAGTTTCAGGGGACTAAAACTTATCTCCTCACACCAAACATAAGTATATAAAACTTAGGTACTCATAAATCATTAAAACCAACACAAAAAAAAAATAAAAGGAAATAATAAACCTTGAAGAAAATGGGCTCAAGTTTCCTTTATAATATATATGTATGTATAATATAATCTCTACCCATACTATTTTATTGCCATTATGGTAACACTTCTCACACAGTTTATTAATGGAAAAGTACCTGTTAGGCAATTTATTTCAATAACCATAATTCATAATTTTATTTCCCAATGACTGCACTCAAAAGAAATAAAAATAAAGCAAAAAATGAAAATGCGAAAAAGAAGAAGAAGAAAAAGAAGTAGAATAAATCCGCCACCTTTAAGAGAAAAAAACAAAAAGTTTGTATAGTATGCTGAAGGAGATAAATGTATGTTATCCGCACCAAACACAAAACTTTTCCTTCAAAAAACTTAAAACTTTATTTTTTTCGGAAAAACAGCAAACAGAAAAAAAAATTGCTATGCATTGCGTGAACCGTTAAACTTTTCAAAAAGTTCTATATGTTTGTAGGTACGATGATTTATAACCTTTGTTAACAAAAAAAGAAAACATCTACACTTTTCACACTATACCTCCAATGCCACCATCATATAAGTCCGTTTTTATGTTTTATATGATATCACAAGAGATATTACAAAAATAAGGAACAAAGGAACATGTGTGAATTTGTTTAGAGTTCCTTTTTCACTCTTCATCTTCACAACTGACATTAAAATGAAAAAAAAAAAAATACCAAAAATGAAAATGAAAGACCTTTCAACGTCTCAACTTTTCTTGCGTTGGCCTCTCCCTTCCTTAACCTTCAACTCAACTCAATAAACCAAAAGAATATATAAGAAAGAAAAGCATCAAGATGATGAAAAAAAAAAAAAATATAAGGTGGAAAATCTCACTTATCCCACATGTCCTGTCTTCTGACACAAAAGGTGAAGACGAGGCAGCGAAAATGTGTGTATTTTACTCCTCTCACCCACCTTAACCAATCATCATTCGCATCTTGTTCAGAACTCTGAGTGCTATCATCTCTGGAATACAAATCAAACAAAGTTTCTTTTTTTTCTGTCTTGCCTGTTGTTTTCCTTGTTCACTCTCGGAAAAGGTTCACCAAAGATGACAAGCATATGCCACCACAAGAACGACCTTGATGTTTCAAAGTTTTTTTTAAGTGCGAAAGATACACCACGACTATATATTTCTTCTTAACCTCAAAAAAAAAACACCATTTCTAACAACTTAGCAGTTTTTCTTTTCTTTTTTTCTATTTTCTAAAAAAAGAGCCATAATTTTCATATGTTAGAGATTCCCTTTGGTTGTTGGGCTCTATGCTTGCACTCACCTCTCAGAATCAGTAACAGAAGAGCTACTACATCCTTTTCAATAACTTCTATTTTTTTTTCTTCAGAAGGTGTTCGAAAGTTAAGTCCTTCATTGACAACCGGCAGCGTCAAATTGCTTGCCTAACCAAGTTATCCATAGTAGTTGATAGAGTGCGACTGACTGAATTGAATAAAAAAAGATTTCTTCCCTATTTCTATAAGTCCTACCATCTTCGTCCTTCATCGTATCCTTTTATATCAAAACAACAACAACAACAAAAAACCCAAGAAGCCGCAACATATGACGCGAATCGTATTTGAAATGGGAGCTAAAATCAACAGTATAAAGTTTGCCTTTAGTCAAATGGAAAATGGAAATTCAATATGATTTTTACAAGGATTGACGGATTAAACCAGCGATGTTATTTAAGATGTAATTTAAGTTCAAACAGAAATAAATAAAAATTAGTACTTTTTAAGTTTTACTTTTTAAACAAATTACAGCTCTTAGACCGCGGTTACAACGAGAAAGGTATGCACTGACTTTTTTAAAGCTTATGACCAACTTAATCATGGAATTATTTTATTTAAACTTACAGCTCTTGGCTTTCCACCCTTTTTTCTAACTTGGATCAAATCTCACCTTGAAAATAAATCCTACCAAGTAAAATTTGGAAGTTGTCTTTTAGAAATGTTTGCTGTTGAATCTGCTTATCTCCAGTGAAGGCATTTTGGACCTTTTCTGTGCATCCTGTCTATTAACGACCTAACGTCATGTTTGTGCTCAAGTGAGATTCTCATTTTTGCTGATGACATATGAATTTTTTTTTAAATAATAAAGTTCACAAATGATCGTCTCTCGAATCTTTATTTTTAAAGATTAAGATGTTAGAATTTACATCTTCTCTGCACATGACCTGCTCTGGCTCGAAAACGCAAGAATTACCTAGGAGAATTCTTCTTTAAGGATCTAAACGATCTAAATCATATCAGCATAATCAGCCTCTCACGTTTCGTAAGGGACTCAAATTGGTTCCATTGAGCTTAGGAAGAAGCCTCAAGATTCATGTGGTATCACAATGGGCCATTAAACTGGCCTAAGTGTGTCCGTTTCCATCTTGGACAGCCACTATAACCTAACCTAACCTAGAATTTACACTCTTTTTTCCCGATGTGTTGGTGGTAAGTCCGGATCGTCAAGATCAGCCAGTACCAGTGCGGCTGCAAACTAGTCAACTGGTTCTCTTGCTTGCATTGTAGGTGATAAAACTGGGGATTCTTTCATTTCTGTTACCAACAGAATTGGTAGACGGCCTTGGGCCAAACCAAAATAGACTTAGAAAACTAAAAATTGCTTGTAACTTTTATAATGAAATAAAATCAATTATTACCACTTCTACTTACTACTACTACTACCAACAACAAAAGTAAGGAAAACTGGTAAAAAAATACCTACATCTTGAAGTGGTGAGGATGTGATATATGGCCTTCCTACTACTATTAAGGAGAGTAAACTTCTAAAAAAAAAAAATAGATAGATATAATTTTTATTTCTTATAAATTCATAATTACAAAATAATAAAATATATATACAATGTAATAAATCATATAAATAAGAAAAATGGTGACATTCTGTATCGAATATACAAGGTATATTAAATAGTGTTGAATGCCACATCAAAAGAAAAAGCAATACAAAAATTGAAAATGAATTAATGGGTGGGGTGACCCTCTGTAAAAAATTACAATAATTAAAAAATAGCTAGTAAATTCATACAAGAAAAGAAAAAGTTTTGCAATTTAACCAAGGTACATACTTCAAAAATCCATCAATAAATACATTATTATCAGCCTACATTTTTAAAATGCAAAGAAAAAATGCAAGAAGGAACAAAAAAAAAATAAAAAATATTTAAATAATAAATGCAAATAAACTGAATTAAACCAGAGTGTCAGAAATGAATGACTCAAAATTCGAATAATTAAAACCAAAAAGCCAAATTTTCAAATGTTTTATAAACAATCCAAGTGATGAAATTGCTCTTATAGATTGAGGAAGCTTGTTAAATATACGAAAAGAGAAAATAGAATAAAAGTTACGAAATGCAGTAGTACGAAAAAAAGGTATCGTGTACATGTTCAAAGAGTTTCCACGCAAATCGTGACTAGATATTAATCGAAAATTACGATTACCAGACTTCATAAAGAAAGTTTTAAGCACCTTAAAACAATATAAATGGCGCACAGGTAGAATTTTTTGGTCACAAAATAAAGGGAAACTCGGTTGTCTACTCGCCTTGCGACAAATTTTTCGTATAACGTATTTTTGCAAGACTAACAAGGGCTGAATTTTGTTTAGGTATGCACCACCCCAACAAGCAATTCCATATTGCAGTTTGGACTGAAAAATTCCATAATAAATTGTTTTTAAAAGATCGGTTGAAACGATACTACGCAAATAATAAAAATGTCTAAGTGTGCATCGAAGATACTGTCTCAAATTATTCGTATGATTTAAAAAATTCATTCTAGAATCAATAGTGAGCCCTAAATATTTAAATTCATCAACTTTTTCAATCAAAAAGCACTTAGAGCTGCAGCTTATATTGTCAAAATAAGTAGGAGAACCATTACCATGCACACAGTTACAACTCGGTAGCTTATATTTTTGACATTCAGGAGCATGAAAATATGTGTTTACTTCAAAGTTTTGTAAAGAAGACAAACTAAAAAACATTATTTTAGTTTTGGAACTCATAACCAAATTATGTTCCGCAAACCACATTCTCAATAACTCAAGATCATGGTTTATATCGGAAAACAGATTCAAGCTACTGTTAGAGCCATATGAAAAACCAACATCATCTGCAAATGCAGTTGGTATACCCCGAAAATCAAGTGCAAAGAGTGAATTGATGTAAATCAGGAACAAAATCGGTCCCAAAATAGAACCTTGCGGTACACCTAAGTTAAGGAACTTAATTTCACTCCTAATCTCGTCCATTTTCACCCTCTGCGACCTATTCCCAAGATATGACCTAAAAAAGTTGAGCATAAAGCCACGAAAGCCGGCCTTTTCCAATTTCCTCAACAGGTAGCTGTGGTTAACCATATCAAAGGCTTTGGTGATATCGATAAATAAACCAGCTGTATATTTTTTCTTGTCAAGATTTGACATTATTTGATCACAAAATTGTAAAAGTGCATCTTCTGTCGATTTTTCTTTTTGAAACCCAAATTGGAAAGGATTAAAAAACTGTGTTTTAGCAAAATAATTTAATATTCTAGACTTAACAAGTTTTTCAAAAATTTTGCTGAAAACTGAAAGAAGAGAAATAGGCCTATAATTGCATATATCACGAGCAGAACCTTTTTTAAAAAGTGGTACGACATCAGCACATTTAAGGGCATTTGGAAAAACCCCAGCAAAAATGCATCGGTTAAAGATATAAGCTAAGACGTCTACTACATAAAATCCAATTTTCTTAAGAATTATATTAGATATACCATCAGCTCCGCAAGAATGAGAATTTTTTAAACTACCAATAGCCTTAAGTATTTCAAAAGGAGTTATGGGCTCAAAAACAAAACTGTTAATTTGCAATGGTTCAACGCATCTGCATACAGGCACACAAAGAGTACAATTAGGATGAGAGGGGCATGGTTGCAAACTGCTGGCAATATTAGAAAAAAAACTATTAAAAGCATTAGCAATAGCGAGCTTGTCCGTTACATCGCAACCATTGATAGAAATACTTTTAGGTTTTTTTGAAACAGAAGGTTTATTTAAAATGGTGTTAACGAATTTCCATTCGTCTTTAAGATTTCCTTTTGCAGAGTTGAATTGGCAACGATAATAATTATCCCGGCAAATTGGAATTTCTTTTTTAAGTTCGAAACAAAGTTTCTTATATTTTCTTTTAAGAGTTAAATTGTTAGGGTACTTATAGCACCTTATTCCTAACTTATTTTTACCCATAACTTTATTGATTAAATAATTAGAAATCCAAGGTTTAAGTTTTTTAACTGAATTTTTCCAAAAACTACACAAGTGAAATCAATTATTTTGTAATCATCTTTCACAAAGCAACCAACACCACCTGAAGCGTAATTTTCATTAGTATTGGCCACAAAATTAAAGCCAGGCAAAAAATAATCACCTTGTTCAAAACTATATATCCAAATTTCAGACACAAAAACAACATCTGGAATGCATACAAAAGATTCAACATGAGTAACAAATTCCGCAAAATTAGCCCTTAAACTTCTGACATTTTGGTGTACAATAAATATTTTGTTGTGGCAAAAAGAACTACTTGTAAAAAAATTATCAAAGTTAGAATTACTAGGATTGGGGTTGGAAAAATCATCTAACAAATAATTATAATCATTCATAGAATGAAGAAAAAAGAAAAAAGAAAAGAGCACTAAATAAGTGCAAGATCATTAAACGATCTAATAGAGATGACATTTCCACCCACAACCTTTCTCACTAGTATTTGATTGTTTTTAAACCAAACATATTTTACACCTTTCTGTTTAATTGTCTCTTTTGCTTTCATTAGTAGAGCCTGCGTATACTTCGTAAGAGAATCATTTATATAAATTCCCGTACCGGTATTATTGTTGTTGCTGTCACTGCTGCTACTTCTGCTACTGACGAGGCCACAAACATGTGTATTCAGATTTTTTTTGTTCTTTGCTTTAGCATTCATTATTCGCTGCTTAGTGGTTAAATCAGAAAATCGTACACAGATGATTGCTTTCGAATTCGCAGAAGAGGAACCACCATTGATCACATCTCTCCCATGCACCTTCTTAACATAACATTTCTCAAAGTTTTTGTCGGGGAGGTCAATAGACAAAGCTTTGTTGAAGATTTCCTTAGCCTTATTTAAAACGTTGGACTCGTTGACATCAGGTACTCCTGCAATTTCAATGTCATTGCTAAGAAGGTGCTGTTGATGCCAATTAAATTTACTCTCCAGATGAATTACTTTTGATTTGAGCTCAGAATTTTCAGTACGTAACTCATTTATTTGTTGTAAGAAGCGTAGATTAGTATTCTCCAAGTTAGTGAGTTTAAGATACACCATTTGTAGAGTACAATGATTCTCGCTGTTGGTGACGATCGTAGGTGAACCATGCTCTATGTCTATGTGATGCACTTGACAACTTCCCTCTACGTCTTTGATTGCATTGACCGAAGAGAGAGAAATATTGTTGTTGGTATCACTATGTAGAGTCTCATGAAGAGAACGACGTCTGAGCACTTTACATTTGTCACAACGAAATGGAGTAGCACTGGATTTATAAAATTCGAAATCTTCTTTTTTAATATTTACGCAAGAAAAATGAAAGACATTTTTGCAATCATGGCATTCGATTTTCGATGATGAATTGCGATCAATTATTTGCGAACACCCGAAACAAATCATGATTGATGTACTTTTTATATTATAATTGAATTTGGCTTATAAAGTTAAATTAAGAAAGTTTCTTTGAGATGCGCACCCCACGACAAACCAGAGAGAACTGAAGCTTCAACACCTCGCAGTCGCGATTATCAAAAGGAACGATTGACACTATCTCTGTGGAAAATTGGCAGGTTGTCAAAGGGAAGTTGCAATTAAGCTTCATCGACGCACGTTATGATGGAAAGCCCAGAAATACCTTTAATCACAAAAAAATAATTTCTGGCATCAAGGCCACGTGAAGCTCAAGGTTTGTGACAATCAGAGATCGCGTGATATTGTATTGATGGCTTGTATTGTCTGGCCTGGTTCTGGGCTCGAAATTGTTGCTAAGGAGGAAATCCCGTGCAGACCTAGACCTCGCACAATATTCACAGCCGAACTCCCCGACTTGGATGTAAGAATTCAAATGATCCGCCTATGGAACCAATCATTTTCTACTCATCACTGGAAGGTCGCGAAACTGGAAGAGTAAAAGGGACTCTATAAATAAAGAGTATTTCTGCTCTGAGGCAGACCAAAGGTGGGATTCGGTTTGGTTTTGAGAACATCACCCTCAAGGTATACCTCTACCTACTTGTTAACTTATTCTAAAGCATGATTCCATAAAGAAAGCAAACCATAGATAGTCTAAAAGAACCACTTGCCGGTCAACTAAAATTTAGTCGTCAATTCTTGATGCTAAACGCTCTAAGCAACTCATATCGGTTGGTAGATTGCACATTAGCTCCGTCATGGAAGTCCTTACAGAACACTGCTTAACGGATGGACAGATAATGCTTTTCGACTTGGAGCTCTTGAAAATGCTGCATGGATGAAAAAGAGAGACTTTTACTACAATGATCCTAGTGATCTAATAAATTCCGACATCTATTGTCCCAAACGCTTCATAGATAGCTCTTATTGATTCAACAAGTAAAGTAGATCTTACTATCCAAGTGGTATCACAACGTACCAACTATTGGTCGAAGTGTGTTGGTTTTCTCGTTAACAGCCACCTTAACCTAACCAAATATTTACACATAACATTAATTATATTCTCAATAAAGCAAGTTCTATTCTTGGTTCTATATACATAACGCTGGACAAAGAATTTTGGTTATCGCTATGATACTCTTTCCTTACACAATTGCCATGTTCTCAACTTGAATATGCTTTACAAAAAAATCATAAAAATCGCTATGGGTCTTGATTTAATTATGACATTGATAAAAATCTTCAGTTTTATTTTTTAATATTCAATGTTTCCACGGTTGGTTAATAGTTACATAACAATACTTGTGGGATTAAATAACTAGATCAATTATGTGGCGCAACAGTCCGTTAAGAACTAGGTTTACTTACGACTCTTAACCATTCCTCTGTGCGAGTAATGTTGTCAGGGATGAAGGGGACCTACAGTTTTGAGTAGAATCCCAACGACTTATTTGAGAAAGCACTTTTCATGACAAGAATTACTCTTGGACGAACTGTCAATTCTTCGCAAGAGGCAGAACATTAAAAAAAACTTTAGATGGCACGGGCAGGAATTGAACCCCAGACCTCTGACATAAAAATCTTACACTCTTACCACCATGTCACGTTCTTTAGGATAAGCCTATGTAAATAAAAGATACAAGTTACCCGTGCGGAAACTCCATCAGCAACCAAAATGTGTTTCAAAGTTAAAAATAAATTATGTGTCTCAAGCTTTCTGCAGTACCTAAATCTTAAATTTTCTTGCTTTTTTTTTAAGAAATTAGGAGAAACGTTTTTAATTTTTAGTGAAAAAAAAGTTTACTCCAGGCTTTAAAAACGGAAAAGTTATTACTCTTGTTTTTTTTGCACAAATCAATTTTTCGACAGATACGAAAGATCCAAAAAATAAAATCACAATTGGACAAAATCTCTAGAAAAAATATTCCAACTTGCCATTATCTCCAAAGAAGAAATCTATACATGGAATGAATCTACAAGGAATCAATTTTTATTTTCAAGATACCAAAAATATATACAAATTCCTTATTTCCATGTACCTTTACCGACACTAGTTCCCTTATGGGAAATTAACCTCGATAGCATGATAACGATTAAATTGGTGAAAAAATTTTTTTTAATGGCACTCAAATTATACTTTTCTGAGGCTATGTTCATGGCCTTTTTATTAAATTCGACTTAAAAACCGATCTATCACCTCAGTTCCAAAATTGGAAGAAAACCATTATACCATAATATACCTTTAAAGTATACAAATGAGTAAAGTGGTTTTGTTTCAATTATACAGGGTTTTTCAACAGTGATGCTACAAAAGTAGAGAGACAAGGACAGTAAAAGATGCTATATTTGTTGGCACTCTTTTGACATTTCTATTCAGTAAGGTTTGCCATTTAATGATGGAAATTTATGTTTGTCATAAACGATCTAGCAGATCAACACTTGAGTATCTAGTGGAAAAAATTGAATCCACAGGCACAGTATAAAATGTTCTCGTGGCAGTGAGACAAAGAAGTGCCCGTAGTGTCGAGAATATTGCTGCCGCTGAGGCTTCAGTTGCAGAAAGTCCAAATGTGTCTCTCACACGCGCGTCGTTCTCAAGCGTTGGACATCTCTGTGACGTCGTTGTGGAATTTTACGAAAAGATCTTGGCCTACATCCTTACAAGAAAATTGACGCAGATCTGAAGCCGCTTGACATACAGAAGCGTCGTTTGTTCCTGAATTGGGCTGAGCAACAACTTGAAAACGATTCGGATTTTCATCGAAAAATCATCTTCTGCGATGAGGCTCATTTCTGGCTGAATGGCTTCGTCTATAAACAAAAATGCGTTATTGGTCAGGCAGCAATCCAGTCATCATTGTATCCCGAAAAAATTACGGTTTGGTGTGGTTAAGTGGCCGGCCGGCGTCATTGGGGGACGTACTTCTTCCGTGATGATCAAGCCGGCACGTTACTGTAAATGGGGATCGCTACCGTTCAATGATAACCGAATATTGTTGGCCCCAATTGAATGATATGGACTTTCAGGACATGTGGTTTTAACGGGACGGCGGGGGCCACAAGCCACACAGCGAATGTCACAATCAATTTATTGGAAACCAAGTTTGGAGAACGTGTTATCTCACGAAATGGTCTAGTCGTTTGGCCGCATCGGTCGTGCGATTTGACGTCGTTAGACTATTTCCCGTGGGGCTACGTCAAGTCTATGGTTTATGCCAACAAGTCAGCGACGATTTCTGAACTTCGTACGAACATCGAACGTGAAATTGCAGCAGTATCGGCCGATTAATGCTTGAAAACCGTCGAAAATTGCGTTAAGCGTCTGAACTTCTGCAAGCGTGCCCGTGGTGGCCATGCAAAAGAAATCGAGTTCCATACCCAATAGCATTGAACGTACTTTCATAAAAAAAATATATTCTCCAAAATCAATGGTGGAGTGTTAAAAACCAAGACAATATTCGAATTTGTTAAAATTTGTGTTAACAAATGTTATGTTTTCAACATCGAAAATAGTTAGATTAGTAAAATGGTTTCTTTATTTATAGAAAAATGTCTAAGTAACGTACATTCGTTATTTTTGATTTATTTAAATATAACATCACTGGTTTATTTGCTTGCTGGGGAAACAAATCTCAAGAAGCAGTCGAAAATATGAATTTTCCTTATTCGATAACGCCTCTAGGAATGTAAATTTTTATAGTATGTAAAGTAATGTCCTTAGTCAGTTCTTCTTTTTTCAGTTTTCCATACCATCACCTTCTTCGATCTAGGAGCTTATACGATTTTATTCTTCCCTCTGAATTTTGTTTTGACGATTTCAAAGATATTATAATATAGGACACGAGTATATCTCTGGAATTTCAAAAACGAAAAAAGGAAGAAACAAGTTTGAACAAATAAATATGATTTTTTTATTCGCAAGGATTATGATCGCAAACATCATGTGAATATTGTTATATTGATTAAAAATAAAATGTATATGCTTTAGTTTTAGTGTTTTCGAAAAATAAAATTAAAGAGGATTTTTTTCATGGAAAATTGAATTTAAAGATATCTTTGAAGGGAAAATACGTACATAGACATAAGAGATATGATAAAATTGTAGTGAAAGAAAAATAAGTCTTCTTTTCTTATTTTTTCTTATGAGATTGTGGTTTTTTCTACGAAAAGTAAATCACGCAACGATGCCGATCCAATGTTGAAAAAATAAATGCTCGTATAATATGCAAAGAAAAATTCTGCGTTAAATGAAGTGAAGTGAAGTTCTTTTCTCCTCCTCCTCCTTTTTCCCTCTGCACCAGCATTAGCATCAGCATCAGCAGGAAAGCGGAAGTAATTTTAATTTTATTTATTTTCTGATGTCCTTCCTATACCTTATACTATAACTGCGTAGCTTGTATAGGAATTCCCTAATGCTTCTTAGGCATGAACAAGTAAGAGAATAATATTATAAGAATACAAAATGGAAAATATGTCAGTAAATAATAATTCAACAATTCAAAAGTATCATTTGAGGTTTATGTGTATTTGTTTGTATGTACATATATTTGTATATTTTGGAAAATGAGAGAAAATTTAATGGATATAATAAATTTATGTAAGTTTGTAGTTTATATAGAATGGGTAGGGTATGTATTGTATAAATACTTCAATTTGCGTAGGAAGTTTTAACTTGACATTGACAATAACACACAGCAGATGAGGAAATGTTTATATTATACATATTTTAATGGAAGAGATTTAATAAAAACAAACAAGTTTACCATAAAAGTAAATCATTATAATTTAATACGCAAGGCACGTTCCAGACATGTTATTAGTATAAGTCTATAAGTACAGTATATAAATTTCAAGGAAAAATGTCAACTCTAAAGGGGGGTCGATTTTGGAAACAAACAAAACTCTTGAACTGACCAAAAGAAGACATTTGTCAATTCATTATAGAAACAGGTCTAATTTATTTTTATTTATTTCATTAGGTTTAATATTAACGCTAAGTTAACAAACAATACCATAAACTTAATATCAGAAGTAAGAAATAACGTGAGGGGTAGAGCCAAAGAAGGAAGCTTTTATGCGTACAAAAAACAACTAGAAAACAGCATTTGTGATTTTAAAACTAACACTGTTAATGAAATAATATATTTAAACCTTAAATACAACTACAAATGATGTTCCATTTTCTCATTTTAAATTTTTTTTTTTTATAATTTACAGGCACTCAAGTGGTTATAAGTACCCTTTATATGTTTATATTTAAACACAGTGTGAGCGTTAGAAAAATAGGAAAGGATTGAAGAGGAGATACCGGTGCAAATTGGTCTTAAAGTTCTGAACATCAAAATGGGAGGGAAAAACAGAGTTGGCCAAAGCATTCCACATTCTCGATGTGCGATTTAAGAAAGAGTCTCTATACTTGACAGTACGCCCAAAATTGAGCTCAAGAGTAAACTGATGAGCATTCCTGGAAGTGCGAGTACTACGGCTGGATCGTTTAAGGGGTGAAATGCAACTGGCTAATTCGACAGAACATTGTTTGTAAAAATATCGATAAAACATTGCGGCGGTGTTCTAGCGATGTAAATGTTTCGATTATAGTTCTATCGCCTATCATTTTTAAGGCCCTTTTTTGAATTCTATCCAAGAGATTTAAACTTGCTTTAGGGGCACCTGCCCAGATATGCGAATAATGTTCAAGCTTTAGACGGATGAAAGCTTCGTAAATTACAGCAAGATCAGAAGGGGTGACAAATTTCTTCCACCGCCGTCGGAGAAATCCTAAACACCTGGCAGCATTTTTGGCAATATCAAATATGTGATCATTCTATAAAAGGTTATCTATGATACACATACCGAGTACTGACAGTTGATTAGTTTCCTGGATGCAAGTGCCACTCATAGATAGCGGCATCGGGGGTGTGTTACGCTTTAACGACAGGAGACAGCATTGAGTTTTCGAAGCATTAAATTCTAAATTCGGTTAGAAAGGTAATTTCTAATCTAACAAAGAAGAGATTCATCAATACTAAAAGCACACATTTTCGATAAGAGAGCTTGGTGCCAAACTCTATCAAATGCCTTTGAAATATCAAGTGCAATAATCTTACTTTCTCCAAAAGAATGTAAAGATTTGTTCCACTTTTCGTTGAGATAAAAAATGAGATCACCAGTGGACCTATTGCTACGAAAGCCATACTGTCGGTCATTAAGAAGCTTCCATTCTTCAAGATATTTCTTAAGCTGATAATTTATCAGCGTTTCCATGTCTTTGGAAAGAAGGGACGTGAGTGCTTTTGGACGATAGTTGGAGGAAGGGGGATTCGTCTTTTTTAGGGACAGGCTGGACAAATGCTATTTCCACCCGCTCGGAATGAGACCTGTAGAATAGGACAGATGGAAAAGCTTATGCAGTGGTTTTGCCAGCGTTGAAGGACATCTCTTCAGAACAATAGCGGGTATACTATCCGGGCCAGAAAATTGTGTGCATATCAAGATTTTTAAGTTCTCTTGCAACTGCACGAGTGCAAAAGAAGAATCGTTTAAGCTTTCGAGTACAGGAGGAGTCATGCCACTCCCTGGCAGCATCGAATTAACAGCAAACTGTGCTGCAAGCAAATTGGCTTTATCAATCGAGCTTACATAGGGAGTGTCATTGTAGACGAGCGTTGGAACTGAGGATGACGTGGTGTTTCGTACGTTTTTTACAAATGACCAGAAATGTTTACTACCTTTGGGACATTGTAGTATTTTTTTACTTAATTTCTGATCATGCAAAAATTTGGTTCGTCGAATATGACCATTACAGGTCTTTCTAGCTTGTTTGAACTTATTCCGGTTTTCCTCAGTCGAGTTGGCTTTATAACAACGGAAACTTACATCTCTGAACCTAATAACCTCTTAAAAGCTCGAATCAAACCATGAGTTCTCTTAAGGTTTGATAGATTTTACCCTATTCGGGATAAAATTTCTCATTCCACAAAGAATTAAATTTGTAACCATATCTGCGCTGGAATCCACGTCACTATTGTGGAAGCATAGTGACCAGTTAAATTTCCTGAAGAATTCATTAAGACCGTCCCAGTTGGCTTTCTTATATTGCCAAACGCTTCTCATAGGAGTTTTTTCTTTAACTAGGTTTTTTAGACATGAGAATTTTGCAGATACGATACACTGATTGTGTATTTATTAGGGTCAGAGGTAAAAAACAAGTCCAGGATGTTGGCGGATTGAACTGAGACTTCAGGGATTTGAGTTGGCCCATCGACAAGCTAAGTTAATTGCTTTAACTCAGAAAAGACCTCAACATACCTTCCTTCGGGTGTTGTCTGGCCAGAATAGCAAAGCCAAGAAGAATTGTGTACATTGAAATCGCCCGCAATGACTAAGTGAGGATAATTTGCAACAATTCTTTGAATGGAGTCAGGCAGAGCATCAAATTCGTTAAAAGTTGAATTTCAGTCCAGATTTGGACTTCGATATAGAAAACATGCGTGGATGATGTGCTTATTTACCGTGAATTTTAACCACATGAATTTAAAGTTTGTGTTAGAGCATAAACCATATTGTGGCTAAAGTTGGTATGCAACATCATTTCTTATATACACGGCTAATCCACGATGAGGAAAAAATAATGGCACTAAGTTATACCCATTTAGATTGAATTTCGAATGATCGGAATCTTCACCTATTTGAGTTTCACTAAATGTCAAAAGAGCTGGCCTGTTTGAAGCAGTGGCATAGCAGTTCTTTATCAAACCACGAATGTTGCTAAAATCCAACCTGAATTCACCCAAAACTAGTCAAATACAAATTCGGTTAATTGCCTGAATTGAAATCACTGGGAAAATGATTTTGAAAAATGGAAGGAGTTTATGCTGATTCACGATAATAATAATGTTCTTTCCAGAGCGGGTAGAGAATTTGGAACAGTTAATGCAGCTGAAGGAAATTCACGCCAATCTAAGTATAGTGTTAGCAATTGTAAAGGAGTGAAGTTACTAGTCCTACCCACTAAACATCACATGGGTACTAAAATTTTGGATTTTAGTGAGGAAATTAAATGGCAAGTCCTATGTAATCAACCAAGAGTTAAAGCCAAATATATACACTTAAAAGAGCTGCTGGGTACTCCGAGGAATATTAATATGATTTTGTATGCTTATCTTGCTACTATCAGCAATAATCTGATCGGTGAGTGTCAAGCTGGATTTAGACCAGGGTACTCCACAACTTATCACATTTTTGTACTTAAAGTATTGCAGAATCATTTTTGAACAAAGGGACAAAGTTGTATAAGATGTTTGTTGACTTTAAGTCTACATTTAACAATGTGGACAGAAATGCGTTGATGTATCAACTGACATGGGAATGTCTTGGAGGTTTGCAAGGCTAATTAATTTATACAGTAGTACAAAATCAGCGATCTGTAAAGGGGAAGACATTGAAGAATTTGAAAAAATCTAAAGTTATGATATTCAGAAATGGAGGAGAGCGAAACTGTTGCTGTGAGAGATGGTGGTACAATAGTGAGGCAATCGAAGTTGATAACAAATACAAATATTTTGCAATCACTGCCTCGTTGTACAAGTTTTTTTCGAACAAAAATATTAGACATACATATGTAGTTCCAAATTTCGTGTCTTTGAAAAAGTTTCAGAAGCCCACATACGAAATGGTGGAAAAGTTGCTATCCAACGCCCCGAACTATATGGTCATGCTGGAAACTAGACTTTCACCTCTTTTTATACGCACCTTTAAGCTACATGTAGACTTTATTCTTGAAGCTCTCAGCATGTCTAATGAAAGACTTCCAAAGAGAGTAGTACTGCACGAAATAAGGAAAACAACAAGCTGGATGAATGAATAGGAGGAACTAGGCCCATGGGTGCGAAATGCAACTTAACCTCAACTGCTGTGACTTTAGCGAATGGAAACCAAAGCTCTACAAATTAATTGCAAACGTTGATCGCCAGTGTAGAGAAGGGTATTTAATGGAAGTAACAAGTTCACTTTTAATAACACTGCACAGCCGTCTAAACCATAACCTCAATGAGCCGGATTATTTTCGAGATGATATCTCTTTGATGGGAATGGGAAATTTAGAGTTGAACTTCTTTGCCTTATTCATATCCCACATAGTGACGATGTACAGATAGGATGTTTGGTACCTTTTTTGTGGGTCGGCTTGAGAAAGCACATTTCCATAAAACTGGAAAAAAAGGGAACATTTATATGACTGGTTAAACAGAATAAAAAAAAATTACAATAATTGAATTCAATATTTTTCTTTGTTATTAATACTTGAGTTGAAAACCATTTCTCGTTTTGGGTTTTGTTAATTGATTTTTTCTAAAATTGTTACTAAAAGTAAGCAACAATATTTACTCAAATTTAATAACAATTAGTTTTTAATTTTGTATAATATAAAATTATTTTGGTTCTTGAGAAATTTTAGGGTCAACAATTTAACTGACCGTCCAAATCAAATTTGACTCCGATTTTTTTTCGATTTTGACGAAAAATTATCTGAAACAATGAAATCTGTTTTTCGGAAATACATATGTCGATTGTCAAATTTGGGAAGAATTCTTATCATAAGCTCCATCGGTAAATCTGTTTTCAAAACGACTTTGGTCGGGTCTTAACTATGAGCTAAAATACAGGTCAGTGGCTGGCAACATTTTTTCTGTCAACAATTGGACGATCAAAAGCTGTGGTGTTTCTAATTGATTTCCAGTCAAACTTCTTACAGTATGATTTTTTTGAATGTAGAAGAGGAAAAAGGTAGCCAAAATTATTCCTTAGCCTACAACTAATTACTTCATTAAATTCTAGGTCATAAATTGTGAGATTGTAGTGAAATTTTTCCACCGACCGACCGACTGCTTGAGCGATATAGCTATTCAATCAAATATATAATTTAAACACTATTGGAATTTTCGAATCCAATATTATCAACGACCGAACGCGAATTAAATTCCTTTATATTCAAACTATTTTAAATTAAACAAAATCGAAATTGCACACCGCCGATGTGCCGCGAAAGTAATTATGACAATTTATGAGAAACGTCAGTCGATATGTCAACAGGTGGAAGAATTCACCACAGGTAGCAATAAAAGTATTGCCAGCACGGTAGCTCAGCTTAAGGGGGGGTTTCGATTTGTGAATATTTTATTAATCGAGGTGATTAATAAAATTGAGATAAAATTGATATCAAAATGATATCGAAATATGACGAGGTGAATTTCTCCAAGTCGTATTGTTTAAAGTGGGCGCCAGGAAACTTTTTACTGGAAGTTTGCCAAAACCAGAAGCTGAAAAATTAGTCTTCAAACAAAGAATGAAATAAAAGAAAAGGTTTATTTTCCGAATGGGAAATTAAAATTATGTTTTATTTGCCTGGAAAACCTTGGCCGAAGCCCGGATTAAAAACCAGGATCTTTTATAAAAAAAAATTACAAGTAGAGATTTTGAGGTTGACAGAAGGTCAAATCTCGATAAAAAGTTTGAAAAGTATGAAATATGAAAAATGATTAATTATTGAACAAAATTGAAAAAGGAAAATAAAACAACCAAGGAAAATCACTCGAAGAAACTCTTTCGACAAAAGACCAAGAAAGAAATAAAACGGTCAAACACTTCCCGTAGTACCGGGAAACCAAACTTTTGACGCGAAGGTCAAAAGGACGAATTTGAAACAAATGAATATTCTTAGAACAAAAGAAAAAAAAACACTATACTTAGCTTCTTTTTAACTTCCTCCAACAGCTAACGTCATCCTTCCTCAACCACTTCTCTTACAGCAGAACAAAATCTTCAAATCAAAAAAACTTTAAAAAAAACTATCTTACAAAAAAAATTACGTTCTTTTTTTTTTTTTAATTTTTTCACACAATTTTTGATAATCTGTCAATAGCTTTTGGGCGCAATCCAAAAAGTAACCATCATCATGGCGAGCTTGACCCTTCCAGCTACCTGCCCTTAGGCAATCCTCTCGGATCTTTTGCGTGGTGATCGATCTGTCTCGGTCCCGCAACTTCCTCCATCCATAAGATTGGGGTGTGCGACCGAGAAGCCAGATATCTTTCATCGCACGCGATCTCTTTAAAAAGGTGATGCGATCACCCAGTAGCTCAATGAGTGAGTTCAGCTCTTCACTTTCCAACCCATTCCAGCCAAGACTTTCTGGAAAAATCGTGTGGAATTCCTCGCATTACCGAGTATCTACACGCGCTAGTTTTTGGGTTGAGGAAAGACTACTTATGTGGTGTTGCAGGAAGTCGGTAGCCAAGCCTATAATGAAAATAAAAGTTATTAAGATATTCTTGGAGTGATTTTTCTATCGTTAATGATTATGTACTTTATGGTGGGCCCTCGGCCATACTACGTTAAGGTTGGTGTGACTTTATACACACATTGTTGGGCATGGGTATCGTCTTCATGCCTTGACGATATTGTTCAACCAATATTTGGGCCAACCGTCGCACAGTTCGTTGGTGTGGAATCCTTTCGCACACTTTGGTAGGACCTGTTAAATTTGCTTTCCCAAAATGCTAGAAGAGCAGGTCACTGGCTGATGGTCCAGGTTTCTACTAAACTCTTCCAGAATTTTGCGGCCGCAGTAAGAATTTTTAAGGGTGGTTAGCAAAAAGGGAGGTGAAACTTGTTGTGGTAAAATTTACCGCAACAAGATTAAGACTAATTAAAAACCGTTTTGCTTTTCCTTTCCTTTTTTTAATTATAGTTTTTTTTTAAGTGTATTTCATAATTGAACTCAAGTTATGTCTATGCCATAACTAAGCCCTAGAAGTAATATCAACAACAAAACATGAATATAATCATTCAAAACCTAAAACTGACAACCTTATAATACCTGACCAAAGGCCAACAAAACAATATTTTCCTGATATGAGATAAAATTAAGGCAAGAAGAAGAAGAAGAAGAAGACGAAGTAAAAGAAAACCAATAGAAAGTTCTTGATCCTTGACAGCATCCTAAGATTAACATGCATATGTCAACTTATTTGTTTTCTGTGCTCCTTCAATTCTTCTTCAAATCCCACTCAAATGTAAGAGACAACATAAAAGAAACAAAGAAAAACGTATGAAAAACAACACCAGTTCTACTATATATAGTATTAAAAAGGACTTGACTCGTCTCAAAAATAAAACAACAACATTTAGAAAACAGGACATGTAACAACAACTGACAAATACACACAAAGTAAAAATCCCTTTTTAATCCCTGAGACTAAGCTTACGATTGTCTATTTCTTTCTTTCATCTGAAACTGAAATTGAGACTGAACCTTTGTGATGTGATGTGCGTGGCGTAAGGTGAGGAAGGCGCACTCTAGAACAAATTTGTCCCATTTAAATCGTTTGTCCTGTTTAGGGATACAAATATCCTTTATCCTTTGAAAATACATACACTAACAGGTGATGGAACAAAATGAAACAAAAAAAAAAAAACAAAATAGTAAAAAGGAAAAAGGATCTCGAGTTAAACCCTAAGAGTATGCGGGATTAAGTTGAATATGTTCCTGCCTCTTGGCATCAGCAGAGTAGGTAGGTACCTGTACTATATATTTGCAAATAGCTATACACCAACAACAACCAGAACCCACTTTCAATATCAGTTCAAATGTGAGTTAGCATCAGAATAGGATCTTGACAGATGAACAAAGCTAAATACACACACATTTTCATTCTCAATTCACATCCTTCGGCAATTCGACAAAACTAAAACCGCTGTGCAAATGCCATCAGCATGCTTGTATGATGTTGATTTTGATTTTGATGTTGATGTCCTTTGTTTGGCATGGATTGGGCTCTCTCTCTTTGAAGTGCTGCCAGGTTTATATGATTTGTTGTTAGAACGAGGACTTTATACATATGTACATATAAAGAGAGCCTTCATCAAGTTTTTTGGCCATCGACTTGACATGACCTCGACGGACAACCAACTGAACTATAAACGCGCCCCTCTCCACGCATATCGTTCTCGCCACTGTAACATTTTCATAGTACAAAGACCTTCCTCCAATCATCAGGAAGAGGGTGCGGGGCCGAGCGGGCATAGCTGAATGTGATGAAGTCTTCGGCCTCTGAATTTGACAGTCAAATTTATTTGGGGTAGGCATAGGTTTACTTTGGGGGGGCCTTCTGGCGACCTTCTTCAAGCTCGCACAACCACAACTCTGTGTTAGCTGTTAGCCTTCTTTAAATCTTTGAAAAGAAGGCCCTTCCTGCCTCGTCCTTTTTGTATTCCTGCCTCGCAATTATGGTGTGAGCTGAGCCAATGTATAAGGTTGAGAGGGTATCTTACAATTTTATCCCAGGGAAATTGTCCTCGGGGATATAAATAACTTTCATGGGGCTAATTAAAGTTAATCCCGTTGTCCGGGTGAGGAGAAAAGTTTTCGTCCTTTTTCTTCTTCTTCTTCTGCTTATCACGTTCGCATATCCTTTTTCCAAATTTTTATTCCTTGTTCGTTTTGTTGTCGTCTCTCGTCCATTCTGCAGGTCTGTTGATCTGGATGGTAATAACTAAGAACCTATGGTTTTATTGTTCGTAAGTCATATTTTTGTCCAAAAAGTCAAAGGACGAAAATGAGGAAAAAAATTGGGGCAAACAAATTTGCAAAGCTAAGTTGGGTTTTTTTTCTTCCTTGAATATTTTCGATTTCTTTTTCAATGGTAAAAGTTTGTATGTTTTATTTTCTTTCTTCTTACTACATTCAATGCGTGCTAGTTACTAGAAGGAAGAAAAAACAGGAAGGAAGCTTTTAAGGAGGATACGACGTGTGTGTACTGAGGAACTTGCTTTGTTCACATGTAGAATTTTCGACCAACAAAAAAACACAAAAATAAGACGAAAAATTTTGCAAAAAAAACTTCAAAAAGGATATTTGATTGGAAGCGAAAGCAAAGATAGAGAGTGTGTGTGTGTGAGAGAGAGAGAGAGAGATTTCGAATGAAAATGAAACTTTTTCTAGGATTTAGTAAAGTCTCCAGGGGATAATTCTTCTCTAGGTTTTTTCTACTTTTCTACTTTTCTTATTTTTTCTTGCCGTCTTCATTGCGTGCGTGTTAGGCCGAGACTTACTCGCTCTTTTGCAAAACCCAAAGAAGGAAGTGTGAGATTCGTCCAGGGATTTTGTGATCTGAATGAATTATTCAGATGCTTTGGGGCTTGGTTGGAATTTGGGTCTTTTTGCGTTTTCACTATGTGTAGTAATATACTCGTATGTTTGTGTATGTGAGTTTTTGTGGAGTTAAGTTTTGGTTTGGCATATGTTTGTCTGAATTAATTGCTAGCAAAAAGGTCGTAGGAAAATTTTTGAGATTAAAATCGTTGTAGGCATATTTTAAGGTAGATATATTGTATATATGTATATGTATGAAGATGGCTTGGCGGCGCGGCGGCAGAGAAGGGGGTTTGAATATGAAGACAGTAATGATAAATTATGATGATGATGGGAAAATTCAAGAAGGGATTTTGCTGTTAGACCAAAGGGGCGATTTGTTATAAGAGATTGCATAAAGTTATAGGTATTTCTCATGCGGCATTCGTTGGGATTGGAATAAAGAAAACGTAATTTTTTTGTGAACAGTTTCCTTTTGTCAGATTTTTAATTCGTTATAAATATGATTGTTATCGATTTTCTGATAAGAGCAAACATTTAAGGATGCCTAAGAATAGAAATTATGACAGGAGTTAAGTCAATTTGAAATGGTTTTGTGAAGTCATGTCAACAATAGTAAGTTTTATAATTTTGAGTTTAAGACCATCAAACGTTGTCAAGTTAAAATGAGATTTTTAAAAGTTTCAAATTTAAACATTAAAAATGAAAATATAACAGCATTTTTACAAAATGAAAAACTGGAATATTTTTAAAAATCACTTTTTTAAAGCTCTTCAACGGATCGGTTTCAAAAATAACAACAAATACTGGTAGGGCGATCAATCACATCTATTTTCAAAAAAAAAGCATATAAAAACGTTTTTTTTTTAAATTCCCATTGGAAGTTATTGTGACGTGTGCGAGTTTTTGAAAATATTAAAACCGATTTTTTTCTGAATTTTTAAAATTGGAAGATTTTTTGGTAAAGGCTCTTCCACTTTTATTGCATTGTAAGAAAAAGGCACGAGTACGATAACTTTGGCGACAAGATAAAATAACGGTTTTTGGTAGAGGGGCTTAATACAAGCATTTTTTACTATGGGAGGGGGGTCTATCTCCCCCCGTTTAGGCGGTAGGGGCAATTTTAAAAAATTGTTATTTAAAATGAAAAAAATAATTAAAAAATAACGGTAATACTTACAATTAAGTAAATTAAGTATCATACCTTTTTTTAAAGCCAACATTCTGTTTTATTAGCCACTTTTTAATTCAAGTCAAAACTATGCGTAGTTTTTGAAAAATTTAATTTTAAACTCAAAATTTGAGTAAAAAAAGTTAAAAAAAAGGTTTAAAGTGTAATTTTTAAATACTTAAAAATTTCTACCATTATTTTTATTTCAAAATTTATTGCTCTTATTTGTTTTTGATCAAAAACTGAAAACTAGATGATTTTATGTCTTTTATTTTTTGAGAAAATTGAAAATAACCACAACTACTATTTTAATTTAATTATTTTTTTTTGCTTGAGTGGTCTTATTTTGATAGCAATAATGGTATTTGCGTATGCGTAATGCGTGTTTGGGTGTATGCAACAGTAAGGTGTGCGCGAGTTTGGGTGTATGCAACAGTGGCATCTGCAACCCCCCTGCTTGGGCACACTATAGGATTTGGGGTGGGTGCGAGGTGGAGTGGGTGCAAGGTGGGGAGGGTGAAAGGTGCGGTGGGTGCAAGATGGGGTGCATGCAAAGTTTCTTTTGCATTTAAATAGCTGGATTTAAGAAAAATTAATTTATCCTTGGTATATCTTAATCTATATTCGATTATTACTATCAAAATAAGACTACGTTAATACTTAAGCAAGGAAAAAGTAATTTAATTCAAATATTTTGTTTTGGTAATTTTCAATTTTCTCAAGAACTAGAAGACATAAAGGCATCTAGTTTTCAGTTTTTGATCAAAAACAAATAAGAGCAATGAATTCTAAAAAAAAATAGAAGATAATCTAAAAGTTTTGAAAAATTACACTTTAAACCATATTTTTAACTTTTTTTTTAACCAAATTTTAAGTTAAAAAATTTTTTTTTCAAAAACTGTGCATAGTTTTGACTTGATTTAAAAACAAGCTAATAGACAAAAGTGTTGGCTTTAAAAAAAGGTATAATACTTAACTGTAGGTATTACCGTTATTTTGTAATTATTTGTTTCCATTTAATGCACATGTTTTTTTAAATTGCCCCTACCGCCTAAACGGGGGGAGATAGACCCCCCCTCCCATAGTAAAAAATGCTTATTTTTAACTGTTCTATACAAATCCGTCATTAAACTTTGTTATCGTACTCTCCCCAGGAAAAAAGTAAAGGATTATCCAGTTAGCGTTTTCAAAAGTATAGGACTGGAATTCGACACCTGTCAAACTATGTTCTTAAACCAATTTTTTGTTTTCAGTTGAAAGTTTGACATTTACGAAAATGGATCACTTAACTATCGCACAACGCATACAAATTGTTTAAAACTACAACAAAAATTGTGATTCTGCCACAGCCACATATTGTGCTTTAAGAGGAAATTTGAAGAGACTGTATTAGTTATACATTTTACATTTTTTGTCGTAGATACGTCGAATGGGTGCTTGAACAACACGCGGTGGACTTCGATTTTTCTCGTAGTGGTGATATCAACTGGCTACCAAGATCATGCGATTTGACACCGCTGGACTTTTTTGTGTGGGGCTACGCGAAAGACCGTGTTTACACAAATATACCCTTAACTCTTGAGCATTTAAAAACCAACATTCGCCAAGTTATGGCTGAGAAGATACCGCCCGATATGTGTGAAAAAGTGGTAGAAAATTTCCTCAAAAAAATCGATGCTTGCAAAAAATCGAGTGATGGTCATTCAAATGGCGTAGTGTTTCACACATAATGTCAACGTTTAAACTTTATAATAAAAAAGAAATATCATACAAAATAATATTTCATGTCTGTATATCCGTTTACTTTTGAAACCGCAAAATGGATAACCCTGTATAATATCAACAAAGAAAAATGATATCAGCCATTAATATATTTTTCAGGAAATTTTGCATGTCTAATTTCAACTGGACGATTTAAAACTTTTAGGTCTTTACGCAATTGTAGATAATTTGTTGAAAAATTATCTTTCATATGGCGCCAAAGAAATAATCCATACTTTTTAAGTGTCAAATGTGAAAAGATGATAGCTTCAAGAGAGACAGCTGCCCAAACAGCGGACTTTTCAAAATAAACCTCTTTTTGGGGATTCTATAATATAGTCTCAAGTGAATGAAACGACTTAAGTCCTATGTTCCGAAGTTTTTGTTAATAACTGAGATTAAAGCACACAGTATTTCAACATCTTATGTCTAGTATTGCATTCATACAAAATTTCGAACTCGAGATTTTAATCAAACATGGTATTACGATGGCAGGGAAGTCCAAAACAGTGAGTCCCCCGATTCCGTCTGTCTGTCTGTGTAATGTGCTATTTTGTATACCCCTACATGCCCATCTGCACTTTTTTTTTACATGCATATTGCACAATGCACATGTCTTAAAAGACATAAAAACGACAAATTTTACCAAGCCAAAAATATCCGTACATGTTGATGTTCTAGCACATAGGAACGTGCACAAAAGGAAACGAAAAATAAACGGTTCGAATCGAATTACTACTGTTCTGACTTCTGAGTGAGATCGAACCAGTTGATGAACAAAAGCAGAACCGAACACATCACCAGTGATCTGGCGTGTATTTTTTTAAAATCATTAATCTATAGCGATAAAACATAAAACAAAAAAAGAGTTAATCCAGAGTTTATGGTTTAAAACCTTTGTTAAAATGTCAATTGAATTCTAACAAATAAGTGGAATTTATAATAATAAGCGGTACGTATTCTGAATTCCTAAACGGATAGTTTTTTTTATATACCTACATAAATTCTGTTCTTGTGCATGTAGGAGACGTTTTTTTATCCCCGCTTCTAAGTCCAGGCCGGCTCCTGAGTCGCGGTACAAAACCACAACGCAAGCCTATAGCACCTGCGGTCATGCTGAAGAAAGCAGGACTTTAACGGAATCAAAAACTACACAAAGAACAACCAACTCGCCAGTCACCAGACACATCAGACGTATATAACTAACGAACATTGGATACAGGCAACTTTTCAACAAATAAATAATTTTTGTTTCTTCTATCATTTTTCTATCTGCATTGTAATAATGAAAGAATATTTTCGATTTCAAACATAAAAGTAAAGAAAAATACATTTTAAGGTTAATCTTAATATATATAATTCTTCTGTGAGTGTGTATGTCACTGAACTTCTCTTAAACGACTGGACCGATTTTGATGAAATTTTTTGTGTGTGTTCAAGGGGATCTGAGAATGGTTTAGATTCACAATTTTGTCCGCTAGGCACACCTGTTATGCTTTTAAGAAATTTAAGCCCTCCCAATATGTGTAATGGTACAAGACTATTGATCAAAGAATTAAGAGATAATGTGATTGTAGCAACTATCATTACAGGTCCTGTGGCTGGTCAGCTCGCACATGTTCTGCGGATTCCAATGATACCAACTGATTTGCCCATATCTTTTAAAAGGTTACAGATCACTTTAAAAATATCCTTTGCCCTAACAATAAATAAATCCCAGGGACAAACTTTTTCCATAGTTGGTATCGACTTCAGGAAAGAGTGCTTTTAACTACGGGAAATTGTATGTGGCACTTTCTCGAGTAGGATCTCCTGAAAATTAATACATTTTGTTGCCACCTAGAAATACCACAGCCAACGTAGGGTACAGGGAGGCTTTAAGATAAGCATACAATTTTTTCTAATTTAGTGATTCGTGGTCGTTTTAATTACCATGCTTATAACTTAAATATCTGTACCTAATTTTGTCTATCCGTGCGAAGCCGGGACGGGCCGCTAGTTATATTATAAATTAAGATATGAACATTGAATAAATAATCTTATAAAAGGGTATACACCGTAAAAAAAAAAGAATGTTCACCTTTATTTGGACCATTCGATAAAATTATTTTGAATGAGCATGGTTGGGAGGGACAAGTGAGGCCTTAATAACAGCTTGGTCTCATACTCTTTTAAAATAGATACATACAAGTTTTTTTTTCCTCGAGCACAAATTATTTTTTTGTATAGTTTGGTCAGACAGGCCAAAAACCCACGCCGGACTGCAGCAGCTGGAGATTTAAAGTGCTCTTGTGACCCTGATACTGGGATACTTCAATCTCATCCCACACCGAACATAACATCTGTCTATCCTCACTATAGGCCAAACCATTGGGTCAATTGACTTCAAATTTTGAAACTTAGGTTTTAAGCCGATTCGGGTGTTTTTTCATTTTTTTTAAGACCTAAAAAAACTGTAGTCCCCACACAAATTTTGTTGGTTAGAACCGATAGATTTTTATTAAGTTTTCTTTAAAATTTTCAAAAATGCCAAAATAATATCCTAATATCATAACTTATAATTTCATCATCATAAAACCATTATCAACTTTAACGAAAAAAAATACATTGTTAAAAGAAAACAAATACCTATCGATTTAAATATTAAATTAACTGAACCCCTAATTAAAAAAAGAAAAAGAAAAGTCTCTAAGCCACTTAAAAGCCTAAAAAATACATTGCCTTAGCACCACTAAATCGTGGACTTATATCTACCTACCTTATCTATAAATAATTTCAGAAAAAATAACAAAAACGAAAACTTCTCCAGTAAACGAATTCCACTTAAAACCACAAGAACAGACAAAAAAAAATACAATAACCTCAAGGCCACTTTCCATGAACTTCCTTTCGTGGTTTAAACCAATTCCCTCACTCCCCATTGCAGATAAGTATATCTCTTCACCTAAAACCTAAATTATTGTAAGGTTGACACTTCTGAACTATCCGTCCCAGGAATAAAAAAAGAAACACAAAAAAACGTCTTAAATTAATTTAAACTTTTTCGCTCCTTCGTCTTTTGTTTAAAATAAATTGCTAGCTAAAAACGTGAACAAAAAAATTATAACGAAATCACAAGGACATGGGATGGATGATGTTCTTCATCCCATTTTTATTTTATATCATCATCATCATCATCGTCATCATCATAATTGTTCTTCGGAAACACAAAAAGAATACAAAAACAAAACTTCAAAATTACAAAGAAGAACTTTTTTCTTGTATTTTTTCTTAGGACTGAGTCCCCGTCAAGTCGATATCCGCCCAATTTCCCTTAAAAATTTTTGCATTCTTATATAGAAGGGCCACAAATGAAAAAGCTACAGGAAAAGTATTTTGAGACAAAATTCCAGGAATAAGATGAAGGAATAATAAAATCATAAGAAAATGTTTTTCTTTTATTCAATAACTTTGCAATCAGGAGACCTAATTAATTGAATTACTATTATTAACCTCGAACACTTATTCATGATGCACAAGGATGCGATGCGATGACTGTGTGACAATTTGCATCTACATATATTTATCTATATAAGCGAATTTAAATTTTATGACAAAAGTTTTAGGAAAAAGTTATTGAATTATCAATTATTTGTTGGCTTTCATTGTATTTTTGCTGCGTAAGTCCTTGAACGTATTTGGGCTGCTTTCGAAAATGTTACAATATTTTAAGAACCTTGTTTAAATTTCTTATTTATTTTATATTTTACCAAAATGTAATAAAGAAAATAAGGAATTAGTGAAGTTAATTTTTTTTAAAATTTTAGAATATTACTTATATAAAGGGTGTTTTTTGTTGTATAAAACTTTTAAATAAAATGAAACAAAGATGACATGAAATTTTCCTTATTCCATTGATAATTATCTGGCATCATAATTTTAATATGATTTCTGAATGACTTTTTCTTACATCTATATAACCTTATATCGGCTCATTTTCAATGTAATGAATAACAAAAAGTCAGCAGGTTTTGATGGTATTATTCGGTCTAACGAAACGACTGTTTTGCAGTAGTTGACTTGATCCCAGAGAGATCGTTTATGGTTGTCCTGTGTGGTAACATTTTTCCAAATGGCAGTGTCTTCAACGCAATACCGGTTTGCACCGAGCGCCAAAATCTTCTTACGTGTATGTTTATTCAAACAAGGTTATATACAACGGGGTCCAAATCAACAGAATTGACAATTTTGGGATTGAACTGTTTCGAGGTCACATTGCGAGGGCTATGACTTAGATCTTAGACCAACAATTTGATTGTCGAGGTGCTGTATCCGAACGACGAATACTTTGAAAACGCTTAAGCGGCTTCAAATCACCAGAAACTGTTCCGGTCTGATACAGGACACACATTGGCAGTTTCGAAAATCTACCATTTGAGACGAAGAACCGTGGTCCGGTGGCTAATCTACAGTCAAAACTTCCTGGCACAAGACGGAGTAGAGCTCCTTTGGTTCAATAGGGTTGTGTGTGGACGGGACCGAAATGATGGTGTGAAACAGGAGAACCAGTTTTTGTGACTTTAACTGCACTTTACAATAGATAGTCAGGATGGGGTTATAAGCATTGGCCGACTTACATATACCAGTTTTATAGCTTAAGTTTAAGGTAGAATAGGCAATAGGCATGGTGGTACAAATAAAAAAAAAGGCTGGGATGTGACCCGCACTGACAACTTCCCATCCCGTCTGTCGATTTGTTTTGCTTAAAAGTTTGTAGGTTTTCGTGTTTTGTTAAAAAAATTATCAGTTGAATTATTCTTAAAAATTTTAAAATCACCAACAATATTTTGCATTATAATGAAATAGTTTGAATTCAAAATTGATTTTTGTTAACGAGATTTTTTGTCGAAAACCAATTTTTACCAATTTTAGTAGCATTTCTTAAAAGTTTTTATTTCTTATAAAAACAAATACAAATTGGATGAATGAGAAATTGACTGAAGTCAATAGATATAGAAGTCAATAGTCACGAGATATCGAGAACCGAACATCAATTTTTACCAATTTTGGTAGATTTTACTTTTTTTAAAAAACGGACTGCTGGATTTTTATAAAAAAAATTTCTGAATGTCAAAATCAATATTTTCTGTGAGAAAAAATTGGTTTGAAGCCAAAATTTTTATATTTTGAAAAGATATTTGATTCTAAAGTAAATTTTTATGAAGTTTTAGTATTGTTTTTTTTTTTAGGTTTTTATTTTTTGTAAAAAAAACTGTCAATTCGATATTTCTCAAAAATTTATCAAATGCTGAAAACAATATTTTTTTATAAAATAAAATTTATTTGAAGAAAAAAAAATATTAGACGAAAAACAATTTTTACGACCATTTAGTAATGCTTTTTTAGGTTTTGTTTTTTGTAAGAAAAACTGTCAATTGGACTTTTCTCAAAATTTTACTGAATGTTGACAACAATATTTTTTTAAAAGTTAAAATTAGTTTAAAGCCATATCTCAAATTTTTGAAAAGATATTTCAGCCGAAAATCAATTTTTACCAGCTTTTATTTTTTGTAGGTTTATAAATTGTTTGTCAAAAGAAACTGCCTATTCAATTTTTCTTAAAATTTTACTGAATATTAACAAAAATATTTTTTAAAAGATAAATTAGTTAAAGCCAATATTTCAAAGTTTTGAAAAGATATTTGAGTCGAAAAGCAATTTTTAATAACTTTTATTAATTTTTATTTTAAGGTTTTATTTTTTGTAAAAAAAAAACTGTCAATTCGATTTTTCTCAAAATTTTACCAGATGTTAAAAACGTTATCCTTCGTTAACGTTAACATTTTTTGGAGATAAAATCATTTTTTGTTCGTTTAATTTTCGAGGTGACAAATATTTGTTTTAGTTTTTTTTTTTATGAAAAAACCCGTTAATTGGATTTTTTTCTAAAGATATTTTATTGGTATCACGTTTCAATATATAAATTACAATTTAATTCAAGTCTCTAGCGTTATTGCTTCGCGAGATATTTAGGGTTAACCAACATTTTCAACTTGTTTTCAAATTGATATGGTAAAAAAACTACCCACTCAATTTTCTTGAAAGCTCTTTCCGCATCTTTCTGCATTATTATCTGTATAACAAAATTGATTTGAAGTCGATATCTCTACTGGTTATTTCTACTCTAGGGACCTTGAAACGTCGAGAAATGTCAAAATTTTTAATTCGACAAATCGAACCAATTGCAATAACTTCCTATGGAAAGTTAATAAAAACAATAAAATGGAAAATTAATATATAAAATGAATAGATAGATTTGCTGCTGTGGTTGTTCTTATTTTAAGTAGTTCTTAGACAGATATCTGTACTTAGTATTAAGTTTTATGTTCAGGGCTTAATTTTAAGTATCGATCTTGGAAGCTCATGGAAGCTCCGTAATGTGAAAATATGCAGTTTGCAAACAATTCCTTCAATAAATCAATTGTTGCTTTATCTGTGTGACATGTTGCGTAGCACTATCTTGTTAAAACCACATCTCCTGCACATACTGGTTGCTTAGTTGATTAACAGAAAAGTCACAAATCATGGCTCTATAGCGGTCACTATTGACTATAACGTTATGGGCAACAACCCAATTATTCCACCAACCTATTAAAACCAACACTAAAAAGACATTTTTTGTGGGTGTAACCTCAACTGTAGTTTTATTTATTGATGTACCTATACCCGTTCAACCTAAAGTGAACTTCATTTCTGTACAAAATTAGCTTATGGAAAAATAAAATGAACAACTTGCTCCTGTACCCAAAGAGTCTTTTTTAAAAATAGTACCTAGGCAGACCGACGAAATCGCGAGACCGAATTTTTTAGACTTCTCATGTCAAGTCATGTTTAATTAAAATTACGAACTTTAAAATTTCTTGCGAATTCAAAGCTTGCCAAAAATGTTGTTCCTTTATGTTGCAAGTAAAAAAAAGTATGATTTTCAAGATAAATTTTGAACAATTTGGAAGCGTTGCTCAGGATTCAGTCTATTTACGTTGAAATGCCATACCAAATACAAGATAAATTACATAACAAATGATAAAATGGCCCTCAAGTAAAAAAAAGTGTTGCTAACTTAAAGTTGTATACTTCTACAAAAAAACAACTGTTCGTTACTTTGTCATCTGAATAGAACGGCTTGCCTTACGCCAAACCTTATGGAGTTCCTATATTTATGTATGTATTATCTAAATTAGGATGCAATATTTTAGTTACATGTTTAATGTTATGGCAAACTCTTTACTTTTTGAAAATCTTTTAAAATCACACATTAGACACTAAGTGTGCAGATATGATTATAGTTAGTCCTTGTTAGGGTTCCTTGAGATTAAAATGTAAAATATGATATTTTAAAAACAACTTCTTGTTTGAGACAAATATAAGTGCACTTAAATTTTAATATTTGTTGGCGTCTGATGACTTACCGGATTTGTACTAATGCACTTCAAGCAGAATTTTTTAAAACATTCTCCATAGAACTCCCACAAAATTTCAAGATAAGCTACATATATATCCAAAAAACAAAATTATCTATACATAATTAAACTAGCTCATTTTCAAAATCAAAAGTTTAGAAAATAGTCAAGGTGTCTAAAGGTTCTTAAAAAACACGTTATTAAAAGATGTACAAATTGTGATATTGATTATTTTAATTATCATAATTCAAAATTTTAAATTAGACTCAAATACAGGTGTTTCACAAGAAATCATTTAACTATTTGGAAAATAGGAAATCCATTTAACATTTTAAAATTCGTTTGAAAAATTGATGCTACATCATTTCCAACACATGTTTTGTTTATTCACTCTTTATTTGCATAAGCTTTTGGTAATTCAAAAATCGTTTTAAAAATTGTTTGAATTTTACCATTACCAACTACCATCAACCGAAAACTTCTTCAAGGATATCATCATCAAAACAACAACATGCTAGATGTATGTTATGTATACGAGTATCAAAAATAAACACACGTTTTCCTATAGTTAGGTAGGTCCATATTGCATGATGTTATAACCAGCTCTGTTTTTTGTTGCTGAAGTCGTTAAGATTTTAATTTTATAATCCAGTTTTTTTCGGTCTCACCTAATGTCAAAAAAAAGAGTAGATTTTTTCCACTTAAGTAATAGGGGTGGACTACAAAATATTTGTTTTCAGAAATTTAAAGTTTCTGAAAAAAACACAAAGTAGGGCCCCAGCTCTGGAATATGATTCAAGACAACCTTGAACATATTTCAGAAAACTTCTAAGAAAAATGAAAACCTCGGTAATAAGGTAAAATTATTTGAACTAAATCAGATTCTAGACATTTTGAAGTGTCGTCGAGAAATGTCAAAATTTTCAATTTAAAAAATCACACCGATTACAATAATTTAAAGTTGGCCATATCTCAACAACCGACAGAAATATCGATTAAATCCTTTTTTTTTTACAGATAATAACGTAAAAAGATGCAAAAAGGACTTTTTAAAAAAAATCCAAAACCTACAAAAACAACTAAAAACTCAAAAGTGTTTGAGTCAAGTATTATGAGAACAAAGAAAAGATTGACTTAAAATGTTTGTATCTTACACAATACATTGTTTTTCATGTTTTGCAAAACTTCTAGAAATATCGACAGGCGGCCAAAAATGGAAACATATTGATGTTGGTCATATCCCAGCTTTTTTTTTAATGCTCGTTTCGTAATTGTTGAAGCTAAACTTAATTTTAACTCAATAATTTTAAGAACACAGCAAAATACCAAAATCCCTTACACAAATCTCGAATTTAATTTTCTTAAAAAATTCAAAACTTTCCTTAAACTAAGTCACAGTTATCATTCAAAAAAAAATTCAGAATGTATAGAATTCATCTGCTTTTTGTGACGTATTAAAAGTTCTTTTACTTTCAGAAATCATCATCAATTATGTATGAGACTCTATCAATTTTCTTTGTGAAAATATTGTTTTTAGGATTATAACTTTGTTTCAAATACATCAATACGAAACGTATAACATTATACTTGCCAAAATCTACTGCCGATACCTAAACATATAATCCATGTGGCTCAGACTTAATTAACGTGTTAAAGCGCCTTAATCTATAAACAACATGCTCCCACGCCTGCATAATCTATACCGTATACTTATGTGAATTTATTTAACACCTGATGGTCTTTCACTTAAATATTAAAAGATCAACATTGAATACTCTGTCCGAGTCCTCTTTGACATCAATAACCTTTTGTACATACAGTCAGCAGATAATGTATGTATGTGTATGTTCTCTTCTTAAAATAAGAAATTTGATCTCCTCGTCAGACGCAGTGAAGGTAAAGGCATACTATACAGTATACACCACAACCCACACCTCCCCCCAACAACACCCACATTGGACAAAATCTAAAGAAAACATCTGAAGCAGCTTAAAGCAATCAAAAGGCAAACAATTTCATCTTAAGCATTAACCTATTCACTGGGCACTTGTATATGTACGTATGTATCTTTGTATGTTTGTATGTCTTTCCCTTCTTGACCTATAATATCTACTTGATTGACAGCAGCAAAGTTCACCTCAACCGAAAACTTCTTCAAGGACATCATCATCAAAACAACAACATGCTAGAGGTATGTTATGTATACGAGTATCAAAAATAAACACACGTTTTCCTATAGGTAGGTAGGTAGGTTCATATTGCATGATGTTAAAACCAGAGACCGTCCAGACGAGATTCTTTAAGAAAAAGATTTCAGGGAAAGACATCAAAAGCATGTGTGTGTATGTGTATGTGTATTGTCGTGCGGTATGGGCTATGGACATGTGCGTGTATATCCTTTTGGTCAATATGCGATGAGTATATGACAGGCGAATAACAAGAAGGCAACATTTCACCTTTGTCACCACTATTTATAATCAACACTCAATTTCATGGATTAAATATCCATAGATTATCATTTTGCTCCGAAGAAGCCCGAAGAGCTAGCTAGTTAAAGGACCTCATTTCAATGGAAAAGGACGACGACGAAGACACAACAACTTGACACGACTAACCAACTACAGAGAGCATAATTTATTTTCTATTTTATGTGGAAATATCCTCAAAAAGGAAATTACTTTTCTTTTTTTTTTGAAAAATGGTTTGGTCTGTATAGTCCGGTCATTTTCAAAATTTTCAAGGATATTTGAGTATCTCTTAACTTAACTTAAAAGTGTATGTGTTCTTAACTAAAAGAGTGGGAGGATATTATGGTTAAAATATATAATATACCAAAACATGCAGGATGAAATTTATTTACACAAGAAAAAAACGTCCTGTGCGCTTTTGTTGTCACCAACGTTTTTGTTGTCGTTGTCCTTTCCTGTGTGTGGGGTATCTGTAATTGAAATAAGAGTAATTTAGGGAATTGAAAGGATATCCTTAAATCGTGTATTATCTCCTCTTTTTGCATGTGTGTTTGTGCCTGTCTATGATTTGGAAGTAAATTTGTGAGATATAGATACGCACCAAAAACTGTGTTTAAGCTTCCTATATACCCGACATACTTATATTCAAACGAAAAAAAAGGAAACGAAGGAAAGTCATCATCGTTGTTGCCGTCGTCGTCGTGTGCCTTTATGTGAGGATTTTCTTCCTCTTTATATACTTTTTGCAATGCAAATTCATTCACTTAAGGAAATCCCTTAAAACGATTAAACCGATCGTCATAAGGGAGATATATACTTTACAACACATCACAGCAACATGAAAAGGCTTCCCTTCTTCTGTATAAAAGGGACATCAATAATAAACATTCAGGAGAAAAAGGACACTTTTGACCGACAAAGCAAGCATATCACCAGCCTCCATGTTAATCCTTTTGAATTTGATCCTGATTAAGGATGACGATGGATGAAGGATTAAAAGTAGACAAAAAAATGAGCAAACAAGATTTTTGCCAAGAATAAATTGAATTTAAATCCTGTAGGGAATAAGGACACGCCTTTTTAATGGGTAGGCAAAAACAAAGAAAAAGGGTGTCGATGGTATATAAACAGTAAAATGTAAAGTGTGATTGTGTTGATGTGGTGATGCAATTTAATGTCATTATATTTTATTTCATTTCATTTAAATAATTAATTAAATATATGTGTCAATCTCTGTTATATGCAATTTCTTTTTTCAGACTTTTCGTGGAAAAGAATCTGAATCAAAGTGCAGAAAAACACAAAGGCTTTTGCTCCATCCAGAGAATGTGATGCTCATCATCTCACTTGAAATGAAGAATATTGTTGTGCGATGCTTCAAGGCGCGAATACAGTATCTAGGCAGAGTTGTTGCTGTTGCTGTTGTTGTTTTTGTTCTTGATTTTGTTTGAAGTGACATCTTATTTTTTTTTTATCCTTGATGATGTTAACGAGTGTTTTTCTGAATATCGCATTTTTTATTAATTTTTTTTTATTTATTGGCAGGCATAGATATAGAAATAGCTTAGTTGCTATGGTTTTGTTTTTATGTTGTTCACCTCTCTTTGAAAAAAGGCAGACAAATCTTTAATGATGATGGAGAAACTGCATTGCACTCTGACGAGAAGACAATGCGAAATCAGTGTTTATTTAATATTTCTTTTTCATTTTTGTTTGCTATGGTAATTAGCAGAACAACCTTGTACCATTGCTAAAGGGGTTTTAAATGAACCATTTAGAATTTTTATTATGATGGAATGCTTCAAAGAAAAAGTGAGTTTTGTTTTTATATAAGAGATCCATCTTCAAAAGGGTCCTTGGAAGGATTTAAGTATTTTATTTGTCACCCAATATGCTCCAGTTATACAGACAAAAAATTGTTTGTCTTGATTGTTAATAATGGTTCATTTAATTAAAATGAAAAATTGGAGTCTGCATCATATAATTTTGTTTTAATTAAAATTACTATGTGTAGGAATCTCATATGGACTTTGTTTTCCTATCAAGCAATGAATATGTCGTGATAAAGATGATGGAAAAAGTTTCACTATACACATACGACGTTTAATTCTCTCCTTAATTCATATAAGTTAGCATTGTATACTCAGGCGTATACGTACTTTTTTTTAAGCTTATTTAACATTAAAGTTTTAGACTTAGAATAATTGTTTGGAGTATACATTTTTGTTAAATAACAAAAAAAAGGGCTCTTTTTTTTCTATTTTTTTTAAATTGATTAATAAATTGATTAAGAGGACTATTAGCGCCATAGTTCGATCTGCTAAAAATGGTTCTAAGGGATGAATTCCTTCTTAAGCTTAAGCCTGACTCAGATTGAAATGCAATCCACGAAGAAAAGAAGGGCACGAAATCGTTCCATTCAATACACCTGATACAAAGAAAAACTACAAACTACTACACAGAGTTGTGGACAGAAAGAGATACGAACTTTATCGGAGTGCCTTGAGTGCGTGGAGGGGATAAAATTCTGTCAGGCCGGGGGAAAAGACGGAAACAAAATCTAAGTTAAATACTTTCTATTCTATCAATATGAACGGAACAGTATAGTGCGCATGCACCACAAGTGTATTCAAGAACTGGCCCGACCAAACCAAGTATTTTTTTAGCTTTTATATTATATACGTAACTTTAGTGATCGGTAAACGTTAATTTTGAGTCAAGTACAACACCAAGTTAGAAAAAATTGGATTCTCTATTCAAATATGACGAATTCAAGATATAAATCATTATATTACGTTGACGTGTAAAACACATTTTTATAAAAATCATTAACAAATAAAATAAACAGCAATGGACAAAGGTGACTCCCTTCAGGTATATCAGAATTGACATGACGGGTTATTCCTGAACATGACGATATAACATCTATCTTTAAGATATGACGAGATCCACTTAAATAAACGGTTGCCAATTCCGATAATACTTAATTTATTAAGAAGTATTTCATGACTTAGTTTGTCAAATGCCTTGCTGAAGTCTGTAAAGATGCAATCGACTTGAGAATGTTTTTGAATGCATCCAAACAAAAAGTGGAGCATTGTAGTAAATAAGTAATTCTAGATTTTTGACACAACGCCATGAAGAACAATTAAAAGAAATTATATCACACACAAGGGATCCAAAAAAATTAGGAAAAGCAGACAATCTTGCAATGAGAATGAGAATTAGCCTGAGAAGCGTGCGGTCGAAGATGTTGAGATGTTTAAAAGCAGGAATGAAGTTCGAAAGTTTTATGAACAGGTGAAACGAAATTCACAAGTACATAAACCTAGAGCCGAAGGCTGCAAAGATGAAAGTTGAAATATCATAGTGGAACCGCAGTCAATGCTGAGGATATGGAAGGACCACTTCTGCAGACTGTATAACGGCAACGACGAACCGAATTCCGCTGTCAGGCAGGATTATCCATTCAACATAGTTGACGAAAGCCAACAATCCCATCAACCGACTTAGACGAAGTAAATATTGCCATGTCTAAGCTGAAGTCTAACAAAACCGCTGGAGCGGATGGCTTGAATGCCGAGCTCTTTAAAGCAGATGGAGATAATTTGGTTAGGAGCATGCACCAACTTATCTGTAAGAAATGGTCGGAAGAAAGCATGCCCGATGAATGGAATTTCAGTATTGTTTGCCCGATTCTGAAAAAAGGAGACCCTCTAAACTGCACCAACTATAGAGGCATCAGTCTACTTAACATCGCTTACAAAATCTTCTTTGCCGTAATATGTGAACGCCTAAAGGTCATCATCAACAACCTGATAGGTCCTTATCAGTGTGGTTTTAGACCAGGAAAGTCCACAGTCGATCAAATATTCACATTACGGCAGATCCTGGAAAAAACCCAAGAACACCAAATCGACACCGACCATCTTTTCATCGATTTCAAGGCCGCATATGACAGCATCTACAGGGACGAGCTTTATAGAGCCATGTCTAGTTTTGGCATCCCTGCCAAACTAGTCCGTTTGTGCAGGATGACCATGGAGAATTCACGCTGCTCCATAAATGTTCCAAACAACTTAACAGAACCTTTCGATGTCAAAAAAGGTTTTAGACAAGGTGCTTGAAAGAATAGTGCAGAGCTGCCTGTCAACACTAGAGGCACTATCTTTCAAAAGTTTGTCCAATTACTAGCATATGTTGATGATATTGACATAATCGGAAGAACTCAGCGTGATGTCAATGGGGCTTTTGTGAGTGTTGAGGCAGAGGCGGACGGTTAATGAGTGCAAAACAAAGTACATGCTGTCGTCAAGAAAGGACTTACAACACCGACGTCTAGGACAAAACGTCACCATCGACAGACGTAACTTTGAGGTAGTCAACGACTTCGTCTACCTAGGCTCCGCTATGAACGCAGAAAACAACACCAGCGCAGCGCTGAGATCAAACGAAGAATAACTATTGCTAACCGCTGTTTCTTTGGGCTAAGAAAGCAATTGAGTAGTAAAGTCCCCTTTCGGGGGACCAAAGTGTCGGTATATAAGACCATCATCCCCGTCCTGCTATACTGTGCAGAAGCATTGACTATGATACGACTGGGGTCCGTTTCGATAGAAAAGTTCTTTGTGTGATTTTCGGTCCCGTATGCATAGAAGGCAAGTGGAGGAGAAGATGGAACGACGAGCTGTATGGGCTGTACAGTGACGTGGACTTAGCCAGAAGGGTAAAAGTCCAACGACTAAGATGGGTGGGGCACGTAGAGCACATGGAAACCAATGCTCCGGCGCGGAAAGCCTTCGAATCCACACCTACAGGACATCGCAGTAGTGTCCTAGTTCACACAGGACTGTAGCGCCACCTTAAGTATAAGTAAGTAAGACAATATTGTAAGAGAACGATAGTTCGTAACTAAAGTTTTAGAACCTTTTTAATGGACTGGCGTTATGTATGAAGATTTCCAAAGATTTTCAGAGATCTGGGAACTTGGAACATTTTTAAGACTCCTTGAAAAAAAAATCAATGGATACGAAATATAAGACACACATTTTTTCAGGACTGAAACATTTATTTACAGAAACTTCAGAAATCAAAAATTTTATCGATGTAAGATGACTGTATTCTTGGTTGTTAGGAAAAATAAGAGAAGAGATGCTAAAATATAATGTTGTCAGGGATGGAGTGCGCCTACAGTTTCAGTCAAAAAACTTTAGTTGCCACAGTTAGGGATTGAACCCAAGACCTCTGGCATGACAGTCCAACGCACTGACCATCACGCCACGGGTGCTACAAGAAGAGGTGTTTGAGGAAGACAAATCTTTAAAGGCAGTCTTAAAATACTCGTAATCTACGAAGAATTTTAAAAAGTGAGCACATTATTATTCATAGCTTAGTATTAATATTAAAATTTTATTAAATAATGGCGCTTTAGGAATCTAAAGACTAAAGCTAAAGACTTTATTGTAGAATTTAACGTTCAAAAGTTAAAACTTAAAAATAGAAATTTTCGACAAATAACCTTTATAACTTTTTATGCGTATTTGAGATTTTTGGGGACTTTTTTTCACTTGTTAATAACGATTTTCTCAGTATTTGAACTAGTTTTCATCATCATTTATTGTAGTGAAACTTATTTGCATCACTGTAGATAAATCATATCGAGCTGTAAAGTCGAAACCTAATGTTGCAATTTAAGCTAACATTTTAACTATTTGAAATAACTTATGAACAGTCTCTCTTGAACTACTGAATATTAGCCACTTTTTTTTTAACCGCCTGCCTGTTTTACTAAATTCTAATAGTTTCTAACTGCTCTAATTTTTATCGAAAAGCAACCTTGGCCATGAGTCCCATTTCTTGATGGATGCTTCTCAAAAATCCGCTGTTTAATGTGTTTTTTATGATGGAAAGATCTGTGTCATCGGTTTAAATTTCTTTGTAAATGATGTTGATCATCGTCTAGCTGTTAGCACTTTAGTTCTATAATAATAGCAGTATGGAAAAGTTATTGATTCAAAGATTTTAGCTATTTTTAAGCTTGGACATTTTGGTAAAGATTTAAACACAATTAGACAAATAGCAACGGAGCAAATAGCGAAAAAGTGGCTTTCGTGACTTTTGGTGGTCTATACCACGAAATGTTTTGAGACTTTTCATACAGTGTTTAGAATCCATTTGTGAACCTTTTTCCACCTATTTCACTGTTCTTGTTTGTTTATTTTTTCACAATTAATCTATGAAATTTGACAATTACCTATACTCAAGAAATGTTCTCATAGTTCGAAAATGGTTGCTCTGATATCAATTAAAAGGGTAATGAATTAATTTAGAAAAAAAAAATATGAGAAATAGAATTTAAAATGATTTAATCATAATTATTATTTTAAGTGATTATTTAAATTCTTATTTAAAACATTTAAAAAGATTTAAATTTGCACTATATCGTTGAATAAAAACTACACAAAACATTTAAGGACAATTAACTATAGTTAATTCTCATATTTTTAATCACAAACGGTTTTTTGTGCGTCTTTTATGTGTGTTGACTTAATATTGGATTTTTTTGTATGGTTGTAGTTGTTTATATAGAATAATAATCCATTAGTGAGTAATTAAAATTCTTTTATGCTATTCAACACACAGACAAAAGATTGAATACACTAGGTGCGTATATGTGTGTTGTAATTATTTTAAAAGGACCTGATAAAAGGCAAACAAAAAAATAATTAAAAAAAATTAAAACAAAAAAAATAATTTGTATTAAACAACGAAATTGAGGACACCATTGACCACTAATAAAAAGTGACTTTAACGTTCGCGATTACATCACTCACGCTGCGTGTCGTGCGTCGCTCCACGGTGCGACACACCACGCCGCCGTTAAAACCGTGCTATTCCTGCTCATCCTAGTTATTGTCTGGCACAGTGTAATAACATCCCAACAATGAGAGTTTCATACTCATTTCGTAGTTAAAATGGAAATGTATACAATAACTTGCGATATAAAGTCTTTGTGTGTATGTAAGGATGTGTGTAAAGTGTATGTGTACATGTGAATTTGTTTCGTAAATAATAATTATTAAAAAATAAGCATATCGAATTATTGTTTATATGCAACAGCAACAACCAAAATCGGAAAGGACTGCAAGGACTGGTGATGAGCTGATAGAGAAGTGAATCGTGAATTTGGATAATATTTAATGTGTAATTGAAAAAATTAACAAATACGAAAAATTCAACAACACAAAAATAAGAGAAAAAAACAATAAAAGAATTGAATTACTGATAACATCCCTGTTGATTGAAATAAGGACTATCGATGGCAACTTACCGCTACGAGGACAAATACGAACGAAGTGATACGAAGCGACGCGACGCGACTCAACGTATGGCTGGATAATTTTTATTTCGATTTATTTTTTTTTAGTACATACATATTTTTTAATTAATTGATGTGTAGAGTGGTTTAAATTAAAATACACCAAATTAATAATAATCTTTTTATCTCTCTCATATTTTTTTTTGTTGGTGCGGTGTCAGAATTGATACGAATTAACATTACTTTTCGCTTTAAATATGCACCAGAGACGTGAGTTTAATTTTTACTTTTCATAATAATTATTGTGTAATTTAAATTCAAAATGGATTTTTATTTTTTTAATTTCAGGTCACTATTCATGCAAAGTTTGTTGATAGTGAAAAGAGGAGACTCTCCTAAAGTGCACCAACTTTCGAGGAATCAGTCTCCTTAACATCGCATACAAAATCTACTATGATATGTGAACGTCTAAAGCCTATTGTCTGCAGTCAATTAAATATTCACATAATGACTGATCCTGGAAAACCCACAAGAACATTAATTCGACAAGTAAAATCTTTTCATTGATTTCAAGCAGTAAGTCATGTTAAGTTTTGGAATCCGTGCCAAACTCAGTCAGTTTGTGCAGGATGACCATGGTTGGGAACCACTTTACTGCACATTTTGATGACGAAAGAGGCTTTAAAAAAGGTGATACGCTGTCATGTGATTTCTTTAACATCGCCCTTTAAATAGTGTAGAATTTCCACGTTAACACTAGAGGCTATATACGTAGATTGCATGAAAACCAATGTTCTGGCCTACGAATCCTCGCCACGGGACAATGCAGTAGAGGAAGGCCGCGGATAAAGTGGCGAGCATGAATGGAAAGTAACCTTACCCAACTTGGAGCCCGACATCTAACGCTATCAACAGAGCTAATTTGTTGGATTAGGCCCTAGTTCACACAGGATTGTAGCACCATATTAAAAAGTTAAGTGCTCATGCCAAGTCGAGGCAGCAAGAAACAACACGTCGATGTAGACCAAAACCGAGGACCTTATAAGGATGTTTTGAAATTGAATTTCTTCGATTAGTTTAGTTTCGTTTAGTTTATTTCATCAATCTGAGATTAACATTCTCTTTTATATTACATAAATATAATATAAATAAAGATAACGAAAAATAGTAACTTAAAGATATAATAAATACTAGCTGACCCGGCGAACTTCGTACCGCCTAACAGTCAATGAATGTCGTGTTACTTTTTAGCTGAACTAATTTAGGCTTTGATGAACGTAAAACAATGATACAAAATAATATATTAATATAGATAGAAACAAAAAAGTATTTTATTATGATGAATGATGATGAAAACATACATACAGAATGGGAATAAAAATAAAAAAAAAATAAAAAATAATAATTAAGTACTTCAAACTCATGTCAGAAAAAAATGATTGAAAACTATGTTGTGCAGATTGGAAAAAAAAATAAAACTCGGATTAATTCATTAAAAGGATTTTCATTCAAGCACTTTGTGGTAAACGACATTCTTTGTTTTTTGGTCAGGCGCAAGAACAAATAAAGCGGATGGTTTGCCGACACGTGAGCATGCCACGTACAATTGACCATGAGAAAAACATGCATTTTCTAGATTGAGGCCACAAATAGTCAAGGATTTGCCCTGTGATTTGTTGATCGTCATGGCGAAGGCAAGACGAATCGGGAATTGAATTCGTTTAAACTCAAAGGGCATATCCGTTGGGATCATCGGAATCCTTGGAATAAGAACTTCCTCATCTTTAAATTTTCCTTTAAGTATCGACGCGTGAATCACATTGCTCATTAGTTTTCTTATCACCAAACGCGTTCCATTACACAGTTTTGGTTGGTTTAAATTTCTAAGCATGATGACTACCGGCCAACTTTAAGTTTTAAATTGTGCGGTTGTAAACCAGGCACATCAAAGGAGTTTAAAAATTCAGTTGGATAATTAGTGGCTTCTTCTTCGTTTGTTACACAGTCGATGGATTTGAATGAATACAGAGTACCTACGATTTGATTTTGAATTATAAAATTGTAGTCATCTACATCTTTATTTTTAGCGGTCAAAATTGCTCGCTCACTTAACCATTTAGTATTTTTGTGGTTAGCAATGATATCCGGGAATACTTTGTTGTTAAGCTCGTCTTTTGATGATACGAAATTGCAAAAATTTGGAGGAAATGAAATCAAACCGCTCGATTTGTCAACAGGAACACGGCCATTACCGATAGTCAGCAATTGCTTCGAGAAATCATCAGCAGATAGATCGTTCAACAATGCAACTCTCATATTTACAGACAGTTGAAGTTTCTTTACATATCGCCACAGATTTGATGCTTTGAGGCAAGCGTTTATTTCGTCGGCAGCAGTAGATCTTGGAATGACTGGTAGTGTTTGTCGGAAATCGCCAGATAATAAAATCATTGCACCACCAGAACATCTCTAGTCATTGCGCAGATCTTTTAATGTTCGGTCTAGTGCTTCCAATGCGCGTTTGTGCGCCATTGTGCATTCGTCCCATATGATGATTTTTGATGCTACTAAAACTTTGGCCATTGCGGAGTGTTTCGAAATGTTACATGTCGGTTGTTCAGTAGTTTAAAGGTTTAATGGCAATTTTAACGCTGAGTGAGCCGTACGGCATCCGTCTAACAATGTGGCCGCTATTCCAGAAGAAGCAATTGCTACCGCAATTTCGGATCTCGCACGTACAGTGGCCAAAATCAATGACATGAGGAATGTCTTCCCAGTTCCACCGGGGGCATCCAAAAAAAATAAGCCGCCATTTCCATCATCAATTGCATTAATCAGTGTATCATATACTTCCCTCTGCTTAGGATTCAACAGAGGTACATTCGTTTGAACTGATTGGATTAGTTCATGTGGATCAAATTCACGTTCACGTTCCAATTCTCTATTAAATGCGTCATTCATTCCGCGATCTGGCGCTGGCATTCCTAACCTAACTAACAAACTGCCGCACATGAGGTAACACATATCGATTAAGAGCAAAGTCTGGTTATGGATCTCCTCATTCACCTCAAGATCGGAATTTCTTGAGCTGACGCGAATTCGATGTAAGATATCTTCTGACATGTTATCTTTGTATTTGTTCCACAGGTCACGTGGGTTCGATGGGAAGCATGTTGAAATGATGATACCAAATAATGTGCGTATCTGACTTGGAGATGCAGAAATAATTGCTTTAGCGATTGTCATGTCTCAATGAGTATCGTTTTCAAGCAAATTTAGCTCTTGACATGCTGCACGAAATGTGGGGCACACGATACCATTAACAGTTCGTAGTGATTCAAAAACAAACAAATATAACAGTACCTGAACTTTGCAGATATTTTACAAAAAATAAATTTCTGAACGCACACATGATGTCTTCAGAAAAAAATAAAGTTGTGGCTTAAAGGTCTCAGCAACCAGGCCATAAGCAAAAAAAATAGTTGTTACACTATTTGACAGGATTGGACAACAAATGTTTGACATGTAATAAACAAATCAGCATATATTGAAATGATTAAGTATTCATTACACATATCGAGTTTTCATTGTTTTTAAGATGTATTCTGCTATTCGGGACGGAAACAAATCCAACAAATCAAAAACCATGGCAATCGGTCCAGCCGTTCTCGAGTTATAAGTGTTGTAACAAACACGACTTTCTTTTATATATATAGATTTAAAATAAATACAGAAAACATAAATTTAACATATATATATCACAATAATTAATGAAATAACAAAATTAACATTACATGTTTTTTAAAAATTTCTCGTGAACTGTGCATACAAATATCTATTTTTTCAATTACAGCATTAGTTTCTCTGATGCAACGCATAATCGGTACATTTCTACCATAATTACTTCTAGAATAAGTCTCCCGTAAATGAATACCTATACGAAGGCCTCTACTGGGAAAATAAAATTTTATTTGCTCTAGCAATTAAGGACACACAATGTGACTACTTACTATATCCTTTATCATCATAAAAGAAAAATACTTTCTTCTTACCTCAAGCGTTTGCATACCAAAAAGCAAACATCTCACATTATATGCGGGCATAATAATGTTCCAATTTAGCTTAAAAAAACAATATCTTGTGAAACTCCTCTGAATCCTTTCAATTCTCAATGAATGATTTGCATAGTACGGATTCCAAAGCACGCAACAGTATTCCAGGGTAGATCTCACAAAAGCCATTTAAAGAGATTTAAGAGCATATGAATCGGAGAATTCTCTAGTGTTCCTTTTTATAAAACCCAACATTTTATATGCTTTATTAACTATATAGTCAATGTGACTACTAAAAGTGAACTTCCTATCAAATATGACTCCTAAATCCTTCTTTTCAGTTACTTTGTCTAATGTTATATTATTGATAGTGTAATTAAATACTATTGGTGCAATTTTCCTTGAGCATATAAAGCTTTGACATTTGGCTACATTTAAGAAAAGAAGATTTTTATTGCACCATGATGCAAGTTCACATAAATCTTCTTGCAATAAATAACAATCACTTAGAGAATGTATAGTTCTGAATATTTTTACGTCGTCAGCATATAATAAATACCTGGAAAACTGGAAAATGTCAGGAATATCATTGATAAATAAATTAAAGAACAAAGGACCAATGTGACTTCCTTGAGGGACGCCCGAGGTTACTTTTATGCACTTTGAAACATATCTGTTTATCTTAACGAATTGGGTTCGATCAGTAAGATACGAACGTATCCATTCTAAAAGTATGGAGTGGATACCAAGCTTGGACAATTTATATAATAATATTTCATGGCTAACTCTATCAAATGCCTTGGCAAAGTCGGTAAAGATGATGTCGGTCTGGAGACCACATTCAAATCCACTAACAACTGAATCACACAAAATAGTGAGATTTGTAGCTGTAGATCTGCCGGAAACAAATCCATTTGTTTTGTAAGAAAAATGAGCTTATCGCACACAATTTTTTCAAAAATTTTAGGAATAATAGATAACTTACATATTGGTCGGTAATTACATATTTTTTGCTTTGCTCCAGACTTAAAAATCGGAGATATGTACGATGTTTTCCAGTCATTTAAAAATTCACCTGTTTTAAGAGACTTATTGAAAATTAGCAACAAAGGTAACGCAAGGGACGTTGCACATTTTTTGATTATCTTGGGAGATATACTATCTGGACCAAGTCCTTTGTTTTCATCGATCCCATTTAACGCTTCAAGTACATCTGATATTTCTAACTGAATAATTCCTATATCAACTACATTAGATGGAGTAAAATCAGGAAGCTCGTTAGGAGACGTAACTGCGTAAACAGATTCAAAATAATCTGCAAAAAGATTACAGATAGTTTGCAAATCACTAGATATAGAACCCGAAAATTCCATACAATTTGGTAAACCACTAGATTTTTTTTTGGAGTTAATAAAATTCCAAAAGCTTTTGCTGTCCTTCTTAACTTTGGATTCAGCTGTTGAAACATAATTACCATGCAAAAATTTATTTAAGACATCAAAAGACTTTTCGATTACAAGATAGTTCTGTCTGAAAACCAAATTATTTTTGTCTTTTTTGTAGCGTTTATATGCTTTATTTTTTTATTTTTGAGCTTAGAAAGTCTGTCGTTATACCATGGTGGGTTGGAATTCTTTCTACTTATTTTTTTCGGAATAAAACTTTCAAATGCTTGTTTTAAATAAGTTATTATCGATTTTATATGATATTCTTAGCCAAAAAAATGGCCTTGCAACGTTTACGACAATGTCAACCAAACTAACAGCATTAAAAAAGGTGAAATTCAAGTCTACTAAATGCTTTCAGACGTATTTCAATACGATCACTTTTAAAATAAATACAGCTGTTGAAATGCAAGTTTACAAAAAATGCCCAGGTATTAAATTTGTTGTAATCAATTTTTAAAAAAAGAGGCTGGGATGCGACCCATACTGATAACTTCCCATCCCGTCTGTCGATTTGATTTGCTTAAAAGTTTTTAGGTTTTCGTGTTTTGTTAAAAAAGTTTTCAGTTGAATTATTCTTAAAAATTTTAAAATTACTAACAATATTTTGCATATAATGAAATACATAGTTTGATTTCAAAATCTATTATAGTTAACGAGATTTTTAGTCGAAAACGAATTTTTACCAATTTTAGTAGCATTTCTTAAAAGTTTATAATTCTTATACAAACAAATACAAATTAGATGAATGAAATTAATTTGAAGTCAATAATTTCTATTTTTTTTAACAATTTTGCGTACTGTTTTTTGTAGATTTTAATTTCTTATGAAAACATATATACAAATTTACTTGATGTCGAAAACAATATTTTCTGTGCTATAAAATAAGTTTGAAGCCAATATTTTTAATTTGTTGCGAATGTCGTGTGGATTTCCATACCCATATTCCACACTCGCGTTGAATCACCCTGTTTTAGAACAAAACGAAAGTAAAATGTCAAATACAAGTTGTGAAATCAGCTGGGTGACCGGAAACTCGTGTCAAAATCTTAAAGCCTAAGTCTGATCTTCGTTACGTTTCTCATATTCGTTCTTTCTTGGTGTAGCTTTCATCCTGTACGGATTACAAAATCTGGTAAATATCCCTCGTTAAAAGAAATCGAAACATAGACAAGAAATTTCACCCTTATCCTGTTTTTAGCAATACAACCGAAATCTGAGATTACCCACTGCCCACCAAGGAAAATACTAGAGGAGGGATTCTGAGAAATCGTATTCACCAGAGGCGCTTAATCATTCCGAACTGCCTCGAGTAATCCTGATCATCCCGTCCAACCAGCCAACTTGGAAACACATTACATCCACCCTGTCGATGAATCCAATTTTCTTAATTGGATGTAATTGGAAATATTTGGACCACGTGTCAAATTTATCGGCTTCAATCCAATTTGAGAGGCATATCTCACATTCCAACAACCCAATTCACCACGCAGATCATCCCAACAAAAGAGCGAAAATTTCCTTTTTCCTATAAAAAAAAAAAAAAATAGCTCCATACTACCACTACAGCTATTCGCGAGGCGGCAACCTGTCTATCATTTGCACTTGCACTTGCACGAGCTCAAAACTAGGTCAGTCGTCATCTTGGCCTTGGCCCGTTCGCTCGTCCATCTACCACCATCAACGTTTTCGTGTCGCAGTGCAAAGGGTAACAAGAAGTTCGCGCAGGTGTCGCCGTCTAAGTCGTCGGCGTGGATGGTAGGAGCGCGGCGTGTGTGTAGAGATAGGGCGGGTGATTTTTACCCCCAGGAAAGGCCCGAGAAAGCTATTTTTTTTTAGTGATCATTAGCATATCATATGTAATCCTAATTAGTTTATATAATTTCCCCCCCTTTTTTTTATCACGCGCATGTGAGCTAATGTGGCTTTAAGAAGCATGTAAGTAAAGAAAGTAAGAAAGGAAAAAGTGAATAGTGTTAAAATAAAAGAATATAAAGAAAGAAAGAAGCTTAATAAGGGAGAAAAAAAAAGAAAAAATTAGAAAAGTGAGAGGTAAATAACGATACAAAAAAATTAGATGACACAGTTTCGCGAGGGTTTGCGGTATATAGAAAAAGAAAAGAAAGAAAAATCGACATTAAATTTTACAGCTATGCTAGAGAGCCAACGGAGAATTGTGCACAATTGTCTGGACCCTAAGTGGTGAGTTTAATTGCCTTTTTTTACTATACTTATTTTATGACTTATTTCTCGTGTGTGTCCGAGTGGGACGAATAGACTCTCGCTAAGTTAAATTGATATTTTTTTTTTTGCTGGTTATTGACTCTCATTCTACTTCTTCTATTTATGCAAATCAAATATATATTAAATATCCTGACCTACTCAACACAAAAATTCCACATGCCGTCCTTAAGACCAAATTAGAACAAATGCGCTGATTTAGCAAAATAAATAATTAAATTGTAAGAATTAAAACTAAGCTTAAGTTAATAATAAAAAAAAAAGAAATATGAATTTTGAAATGTGCTAAGCAGAGTTTTTGTGTGGGGGTTATGTGTGATATGGTTTGGGGCGTTTCGATGAGCAGAAAGCGAGCGTAAACTTACAACCGCTATCAGTTATGGGGCAACTAACTTCGCGGAACATTGTCGAGTAGAAGTTGCCAACAGGTGTACACGATTCAGTGTCATGCGGGTGGGTCATAACGCGCAAGCTACTCAAGGCGAACAACATCTCTCGTCCACGAAACAAAATATAATAGTCAAGGAAAAATGTCCGTCCGTCGTCCTCTGTACGTTTGAATCTAGGCATGAAAACAAGATCTTTTGTTCGCGATTGCCTGCTCTCTGAACAAGAACCTCACCCACCGACGTTCCTAGCCGCGCCCTGCCGCCAGCATGCCTAGTCCTGTTCAGATAGAGTAGTATGACCAAATCCTTTTAATCCAAGATCTCGCAACAAATTTTTGAAAAGATATTTGGGTCGAAAATCGATGTTTACGAATGCTTTTTAGTTTTAATAATGCTTTTTTAAGGTTTTTATTTTTTGTAAAAAAAACTGTTAATTCGATTTTTTTTAAAATTTTATCGAATGTTGAAAACATGTTTTTTATAAGTTAAAATTATTTCGAAGCCAAAATCTCAAATTTTTGAAAAGATATTTGAATTGAAAATCAATGTTTACCAACTTTGAGTAATGTTTTTTTTTTTAGGATTTTAGTTTTTATAAAAAAAAACTATCACTTCAATTTTTCTCAAAATTTTATCAGATGTTAAAAAACGTTATTTTTCTTTGCACAAAATTGTTTTGGAGGAGACAAATATTTTTTTTTCAATTTTTTTGATGTATAAAAAAATTGTTAAATGGAATTTTTTTGAAAGTCCTTTCTGCATCTTTCTGCATTATTATCTGTATAACCAAATTTATTTGAAGTCGATATCTTTCCTGGTTTTTGAGCTATGGACGACTAAAAAAACGTCACGAACGTACGGACGTACACACGCAAGCACAGACATCTCTCTTAAAATCTTTTATTTCGACTCGAGGGACCTTGAAACGTCGATAAATGTCAAAATTTTCAATTCAACAAATCGGACCGATTACAATAACTTCCTATGGGAAGTTAAAAAACAACATTAAGCAGTTTTAGCTTTAGCAAGTGCAAATTAAGAACAATTCTCCTTTCTTTAGAAGACATGTGCTGTGCAGTTTGATTTAGCGAAATGCTTTACTAACGAATATGTACCGTATTCAGCAGAATATTTGCATTAAAGTGAAAAAATTGAAACACCATAAAAAGTTCTTGGAAGTGGTTAAACTTCATTCTTTTATTCATCACAAACTGCACGGCAGTTCGTTATAATGTTTGATATTTTTTCAAGACATTTTTAGAATAGGTGATTTTAGAACTGATACAAAAAAATGAGTATTAACGTTAAAAACATCTTAGACAATTTTGAAAAATTACGCATACGGAACAATGGAACATCATTATTGTTCTTCAGATTTATAGGTAAAATATGCTTAAACATTTTTTGATTCATGGTTTTAACTTACTTAATTCGTTAAGCCTAGTACATACTTCCTCGTGAAGTGAACGTTCGCCAGTGGAGAAAGTGAGCTTTTGAAATTGCTCACTGGTACACACTTGTGAATACGCGTTGTGAACATTTGTATTCTATTTCATATAAATGCATTTTAACTTTTTTTTTTAAAACCACACGCAAAGCAGCCACAAACTTTAAATGAGGAATCAGTATCAGTATTCAGTACAAATTGAAAACTGTCCTTTTTTTTGTAACCAAATGTCAAAGCTTCACCAACAGTTCCCGTACATTTTGCACGTGAATTGCCCGTAAACGAAAACTCTCCACTTTGTTCTCCACTCAGCTTCACGAGCACTTTCACGGGTGAACAAAAAACCGAAATTTGTATGGGTTCACGAGATGGTTCACAAGTATGTACTAGGCTTTAATAATAATACAATTTCTACATTTTCAATTCTGTGAAATCTTGTTAATGTGTTTTCTTGCTAATGGAACAATTTTAATATGAAATTATTTGTTACATTTTCCGTCTTATGATTTCAGTTAAGTGCTATTTTATTCCATTCGAAAAAAAATGTATTGTCGATTAATAAGCATTGAAAACTTAAGGGGGTCGTCTACCTTATCACGCTCAAGTTTCGGGACTATTATTCAAGGATGGATTGCAAAAAAACTACACATGATATTTGAACACATTTTTTTTATTTGATTAATCAATTCCTGAACTTCAATGAAAAACAAAAAAAGGATGATTTTGTTAATAAAATTTGACCTTGACGCGTCGTTGAATCCACTACTGCCGGTGCGACGGAGTAGAACGGCTGGCACGATATCTCAGCTTCAGAACCTTGAAACAACAAAAAAATTTGTTTGACTTAATTTTAAGAACGTTGATTAGGTCTACGAGTAGCCACAAGCTTTTTTGAATATTTGAAAATTTCACAAAATGGCAGCGATTTGAAAAAAAAATTGCATTTTTTGACCATGTTTTTTCAGTCTAAAAAAGACTGTAAAAAATCGAAAAAAATTTGTTTGCAAAAAGCTTGTGTCTGGACCAAGCGAGATGTTTTGTGAATAAATAACTCTTTGCAGATATAAGATGTCTTCTATAGTTTCGTCAAAATCGTGCCAATATTTTTGAAAAACACTACTTTTGGGAAAACGCGTTTAAAGATAAATGTTACAATGTAAATAGGTAGGGCGGGGCCGGGTTTAATGCTCGATATTTCGTAAACAAGCATGCTTTCCATCAAATCCTTCACAGAACATGTCTTTAGTTATGTCTACATTAGAAATATGCAAAAAAATGGATTTTTTCAAACCGCGAAGGTAGACGGCCCCTTTAAGCACAGATATGTATGTATATGCTGAAATAGTACTTATACGCCCAAGTTAACCATTGCATTTGTCCTATTGGGTTAAAAAGTTCATGTTATTTTATGTATGCTGAAAAAAAAGGAATAGTAAGTAATTGTTGACTTTGAATACATTTTATGAGCTAGTTTTGGGATATTGTTTGAATAGATTTAGAAAATAAATTGTCTTACTGGGCTGTACAAACATTCCAAAACACAGTCATACGTATAATAATAAATGTCCTACATCATGAAAGAGAAATTATTTGTCGATTTATCATTGCTTCGTTCTGATTAACTGGTGATTTACCACATCTTTCCCAGTGTCTTTTGAAGATTTCCATATTTTTTATAAAAGCAGCATTTTCGTTTTATTCGTTTCATAATTTGGAAAAACAATCGTAATTTTGTTGAAGACAACGATGCAAATTTCGGGCATGCGTTGTTCCAAAATGAAACTCTAGATTTAAATTTACTGATGCGATATATGTACATGTGTAGATATTTTATAAAAATAAAATCAAACTAAATTATAAATGATGATGAAAGTTTATTTTCTCATCAAGAAAATTGCTTTAGTGGTTTTTTTACCATAGCAGTTTAAAAAAAAGGTGAACATTTTGGTTAAACCTAAATATCTCATGAACCAATGACGCTAGAGACTTGAATTAAATTTTATATTATATATTGTAACGTGATACAAAACAAGTATATTTTTAGAAAAAAAATCCAATTAACGGTTTTTTTTATAAATCAAAAAAACTGAAAAAAAATTGTTCACCTCTAAAATTTTACGACTAAAATATGATTTCATCTCCAAAACAATTTTGTGCAACGAAGAATAATGTTTTTGGCATCTGATAAAATTTTGAGAAAAATCTTATTGACAGTTTTTTTTATAAAAAATTAAAACTTAAAAAAAAACATTAGGTACTCTAAGTTGGTAAAAATTGAATTTCGACTCAAATATCTTTTCAAAAACTTGAGATTAAGGCTACAAACTTATTTTATCTTATAAGAAATATTGTTTTCAACATTCCAAAAAATATTGAGAAAAATCGAATTGACAGTTTTTTTTACAAAAAATAAAAACCCAAAAAAAAAATTAATAAAAGTTGATAAAATTGATTTTCGACTCAAATGTCTTTTCAAAACTTTGAGATATTGGCTTTAAACTGCTTTTATCTTTCAAGAAATATTGTAGTTAACATTCAGTAAAATTTAAAAAAAATCGAATTGGCAGTTTTCTTACAAAAAATTAAAACCCGAAAATAAAATTGATTTTCGACTCAAATATCTTTTCAAAAATTTGAGATAATGGCTTCTTACTAATTTCAACTTATAAGGAATATTGTTCTCAATATTAGGAACAATTTTAAGAAAAATCGAATTGACAGTTTTTTTACAAAAAATAAAAACCTAAAAAAAAACTTTATAAAAGTTGGTAAAAATTGTTTTTCGACGTAAATACCTTTTCAAAAATTTGAGACATTGGCTTCAAACTAATTTTATCTTATAAGAAATATTGTTTTCAACATTCGATGAAATTTTGAAAAAAAACGAATTGACAGTTATTTTTACAAAAAATAAAAACCTAAAAAAGAAACAATACTAAAACTTGGTAAAAATTTACTTTCGACTCAAATAGCTTTTCAAAAATTAAAAACATTGGCTTCAAACTTATTTTTTTTATAAAAATCCAACAGTCCTTTTTTCATAAAAAATAAAACCTACAAAAAATTATACGCAAATTTGGTAAAAATTGATTCATGTAGACACACTTTTGAGCAAGACAAATCGACAGACGGGATGCGAAGTTATCAGTGTCGGTCGCATCCCAGCCTCTTTTTAGAATTTAAATTTGGCAAAGCGGTTCAAAATATAATTTTTAAATAATAACTGAGTTTTTTTCTTTTTTTTTTTTATAATTCACAAGCACTCAAGGGGTTATTAGTACCCTTTATATGTTTATATTTAAACACAGTGCGAGCGTTAGGAAAATAGGGAAGGATTTAAAAGGAGATACCGGTGCACATTGGTCTTAAAGTTCTGAACATCAAAATGGGAGGGAAAAACAGAGTTGGCCAAAGCATTCCACATCCTCGATGTGCGATTTAAGAAAGAATCTCTATACTTGACAGTACGTCCGAAATTGAGCTCAAGGGTAAACTGATGAGCATTCCTAGAAGTGCGAGTATTACGGCTGAATAGTTTAAGGGGTGGAATGCAACTGGCTAATGCAACAGAACATTGTTTGTAAAAATATCGATAAAACAACGAAAGGCATGAAACATTGCGGCGGTGTTCTAGTGATGTAAATGTTTCGATTATAGTTCTGTCGCCTATCATTTTTAAAGCCCTTTTTTGAATTCTATCCAAGAGATTTAAACTTGTTTTAGGGGCTCCTGCCCAATTATGCGAATTATATTCAAGCTTTGGACGGATGAAGGCTTTGTAAATTACAGCCAGATCAGAAGGGGTGACAAATTTCTTGCATCGTCGGAGAAATCCTAAGCACCTAGCAGCATTTTTGGCGATGTCGAATATGTGATCATTCCATAAAAGGTGATCTGTGATACACATACCGAGTACTGACAGTTGATTAGTTTCCTGGATGCAAGTGCCACTCATAGATAGCGGCATCGGGCGTATGTTAAGCTTTAACGACAGGAAACAGCATTGAGTTTTCGAAGCATTAAATTCTACACGGTTTTTGATTCCCCATTGGACAATGCTGTCAAGATCAGAATTTAATGAGCTTATCATACGCTGCCGTTGAAGTTCCACATCCGAAGGACAAGGATGTGAATCTAAAAACGAGTATGAAAAGCTGAGGGTACTGTCGTCGGCGAAACAGTTTAATGGATTAGAAGTGACAGACAAGAGATCATTTATGAATAAAAGGAAGAGAGTCGGAGACAAAACGGAGCCCTGGGGGACACCAGCATTTATTTTATGAATTTCAGACTTGAAACCATCCAATACAACTTGTATTGAACGGCTAGAAAGGTAATTTCTAATCCAACGAAGAAGAGATTCGTCAATACCAAAAGCACGCATTTTCGATAAGAGAGCTTGGTGCCAAACCCTATCAAATGCTTTTGAAATATCAAGTGCAATAATCTTACTTTCTCCAAAACGATGTAAAGACTTGTTCCACTGCTCGGTGAGATGAACCATGAGATCACCTGTGGACCTATTGCTACGAAAGCCATACTGTCGGTCATTAAGAAGCTTCCGTTCTTCAAGATATTTCTTAAGCTGATAATTAATCAGCGTTTCCATGACCTTGGAAAGAAGGGACGTAAGTGCAATTGGACGATAGTTTGAGGGGGAGGAGGATTCGCCTTTTTTAGGGACAGGCTGAACAAATGCAGTTTTCCATCCACTCGGGAAGAGACCTGTAGAGTAGGACAGATGGAAAAGCTTACGCAGTGGTTTTGCTAGCGTTGAAGAACACCTCTTCAGAACAATAGGGGGAATACTATCCGGGCCAGCGGATTTGTGTATGTCAAGGTCTTTTAGTACTCTTGCGACTGCACGAGTGCGAATGAAGATTCGTCCCATAGAATCGTTTACGCTCTCAGGAACAGGAGGACTCATGACACTTTCCGGTAGCGTCGAATTAACAGCAAACTGTGCTGCAAGCAAATTGGCTTTATCAATCGAGCTTACATAGGGAGTGTCATTGTGGACGAGCGTTGGAACCGAGGATGACGTGGTGTTTCGTACGTATTTTACAAATGACCAGAAATTTTTACTACCCTTGGGACATTGTAGTATTTTTTGCCTCAATTTCTGGTCATGCAAAAATTTGGTTCGTCGAATATGACCATTACAGGTCTTTCTAGCTTGTTTGAACTTATTCCGGTTTTCCTCAGTCGGGTTGGCTTTATAACAACGGAAACTTACATCTCTGAACCTAATAACCTCTTTACAGCTCGAATCAAACCATGAGTTCTCTTTGGGTTTGATAGATTTCACCCTATTCGGGATAAAATTTCTCATTCCACAAAGAATTAAATTTGTTACCATATCTACGCTGGAATCCACGTCACTATCGTGGAAGCATAGTGACCAGTTAAAGTTCCTGAAGAATTCATTGAGACCGTCCCAGTTGGCTTTCTCATATTGCCAAACGGTTCTCGTAGGAGTTTTTTCTTTAACTGGGTTTTTTGACATGATAATTTTGCAGATATGATACAATGGTCTGATGTGCCTAGAGAAGGTAAGACACTGATTGTGTATTTATTAGGGTCAGAGGTAAGAAACAAGTCTAGGGTGTTGGCGGATTGACCTGCAACGTCAGGGATTCGAGTTGGCTCATCGACAAGCTGAGTTAATTGATTTAACTCAGCAAAGATCTCAACATACCTTCCTTCCGGTGTTGACTGGCCAGAATAACGAAGCCAAGAAGAATTGTGTACATTGAAATCGCCCGCAATGACGATTTCAGTGTGAGGATAATGGGCAACAATTCTTTGAATGGAGTCAGACAGAGCATCAAATTCGTTAAAAGTTGAATTTCTGTCCAGATTTGTATTGAAAATCCCAATACCATAAGACGAATATTTAAAATAAAGGCCGGTAGCCTTAGAAAATTAATAATAAATAAGTATGTTGAAAAAATTATGAATTTAAATATTTTGTTTATGAACCACGAGACCACAATTCCACCACAATTCACTTAAAGAATTATATCACAAATTTTCAGCTTAAAAAATCTGCAATATTATTTGTGTTCACATCTTTTCACTGCAAGTCTTAAGTTTTTGCATTCACTTAAGATCTTTGAACTCTTTGGCACGATTGGAGCACCATATCTTTTCGCTTTATGAAATTTTCAATGGTCAACTGGAACATTTGCAGAAGTACTAGTATGACTTTGATAATTTTCACAATTTGGATCTTAAATGTCTTGAATTGATAGCGGAGCATTATTATTATTATTTATTTTTTATTCAGCTTCCACTAACATGCTGTTAAATTTTTATAAATTAAAAGAAAATTATATTAAATGCAAAAGAGAATAAATGTGATAATTAAAGTGTTCAAGTTGAATGACGACCGAAAATGTTTGTTCAAACCAGAAGAAAAGCTGATGTGGGGAACTTTCAGTAGTTTTTATGCTTATAGTTTTACTTTACTGTTTTATTGTATTTAAATAAAACTATTGTTAGATTTATGGTTGATAAGGGTTAAAGAAGTTTTAAAGAAACATAATGTACATTTTTAAGCAAAATTAAACATAAAAGAAAACACTAATTGTATGTAAGTAAAAACGTTAAAGGAAAAATCATTTTGTAAATATTTTAAGTTCTTATACTTTATATAATAATTCAATTTCAATTTAGTTCTTAGTGAAAAGACAGTCTCTGACTTTTTTCAAAAAAACAATAAAAGTTTGTGATTGTTCTTATTAAAATTTGAACATAGTTGAGGATGTCAATAAATAAAAATTCATAAAATTTGTTTTGTATGGAACTAGAGAATTAATCACCCGTAAATGGTATATTGAAGAGTTTCAAGATGGAATATTACCATTTTGTTCATAAAATTCTTTAAAAACGTAAAAAATACTAAGAAGACGTAAAGGTAGTAATTTCAACTTACAAAGGATAGACCAGCTTTCAATACGTTGATTTTGTTACAAGTTGTACGGATCATATTCTTTTGTGCTCTCGAAATTGATGTTAATGTGTTCATAAACACAACCGTAGTACATCAGTGTTAACAATTTTTTTGAGCAGAATACCTTAAAGAGATACATCTTTTGAGTTACCAGATTCATGTAAGTTTTGAGTGATTGTACATGAATTTTCCAGTTTAAGTTGCAATCGATTAGAAGTCCTAAGTATTTAAAGTGATTCACAAGCGCAATATGAAAGCAGTTTCAAGAACACGAACACATACATATGCAAAGGTAAAGGAATCTTTTTAGCTATAAGGAGTTGTAGATCCTTACTTATGTTAGCAAGACATTCGATAAATTAAGCTTAGCATAAGTGATTTCCAAAAAGTTCTGGTGGAATAGTGAGTTCATATTAATTAAGCATAGAATTGGACCCAGAACAGAGCCCTGAGGAATACCATTTTTTAATGTTAATACATTACTAATTAATACCCCATTTACTAACACTTTTGTTCCCTTTCTATCAAATACGATTTAAAACATTCATAAATTATTCCTCTAAAACCAGCCTTGCATAATTTGCTTAAAAGTATTTTATGATCGACTAAGTCAAACGCCTTGGTTTTGCCAACTAACAATGTTTTTGTTGATTGACTTTTATTTATTCCATTATACAGATCACAAAATACTTTTAAAACCGCATCTTCTGTAGATCTCCCTTACTTTAAACCAAATTGATCATACGAAAAATAGTTGGTTTTTGAAAGAAATGAAAACATTTTTGTTTTGATAAGTTTTTCAAAAATGTTCATTACTAAAGATAGACCATTTATTTACCGTGAATTGAAAGTACAAAGATCTCAATGGCCGATTGTGACAGCTTCTTCGTGAAATAAACTTTTGTTGGAAATTGTTTTCTTAACTGTGCGGAACATAGCTCCATTTTTGTAGATAATTTTAACAACATCAATAAGTTGCTGAAGTGCGTAATGTTCTATTAGTAAGGGCTTCCCAGTTAACTTCACTTACATTACAAGAACCTTTTATTAGATAAAACTGTTGATATCTGTAATGCTTTCGCTACAAATTTCTGTGAGTCATTTGTTAATAGCCCTAAAGAAGTTGATGAAGTATATTTTTATAATCTTCACTCCTTTTCGCAAACTAGCTGTAGTCATATCCCTGTGCTACAGAGTACGGTCCTTGATCTTTTATCCGTGTTGAATGATGACTGCTCAGCCGGTGCCGATGGTATTGCTACTACACTAGCATGAAAAAAGTGTAGAAATGCTTTAGTTGAACCCCTAACGTTCATATTCAAACTTTCTCTAAAAACAGGCAAATTTCCCAGTATATGGAAGAAGTCATTTCTAACACCAATTTTCAAGAAAGGTAACAAGGCGGATATAACAAACTACAGGCCCATTGCAAAGCTCTCTTGCATTTTTAAATTGTTTGAACAAGTTGTTTGTTAAAGTGTAGCATTTTTTAGTAAGAATCTCATTTGAAACAGCAACATGGTTTTGTGAAAAAAAGATCAACCGTTACTAATCTCCTCACATTCTCAAACATTATGTCCAAACGCTTTAGAACAATGGTATGAAGTTGACTTTGTATACACTGAGTTTTCTAAAGCTCTTGACCAACTAAGCCACGTAATTATTTTATTTAAACTCAAAGCTCTTGGTTTTCCACCATTTTCTTAGCTTGGATCAAATCATATCTTGAAAACAGATCCTATGAGGTAAAATTTATAAATTGTCATTCTCTGGTGCTCCCCAGGGAAGCCATCTTGGCCCTTTTCTGTTCATCCTGTCTATTAACTACGTATCGTCATGTCTACGGTCAAGTGAAGTTCTCATTTTTGCTGACGATATGAAGATTTTTAAAATAATAAAGTTCACCCATGATCGTATTCTTTTAAAAGCCGACATTGATACTTCCATATTGTGGTGTAAGAAAAATGGGCTTGCACTCAACCCAAAAATAAATGCCAGACAATAACTTTTACTAAAAAACGAATCTCTGTGGAGCCTCCATATTTAAAGATTAGGGTATTCATTTTTGTTCCAACCTAGAATTTAGACATCACATTAATTTTATTGTTAATAAAGCAAGTTCTATGCTTGGTTTTATAAAACGCTGGACAAAGGAGTTCAATAATCCCTATGTTACTCTTTAACTGCCATGTTCGTCCTCATCTTGAGTATGCTTTGGAGGTATGGACTCCCTTTACGAAATTCATAGAAAACGTATTGAATCAATCCAAAATAATTTCATTCGCTTTGCCTTACTTAAAAGGTCTTCCTTGGGATGATCCTTCTGATCTGCCTCCCTTCTTCAAATGCAATCTCTCCATCAAAGGCGTGTTAGTAATGACTTAATATTTCTTCATCAACTCATTAATGGTGAAATTGATGCACCTTATTTGCTATCTTGTGTACATTTGAATTTCCGAACTCATCACCTGCGTACTTTTGACTTTATACATATTGACTTCCATATAACTAACTATGGGAAGAATAAAGCTGTAAGTCGAATGAGTATTTTATATAACTTAAATTGCTCATCGATAGATTTAAATCTAAATAAGGTGGGATTAAAATCATTGTTTAGAACCAGTGCTCCACTATCGTAAACGACTTTTTTTTATTTTTTGTTCTGTAATAGTTAAATGTTAATTATGTTTTGTATTTTGTGCGTGTTCTAGGCTTTCATTGTATTATTTTTTTGCTAACAACTAACACATGCACTAGCCTCTGATCGTAGTTTGAAGCTTGCTATAAGCTAACTACTTTCTGGAAATTCTAAAGTCTTAAAAAAAATGTCAAAAGATGACAGCTTCAATAATGGCACTCCCCAAATACCGAGCTATTCGAAAAACAAAACAATTCAATTTTGGTATAGGACCCTATGCTTCATTGATTTAACCTTCACCTATTTACTGATAGGAATTACACTTCCTTAAAATTTACAATGACATCTCATTACATTTCCCTATAAATATATTTTTTTTGTACTTTGAGACTCGCAACCACTTTTAGAGACACACCAATGAGTTCGCGTGATAAAGTCGTGCCCTTAATTTTTGTTTTCTTTTTTTTTTATTGTATTGCAACACTACCTCGCAAACTATTAACAATTTATCCACTTCTTCTCCCGTTAACCAGCACATGAACGTTTAAAATTTATTGACTGAATATGACGTGACTTTGTTCGTTGCTCGTAAATAATTGTTTTTGCTTTTTGTTGATGATGTTCAGCTCTATTGCTCGAGACATTTCATTATTTATCGTCGTCGTCGTCTTCAAAGTTCAAACCAACGAAACGAGTCGTTTTGTTTACAATCTTGTAATCAAAACCAGAAACGGCAGCAAGAGCACAGCGAGCGAGCGAGTGAGCCTCCGAAAGGATGAAGCGGGGGAAGAATTGTTCGTTTGCACGAATATATAAGTAACTTTGTTTGCAGGTTCCATCCTTTACCACTTCCACTACCATCTTGAAAAGTATAAGCACACATTTTGAATGAAGAATAGAAAGGACCTTCCAGTTGTTCAAAAAAAAAATAGAGTAAGGTAAAAGAAGAAGTGATGCAAGCTGCATCAGCAACCCGATATACCTCCAACTCCAACCTACCTTTGTGTATTTCTTCAAAAACCCGGTGAACACCACGCCCGTTATTGTAATAACGGAATACTTAGATGGGTGGTAATTAGCTTGAACAAAAGGCGACGACAGGAAGTGAAAAATTGTTGCTTTTCATTTAAACTAAACAGCAAAAACAATAGAGTGTTTGTTGGATCCTTTAGAATACAGAAGAAGAAGCAAAAAGGATGTTTTTTTTTGTGAGTTTTTTGTTGTTGTTTTATTTGGCTGGCTTGGCTTGGCTTGGCGTGACGTGGCGTCTCTTTCTCCTTTTCAGCTGACACTTGACGTTATTTGTCGTCTTCAAGTTGCTGTTGCCGTCATAATGTTCATCATTCAACACTCAATGGCGACGAGGAAAAGGACGACGACGAAAACGACGACGATGATGGTGTACTGTATGCACAACAAACAACCATCATTGCCGGCGACAATAATTTTACATGTGTGTTGGGGTTGATAGCTATAAGCTATAGATATAGAGGGTGGTTTATATATTATCTTAGATGCAAAAAAAAAGAAACATAAGCTCTGTTGCTTTTTTGTTGACTCATTAGGGAAAAGTCTTTTTTATTCTAATGTTGATTATGAAAGGGAAATGAACTGACACATTTGAAGTGTCATTAGCGAGACAAGCTTGAGAACTCTGTTTTTGTTTTAACATACGAGAGAGGGTGTGAGATGACAGGGTGTGATGAGAAAAGAAACAAAGGCAAGTACTCGTACCTACCTATTCATGTTTTCTTTTATTTTGTTTTTTTTTTTTCAAGGACATCGAGTATATTAATAATTCAACGTGTTGAATGTTTATTTTAAAAGGGAGTACTTATTTCTATAAATAATAACAACCTGAATGAATGAATAACAGTAAATTTAAGGTTAAGTACCTACTAAAAGTTTAAGCAATTTAATGCTATGAAAATAACGAGACAAAATTAAGAAATGCTTTTAGCAAAATCAACACCGAAGAAATAGCGAGGACATACGAACAAATAAAAAGAGTCAAAAATGATGGGAGGTTATGTTATTTTCATAATGAAACATATTGAAACGTAATAAATTATATGTGCTGATTGCATGTTTATAATACAAAACTACATATTTTTGGTTACATATAATACTTCATATTGATTTTCTATGAAAACATGTCAATGTAGATATTACTTTCACGTTAAGGATGTTAATAAAAAAAAATCATAAAGATAATTTATTTAAGGTCAAACTTTTCTTTGATATGTTGTTGTCCTGAACTGAAATCTAACCTCATAATTTTTCTCTCAGATGAAGTTCCTTTAAATATAACTTCCTGAAAATGCAAAAAAAAATATATAATTCGCAGTTTTCAAGGCTAGGATAAATCGCAACGCCGCTGTTTTTAAAAAAAAATTCTACGTTAATTTTACAAAGCACAACATTTTTGTCCGTTTAAACGATTTTAGTAACTTTCTAAGATTTCGTATATTCTCATTAGTTATGAGATAACTTATGGGTCTTCAATTGAGTCTACATATATTTAAAGTTTTGAAAAATTTTGAATTTAATTTCATTTGTGTTTGGAATAATTCTTTTAAGAGATAATTTTCAGTACTGATTCCGATTTCTGATTAAAGCTACATATATGTGCTCAAACTTAGAAAATACCCGTTTTCATAACATTATTGTTATATTTTTTTCAATGTATTCCAAAAACTTGATGCTTAAACCCTAAAGCTACGAATTCGTAATAAGATCAAAAATTGCTTTTAAGCCATTTTACGCTTTTCTATTGGAACCTTCGTGAATGTTTCAGCGTTCTAAAAAAAAGAAAAGTAAGCAAGATGCTGAAAATTTAAGGGATTGAAGTTAGATTCGAACTAAAGCCATCAAAAAACTTAGAAAAAGTATATTTTTGAATGTCAGCTACATAACTTAGTTAAAATTAAAATTGCGAGCAGTTGACGCAACAACTCATATAGAATCAGAACTCTAAATAATTTGTGTGTTTGAGAAATGTGAGGGATAGGGGGGACCTACAGTTCTTATGCCCAATCCGAACAGATAATAAGAGAAAGCACTTTTCATGGCAAGAATAACTTTTGGAAGATTTGCCAATTCCTCGAAAAAAGCAGTACTCGTCAAAAAATACTTAAGTTGGCACAGTCAGAGATTGAACCCAAGACCTCTTGCATAACAATCTTACGCACCAAAAATCACACCGCAGGTATTTTTACAATTTCAAAAGTCTAATGATTTTTTTGCATTAACTAAAAACTTTCATTTTTAAACGATATGGTCGACCAAGGATAATCCTTTTTACTTTATCTGAGTAATGTGTTTGGAATCACAATTTTGACAAAAAACACTGATATTTTAAAAAATATTTTGATACTAAGCAAAGTTTTCGAAAAAATTTTGAAATGTAAAATATTACGCATCGTTGATGAGCTTAAGATATTTCCGAATGAACAATTTGGATTCAGAACGCATCACAGTACTACTCAACAGGTATTTAGAGTCTGTGATCATATTAAGAAAAATCGATCCTTTGGCAAATCGACTGGGCTTATTCTACTTGATAAAGAAAAAGCATTTGACTCAGTTTGGCACGATGGAGTTGTGCACAAGATGGCATATTTCAGGTTTCCTTCGTATCTTATAAAAATTATCCAAAGTTTTTTGTCCAATCGTTGCTTTAGTGTTTTCGTCAACAACTGTTCGTCTAACTGTTACGAAGTCAACTATGGCGCCCCACAAGGATCAGTACTAGGTCCTTTACTGTACAATATTTACACTTCTGATATTCCTAAATTACCAGGTTGTCAGACAGCCATTTTTGCGGATGATACAAGCATCTTTTCATCGCATGAATTTAGTCTTACCATTGAGACAAATTTGAAAAATGCGATAGAATTGATGACTAAATACTACACTAAATGGAAAATAAAACTGAATGCTGACAAACTACAAGCCATCTTTTTCAGTAGAAAAAAAAAATCTTGTTACCTACCAAGCAATCAGCTTACCGTTAATGGTGTAAATGTCAAATGGGAACCAAGTGTGAAATATCTTTTGCATTTACTTAGACCAAAAACTGACTTTCAGAGAACATATTGCCAGTTAGCATTGCTGCAAAAAGTTAGCATTGCTATAAAAATTTTATATTCTTTTATAAATAGAAAGTCCTGCCTTAGCAACGACAATAAAATGATAATTCAAAAGTAGTATTCCAAGCAATACTTCTGTATGGATGCCAGGTTTGGGGGAAATGTGCAAAATGTCACCTTAAAAAACTACAAATATCACAAAACAAGCTTCTAAAAATGATGCTTAACCTTCCAATATATCATTCCACCTTGAATTGATTTCTATAAGAATCAATAAACTGACTAACACCTTCTTGCTAAATTGTGAAATTTCTGAAAATCCGCTTATAAATCAATTGAATCGTTAACCATTTTTCCGATATGTTTTTGTTAGTTTGAATTATTCGTACCTTTGTTTAAATATTACTCGTTAAATTGTTAATTTATTAATTTATTTTCTATATGTTCATTATTAATGTATTGTTTGCCTAAACTTATCTATTTATTAATTTACGTATTTATTCATTTATTTATTTATTTATTTATTTATTTATTTATTTATTTATTTATTTATTTATTTATTTATTTATTTATTAATTTATTGACTTATAAATTTATTTTTTTATTTATTTATTTAATTATTTATTTATTTATTTATTTTATTTATTCATTTATTTATTTATTTATTTTATTTATTCATTTATTTATTTATTTATTAATTTATTTATGAACTAATTTATTTATTTTTGATATTTATTTATTTAACAAATTGTTAATTCTTACTAACGAATTACTAATATATTAAAATATATTTATCAATTATTATTTATACTAACCTTTTTTTTTGCTAAAATTTTTCTAAATAAAAGTTTAGAAATCTTAATTTTAATTGAGTCAAAATGTACCTGCTTTTTCCAATTTGCGTTGAAGGTTTTGTTTGTATTTTCCTTCAAAATTATTACTTAAACTATTATCATCTAAATTCTATGTACAAATTAATATACTTGTTCAGCAGAAAGATATCATAGAAAAATATCAAATCTCTGTATACAAACCGTACGGTAGCTTACCAAATGTAAACTCTTAATACGAAAATAAAAAATATCTATCTATCTCATTCGACTTAAAGCTTCATTCCTTCTGTAGTTAGTTCTATGGAAGTCAATATATTGTATAAAGTCAAAAGTACGCAGGTGATGAGTTCCGCCTTGGTAATTCAAATGTACACAAGATAGCAAATAAGGTGCATCAATTTCAACATTAATGAGTTGATGAAGAAATATTAAGTATTATTAAAACGTCTTTGATGGAGAGATTGCATTTGAAGAAGGGAGACAGATCATAAGGATCATCCCAAGGAAGACCCTTTAAGGCAAAGCGAATGAAATTATTTTGGATTGATTCAATACTTTTTCTATGAATTTCGTAAAGGGAGTCCATACCTCCAAAGCATATTCAAGATGAGGACGATCATGGCAGTTTAAAGAGTAACATAGGGATCATTGAACTCCTTTGCCCAGCGTTTTATAAAACCAAGCATAGAACTTGCTTTATTAACAATAAAATTAATGTGATGCGTAAATTCTAAGTTGGAACAGAAATGAACACCTAAATCTTTAAATGTGAAGACGCGACAGAGTTTTTGCTGTGGTATACAATAATCCTATAGTGCATTCGTTTTTAGTAAATGTTATCGACTGGCATTTTAAAGGGTTAAGGGCAAGGCTATTTTTCCCACACCAAAATGTGAAACTATCAATGTCGGCTTGTAAAAGGATGCGATCTTGGGTGGACTTTATTATCTTAAAAATGTTCATGTCATCAGCAAAAATAAGAACATCACTATATCATGGCTAACTTTCTCACAAAGTTCTAAAAAAAACTAGATGGAAAAGCATTTTACTCCTAAATACTTTTATTTCAAAGCCTTACAGTTTTTTAATACTAGCTCTAGAAACTTATTAATGTTTTGTTAACCAAAACGAACAAAAAACAATTTTAAGTTAAAAATACATGTGAATGCCTTTAACACATTTAAGATAGCTAAAGGAGATTGACGTTCAAGTATTTCCAACATGTCCTGAGAACAAAGAATTACTTCCATAATTAACTAAGTGCAGATATGATTTCGATTATCTGTAAGACCAGAGGTGAACTCTTGTCTTTAAACTACAAATCGTACGAAACAAACTCAGAATCAACATGCACTCTATGCAATCTCAAGCAGATAGAAGACACGCAACATTTCTTCGCAATATGCAAAGTGCTAAACACCATAAGAATACAAGTCTGGAAAAAAACCCGTGCTTCAATCTTTATATAAAAAGTGCAATTCATTAAATCTTGTGAGTTAACTGAGTTAACTTTGACCCTTATTGTAGTTATTAACTACCATTCGGATAGTGAACGAAATCATTACAAAAAAACATTCAGTAACATCCAAACAAATGTGCACCCAACTTCATCACTAACAAATTCCTACATATACATATGTTATAAACCTCTTTATATAAATATTTTAATCTACGAATGAATGAAAACAAATGTCATATTTCTCAAGTACCATCACCAACAGCTAGCTCTGCATACACACATATTATATTAAAGGGTTTTCCACTCGCAGATAAAAGGTATAGATATATGTCAACCATTAACGATGATCTTCAACCCAATTGCACCCTCATTCAAATCATAATTTGCAATAATCTGTCATCAATGTCAAATAAATAATAAAACAAAAACAAACAAAAAATTAAACAAATTGGCCCTTGATGTAATCCCTGTGGAACTTCATATAATCAAATTAAAAATTCAAATAAAAAGAAATAAGAGCAAAAATTCATAGTTGAATGCTCAACTCATACATATATTTTATAACACAAAAAATGTATGTATATAGCAAACCAAAAGTGTGGTTATTTATTAACCAACTAGAGAGGATATCCATTAATCATAATTTATTTATACCTACATAGATATAGTTTATAATAATTATATATTTATATTCTACCACTGATAGGTTGTTATGTATTTATTATTGCATTTGATTGCACTGATCTGCTTTAAAACCGTATACACTAGTAGATACTACTACTTGTAAGTTATTATATTCCGACTAATTATAATTATTGATTCCATGGTTTCAATTAATTCAATAATAATATTCGATTCCAGTGCCATCTCCATCGCCACCGACATCGTCGTATTTGGTTCGCAACACCATAGGTAGCTACATCCAGCAGTTTGCGGTTGCAATAATTGTTTTCTTCAACCACACAAATGTATACACACCCACACATTCATATATTCAAACATACCTGCAAATATTATAGATTTTGGTATGCAATTCAAATTGGAAATTTTACCTCAATCACTCACATGAATTTTATAAAATAATGCATCGTTTCCGTCATGATAATTATTATTTATCTATATTTGACGGAGACGACTGTGGTGATGGCGGCGGCGGCGGCGGCGTGGTGGTGTGAAGATGACGGTGAAAAGAGAGTAAAAGGGGGCTGAAATATCCCACATTATTAACCACAATAAGGTTAATTCGTTTTGTCTCTCTGCTGCGAAAACCAAAACCGCTTAAACAGCTCATTCGCTTCCATTAACCCCATCACAAGACAATTTAATTAAACACAAGACAAGGAGAAAAAAAATCCTTCTAAAAAGGATTCTCTGTTAATTTAGGTATGAAAAATGAAAAAATTAGGATGTTGAGCTCGTCACGCTTTAAAAATCACCCTTCCACCCTTCGCTCTGGGGTATACTTGAAAACGTCTCTGTGACACAATTTTGTTTTTCTTAAAGGACAAAAAATAAAAACATTGGCAATGGCAAACTTACCCTCTCTCATTAAAAAGTACTCAGGACTTTTTTTTTCTTCTTCTTGTTTTATTTCGCACCAGGACTCTCAAACTCAAACTCCTTGCCGATGTTGATGATGTGTGTCCTTACAGACAACGTGGAGCCATCGACATACACGACTATAGTTTGCATGCATCTATACGTTCATAGGTATGAGTATAATGCGTAGATGTAGATGTAGATAGAGATACCCACTTTAAAGTGTAACTTACCGTGTGAAAAATATTCAAACCGAATCAACTTCATACGATGCAACGATCGACGTGACGCACAGAGAACGAACAAAGTGTATTTCACAATTAAATCCTCACCAAACGCGTTTCACGATGAAAACTATACAAAAATTTATCTCAGCGAAAAAAAGCACGAATTCGACACAAAATTAAAAACAAAAGTGAATAAAACACAAAACACGGGACATTGGCACAACATTTATCTTGTCGAACACTGTTGGCCGCATCGTCGATGATGATGGCGTTGCTGGCGTTGATATGTAACAAAATCCAAATTAAATGAATTTAAATACATTTTTAATTAATTTATTTAACAAGGCAGAAATTCACGGATTCGCCTACGATTCTGTGCTCGTTCGCTCGCTCGGGGTCGTGGTTAGGGCTGGGGTCTGGGCTCGTGCTCTGGATGCTCTGTTACACTTACATACGTAGATGTACCCATATATGGAGGTAGACTTGTAAAATGTTTTACGCGGGTTTCTTGCCCTCTGTCTCGTCACCAATTAAAATTAAACATCACACTTTTTGGACTTTCGTTGTCGTGCTGATGGTGAGAGATGGCGGTGGTGAGAATTTCAGGCTTTAATTGGATGCGTGAAATCGAAGAATTACTCGCAATTCTTTCGACCCGGCTTTTTTTCTCGTATTTTTTTAATTTTTGATTTTTGATTTTATTTCGAAAAATCACACTCGATGATTTCAAAAGTGTCCTTCGATGTCCTTCTGCTCCACGGCAAAGGGCAAAAGATCCCCCTGCTGCTGATGAGGGGGAGAAAAGAACTGTACCAGTCGTCAATTAATGACCAAACTGAACGATGGTTTCACTGATATCTACAATAATACTAATCATTATCATTATCAAACTCAAGAGCCACAACAACAAAAACAGCAACAAAACAGAGGCATTATGTTGGTTTTTATTTTTCGTCCTCGAACGAACAATTAAACAGACACACACACACAACAAATTTGACCTAATTTATTTTTTGTTAAAAATTAACCCTTTTTTGTTTTGTTTTAAGGACGAATTTTGTATTTATTACAATTTGAGAGAAAAAACCTCAAAACCACAAAATATAATTCTTTTTTACCAACGCAGATTTAACATCAACAAAAACATAAATGGAACTAGAAAAGATATTCGAGATTCTACACACAAAAATCGAGTTACAAAAATTTCTGTTAAACCGATAGATGGCGGTAAGCGCGTGTTTGCCGATTGTAAACCAACCCGTATCGCGTTATCAAAAGAACTGATTTTCTACCCAATCGACATAGAGTTGGTGTGAATTTGGCTTGCTTTTACGGCACGACGAAGACGACGAACGACGGCGGCGGCGTTGCTCGGTGCTCGGTTGCCTTGATGGTGTGGACCGGAATTTTGTTTTATTTTTTTTTTTGTGCCGTTTTTATTTTGTTGTTGTTCTTGTTCAACGATATCTATCCCTTTATGGGGAGTATAGTTTTGGGGTTGTGCAAGGTTATTGCGAGAGCAAGAGCATAGAAGATGTGAATGTGAATGCTGATGATGTTGATGTTCATTTCCGCTCAACATACTCTCCACTCTGGTGGCTTTTTTCTCTTTGAGAGTTTGCGTAGTAAAATCTTTGAGGTTGATATTTCTCTTTAAGGACAATTGAGTGAAATAATATTCCTATCAAATGGGGAGTTGACAAGACTCATTTTCCAGTAATGCACGCCACTGGTTAATTTCGAAAAAGCTATGTGGTAAAAGTCTCCACTTTATACAGCAGAATCAAGAGGGTGGAGGATTTGTTTTTGTTTTGAAATTTGTGTCATTTCTATGGGTTGGGAATGAAGTGGGTGGATGTATAATGGTAATGAAAAATTGACTATATATATTGTAGTTAGATAAGAGATTTTAAGATTTTTTCTTTCTTGGTGATTTGATGGGATGATGGGGTTTTTATTGAATGTTGAAGAGTTGCTTAGGGTTAGTTTTCTTTTTGACTAGAGAAAGAACTGAAAGTCAATTAAAGCTATTCAAGTAAGACATGTGATTTTCAGTAATATATTAGAAAGTTTTTGAACTAGCATAGTAGGTAGCAATGTAGAGGGAGCCACTTTAGACGATCGAAGATACACTTATTAGTTTTGAAACAGAAGGTGGCTTAAGAACATGGTAAATTTCTGAGTGTCCGTTTCAAATAAGAATCATTTTTTCGTTACAGATAAACCAAAATAGAAAAATTAGTTGATTACAAATTGGGAAATAGTTATATATGTATGTACGTGCATTCTTATTTGTTCACCATAACGAAAAAAATAAACCCATGCTAAGTTTAAGCTTGCTTGACTTGCCATGACTACAGAAATTCAAGTAAAGTTCAAACGCAATTGAAACTCATACTAGGCCGTTTCACCACAATTGTCACAAAAGATTTACAAGAATTTACAAAAGATTCATAATTATTACCAAAAGTTCTCCTATTATGTAATATTTAAAAACGAAAATGAACGTGCAATGTTTGATTATCCATTAGAAAATTATTATAAGGTTCACTTTTGGTTTGCTTTAGACTTTATTGTTTCCGAGTTCTATAAGTACCATAGATTAAAGCTGTTCCATAATGTAAGAAGAGGTTGGGAGGCGACCCATTCTTATAACTTCCTGTTTGTAACCGTTTGTCGATTTTTCTAAAAGTTGGCAAAATAATAATAATAATATTATATGTAAGATCAAAAACTTCATATTCCATATTGTTATTTATTCTTAAGATATTTGAGTTGAAAATCAATTTTACAAATTTTTAGAAGATTTTTTCACAGATTTTTTTCTATAAGGAAACTGTCACTTGGATGCTTCTCAAAAATATAGTAAAATTACAACAAAAATACTTCATACAATACAAAATAGATTTTATGTCAAAACTTCCATTTTCCCTCAAAATGTTGAAAACCAATTGTTTACCAAATTTTAGTAGTTATTTTTGTACGACTTTAGTATTGTTTAAAAAAAACGTTCAACTGGATTTTTTTACTTGTGACATATAGGAACTATATGGCAAGTTTTGCATTCGTGCAAAATTTCGAACTCGAGATTTTAATCAAACATGATATTACGATGGTAGAGAAGTCGAAAAAAGTGGGTCCCGCGATTCCGTCCGGTCAATTTTGTCTGTCTGTCCAAGCTCCTACAGCCTAAACCATTGAGTCGATTGAGTTCAAACTTGGAAGTTAAGGTTTTGAGCAGATTCGCGTTAGGCGTTTTTTTCATTTTTTTTTAAGATCAAAACTAACAGTGGCCCCATATAATTTTTTTGGTCAAAAAACGAAAATTCGAATTTTCTCAAAAACAAACCGATAGATTTTTTTTAAATTTTCTCTAAAATTTTATTTTTTAACTTGGCTTCTTTTAATAAGAAAAACATATTTTTGTATTGCTCAGGAAAGGTACCGCTCATAGAACCGTTTTTTTTAATTTTTAATTTTCTCAGCAACTTTTGAACCGATTTCAATAATTTTTTTTCTGAACGAGCTCTTATATTGCCTTAACAATATTTGATTATCAAAAGTGCAATTTTTTTTTGTTTGGATTTTTAAAAAAATATTGAATTTTTTTTTTTCAAAATTCTATATCTAAAAAACGGGTGAACATTTTTTTACGAAATTGAAATATAGAGCGTATATTTACAATCACTAAACAACTGCATACCAAAAATATTTTTAGAACAAAATTGAAAAATTTTATATATAAAAAATTAATTTAAAAAAAAAACCGCTCTAACGATTTTCAAAAAAAAATTGAAAAATCAAGGGTTTTTTGATTTATAAAATGGCATTTACATTTTTGGAGACAAACTTATTTTTCAGGTAAAATTTTGAATCTTAAATTAGTTTTTTTTAAATTATTTTAACTGTATTAAATGTAACCCACTCCCAAAAAATTGAAAAATGGAGTTTTTTTCGACAAAAAAAATGGCATATATGTATATCTTTGAAGACAAACTTATTTTACAGATATATTTTTAAATATTATATAGATACTTTTTTAAACAGACTCTTTGCATACAGGAGCAAGTTCGTGCGACCCAGTCGTGCACTTTATTAATGCTAGCAACAATGTCTCCTATACATTGAAAGAAACCAATATATTTATTTTTCGTCAGAGTATTTCAGCCGAAAATCAATTTTTACCAGTTTTTCCAGTTTTTTATAATAGTTTTTTTAGGTTTTTATTTTCTTGCAAAAAAACTTTCAAATCAAAAAGGTTAAAACGTTCTTCGTTGTTTTAAATTATTCGAGGTGACAAATACTTCTTTAATTTTTTTTTTTCATTCTTAAAAAATCCGTTAGTTGAAATTTTTTCAATCAAAATATTTTAGTTTCTTTTTAAAATTTTGTTGAAAGTCATTTCTGCTTCTTTCGATTTTATTATTTGTAAATCAAAATCTATTTCAAGTCGATATCTCTGGTTTTATGATATGGACTACGAAAAATGATATCCCGAACGTATGCACACACATGCACTGAAAAAATTTGATTGTGTCAAGTGTCAACATTTTCAATTTGATAAACAAAACACGTTATTCTTCTTATCTCTCATTATACTATACAAAATTAAGGGTAAAAGTTAAGACAACTCGATAACGAAGTAAGAAACAGAAGCCAATTTTACTGTGTAAATGTGTAATTTTTTAGAAACTTACTGAAATTGTGGGCTACTGTATTTTTGATAAATGACAATCAAGATCGACGAATATTAATTTTACAAGGAATATGACATTTCTGGCCCAATATAAACTCGAAAATAAACACATTTAGCAGTCACTTGTCACCTCAACCCATTCCACCCCTGGATAAAATGTTCTAGTTTTCTGATTTATTTTTGTTTGCTATTCCAAATTCGAGAAATTAGAACTAGTAATTTATTAAGAAAAAAGTTAAACTTGAAAGTTGTCCATATAAAGCAAGCTAACAAGTTTTTGGCATACATACACAATAAAGAAACTCAGAGAAAACATTCTTAACTATTAACATTTTTCATTTAAATTTGTTTTTATTATTTTTTGAAGACCATGAATACAGGTATTACTAAGATGTTTCATAAAGCATCATTACATTACATACTTAAAAAAAGCAAAAGGGGTTGGATCCCTCAAATCGTCTATGGAACCTTACCTTCAATTGAAACTGAATAAGATGTTGGAACAATTTTTTTTTATAGTTTTCAATAGCTTTAAATACTGTGGCATTTTTTGAATAAATATTCAAACAAAACATTCATACGTAAGATGTCAAAAAAATGTATTCTGTAAAAACAATTGTTAGCTTAAGCAATTATTAACAATGTAATTTTTGGAAATTGAACTTCTTGTTTTCTCTATCAATAATATTTACAAACCTATAACTTAATCTAACCTTATTAACGGTCTCAGATCCTTCTCTCAGTAAGTTTATCAAAAAATAAATTCAGATGAATATCCATCATCTTTGTCCTTGAATAAAAAAAATTGACAATCATAATCTAACTATAGCTAATTACTTTACATTATACCTATGTACATATTTTAAGGATTTATTCTCCAGGGTTTCTTTTAAACCAAATAGACCTATTTTGAGCATAGGCCATTGACAAATTGTTTCAATTTAATGATGAGTTCAATTGATTAACTTCTTTATATCTCAAGAAATTTTGAAAACATTTTACATACATACAGCGATGGAAAAAATAATAGAAACAAGCTTCGTGTTCATTCTTTTTAACACATAAAAAGGTATTTGTAAAGAGTAGGCAAATAAACACTACACAGATAGATTTTTAACAATTTATTGTTTAAATACAAAATTTTTTTTTTTAAATAAAATATTGAGAAATAATGCTAAAAATAGACTTGTGATTATTATGTTGCTTCCTCCTGGAAAAAACAATAGAAACAAAATTAGAATGGTACTCTTTTTGTAGCAAGAAAGTAAATCAACGGTAAAAGTATATTAAATTCTTTGAGTATTTTTTAGTGGTACTTTTATTATTAATAACTGCCATCAATGTTCGCCCCATCGAATTCACCACATGTCTCTACAGGTATGGAATACCATTCCCATTTGAATATTCGACCACAACTTGTCTTTCTTTTTGGTTTTACAATCTCCGATCCTTCGCTTTAGGATGCCCCATTAGTGTTCAATTGGGTTTAGGCCGGGGGATTGTGATGGCCATTCCATAAAATTGATTTTGTTTTGTTGTAAGTATTTGTTAGCCAATTTTGAGGGGTCATTATCCTGCATGAACTTAAATCTGATTTTCACCTCCTCTTCAGATAATGTTAGCATAACTGAATTTAAGATGTGGACATAATCCACATCGCACATCTTACCTTTGATCCAAAATATTGGACCTACACCAGATGCTGAGAAATAACCTCAAATAATTATATTCCCACCACCGTGCTTCACTGTCTTCTTTGTGTATTTTGAGTTAAGCTTCTTGTCTTTTGGCCTTCTCACATACATTTTTAAATCGGAAATAATCAAATTGATCTTCATTCATCATTGGCCTCAAACTTTTTATCGTTAAGTGAAAACAAAAAGTTGTTTCCACAAAACAATTTTGCCATTTGAGATCATTATTAGGTACGATTACAATATAGAAAGACTAATGACAAAAGACCTAATTGCTATAAAAATATTGTGTATCGAAAATGATGAAGACACTTGTTTCTATTATTTTTTCTAACACTGAATATAAAATCTTTAGTTTCCGTTGCAGGTCTCTATAGTACGGTTTCTATAAAAAAAGAGATATTCTTTCTAAAAGCCTTATAAAACGGGAATGAAATTGTTCAAAATGTTTGCAATACATGAGGACAAATTTCTCCTCCAAACAGATCTGGGCAATCTGGTGTACCAAAGCTTAGCACTCAGCATAAGCAAATTTCAGACCAAACGACCTTTTCACGTAAACGCATAAAAATAAAAACCCGTCTTTACTATTCTCATAACTTGTATGTGTTCGTGAACTTACATTTCTATTGACGAAATTATTCATAAAGCTAGTTCTGCACTAGGTTTTGGTCTAAAAATTGTCTAACCCTTACGTAACTTAGTGCTTAGTGCCTCACATGACATTTTTCCGACTTCTACTTAAATACGAATCTTCGGTTCAGTCTCAATATCAAGAATAGAAAGCATCTAACGAAGAAGTTTCTTTCGTTTTGCACTTCATTACTTTCAACTTACCCCCTTGCCACCAACTGTTAAACCTCGTCTCATAACAGAAACGTAGAGAAATTGCCAAATTTTTCTATTATTTTAGAAGATATTGCGTACACAAAACTGACGTGTTTAATCTATTCCCATGTTAAATCCTAAGTTTAAGTACGTTATCGTTAGACTCCTTCTAAGCACATGCTAATTGCATATTTGAAAACATACACTTAAGATTTGTTTAATATAAAAATAATGTATTTGCCCAAGCGTCCCATAGAACAAAGCAGCAGGCGATGATTTGATAGGGATGCACCAACTCATCTGCAAAATATGGTCGGAAGAAAGCATGCCCGATGAATGGAATCTCAGCATAGTTTGCCCGATACAGACCCTTTTAATTGCGCCAACTACAGAGGGTTCAGTCTCCTTAACATTGCATATAAGATCCTTTCTGCCATATTATGTGAACGTCTGAAGCCGTTCGTCAACAACCTGATAGGTCCTTATCAGTGTGACTTCAGACCAGGAAAGTCCACTATCGACCAAATATTCACACTACGGCAGATTTTTGAAAAAACCCAGGAGCTTCAAATCAATACCCACCATCTCTTTATCGATTTTAAAGCCGCGTATGACAGCATCCATAGGGAAGAGCTCTACAGAGCAATGTCTAGTTTTGGCATGCCTGTCAAACTTATCCGTTTGTGCAGAATGATGATGGAGAATGCACGCTGCTCTATCAAGATCGGAAAAGATCTCACCGATGCATTTGATGTCAAAAAAGGTTTTAGACAAGGCGATGCACTGTCATGTGACTTCTTCAATATCGTTCTGGAAAGAATTGTGCAAAACTCAACCGTCAACACTAGAGGCACAATCTTCCAAAGGTCCATCCAATTACTCGGATACGCAGATGATATTGACATAATTGGAAGATCAAAGCGTGATGTCAGTGGAGCGTTTTTGAACATTTCGACGGAAGCGAAGAAGATGGGTTTAGTGGTCAATGAGGGCAAGATTAAGTAATATGCTGTCATCAAAAAAGGACATTGAACAACGACGTTTTGGACGCTGAGGCATGGACCCTGTCAAAGAAAGATGAGAACGTCTTAGGATGTTTCGAGAGAAAAATTCTTCGGGTGATTTTTGGTCCCGTACGTATAGATGGAGAATGGAGGACGAGGAGAACATATAACGACGAACTGTACGGGCTGTACAGCGACACTGACCTAGTTAGCAGAATAAAAGTCCAACGGCTTAGATGGCTGGGTCATGTAGAGCAAATGGACATCAACGCTCCAGCCCGGAAGGTCTTCGAATCCAATCCCGAGGGACGGCGCGGCGCAGTAGAGATAGACCGCGACTCAGGTGACGCACTCAGGTGGGTGAAGACCTCAACCAACTTGGCGTGCGAAACTGGAGACAGCAAGCTAGGGACCGATCTGGCTGGAGACGCATGTTGGTTGAGGCCCAGGTCCATCCCGGACTGTAGCGCCACCTTAAGTAAGTAAGTAAGTCCCATAGAACTTTAGCTAAGAATTCGTAATTTTACATAGTTTTTATTTTTTGTTTTAATATATTTTCGAAGTATAAATAGAAGAAATTGTCCACATAAAGTGATTTAAAAGAACACATGAACTAGCTCGAATTCAAAGTAGTCCAAACTTATTAATTTTGTATTGATGACCTTGAATTGTGAGACATTGTTTTTAAAAATTATTATTTACCATTATACCATAAGACACTATGAGGTTTAAAAAAAAAATACGTTATTTGGAAGTTTTGTTTTAATAATTTTAGAAATATATAGACTGGTATATTTAACTCATTTTTTAATTAAAAAATTTATTGAAATCTATCTTCTTTTAGAAAAACCATAAAAGCTTTTTTTGAAATAAATTATCCTTTTGATACTGAACAAATATCAATTCTCTATTTAGTATTCCTTTTTATTCTTGGGTCAGACTCAGGCAAAACAACACCTTTCTAGGTGATTAAATTAAACGAATTTCATACAAGAAATCATAAAACTAACAGCACATTCGTGTTTTTAATTTTGTAGGTAATAACGCAGCATCTAATTAACGAATCCCACCGTCGAATTCAGGCGAAACGTATTAGACTAAATGTTTACCTAAAGTTAAAAAACCTAGGGTTGTGTGCTGAATAAAAAGACATTTATTTTTTTACAAATCACTTTTAAGGAACTTAAAGAATCTTGAAGACAAAAATTCAGCTCAAAAACTGATATGTTTCCTCTTAAACACATTTACATGCCTAACTTAACTTGAATTCGTAAAAAAAAACATATACTTCCAATTAAATACGCTTCAATTTACATTCAAATCCTTCTTTGACGTGGTATTAGATTGCAAAAGTCATCTTTGATTTGCCTTCAAGTATACCAAAACAATGTTATGTCGTGTGATATCTAATTATATAAAATATCTAATTCACCGCTCGAAGGTATTTTTAATAAACCTCCCTCATACCGTATCATTTTGCTATAAGAGTGAAAAACAAAGCTCTTTCCCTGACCTTTTATTTTGTGTCTAGAAACAATACTTTTATAAACAATAATATTGTTCACTGTGTGCGTCAAATTCTCCCCCTCTTCGTAGTCGTCGTCGTCGTCGTCGTATTCGTCACAAGTCTCCTAATCCATTGCCACAAAATTCAATTTATCTCGAATGACATTAAGATAGACGCACAAAATAAATTACACATATCCTTGGCATTGTTGTACTCAAAACTCACTAAACACAACACAACACAACACAACAGCACACCCAACTCTAAGCCAATCGCTTCCTTAAAAGAAAACTTCACAAGACGACGACGAAGGATCAAAATGATGGCAAACGAAACGTTTTAAATAAGAAGTGAAAAATAACACTCGCGCAAGGCCCTATAGAAAAATGAGATGCCATCGCATCGGTGTAGTATGTACGAGTATAAAAATAGATAAAATACAGACGCGCAGTAAAAAAGGATAAATAAATTTATTGAAAAAGAATCCTTTTCTTGGGAAGATTTTAAAGGCCCGCGAGATGGCGCTTATGTTTATTTCCCTTCGATTTTTATTATATCACGTTTCAAGCATTTCTGCAAAAAGGAAAAAAAGAAGGATCCCTAAGTAAGTACAGAGGCTGCTGCATAGAGGCAACAGTCTAAAAGCCAAGTCCTTAAATTTTCCCGCACCCACACCCTCTCCAGCCACATCGTGCGTTATACCAACCCAATTTAGACTTGCTTCCCCCAAGTCGTCCTTAATACTCGGTAAAGCGTTTTATTCCCGCTTGTCTCATCCTTATTTCTTTTTTATTATGATTATGTTTCCATGTTCAAAGGCTTGTTACCCACCCACACACACACTAAAATCGCGTATATAGTGTTTCTATCAATAGAACATTCGTGGCTGAGTTATATGCGAGAGTAGTGAACACACTTCGAGTGTCCTTGTGTCCTGGATATGTTTAACAGAAAAGAAAAGTATATCTGCCACCCTCCCTACCCAAAAGACCATTTTTTAACCATTCATCGTCTTTGGAGCTGAAGCAATATTGAACTAGATTAGAGATAACTACGCGGCATCGACGACGTTGGTATTGTATTCGTGTATATGTACCTACTGATGGTGTGCTGCGTGCCACAGAATAATCCTTTCAATCGTGTCCTTAAGGTAACGTGAGTGAGACTCTATGGGTTAGTCCCTTTTCATTTCATTTCATTCGTATCGTTGTCGGTCGTTGTTGCCGCTACTACTGCCGCCACCGTCTTTGTTGTCATAGTCGACGACGACGTCCTCGTCCTTCTGACATCCATTTTAGATCTATTTCAGAGCTCAACTCCATCTCTATCTCCTTCTTCAACTTCAACTTCTTCTCCGCATTCATATCCAACTCTTGTGCTATTGTCAGTAAATGACGCCGAACGTGTAGTATCTTGCTGGATCGATTGAATGAAAAGAAAAGCTGGCGATTTATTGGCAAAAGACGAACAATGGTAAAATGAAAAATTGGACACACACAAGAAAAAGGAAATATATAATAAAATAATAATAACAAGATCATCTTCAAGGACCAATTTTCTATAGCTTAAGGTTTTTTTTATGATTATATTCTCGTATATTCTTCTTTTTTTTTGTCATTCAATTCTAGTTGAAACCCTCCATGTTCGAAGGCAGATTACAAAAGAAGAAGACTACAGAAAAAATAAAGATTTCGAGTTGGGCGCCACTTTATCAAAAAAAAAATATATATACATATATATAGTTAAGGGCAAGTGCAAAAAATTATCACTATGATCCCTTCAGCGGTCTTTTTTGCCTTTTTCCAAAAATATCGAATCAACAACCTTAATACACTGCCTGACTTAGGTAGGAGTAGGTATTTTTTGTCTTCGGTCCGGGTAACTTACAATACTAAGCAGCTTTTTGTTGGGTTTGAAGTCGCCTTTTTGTGTTATAAAAGATATACCTTTCATATTTTATGTATTATTATTTCTTTGTATCACTACATAAATTTAAAAAAATAAAGAAGACAATTTTGGGAAGTTAAAAAAAATATCTATATAAGAGTAAAAGGCAAGAATTTTGAGAAAATTGATAATCTCATTCTTGTTGGGCTTAACCCGTCAAAAACAATTTGAAGTATATTTATGTCATTCAGCCAAAATTAACAGCTTTTGAGATATAAGATAGCTTGGTATAAATTAAATTTAGAGTATAAACGAAAAACGAACAGAAAAAAATAGAGAGTTATCCTTTTCACTTAAAACATAATTTTAATGTGAAATTCGAACACAATACATTCGAAAAATACATTTTCGTCATAATTTTCTAGGCTGCCAATTTTGGAAACAAAAATTATATACACTTTTTTGTAGAAAAGTTGTGATACGCTGCAAAAAATGTTTCCTTGGTCTGATTAGAGATTGAAATACACCTTTTTGTAAATGATTCGTAAATAAACTAAAATAACTAACTTAATAAATTTGGTGAGGGATCTAAAGCCTAGTGATTTACAACTATTAACCATTTGGTAATATAAGAATATGTTTGAGTAAATCTGGTTAGATCAGTATTTATATTTCGACAGACATATAAATGCTTCTCTGCCCAGAGCCAGAGGAGCCTTCGCTCTGACGAAACGGCTGTTTTAAGGCAGTCGGCTTGACCCCAGAGTGAAGGTAATTTGCTACATGGCCCTCATACGGCCGATGATCGTTTATGGTTGTCTTGTGTGGTTCAACGTTGATCCTTCCTAGATGGAGAAGTTTCGGGTGTTCGAGCGTTAGTGTTTACGACGTTGTACCGGCTTATATCGAACAGCCGAATCTTCTTACGTGCACTACTATTCCAACGAGGTCCAATACAACGGGGCTCGAATCAACAGAATTGACAATTTCGTGATAAAACTCGTTCGAGGTAACATTGCAAGAGCTATGTATTCGACCAACAATTTAATTTTCGGGCGTTCTATCCAAACGACGAGTATTTTGAGAGTGCACGCTTGAGCAGCTTCATTCCACCAGAGGCATTCCTCTTTTTAGACAGATGCGGTCTGATACAGGATAGATTGGCAGTTCCGCTAATCTACCACGTCAGACGACGAACCGTGGATAGGTGACTCCTGTACAATCGGGACGTCATGGCACAAGGCGGAGCAGAGCTCCTGCGGTTCAGTAGGGCTGTGTCCGAACGGGACCGAACTGATAGGGTGAAGCAGGAGAACCAGTTTTGGTGGTTTCAATCGGCACTTGTAGTCAGATGGGGTTTTAAACCTTGTCCGGCTTACATACTTGTTTTATAGTTTTAAGGTTTAGTTTTAAGTAGAATAGGCATAGTGGCACAAAAATAAATACAAACAAAAACATTTTTTTAAATAAAAAATAAAAAAAAACACGGAGTAAGAAAAAAAACAAAAAAAGGACAACAAAATATGGAAAAAAAAAAATGTTAGATAGTTAGATTTGCTGCTGTGGTTGTTCTAGTTTTAAGTAGTTTATAGGTAGAATAGGTAGCTTTAGTTAGCTTTAAGTTTTATATTAAGGACCCTATTTTAAGTAGTTTTCAAGTAAAAATAAGATCAGAGTACACGCCTTCAATAACCCCCACATCAGTTTTTGGTCCATCTGTATAAACGTTAAAAAATTACAAAACAAAATTCATGAACAAGCCTTAAAGAAAATTTAATATCCTACAAAAACAAAGTTTGAATTTTTCAAGATATCAGTCGTAAAAGTTTGAGTAGTTTTGAATTCCGCATTCTTTTTTATACATTTTGACATTTCGAGATTAATAAATCAACTCAAAAGAAAGACAACAATACCCACACTGTACTGAAGTACTAATAGGTCACAGAAATCCCAAGTCAAGTTCATAGAAGAAACGCTCTTCTTAATATAACAAACTGTGATGATGTTCAACACCAATTATTATTTTAAATATTTCCTAAGTCCATCGAGGATATTCATTAACTCATCAAAAACAATAGAAGTAGGAAAAACCATAACTCACTGAATCACGTACAGCAATTTTACACAATGAAAGCAGTGCCCTGTTTCACCAAACACTTTTCATTTTCACTTTGCAACGTTCCAAATTAAGTTTCATCAAACTTAAACTTGAAAAGTACAAAGTCTTTTCAGAAAAGTGAAGAGTTTTTCAACTAAATAAAATAAATAAACTACAATTTAAGTGTTGAAGTCTCTTTTTTTAAAATACGAATTAGTTGCAAAGTTTTATTATAAATTCGTTAAACACTTTACTTTTGACTTTTCAAACAAAATCTGAAATAGTGAAAATGAAAAAACTCTTCACTTTGCCAATTTTACACTTTGCAATTTTTCTTTAAAGGATATTATTTGTTTGCAAAGTTGGAAGGTGAAAAGTGTTTTTAAAAATAAGCCCTAGTTTTAATAGTTCAAATAAAAAAAAGCATAAAATGTTCTGTTTTCTGTTTACACATTCCTTAGAAAAGATAGTGACCATAAAAAAAATGTAAGTGGTGCAGACCAAAATGGTCAGCTTTTTCAGAGTGTCATTAAATATTTCTTAAATGATCTCAAAAATGGTTAGCAATATATATTTGTGATTTTTTTATCACACAGAAATAAAATTATATTTGCATAGCAAAACAAAAAATGGATGAAGACGAACCGTTCCAATATTTTTTATTCCATGTTATAAATGATAAAACCCTAAAATATTTCTTACGACCAACCTTCAGTCATTTTTTAACAATTTCTTAAATATAAACATCATATAAAAGAATTTGTAAACATAAATATGATGTGCAAGAACATCTGATCTTTTCTTTTTATTAATTGAGTTTTTCTTGATTCCTGGAACAACTCATTTACTTTCCCAACTCATAAAACAAGTCCAAAAAATGTAATCGAAAACTATAAACCGATTATCCTGTATTTCCTACAAAAAAGTTTCGAAAAGTGTCAATCTATTATCACAGTAAGTCAATATAAACTTAACACGGTCTGCACTGATTTTGCCAAAGTCTTTGATAAAATTTCCTAGAATACACATAATTTGCTCATATTTCTCTTGGCTTTCAACCAAGTTTCACTCTTTAGTTGAGATCATACGTGGAGAATAGAATTTACAGAGTTCTTATTTTTGCCACATTGAGGATACTTAAGGGAAGTCACCTTGGTCCTCTAATTTTTGTCCTTACAGTAAATAATGTCAGCGTTAATTTAAAAGTCTATTATCCTTCAATGATTACAGATGATAACAAAATATTCAAGCTAATTCATTCATAATGAACTTAATCTCTTTTGTACTTGGTGTGACTATAATTTTTTGGAATTAAGTATAAGCAAATGATAAAACGATCATGACTTACCCTAAGACAATAATATATCCATTTAAATGAACTTATGTGTGACTTAATTTCGACTACTGCATTGATCATATTATTAATAAAGCTAATTGATTTTTTGGTTAAGTTAAAGTGGCTGTCCTTGATGGAATAGGACACACTTAGGCTAGTTTAATGGCCCATTGTGATACCACATGAATCTTGAGGCTTTATTCTAAGCTTAATGAAACCAGTTTGAGTCACTTACGAAACGTAAGAGGCTGATTATGCTAATAAGATTTAGGTCGTTTAGACTGTTGTAGAAGAATTCTCCACTACAGAGAAGGTGAAGAACTGTTTCCTCCTCTTCCTCGTCCATACAGCTTCTGCAAAAGTCATTTGAGAATACGCCTGGGCGCTTCATATGCTGTCCTATTAAACAGTGCCCAGTTATGACACCTATTATCGAGCTTATATGCGATCTGCTTAGAGATAGCAAGCACCTTGATCGCTTTAAATCTAGTGTAGGCCAGATGTTTTTTGTGACCTGGTGTTTGTCTTCTTCATAGCGTCCTGCATTAGCAATAGTTAACATGTAGCGATTGGTATACTAGCGTTTTGCCAAACGTGGTAGAATGGGTTGTACTGTACCGTTCCTGGCGAGTTCATCTGCCTTACAGTTACCTGGAATGTCTCTATGGCCGGCGCCGGAACCCAGCAAAGGTGAGTATTAAACTGTTGTGCCATCTCCATTAGAGATGATCGACAGTTATGGATTGTTATAGAGTTTGTAGGGGCAGAGTCCAGAGATTTAATAGCGGCATGCCCATCTGAGAAAATGCGGATATCAGATGTTGATATCACGTTTTCTTTAAGCTAGGGCAAGACTTCTTTTATCCCCAAAAGTTCCGCTTGGAACACGCTACAATGATTGGGAGGTGGAATGCGAGACTTCATTTCAGTCGTTCAGACTACAAACATCCACAACCCTTTCTTTTGTTTTTGATCCATCTGTATAAAAAAGAACTGACTAGTCTTTCAGTAATGCCCTATGCTCCCAAAAAGATCTGGAAGGTATAGAAATGTGGAAGTTTCTGTCGAAATGCAGTTGGAGGATTATGTAGTCTGTGTGTTTTGGAATTGATTCTAAATACCTTAGAATTACAGAGTGGCCAATGTTGTTGTTAATCCACTGCGACGACAAAGCTTTGAAGCGAATAGCAGACCTTGCAGCAGTTGATCTATCAAATTTTGAAATACTTTTTCAACAAAATCTCTTTACATCACTTTCGTAAGACATACATACTCTTGAATATACCTGCCAAGTATAGTTACCTTATCATTTAAACTGAAATGAAAACTTTAAAACAAGACTTTTTCTCTTTTTTCTTTACGCATTATCAGAATCGTCTTAATTTAATTGCTCTACAATTGTTCGCACACCAATTGCTTGTAGGCAACATATGTATATTCTTCAACTCTGCTAAAATTTATGTGAATTCTTGTCTTTCCTCTTCTTTTTTCTGCCCTTCTTTGCATCAAACCAATCACGGTCACTTTGAACCTTAGCAGAGAATCCCACGACTCTTGAATGAGGCTATGCATTTCTTTGACATTTATATAAGTAAACCCTCACTTAAAACATCCCTTTTGCTATTCCCTACAACATGGACTTCTTCTTCTTTTGTTTTGTTTGTTTCTTTCTTAAATGTAAGCTGAAATATTAGATTAAGTAAACAAAAAAATATATGTATTTAGATTTAGATTAGCTCGTAGGTTCAAGCAGGGTAAAAGGTACAAAAGTTTGAAATATTCTTATAGAATAAGTTTACTTTATTAAAGTAGTGATTCGCATTATGGTTTTAGAACCATAGCAATGAAGTACTAAAACTGTCTGATGGCTGATCTGTCCAAGACGTTGAAAGCCTTCATGAAGAAAGCAAAATGGATCTATGAATAATAAGGGTTTTGAAGAATTTAAACTATTATCATGTTAAAGAAATCGTAACACGGTTGTGCATCGTATATAACTAAGACTTTTAACATCAACACTATATTTGATCGATGAGGTTTTAGCCAACCTTGATAAAGTACCGTATACAAGAGGGATCAGGCCAGAGAAAAGAATATCAGTTCAATATGATACCATACCTCCAGCCGTGGTGGGCTTGCTATCCAATAGAAGAACCATTCCTTTAATCTTACACTCCACTCTGTTTCTATATACACAAGCAAAAAATCTCACTCTAAGCTTTTTCAAGTCATACCTAGATTAGGCCTTCAAAAAGCTTAATTTGCTAATATCATGCCACTTTCTCTGTGCCACATCAAACCATCAGAGACCTTTTTCTCTTTGATATTTGATATCATTAATCACCGGCACAGTTTTACGTTCTAATTCAAGCAAAACCCATTTTATTGATCCTCCGCCCCCCAATTAGGCTCAATTTCCTTTTTCGAAACACCATACCTCTAGACCTATACTGTTGTGACTATACATCCTGAAACATATCCAAAAAATTATCATCATTGGCATAAGAACTAAGAACAAGTTCAAGACTCCACCAACTACACCACTTGTTCCACCAACCGACCGACCCACCAACCTACCGATACCCACCGAGCTCGCCTTGTGCTTTGTGCTCCGACATAACCAATAAGACCAAACTACTATACTATTAGCTTTTTCTTTTGTTCATTTGTTCGTTCGTTCTTTCGCTTTGTCCTGATCCTAATTCTCCCTGATGATGGTCTCTCTGAATTCATACCATCGACGACGAACGATATGGACGGATGAGGCAGGAATAGGGAGTACTAGAGACGACAAGCAGCAAGTAGGGATGGTCGATGGCATGAAGCGTGTTCCAGAAGCCACTGCCGAAAACAACAAACTAATGTATTCCAGAGTGTGATAAACTTGCTCGTAATGAATTAGTGGACGAGATATTTTCATTGCTGGGGATTTTTCTCGGTCTCATGCATCCTTAAATATCCTCGACCCTTCTCCAGCTCCAATTTTAACTCCAACTCTCAACTCCTGTGCATGTGGCCTGGGAATGGGAAATGGTAAGCGAACTCGTGCAACTGAAGCTCGGACATAAAAACAAGTTAGAGAAAGAGAGAGAAAAAGAAAAAAAAACAACAAAACCCGACAACGCGACCCAACACCAACGCGTCGACAGACGACCAGCATCAGCATCAGCTACCGCTTTGGTCGGTCGGTCCAATGTAGTGGGTGGTTTAATAGCTGGTAATAAATGTCTTGAGTTGATTAAATTAACGACCCAAGGGGGTGTTTCAGCGCGGTGGTGTGGTGGTATGGCATGGCGTGGCGATACGTTGGCCAGTGCGGTGCAGTGGGGTGCTGTGCGGTTCGGTTCAGTTCGGTGAAGGTATTCGTATTGGTTGTAGCTTTGCTCGCCTCTCCTCCATTGTGGAAATGATGATGGTGCTCCTTTTTTGCCACTCTTCTTTTCCGCCACCCACCCCCGCTGATGGTGTAAAAGAGGACACATCACTGCAAAAAAAAAGGACCAAGAAGAATTAAGCCCGAAAGGGAAAGAGTCCTGGGAATATGAAAACGACCGATGTTTCGTATGTTTCTAGTTTTTTCTTTACTTAACCATTTTCTTTATTTTGTTGGTTTGCTTTGCTTGCTGCTGATGCCATTGTGTGGATATCAAAACCAAAAGCTTGAAACGTAAGTTTCCTTATTGAATTTGTTTTTGTTTCTGTTTTCCTCCAAATATTAATTTTGTTCCCTTTTTCGCTTTCTTTTATTATCCTTTAACTTGATATTGGGGTCGGTTTGGTTTGGTTTGGTTCGGTTGGGTTTGGGCTTTGGTTTGGGTTTTGTAAGAAAGGATGCCTCGGGGGAACTGCACTCATTTCTAATCCAATATTTTTCAATCATCTCGACACTGCTTCCGCCCGACAACGCTGGCACTGCCGCCTCGAATATCGAAGTCGATATAGGGAAGATTTTTTTCTGACATAAGTTGTATTTAAGGACACAATACATAGTGAAATTCCCACTTAGACGCACAAATTTGGCGCACATGCTCCGCATACATACGAACATATTTTTGGTGAAGGGTTGCCTACTCCTTCTCGGTTGTCGTCGGGATACAATTTATGACACCAAATCCGAAATTGGAAAATGACAAAAGTTCAGGGTTGATGATGGTTGATGTGGTCGTATAGTTCATTTATTTAATAGGCATCATCAAAGTGGAGCTCTTCTACCAATGCCATTGCCACTGCCGCTGCCGCTGCCATTGGGTTAAACAGGGATTGAGAAGGATGGGCGTAAGGTTGATAAGTTTTTGAACAATGTGTCTAGACAAGTTTCTCTAAGTCAATTTCATGAATTCAAAGTCCTATAAAGAAAACAGCTGCCGAAGGAGAAGGAATAAAAAGAAACAAAAAAACACCAAAACTTTTGATACCACCTAATAACCGGGATAGGGCTAAGGGCGTGGATGTTCTGTACAATATGGAGAGGTACGAGTATCTATTCAAATAATTGATATTCAAAGTTGAACGTTCTTAAGTGGATTATATTCAACAAAAGTCAACATAGCCCCAGGGGAAGGAAATGTACGCTGCAAGAATATAGGTACACACAGAATCTGTTGTAGACATCAGAAATCTGTTATAATTTCCCTCCTCCCGTCTAACTTGTCACCGCCCGCCATTGCCACCCTACCATTGCGTTGGCTACTTGATGCAGACAAAGGTTCCCAACGTACAATGTACAGGTGCCGTTGTTTAATGGTTTAATAGAAAAGTTTAAAAATAAGTTTAATACAAAAAAAGTAGCTAAAGTGAATGATGAGATTTTGATTCATGTTTCTTAAAAGCATCAAAAAGCTAAAATTGAATATTTTATTCTTTATAAAAGGTCACAATGAAAGGTGACTTGTTCAAAAAATGCCTGAGTGCCACAAAATCTACTTAACTTAAGTGAATAAACTTTTTATGATAGAATATGAATATACACCAATTAAGGTGTGATACGATTAGCAATAATGGGCTTTGAGAAAATTAAACAATATTTACTATATCTACATAATACACATCTATATAGCTTAATAATCAAAGGACTTACCAAGTTTTATGGTTTTAATTGGCAATGGAAGAAGTTTTTTCCGATTGTTTTTATTTTGGATAAATGGTTCAAACGTCATCGATTCCTTTGATTCATTTCAAAATCGAATATCGTTCATTTCCTATAAATAAAAATTTTTATTATTTAATTAGTTCACATGGAATAATTTAAAAGACCTCTAAATAACTAAAGAAAATCAAAACCCATTTCAATAATTTGTTGTATTCAAGACATTATGTCTTTTTGTTGCTCATCAATCATCGAAAACAAGGAGAACAAAATGGTACACTTAGGCGTATACGCACTTTTTTTTCATTTTTGAACCAATTTATGGAAATACATAAACTTCCTTAAATGGGTGGCATACGTTTATATCTTCTAGTCACTAAGTTTGATTTCAAAATAAAGATAGTTGGATTTTAAACTGGCCTTTTTTACATTTTAACATTCTAAAATCTTAAAACCAATAAATTGATGCCACTAACAAAAATCTAAGTTGAATATTTCATTTATATTAAACCTAAAATCGTGGAGGCCAAGATTTACAACTATCATTAGTCCAAATCAACTCGGATATCAAGTTCATTTACACCGTATGTTTGAGTCTTTAAATTCACTTATTTTTATTTTTATTTTTATTTCATATTGCAACTTTCTGTAGAGATATGAGCAAAGCCAACAATCATAAAAACGCGTCTACAAGTACTTATTAATAACATACAACTAATAAATATCATGCCCAAACATTCGCTTTATCTTAGTTGAACTTTTTTATTAACTTTAGTCTGTAAACTATATTATAACAATAATAAAACTCAAGTTAAATTTTATTTTCATCGCAAGATATAAAAACTGAGAATTTAAACATTTGTATACCGAAATAAAATTCTACATACTCATAAATTGATGTCATTCGAATGACTGACATAAAATTCCAGATGACAATGCTATAGAAAGGTCATCTTGGATGAAAAATTCAACAGAAGTTACGAATGAGTAGGAGTGTTCCAAAGATGTTCCATATCGCTCATCAATGAAATTTTAATTTTAAACCAGGATTTAACGTAAGCTTGGATGGACTTATATATATTATTAGCGACGTTTTACGCGTTTTCACATTTTTAATGCTTTGAGTATTTTTGAAAATTTACTTGTCGTTGCTTTAAATTCTTTTCAAACCACAGAAAGTAAAATTTTAATAAATACACTTTTTTACATTCTATAGCACTGAAAATAATTATTTTTATCTGTGAAAACACTGTTTTGTTTTTTTCCAAATGAAACTAACTGAGCTGAGAGCTAGGCTAATGTTGTTCTACAAATACTTCTGCAAAGTTAAAATAATAAGATTCGGAACAAAATTATCAAAGTAAAGTCAACGTTATCATCAACTATTTTATTTGCAGAATACAAGAGCCATGTTTTGGATTTATAAAAAATTCGATCTTGAGTTATTTGAGTGATTCAATAAAGGAGGAACAGACTTCTCCCATACGACAATTATGAAAAGGTATAAGGCCAGAAAATAATTTTAATACAACTTTTTGTAAGTAATACATGCACGAGGTCCTATGATGTTAAAATATTTACATTTGTACAGTGACAGGTTTGGATTCTTATTGTCACTGAAATTGTTAGAAAATGCACAATGATAAAACCGAGTCGCGCACTTTATTTATTAAGGACAAATTAATGCTGCTAGCATGCACTGATAAAAAACCGCAAATTTGAAAAAAAAATAAAATATGCTGATTTTATTTCGTATTGTTTCTTTTTTCTATAAAATTAGAAAGAGAAGATTAAAAACGGTCATTTTATAATTTTAAAATATGCCATTGATCCCTTACTTTTTTCTATTGCAGAGTTTGCAGAGTTTTAGAACTAATATTGATATAAATACGTAATAGATAAATATACTTTGTAAATATTAATGTTCGATATTGCAAAACACTTTGCTTGGGAAACGTACGTTACGATTGTTTGGAAATAGAACAAAAACAATAAAAATTATTAGAAATTTTTTCATCTGGAAAGGTAAAACAATGAGCATAGGGGCATTGTCACTGTAGCTTTTCTTGAAGGAAATTGTTTATCCACCCTAGACAATAATTGGCCCTTTCATCAGAAGTTGGATACTTTCTTAATTTATATAGAAAAAAAAAAACATTTAATAAAAATAGAAGAACGAGTATTTCGTCAAGATTTAAAATCAAGAATTCATGTTTTCAAAAATTAAAGGAAACGATTTGTGAAAGCTTCAGCTAAATTTTCATTTTGGAAAAGAAAAATACAGGTATTTCTTGAACATTCTAAATACGAAGCCCAACGAAAAAAGATAAGTAATTTGAATTTTGATGAGTTGATAAAAATTAATGGGAATATTGTTATAGAGAATATTGAAGAGCGTGTTATTTTTAATCTGAGAGTAATGATCAAAAATTGATGACTTTAGAAACTGTTAAAAATATAATTAGGTTAAAAGTGTTAAGGACGTTGACCGGCAAAATAATGCTAGTGGATTATTTTTTTTATTATTATGAAGTGATTCCACACCACATATACAATTACCAATTGGAATTACCATAAGAAATTCCAGAAGAATTCGAAAATTAAAAATTCGGTAACTTTTGCGATGCGAAATAATATTCAAAATCTTATTGATCATTTGACTTCTATAAAAAACAGTTGTATAAATCTGTTGATATTTCAAGTTCTTCGAGTTTTTAAAATCATGTCAAACCATTTTCGAATGATGTCTCAAAACGAGCTACAAATTCTTACCCTTCCACAATGAAACGTGTTAAAAATGAAAAAATTATTATGCCTGTGATAAGTTTGGTCACTCTCGAGTCCGTTGTTCCAACATTGCAAACAATAACAAATTTAATGAAATTAATACAAAAGACGAAATTGAAAAGAAATGTGAATTTAGTAATAAATCAGGTCACGTAGAAATTTTGCGACGAGCTAAACAACGATTAGACAAAAAGAAAATTAATTCTTGTAACAAATTGTGCAATCCGCAAAAAAAAAAAACAGCTTTTTTTACCCCCGAAGGACGTTTAATTGGATTCAACAAAGTGAAGAATCAATTAACACAAAAAACTTTTCTTACAATCATTAGTCTAGGTCTGCTAACAGAATTATACATGGATGGTAGTGCGCTTGGTTATGGAGCTCTTCTGTTTCATCGTATTGATGGAGCGCTAATAGAAATGGCATATTATAGTAAAGCTGCAAAACTTAATGAAACAAAGTATCATAGTTATGAGCTTAAAACACTTGCCGTTCCCAATGCATTTAAACATTTTTTGTGCATTCGATTTTTATAAGTTACTGATTGTAATCAAATCGACGAGAGACTGATTGTAATCAAATCGACGAGAGACAAACCTGACTTACTGATTACTAAGTCAAGAAAAATGTCCAAAAGGGATTGATATTTATCAATATTAGTAATTCCTGATCTAGATTCAAATCGAGAATTTGATTTTTTGAGTTTTTAATACAGCTTGTTTGCTGTAAGTCAATAAGAAGGATTTTATCGAGAAAAGATAGTTCTAATTGTGAAGAAGAAAGAGAGGCTTCAATTCAAGGCAGGATTCGTCTTCAGATGGAATCCAGTCAATGTGTGGTAAATTAAAATCACCTTAAAGTAAAATATTGGTGTCAGAGCAGAACAAATTGATAACAAAGTCTAATGCCAAGGAGAGTTCGCTATAAACAGACTCTAAACTTTTTGGAGGAATATAAACGTTTAAAATGAAAATAGTCTTAGGCTGTACCATTATTCTTACACAGATAATTCAAATGGAAAAGATAGAGAAGAAGAGAAATATGTATTTTTTACCGCTTACCGCTTTTACCAAAACACCGATCGTTTCTGTAAACTTCGAACTCTTGACTGAAAAGATCAGTGTCGGAAAAGCTTGAATTAAGCCAAGTTTCTGTCAAAACGAATACGTCGTGTGGAAATGATTGGTAGTAAAAAAAAATGTCAGCAGTCTTACTACGAAGTCCCCTTACGTTTTGGTAGAAGAGGGAAAGCCTGTTGGGTTTTTTGGCTTGGTTTTCAAAGAAACACCTCGTTTTTGACCTTATGTAAATTCTTTGACTTAAGTCTCTGCGGGCCATATATTTGTATTGCAAATAGAATCGAAGAACGTGGGATTCGTTACTAATTTAAAAGAAGAAACAAAGCTATTTGATTTACTGATCTTAGTACACCTAATTGATAAGCTTCAAGGTATGCTCTTGGTAGATACTAAGTGAGAAGTCTTCTGGCGTTGTAACTGGGTTCAGACGAGATATAAAAATAATTGTTGGTTTCAAGACAGCTTTAATAGGAATGGCATTGTTTATTACTGTTCCAGGAACGGAGTCGCTATTGGTAGCTGAATTTAAGTAAAAAATTGGAAGAAATTGGAAGTATATGAGGGGTTTCGGTGGGATCTGTAAGTATTGGGCTGATGTTGACATTAGTTCGTTTTGAGGGGGGGGGGGGGGGTAGAATTTCTAACAAACATAGAGTTTTCTCGGCATCTTCTCTTGGACTTTTTCTTTTGTTTGTCAGGTACACTTTCTGCGTTATTAACACTACAACCTGATTGCGCGAGAATATCTTTATCTGCAGAAGAGAAAGTAGTAGGGATGTTGCACTAAGCTAAATCATTAGTCGAAGTGGAACTATCAACCATGATATTGGTGCTTGAAAGACCACTTCTCCAAATCACATAATGGCGATGACTAATCGAATTCCGCTGTAAGGGACATAGAATCACTCAACCTAGGCAACGCAACACAACAATTCGCCTACCCGACCCCGATGAAGTGGAGATAGCAATATCGAAACTGAAGTCTTACAAAGCTGCTGGAGCTGTCGGAATCGCTGCAGAATAATTCATAGCAGCAGGTAATGACTTGGTAGTCAAAATATGGTCGGAAGAAAGCATGTCCGATGAGTGGAATCTCAGCATAGTTTGCCCAATATACAAGAAAGGAGACCCTCTGAACAGTGCCAACTAACAGAGGCATCAGTCTCCTGAACATCGCATATAAGATCTTTTCAGCCGTGTTATGTGCTTCAGACCAGGAAAGTCCACCATTGACCAAATATTCACATTACGGCATTAGAACCCAGGAACTTGAAATCGATACCCACCATCTCCTTATTGATTTCAGAGCCAAGCATGACAGCATGGCATCCCTCTCAAACTCTCCCGTTTGTGCAGAATGACGGTGGAGAATGCATGTTGCTCTATCAAGGTCGAAATTTAAGACAAGGCGATGCACTGCCATGCGACTCCTTTAACATCTTTCTGGAAAGAATTGTGCAAAACTCAATCGTCAACATAAGAGGAACAATCTTCCAAAGGTCCATTTAATAACTTGGATACGCCAATAAAATGTACATGATTGGAAGATCAAAGCGTGATGTCAGTGGAGGGTTTTTGAGCATTGCGACGGATGCGGAGAAGATGGGTTCAGCTGTCAATGAGGGCAAGACCAAGTATATGCTGTCATCAAAAAAGGACATTGAACGACGAACGCGACGTCTTGGGCAAAACGTAACCATGGACAGCTATAACTATGAGGTAGTTAAGGACTTTATCTACCTTATTTAAGCACCGCTATAATTTCAAACACCGACACCAGCGCTGAAATCAAACGAAGAACAACTCTTGCAAATCGCTGCTTCTTTGGACTTAGAAGGCAATTGAGTAGTAAAGTCCTCTCTCGAGCTTCTAAAATCATCATCTATAAGAAATAAATAATAATAAGATGAAGATTTGACAGATGTCACAAAAACAAAATGGCCGCCACGAGGAGCAAAAATCTACCCGCGCCAATTTAAAAACCCTGTATAAAGATACTTTGTAAATATTACTAATCGGTATTTAAAAACGCTTAACTTGAAAAACTTACGTTACGATTGTTTCGAATTAAAACAAAAACTAAAAAAATATTAAAAATATTTTCGTGTAGAAAGCTGAAACAATGAGAATAGGGCCATTCTCTTTGTAGTTTTTCTTAAAAGAGGTTGTTTTTCCCCCCGAGACCATTGGTCCTTTGATACATAACTACCATATCTAAAAATATTGCCCATGCATCTAAGACATTTTATTAAGTATTTACCAAAATCATTGTATCAGTTTATAATAATCAGAATATCAAGATCAATATTAATATCACTAGGTGTACTACAGGCCGCTGACTTTGCGCTGAAAGTTTCATAATATTCAATGTCTTCAAATAAAACGAAATATAAAATTTTGTACTATTCAGCTTACGAAATCTTCCCATGAGAGTATGTAATTAATGAGCCCGTTATAACCACAGTCTGTAATCCCCAAAATCATCATCGCTTTCATATTTTCTCAACCAGAAATCTAGCAAATGTTAATTTACAATACAAGTAGTAGCTAAAAATAAGTATCTATACCTAACCTACACAACTAACCCACGAATTTCGATGTCCTTTACGCCATTAAACTTACCACGCACAAATACATGACTAATATTTTACTACACTCTGGTTATTGTTGTTGTTGTTGTCCATTCATCCATTTGGTGTCGAAAATTTATAGTCCATTACAGTTGGTCTATAGAATATAACGCATTTATACATAACACGTCGCGTCGTATACCGCTACCAAATAGTACTAGAGGGCTTTGGTTGGTTATATCTTCGAGGTCCTATATAACTATATCATTTCACTTAAAGCCTAACGGGTATGGTTCGTGTGATTCATTCGTAATAATAAAGCCCTCGTTAGACTGTGCGTTTGTGAGTGTATGTTTGGTGCGTTTTATTGTGTGTTTTGTGTTTTGTTTCTCGATGGCAATGGATGATGATGATGATGGTAAGAACCTTGGAGAGTCCTTTTTTTGTTAAATGAATGGAGTGCGAATCGTGTTAAGAGGACATGAATTTTCTATTTTTCCCCGAAAATGGTTAACAATGATGATTCCGCGTGATTTTTTTATTAGGAAGATTTTTTATTTTAAAGGTCACGTCACAAACTCACGATAGAGCTGTGAGACGCCGCCGCCCGCCGCCGCCGCCTACTCCACGTGCTACTGGGCGACGACGGCGACTGTTCCTGTTTTTACATAACATAATTTATATTGACAAATGAATCATCCGAAGCGGGCAAGGATTTGTCCTAAAAATATAGGTCAATGTCCTTGTTTTTGGTGTTTTGTTGATGAGGAATGAGGATTTGATTGAAATTTAATGGATGTTTTATAAAATCGAAAGCAATTAATTAAATAAACAAGAAAATAATTCCCTAATGGAAATGCAAAATGGGGAACCAAGATTATTTCCTTATAAATACATTATGTATATACAAAAACAGGAAAGCTGGGAAAGTAAACAACAAGCAAAAATACTGTAGATATAAGGTAAGTAGGTAGGTGTGGGTATATAATATAGTGATTGTTAAGAGTAAATTAATTCAAAAATTAGGTAAATTTAACATTTTGTTATTTTTGTGTGTTATTCTTTATTGTTTAGGATGTGCATTTTAAATTTCAAAGCCCTTGTAGTGATCCAGAAAATTTTGAAAAAAGAAGTCGGAAAAACAATTATACTCGAACTTCTTCGCATCGAGGGCTTTATAATGGGATAAATATGACTTCAGCTACAGTTTAAGCTCATTCTAATGAGTGACCAAAACCGATGACGGGGTTCGTGGAGGACGGACTAAATCTATGTATGTCTCTCATTTCGTCTTCCCAATCACACTGTAGTATATTAAAGGCAGAACTTCTGGCCATCAAAGTAACCCTCTCTGAACTTGGTGGTAGCACACACAAGTTGTTGTTGTTTCATTCTAAATTTTCAACCCTCTTGGTTCAGAGAAAAAGTGATATCGACGTGATATCATCTTTTGTGGAGATGGCAGATCAGATATTCCAGGAAATTGCAAAACTGACGAACTTGCAAAAAAATGGAACAACTTTGACTTTGATTGGCAAGAAATCCAACACCGGTGTAAGCCTAGCTACTAGTAAACTTATGCTAAAGCATGATACCATAAAAAAAGCAAACCACAGATAGTCTATTTAAATTAATTTGGCCAATGCTTGATGCCAAACGCTCAATGCAACTCATTTGTGCTGGTAGATTGTATACAAGCTCCGTTATAGTAGTCCTCAAGGGTCATTGCTTCATAGGTAGACATGATTTTCGATTTGGATATCCTGTAAGCGATTTTTGCAGAAGCTTCATGGATGAAGGAAAAGGGGAGATAGTGTCTCACGTTCTATATCATATCCTGCCCTTTCACAAAGACGAGGAATCAACCTTGGAGACTTTTACTACAATGATTCTAGTGACTTAAAAATTTCGACATCTATTGTCTCAAAAAATTCATACCTAGCTCTAACTGATTCAACCAGTAAGGTAGATCATAAGATCCCCATGGTATCACAACGGATTGGTCTTAGAGTGTTTTTTTTCCGTCAACAGCTACCTTACTCAACCTTATGAATGACAATTCTCATAAGAACGTAGAATGTAAAAAAGGGTCAGGCCTTTTTTTATGAAATTTTAAATAGCTCCGTTAAAATTTTCCAAAAAAAAAAGTTTTACTGTTGATGATTTTAAAAACGTGAAAACCGTATTCTTCGAAATTGAAATTAAGTTGCTCTCCGATCAGATATTGGTTCAAATGTAATAATATACCGTCGAAAGACCCTTTAAAATATTGTTAATATAATACAACCTCGAAAATGCGTTAATGCTTTCGTACAAAATAAGAACAAAAAGATTCTCAAACTTCTACCAGAAACTCCATACCAAAAATATTATGTTTATGAAATTTTAAACCAAAAAAAGTCATACATAAGTCATAAGGATATTAAATTGATTGATGATTTACCTGTTCAGCCTTCAGATTTAATTTATGATTACCTAAGATGAACGAATACTTTTTTACTAGCGTTTTTATTATCAAAGTATTTTTTAAAATTAAATCAAAATTAAGACGATTAATGCACTCTAACAAAACTTACCGTCCTTTTAGGGGAAACATGACTTTATTCTAATCAAATTTTCTAAGAAAACACCCTTCAACCTTCAATGTACTTGTGGATTCTAATGGATCTTGGTTCTTATATATAATCGGACATTTTAATCAACTTTTATTAACACAGGGGAAGAATTTCTTTTATAAGTTTAACAACTTACACTGAAAATACAATCACAATTGCAGCTCCTCTTGCTGGCACCATCTTTGAATGCGTCAAGACAAAAACCAATCATGGGATTTTGACGAACTTTGAAGAAGCTACTCAGGATTAACCTTACCCGTACAAGATCCAACTGACCCAGGAGCTCAAAGTTTATGACCATATAGACAACGCCGGTTTGTTCTCTGACTGGGCTTTGAATCGTTTAGAAGAGGACAACATTTTTGGCCGAAAAATCATCTTTAGTGTCGAGGTGCATTTTTGAATGAATGGCTGTGTTAACAAGCAAAATTGCCGTATTTAGGACGACACCAACCCACGCGAGGTTTGCCAGGTGAATGCATCTTCAAAAAGTTACCGTTTAGTGTGGATTTTGGGTTGGCGCGGTAATTGGTCCGTAATTTTTTGAAACTAAAACCAAATGGCCCAAATTAAACCATATCGACCTAGACGACATGTGGTTCCAGTAGAACGGTGCTACGTGCCACACAGCAAAAGCCACGATTGAAATTTTGCATGAACGATTTGCAAAATCGTAGGGGTGGTATGAATTGGCCACCAAGGTCATGCGATTTGAACCCTCTAGACATTTTCCTGTATGGTTTTTTGAAGTCGCAGGTCTATGCAAATAAACCACAATCGACCAATGCCCTAAAGGTGAACTGAACATAACACAAGCCATCGCTCAAATTCAGCCGAATCTATTCGGAAGAGTCATTGAAAATTAGACCAGTCGGATCCGTGCCACCGTACGAAGCCGAGACGGGCATTAGAATATGTCATATTCCAAACTTAATTACATACATGTGCCTTTCAAATAAAAAAATAATTTTGTTAATACCTCACGCACAGCTTGTTTTATTTCATTTCAACATCTACCCGCCCTTATTAAAAAACCCATTATATGTACCTAAAACGACAAATACAGAGGGTTGCAAATAAATCTAAGCGCTTATAGCGTTCCATAATGCACATAGCACTTCCTTTAAAAATTTCATTCCATATTAAAAACAAATAGCTGTTAATTAAAATTTGCAATATAAATTTAAACTGATTTTATTTTATCAAACGGATGCCTAGGGCGCCTTACAACCAACTATAGGTACTATTTATAAAGGTTGCTTTTTTAGAGGTATGGAATAGAACTTTGAAATGGAATAGAACATAGATGACTTTTTTTAAATTGACATGAAATTTAGTTTATTCGAAAAATAACCTTCTGGCAGTATAATTTAAATACGATTTCTGACATATGTCATATGTCCTATACGGTTGGCTCCAAAGTAGTCTATTCTGGAGGTCATGTTTTCAAAGATTTTTTAGAAAATTTGTGGCAACATTTAATCGCCAACAACGCAGCAAATATTGTCCTCTAAGCGGTCAATCATTTCGGGCTTATCAGCGCATTAGATATCCCTACAATCAATCAATAGTTAATGCCAAAGCAAACTAAAAATTAATCACTGTTGTTAAATTAAGTTGTATGCCTCTAAAAAAACACCCTTTAGAATCTATTTTTTGACCTCTTATTTAAAAATGAATAAAACCTAAACGAATATTTTCCATTTATTCCCACTAAACACAAAAAATAACTAAAAATAAAACTCATAAAGAGATAGACCTGGCTTTTGAATTGTTTCCTTGTAATTAAATTGCATTTTTCCACTTTCATCGACATGTTATGGCCAGAAACCAAAAAACAAAAACAAAATATAGTATGCTTGTACCTGCAAAGGTATTTTATTTTCTATCCTAGATTCCGTTTCGTTTCAGGTGAGGCCAAAGGCTAGAGTAACCCTTTACTCATATTTGCACACACAATTTGTGTATGGTGTTGGCAGTGCAGAGCTGCAGGATATAAAGGATAAAATAGAAAAAAAAATCTAGTCAGGATGAGATAGTTGGAAACAAAAAAAAAACTCAAAGCCTCAGGTGAAGTTAGAATACTGCAACGAAATATAGTTTTGCGGGGTTTAAATGTAGGGCTACGAGTTGGATTTTTTTTGAATGATTTGAGATATGGTAAGAATTGGAGGAATTAATCATACGTTTTCAAACATAGGGTTTATAGGACATCTGACCATTTAAATTTCTATATGAAAAACAGGAAAATGTCCCTTAGAGATGATAAGGTGGTACTTCCGAGCAAAGAGATACACATTTTTCGTGAGATATTAAGTTCGGAGTACCCGTGGCATGATGCTTAGTGCATTGGACTGTCATGCCAGAGGTCTTGGGTTCAATCCCTGCCTATGCCCTTTAAATTTGTTTCACGGGTACTGCTTCTTGCGAGGAATTGACAAATTCTCCAAAGAGTAATTCTTGTCTTGAAAAGTGCTTTCTCCAATTAGCCGTTCGGATTCGGCTTTAAACTGTAGGTCCCCTCCATCCCTGACAACAGTACTCGCACACAGGAATGGTTGAGAGTTGTAAGTCACTAGGCCCTAGTTCTCAACGGACTGTTGCGCCAACCAATTTATTTATTTATTAAGTTCGGACTTAGATCTGTCTATGTGCCAAAAGTTAATAATATATCTTAGCGTATTGTTTCACTTAAGTTGGTACAAGTGTGTCAGAAGTCTAAAGAAATATCTTTCAGACACACGGTCTTTTTATTGCGGAATTTCGACCAACTTACATGAGAGCAATGTTTTTGTACCGTGTTTTTAAGCAAACAATTGATTTTTCGTAAAGAAGACTTAACATCAGAAATATAGTTTAAATTCTTGGCTTTTGTTTAAAAACACTTCATTGATGTCAAGCTGACTACACTTCAAGTTTGAGAGGGAAGGGAGATTTTAGTGGCACTAAATTGACCTATAGTTTCTGGATTATTAAAATTTTACAATTCAGTTCCTTCTTTAGCAGCTTTAAGTAAGCAAATATGAAAGCAACATTTGTCTAGATAGCTTCTCTCAACTAGGTCTTCCTATTTTACTTTAAAATACGGTTAACAAAATTAATCGATAACTAGCAACATTAGATTGCTTTAATTTGCTGAAAGCTCTATTGTTCGATAGCTGAATACCTTGGACAGATTAAAGCGATATGTTGTGGAGACTGCAATTTCAAAATATTAATTTACGAATATATGTGCATGGTAACACATACAAACAAAATTCTTTGCACTTTATAATAATTAGTGTAGACACGAAAACACATTTAAATATTTCCTTTAAATTCCTACATATTGCCATCAATACATAATCGGTTCGCTTTAAGACACAAAATTTAGAAAACTTTGAAATCGTACTAATTTTCTTATAACAGAGAAGTTTAAACTTTGTCCCTGTTTTATTATTTCCCAATTTTCGGAAATAAAAACAAATTTAGCTATTTTTTAATAGAAAAGCTTTACACATTTTTTCATATCGATATTATATTGACGAAAAAAGTGTAGAAATTTAATGAACAAAAATCGAAGGCATCATGGTACTAAAAAGCGTAAAGCAATTAAGAAACAATTACACTTAACGAAAAATTCATATATTTTGGGTAACCTTTGAGACAGGCCTTTTTTTATTTTCGGTTTCCGAAGAATCATAATGTTGGCTATAAGCCATTTCAGGATTAACTATTCTTAACAGGACACCCTGTATATAAAATTAATTTTCTTGCGAAAAAGGCAAGCGGGCTTGGATGGGGTACCTTAGTACATCAAGTGAGAGCTTGAGTTAATTAGTTTTGAGAGTTTTGATTTTACGATAGCTTCTAAGATATTAATTTAAACTGTATTGTGTAAAGCTGCTATTAGGAGGTCAATGTAAACGGTCAACGCGTTCACGTCACAATCTGTCCCGAGGGTGCTACGTCGTGTGATCATCAACGAAAAATGCTGTCAATGCGTTGACGAGCACACCCCCATAAATAAATAAACTTTCCTATAAAAACAATCTTTTTACCATCAATGCCTGTGTGACTTCTTTTATTTAGTGGTCATATAATCAATAAACAAAAATTCAAATCAATTTTCGTAAGCATTCCACTTTTAGGAGGGGATAGAAATTCAGCAAGAAAAAACACCCTACAAATTCTTAATAGTATTTTAAAGGTTTGCGATATTATTTTACCTGCAAACGTCATAAGTTCATAAAAAAAGGGTAAGGTATAACTTTCCTTTACATTTTTCTAAAGCTTTATATGTCATTAGACTTAGAACAATACAGAAATATACTTATATTGTTATAATGAAAATATTTCTTCCCAGTCTAAAATGAAACAAAATATTAATAACAATATAATCTCAAATCGTGTAATCGTCAATGTTTTGCGAGTCAAAGCGTCGAAAGAGTTAACTAAACGTCACATACGAGCAGGCCCGGATTAATAGGGGGCTAAGGGATGGGGCCCGCGGAAACGAAGGCCCCATCCCATTAAGAAATTTAAACCGTTAAACCGCGATATTCAAACTGTACAATCTAATACACCCCTTAAATAAAAACCAAAATTAGTTGACCCCACAAAATTCAAACTCGAAAGCTTTTTTGGTCGTCCATAGCTCAAGAACGAGAAGAGATATCGACTTAAAATAAATTTTACTATACAGATAATAAGACAAAAAGATGCAGAAAGGGCTCTCAAGAAAATTGCGTGGGTGGTTTTTTTACGAGAGCAGTTTAAAAAAAGGGTGAATATTTTGGTTAAACCTAAATATCTCATGAACCAATGACGCTAGAGGCTTGAATTAAATTTTATATTATATATTGTAACGTGATACAAAACAATAACATTTCTGGAAAAAAATCAAATTAACGTTTTTTTTATAAATCAAAAAAACTGAAACAAAAAAATTGTCACTTCGAAAACTTTACGACTAAAATATGATTTCATCTCCAAAACAATTTTGTGCAACGAAGATTAATGTTTTTAACATCTCGTAAAATTTTGAAAAAAATCTAATTGACAGTTTTTTTTATAAAAAAAATAAAAAAATAAAAAAAAACATTACTCAAAGTTGGTAAAAATTGAATTTCTAATCAAATATCTTTTCAAAAACTTGATATTAAGGCTTCAAACTTATTTTATCTCATAAGAAATATTGTTTTCAACATTCTGAAAAATGTTGAGAAAAATCGAATGGACAGTTTTTTTTACAAAAAATAAAAACCTAAAAAAAAATTAATAAAAGTTGGTAAAAATTGATTTTCGACTCAAATATCTTTTCAAAAATTTGAAATTATGGCTTCCACCTACTTTTAACTTATAAGAAAAATCGAATCGACAGTTTTTTTTTGCAAAAAAAATAAAAACCTAAAAAAAAAACAATACTAAAACTTGGTAAAAATTTACTTTCGACTCAAATAGCTTTTTAAAAATTAAAAACATTGGCTTCAAACTTATTTTATCTCACAGAAAATATTGTTTTCGATATTCAGTAATTTTTTTATAAAAATCCAACAGTCCGTTTTATTAAAATCTACAAAAAATAGTACGCAAATTTGGTTAAAAATTGATACATATAGACAAAAGCAAGACAAATCGACAGACGGGATGGGAAGTTATTAGTGTGGGTCGCATCCCAGCCTCTTTTTTAAATGTGAAATTCGTTCGAAATATCGCCGACTCAACGTCAAATCCTACTTTGAATTTTAATGTTGGTAATAAAGTTAGTTGCGGGTCGCACAATTTGACGGCCACCATAACTGTACCAGAGTTTGTTGTCAACATGTCAGACCTATGGTGAGTCGTTATTTTTTTGTTAATCTAAAGTTTATTTTTATTTATACATATTAGACTATGATTTGTCAAAATGTAGTTTGTCGATATTCGAAATTACAAAAAAAAATATTAGTCCTGATTATAATCTCAAAATTTGTCTTTTTCGTCAGTCCTGTTTCAGGTATATTGTTATTGTTCTTAATTTCATGATCATTAGTACTTTTAATATGAATATTGTAAGATTTTGTTTACATATATTGTTTGTTTACTTAAAAATATTTAATAAAATTATGTAAAAGTAATAAAAGATAAGTGAATAACGTTACGTTAAATGTCAAAAGTCTGTTTTGAAAACTGATATAGTATTATCTCCCAGTATTTCATATTAATAATTATTTTTAATTGTTACTAAGTGATTTTCATACTTTTAAAACACATGTGCCATTATTAAATCCTAAAAGATTTCAAAACTGTGTATTTTATCAGTACTATGTAACCTCGTCAGTCTTACTATGTATACTCAAAAAAGTGACTGGCACGATTTGGAACAATATATTAATTAGATTAGCCATCATATAGGTACACCCGAATTTGTAGAAGTTCGATTAAATAAATATCTTAAACAAAATATCCTCAAAAGTTACCCAACTTTTGTATAATCACCCAATATGTTTTGAGTCGTTGTCTTGTTGGTGGACCCATTTAAACGGCATTTTGTATTTAGTGAAAGGCAACATAATGCTATATAAAATTGAAACCTAAGAGATTGTGTATGTGTATTGGGCTTGGGCCAGAATACGTTAAACAATCCCATAACATTATTTTTGAACCCCCGCCGCCGTTTTAAATGTTTTTTTTTAAATATATTTCAACAGGTATTAAGTGTTGGGTGATGGACGACGAACGAACGGTCGGGATTCAGTACCACCAAAACGAACAAATTTTCTCTAGTTCACAAAATATTGCGTCATTTCTCAACTGACCAGCTTAAACGTTCATATACGAGCTTCGAGGTTTTTCTATGTTAATAATAACACTTTATTTGAACTTTTTACATTAAAATTGCATCCAGAAGTCGTCTTCGGGTAGTAACTGACATTCACGTTTAAATTTACCTCCTTCCAGATATCGTAAGAGTCTTCGAATAGTCACTGGCATTCACGTTTAAATTTACCTCCTTCCAGATCTCGTAAAAAGGCTGAATTTTGCTGTACCGAAAATGAATCGCCTATCCTCCACTGCGGTTGTTTTCTGTTCTCCGGCGGTTTTCCAGTCTCTCGAAATAATGAATGGAGTTGGCTGTATTGATTTCAGCGTAAGTTTTACATTTCTTCCTCAATTTTTGAATATTTTTGTATGAGTTCCCTCGTTTCGATAGTGCAAGCTTTGATCTCTCTGTTGTAAAGTGCGTACTTCACAACATTCCCTTATCATCCTTTCTTATCCCGTTACAATTCAACCCATTGCCACTTCAAATTCCCACAGTCATCATTTCCTTTGATTGACCAACTCAACCCATTGCCACTTCAAATTCCCACAGTCATCATTTCCTTTTGATTTGATTGACCAATATCCGACCCACTTATAATTCCCATATTCATCATTTCCTTTTAATTACCTACAAAAATTCCATTCAACTCCAATGTTGTCAACCACGCGATCAACGATCGCTCCACTTAAACCAAACCCATTCACTTTTTCAATCCATTAAACTTCTCCAATTTCTTTGCCTGCTACACTGAAACCAAACCCAAAATTCCCAGTTCATCATTTTCCATTTTCCTATATTCAACAATCAATGCACTCCCTTTTCAAACCCATTAAACGTGCATTGAACCCTATAGCAACTACAAACAAGCACACTTGTGCTCATGTTGCATTTTTTCTGTTTCGTCGTGTCGGGTGACGAGCCATCGACGTTTTTGCACTCTGTATCTTGAATTCTGATCGTGCGGTCGACTTTCGATATCTTTCCTTTCTATATCTTTTTCAATAGTTATAAATAATAATAACTAATGCTAATTCTTGAAAATTTAAATATAAATCAGCTAATCTTGTAAATCATTAAGACAAAATTGTTAATATTAAAGCAAACTTTAGACTTAAATATATGTAAAACAAAAAAACAGAAAATTCTTTTATTTACACTGGAAACGAAATATAACGCGAATAAACAGGTAAACCCAACTGAGAATCGTGCTTCTCAGAAAAATAAATATAGCACAACAAAAAATTGGTGTCAGATGTGGGGTTTGCCTGGAAAGTGTTTAGTGCCAAGTGATACTCCTTACAAACAAACAAAAAAAATATAACAATCGAAACAGTTTAAAAAAAAAAAAAATCATTGAAGCAGTGAAGCAGTGAAAAAAAAAAAAAAAAAAACGTCTGATTATCTAAAAAAAAAAAATGAATACAAACAAAATAAAAACAAGTGAAACCTACAAACTACAGAAACAATAATAAAAGACTATTAATCATCTTTAAACCAACTACCATCTCTATCATTCATCTTTAACCTACTAGATCTTCAGCAGCATCAACATTCATCTTTAACCAACCATCATCCACACTATAAGATATAATTTTTAATATTCAATTAAATAAGAGGCAAGAAAAAATTATATATTATTTACTACTTACTTTAACTTACTTATTATTACTCATTATCATTACTTTTTTTTTACCTATTTCTTGTTTTGCAATTGCATACATTTTTTTTTTAAATTTAATTAAATTTTGCTCATTATAATAATCAGAAGTTTATGTCTAAACATAAGACTATAGAAATATCCGACTGCGAAGAATCCGATTCAAGTACTGTCGAAAACTCCTCTTCCTCTGAGACCTCTTATTCTATTCTTGAAACCGAAACAGAAATGGCTCCAAAACTCGACCGATCTTTCGCTCTAAAATTAATCCCCGAATTTGATGGGAACAGAGCAAATTTACATAAATTCCTAAATGCGTGCGATTTGATATCCGAAGATATCACCACTGCCGAAATTCCTATCCTTCTTCTAATTATAAAAACTAAACTTACTGGCCCAGCTTACAATATAGTCAAATACACAGAATTCACCACCTGGGAATCCCTTAAGGAAAAACTAGTTCAACAATTCTTAGAAACCAAATCTCTGTCCCAACTCCAATTAGAACTGATACACATAAAGCAAAGAACAAACGAGACAGTGCGTTCTTATTCCAATAGATTGGAACAGACTTTAGCTAATTTGAATGATGCTTGTATAGCTAGTGAAGGCGCCGAAAGTTCAAGTGTTATTATCAATGTCAACAGTAAAACGGCTCTAAAAGCTTTTGAGAGAGGTCTTAATCCTAAAATAAGTCTCATCATCAAAGCTTCTAGATTTACTACCCTGACGGAAGCCATAGAAGCTGCCGTACTAGAAGAAAAAAGTGCCTTTTCCTATAATAACCAAACTTCTTCATATAACCCGTTTCAATCAAAACTTAAAAATCCAATCTCTTGTAATTTTTGTTAGAAAACTGGTCATAGCGTCGAACAGTGCTATCTAAAGAAAAATAAGGAACAGCTTCCTTCATTCAAAAGTGAGGTAAGGAAAGTAACTATTACTTGTAGTTACTGTAAGAATCTCGGGCATCATATAAACGAATGTCGAAAAAGGGAATATAATAATAATAAAAAAAATAATAATAATACTAATTCTAATTCTAATTCTAATTCTAATTCCTCCTCAACTGTAAACAAACATTCGGAAAACCGTTCAGAGGCCGAAACCAGTGGCAGGCTTCGGACCCAAACTTAATCTCCTCTCGCCACATCCTACACATAAATTTAAAAAATAATATAAGTAGAGTAGATTCAATTAAACTTTCTTCTGAAACCTTGCTAAATCCTAAACCTTCTAAATTTCTAATCGATGGCGGTAGTGAAATTTGTCTGATTAAAATAGATAAAATAAAACCAGAATTACCCATCGACTCTAATATAATTCATTCCCTATCTGGTATAACTGATTCTGTTATCCGTACCAAAGGAGTTATACAACTTCTTATTAATCTCCCTAAAAACGTTATAATTTCTTACCCTTTCCATGTAGTAGATAAAAACTTTCCCATCAGTACCGATGGAATAATAGGTAACAATTTCTTGGATGACCATAAAGCTCAAATAAATTATGGTACCAAAATACTTACCTTCTCATGGGAAAACTACCTAATCGACTATGATCTTATTCCTTCTAATCTAGTTAATATTCCTCCTAGATCCGAAATCATTGTTCCAGTCCTCAAGGAAATTAATGTGGATAGTATATGCCTCTCCCAGCAATTCCCCAATGGATTATATATTGGCAATAGCATTACTCCTGCCAATAGTTCTATCTCTTACATATCCGTCGTTAACTCCTCTGAATCCCCCATTGAGTTTAATACTGATGATATAGTATTTGACGAAGTCTCTAATTACAATATTTTGCAAATTCAACACTATCCTGCTTCTTATGAAAGAATTAAAACTATACAAGACCTAGTCGTGACTGATCACATGACCAAAAATGAAAAGGACTCTATTTTAGATTTATGCTGCTTGTACAGTGACTTATTTTTTATAAAAGGAGATAAATTAACCCATACCTCCTCTGTACAACATCCTATCATAACACAAGATGCTACACCTACATATATAAAACCCTACAGGTTGCCGGAAGCACAACGACAAGAAGTAAATAAACAAATCCATGAGATGATGGACGATAATATTATCCAACCATCGAATAGTCCGTGGAATTTCCCACTTATTGTCGTTCCGAAAAAACCTGATAAAGATGGTAACAAGAAATGGAGAATCGTTGTCGATTTTCGCAAACTCAACGACAAAACTGTCGGTGACGCATTTCCATTACCTAACATTACTGATATTCTGGATCAGTTAGGGAGTTCAAAGTTCTTCTCAACTTTAGATCTAGCCAGTGGCTTCCATCAAATCGAAGTTCGCCCGGAAGATAGAGAAAAGACCGCTTTCTCTTCTCCTTTTGGTCATTACGAATTCATTAGAATGCCTTATGGATTAAAAGGTGCTCCAGCCACCTTCCAAAGGTTAATGAATAATGTTTTGACTGGACTTCAAGGTATAAAAACTTTCGTTTATATGGATGACATTGTGGTATATGGTAAGACTTTAGAAGAACACAATTCAAAATTAAGAGAAATCTTCGAACGTCTTAAAATACATAACTTAAAATTGCAACCTGATAAATGTCAATTTTTGCGAACTGAGCTCACATATTTAGGACATGTCATAAACGAATCCGGTATTAAACCTGATCCACAAAAAATCGAATGTGTGAAAAATTTCGCACAACCCAAGAACGCAAAAGAAATAAAAAGCTTCCTGGGTCTTGCAGGTTATTATCGGCGCTTCATAAAAGATTTTGCAAAAATTTCTAAACCTCTTACTAATCTTTTACGAAAGGATGTTCGCTTCGACTGGACTCCTCTTTGTTCAAATTCTTTTCATGGATTAAAAGAAAAACTTATTAATCCACCACTCCTCCAATATCCCGATTTTACTAAAAACTTCATTCTTACAACGGATGCTAGTGACTTTGCTATTGGTAGTGTCCTTTCACAAGGTGAAGTTGGTAATGACCTTCCTATCTCTTATGCATCACGAACTCTTAATAAAAGTGAAAAAAATTATTCTACTACAGATAAAGAACTTTTGGCTATCGTATGGTCAGTTAAACATTTCCGACCATATCTGTATGGAAGAAAATTTCAACTTTACACTGATCATAAACCGCTAGTTTATATACACAATTGTAAAGACATAAATTCTAGAATGATGAGATATCGCCTACAGCTCGAGGAGTTTGAATATGAAATCATTCACAAAAAAGGTGAACAAAATACAAATGCAGATTGCCTAAGCAGAATTGCAAAAATGACTCTTCGTTCAGATACAAAACCGTCTTCTAATTCTTCTCAAGATTCGTCTTCTGCAACATCTTCTAATTCGTCTCCTAACCCATTTACTATATCGTCTCCTACATCGTCCGAAAATACTAACTCCTTTTCTACATCGTCAAATCCCAAATCTTGTTCTTCACCAGCAAATACAAATTCGTCTTCTTCAATGTCAATTACTAATTCTTGTCCCCCATCCATAAATTCAAGTTCGTCTTCAAAATCTTCAATTCCTAATTCTTGTTCAAAGTCTTCAAATAAAAATACAAATTCTAATTCTTGTTCAAAATCAATTCCTAATTCTTGTTCAAATTCTTCAAATAAAAATACGCCTTTAGTCATAACTACTAATTCTTCGAATATTCCTTCATCAAAACCAGATCTGACAGAAAATGAAATCAAAACTATTCTTAAGGAATTTCATTCAAATCCCATTGGAGGACACTGTGGTGTCAACAGAACCTTTAAACGTATAAAATTATATCATAGTTGGAAAAATATGTTTCAAGATATAAAAAACTATATTAAAAATTGCGAACTCTGTCAGAAAAACAAAGTAACAAAATATACCATGGAACCTATGGTTATAACTTCAACTTCCAAATACCCCTTCGAAAAAATTTCTATCGATATCGTTGGTCCCTACCCTATAACAAATAATAATAATAAATATCTTTTAACATTCATCGATGACCTTACAAAATACACTGATGCAATTCCTTTACCAAATCAAGAGGCAAATACAATCGCCGAAGCATTTGTCAAAGAAATAATATTTCGTTATGGCACACCCAAATACGTTTTGTCAGATCAAGGCCAAAACTTCCTAAGCGACATATTCAAAAATGTATGCAAACTTCTTAAAATTAATAAACTCCAAACTACTGCATACCGACCTCAATCAAATGGCTCTTGCGAAAGAAGTCACAGAAACTTCGTGGAATATCTCCGTTGTTTTATCAATAAATCTCAAGATGATTGGGATAATTGGATAAAATATGCCGTTTTCGTCCATAAAACGACCCCGAACACTTCAACGTCATTTACTCCGTTCGAACTCATGTATGGTAGACAGGTTGAACTTCCTTCTAGCGTAACAAAAAATCCAGAAATTTGCTACAATTACGATTTGTATGCCAACGAACTTAAATCAAGGCTTCAACATTGTCATCAAATCGCTAGAGATAAACTTCTGAAGAGTAAGGAATCTTCAAAACTACAGTACGATAAAAAACAAAATCCTGGAGACTTTCAAATAGGAACACTTGTTCTACTTAAAAATGAAAGTAATCCTAAAAATAAAAATAAAAAGCTTCTTCCTCTTTGGTCAGGACCTTACGAAATCTTATCTAAGTCAGGAGTAAACTCCGACATTAAAATTAAAAATAAAATAGTTAAAGTCCACAACAATAGACTCAAAATTTTTTCAAGTTAATTAAAAACTTCAATCTCAATATTCTTTCCAGAAATGGAGAAACCTATAATCGTGATTTTCATCTTTAAAATAATCTTGAGTTACCAAATGATGATCAACAACGAACAACTGTATGAAACCATCGATTTGAAAAACAAGACAGGAATATATTACGAACACGTTGGTAACCTTAAGCTTTTCTCTAACCATTGGAACTTACTCATATATACTAACCTTACCGAACTCAACTTCCAATATAACTCAATCTTACTGACCTATGAAAAAATTCTTTCTTCTTGTAAACAACTTCTTTCTTCACACGAAAACTTATCCCAATGCGAATCCCTTCCTACCCTTTCTACGTTAGTCCTTGATCGAATTAAATCACAGGATCAAATTATTAACAAATACTTAGGAACCACCATAAAATCTCGAATACAAAAGAGAGGATTAATAAATGCTATTGGTTCTATATCCAAACAATTATTTGGCACCCTCGACGACGAGGATGCAAAAACTTTTTCTCGTCATATAAATCAACTTAACCAACAACAACATTATGAATCCCAATTAAACGAAAAACAAATTTCAATATCAAAAAATATCATCCATCAATTAAACCTTACAAACGACCAAATTATTAAAATAGAAGAAAAGATTGAAGAAACCAGTAAAATCATAAATCAAATAAGCAACAACTCAAATAGTAATAACATAATAAATAAATCCTTTCTTCACCTAAACGAACTTTTTACGATGTTCAACTCCTTGTCAGAATACTACTATTCAACCAAAGATCACCTCCTAGACGCTATTTACTCCGCAGCCCATGGAAAACTTCACCCATATCTTATTGATCCTTCTAAACTCACAGAGGAAATTAAAAAGATACAATTACTCCTTCCAGAAGAAAATCGTTTACCACTTCCTCTACAAGAGCAATATAGAAACTCTTAGAAACTCATGTTTACTACATTGACAACCAAATAAATTTTGTATTAAGAATTCCTCTCACTTCTTCCAAAAACTATAACGTTTATAAAATGACTAGTATACCAAATCTCATCGAAAACAAAACCTATGCAATTATAATCCCTGAAAAACCTTTTCTTATCGTTGATTTAGAAAAACAATCATACTTTCTTTATGATAACCATGACTTAGACAAATGTCAAACAACTACAAAAAATAATTATCTATGCGAAAGAAACGCACCTATCCTTTTCACATCTTCAAGCAGTGCCTGCGAACTGGATTTACTTTCCATTCTTCCAAGTAAAATCAGTAATTGTAATATTCAGTTAATGCAAATATATCACCCCATTTTCCTACAGCTAGCAGACTCCAACTCTTGGATTTTCGTCTCCCCAAATCCAGAAAATCGTATGATTAAATGCCAAAATCTTAACTCGCAAATAAACATAAATGCAACTGGTATTCTTAAAATCCAACCAAACTGTATTGCAAACACAAGATATCAATCCTTAAGCTCCAAAACAAATTTCGAAACAAAAACTAATCTTAACTTTATTTCATCAAATCCTTACCTTTCATTCAATATAACACCACCTCAATTTGAGAAAATCCCCAGTTATGCTACAAAATCTTTTAATATACATAATCAGATTGAAGACCTCAATTCTATCAGTAAGAATATAGACAACCTACAAAATTCTCAGTTTGTATATTCGAACACCGATAATGAAAATAAAAACACTTCAATCGTGTTATTCCTTTTAACGATTTTCGCCGTATTCATAGTTATATTAATATTGCTAATGCGGAATATGAGAAAGAACTCAGTTCATAACAAAAAAGAAACGAAATCACTACCAATGCCAGAAATAAAAGTTGATTCAACCTCAGTAACATCGGTAGAAACTGAACCAATACCAAAACCTCGTTTAGCCCCATCAAATCTATCTCGTTCACTCCCAATTCCATCTTCTCACAGCAAAGCCGAAACTCGCACCACTCCAAGGTACAAGTTTCGTTCTTAAGGGGGGAGGTGTTGTAAAGTGCGTACTTCACAACATTCCCTTATCATCCTTTCTTATCCCGTTACAATTCAACCCATTGCCACTTCAAATTCCCACAGTCATCATTTCCTTTGATTGACCAACTCAACCCATTGCCACTTCAAATTCCCACAGTCATCATTTCCTTTTGATTTGATTGACCAATATCCGACCCACTTATAATTCCCATATTCATCATTTCCTTTTAATTACCTACAAAAATTCCATTCAACTCCAATGTTGTCAACCACGCGATCAACGATCGCTCCACTTAAACCAAACCCATTCACTTTTTCAATCCATTAAACTTCTCCAATTTCTTTGCCTGCTACACTGAAACCAAACCCAAAATTCCCAGTTCATCATTTTCCATTTTCCTATATTCAACAATCAATGCACTCCCTTTTCAAACCCATTAAACGTGCATTGAACCCTATAGCAACTACAAACAAGCACACTTGTGCTCATGTTGCATTTTTTCTGTTTCGTCGTGTCGGGTGACGAGCCATCGACGTTTTTGCACTCTGTATCTTGAATTCTGATCGTGCGGTCGACTTTCGATATCTTTCCTTTCTATATCTTTTTCAATAGTTATAAATAATAATAACTAATGCTAATTCTTGAAAATTTAAATATAAATCAGCTAATCTTGTAAATCATTAAGACAAAATTGTTAATATTAAAGCAAACTTTAGACTTAAATATATGTAAAACAAAAAAACAGAAAATTCTTTTATTTACACTGGAAACGAAATATAACGCGAATAAACAGGTAAACCCAACTGAGAATCGTGCTTCTCAGAAAAATAAATATAGCACAACATCTCCACTTTGTTGTATACAAATTTTAGATAATTTTCCTTGAAGATCGTGCGGTTTGACACCACTTGACTATTTTCTGTGGAAATATGAGAATACGCTGATCTACACCGATAAGCTTGAAACGATTGACCACATGAAGGACAACATTTGTAGCGGTACTTTTGACTTACTGCCACAAATGTTGGAAAAAGTCGTCGAAAATTGAGCCTCCAGATTAAACTTTGTACAAGTCAGCCATTTTGGTCATACCAGAAATCATATTTTAATTATAATTCCATTAAATTATTTTTCGAATAAAGTAAATTTATATACCTCTAAAAAACACCCTTTACATTAAATTCCTTTCGTTAAACTTTTTGTTATCTTTCCAAATTTGAATGAAAAAATAAAATATAATGGAATCCCCAGCCAAGTGTAAGTAATCTTTTTCATACCTAGGTATGTACCTCGGGTAGGTATGCATCCCAGTCCTTGTATGGTTGAAAAAAAATAATTCTCAAAAGAAAATAACTGCGGACAATACCTTTTCAATCATATCAGCTCTATAATACCTTTCTTCATAGGAAGGTATAGCTTATCTTTATTTACTTACAATTCATTTTATTTAACCGTTATGGTTGTGGACTATCCTTATCCATAACCAAACGAACAAGAAATAAAATAAAAACAACGCCAATATTATTTTTCTTTTTCAATAAATTCCATTTATACGGTGTTTGCCGGTTTGTTATCCTTTCTTATTCTTTTGCAACAAAACTGATAAACTCGATTCGATTTAGTTCAATTCGAGTTCCGTATCCGTTCTGGTGTTCTGGTATCATTTACTTTCATTCGTTCGTTTGTCATGCATATCCAAAAGAACGAAAACGGAAAAAAGGAATCACTGGAGACTGGACTCTACTACCCTCACATCCAGGACTCAGATTAAGTCAAGCAATGGCCTGGCCATAGCCATGAGCCACGAGCCACATTCATGCTACCAGCTACACGTTGTTGTTCAACAGTGCGATATCCTTTTTTATCTTTCCTCTTTCTTTTGAAAGAACTCTCTCCTTTTCTTTAAAAAAAAAGGCAGCATCAGGTGAAACAGTGTGTCAGAGAGAGAGAGAGAGTAAGAGTGAGAATGAGAATGAGTGAAAGAAAACACCGCGAAGAAAACAAGAATAAGGATAAACATGGACAAATGGCTTCGGGAGGATAATTCTTTATCATTTCACATTCGAAGTGATCTGGTACATCCTGTTTAAAAAAGTACTGTTTTTTTTTTGTTGGTGAGAAATGATAGTGAGACTTTCTCTGCAGATTAAACATTTTAACACATCCCTTTTGTCGAATGAAAATGAATGAAAAACAGAAACAAAGTCTTTTGAAGCGACTTTCGTTCGATAAGAACTTTTCAAAGACGAAAAATAACCAACCAAACAAATAAAACTAAAAACTTAACGCTCGACCCAAATGTCGAGGACGATGACGATGACGCACCGTTGTTGTTAGCAAACGACACACCGCCCAGCGGCGCACGACGACGACGCACGGACAGACGGACTGACAAACGGCCGCGCGACTTTGACGACAACAACAACGTCGAGCATCATTTTAAAGTTAAAAGTAAGAAGCTTATCTATCAGTGAACTGCGAATTAAAATGCTTTTAATGAAATTAAAATTGTTTCCCAAGACTCCATGAGATGGGTGGCTCTAAAAGATCTCTCCCTTTCTGATATATGTAGATGCCTCCAGTTCAAGGCTTTATATAGTAAAAAGTATATTTATATGTAGTAATAGCCATGGTTGCAATTTAGAGGTTATCCTCTGAAGCAGAAGTGAGGGCACTCACATAAAATGAAGAGAACAACGAACACAAAAAAAGTATCTAACAAAAGTGTAGACTTTCCTTTCAGATAAACGATAGATGTGCACTTTTTGAAGAAAATAGCATCAGGATAGCCAATGGAGAAAGGGAGTGATGGTGATGGTTATGGTGATGGTGATGAAAGGAGTGAATTGAAGTGAAGTGGAGTATAGAGGACGGACAAAGAGGCACCTTTAGGGTGAATTAGATGGCTTAAAAGAGCTGCCGTTCCTTGCAGAAGAGGGAAAACTTAAATTACACAAGCGATGAAAGTGGTCTTCCGATCCTATATTTTTGTGTCCGTTGTTGCTATTTCTTCTGCCTTCACAACCCTCTATACCCTACCCTGACTTAACCACCCTGGCCATCCACCCTTCCTCCCTACCCATTTTTGTTCGGTGTTTTTGTCCGGTGTGTAACAAAACTTTGGACAAATGTTAGAGACGTTTTTGGAAAAGAGTTAAATGGTGGCCAGTTATGGTGCGATGCGATGCGATGGGAGGTGGAGTTTTGCATCTCTTCTTTTTTTGCTATGTGTGTTAGTAAAGGTAAATAATCTGGATTTTTGGGTAGAGGGAAGTTAACTTTTCTCCGCATTACTACGTGTGTATACTTCGTCGTCATTTCCACCTCATACCACCCAACACACCACTCCACCCTCTTATAGCTCTTATAGCTATATAACCCTTGGATAACTTTTATCCTTCGTCTTCGTAGTCGTAGTCATCGTCGTCGCTCGTTTGCCCATTATCAGCAGTTTCTTCATTTTTTTCTTTTTATGTGAAAAAGAAAACTGTTAACATCCAACATCCGTTTGCATGTTTAATGTTCGTTAGATGAAGAGAGCAGGAAATCGGGACATACTATAAAGAGGAAGCTATTTCAACTCTAGGAACAGTAATTGAGGGTGAGAGTGGAATGTGTGGGTGTAGTATATAGTCAAGGAGGGAGTTCGGAAGAATGGGATATACCTACATACATATATATGTATAGGTATACAACTTTTTCCACTTTGTTTGCTTAAAGTTTGTTTAGTTTATGGCAATTTTTGCGAGATGATGGGATAAAAAAAAACACACACATTTTCAGCCAAGGCGAAGCCGAAGAGAAGGGGAAAAAGAGGTCCTTCGACTAAACTGCAGTATTTTTGATTTTGAGTGCATTTTATTCGAGTATACTTGAGGATGATGTGATGGATGTGTAAGTCGTTCAATTTTCATTTTCAAATAATTTGGTCCTGAGAATTGAGAGAGGGATTTTTGTTTGAAAAAGTGTTCTTTTAAGGTTAATAGATATTTAAATAGCCGCATACAACCAAAAATATTCAAATAATTTTCAACTCTTAAAATCGTATTAGAATTTTTTATTTTTTTTTATTTTTTTCGTTTTGAAAGTAAACTTAAATTATTATTAACCACTTAGGTACTTTATTTTATAACAACGTAATCTTTTGTTCATGTTTTTTAGTTGAATTAGTCAATTTTTAAACAAATGGACAGATTTAACTCGCTTATGTTTAGCTACAAACATAAGGACATGTAAAAGCTAATTTTGCACTTTCAGGATGATAGAGCGATTTATTTGTGAAATATTCAAAAACTAAGAATGTTAAATAGAATATCAACATTTGTTACAAAAAAATAAAATAAAAATTCATTTTATTTTATAGTCAATTGGTAAAACATTTTAAAGGCCGTAAGATATTGCATGCATATCATTTTTTGGAGTGTACGCAATAAGTACATTATTCTTAATCTGTAATCAGTTAATTCGAATAAAATTCGTAATATAAAACATTAAGGTTAAAGAATATATTTGGTGTTTAAGTCGTCACAAATAAGGAAAAGTTAAAGCGATAAAAGATCTATTTTTAACACTATCAGAACTTTGCGTAAGAAAGCTTAATTTACACTAACCTAATGCAATGTTTGTAGTTATTAAGAAATAAACCGAAACAACAATAACATATTACATTTTAAAAAACAAAATACAAACGTAAAATAAAACATAGTTAAAAAAGAGGCTGATATGCGACCCACACTGATAACTTCCCATCCCGTCTGTCGATTTGTCTTGCTTAAAACTTGTAGTTTGATTTCAAAATCTATTTTTGTTAGCGAGGTTTTTAGTCGAAAGCCAATTTTAACCAATTTTAGTATGATTTTTTAAAAGTTTTTATTTCTTATATAAAAAAAACATTGGATGAGTGAAATTAATTTGAGAGATATCGAGAACCGAAATTCAATTTTTGAAAAGATATTTGAGTCGAAAATCAATTTTTATTTTTGTTTAGGTTTTTATTTTTTTGTAAAAAAAACTGTCAATTCGATTTTTCTCAAAATTTTACCAGATGTTGAAAACGTTATTCTTCAATACACAAAATTGTTTTGGAGATAAAATCATGTTTTGTTGGTAAAATGTTCGAGTTGACAAATATTTTTTTTATTTAAAAAAAAAACCGTTAATTGGACTTTTAATATAAAATTTAATTCAAGTCTCTTGCGTTATTGGTTCGCGAGATATTTAGGGTTAACCAAATTTTTCACCTTTTTTCAAATTGCTATGATTAAAAACCACCTACTCAATTTTCTTGAGAGTCCTTTCTGCATCTTTTTGCATTATTATCTGTATAACAGGATTTATTTGAAGTCGATGGCGCAAAATTTTAAACAACCTATTATTAAGGCCTTAGCACGATACCAGTTAACAATTTACTATATACATAGTAATCTACTAACTTTTCACTAATTTTAAACACTTTTTATTGTTTTGCTAACTAGTATCATGCTAAACCCATTTTATTAAAAAAAAACATGAACACATCTAAACAATGACAGATTGTGGAGCTTCTAAATTTTCTAATGAATACAAAAATAAATAAAATGAATTGAAGTTAAATAGATCTTAGGGCCGAAAGGCATTAGCATTAAAAGTATTATTGTTTAACTTAGAGCGTCCGTATGGGACCAGTAAGTTAGTTGTAAGTTATGGTTAATTAGGCTAGTTTTATGAATTTTTGTCTAGCTTTAAGATAGATTTAAGATTGAAGTATAATAAAAATGAATTTAAAAAAAAAAAAAAAAAAAAAAAAAACAGATTGTGGAGCAAACAAAACAAACATGCAACGGCCTACTCACTGATAAAGCATCGGTTCCCATCGATCACCGAAATCAAGCATCAGTGAGCGCAGTTAGTAGTCAGATGGGGGACCGACTCGAAACCTACCGCGTGCTGTTGTCATGTGTTCTTCCTAACTGTTCTTCTTTCTCCTCTGTCCTTCTGTCTTGTATTAATGTCTTGTGTTGTTATAGACTTATATAGTCTTGTCACTCAAGGTGCTGTGTTCTCTACTCTGTACATTTATGTGCCGAGTAGTGTGAAATGTAATGTAAAAAATGTACAAAAAAAAACATATGTACCTTAATATTTTTTTATTTATTTTATTTATTTTTATTTTATCAAAAATATACTTGGAGTAAAATTCACCATCGTCCAGCTCTTCAAGAGGATTTGCTCGAGTTTTAAAACTTTTAACTTTCCTACACAACACTGAATCCTCAAACATTTCAAAATCTTCTTCCTCCGAAAACATTTTAAATTAATTTACTTTTTATGATATCTATAAATAAATTTTATTTCACAATTTATCAATTTTAAAACACTTTGTCACATTTTAGAAAAATGACATATGTCATACAGATTTAGTACGATACTAAAAAGATAAAGTAGCCATTTGGTGATTTTAACTTTAGTAAAATGTTAAGAAGAGTACGATACTAAACTCGTTTAAAATTATCAAAATCTTTTTTTTTACCTAGTATCATACTAAAAATGATTTAACATCGTACTAAATCGTCTAAAATTTTGCGCCGATATCTCTAATGGCTCTTGAGCTATGGACGACGAAAAAAACTTCGTGAACGTTCGGACGTACGAACGTACGTACACACGCAAGCACAGACATCTCTCTAAAAATCTTTTATTTCGATTCTAGGGACCTTGAAACGTCGAGAAATGTCAAAATTTTCAAATCGACAAATCGGACCGATTACAATAACTTCTTATGGGAAGTTACTTAAAGTTAAAATTTAAGTATTTATTCATCAATCAGAGGTAATATTCTCTTATAGACTGAGATATAATTATTATACATACATTACAATATAAAATAGGTAGCCAATTTATTATTAAATTAACTGATTAATCAAAATTATTACAATTATTAAAGTTGAGTATTTATTTCTTTTAAAGCATATAATTTAAAAGTTTCTCTAGAACCGTTTCCAAAAATATTTATTCTATAACAAACAGCACTAATTTCCCTGATGCAACGAGTAGTTGGCTCATTAAGGCCATAGTTAGTGCGATGAAAAAATTCTTATAATATATTAGAATCACGAACATTTCTTTGGGGAACACGAATTTTAATTAGATTTGAACTTTGTCAATTCCATTACATGAATTTCTATAAAACGGGCGTGGTTCTTGATGTACTTTTAGTTTAAATCTTAAAGTTTAGACATGCGAGTTTAGACTCCTTTGCGATGGATGCTGCATTTAAAGAAGCTTTATCTGATGTTTATGAGGTGGATAAGACCGTGGTAGCCCTCTTAGCGTATGAAGTTGCGTTCAATAGATTTTATCCTATTTTCCGCTGAATCTCATAAAAAGAGTCCATGCTTGGGATGCGTACTCAAAATGTATGCAAATCAAAGTGTGATATAGAGTGAGAGTAACATAAGGGTCCTTAATAAGGATCCGTTTAACAAATCCTTTCATATAGAGTTGCCCTTACTAACGATCGAATTAATAATACTCCGTGAAATAAAGATTAGAATAAAAATAAACTCCAATATCTTTGAAACTATGAACCATATATATTTTATAATCAGATATTTTATAATCAATTGAGTTGAAATTGACCTTTAATTGGGTTAAGGTGTAGGCCATTTTGTTTTTCCACTTTTGGAATCTTCTTTGAGTTGCAATCGATCGTTTAGAAATTTTGTGCTTTTGAACATTTTCATCTCATACGCATAAAATGAAATATTACTGTATCGTACACACAAAGGTACATGATGGATATAGCTAAGATAAAGAGTAGAGGTCCTAAATGACTACTCTGGGGAACTCCTGATTTGGCAATAAAAGGTTTAGAAAGAGAGAAATTCAGAATTTAGCTTGATAAGACTTATTTTGAAGATAAGAAGAAATCCATGTGAAGGAACTCAATTGAATTCAGCTTAAATGTAATGATATCATGAGAAAGTTGGTCGAAAGGTTTAGAATAATCAGTGTAAATAAAGTTGAGCTTTTCAAAGAGTTCTAGGGTATTTGAGCAGATTTCCATCTGGTTCAGATGAATAATCATCTTCAAAACCAATAATGTAAGATTTCGTCTAACCTCATTTCAACATTATCAAAGATAGTCTGGGGATAGCTAGTATAGGAAGTAATTCTCATATTTTCTTCTATTTTTATTATAAGTAAAATCATTTAATTTCATTTTTGTATTAACGAATTTCCAAAACCGTAAAAATATTTGGAGAGATTTTAACGCTTCAAAGAGGGAAGCATAATAACTAGTGATAGTAACTCATATGATTTGTGGGATATTCGAAAAAAGTACTTTATTTGAACAGAATTTGTTTCCACAGTTTTTGAGCTTTTTAGTTTTGAGATTTTCCCAAGGAAAAACTTTCATTACTTACTTACTTAAGGTGGCGCTACAGTCCTGTGTGAACTATAGGGCCTCATCCAACAAACTTCTCCATCTAGCTCGGTCCCTAGATAGATGTCTCCAGTTTCGCGCTCCAAGTTGCGTGAGGTCAATTTCCACTTGTGCGCGCCACCTGATCCGCGGTCTTCCTCTACTGCGCTCTACGTGACCCAGCCATCTTAGTCGTTGGACTTTTACCCTTCTGGCTAATTCTACGTCGCTGTACAGCCCGTACAGCTCGTCGTTCCATCTTCTCCTCCACTCCCCTTCGATGCATACGGGACCGTAGATCACACGAAGAACCTTTCTCTCGAAACGACCCAAGGTGCTTTCATCCGCTTTTGTCATATTCCATGCTCCTGCACCGTATAGCAGGACGGGGATGATAAGGGTCTTATATAGCGACACTTTGGTCCTTCGAGAGAGGACTTTTCCACTCAATTGCTTTCTTAGCCCAAAGAAAAAGCGGTTAGCAAAAGTTATTCTTCGTTTGATCTCAGCACTCAGTGTTGTTTAAAAAAAATTTTCATTGAAAGTCTCAATACTACAATTTTTTAAAATTATGCCAATACAATTTATCAATAATTCAAATTTCCTAAGAAACTTTTACCATCTAGTATATGGAACAAAATATACAATTTGAAAGGCCCTTAAATCAAAATGAAAGATCTACTTCTTTCTGTATTGTGGGTAAATTGATTAAGGATTTGGAGTGTTCCAAAAAAATCATTTCCGTCTCAGCTTTTAAGAGAAGTAATTTGTATCAATATTTGCTAGCATTTAGCATGGAACATTCGCAAACATAAAACTGTATAAAATAATTGCCCTTTCTCCAGAAATTAAGGATGAAACACAATATTTTTCATGGAAATGTTAGAAAAAGAAATCATACAAAATTGGTTAGTTGGAAACTGGTTTGTCTTTATTTCCGTTCAGCGATTTTTCCTTCAATTAATCTTTTAAGGCTTCCTGGTTAGAATTAGGGCATTTTGTAATGACCAAGTACTATGATCCAAAAACATCTCATGGGAATATACTTGAATTAATTCTATGAAATGTGCATCACTTTATTTTCTGAAATGTCAACGTTCAAGCATAAAAATTGAAAAAGGAGTATATTTAAAATTTTGTATTTAAAGGTGGATACAATTGGACATTTGTATCAGAATAATTTAAAACAAAATTGTATTATAATTAGTGAAATTAAGACCAGAACTAATGTTGACTTAATAAAATGGACAATTTAGTGTAGACACTGTTGACTTGTAGACTGATTTTTTTTGCAGAAATTTCAAAATTTTGAGATGAGGTTGAAGATGTTTAAACAAAAAACGATTTGAGGCAAATTATTTTACTCACCGATTTGCAATAAAGTGGAGCTATTTGAAATTTAAAAAACAACTTTTTACCATATGAATTATTCTTATGATTTTCAAACGGTAGACATGTGCATTCAAGAGGACACAAGCGTTTACAGGTTTTTCTCAAAACCCACCTTTGCCCATCAACTCCTACTCTCACCTCCCTGCGGTGAAACTCGAGAAAGTTGTTGGGTTTAGCAAACGAGAGAAGGGGGAGAGGTGTTTCCACTTAGACACCTCTCCTTATCTAGACGGCAGTGGAGAAATTATCGAGATAGAATCAACGGTGGCGTCTACAGTTGTTCCAGTTAGGTTGAACTACTTAGTGAACACCTTTTAAGGCTTCTACGAAATATTCAGAGCCCAGACCTATAAGGAGCGGTTTATCCAGCTATCCGTAATTGGAGTTATAAGGACAACGAACTTTGGATCTCTACGTGGAATGTTAGGTCCCTTAATAGACCACCTGCAGCTGAACAGTAAGCAAAAGTTCTAAACTGCTGCAAGGCAGATATTACTGCCATCCAAGAAGTGCGATGGGATGAACCGGGCAGACGCAAACTAAAAGACTGCAATGTATACTTCGGCGACTGCTATTGAGAACAAAGGTAGCTTCTATTTGGGTTTGGATTTGTTGAAAGAATCCACATCAAGGCTTAATTCGCGAACATATATTTTCCTATATTTTCGAGCATGCCCCAACAGAATAGAAAGAAGACACCAAAGAAATATTCGACGTTAGACGGCTACAATCCGATCGAGTCTCTAACAACCTCTTAAGAAGTCCTATGCTGCCTGCATTAAGCATTGAAAACCAATGGCAACATTGTCTTGCAGCTAACATAGTGCTAGGTTTCACACGGCCACCACAACGAAACCCCTGCTGCTCGCTAGCTCTACGAGCAGAAGAGGAGAGATGAATACCCCGGCTTCTTAGATAGAAAAAAAAGGGAGCATGAGAAGCGTGCGATCAAGGAGAGAGGGATGCCACAACAGAAATAAGGTTCGAATATTTCACAAGGTTTAAGACAAGGCGATGCAATGTCATGCGACTTCTTCAACATCGTTCCGGAAAGAATTGGGCAAAACTCAACCGTCAAAACTACAGGCATAATCTTCCAAAGGTCCATCCAATTGCTCGGATACGCTTATGATATAAACATAATTGGAAGATCAGAGAGTGATGTCAGTGGAGCGTTTTTTAGCTTTGTGACGGAAGAGGAGAAGAAGGGTTTAGTGGTCAATGAGGGCAAGACCAAGTATATGCTGTTATCAAAAAAGGACTTTGTCTACTGGATACCCCTATATAAATTCAGACAAGGACACCAGCGCTTAAATCAAACGAAGAATAACTCTAGCAAATCGCTCCTTGTTTAGACTTAGAAGGCAATTTAGTAGTAAAGTCCTCTCTCTAGCATCTTAAATCACCATCTTTAAGACACTTATCATCCCGGTTCTTATTTATGGCGCCATTGTGCCATCAAAGTACTCATACAATAATGCCTCTAAAGTAGGCAAAATGATGCTCTAAGAAACTTGCTTTTCAAATGCGGTTACTTTTTCTGAATGTATACTTGATTTAAGAATCTTTAATTTGAATTTTTTAAGCGTGCACTTAAATTCTCAAGAGAATAACTTTTTTCAAAAATAAAATTCTGCGAAAAAAGGCTATAAAAACGTGAATGAATTAAGGAATGCAAAGAAAACTCTATAAATGCATTTCTCGAATGCTCTTCTTTTACTTTATAAGCATAATGAATTAAATTAACTTCCAATAACTCCTTTAGCCGTCTCAAGTGTTTTTTAAGCGTAGAAACTCTGAAAATCTCTTCAACAAAGTCCTTGTAGATAGACACTTATAAAGAAGTATCTTCTTGCTATGAAATTGAATTCCACTCTTTCGTTTAAATTAAACTCCTTGCACAACTAATACCAAGTCAATTTATTTATTATTAACAACTTCATTTATAACCCTCTCCTCTTGATCTCATAATCAAACACATATCCTGTTTTTATATACAAACACTAAACCATCATCATCCAAAACTCAATTAGTTGTAGAGGTAGCTTGCTTGTTTGGAGTAGGTAGGTAGGTAGATATATGCCTTGAAAAAAAATATTAAATAATCCACAATTTTCACTCCACACATGGTTCCAATGAAAATAAAAACAAGTGAAACACTCAACCCGCCCCTTCAAGTAAAGAATATTAATTCAACGTTTTAATTAAAAATCCTTTCAGTCCCGAAAAACTGAAAATATCTCCCGCGCTCGCCCGTACCAAAATTCAACAAAAAACCCAAACGTGTGCTGGAGTTTGGAGCTTTAGTTGGTGCTTGCCGGTGTGGACAGAATAGAGACCAGACTAGCAACGAGGAAGAACCAGGATCAACCGACAAACCGTATGGAGGAAATTTACCGCGCCGCGCCATCAAAAAAGGATCCCTCACTCAAATGTTCAGTTATTCCAAGTTTAGTGTTTTTTTTTTTTATATTTTTCAACACATAAAAATACATCTAGGCAGGCTCATACACCCACACGTGCGAGAAGGCATGTGTGAAAAATCCATCCAGCCGTTTTCCTTTTCAGTCTTGGTTTCGTCGCTCGTTTCGTTTCGTTTCGACTCAACTCAACTCATTCACAAAAGCAATTAAAACCGGAAATAGCTTGAAGTGCTCGTGCTCATATATGACGGAGATGGAGAGGTATGGCTTCGCTAGACCCACCACCACCGTTATCTTGTGGAAATGTTCACCAATACCAACACCAACAACAAAAAATTGTAAAACAATAGCCCCCGACTAGTGAAGTTTTGTTCGTCCATATTTTCTTTATTTTATTTTTCTATCTTTTTTCGTTGCTGTTTTTGTTAGAAGGACAGAGGTTCGCTTTTTTGGCTAAAAGGACTGCAAACAGAAAGGACAATGAACACAAATGTCCTTTAAGCAAATAATAATCGAAAAAGGATGTCATAAATGAACATTTTATTATTTTCGCTTGGTGTTTTTTCGTTTTGTTTATAATACAAGTTTTTATTTTTTTTTGTGGATTAATTTACCGGGTAAAAGCTCAGGGGCTATATGTTCTGCTCAACCATAGATATATGTATATACCTACATGCATACCTATACGAAAGAGGGTTTGTGTTTTGATTAAATATTTGGACATGTTGAGTTTATTTCGTTTCTCAAAATAAATAAAATGTATAAAATGTGAGTAAATATTTAACGTGGAATGAAGAGCCTTTTTGATGGTGCGATATTAAATGGGAAAAAATATTTTAAGGACATACCTAGCTACCTAAAAACGCATACAAAGGGCACACCATGTAAGGATATATGTAATACCAAGGTGTTAGTGGGTCGCTTAGGAAACTCTGATGAAGCTATTTCGCAGTGTTATTTGTTGATGGAAATCTTTCCAAAAGTATTGCTTTTTGAGGTATAACTTTTAAAATGTGATGAAGTATTTAAAGAGCATCTAATTCTCTGTCAGTACTCATAGTTCTGACACTTTTCTTCGTAGGATCATAGTTAATAAAAGATAAAAGAAGTCATCTGCAGTACAGTAGAAATTTATATAAATAAGAAATATAACATCCACAGTAGAATCACTACAGATAAAAGGTAAAGTGAAATCCTGCTGCGGATAGAAATTTGACTTTTATTTTAGTATCGAAATCAGTTTTCGTGTTTTTGCATTTTATCATGTTGGTACTTTTGAAATCTCCTTAAGGGACGATGGATGTGTTCGTAGGATAGTGTCCAACATTTATCACACTACAACGTTAATCATTTTTGTAAATGAATATTTTCAATTTTTGTATAATTTTGTGGTGACTCCATATCATCTGTAGTAGGAGCTTGACAAATTTTCAAAAAGAAGATTAATGTCCGATTTCATAAACAAACACTAAAAGCACTTTTATCTAAAAGCTTTTTAAATTTTATCAGGCCTTTAAATTTTGTCAGTTTCACCAAGCTTAAAAAGGGAAATTTCAGGGATATTTTTGTTAAAATAGAGTCCTCTTCACAACCCTGTAAAAATAAAACCCCTTTTTTCTTTCTACTAAGCGAATTGTGTGAGAAAAAAAGAGAAAGCATTATATGTTGAAATAAATAACAAGAAACGCAAAATACAACAATGTAAACTTCTTCAAAATCAAAAATCGTATCTTTCAAAAATAAAATATGAAAATGGATTCTTGTGAACGCGGAATACTCTTGAGCGGCGAATAACTATATGTTGTTCTTCTTCGTCAGGTGAAGATGACCAATCTAATATTTTATTAAAAATTAAAATCATAAAAATGATACCTATTATAAATAGTAATGAATTGAATTTGTGTACCTATTCATTCTGTATCTCCAAATATTGAGAATACAAATTTTACAAAACAAAACATCAGCCGTCAATCTGTCATATCCATTTTTTAATGATACTTTTAAAATTTAGTGAGCCAAAAATGGGCATTTAGTTTTAAAAGGTGTTTAAAAGCTTGTTTACTTTAAAAACGCTTGGTGAAACCAAAATATCCCATTTTATAGTTTAAAATCCTTTTAAATGTTAAAAAGTTGTTTATGAAATTGGGCATAATATATGCAAATTAAAATCTTGTTTCTCATTGTGATTTTCAACGTTGCTTAGCATAAAATTGATCTTTGAGTTCTCTGCACGTGATTCGTTTTAAACTAAATAAAAATATAGTTTTGTTTTTGTAAGCTGACTCGACTAATTTGTTCAGTAATACAGAATTAGACATACCCTGTAATATTAGTTTGTTGTTTTGCAAAAATTACTAACAAATAATATATCGCCATCTGTTGTTTTTGAAGATCAACACATATTTGGACCATAATCTACTAACAAATCCTTTTCCTTCAGTTCTCTTTTCATTCAGTTTCAATTTAAAAAGGGAAAAAATGAAAACAAATCATATATAAATTATTCCTTATATTTTCTTTACATAATCCTCTTTAAAATTCTTCTAAAACCAATGTTTATAATTGAATATCATCGCAGTCAACAAGACGCACGTTGAGTCTTGATGTATGTCCGAAAAAAAGGGATTTATTGAATCTGCTATAGTTGTAATTGCCAAATGTCCAAGCTAATATGAATCCAGTTCTGTGAATATTGAAATTATATTTTTTTGCTTTAGTCACTTTGTGAACTCGAACACTTTACGAATGGTTATCTTTAGGTTTGAGAGCTTTTGGTTGTTCTTTTCGAGCTCTACGAATTTTACTCCGATCTAAAAGGTTTTCGATATTATTTGCTATAATTATGTAGTCTAAGAGCTCACGATAAAAAGGGCAGCCATTTGCAAACTTTTCTAAGGCATATCAAAAGAGAGGCCCCGAAGTGTAGAACAAAAACCACCAAGTCTGTCTTGCACTTATAAGAAGAGTCAAAGGAACAGAAAATTTGGACTGTACCAGACAGAAGCGTTCAAAGATGTGAACAAATTACCCATTCGAACTGCTGCCTTATGTTTTAAGACTTTTGTTCGTGTCTAAACCCAAAAAATACAGAAGTAACAGAGTCAATCAATGCTTGATATTGGCACTTGAATGACGTGTTTTAATGAATCCTAACGAAGCTTAAACCACGGAATTTATATATAACGAGTTATCCATTTTGCGGTTTCAAAAGCATAGGGCTGGAATTCGACATCTGTCAAACTAAGTTGCTAAACCAATTTTTTTGTTTTAGTTGAAAGTCTGACGTTCACGAAAATGGTTCGCTTAACTATCGCACAGCCATAATAATAAATTGTTAAAACCTACTACAAAAATAGTGATTCTGCAACAGCCACATATCGTGCATATGGTCTACATAATCGTCCAACTACGCAAGCAATTGGCAAAATTGTGAAGAAATTTAAAAAGACTGGATTGGTTACATATAGGTAATGTAAGGATTGTGCATCATCGTTTCGCTTGTGCCACTGAAAATATCGCTGCTGTAAGTGAAAGTGTTGCCAAAGACCCGAATGTGTCGATTCCTCGTCGTTCTCAGGAATCAGGACTGTCTTACGGCACATTATGGCGTATTTTGTACTTGGATCTAAACCTACATCCATATTAAGCCCAGATCACATAACAACTGAAGCCAGCTGACCATTCACAACGTCGTACATACGTCAAATGGGTGCTTGAACAACAGGTGGTGGACGGCGATTCTTCGAACAAAATGCTATTCAGCGACGAAGCACATTTCTCACTCGGTTTTTGGTTCTGAGAATCCTTAAATAATTGAAGAGAGGCCAATGCATCCACAAAAAGTCACTGTTTGGTGCGGAGGTGTGATTGGACTTGAACTTTACTTCTTCGAAAACGACGATGGAACGACTGTCACCGTCAATTCGGAGCGTCAAGATCATATGGTAACCGAGTTATTTTTACCTGCTATTGAAGAATACCACTTGGAGAACAATTTTTTTCAACAAGAAGGTGCCCCATGCACAAAAATAGATTGAAAATTACCTCAAAAGAATCGATGCTTACAACAATTCGCGTTGTGGTCATAGTATCAAAATATTCTGTGAAAATGTCAAGGCATTAGTTCTAATACTCATTGAATTGAAGAAGTCTAAAAAAGTGACCGTGGTGCCTTATCTTATCAATATACTCGGATTTGAACTTGATCTTTCTATTTCAAAAATTAACTTCCTAAGAGCCACCTTAACGTCCACATATTTTGCAAACAAACACAGAAACTCAATTGTAATTTAATAAGGTGTCAAACTACAAATATTGCTTCATAAATTTTATACCAAACAAAAATAAATAACTTTATATAACACAAAGACACATAATAAAAAAAAAATCAGAAAATAAAGGACGAAAACTAAAACCGACAAGGATCATAATGTTCACCTTAAAACTAATCAAAGAAATTGAATTTACTTTCTCTCGCTCTCCATAAGTGCAATCAATACGATACTTATGGAATTCTTGTTTGCTTTTTCTTTTACATTACGACGAGTATATTTTATATTTTCTTTAAAAAGAAAACTTTTCCAAACACGATAAAATGTCTTTATGCTCTCACAACCACCTGGCTGTTGAAATAGACGAAGTTAGGTTATATGTACCTATAACTACCCACCTATGTACATATGTAGGTATAAACTATATACAACTATAGGTAGAAAAGTTTCTTTCATTTTCTTCTTCGCCTTCGTCTTTGAGTGCAAGAAAGAGCAAACTTTACAATCGAAATATTTTCATCTTGAATAGGACGGTACCTCTACCAACCAAAAACTACTATTGATCAATTGAACGAGTGCAATTCTCATTTTAAGACTACAATAATTTTCCCTCGACCAAACCAAGAGGAACTATGTACAAAAATTCACCAAAAAAAATATAAAAAGTATTTCTGTTTTTCTTTCTAAGCAAGAAAAAAAAGGAAGAAAAAAAGGACATTCAAGCGACCAAGCACCAAAACACCGTACAGAAATAACTTTTAGATTTTGTGAAAGCTATAAATGGACCGCGATCTTTCTTGAAATTTTTTTCACCTTTGACATATTCCTGGGACCGTTACAACGTTATTCGAAGTCGTCGTCGGTCGCTCGTCCTCGTTGTTGTTTTGGTAGGTGTATATTTATAAAAGTATAGGTATCAAGGTAGTGTTTATACCTAGAACGACTCGCTATGGCTTAACTCCGTACAATATTTATTTTGTGTAAAGAATAAAGTGAAATAAAGAAAACTCCATTGGTCTTTGTTAGGTTTTCTTATTTTTTTTTTTTTTTTTATTACAAGTCTGCTTCAGGACTTTTTTGTATTATTTCTTTATAACATCACCATCACATACCGAGTAATACACGATTCAGAGGCACATAATAAATTTCCTTTATAAAACTACAGAAAAGACGTGAAAATGGAAAAACTTGCTCTATAGCATCTTGGTATAGTTTTCGGTATAATTTTTTTTTTCTTCGTACTGTAGTTTTAGTTGTAGTTATAGTTTTTCTTTGCTCCCACTTTATAGTGTAAAACCATTATCCGTTAAAACACTTATTTTGGTTCACGAAAAAACGGATATACATAAACATACATTACCTCTCTAGGTACACATAGCATTCCTGTGTGACATCTATTGCGATAAATATATATACATACATACATATAAATATGCACACATAAATGAAACCATTCACAGAAATGTTTCTTCGTCGCGTAGTGTAAAGTTTATATGGGGTTGTTATAGAAGGCTTATAGGTAGGTAGCTCGCGTATTTTCCCAAGGATTTTCCGCTTGTCAGACCCTTTTTTTTTACTTCCCTTCCTGAAAACAGAATCTGTAGTCTAATATCAACTTTCACGCGGCCTCCAGAAGAAAGGGTAAGATAATAATTTAAGCATAAAAATTCGATACCCAACCAAGCAAACTAAACAAGCTTAGAACGAGCCTTGTGATTTGTGATTGTATTTAAATAATATTCTCGGCAGAATTCGAAGAGATATCCCCTTTTTTGTATTGTTGTGAAAGCAAAAACGTCTTACTTTCCCAAAACTTGCTAATTATGTGCGTATAATCCGTTTTACATTTTCCAATGTCACCGAAGCGGCAGTGGAGGGGGTGCGACGGAAGGGCGTTTTTAATTGGATTTGTTTTTCCTGCTTTCGAATGAAAAGGGGTATCCAGTATATAAAGTTTCCATTGTACACGGTATACCTACTTTTATACACATAGTTGGGTAAAAGGACCTCTTGACTTGATTAATTCGAGATTATTTTTTCTTATAATTTTTTTTTTGTTTTTGGCGTTTTCATCAGCTTCCAGCCAACCACCCAACAACCATCAGCTACCGTTTGGGTTTCTTATTCAGAAAATATATTTTTCTTTTTAAATTTCAAAAGACAATCAACATCAATTTCAGATGATTATTGAGACAAATTTGATTATATCTGATGTTTTGGGAGCGCAAAGTTGTTTTCTTGAGGACATCATTTTTAAGTTGAAAATTAAGAGTGGCGGAGCACATTTTTGAGACGGTGTCATTCTCGTTTTTTTTTTTGTGTTTTTAATCTACCATTAATAAGGTACAAGGATTTAATTACAAAGTTTTAAATGAAAGCATTATTAATGTTGGATCTGTTTTTCATTTTCTCGTGAATTGAAATAACTTTTATTGAATGAGTCGGATGTTTAAAAAAATAAGCTTCTATACCCACTTAGTTTGGTATCATAGTTGGAGAAAAAAAAAATTGGTGGAGTTTATCTCGAGTTTTTTGAGGTTCTCAACGCTTCAATTCAAGACAGTACTTGGAGAAGAGTTATACCCCGTTCTAAACCATAAACATTAACGTTGGCATATATTTTTATATTTTCAGTATTTTAGTTTTTGTAAACCTGTCATAGGATTTTTTTGGAAACGGGAATGTTTTGCCAGTGGACCTACCTGCATTTAAAATAAAATGCATCACTTGGTAGCACGAACTTGCTCATGTAATCAAACAGCCTGTTTAGAAATATTTCCTGTATTTTAAGAATTAAAATAGGTTCATTACCTATTTTCTAAAAAAAAAATAAATTAATCTAACAAAAAATCTTGATTTATAAATTTGTTTTCGAAAATCGTTAGAGCGGTATTTTTTTAATTAATTTTGTATCTATAAAATGTTTGACTTTTGTCTTAAAACATTTTTGGTATTTAGTACTTATACATAAATACATCTATATTTTGTATACATTTGAATTTCTTTAAAAAATGTTGACCCATTTCTGAGATATCGAATTTTGAAAGAAAAAAATAAATTAATATTTCTTGATGACATTTTTATCATCAAATATTATTAAGACAGTATAAGACCTTGTGCAGAAAATAATTCATTGAAGTTCATTAGTTCTTCAGGAAACTTAAAAACAAAATAACATTTCGTTTTTGACAAAAATTTGGAATTTTCGATTTTTGGACACAAAATTTGTATGGGTTCTACTGCTATTTTCGTCTTGAAACAAAAATGAAAAACGCCTAACCTTAATTTCCATGTTTAAAATCAATCGACCCATGGTTTGGGCTGTAGGGATGAGGACAGACAGACTGAAAGACAAACGAAATCAGTTGACTCACTATTTTCGACTTCTCTACCATTGTAATGTCATGTTTGATTTAAATCTTAAGTTCGAAATTTGTCAATACTTGCCATACACAGGGTTATCCATTTTGCGTATTCAAAAGTAAACGGAAAAAAGAGGCTGGGATGCGACCCACACTGATAACTTTTCATCCCGTCTGTTGATTTGTCTTGCTTAAAAGTTTTTGGGTTTTCGTGTTGTGTTACACAAGTTGTCAGTTTAATTATTCTCAAAAATTACCAAAAATATTTTGCATATAATGAAATAGTTTTATTTCAAAATCTAGTTTTGTTAACGAGATTTTTAGTCGAAAACCAATTTTTACCAATTTTAGTAGTATTTATTAAAAAGTTTTTATTTCTTATAAATATAAACAAATACAAATTGGATGAATGAAATTAATTTGAGAGATATCGAGAACCGAACATCAATTTTTACCAAATTTGCGTTCTCTTTTTTTGTAGATTTTTTTTATGAAAAAACGGACTGTTGGATTCTTATAAAAAAACTAGCTGACCCGACACACGTTGTTTTTTCATATAAATAATTTCTAGAGAATATTTTGCTAGAAATAAATACCTTATTGTAAGTGTGTAAGGATGTAGTATATGAGTGGGAGATATATGAGCCGTTTATTTTGAAAGTGGCATAATTCACTTTTTTTTTAAGTCGAGATATTTAAGATATTTGTTGTACCGTTAATTACCAATACTTCTCTCGAAGAAATCTCAATAGGTCTCAACTTATTGAGTGCAATTTTTTTAAAAATGAAAAGATACCGTTCAATTGTATTTAGTGTTGCCATAAACTCGATTTTTTTGAAAAAGTGACTTATGCCACTTTCAAAATTAACGGCTCATATAGAGCACTGTAAACGGTGACAAAATATTAAAATAATAAATCACCAATTTATTAAAATTAATTCTTTAAAATTATAAACATATCATAACATATATACATATATATATATGTACTACAAAAAAAACAATATCAATCCCTAAATGCAATAGAGTGTACAATAATTTTTGTAATCTCATCTTTCCCCACTACAAAAAAACTGGCCACTCGAGAGCACGCCACGTATAATTGTCCGTGTGAAAACCTTGAAGTGATCAAATCTAAGCCGCAGACAGACATCGTTTGGCCTTGAGACTTATTGATAGTCATTGCAAATGCCAATCTAATTATAAATTGAAGGCTTTTGATTTGAATTGGCACATCTGTGGGTATAAAAGGGATTCGCGGTAATAATATATTTTCACCTCGGAATTTGCCATTTAGAATTATGGCTTCGATAACATTTTTCATCAATTTTTTAATTACTAATCGCGTGCCGTTGCACAACCGTGGTGGGTTCAAATAACGAATCAAATTTACCGGAGATCCAACCTTCAGTTGTAAATTATGCGGTGGTAAATCCAATGAGTTCAAAAACTCAGTTGGATAATTTACAGCTTCGGTAGCATCACAAACTGTATCAATAGATTTGTATGACACCAAGTCTCCTGGTAACAATTGTTGTATCTTCACATTCACTGCGTTGACATCCACATTTTTTGCTGCTAAAATTGCTCTTTCTGCCAGCCACTCATGATTTGTATATTGTCTGTGTACATCGGGAAATAGCTGGTCAATGAGAGCATCTTGTGAATCAATAATCGTGCAGAAATCGACCGGTAATTTTATGCATCCAGTTTCATCTGTAGTAACTTTGTAAACAGTTGTTTTGAGAATGTTTTAGCGGATGGATCTTGAAGCATTTGAACACGCCTATTTACTTTCGGTTGTACTTTTTCAACATTACGCCACCGCAGTGGCGATGATTTTAAGCACGCGTTCATCTCATCAGCGTACGTTGAACGCGGAATAACGGGAAGTCTTTGTCTGGAATTACTTGAAAGGAGTAACAGAGTGCCGCCAAATAGTCTGTCGTTGTTTTTTATATTTTTCAATGTCCTATTCAACGCCTTAAGCGAATGTTTGTGTGCCATAGTGCATTCTTCCCAGATCATAAACTTACACTGTTTCAGCACTGTGGCCATTGATGATTGTTTTTTTATATTGCTCCTAGACGCGGTTATTTTGAATATTTAGTGGCAGTTTAAATACTCAATGAGCTGTTCTGCCTCCATCTAATAAAGTTGCCGCAATCTCAGAAGATGCAACATCCAATGCTATACCATTATTTGATCCTATTTTATCTAGAGTTAGCGAAATAAGGAATGTTTTGTCAGTCCAAATAAAAGAATCCACCTTGTCATAAATGGTTTTTTATTCTTCATTCATTAGTGGAACATTGCGAGCAACAATCGCTGCCATTTCTACAGTATGTATTGTAGTTCACGATTTGATTCAGTGTCTATTAAATCAGATGCATTTCGATTTGGTGAATGCATACCGAATTGACTGAGTGGTAAGTTGGCAATGATAATGCAAAGATCCTCAATAGCAATCAATACTTGATTGTACATAGCGTCACTGAATACTATCGTAAGATCGTTGCACCGTTTACGATATGTTAATGCAACTAAACAATAGCACTTAGGAATATAAAAATAGATAAAACCTATTCTCATACCTACCGAATGTATATGCAAAATTTCATTGAAATTGGTTAAGCCGTTTCGGAGGAGTATGGCAACTAACACTGTGACTGGAGAATTTTATATATTAGATTATTTAATATTGAAAACAATATTTTCTGTGAGATTTTTGAAAAGATATTTGAGTAGAAAAACAATGTTTACCAACTTTTAGTAATGCTTCTTTAAGGTTTTTAGTTTTTGTAAAAAAAACGCTCCGAATTGACGGTGGCAGTTCCATCGTTGTTTTCGAAGAAGTAAGGTCCAAGTCCAATCACACCTCCGGACCAAAGAGCTCACCAAACAGTGAGTTTTTGTGGATGTAATTGGGTCTCTTCAATTACTTGAGGATTCTCAGAACCCCAAATATTACAATTTTCTTTATTGACATACCCTACCCACCGAGTGAGAAATGTGCTTCGTCACTGAAGAAGATTTTGTTCGAAAAATCGCCGTTCACCGCCTGTTGTTTAAGCAAGCACCCGTTCGATGTATTTACGAACGTTCTGAATGGTCAGCTGGCTTCAGCTGTTGTGTGAGCTTGAGCTGGACTTCATATGAATGTTGGTGTAGACCCAAATGCAAAATACGCGTTGTGCGATAGTTAAGCGGTCTATTTTCGTAAATTTCAGACTTTAAACTGATAAAAAAAAATTGGTTTAACAACTTAATTCAACAGGTGTCGAATTCCAGCCCTATCCTTTTGAAACCGCAAAATGGATAACCCGTTATATTGTCTTAAAATCCTTATTATTTGGCTTGGAAAAACCCCTCTTAATGGACCAGTCCATTTTAAAAGGAATCTCTATTGGATCACCTCCAAATCGGACCACTTTTGTAAGGTCCAAAGGGTGGTCAAATCAGACAGGTTTTACTGTACTTGAGAAAAAAAAAACATAATTTTTCTGCATTCTATTAAACACTTATTAATTTAATATTGTAGCGAAAAGTCAATCAACCAAAAACATTAAACATCATGCTTCAATATTTCTTCGAGTCACCCATGCATCGATTTTTGCTTTTGTTGTTTTTATTTTCATTTTGTAAATAAACTTTCAGCAAATGTAACGGTGCCATTTCTCACCTTGAACACACATTATTTGTTTTTTCTTTTTTTTTGATGATGAAAAATTCAAATAAAATGTCAAAATTGCACCTGCTTCCATCTAAATGTTGTTGTTGTTTGGGTATACATACATCGCAACACTATACCTACAGATGGTCGGGGTTTTTCCGACTAAACAAATATTTATTCAGAACTAAACAAAACAATGAAATGAAAATCCTTACACTATAAACGTAGATATGTTTGTAACTAACTAAGGTATACATTAGGACGAGAGAAAAAGAGAGAGAGAGAGATGTAGACAAAATACTTTCGACCAAACTTATGTGCTAACCTTAAAAATGTCGAGCAGAGTAAAAAATAAAATGTATGTACCTTAGTTGAACATGATGCAACCCACTAGACTTATTCTTATAAGTTTTTGCACAACTATTTTTCATGCATAAAACAGAGGCGGGTGCTCTCAGGAGGACCGTTATGCAAGGATGGGTAAGAAGGGTATAGTTTGTCCTTGGAATAGGGACGCAACACTTCTTAGTGCCATTTGTTTTGCCATCGACAGAACCTTTGGTCGGTTATGTATACATACACACTGACTATACACAGTATCATCAGCATATTTGTTTCGTTGTAAAAGTATCCGTCACCTCCTAAGCGATCCCCATATGTGATGCTGCTGTGAGGTATCCTTGAAACAAAAGCGAGAAAAAAATTGTTATCCTTAAAAAGAACTCAACAAAACAAAAATACAAAAAATAACAAACAAATATAAACGTTGTGGAGCAAGCATAGAAAAATCATTGTTTCCAGCAGCAGAAGCAGCAGCATCCAGGACTATAGAGAGCGAGTTTGCAGTTTTTTTTTTTTTTTTGTCAAATACACCCCCTCCCTTCATATGGTACAATGATATAGTTTGCAACATGACAACATGAATTTATTACAAATTTATTCAACCCTTTCCCTCTGCGAGCGAAATATAGCATCATATGATGGAGGCCCATACACAAACACATTCACAACACATGCAACACACACATTCATACACATAAATAAACTGCAATGGATAAAGTTTTGTATGAAAAATATGAAAAATTCAGATGTGTCGCGCTCAAAATAGTTTAGACCTTTCGATTTCATTGTGTCCTTATTGCAAAGTTTTTGTTCCTGATGGGTGTCTGTTTCAAATGTCCTCATCGCCGCCTCACGCCACTGCCGCCGCTCCTGATTTGCTTGTTTTTATTATTTTGTCTGATGGTTTTTCTCATTGGACAATTGTAGTCCTCGGAGTTTATGCGTTTTACACATGTTTCGGGAATGTTATCCTTTTGGATTTACCAAAAAGAATTTTATTGTGTTTCCTTCCGATTCCGAAACAAACATCACAAAAAATTGAAATAAATTCCAAGCGGCTTATTGAAGAAGAGTCAATTTAGTGTATTTTTTGAAATTACCATCAAGGATGGTGAATCGAACGTGGCGTGGCGTAGCGTAGCGTGGCGCTTGTGAAACACCACAGGCACAATGACCTTCGAATCTCGGATTTCAGTTGTGACTTTTTTTTTTGTTTTATTAAAATGATGACGATGAGAGATATTTTAGTTTTATATTTTTTTTATTTTTTTTGGTTTGTCGTTTTTCGGATCAGAAATTCAAATCACGACCATTAATGTTAAGACGGTTTTTGATTGAGTATTTAACCAGATGACGTGCGGTTTTTTTTCCGGGAAGAAGAAGATTTACCAGCGATATGATACGATTTTACAAAATTTAATGAAAACAATAATCCTTAGAGGAAGTACTATACCTTTAAGGATTATTGTTTTGTTTTCGATTTCCAAATTGAATTCTTAGACAGCTTCATTTTAAGTGTTTTTTGTTGTCAATTAAGTTTTTTCTAGACAATTATTCAAAACAGATATTGAAAAATTAATATTATTGTTTTCCAGGGACAAAATATTACATTTTACATTACTTCTTCAACTTAATCTAAGCTAAATTTCTAAGAACGCACTTTTACAACCCTCTTGCAACTTGCCACTTTGCTGTGAAAAATATTAACCTTAACATTTTCTGTATCAATAGTGTGCAAACAATTTTCAAAATATCAGTCAAAGACGGTTACAAAAGTCTTGTGATGGGACAACATTTTTTTTGTTGTCATTCCATATTCTCGATGTGCGCTTAAAAAAGAATAAACATACTTGAAAATATCGGTAAGACAATGAAAGACATGATATAATGTGGCGTTGATCAAGCGATCTAAATGTTTCGTATATAGTTCCATCTTTCTTCATTTCAAAGATTTTTTTTGCCTTCTATTCAAAAGATTTAAACTGAATTTAGGAGAACCTACCCATATATGGGCTGGGCATATATATATATATATTTCAAGCGTACCAGATGCAAATTTATTAAGTTTTATAAACAAAAAACATTTCAACGACCTTTGAAACAACTTAACATCATTGATATATAATTAATTATAATATACACTGATAGAAAAACCTCGAAAGAAAGGTGTGCTATACCATTTAAAAAATAGTACAAAGCAATTAAATTAGAGTTTTTACAAATATTTAAACCTGATCTTTTTCTCTATATAACTTTTTCAACGATCGATTCTGGTAGTATTTTATAGGCTTAAATTATTCTCTATCAATCAATAAATCAATTAAAATTTAATTGGATCATGTGCTTCTATTTAAAAATAAATAATGCCATTTTAAAGTTTAAAATTGAAAACGTGATTGGTATAAAATATGTGATTTTTTTAGCGCCACACCTATCGATAAGATCTTACAGCTAAATAAATGATTGTGAATGATAATTTTACGAATAATTAATAGTAAAAAAAAGCTGTTGATCTAAATTTTGAAATTTAAAAGTTTGTACGACAGTACAAAATCAAAATTTATTATGAAATGAGGGTTTTTCATTGAATGCTTTTCATTGATCTAACGTACCGGATATAACGTGACGGATATTAACGATGTTTCAAAATGAATCACGCAAGTATTTTCTTGTTATTTAGATGATAAACAATCAAGAAAATGTTTGTTTATAGATATGCCTCAAAATAAAAAAAAAATTATTTCAATTGTTGAAAATGAAAGATTCTGTGGATATGCCTATATGCGAGTTATATTCAAGAACAAATGCAGGCTTTCTAAATTACAGCTAGATCAGAAAGTGTTAAGAATTTCTCGCATAGTCGATGTCGAAGAAATCCGAAGTATCTTTGCAGAATGTTTGGCAATGTTGAATATGTGATCATTCCGTAAAAAGTGGTCTGTGATACACTTACCTAGTGCTTAGAGTTGATTAGTTTCTTCGATGTAAGTACCGCTAATGAACAGCAGTATTGAGGGTACGTAATGCTTTAACGATAGGAGACTGCATTGAGTTTTTGAAATATAATAAACTCTACACCGTAAATAATTCCCCATTGGAAAATGCTGTAGAGATCGGAAGTTCCGAAGTCCGAAAGACTAAGATGTGAATCTAGAAACGAATGCGAAAAGCTGTCGCCAGTAGCAGTTCAATAGATTAGAAGTGGCAAACAAGAAATCATTTCTGAATATAGGGTAGAGATTCGGAAACAAAAAGGAGCTTTGAGGGACTCCAGCATTTATTTTATTTTATTTTATTTTATTTCAGATTTGAACCAATCCAATACTATTTGTTTCGAACGGTCCGAAAAGTAATTTCTATATTCGTGATATACGTTAAGTGCGAACATAAGATTACCAATATCTAATATTTACTTAAATCATAACTTAAAACTAACATTATTTCAACTACTTGCAGACAAAAAATTAAAAATTTAAATAAGTATAGAGAGAGAATTTGTTAAATTTATTGATCAATTGATTAAGAGAACTATTAGCGTTTAGTTCAATCTCCTAAAAATAGTACTACGGGTTAAATTCCTTCTTGAGCTAGACTGACTCAGATTGAAGTGCAAACGACAAAGAATAGATGGACATGAAATCGCTCCATTCAATACACCAAATAACTGCAAATACTCTCTATGACCAGAAAAAGATCGGAGATTCATCAAAGGAAGCCTTTGAGTGTATGGAAGTAATAAAAGTCTATCAGGCCAAGAGTAAAAAAGAAGCTATTATTTATCTCTTAAGATATGACGATATCCTACTTACGAAACGGTCGTTAAGACCAATATAACTCAATTAATTAAGAAGAATGTCATGACTTAGTCTGTCAAATGCCTTGCTAAGATGTAATCGACTTGAGTGTTTTTCGAATGTATGCAAACAAAAGGTAGAGAGTTATAATAAATTAGTAATTTTAGATTTGTTTCACAAAATCATGTTGATTTTCGCATATAACAGAAGAACCATTAAAAGACCATAATGTCACAGACAAGTTATTCAAACAATTTAGAAATAGCAGACAATAATTCGTAACTAAATTTGTATAACCTTTTTTATGAACTGGCGTTAGAGGTCGCAGAAATCGAAAAATGTATTGACTGAATTTGTTTGTTTTAGGAAAAATAGGAGCAGAGGTGCTTGCAGAAGAAAAATCTTGAAAGGCAGTCTTAAAATAATCTGCGAGTATATTCGGAATTTACTTTGGAAAATGGCTTGAAGAATTTTGAAATGTATTACATGCGGGAGTTTACTTTTAACGTACTGTGCAAAACTTTTGCAACTATCACCGCCAATCAAAAAATCGAACATTCGTGTATATTAAAGATGTTCCAATCAAATTAGTTTTCTCTTCTAGACTTTTTTATGTGTCACCTTATTGTTCATAATCTTAAAGCACTATCCACAGGCAAATTCTACAAATGCAGTGCTTTTACAAAAACAATAATGATTTCAGCTGTGCAAAACATTTGCAACTAGTGGCCAATTCTCTTTTCGTCTCATTTTGATAACGGTTAATCTGATTTATTTTGAGGTTGGTAAGTTTATCGACTTTGATAGATAAAACGGTTTTTTAAGATACATTTTTTTTTTAAATTGGAAAAAAAAAAAGATTTTGTTTCAAAAATGACGGGAAACAAATATTATAAAAAATAAAATCCAGAATTTTGAGTGCTTTTAAGAAAGGAGCATCACAAAAAGAAATTTTAATTCCATTCAAAAATCAATTATTTGTAGACTTATCAAAAGTGGAAAGGTGTTATGCCATCATAGAGGAGGAAGGCCTCAAAGCATTACAGCAAAAGGTGATTGAAAAATAACTAATTTCTACCGAAGAAAACCCACGGAATCATCCAGGGAAGTAAAAATTGAACTTAGGTTACCCATTGACACATCAACTATCAGACGCGCACACTGCAGGCCGGATAGCAAAAGAGCCATTTATAAAAAAAATGTGAAAGCTCATTTGGCTTTTCCAAAAACTCATCTCAATTGAAGTCCCCAAAAATGGGAAACGGTCTTGTTTTCTGACAAATCAAAGTTCAAAATGCACGGATCGGGTGGAAAACAATATGTCAGAAGGCCAAGAGGTAAGAGGCTAAATCCAAAATACACTAAAAGGACGGTCAAACATGGAGGTGGTTCAATTTTGGTCTTGAGCTGCTTCTTTGGCCAAGGAATCGGGCCAATTCGGCAAGTGGAGGGCATAATGAAGTCTGAAGACAATGTAGACATCCTTTCTTACACCATTCTGCATAATGCCCATCGGGAAATGGACGTTCCAACACGACAATGATCCCAAACACAAGTCGAAGTTGGCCACAAAGTGGATTGCAGAAAAAAAAGATTGAGGTTTTCCCATGGCTAGTCCAATCCCCAGACCTAAACCCAATAGAAAACATGTGGGAAATTGTGAAGAGAAGAATTGGGAGCAACATTTTTAAGCACCAAAGTGACCTATTTGCTGGAATTCAGAGGCAGTGGAATGACATTCCAAAAACGGTTATAAATAACCCTACAGCATCAATGCCCAGAAGATATACAGCCGTTATAAAAAAAAAGGGTATGCAATTAAATATTAATATTTCCTTGCCTTGAAGTAAGAAAATAGTTTGAAATTTAGTTGTAAGATCTAAGTTGCAAATGTTTTGCACAGCAATTTTACCAACTATGAAAGTATTTAGTTATTTATTTTTTGATTAAGTGAAGAGTTTTAATTTTTTTCCAACAATTATAACGTAATATCAAAAGAGTTTTGAAAACTAAAGAAAGAATTTTGCTATTTGATTTTCTAAACAATTTTTTTTTTAAAGAAAAATGTTTGAGGTTCTAGTTGCAAATGTTTTGCACTGTACTGTATCTCCAAAGCATATGGCGCTCGATTTTTAGATGACAATCAGTATTCGAAATGAATTGAGAGTACAAAAGATTTTAATAATAACAAAGTAGTATTGCAGTTGTTGCACCTGAGTAAAGTTGCATTTTTTTAAGTCAAAATCGATAAAATTTTCACATTATCAAAAACAATGCATAAACATAAATTTATTGAAATAGTAAGGGCGGAATGGTGGCAATTTTCATCCAATTAAGTGAAAATTCCTCGAAACCTAATGCACACATTTTCGATAACATTTACAAATATTCATATTTGAGATAATGAGTTAAATAGTTGAACAACAGAGTTTGAAAATTTACACAACTTTAATCATTTTTCACAAAGATTTTTCACTGGTCAACTGTGTCATAGGCCATTAAAAAGTCCAAAAGCACCAGTAAAGTTATATTGTTGAGGTTTAAATTTAATCTTATGTCTTCTGTAAGGTCAGAGTTGTAGCGTAACTGTGTTTTGGAGAAAGAATATTACTTCTGCGAAGATACAAATTTGCTTTTGAACAATTTTTTCAAAAAACTTTGACAGGAAAGAAAGTATGGAAATAGGTCAAAAATCAATACATGGACCTTTCTCAACTTGTATTATTTTTGTTATTCCTACCTATAATCGATGACAATCTTTCTACGACATCAGTGCTATTAATCCTTGTGAAATAAAATGCTTTTACATTATTTTGAGAAGATTGGAAGACAAGGAAAAGGTACATCGACAAATTTAATTTTAAGTTCATCCACTTTAATATCATCGGGAAAAGCGGATTTTTTTTTCTTAGCAACACCAATTTCAAAAAGATTATTCCGTAATTGCTGAACTTAACACTGTGTTTCCTAAAGTTTTAAAATTTAGTCGAAATATCTAAAATATATATTTTTTCCAGTTAAGTAAGCACGTTTATTTCTTAGCTGCATTAATGACGAATTTCCGGAGTAAACCAAGACCTATGATCATGTTTTCATGAACGTTAACGCACAGGAACGTGTGCATTAAAAAAGATAAGGTTTAATTGTAAATGAGTTTGATTTAATCAGAAGGGCAGGGTAAACAATAAATGTGGTTTCAATCTATGGAATCCAAATTTTGTTCTAAAACAACATATTAAATGTGTTTAAAGCCCCTAAATTTGAAAGTTATATCATCATACTTAATATCAAAATCAAAAGCTAAAAAATAAGGTCATGTCTTGAAAAACCAGCTGCAGAGAGCTGATCTTGAAAGAGAACATAACCTTACAAGTGCAATAATTTTACTTTCTTCAAATCAATGTTAAGACTTGTTCCACTGTTTGGGTAGATAAACCATCAAATCACTATGATGGACCTATTCTACAAAAGCCATACTGCTGCTTTAAGAAACTTTCGTGCTTTAAGATATTTCTTAAGCTGAAAATTTATCAGAGTTTCCTTGACCTTGGAAAGTAGTGACATAAGTGCAATTGGTAGTTATTTAGAGGTAGAGAAGGATTTGTCTTTTTTTAAGGACAAGTTGGACAAATGCTGTTTTAGTTACACTCGGAAAGAAACCTGTGGAATAGCTTACGCAGTGGTTTTTCCAGCGTTAAAGGACACCTCTTCAAAACAATATACTGTCCGGGCCCGTAGATTTATGTATATCAAGGTCTTTCAGTACTCTTGCAACTGATGCATAAGTAAGAAAGAAGATTGGTAGCGTCGAATAAACAGCAAACTGTGCAGGAAGCAAATTGTCTTTAATAATAGAGCTTAGGTACATAGAGTGGGTCTTTATAAACGAGCGTTAGAACTGAAGATGATGTGGTGTTACGTAGGTTTTTTATTAAAAGTTCGGAAACATTTTAAATGTTCTTTTAAGAACGAAAAACTTTAAACATCAGTATACATTAAAAAGTTAGCTAGGTAGCCCCTCTATATACAAAAAATGTGTGTCATTTCCTTTACTTCTCAATACATATAATATGATAAGAGCTCTTTGTGTCAAATCTCTAAAGCTTAACTTAGATAAAATTTAATTACAAATGTTGTATCTTGTATATACAACTTTACTCCCCTCCCCCTTTTATAAACGTCTATAACAGGCAATATATACACAAACAAAATAAAAACAAAAAAGTTTGCTATGATTTGCATACTAATCATTCCCTGATGGCCTTGATCTCTCGCACAAATCCATCTTTCTCTCTCTGGCTCTTTTGTATAAGGATCAAAAAGTCATTGTGACAACATACAGTAATATAAAGAAGAGTCCTTCCTATATATAATAGTATGTTGTATGGGTGCAGAGTACTCGTTCATCTTTATCCCTATACTCAGAGTATTAAAAAAAAAAAAAAAATACAAATTGACTCCAAACATATTTTCAATTACAATCCAAAGTTATATTTATAGTACCAAAGTTATACACATACATGTATCTATATTCTTTTTTCTTCTCTCAGTTATAAAGATAAATAGAGGAAGAAAAAAAAGAATAAATACAAACATATGTATGCACAAGCATATAGAGCAATATAGCAACAAAGAAGGATCCTTCGTCCTGATTACTAAGCTTAACATGAATAATATCAGTTCCACAGAGGAATTCCCTCGTTTTTTTTTCTTCCTACTTCCTTCTTCGTTTTTATTTTATTTTCTTTATTTTCTGTTGCCAAAATCTAATGACAACGCAGAAGGACTCATATTTCATATATAATCTATTTAAGAACATACACATAATATTATTATCATTTTTTTTTTTTTCTTTTGGTTTCTGACTTCAATCCCAAACCACCCAACCACTGCCGCGCCGCCATGTGTTATCCTCTTAGCAGGATACACCAAGGGGATATACATATACATGTGTCAAAAGTCACAATAGGAACATAACATCAAGTACTGGAAGTTTCTTCAACACCAGAAATAAAAAATAAAACGAGGTGGTTTTATGAATTTTAAAAAATCTAATTCAAGGCAGTTTATATTTAGAGTGTTGGAGCCAGGAATACAAAGCAAAGCGGGGATCAGAATTAGTTCGAGGACGACATAAAAAAAAAACCTTCTCTATTTTTCCAGGCCAACAAACACGAATGAGGCTAATTCGTTTTTCATGAGAGCCCTCTCCCAAACCATCACCCCTCCTCTAAAAAGAGTTGTTAGCCCTGCATGCAAAAATTTGTCAGAAACGTCTGACTTCTTAAATGATACTCGTACTCGCATTTCCTTAAATGGTGACGATGATGATGACGTTTTCGGTCGGTTGCGATTTGCGAGTCCTTTTCAATGAGCCAAACTCTGTGTGTGCTGTGCCACCCTCTTTTAGTTGATTGATATGCGATATGAAGAAACAGACTTGAGTCTTGCTTCTTATACTGTTTTGCCGTCTCACCATGGCTTCATCATCGTCGTCATCGTCATATTAGGTATAGTATATTATATATAAATTTCATTATTGTATTCGAGTCTTTATGAGAAATGCGAAATCTGTTGCTGACAGATAAGGAATTTCATATAAAATAAACCTTTTGTTGTGTTGCCAACCCAACATCAGTCAGAGACTCAGAGTATATTGTACATGTGAAGTGAATAAGGCAAAAGCCTGCACCCACCGCTATCACCCACTGACTCTCACTTTTGTGATGGAAAATAGAAAAGATGTGGGAGTTGAAAGGGAGGTGGGGGAGGGGGAGAAGAAGAAGCAGAGAGGTCGAGAGAGAGGGGGTAAGACTTTTCCATTAACCTAAGCAAAACATAGGGCAAATGTCTTGTTAACCAAATTTAAGCCCAAAAACAACAACTTCAAAAGGTTTTAGGGCATTAGAAGAATGGTCAGGTCAGTCCTACAACCTACCCTAGAATCCCGTTCGTCCCCCTGTGGGATGGCAGACTATTATTGACCACGACCGAGTCAAGAAAAATAAACAAACAAAAAAACACTCTCTGGCAATATTGATGGTAGGTAGATATTGGTCAGAGTTGTCGAAGCCATCTTTTAAGGGAGCTCTGAATTGAATCAGCTTATGGCAAACTTCGATAAGACACAGGATATCACCCTCTATGGTTTGAGTACATAAAGATATAAGGTAGACGTAGACTTACTAGGTTATTTGTGCGGTAGAAAAGTTGATGGTTCACGCACTCTCTTTTCCCCCTCCCTTCATCTTTTCGGCTTTCACTTCTTTACACAAGTGTTTGAGTTTGTTGTTTTCTGTATGTTTACTATACGGAAATACACCTTTAACAAACATCCATACAGAAACCAGCAAGAGGAATAAACTGCTGCTAAGGCTTGGATTGGAGGGTATTTGTTTATATATATGTATGTATATATCCTCCAGGATTTTCTATTTAGAACAGGGCTAGAGCATTTAATGTGGAAGTAGACATATTAAAAAAGAAGTAGAAGGCAGAGGTATATGCTGGCAAGGGGATATACGAGTATCATTCAATATGATTTGATTGTCTTATGGATCTATTAATCCAGTTGATTATGGAATCAAATTATTGTGAAACACCCTACAATTTTTGGTAACTGTCTCTTCTTTACATAATCTGTTGCACAAAGCATATATTCCAACAACTCGGGTGTTGTGTGGATAGAATTCTACTGAAAAACCATTGCAAACAGGTGCTTTGTTGCATTTAATTTTAATCAAAGAAGTTTGTAATTCCATCATTTTAAATGAGGAATCTAGATCTGGTATCATTATGATGAGGAACGGTGCAGGTAAATGAATTTTAACTTGGACTAAATAAAAAAATAAAACAGTCAAATGAAGTCGTGGGCCTATTCAATGGCCTCCAAGATTGTGCGATTTAACATCCTGGACTATTTTTTGTGGGGTTATGTTAAGTCACTTGTTTACGCAGATAAGCTCCAGACTATTGAAGCCTTGCAGGAGAATATTCGGCCCGTTATTGCTGAAATGCGGCCCAAAAGAGGATCATACGGCAAAAACTAGTCGATAAATGGGTCCCTTAGCTGGAATTCATTCGAACTACCTTTTTCCTTAACCCTTATCTTTATAACGAAGTTTATTTCTTGACCAAAACATTTAATTATATACCTTTAAGTCCCTGATCATTACTTTATCACATCACCCAGTTTCAATTTTGGGGCGCTCTATTTGCTTCTTTGCGTCTTCGCACCTCTAGTTAAACAGTTTCATTCATTCATTTTCATTTCATTTAATTTATTCGTGAATACTTATAATAACTGTAAGATACAATATCTTATAAAATAGTTACAAGCTAATAATACAAATTGGTAGAGCAAGCTAATAATTCAGTATCTAATATTATAATACACGATTGAAACTAAGTAACGCAAAAAAGAAAAAAGAACAAGTTAGAGTATCTGAAATATACATTTGCAAAAAATAATTCAAGTATTTAAATGCTATGTGAAAAATGATCTTTGTAGAGAATGCTTACATGTTATCAATAATAACATATTAATAAATAATAACCTAATAATAAGAAAACCAAATGAAGTCACTTAGGCGTATACGTGTTATTTTTTTTTGTAAATAATAATTAATTAATAAAAAAAAAGAAAAAAAGAATATACCTATTCTTGGATGATCACCATCAACGCCCCTTCAAACTGCCCATCTGCCAACACTAGTTCTAGTAAAAAAGATGTATGTATATACTACCATCCTTTTTTTTTATATAATATTTAGTTTCTATGCGTTAATAAAATTACGTAACAAAGGAAGCAAGAATACTGCAGTGGGATTATTGGAATCGAAATGCCGCAGTGCAGGTGGCTTGCTTCAATTTTTTTTTACCATTTTTTTTGTTGTTTTCTTGAAAGTTATCAAAAGAAACGAACAAAAAGGTAAAGAAGAAAGTTTAGGTAATTAGGCAGTCGGTGATTAAAAGTCAAGTTGAGCGTACTGGCGACAAAAATTAAATGCCAACTAGTTTTACAAAAAAAAAGGAAAGAATTATTAACTAAATCCAAAGTTAAATTACTTTTGCACCAAAAACATAAAATAAAAAAAAAAGTTAAACAAAATAAAATTATTCGCAAAAATAAAACCAAAAAAAAAGTTTACCAAAGACAGTACAGCTAAAATTATAAAGAAAAACAAAGTAAGAATAATTTCCAGAATTTAAAAGAAAAATAGTAAGTTTTGGTAAAATGATGAAAAGAATTTTAGTGATTGACTGGTGTCTATAATTTTTTTAGAAGAAGCGGAGGAAAGATATAGCAGAATTAAATACGTTTTTTGGAGAATTGCTATCGTATAACCTTATAAAATCTCGTCACGGGTTCAACTCGAACCACGTGTATTCGAGCGAAACATTTCTAGATCGCTTCGCTAACCCAGGCTTTCCTAGATATACCACCGGAGCATATGAGGGTGCAACCACGTTGGCGTTTGTCACCGACCTTAATTGTAGATTTAAGAAAATTGTAATCCAGATCCGAAGCCCCTTCCTCTTCCTTCTTCCTACCTCGAATAAATCCAAAGAAAAAGAAAATCAGTGGTTGTGGAATTGGTGAATTATTTAAGAAGAAAAGGTTTAGTCGTTCAAGGAGAAAAAAAAATTTAATTTTTGTTAACTATCTGCATTTAAAAAAAATAGCAAACAAAAAAACGCCGCTTCAGCGACTACCCAGTTGGTTCCGGAGAGGATGTGCACAGCTTCACCAGGATCTTCGGGAAAAGGATAAAGTACCTTTTATACCTATCAAAGTATGTTACCATTTAAATTTTCTTTTTTTATTGAACGTTCTAGACTAGGGGAACCTCACTTTCGAGGTTTAAACAAAAAAAAGGGAAAAGAAAATTTTATTGTATCTACCTTTGTGAATTCCTAAACTGAGTTTTTTTTTCTCTTTTAAGAACTTAAAGTTATACATTGTATGAATACCAATTTTTTTTTTCTAATTAATAAACATTTAATTTTATAATCTGAAAAAAAAAAAAAACAACTGATTGAGTTTAACTGCAACAAGTCTGAGTTAGATATATTCACTTAGCGAACACGCCCGCGATTCCTTGCTTTTTTTTTGCGATATTTGGGGATGCTTTTAGTCACTCTCTTATCTGTATTTTATTTTATTGGTTCTTTCCGAAACTTAAGTAACTACCGAATCATTTCAATTAGAAGTTAATTTAGATGTCAGGTGGACACAGTGTCCTCGAAACGTCATTTTAGTTAAGAGCAAATTATGATCGCGTAAAAGGGTTTAATTTAGGATGTGAGGTGATGAGAGAGAGATGAAAGAGAGTTAACTCGGTAAAAATAATAATATAAAAAAAGAACACTTAATTTGCTTAAGGGGTTAACGCTCGAATTAAGAGCAGTCGCGTTAACCAAGGTGTGCTTTTAGGATTTTTTTTTTAGAAGCGCTGAGGGAGGGAGAATTGCTCGGAGAACACGAACATCTATGTTCTCAATAAGTGTGACCATCTCCTCAAAGGTAACCAATTTGCGGGTTCTCTTTTAATTTTTTTTATAATTCAAAATTCCAAATAACATCTTGAATCAGGCCTGAAATAAAAACGTAACGTTCGTCTTACTTCTCCTGACAAGATCCCACCCGTCCGACGAGCTAGGATGAGCAAGAGCTTGCAGGCCTGTCGTTAGAGGGAGGTAAGACAACCTTTTCCACTTCCTTTTTGGTTGATTATAAAGACCTGTAACCTTCGATCTCCCAAAGAGGGTTAAGTCGGGAAGGGATATTGCGCACTTTAAACAAAAGTTGAGAGAATACTAGAGGAATAGAGGATTCAAATTGAGTGAATACATTCGTGAATAGTTTTTTTGTTGTCTCTATTTTTTAGTGCGTATTAGTTACTTTGTGAGCTAGTAAAGCTAAATAAAACCGTTACATCTTTAAGAGCCTTTTTAATTCTTGTTGCGTTTTGGATTTCCGCGCGAGGAAGAGAGTTCCAGAGTCGGACTGAGTTTATAAAGAATTGACGTTCGGATGTTAAACATGTGAAGCGAGGATGAATCAATTGACGAGATCTACTAGAGGTAGGGAAATTTATCTTGTCAAAACAGTATTGTGGTTGGTGTGTAAGCAGTACATCAGCGAATAGCAACAAAATACGAAGTTTAAGGTAGTTATCAAAGGTCATATCAAGCAGCAGGGTAGCAAAATTGGATACACGATCATATCTTCGTAAGCCAAAGCGAACAATATGGTTAAAAGTGACATTAAGTTTATGTTTACTTTCATAACAACAAATGCAATATAGTTCACAACCATAAATTAAAATTGGAAATAACAAGGTCTTGGCAAGCAGCATGCGTGTGTTTACTGGTGTAAAATACTGGGTTCCCCATAAAGTAAGTAGGGCACCATAAACTTTGCTTATAATTCCATTTATATGGTTGTCCCAAATTAAAGAGCGATTAAAGTTAACACCAAGATTTTTGGCAGTTTCAACATATTCAATGGAGGCATTACTTAACAAAATCGAAGAAATTAAGAGAGATCAAGAATCTTTTTGGAGATTACTATGCATTTAGATTTCTTAGGGTTCAAAAAAAGACCATTTAAGTGAGACCAGTTTGAAATAGTATGCAGATCCTTATTGATATTAGTGGCGCCATACTCAATAAGTCCCAGGGGACAACTGGAATAAAGTTGAAAGTCGTCGGCGTACAGATGACAGGAACAGTTTTTGATTAGACCTGGAAGTTCATTTACATAGATACAGAATAGTAGAGGACCCAAAATCGACCCTTGAGGAACACCGGACGAAATAGGTAAAAAACTAGACAAACAGTCACCAATTTGAACTGCTTGTTTTCTGTTGGACAAGTAAGAATAAACGAGCTTAGCAGAACTTCCCGAAAAATTAAACTGCTGCATAAGTTTTTTACACAGAATTACGTGGTTGACAGTGTCAAAAGCCTAAGAAAAGTCGAGCAAGACTAAGAAAGTTACATCACCCTTATCCAGCGCTTGTCTTATTTCTTCAGTCATGCAAAGTAGTGCTGTTGTACAGCTGTGCTGCTTCCGAAAACCAGATTGTTTTGGAGTGAGCAAAGAGTTTGCTGTAAGGTAAGCGTTGATTTGTCGCTGTAAAATTCTCTCAAAGACTTTAGACAAATAGGGTAGAATTGAGATAGGTCTATATTCAGATCCCTTAGCATTTTTAGGAAGTGGTATGATTTTCGCTGACTTCCAAATGCCCGGAAAAACTCCAAACATCAAAATAGTATTAAATGCGTATGTAATGTAAGGCAACAAAATTGGCAAGATTATTTTTAAAAATTTGGGGTTAATATTGTCCAGACCGACAGCACTTGACTTCACTGAAAGCAGACTTTCAACAACATCGGCAGCATCCACCGAACAAAAACTGAAACAAGAGTGATCTGAATGTTCCCTAAATGAAATATTATCAGAGAAAGTCGCCCCGGTTGATGGAACTGAGATGAAAGTTTTATTAAGTGAGTTTACATCAACATCGTTAGTAGGCATATTTCTTGCCTTACCAATACCAACGTTTCGCAAGTTCCTCCACAATTTACGTCCGTTTAATGAAGAACTCAGTTGATTAGACAAAATTTGAGATTTGGCTAAACGAATTTCAGCTGTGACTTTGTTTCGTAGTGAACAAAACAAGCGTCGCAATTCGGTCAACCGATATCGCTTCCAGTTGTTATATGCATCATCTCGTTGTTGCATCAACAGTCTAATATTTTGCGTGAACCATGGTTTATCATTAGAATTTAGAGTTTTTGTTTTCAAAGGAACATGCGTATCGAAAAGGGTTTGGATATTATTTGTTAAGAATTGCCATTGTTCGTTAGTGGAGGGCATAGAAAATATACTCTCCCAATTAATGAGTCTAGTATGCTCTTCAAGATACTGAAAGTTAATGTTTTTGAAGTCACGGTATGATATTTTTTTGTCAGAATATTCGAGATTAAATTTGATTGTTAAAAAAATTAAGCCATGTTTTGAAAAGGCAGGTACGGAAAGTTGATCATACAAGGCTACATCGTCTATGTCACTTACAAAAAACAAGTCAAGCAGAGTTGCCCCACTATCAAAAAGATGAGTTGGATTCGTGGTGTTAACTGGACTTAAACTGAGCGATCGCATGCTATCAGTCAAAGTATTGGTATTCAATAAGTTGCAATTGAAGTCTCCGCATAATACGATATTAAGGAAACCCAACGAGACTTCTTCTATAACTGACAAAAGAGGTAAAAAGTCTATGTTCCTATTTGGCCTATAAATAACCCCTAAAAGTAGACTACTGTCACTGCCCAGAAGATCAATGAACATATGTATATTCAAGATTGCTACCTGCGTCGGACGTAAACTTAAGTTTGCATTCGATAACAGATTTAACTAATATTGCCACACCACCCTCAACACGATCAAATCTATTTAACCGAAAAGTTAGTTCGGCACCTTCATAGTCATACTTTAATTTGATTTATTTAACACTAGCGTTGCTTTAATTTTTTTTAATTCCTTTAATTCTTTTTAAAAATTCGTTTCATTTATCGTGAAATAATTTTATCCCTGCAACATCTCTTACAGTGTTGTGAAACGCCAACGAAGAAAAAGAAACTATCCTAATGCCCCTTTTGATACATTTCTAGTTCACATTTAAAAAGGAATAAAGGACCCCCAGTCAAACCAATCGGAGTGAATTAAAAAAGTCCTTGTGTTCATTTTATTTTATTATTATTATACGAGTACAAGTAAGTAGAGAAGTTTTTCCCCATTATAGGTACCTACTCCTTTCATTGCACCCTGACTGGCACCAGTTTCCTGTTGCCATATCCTTGATATAGCAGTTAATGATCTTTTATTTCATGGCAAAAATCTTCTCTTGGCTGACTTTTATATGCTCTAGTTTTATTTTTCTTGTCTGTGTCTGTGTCGGTGGCTGTCCGTCTGTCATAAGAAATGCAGGACACTTTTAGCAGCTTGTACATAGCTGACTGAGTTGTTTTATATAAAATATATTTCTCGTATTTTTCTCTCTTTAAGTATAACTTTTTTGTAGCAATATCCTGTCATTAGGATCACAAGAAAAAGAGAGTCGCTAATTAAAAAGTGTGTATATTTAAGTAAGGCAAAGGCAAAACATTTTATACGAGTATAATAAGGAGAAAAAGAACTAGGTAATTCGTCCTTTTCTTTTTCCACTTACTTAATACTTATGTTAAGTTTTTATTTCCTTGTTCTACAATCTACAGTTTTGCTTTCTCCATAAGAATCAGCATGAGTGAAGAAAAAGAAAAGTAAGAAATTTAAAAAAAAAAGTAGAAAAAAGTCCTTGAATGAAATGAATGTTTTGGCACAAATAGTTACCATTACGAGCTCACTTCAAGTTGATGTAATTTTCCCTGGTGAAGTTTTTTAATTGCGAAATTGTCATGATGATGATGATTGTGAAGGTCTTGTCTTGGGCTGTGTGATGGACAGGACAAAACGTTTTTCCCTAATGTTTTTATTTTTTTCGGCTTCGCAAGTTACCCATGGGTTTATGCCTTCAATACCCATAGCTTAGTTATTCTCGCTTATACTTGTGTTCTGCCTGTTACTCGCCTATAGCTGGTAATGGTTTCTTGAAAAGTTCGAGTTTAGTTTATTTTAAATGTAGTTTGATTCTATGAATTGCGTTGATTAAACACAAGGTAAGTAGGAATTGTTTTGCTTTTTTATTTTGTTGAAAGTTTGTTCTGGACTTAAGCATCTTTGCTCTTGTTTGGTAAGTTTTATAGATCAATAGTGTTAAGACTTAATTATTCTTAAACACAAGCTTTATTTTTGTAGAATTTTTTCACCAGATTGAAATTTAAATTAAGGAAAAATAAACGTAATCAACAGCGATAATGAAGGGAGTTGGCGACCCAGACTGATAACTATTTCTATTCCTATTCCTGCCCTTAAAGCTTATAATTTTAATTCGATATAACTTCCTGTTCATGAGATATGGTAGGAAAACGAATAGGTATTCCGAACGTGCTGTTGCGGTAGAATTGACCACAACAAGGTTCATTTGCCTATCTTATATCCGTTTTAACCTTTCTTTCTTCGTTGAGGTTCCAAAATATTCTTCTTAGTTCAGTTGAATCCTGCTTTTCATCAGTCAAAGTCCTGCTCCTATTGTGTTTTAGAAAAGCAAGCAACCATTTAACTGAGCTTTTTAGAGTTGTGTCGGACTGTATGCCTTAATGCCCAGCATAAATTTTCGAATTAAGAAGAAAAGTCACGTTTTAGATTTGTTTCTCTTTCCCTAAATTATCGGCGTAAACCACTGAAATCTTTCTCACAATCCCATCACAGTACTTTCTCCAAGTTGTGGGCTGTTTTGGGATGGGGTTTTTATTCAAGATTTCTCACTAAATTTTTAATTACTTTGAAATCGACGGACAAGAGTTGAACTTATCCATTAAACCAAGGTTGGTATTCAAATCACCACGGTGAAAGAGACGACATGCACCCCAGCGAAAAAGCCAGGTGTCACAGTTAAACCAGGTATAGGATACCAGATTACAACAAAAGGTCAGAGTAGGATGGCGTGTTTGTCGTGGATGATGGATTTTCCCCGTAATGTTTTTTGAAAAATCTTGAGTCGAAAACAAAAGAATTAAAAGCCAGTCCTTTTAGTTTTACGTGGAACTGAATCTTATGTATAATTATCAGTTTTTCGTTAATTGGTGATGCGGTAAGTGCCAGAATACTTCATGGAGCACACTTTGTTTATGTTTTGTACTCACCTACATATGTACCAAAATTTTATTCATTGAGTTCGAGAATAAGTTACTTAAATAAAATACAAAAATTAGGCGGCGGCGCAGCAATCAGTAGAAAACCAGGGGCTAGTAACTTACAACTCTCAACCATTTCTGTTAGTAGTCATTTTAGCCAATTACTTACTCTACTATGTTTCCATCATTGTTGCCACCAGCATCCAGTCCGGCCCTCATTCAACATGATTCTTAACTTATCTTGCGATTGTTGGTCGATGGTCTGATGGTCTACGCCGTTATCTTCTTAACCATAAATCTTACCGCTAAGGACTTCCCAGATGGGGTTTTCTTAGCTCGTCGCTACTAGCCCAGCCCACCGAATTCTACCAAGCTTTATTGTAAAGTGGGCCCTACCTCACCTACGAATCTATGTGGGATATTGAAAGGCTTCCCCAAGCCGAAAAAGGTGATGGCTAAAGAGCCGATCTGCTTCCAAAGTTTAAAGTAAAAAAAACAAGGCTGAAGAGCCGAACTAGTCTTTTCACTTCCAAACTGAAAGTGCATTTATTCAGTCAAACTTAAGCTATTTATACAAAAATAATCTACTTACACACTAACATCTTAAGCCTATATCAAATACATATTATCACTTAAACATAGAAATATTTTATATAAACATAAACATATTTTGTATTCCGAATTCTATGGGAAATTTATGACAACGGAACCAGGCAGCATACTTGCTATGTCATCAAATTAATATTCGATTATCCAATGTGCATAGCCCTTCTAATACAATGCACAAATGTATCCAAATACATCCAGCCATATGCACTACACAGTATGCAGTACATTGAACCTCAGCGAGTAGGTAGATACACTTGACCAAAGTAATCTGAAGCGTCGCGTCCCTTCGTCGTCAGTGGCATTGAAATTATTACTTAATATTTTAGTGCATGAGGGTGATATTCTTGACCATGAATGAAATGCGAGTGCATTATTAAAAATAGAAAAGTAATGCGAGTGCATTTAAAATATAGGTCGGCTATTGTAAAGCGTAGTGTGGATTCAAGTCAATGACCGGAATTAAATGTATAATGAAGTGGGCGTTAGTGTGATTCCTTCACACCACCCTTCCTGGGGAAAAAGGAGAAATCATGACATATCTTGATTTCTTCTTTTAAGCGACACTAACTTGTATAATAGGAATATTCTTTTTTTTTCGTTCGGAATCAAATTTTTTTTTTAACATTATTTTCTTTAATAGTACATACTTAGTTTGTATCATTACTTACGTATATAATATAATATATATATATTTTTTTTTTATACATTCATTCATACAAGTAACTTATTTTATTCTTCTTATATTCTATTTTTCATTTATTCATACAAGTAACTTATTTTATTCTTCTTATATTCTGGTTGTGTTTTATTTATTGCTAAACAATATAATTTATTTAAATCCTATGCGCGCCTTATTAAAAATTAAATAAAGTAGTTATCTTGTATATATGTACATATACTTATTATTATTTACATTCTTTTTTAAAAATTAAATGAAGTAGTTATCTTGTATATACATATATTATGATTTACATTCTTTTCCCCCTTTTTTTATTAGACTTTGATTTAATTATTGATTATATAAAAGTTAAATACATGTAAAATGGTTTTAGTCTATTCTTGTGTACTGTCATTCTTTTGTTGTCGTATTGGATATCACACCATTTTGAGACAAAACTTCGTATGGTCCTATAAATATTGGATCTAATTTCTTTCTGGATTCGTTTCTTAATAAAACTAAACTTCCTTTTTCAAAACTACTACTCTTTGTTTGTCCTTCTTTATCATATCTATCTTTCCTAATATTTTTCTTCTTTATAAGCGTTTCTCGGGCATCTCTATGGGCAACTTGTAATTTATGTTTGAGGTCAATTACGTAATCGTCATAATTGTACACCGGTTCCATTTGTTTTGTCAGATTTTTGGGCAGGCTACATTGCTTTCCGAATATCAATTCGAATGGTGTGTAACCCGTTTCTGAGTGTACAGAAGTGTTATAACAGAAATCGTAATATGGCAACCAAGTACTCCAGTCCGTGTGTTTTTCTGAGACGTAACTTCTAAGATATGCTCCTAAAACCTTATGTGAATTTTCTAAAGCTCCTATGCTCTCATGATGGTACGCTGTAGATTGTAATTGTTCTATTCTCAAAAGCTTACAGATACTTTTGAAAACCTGGTTTATAAATTCGGTTCCCTGATCAGATGCTATTGTATGTGGTACTCCGTACCTTAGAATAAAACCTTCTACTAGAGCTTTAGCTACCGTGCTTGATTCTTTATTTGGGAGTGGTATAGCTTCGATAAACTTGGTAAGCTCATCTTGAATGGTGAGTATGTATTTAGATCCATCTTCAGATTCTTCTAAAGGTCCTACTAAGTCTATAAATATTTTATCAAAACCTGATTCGGATGTTGATGTGATAGTCATTGGTTGTTTCTTTGGTTGGATATATTTGTTTCGTTGACATACCGGGCAGTGCTTAACGAATGTCGTCACATCGTTTTGCATTCCTGTCCAAAAGTATTTTTTCTTTATATTTTGAATCATGCGGTTTATACCTGCATGTCCACTGGTCGGAAGTATGTGAAAGTCGTTTAGTTTTAATTTCTTTTTACAAGGATCGGTAATTTCAATAACATTATCTATGAGGTATACCTTTATATTACTTTCTTTAAACATTTCTCCTAATATATTTTTTAATTCATTAATTTTATATTCTCGACGGCCGTCCGAGAGTTTCTTTATTTCATTTTTAGTAATATATATTTTCTTAATTGATTTGGGTCCGCAGAGTTTTTGCACATCCCTCGACAATATTTTGCCAAATAATGTCGATTGGGTTGTAGTGCTGTCCTTGGACTTCTTTAGGAGTAAACTATTCCCTTTTGGAATATACGCCAAAACTTTGTTTGGTCCTATGATTATGTCGTCCTTGAAATTAACTAAATCTTCCGTAAAATTGTCAACGATTTTTAATTCAATAACTCTTAGTCCACTTTCGGGTGGTTTCAGAAGTTCTGTTATCCTTTGTTCATTGGTTTGTATCTTATTATTTTTAGGTGTATTTTCATCCTTATTTTCTACTTTCGACTGGGCTCTTGTTACTACACAGACATATAATTGTTTTAATTCTTCAGACTCTACTTTAATGCGACTAAGCGCGTCAGCGGTACAGTTATCTTTACCGGGTGAATATTCTACGTAGAAATTGTATTCTTCTAATAATAGTCTGAATTTAGTTAGTCTACTACTAGGTTCTTTTAGTGAGAACAAGTACACTAGGGGTCTGTGGTCTGTCAAGATTTTGAACTTTCTTCCGAACAAGTATGGCCGATAGTGTTTTACTGTTTTTAACATATTTTTAATTTTTTACTATTTTTTTTTTTTTTTAACATTGTTTATACATTGGATTTTTTTTTTAATTTAAAGTTAAGTGAAACTAAGAAATAAAGAAAAAATAACATATTTATATATTAATAAATGTAGGATATAATTAAATTGCATGAATTTATTTAATATATATTCAGTTTTGCCAAATTTACAAATTTATTGGGCATAGAGGTTTTTGTTTTTGTTTTTAATTTTATTTTTCTTATTTATAATAATTGTAAAAATGTAACTAAAATTATTAGTTAAATACAGTTTATTTCCTTTAGGAAGAATTATTATTTTGTTTATATAATTTTTTTTTTTTTTACACCTATCTTTAATGTTTACAAATCAAAATTTGTAATGAAGTCAACAAAAAAAAACTTAAATATATACTAATTGTTTGTTTTATGAACAAAAATAATAAAATTATTTATTATTTATTATATTTTTCGTTATAATTCATCTTATATAGCTGCTGCTAGGCATTGCTGTCGATAATGGGCGCTTGTGGCCTAACGACCGGGCCACCAACTGCTTGAACCGGCAACTGCTCTTGTTTCTCGCGTTTTCGCCGCATCTTGCTCCAGAGCTTGGGGTAATCCTGCCATGTCGGCAATTCTGGAGTTGGCATTTGCTCTGGGAAGACATTCTTAAGCCATGGCGATTTGAGCGCATCTTCGGCTGTTATCCGCTTGTCGGGATTTAGCTCAAGCATTTTATCGAGTAAATCTAACGCAGGTGTTGGCATAAATTCGAATTCTTAGCGTAACCACCGGCGATGGAGTTTCTTTTGTTTGCTCCTGGCAGGATCGCCATGTAAAGTGGGCCCTACCTCACCTACGAATCTATGTGGGATATTGAAAGGCTTCCCCAAGCCGAAAAAGGTGATGGCTAAAGAGCCGATCTGCTTCCAAAGTTTAAAGTAAAAAAAACAAGGCTGAAGAGCCGAACTAGTCTTTTCACTTCCAAACTGAAAGTGCATTTATTCAGTCAAACTTAAGCTATTTATACAAAAATAATCTACTTACACACTAACATCTTAAGCCTATATCAAATACATATTATCACTTAAACATAGAAATATTTTATATAAACATAAACATATTTTGTATTCCGAATTCTATGGGAAATTTATGACAACGGAACCAGGCAGCATACTTGCTATGTCATCAAATTAATATTCGATTATCCAATGTGCATAGCCCTTCTAATACAATGCACAAATGTATCCAAATACATCCAGCCATATGCACTACACAGTATGCAGTACATTGAACCTCAGCGAGTAGGTAGATACACTTGACCAAAGTAATCTGAAGCGTCGCGTCCCTTCGTCGTCAGTGGCATTGAAATTATTACTTAATATTTTAGTGCATGAGGGTGATATTCTTGACCATGAATGAAATGCGAGTGCATTATTAAAAATAGAAAAGTAATGCGAGTGCATTTAAAATATAGGTCGGCTATTGTAAAGCGTAGTGTGGATTCAAGTCAATGACCGGAATTAAATGTATAATGAAGTGGGCGTTAGTGTGATTCCTTCACATTATCTTTGTGGCTATATTAGCTTCGCGGTAAATTTATCTGTTGTACCTGGAATAATTCTTCCTTATACAAATAGCGCCCACTGTTTTTCGAAAGAGTTTTTTCTGGTAAAAGGTTAAGGTGTCTTTGACTGAGTCCCAAAGTCTCGTATCCATAAGTGAGTATTGGTAGGCCCATGATTTTATGTAGCAGATTTTTAAATTTAAAAAGTCTTGATTAAGCTATAGTAGTGGCTATAGTGATCACCTACCATTATTGCTATTGGTTTGCCAACGTTTTCTGCAGTCGAAGTCACCATGTATTTTGTTTTTCCTTCTATGTGCGTGCATAGTCCCAAGTTGTTTGCCGCTCGCTAGATCTGGATAAATGAGTTTTTTACAGCTTGTTGGCTTCTTACACGGATGTCCATTTCATCTGCGTAAGCAAGTAGTTGTGCGGAATTGTTGACAGTTGTCCCTCTGGTGGATGTTTAAGAGTCTCGGATTTTTTTCTATAATGCCAGCGCATCCTTTTGCCGGAGCCCATTGGAGATGTTGACGGGTCTGGAAAGCAATCTGAATACCTTTATCAGTTTATTTGGGATGCTGAATTCTCTCAGGGCTTTATAAATTTTAACCCCGGCTATGATGTCTATAAACAGATAGTATGTTGGCATGTTAAATTCTAGACATTATTCCATCGCCTGCCTAATGGTGAAAATTTGATCAGTTGTTGACTTGCTGTTCTCAAATCACATTGATATTTGCCTATTACGATTTCCACATATGGAGCTATCGGGTCTGGGATATAGAAAATTACCTTTTACTCAACAACTTAAGAGCCCTTTGACTTATTTAATGCTTGTTCAATGCAGCTTGCCATTGGCTTCTTGAAATGATGGAGGCGGCATTTGATTGTTTCTAATTAGCTGACGTATTTTTGTTGATTAAGTTGTTAAGATATATCACAAAGCTTTTAGCAAATCATCTCAACTTATTTTATTCTAGTTTTGATATCATCGATTTTTAACCACAGTTATCTAACTTAAAAAGAACTTTGATCTCTAATTACTTTTCCGCCATCATCTCGAGAGATTGCATATGTGTTTAGCTACCTCCACTTTTACTTAACAATGACCAATGTTTCAAAATGTGTCAAATATATGACAAATTTTAAATGAAGATATAAAAATATAAAGGTGCATTTTTTTTATTTTTTTTATTTTTTTAAATAAAATACCTTACCAAACACAATAAAAATATCACTGAGTTTAACAGGTTCCCTCATAAAATTTCACTTAGGACAATTTAAAAAAATTTCACAAGTTTCCCTTGTCTTGTCCCGCGTCGTCCTTACAACACCCCACCCTCATGAAATAGACTTTGATTTCACATTTCTAAAAAAAAAAAAAAAACATAAGAAAGAAATACTTCAACACCTGATATAAAAAAAATAAAAATAGGTGGGTCGGTTTCTACCTTTTATAAAAAAATCCATCTTATTACAGAAAAAATTCTATTCACATAAACAGTGATGTGTAAAAAAACCGTCGAGATTTGTTTTCGACATTTCGAAACTCTTCGTAACAAATTTGTGAACGAACAAACGACAATTTTGTTTCTACGGTTCTCAAATGGTTGGGGATCCATTTAAGTAAATATTAACATGATCTTCAAGTTCTCTGTTTCAGACTTCTTAATAGCGTTAACAATTTAAAAGTTATACGTGAAGTCAATAATTTAATTAGTTCTGTTTTGTTTAAATTTTTAGATCTTTGCGTCCTTTTGTTTTGTTTTCATCTAGCTCATCACATGCAGGAGAAAAGGTGTGAGAATCACGCTATGGTAGGCGAAACGTATGAAGTTGCGTTGAACGGATTCTATCCTATTTCGTTTAACAATTCATAACATATATTTCTTAACTATCAAATTAATATGGTCCTTGAAATAGAGTTTAGAATTAAAAGGATCTCCAAAATCTTGGAAACTATGAATACGATGTGTAGAGTGCTACTATTTTTTATAATCAATCGAACTCGGAGCATATTTTTAGAGAAAGTCATTGCCTAACTTATAATTAGGTTAAGGTTTAGCTTACTCTTTTTGCACCAAATAACAAAACTATTACCATCCTCTTTTAGTTGTAATCGATCGTTTAGAGACTTAATTCATTTGAAGATTGTTATATCATCCGCATGGATTAAATGGCACTGTATCGTGCGCAAAAGGGATACATCATTCATAGCCAAGATAAAGAGTAGAGGTCCTAAATAACTACCTTCAGGAACTCCTGATTTGGCAATCAAAGTATTGGTGAAAGAACTTCTGAATTTAACTTGAAATGACCTACTTCGACCTATGAGAAGAAATTCATGTGATGAATTGAAGAGGAAATCCAATTGTTGTCAGCTTAAATGTGATGATATCGAGATAAAGTTGGTTAATGCAAAAATGCAAGAATGTTAGTAATTGTTGATATTTTCGCATAAAACTATATTTTTGTTAGAATATAATATTCTTTCAGTTGAAACATAAATTATAACGAATAACTTGTAGAAAAGGCTTGGTAATGCAGGACAGTTAAGAGATTGGTATGTAATGAATAATTTTATAATTGTTTCCATTTTTGAATACCGGTACAATAAATGCCTTCTTCAGTATATTTGAAATTCTACCATAGAGATAGTGCAATATGCGAAGAAGAGGATATGTTGCTATAGTCTTATATTTTTTCAAAACAATTGGAAGAATTCCATGTGGTAAGTTTGACGTTGGAGTCTACTTAGAATTCATTAAGTGGCAGCACGCTTTTCGGCGTAGTGGACTAGGGGAGAAGGATCTATACCGGATCTATCTATCTGCTCATAAATATTGTTTCATTAAATTGTCTAAATCATCTGTAAGTGTTATTGAGAATTGAAAGGTGGTATCAGTGGAGTTCCTGGACACTCTTTTTAGCCCATATCCCTCTCCAATTAAGGGTGGCAGAAGTACATGCGAGTTTATCTACCTCCAAGAGTGATCTCAGCTAACATTGAAGAGTCGTTTGGCCAAGATGTTTTAGAATTGGCGCAGAACCACTGAGGAGACATCGATTTGTCTGATTTGATTGAGTGATTTTGGATAGGGAACAAGTTTTAGATTTTCGATTTTGGGAAAAGGGGGGCGGGGGAGCATTTTTTGTAAATTTTTCATACTAAAAATCAATTTAAAGAAACAAATCTCTGGAACAATTTAGAAGAGCCCCGGAACAATTGGGAACTAGGTTTGGAATTTTGAATTTCGGAAAAGGGGGACCAGAATAGGGTTAACAGAATGGTACACTGTTAAGTTTTATTTGCACTTAATATCTTTGTTTTTGAACATATTTGAATGAAACTTTGGAACAATTTGATTTGAGTGATTATGCATATATACAAATATTTTTTAAATGTGGGTGTTTGTAGAGGGCAACCCCCTTTTTGAATGTAGGCATAATCATTATTAATTTCATAGAGACGGAATCTTAAAGACCTTTTGGTCTTTGCTAAAAGAATACAGCTTTGGCTTAAAATTTTAATTTTTTTCAAGGGGGGGCACTAGGGAGGGGAATTTTTTTTTCGTTTTTATGCGCCTTTAGCTATATTTGGTTATGGTTTTGGACAAAATTTGGACACGAACTGGGGGAAGCATGTTTTGACTTGGAACATTTTTTGAATGTTTGATTTTTGAAAAGGGGGAGCTAAAATAATTTTTACAAAATTAAAAACCATCGAGTTTTTTTTGAAAGATCAATCATCAGCGTAAATATTAGGTCATAAGCCAAGTTTTGGTTGCTGTACATGTGCTAAATCACGTTGTATTCAATTGTAGGCTTAAAAAAAAAGAAAAAAAAATGGGGAGACATATTTTTCATTTTTTAAAAAAAATTCGGGGGCAATATCTTTTAAAATATACATTTCACGACTCTTTGTTTTTGGAACAATGGTTAAAACTTTTTTCAAATTTTGCCATATCTTTTAAAATTTTGATCATAGAGGTCCAAAAATTTGGAACAATGTTCAGAGCAACTAGAACAACCTGGAACAATTTTCAAAAAATCTAAAAAGTGAGGGCTAGGTCATAAACAGTTTTTAGGGTCTAAAACCTCCATTTTTGGGTATTTTTCGAAAAAAAAACTTTGAAACAATGCAGAACAAACCGTGAACAACAAAATTGGAAAATCGAAAAAAGGGGGGCTAACTTCACGCACTCAACTACATTATATGGTGTATACGTAAATACTGAGTAAGTATTTTGTTACAGGTGTGGGTTACGTCACAAATGTGATCTATGAGAACATTCAGTAATGTTTTCATAGATCACATTTCTATGCATATTGTCTCGTGTGCATGGACTGGAAGAGGGAGTAGTAATCCGACCACTGTCGGGAGCGCGTGCGTACATTGGCGAGCCAATACTACACCCGAATCATACTATTTTTAGAAGATGGCAGTTCAAGTCAAGAAACACGTGAAGTGGAGGGTAGTATTTATATTTTTATTAAGCCGTTAGATCAAAATAAAGACACTTATCACATCAGTTTAATGTATTTCGCCTGATGGGTTAAATTATAGATAATGAACAAAATAAATGCACAAGACTGTGATTTTTGGTTTTGAGAAGCAGGTCGGTTATGTTGCCTGTGGTGTTTACACGACAAGGTATCCAAATCCCAAAAGAAACAAAATGCAAATAAAAAAGAAACACCTTCGCCATCATCATATAATGAGGTCCTGAAAAACGAAACCCATGCTAAGGCTCATACAGAGTACAATAGTAAACGCTAACGGTACCGCTACCGCCACTGTCGTCATCGTCCTTGTCAGAATTCTAAAAAAAAATAAAAAAGGAAGGAAACGGGAGGCTGTTTTTGTTCTTCTTCTTTTCCTAAAGTTTAATTCAAAGAGCGTATTTCATTTCACATGATTTCACTTTGCATAAAACCACCACCGCCGCGCGCCGCCACCGCGGGTGGTTTATGATGTTATGGCTCTATGGATCTTTTTGTTCTTACAAACCTACATATATATTCCTTGGCCATTGGATAGAGCTCCTGTGTGATAGTATACATCGTAATAACGGTAATTTGTTTTATGATTTCTATATTTCTATGCAAACCTATATACGCATCATGGTGTGGTCGCATTACTGGCACAGTGCACAGGGCACAGGAGAACTCCGGTACACCTTCTTTATATATATTGTGACGTTATTTAGAGGAAGCAAGGGATTTTTTATTTGATTTTGCTTAGCTGAAAGACTATGAAGAGAGGTGGTATAATATGTGGTGGAAATAAAAATAAGTACAGTTCTACTGTGGTATCGGTTGTTTTTTTATCTTTTGTATTTTTTAAATATTTTATATAGAACGCTTAGGGATTTAATGAGATTTAAGTTGAAAATTTAAGAGCTAAAACGTTGCATTAAATTTACATTTCTTAAGATTTAAAAAATAAATGATTTACTCTGAAAAAAATAAATTAAAGAGATGAACCTATGAACGAAAGGAGGTTTTTTATAGAGAGCGCTATTTTCATGGCTTAATACTAATACAAACATTTTAAACTGCTTAGTCCATAAATTTTGTATCCAAAATCAGAATAAAAGTTCCGAGTATTATGAGTTGAGTTTTTTGTTTGTATCACCCTGTGATAAGATGAGAATAAGTCAATTCAAATCAAATAAGGTAAGAAATTAAGGAATAATTCTTGAAGACTCTTGCTACAAACAAAAATACTGAAACAAATATATTTTAGAAAAAAATCGGTTTAGCCTAAAACTTAAAAATTGGTCAAAAGCTACTATAATACAACGCTGGCAATGAGAGTACACTAGTGCCTGTTACATTTAAAAATAAATATAGCGCTTTTAAATTGGCGCTGTTAGATTTTGATGCCCCGTGGCGGCCATTTTGTTTTGGTGACATCTGTCAAATCTTTTGTTTATTATTTAGTAGTTTATGCCAAGTTAAGCGATGATAAAACTTTATTATCAAAATGAGTGTTCGTTAACGCAAACGTTCTCATGAATGAATGTTCTCATGGTCATCTGAGGCATGAAATAAAAGAGGGCGAGCAATCAAATGATTTAAGTTTAATAAAGATAATTTAGTGACCGATTTTATTAAAAACTTTACTGATGGTGATGGTGATGATGTTCACCTCAGCTCCTTCCTCTTATTCGTTTTCTAAATTTTGGAGACAAATTAAGAAAGGTTAGTTTAAGTACATCTGCCTTTTAAGAAGCCATGTTGAAATAGTGCTTTCAAAAAGCTAGTGAATTGAAGAAATGAAGGCCTGCAGTTTGCAACATCCTTTTTTGCTAATTTTTTATGAACAGGAAAAATTAAGGAATCTTTCCAATCTTTCTTTCGGAAGATGGCTTGAGAAGGTTTACATAGAAAGATAGCACACTTTTTAAATAATATTACAGCAAACCACGGAGACTAGCGGAGAAATCATCTCTAAGTAGAGCTAATTTTGTGTCGACAATATCATCACTCATTTTGATTTAGATAAGAAAGGTGCATGAGTTACATTATCAAATTACCTAATCAGCCGGTCTTCTTCAGCCAATTGTAGAAGAAGACAGGCAAATTTTGTAATAATTTTACCATACGTCACATCGATTAATTTTAATATTTAGGGAAGCCATTCAAGTTACGTTTGATGTTAATAATATTGCTAGACACGTGTGGTATCCATAAATATCTTGTATTTTGTCAATGTATTCGAGATATAAAATTTTACAAAAAGGACGAAAAGCTGCATTGAAATTGCCGATATAGTGAAGTCAGCATTAAATATGATGACGGACATATAACCACCACAGCTGGCTCGGACGTAATCTAATCTGGAGGTCCAAATTTTATTTTTTCCAAAATTTGTCTCCCAAGTGATTAAACGTTTCGGCGTAAACTAGACAGATTTCATATATCCCCACAGAAAATAGTGAAGCGACGTTTAATCGCACGATCGTTTTCGTCAATAAATAAACTGTGTGACACGATACGCCGCGCCGTCTTATTGAAACCACTGTTGCAGCACATTGTGGTTGTTTAAATGATGAACTAATAAGTCACTAATTATGGCTCTATAATGATCACCATTGATCATAACGTTCTGGTCAGCATCATAAAGAATTACGGACCAAATATTCCACCAACCCATAGTGTACAGCCAATAGTTTTTGTGTATGTTACGATGTCTACAGTGTTTTGGACCCATTAACCGAATCTAAGCCATGCTAGGTGATCCTGTGGTTTCAATTCTTAAAAGTAAAAAACCAAACTAAAAATAAATCACTTGTCAACTGACAGATTGGCCGCAAGTTCAGATATAGTGTTGCCAACTTAAAATTTTATACAAGCCATTCGCAAAACTATAATTCAAGAAATTTAAGACAAGAAATCGATACGATAAAAACTCACACACCAAATACATTTGTAACAAAAATAAAACTGCAATAAAAACTGCTGGGGCCAAATTGGGAAAAAAATATACTTAGGCTAACCAAATTGATTTTCAAAAAACTTTCATGGAATGCTGTGTACGAAATCTTGTAAATTTTTAAAACAATAGGTAGTTAGGAAGAGAGCATGAAATGTGTGATATTCATGAACTAAAAACAAATCTTTGCTAAGAAAGCTTATTTCAAGAACAGTCAACATCAAATATTTGGTCATCTGGCTCGGATCATTGCTTAGTGGATTTCTAGAAGTTATTAAGCATTAACTAACAGCAGCACGTTAGCATACGATTTAAAAACACAATCACAAACACTATTAAATGCTTAATTTAAAAAAATACAAATGGAATAAAATATTGATACAAATTTCAAACGGATGTTACACTGGACCCTTAATGTATTTTTTAAGATTGTTCTTATTCATAATTATATTAAAGAGTGAGGAAATGAAAATCATTTAGTGATTTTTTTCACATTGCGCGCCATCTAATATATTTAATTATTTTGGTTATTTTCTTTGGAGTGGTTCCAAACGAAATCAGGAGTAAGACAGGGCTGTGCACTCAGTCCAAGCTTTTTTTGCACTCTTCATTGATGATATCGTCGAAGCATTACCAGCAGGAATCGAGTACGCAGGCGTTAACTTTAAAGCTCTTCTTTTCGCTGATGACATTGTCCTACTCGCTTATACACCGCAGTCCCTTCAGCTAATGATAAATAAGCTTGCTGAGTATTGTAAAAGGTGGAACCTAGTGGTAAATTTAAGTAAATCCAAAGTGATGGTTTTTAAGAATGGCGGTGGAAGATCGGGTGCAAGTGAGCAATGGCACTATAATGGTGAAAGAGTAGAGTTGGTGAAAGAATATAAATATCTAGGAGTCTGCTTTACTAAGAACTTGAGCATGGAAAAACATCTCACTGACAAACTTGTTAAGGCGAAAACAGCTATAAACGTAGCATGGAAGCAATGTTTTAATAACAAAGAAATTACGCATTCCAGTAAATTCAGGGTCTTCGAAGCTGTATCGGAATCAGTTATGTTTTATGCGGCGCAAGCTTGGGGAGGTCGGAAATATGAACAAGTGGAAAAACTGCTTAGATTTTACATTAAACGGACTTTCCACCTTCCTTCGAGTACGCCAAACTACATGATCATGTTGGAATCAGGTCTATCCCCTTTATTTATAAAAACACTCAAGCTGCAGGTCGATTACATCCTCAAAGCTCTGGATATGTCAAGTTATCGTCTCCCTAAAAGAGTAGTTCTTCAAACAATCCAATCCCGAAGTGGATGGTTTAAAGACTGGTTAGAATTTGCCGAGCAGGTGGGTGTTGACCTAAACTACAGTAACCTCTCCTCTTGGAAACCAACTTTATATCGCCTAATAGCTCGTCTGGATGAAGCCTCAAGAGAACAATACACGGAGCAAGCCAAAAGCTCACTGCACCGCATGATATACAGTAGACTAGACTACGATCTCCGGGAAAGAAACTACTTTCACGACAAATATACCATCGAACAAATTTCGTGCATGTTCCGGCTAAGAGGAGAACTCCTTAATCTGAATTACATTCCACACCGCGATGACTTATCGATTTTATGCAACCTGTGCAACTTGAATGAGCGCGAGGATGTTTTTCATTTTGTTGGGCGTTGTGCGATACTGAGAGAAATAAGAAGACTTATCCTAGGCAGCGACTTTCTGTCAAATACTGAAATCATAAGCCTTCTACAGGAAATGGAAGTCACAAAGTTATCTGCATATTGCAAAACAGCACTTAAATATAGACATCAAATTTTAAATGAAGCGTTTTAATCTTAAACTGCACTTTCTTTTTTCAATCTATATAAAGCGATACTTTTAGTTGTCAATCAGGCAGACGGCAATGCCATGCATCATAATGATTGTATTAACCATATTATTGTTAAAAATTTATGTTTAAATAAAATCAATCTAAATCTAAATCAAAAAAAAAAATCTTTGGAATAATTTTTAACTTTAAATAAAAACTATTCCTCATCGGATGCAATGCAATGTATTTGTGTGCATCACTGTTGGAAAAAGGCTTACTATTGTTCTAAATTCAGTACAATAAGGTTTTCTTACTACAACAGTACGTCTGAATTATTTGTACAAGATTGATAGATTTCAATTGCCAAATTAACCAATATCAAAACCTTCCCCTTGGACAGAATGCGCTGTTAAGCTCTATTTCCCTTTTTTGTCATGTGTCTTGAAAATTATTAAGATGTTAACCTGAAAATGCAATCCGAATCTTTTAGCTTTCAAAATTAAATTTGTTTTTCTTTTGATAAAAAGCCAAAAACCCAATAATAGAAAAACACCTACAAGTACTGGGTATTTAATGTAACTCTGAATGTGAAATTGTACACTTTTCGAAGAAATTCAGTGGAAAAGAAATACAAAGCTTCAAAAATAATCCTTAAATATATTTTATAACATTTCTGCAAGTTGTAAGATAGTTGCTGCATTACGATTATTTGTTTGTATGTAAGCACTTTAAAATGTTTCAGGATGCTCCGAATTGAATGATTAAGTCAACTTTATCGTTTAATTTGTTCGCAGCCAATTTCCTCACAGATTCTTAATTTTAAGACCGGTAATAGTCTTCAAATTAGTGCTCTCGAACTCGATATTTTTTCATACCGCAAAATAGACAGTTTAGGGTGTTAATTGGAATCACAGCAATATAGTCCAATTAGTTTGTTAATTGCCGTTTTTTCAGAAAGGACTAAAACATACCTAAGTGAATTTATTTTTAATGTTTTTTTTTGTATTTTTAAAATATTGTTTTTAAAATAATTGAAATGTAGATTCAATGTCAAAACCAAAAATAGACAAGTTTCAGATGTACCTATTAGTTCCTAGGAATGGTTTCTTAACTTAGAAGACAAGTTTTAGATGTACCTAATAGTTCCTAGGACTGATTTCTTAATTAAGATCGGGTACAATGGATTTTACGAAATTAAAGGTTACTAGTTTATTTGTTAGAACTAGTTTATTTGTTAGGCGCAGTACCTAGTCTAGCTAGGAAGAATACTATGACAGGGCTTAAGTTCAAATTTTTGTTTCTATTGAACATAAACAAATAGAAAATTAAGCTAATTAATGCAATAATAGTATGTTTTAAAATATTCATTAAATCAATCAATATACCTTATTCCACATTCTTCAGGAAATGTTGAGCAAAATTTTGTATATCAAAATAACGCGTTATCCATTCGGTTTCTGGAATTCGACATCTGTCACACTAAGTTGATTAACCAATTTTTTTTTCAGTTGAAAGTCTCACATTTACGAAAATAGATCGCTTAACTATCGCACAACGCATACAAATTGTTGAAACCTATTACAAAAATGATGATTCTGACACAGCAACATATCGTGCTTTAAGAGGTTTCCAAAATCGTAAAACTACGAAAGCAATTAGCAAAAATGTGAAGAAATTTGAACAGACTGTATTGTTTTTGTAAATCCTGTGCAGCATCGTTTCGCTCGTACCACTGAAAATATCGCTGCTGTAAGTGAAAGCGTTGCCGAAGACACGAATGTGTCGATTCCTCGTCGTTCTCAGGAATTGGGACTGTCTTACGGCACATTATGGCGTATTTTGCATTTGGATCTACACCTACATCATATAAAGTCCAGCTCACACAACAACTGAAGCCAGCTGACCATTTACAACGTCGTAGATACGTCGAATGGTTGCTTGAACAACAGGCGGTGGACGGCGATTTTTCGAAAAAAAAATGTTCTTCGGCGACGAAGCACACTCGGATGGGTATGTACGAGTAAATAAACAAAATTGTCGTATTTGGGGTTCTGAGAATCCTCAATTAATTGAAAAGAGGCCATTACATCCACAAAAATTCATTGTTTGGTGGGCTCTTTGGTCCGGAGTTGTGATTGGACCTTACTTCTTCGAAAATGACGATGGAACGACTGTCACCGTCAATTCGAAACGTTATGGTCACATGATAACCAACTCTTTTTAACTGCTATTGAAGAATACGACTTGGAGAATATGTGGTTTCAACAAGACGTTGCCACATGCCAAACTACTACAGGGAATATGGCTTTATTGCAAGAGACATTTCCTGGACGCGTAATTTCTCGTCGTGGAGATATCAACTGAAAACCAAGATCAAGCGATTTGACACCGCTGGACTTTTTGTTGAGGGGCTACGCAAAAGACCGTGTTTATGCAGATAAACTTTTATCTCTTAAGCACTTAAAAGCCATCATACGTCAAGTTATGGCTGAGAAACCGCCCAATATGTGTCAAAAAGTGGTCGAAAATTACCTCAAAAGAATCTATGCTTGCAACAATTCTAGTGGTGGTCATTTAGACGATGTAGTGTTTCACTCATAATGCCAACGTTCAAACTTTATAATAAAAAAGAAATATCATGAAAACAAATATTTTATGTGTTTTATTTACCTTTACTTTTGAAACCGTAAAACGGATAACCCTATATAATTAGAACTTAGCAAAAATCAAATCACACGTGTTGATTCCTTATAAAAACCAAAAATATTTTAAATTAATACAAATTTTGCGAACAAAAAGTGGTAGGTAAACAATCCTTTTAAAAGAGAAGAACTTTTATAGTAAAACTCAGTAACTATTAAAAATGGCGTAACCATTACCGAAGGTACCAATTATACCTAATTATCTTCAGAACTGAATATTGGAAAATTTTCATTTTTAATGAATGAATTAAGTATTTGTATTGTCTTTAATAGAAGAATTTGAAAAATTATCAATTTATGAAAAAATGGTCGGCGATTGAAAGTGAAAGTCTAGATTTCAGATATCCTTGTAATCAAAAAGTATGTGGGTATCAAACATGATTAAAGTACTACTTATACTTATTTTCTTCAGCACTCCAGTACAATCGAAATAGTAGATTTCCATCACTGATGTGCATGATTTGCGTTCCCTTTACAAATTCAAAAATCCAATTTACATGTGTTCCACATTGGGCGCCACTTAACATATTAAATTCAATGATTTCTATTAAAATTTGTACACCGAATTGTAAAATTTAAGCGATGATTTGATCTTAATAAGGACTTGTCGGTCTTGATGGTAAAACATTATAAAATCCAGTTAATATTGATAATAATATCACCAAATGCATAAGTTCTTACTAAATGAACTTTTGAGCCCAAGTGACGAAATAGGTGTTAAACAATCATTAAAAACAATATTTTGTACATTTCATTTCAATAAATTTTGTCATATTAAACGTTACCATGCAACAAATAGACACCAAATAATAAATGTCACAAATAGATGTCACAGTGACAGCTTGCAAACTGACATTTCATTTTTCATTGCCTATCATCAAACATAACAGCCATATTGAATCAAATTGTCAGTTTTATTGTTTAATTTTTTTTACATCACCTTTCCTTTAAAATTGCCAGACACCTACTTCTGTAACACAAAAAAGCTATGAATTGTTCCAAAAAATTTAATGTTAAATCATTTATGTCCTGATGGAATTCCTTTCAAAACAGTAGACAAGAAGATACCTATAAACAAAAAGCAAGGCCCATCTTACTATATGTAGTTAGGGTAGGTTAGGTATATGGGAATAAATACAAAACCCATTATCAGTTTGTAGGTATGTAAGTGTGTGTATGTGTATAGGATTGAGAACAACCATATTTACCTACACATAGTGAGATTATAGGATGCATGCAGTTCTTAGATAGAAGCAAATAATAAATGTACAGAAATAACGTCATGATTATTCACAGAAGATTGAAAGTTAGTAACAAAAAAAAAAGTATCTAAAAAAGTAAGCAAAATAACTCAAATAAATAAGTTCTACCATTTTCTTCATCTTGTACTCGTACTTTGTGTCTCTAGGGATGTAGGTATGCGTGTGTGTAATGTTTGGTTCTTGTGATTGAGCTAGCTTAAGTATGTGAACATATGCAATAAATCGTCAAACGAAACGAAATCGGATTTTACGCGCCGTTGTGATGCTCTTTGCAAATATACTCACACCAAATGGCATCCTCTTTTTGCAAAAATGAAAAACATCTAAAATGGCGGCAGCAAGATGGTTAGTGGCACGAAGAAGAACCGTTTACAACAACGTCCTCTCCATCGTCGTCGTCCTTGTCGCTAGCTACACGCTCAGAAAGAACAAAAAAAAATGGCAACCATGGAAGGATTTTGGCTGGCTCTGGGTGCAAAGGCAAACATACAGAAGGAGAGAGAGTAAATGTTTCCGTCAAAGTCAAAGTGACTTTTAATGCGCGCCATAGGAATACAAGAAGAAAAACATCGCAGAGAAAAAGAAGAGAAAAGGATTTGTTATCGAGTTGGCATAATGTGATCACAGACTATTCAGTAAATGTGGTTGCTGAAGGATACTATACAATATACACATACACACTCGTAGGTACCTTATTTTTCTTTCTTTTGGCTTTCTTCAATTTTCTTCGCATCTTGAGTTCTTTTTTAACGTATTTTCAATGGAATTAAGAAGACCGAAGACGAAGAAGATGCTTTGAAGGAGCGAATTTGATTTGAAATCACAGTTCATTGTCTGTCTATCGTCATCGTTTTTGTTGTTGTTGTTGCTGTTTTTGACGTCATCGTCTTCATCTTTGTCGCAGCCATAAAGTCTGATAAACATATCACTATATTGTCTTTTGACTTTTTGACAGATGAGTTCTTGTAAATAAGTTGGGAATTAACATGAGCTGTTTTTTTGTTGGTAGGTATTGTTGTTCTTTGAAGGTCTTGATGGTTGAATGGACATCAAGAGATTTCGTATATGAACCAAAAGACTTAGCTAAGAGTAATGTTAAACCGTTGGCAGACAGGTATGTAATACCTATAAATAATTTTAAAACGAAATCAATTCTTAGTAATCATTATTTATAATGATGTGGGTTATAAAATTTTGCAGTCTCAGACAATGAGTAGAGTATAAGCGAAGTCGGATACTTATTTTAGACTATACCTACCATATGTTGACTCTTGCTATCTTTTACTAGGGTTGTGAGCTGATGATGTGACACCTTCTGATATTAAATACTTTTATTTAAAGTGATCTGATGTCTCAGACTCAGGCGGTCGCCCATCAGCCAAATAGGGGAATAACATGTAGCATACGAAAACATCCACGTACAGTTACTATTTGGTACTGGTGGCAGAGTGACCATTATCTATTGAGTGCCACTTGACACAAATTCCACAATGGTTTGGCTGATATGATCAAACTGGTTCCTCAGATTGGCAACAGGCTTTTAACCTTTCAGAAAAAATCAATCTGAGAGAAAAACCCGATCTTTGAACTCAAACAATTCTGAGACCACGGAAGAACTACTAATCCGTCCGAAACATAATGCAATATGCAACACGCTGCACATATTGCAAGGATGAGAGGGAAATCTGATTTACGATTAAGCCCATATGGTACCGCCACCAAGCATAGAAGAAGCCTATGCGATGGCATATCAGCCGAGTTGTTTTAAAATGGCGGGACAACATTACATCGAGCAATTTATGAATTAAAGTGCACGTATGGAAGCATGGAAAATTGCAAGAAGACTGGTAAAAAGGTACCATCTGCCCCATGCACAATGAAGGAAATGTCACAACGTCCAGCAACTATAGAGGTATCACGTTGTTTAGTACCGCCAATAAGATACTCTCCTCTGTTCTTCAAGAACAGATAACCCTATACGCTAAAACTATCATCGAACAATATCAATATGTCTTCATCCCAGGCAAATCAACAACCGATCAGATTTTAAACCTTAGGCAAGTGATGATAAAATGTCTAGAATTTACTGTTCCAACTTATCACCTGTTTGTAGACTTTAAAGCACCCGCGCCCCACGAAATCGTAGCAATGGTAGAACAATACAGAGCCATGAAAAAATTCTGCATTCCAAACAAACTGATTCGACTAGGACGATTCCGAAGAAGATACAATTATGCACTGTATATTATCTACCTCGAAGCAGATATCTTCCCAAAAATAAAGGTTGACTCTGGTGGGCTGGACTCTTAGCTCGCATAAACGAAAAGGAACCAGCCCAGAAAGTCCTTTATAGCACATTTTATGGCCGGCGACAGTATAACAGACAATGTTTAAGCTGGAGAAATAACGTAGACCATCATTCGCAATCACAATAATTGGTTAGATTTGTTAAACGAGGTCAAAACCGAATTCTGGTTGTCGAGCCCATAATAATGATAATGATGTCTTAGACTGTAGTCTAGTGGAGTGTGCTTTATCTGACTGTAATTTATCAAAAACTTTAATCTTTTGGCATCTGTTATCTTAGACTATTATCTCCCTGATTGTTTTTTAATGGTATTAGCTTTCTTAGTCTGAAGTTTAGTCGAATCTTCTATCTTTGACTGTAATTTAATTACACCTGCTTCCAAAGACTACCCCCGACTGCAGTAACAGTTGCTCGTTCAGACTAAAAATTAATTAATTCAAAAAGACACGCGGTATAAGAATTGCTACCGAATAGTATGGGATTGGTTACCGCACTAAAACCACCGGTTTATCAGGACCGATCTATGAAAGGTCGGCATGATTTTTTCATCTTCATTTAAAATATGCTTTGGGGGAAGTTTATAGTTGTAACAATTTCCCATAATTTTTTATGTAGCAAGTGCTTTTTTAATAACATTCTTCACTCCACATACTTGGTGAAATGTTTGGAATTCGTCTTCTTTCTTCTATTATTTTGCTGAGCCTTTTCAGTAGCATTGTTTCGAAAACTTTTGCCATGATTGGTATAATCGGTATTGGTCTGTAAGATGTTACTTCTGTTGGTGGCTTACAATTGTTAGATATAACAATGACTTCTGCAATTTTTTTATTTTTAATTTGAGTTTTTTAAGGGCTATTGACGCCATTTCTTTGTAAATCTGAGAAGTGATAAGATTGTAACCTGGTGATTGATTTTTTATTAGATATAGCTTATGTTCACACATGCTTCTCACTTCTTTGGGCATGACAAAAGGAATTTTTAAATTCGTCGCTCCTTTCAAAAAACTGTAAGAAATCTGTAGCCGTATTTGCTTCAAATGGTTAAAAATGCGCGAGATGTTCAGCAGAAAGATCAGCTTTTTGTTTCGGGTTTTCGATCCATTTAAATGATATCTAAAGGTTTCATTTTTGAGTTTTGTGTCTGATGGTCATTTTAGATGTTTTTCTGCATTCCAGAGTCTTCAAACTTTTCAGAAATCTACTCAATGAATCATTTTTGAGCTTTATGGTTAAAGGTTGTCTTATCATCTGTAAATCTCATAGATTGACTTTCCCTTCGAGCTCATCATTTTTTCCAAAATCAGCTTCTATATTTCGACAGGATATTTTATTGGTGATTCTCTCAAGTTCGGAATAGTTAAAAAACTTTTGTTTCACAGTCTAATTGTGTGATCTGATGATAAACTGTAATTACTATCGTAACTTTTAATACTGTTAACTATGAAAAGTCTTTAAGGTCTAGTATTTGGTTAGAATAAGATGGCCAATATTAAATTTAAAGTTGTATTTATAAGGCTAGATCCCTATGAGTGCGCTTAGCATCGATATACCAATAAGGAAGTTATGTCCTAACAACTTTAGGAGTTCTGCATATAGTCCTCTTCAGTTGGAGATCACCTAGGAGAGCAACAAATAGCTGCTATCTTAAAATCCGTCTTTTTATACTAATTTTAACTGTTGAGACTTACATGTTTGTATTAGTAAAGTTTTATTCTTCATATAGAGTATAAATAAGTGATGTCTGACAGTAATTTAGTGACATATAATCTGCTGTTAAGTGCCATCTGCTATTTCTGATTGTAATTTAGTGCCATCTGTTAACTAAGATTTTGGTTAAGTGACGCTTGCATTCGAATTAGCTAATTGCTATTCTCCAATATGACTTTTTTATTTTTTTAAAGGAGGAAACAAGGACCCACTAACTAACTAAGCCGGCTCCCAAACCATTGAGGGTCTTAGCCTGAAAGATTACGTTCTTCCATCGTTTGTGGTCCCTTGGAAGTTCCTTCCAGTCGGCGAGACTAACAGTAGTAACAATTCCCTTTGTTTACTTATCGTCCAGCACTCGGCGACGTAGAGTAGAACTTGTATAGTTGGAGTTTTATAATAACGTGCACTTTGTCTTTTGAGAAAGGAGTTTTGAACGTAATTGTTTGGCTAAACTGAAGTAGCAGCGGTTCGCTAGGATAGTTCTTAGCCAACTTTCCACTAAGGTTTCGTTCTTTCGAACTGACATTAGTTCCGCTGTTTAGGTGAACTTTAATTCCTCAAAATAACTGCTACCAACAGTGAAATTTGGTCCTTAGTGGTAGACAGATGAGTATTTAATCGTTGAAAGCATATACTTTGTTTTGTACGCATCCACTTAAAGACCAACGCATTTTGCCTGTTCATTTATAGATGTACCTAAATGCTTCTAGAACAGTTCGCTTGGATACGGATAACGTCCGCATAACCAAGCAATTAAGAAAACCTTTTAATGAAAGTGCCATTCAGGTTAACACCACTCTTGTTCAAGAAATCATATGATAGCGCATCTCCTTTCCAGAATTCTACACATGCCTGAAATAACTCGAGTGAGTTGTTACCCATTTGGACGTTGTATCGCGTATTTTGTAAAGTCATGCGGCAAAGCTGGATCAGTTTTTTTCAGGATTCCGAGTTCAGACATCGCCAATAGAAGCTCTTGGCGACTTTTGCTATCATCTGCGGTTATTTAGTCGATGAAAAGAGGGTAAGTCTCAACTTAAAATATTTTGGTCTTTTCCAAGATTCACCTTAAAAATTAATTCCTGTGAGCGAGTAATGTTGTCAGGTATGGAAGGGATCTACAATTCCAAGCCGAATCCGAATGGCTAATTTGAGAAAGGACATTTCATGACAATAATTACTCTTTAAGGATTTGTCAATTCCTCGCAAGACGCAGTACTCGTGGTGGGTGGCACAGGTAGGAATTGAACCCAAGACCTCTGGCATGACAGTCCAACTAACCATCACACCACGCATACTACACAAAGGTTTTGCCTTAATGTGATTAATATTAGTCTAATTGTCGATCTGACGATCTGCCTGAAGCCACACTGGTACGTGCCGATCATAGTGATTTTACAGAAAGGTTTAAGACTTCCAAATAGTTCGTTGGATAGGATCTTGTAGGAAACGAAGCTTAAGATCAACATTGTTCATTTTCTGCAGAGAATTTTATTCAAGAACATTTGTATTCACAAGAACTAATTACAAACTCATGCGAGTAGTTCAAAGAAATTTAATCCCTTACAAATTCAACAAACATTAAATTTATATTTTTAAAATATGCAACCACCTATTGTGTTTCTAATTAAACATCTAAATCCAAGTCTTTTCTGTAGAGTTAAAGGACTAGGATTACTGTCATAGCCATAGTTGTTGTCGTTTTTGTAGGTATAAGCTTTCCCATTCCATAAGTTATACCCTTTCTTCTCCTTTCCCTTGCTTTTACTCCTGGCACTCTAAAAATTCATCATCTAATTTATTTGAACTAGGTATAGGAATAGAATTCTTCTGGGGAAAATGTATTATTATGCAAACAGAAGTTGTTGAAGGAAACAAAAATAGGAAATCTTCATCATCATCCCTCATAAAAAGGACAAAATAGAAATTTTAGGTTTATACAAATATATGTATATGTACTGTACCTATGAGTATATATACTTATCTACAAGTAAATGAAGGAGACATGTGTGTTTTTCGGGAGTTCTCTCTGTGGATTTAAAAAACTAAGCCTTATCTAGGTGTGTACCTACTACACTAACTTATATTTGTGTCCCCAAACAAAAACCTTTTGCTCCCTCTTGACTCCCGAAACGATTCAGAATCTCATATTCTTTTGTGTATAATCTAAAGAGTTTAGGGTGACCATCTGCATAGGTTTTCAAATCAATAGTATTTTCAAAGTTTTTGTTGGTTTTTCTAGAATTTTTTAGTTTACGTGAAGCAGGAAATATAAAAGTTTAATATTTGTATTGCAATTTTACTTTTTTTTTTTCATTGTATACGGTCACCTTATAATACTTATATCAGAATATAATATACAGTATGTATTATGTTTAAATGGTATGAATGTATACATTTTGTTCGAAGTGTACAAAACATAAATAATCCTTTCGATATTAAATGTCTCAGCAGGACATAATCCTTTGAATTAGTATTTTCATTTAATTGCTTCAAAATCCGAAACTTTAGGTCATGCTGAGGAATAGAATATGAGAAGGAATGATGGGGAAGACATCAGGAGAGGGGTTTTATAGAAATTATACCCATAAGGCTATAAGAGACATTATACTGATTTGAAATAGTAGAACCAATTGCCTGCTTTAGATTTCTTATAGGATTTTATATAACTTATATAGAGGTAGAGATACATAAGCTAAGCCACCTACCTACATACACACAATGCTCTCTATATGAAGACAAGACGTAGTAGGTAGGTATAAAGGTAGATAAAGCGTGTTGAGCTTTAAATTAATTAAAATAATTTTTAAAATTAATTGGAATGTAATCATACATTTGTGGATGGATTCAAAAAAGATTGAATACGTGAGTTGATCACACGCTGGCTTATTGTTGGCAAAATGTAATTTAGAATTGGTTTGAAGGTATAATATATGTGTATAGGTCTGCTAAAACCCTTGAATGTGTGCAAATGGAATAAATATGTATGTTTGTATATATGCAACACATAGAATGAGTTATTATTTTAAAGCTTTAAACTTCTGTTTAAACAATACTCTACTGAATTGAGTCCTGAAGAGAATTTAAAGAACACTAAACATCAACTTAAGATAGTTATTCTATATCGGGTAAAGTTTAGTTAATTACTAAAGGTGCTCTGAACGTTGACTGTTAATAGCGGCCCTTGGTCAAACATAGTGTTTTTTTTTTTTTAATTTTTTGGCAACTGACCGTGGACTCCAACTTTTTGCCCCTTGAGGGATAAATCTGAGTGCAACAATTCAGTAAAAAATAGATTAAAGTCGGGTAATGTGGACCACTCGGCTAATATGGACCACCAGCTGCTCTCGCCTTACAAAAATACAATTCAATTGACGATTGGTTCCGATTATGCGCGACCTGCTTAAACTTACCTGTGTGTAGTTTGAGCAGTCAGGAGGGGCGCATCTGGAAGTTTGGCGGATTAAAAAAAAAAAACAAAGGCATATGGACTAGTGGTCCATATTACCCGCCATTTTATTATAAGAAGTTTAAAATAGCACTTTTTTCCTAAAGGCCAGAGATTAAAAAAAACGCAAATCACAAGAAACGCAAGTCCTATGGACGACATGAGATGTTAAGGACAAATTCGTGTTGCTATTTAAAATCCTCAAAAGTATGTAACGTACCAAAAACTACGCTCATCGTTTCGAATGGATTAAAACCGATATTTTTACAAAATGATTTGAACATTTTGTTATCCATGTAAAGCCATCAGCTGAATCTTCAGTTCTTCTTATTTTGGACGGGCACTAACCAATACACGTAATATCAAACTAATCAATATGGTAAGAGAGAGCAACGTTTACTTGCTTTCCATTCCTGCTTATTCCAGCAATAAGATGCAACCACTTTATTAGAAGATTATGGGTCCACTTAAGAAATATTTATCAGAAGAGATTATAATCTGAATGAGGATGAATGCCGACCACTGACGCATTTTGATATACATATGTGAATTGTTTGGCAAGGGATATCTTAGAGTCCAAACTGGAGAAATAGCCGTCCATGGATTCAAGGCCACTGGAATTTACCCACTTGACAGAAACATCTAGGGATAGTGATTTTCTAGCAGCTGACGATGATGTTTCCCCACCAGACGAGTCAATTAAAGGATCTGCTGTTGAAAGTGAAACCACTCCAGAAGCTATTGGATGTTCAGTTCCAGAAACGCCCAGAAACCATTTACCTCCAAATGTTGCTGTTCAATCCTCATCTGGCACTCTGCACACTGGGAACACATCAGCAAGCAAAAATATTATTTTGACACCAGTCATCATGACGAGTCGGACGTCGAAAATTGTCCAACGCATTCCGCCACCTCCACCGATGATAAAAAAAATTAGTATTTACTGTTGTACCCTGTACTCGGAAGATTGACGCGGCGAAATATGGATACAATGCGTTTCTTCCCACATTTGGAGGCATGAACTCTGTGCAGGGTGTGAAAAACCACTGTTATTTTGTTGCTACTTGAATGATGAATGAACTGATATTTTTTTGCAAAAATTTGATTGGTGCTCCATATCACCCACTTTACTCTGAAGAACATTAGTATAAACTGGAGAAAGGGAAGCTCTTGTGAAAATTCTGATACACTCTGGACTCTAGTCCATTAGAGTGTACCAAGAAATTACTCGATTTTGCTTTGCTGTTTGCTCTCTAGAACTCGGCCTTTTGCTTCAAATATTACTTCAAAATTGGAGAAAAATAACTTAAAAAATGTTCAACAAAACGAAAAAAATGTACTTATAAGAAATTCAATAGTATAACTGTAAAGTATTTAAAAATAAAAACAAAACAAAAAACTTGGAAATTTAATAGTACTGCCTAAGAAGTGTTTAAATAGAATTTACAAAAAAAATGTAAATTATAAATAAAAGAAATCAATTATTTTAAGCATTCTATATAAAATACTACAGGTAAAAGCAACTGGTGCAATTGTTTGGCAAAATCCTTACAATTTTTAGGCCTGACAATCCCTTACACATGACTCTTTTGTTCCAGGCTCAACATAATTTATAACTTCCTCGAACAATTGACTCTGATTTAATCAAATTTCACTTTTGCTTGATAATCTACCTGGCATTTTTTAAAAAAGTCTTCTGCTTCCCTCTCTTCTTCCTTCTCAATAGTTTTTAATTTATCTTTAGCTCAAGAGAAATTCAAACATGTGTGGAAAACCTCGTTCTTAATAGCCAAACTTTAATTAAATTTCAAAATTATTTAAAAGCATCTTGTACGATTTTTTAGGTCATTGATTTTATCTAGACAAATAGTTTTCAAAAATCTTTGTTTCTTTAGGTGAAATAATACTTTCCGACAAATATTACCGTTTAAAATACCCTTGGTTTCAGAAAAAGATAAAGGCTTCTCGTTTCTTGCAGAATCGGAAATAAAGCTTAGATGTCTTCATTTTTACTGCACAAATTACAATTAGGTGAAATTTCTGGCCTATGTGGTCAAAAATTAAGCCGTAAGATTTTAAGTCTTGCTTTAAATATTTCACCTAAATTTGTTAGGTGGACAAATAGTTACTAAAGAAGACAAGCTGCCAATGAAAGATGGGTCTTCAATGGTAAATCTACTAAAATAGTCAAGGAGTTCAAATATCATGAGTCAATATTTACGAGCAGCAAGACCATGGAGAAACATTTCAGTGATAAGCTATAAAAAGGCCAAGACAGCAATAAACATCACTTGGAAGCGATGCAAACTTTCTCACAATCTGCCACGAAATATGTAATTACTCCTGTGATTGAACTGATCTCTATGATGGTCAAGCTAAGAAGTGAAATGCTCAATTTAAATTTCATTGTATGAATGTAGCTTATGCAACTTAAGAAAACGGGAAGATGTGATTCATTTTATCATAAACTGTCCAGTAATAAATTAAACTAGAAGATGAATATTTGGAAACATAGATAGTGTCAAATGCACACTAAATCTACAAACAAATGTTTAAATCGGCTCCTTATTGTCAACATATCGCTTAGCAAATATCTAACTCACCGTTAATAGACCTATACGAAATAATGCTTTAGAAGATCTAAGGATGTTATTTGTTTCTACCCGTTAACCAACTTATGGTATAGAATATTGGTTAGTATTTTTCTCAAAGGCGGTACAATTGAAATTCCTCTATAGTTTTCTAGCAGAGTACAGTCACGCTTTTTAAATATTACACAAATTATACTTACTTACTAACTTAGGTCCTCAGACCTGTTAAGTCCGTTGGGAACCAGTTAAGGGGCATAGGGCATCTACTACGGAGATGTGTTTTAGCTCCCTCCAACTCTTGCCTAGTGACGCTGATTCTTCCTCGACTGTCCTGCGCCATGTGCTTCTCGGTCGTCCAGCTTTCTTGTGTGAGCGGATTCCACTGCATTGCTTGGCTTGTAATGCAGTCGTTACCTTTTCGAAGCGTATGTCCAATCCATTGCCACTTACGCCTTCGTATTATAGATTCTATAGGCTCCTGGCCTGTCCTTATATGAAGGACCTCATTTGAAATACGGTTTGGCCAGAAAATCCTTAGGATGTTACGAAGACATCTATTCACGAAGGTTTGCAGCTTTCTTGTTATGGCTGAAGTAACCTTCCAAGTGCTGCACCCATAAAGAAGCACAGATTCGACATATGTGCGAAACATTCGTAGCTTTGTTCTTAAGCTGATCAGAGTTATTCCTCCAAATTTTTGACAGCATACCGAACGCCGCTTTTGCTTTGCCGATGCGGCAGATGACGTCTTGTTCGGTTCCGCCTTCGATGGAAACGATGCTTTCAAGGTATTGAAAGCTCTCCACTTTTTCCACCGGTTCACAGTGTTTTGTCCCTTAATAATAAATCGAAAGATGAGCTGTCACGTAAAAATTTTTTCGATACATAAACTTGATTATCACTTGTCAAGTCATATTAAAACGGTATTTTTCCAAAGAAATTCTTATCGCTGGATTAGATCTAAGCTCTGGAACTTAGACACAAAGGAGAAATGGAAAACACAAAGAAAGTTGATGCCGATGTTTGAGTAGTGTTCTTTTCCTAAAGATCAATTTTTTTTGTTATAGAACGTTATATTTATTTTAATTGTGTTAAGCTACTGAAGTAATAATAAAAAAATCAAGATTTTATAAGAAAATGGGTAAGTTATAAGCTATTTTTCGGACGACTTCAAAAAATTAGTGAAACTGATATTCAAGTAAGGTTTAAAAAAAAACTCCTAAAAACACCTGGACAATTTTTTTATATTTTGTTGCCTTAACCTAATGCTTGATGTTGGCAAAATTTTATTTGCGTCTGTTTGCTTTTTCGTGATATATTCGCTTTTTTTTGTACAGCATTTCAGGTACTCGAAAACAGAGCTTGTTTCGAGAAATGGCGGTTAGTTAACTCCAAAGTCAAGAGTACACCCGTTTTCGATTTTGTTTTGGATTTTTATAAACTCCATGATGCTCCAGATGCAATTAAAATAAGTATAAAAAGATCCGTAAATTTATTTACTTTAAAAATGTTCAGTTATTGGAGGTCAACAGGAAGAAATGTCAAAAAATTTAATACAAAATATTGTGTTTATTTAAATAAGCCTTTTAAGTTGTATGAAGATGTTTTAAAATTTTTAGAAAATAGAGCAGCAGAAATTCAAAGTCCCAAACGAGGCAGACCACGCAAAGATTTTGAAGGCCTTAATCTCTTGTCGAAAAAACGAAGAGTGGCGGATTTACTTCATGGCAGAGATCACAATGAAATCAAATTTGCTGCAACTGTATCAAGTAAAAAGGATGATATGAAAAAGTCTTTATCACCCTTAGACGCTTTAGCTTTGTTCATCGATCTTGATCTTTCATATCGATCATATGAAAGGCTTAGAAAGGTTATAAATAACATTCACCCTGATACATTCCCTAGTTACTATTCCATGATGAAAACCAAAAAGGATTTACTACCTCAGAATATCACTACTGATGAAACAAATGCAGAAGTAAATCTACAAGAGCTCTTACATAAAACTGCTTCATCTATAATTCAATCAAGCGAAGAAATACATTTCAATCCTTCTGCTCCCCTTAAACTTATCTGTAAGTGGGGTTTCGATGGTTCTTCGGGTCATAGCAACTATAAACAAAGATTTTCGGATTCAAATTTAACAGATGAGTTTTTGTTCATCACCGCCTTTGTCCCTCTTAAATTAGTTGAATCAAATACAGATTTAGTTAAGTGGAATAACACTGCACCGTCTTCTACCTTTTTCTGTCGACCCATTCGTTTGCATTTTATCAAAGAATCCAAAGATATTGTTAATAATGAGTTAACCAGAATGAACCATGAAATTGATAACTTACTACCAATGAAGGCGGCTTTTTTATTGACATTAGTTTTGAAATGATTTTTACAATGATCGATGGCAGTATATGCAACATTGTTACTGATACTCGTTCCACACAAACCTGCTACATATGTGGTGCAACACCAAAACTTATGAACCAACAAAATGTTGGCGATCTTCAACCAAATGTACAAACTTATAAATATGGGTTATCGACCCTACACAATTGGATTAGAAGTTTTGAGTGTATCCTTCATATTGGGTATAGATTGTCCTTAAAGTGTTGGCAAGTACGTGGATCTGCGAATAGGGAAATTTTTGATCCAAATAAAAAAAGGATTCAAAGGGAATTTAAAGAAAAAATGGGTCTTCTGATTGACCAACCAAAGCCTGGATACGGTTCTACGAACGATGGTAACACCGCACGAACATTTTTTCGACAGGCAAAGCTTAGCTCTGAGATAACCGGGGTAAGCGAAGATTTGATTTCCAACTTTTTTAAGATTAATAGAGTTTTGTCTAGTGGCATAAAAATTAATACAGAAAACTTTAAAAAATTACTGAATGAAACAAAGCTTTTATATTTAAATTCTTATTCGTGGTACTACATGCCAATGTCAATACACAAAGTTCTTATGCATGGTGCAGATGTTATTGACTTCTTCTCAATACCTATCGGACAATTATCCGAAGATGCCTTAGAAGGAAGACATAAGGAGTCAAGAAAGTTAAGGGAAAATCATACCAGAAAGTCTTCCCGGAAAAATACAAATATAGATTTGATGAATATGATGCTTATAACGTCAGATCCTTTAATTTCAAGTATTCGAAATAAATTAAGAAACTTTCAACCAAAAATTATAGATGGAGATATACTGGAATATTTAGAAAATTGATAAAAACCGATTCAAAATCTTTATATGTGTTAATATTTTTTTTTTCATTTTGATTAATTGCTTTTATAGTGTAACTATTGTTTTAAAATCGGCCAAAAATATATATGAATATGTTTTTAAACTTAAAATATGTTGGTTTGATTATAAAACATTACTAAAATTGTGAATAAAAGATAAAACTAGAAAAAACAATATCGCAAGTATTTTTGATCAACTTTTGTATGGGCTCGAAACACTGTGCGGTTGCGAGAAAATTTTTATTTGAGAGGATGTTCGGGTTCCGAGGCCGATTATTTTTGTTTTGCCGGAATTAATTTTCAGCCCCACAACTTCTGCTTCTCTCTCCATACTTGTTGTCATTTGGTGGATATCCATGATCCTATGAGAAAGTAAGCAAACATCGTCCGCGTAATCCAAGTGCTTTAAATACGATGTCAAAGTCCATTTGATCCCTCCGCTACCTGACAGAGCTGAGCGCAGTACATCGCTAATCACCAACAAAAACAATATTGGCGACAGAATACAGCCCTATCTGACTCCGCTTCGGATTTCAAAGTCATCTGACAACCTATCATCGTGCAGAACGTGACACTTGGATCCATCATATGCTGCTTTAATAATAGCAATTAGTTTTTCTGGGATGCCTCTCCTCCGCAAAGCTAACCAGATATACTCCCTGTTAACGCTATCAAAGGCCTTCTCGAAGTCGATGAACAGCAGGTGTAGTGGTGATTGAAATTCAACGCACTGTTCAATAATGATCCGTAAGGTGTTAATATGATCAATACAGTAGGATCCAGCGCGGAATCCTGCTTGTTCGGCATCGAGTGTGGCCTCAAGGTGTTCTCTGATGTGTTCTAGTATAACTATTGCTACTATTTTGGCAACGGCTTTTATGAGCGGATGAAGCAGTTCGCTTGATGACGTTGGCGCTGCTTGTAAAAGCTCACAAATTATAAGTGTATTAAGAAATAAAATGCACGACTGGGTCGCACGAACTTGCTCCTGTATGCAAAGAGTCTGTTTAAAAAATACATATACTCTTTCTGCCCCGTTTCTTTAACTTGTACTAAGTATTTATTCTTCTATTTAGTCGAAGGCAAGTAAAAGAATAATATTTTAAAATCATATATACAAAGGTACCAAGATATTACTTCTTGATAGACTCTTTAAAATAGATTGTTGATTAAATATATCATATTCGTTAATCCGATGCAGTGGCGCTACACGGCCATCGTTGGTATTTACAATAGTTATAGTATAAAATACATAAATATGTACCAAATGCATTAATTTGGATAAATGATAGGAATGTAATTAAAATTTTGTCAAAATAACGCGCTCTTTCGAGCTCATGCATAGGATTTGATCTGGTGAGATGGGAGGAGGTTACATTTAATACAGTTAAAATAATTAAAAAAAAAAAACTATTTTAAGATTCAAAATTTTACCTGAAAAATAAGTTTGTCTTCAAAAATTTAAATGCCATTTTATAAATGAAAAAATCTTTGATTTTTCAAATTTTTTTTTTGAAAATCGTTAGAGCGGTTTTTTTTATTAATTTTGTATATATAAAATTTTTCAATTTTGCTCTAAAAATATTTTTGGTATGCAGTTGTTTAGTGATTGTAAATATACGCTCTACATTTGATTTTCGTAAAAAAATATTAACCCGTTTTTGGGATATAGAATTTTGAAAAAAAATTCAATATTTTTTTAAAAATCCAAACAAAAAAAAATTGCACTTTTGATAATCAAATATTGTTAAAGCAATATAAGAGCTTATTCACAAAAAAAATTATTGAAATCAGTATATAAGTTGCTGAGAAAATTAAAAAAACAAAATAACGGTTCTATGAGCGGTACCTTTCCTGAGCAATACAAAAATATGTTTTTCTTATTAAAAGAAGCCAAGTTCAAAAATAAAATTTTAGAGAAAATAAAAAAAAAATCTATCGGTTTGTTTTTGAGAAAATTCGAATTATCGTTTTTTGACCAAAAAAATTTTATGGGGCCACTGTTAGTTTTGATCTTTAAAAAAAAATTAAAAAATCGCCTAACGCGAATCTGCTCAAAACCTTAACTTCCAAGTTTGAACTCAATCGACCCAATGGTTTAGGCTGTAGGAGCGTGGACAGACAGACAAAATTTTGCACGAATTCAAAACTTGCCATATAGTTCCTATATGTCGCAAGTAAAAAAGTCTGAAGAATTGTAAAAAAATAAGATGTGGCAAATTTAAAAAAAAAAAGGGGCTGGGATGCGACCCACACTGATAACTTCCCATCGCGTCTGTCGATTTATCTTGCTTAAAAGGTTTGTAGGTTATTGAGTTTTGCTAAAAAGTCGTCAGTTGAATTGTTCTAAAAATATTAAAAATTACCAACAATATTTTACATATGATAAAAAAGTTTGATTTCGAAATCTATTTAGGTTAACGAGATTTTTATTCGAAAACCAATTTTTACAAATTTTAGTTAAATTTGTTTATTTCTTCTATAAACAGTAGTACCCGTAGAGTGATGGTTAGTGCGTTGGACTGTCATGCAAGGGGTCTTAGGTTCAATCCATGCCTGTGCCACCTAACTTTTTTCACGGGTACTCCCTCTTGCGAGGAATTGACAAATCCTCCAAGAGTAATTCTTGTCATGAAAAGTGCTTTCTCAAATTAGCCGTTCGGATTCGGCATATATGTAAACTGTAGGTCCCTTCCATCTCTGACAACATTACTCGCACACGGGAATGGTTGAGAGTGGTAAGTCACTAGGCCCTGGTTCTTCATGGTCTGTTGCGCCACCTAATTTATATTTATTTTTAAACAAATACAAATTGGATGAATTAAATTGGAGTCAATATCTTCAATTATTCACGAGATATCGAAAACCGTACTATTTTTTGTAGATTTTAATTTTTTATAAAAAACTGTGGATTTTTATAAAAAAAAATTACCGAATGTAGAAAACAGTATTTTCTGTGAGATAATAAAGCCATTTTTTTAATTTTTGAAAATATGTTTGAGTCGAAAATCAATTTTTACCAACTTTTGTTAATTTTTTTTATTTTTTATTTTTGTAAAAAAATCTGTCAATTCGATTTTTCTCAAAATTGTACTGAATATTGAAAACAATATATTTTACAAGCTAAAATTATTTCGAACACAATATCTTAGGCTTTGAAAAGATATTTTAGTCGAGTCAATTTTTACCAGGTTTTAGTAATGTTTTGTTTAGGTTTTAATTTTTTTTTTTAAACTGTCAATTCGATTTTTCTCAAAATTTTACCAAATATCAAAAACGTTATTTTTGTTGCACAAAATTATTTTTGAAATAAAATCCGTTTTTGTTCGTAAAATATTCGAGGTGACAAGTATTTTTTTTCAGTTTTTTTTATTTATAAAAAAACCTTTAATTGGATTTTTTCCCAAAAATATACTGGTTTGGTATCACGTTACAATATATAATATAAAATTTAATTCAAGTCGCTAGAATTATTAGTTCGTGAGATATTTTGGATAAACCATAATTTTCACCTGTTTCTTAAATTGCTATGATAAAAAAAAAACCACCAATTCAAATTTCTTGAGAGCCCTTTCTACATCTTTCTACATTATTATCTGTACAACAAAATTTATTTGAAGTCGATATCTCTACTGGTTCTGAGATATGGACGACGAAAAAAACTTCCCGAACGTACAAACGTACGTACACAAGCACGCACGCACGGACATCTCTCTAAAAATCTTTTATTTAGACTCCTATGAGAAGTTAAAAAACATTATTAATTATATAATTAGGCAAACAAAATCAATAAAAAAAAACAAAACCTTTTTGAATTATACCCTAGAAGGGATAACATAAGTATGGAGGACCAAAACACAGTTGAAATAAAAAACGGAAAAGACATTAATAAAAACGCTCCTATGTATTTTGAAAAACTGTTCACCTTAACCAAACTTATCAGTATCACAGAAAAATATACAATAGATAACATAGATTCAATACCGACACTCACTCCTATGTTCAGCAAAGAAAATATCGAAAGGACTAAAGACGATCTGGAGAAAGAAAAATAAACTGGAAATGGTGAAATATCGTCAAAAAATTTAACATATAGTCACAAATTTCACATTTTTAATAACATATTTAACGAAAAAATGATATAATTTAATGCATTAAATTAATTTTTTATAATAATTGTAGGTATTGCTTAAGGCAACGTAAACCAAATTTTCATAAACATTTACTTTATTGCCACTATGAAAAAAAAGGCTCCTTGTCGAATCAAGATTTAGGCGTTTTTCCGTTCTTATTTGTGTATAAATATATTTATTTTTTTATCGTCCTTTACAAATTTAATTTCGAATAAATGCTCTGCTTACCTTCACACGCTCACGTGTTGAATCCCTTGTCAAATATCCAACCCCTCAAATGAATTGCCGTCGGCATCAAAATGACTTTAACGCCAACTAATTAGTGTCTGAGCTTGAACAGCAGCGAGGACCTCATTAATAATTTAACATCCTTGGAGTGCATCGCGATGTCTTTTTTTTTGTATAGGTATGTTTTCTCCTTTTGTATTCAAATCCACTTTTCTTTTAGGAGGAGGAGAGGGGAGAATCAACTCATGATGGGATGGATGACCAACAGGATGGGGCTGGTGGTGTTAGCTTTTAATAAGTGATTCTGCTTTACAAAAGCAACAACAACCAAAATGTAATAATATCTTCAAAAACAAAACAAGTGCATTCTGCAGCAGCTCCTGTCCCATAGAAAGTGCTGTGCAAATATTTCCACAAAGTCTGTGATGTGATGATGATGATGATGATGATGATGAGTTCAGAACTGAGTTAGGTATGAATACACCACGTCGACGACGACGACGTAGTTATATAATTCCCCATTAGGATCAACTCCGGTGCATCACAGGTCGCAGGACACAGAACAGAATGTAATGTACAAAGGACATGTTATGTACCTTGAACATATCTTTGCTCAAGCTCATGATGCACCTACTCCAGCGAAAAGAACTCTCTGAGCCGCAGTTGAAGAGGGTGCTGCAACTCCTGGTGCTCCTAATGCTGCTGAAGCTGAAGCTGATGCAATTCAAGCCATCAGCGCATCGTCGTCGTAACAGTGGTAGATAAAAAGAAAAGGTGTCAAAGAGAGAAAAAGAAGCCCTTTTCTATATCATTATTTACAGAATAAGAAAAACCACTTGAAGTTGGGTGCCTTTGAGTAAATATTGTTTAATTGGCTGAGGACAATTTTATGAGACTGTTATACGATGTTATCCTTATTAATGTCTTCTTTATAAAAAGACACATGTTGTTGCCGTCTTTTTTATGTGTCTTGTGTGTTGATGTTGGGGATGGTGTTTATGTTTATGTTTTTTATGATTATTCAAAAAGGCATGCAATAATAATAAAAGGAAGGATATGATGTACAGAAAATTATAGTACTTATATGTACTGTACATCAGGGAAGAGGGATTTATACTTCTCTCAAGGCTGAACGAAGTCGTCATTTTTTTGTTGTTTCATTCTGTTTGGTTTGTAATTGAGAAAATTTCAAGGTAATTACTTGGAAGGTTGCAACTTTCTTGGTGCTTTCTGTGGAGAAAAGGAGGGTTCAGCACTTGCTAATTGGATGTATGTAGCATATGTATGTATAGAATGAATGTATACGCGAATTGTTTGTTTATTTTGTTTACTTTTTGTTGTTGTAGTTAATGTTTATGTGTTCTTATAACCAGGCATAGATATGTGAAACGTGATTTGAAAAGTTTGTTAATTAATGTTGAAAGTAAAATAAAATGAAGATATTTTTCGTCATTTATTTTTCTTGTTTTGGTTTTTTTGAGACCGACAAATGTCTCTTTAAACAGTGACAGTGATATGAAATCAAGTCAGAAGTATGGAATACATTGTAAATATGTTAACTTTGTTGCTGTTGAAATTCTTGGCTCGTGAGAAGTAAGCAAACAATCATTTCAGACAGATTGAAAAAAAATATCTTGAGAAAAAAATGGTCATCTCAAAAATAGTATCTATTTGTGTTGTCTAGCAAAATAAAGTAAACAATTTCGTCAAGTATTAAGAGAAAACAAGCTGTATGGCAAGCCAAAATATGAAGATACATGGTGCCCATGTTTCACACACGAGTATTTCGTCCGTACGATTAAAATTCGTGCCATAAACTATTGGCATGATAAACTAAAAAAGGCAACCAAAGCTTTCACACTCCGTAAAGACGGAATTGTTCCATACAGATGATTTAAAACAGTTGCCTATAGTCTCTAGAATATACGGCAACCGTGGCGCTGCCGTCCAATCTGTGGTTAACATAACTATCGGCAAGCTTTCAAAAAGGCCATATGGCTATGGTGCGCTTTGGATTCAAACGAAGACAATTCGCAAGAAAAATTGTGGTATGCAAAATCAAAGTTTGTATAAGGTTCGCCAGGGGTGACTTCCTGCCCCCGTAAAGGAAGTTTAGTTGCGAAGCACTAACAAGCCTCGGATACGGCGCATGCTTATTGGTCCTTGCCAATCTCTTTCGTTTGTGCAGGATGACAATTGAGAATTCACAGTGTATAAAGTTTGGAAACAATCTAACTGAACACTTTGATTGAGTTTATTTATTGACCAATTTGTGTAGTAATTGATGTCAAAAAAGGATTTGGACATGTACTGTCATTGATTCATGATTTCTTCGACATCGTCCTGGAAAGAATAGTGCAGAGCTCTCACGTCAACGCTAAAGGCACTAACTAACAATATTAACATAATTGATAAGTCTTTTTTGAGCATTTAAGAAGAGAATTCAAAAGTGGGATCAGCAGTTAATGATGGTAAAACCTATAACACCGACACGTCTTGTTCAGAACGCCAACATTGACTTGTGAAGCTTTGAGGTAGTCAAGAGCTTTGTCTATCTGGGATCCGCTACGACGCAGAAAATAACCGCTATTTCTTTATAGTAAGAAAGCAAATGACTAGCAATGTCTTGTCCTCCTATCCCTGCTATCTGGTGCAAAAGCATGGACTATGACAAAAGCAGATTAAACCACCTTCAGTCGTTTCGAGAGTTATCTAGCCAGGGTCCGAGCTAGATGAAGAATTTTGTAGCGCCACCTTGAGTATGTAAGGCAAAAGACGTTAGAGATCTCAGACTCAATTTGGATAGTGCAAGTTGGGAAACTGTCTAATAAGCTAGAAGATATTACTTAACTCGTTTGATTTTGAATGACTGGTATTGGCAAACCAAAAACCTATGTAGAGACGCACCTGATCGGAAAGAAAAGATTTGTACGAATTATGTATCATCTTAGCTGGTTGAATGTACAAATCGAAGAAACCTCTGAAAGAAACTCTGAAGTAAGGTGAAATTGTCAAATTCGAACGGTGCATGCCGACAAAAGTAAATAGGGTTAATATTAAAAATAAATTAAATTAGGTGAAGCAACAGCCCGTTGAGAACTAAGGCCTTCTATTCTCAATCATTTATGTGTGCAAGTAATGTTGTCAGGGATGGAGAGACTGTACAGTACAGTTTTAAGCCGAATCCAAACTTTTCATGACAAGAATTACTCTTGGGGGATTTGTCAATTCCTCGCAAGAGGTAGTACCCTTGACAAAAAACTTTAGGTGGCACAGGCAGGGATTGAACAAAAGACCTTTGGGGTGACACTTCTATGCACGAACCATCACGCCACGGGTACTACACTACCCGTATTGCAAGGCGCTACTAGCGTTCAGTGTCCAAAAACACCCAATTCATGGGAGGTTGATACAAAATATTTGGCTCATCAAAAGAGAACTAAATTTCCTCAAAGGGCAGATGGGTTTCTTACGAAGCGTGAATAAATTTGTTGGTGGTCCCCGGAAGCCTGTATTCTCCAATTCGGTAAGCAAGAAGACACAAAATCTTTTTTTTTCAGAAATTTCAGTTGAATCAACGTGTTCGACATTTTTAAAACAAAACAACTTGTTGAAATCTGCGCCTAGTGTTTAAGAGCAATATTTCATCTTTTAAATTTGTTTCAGATTTGTTACAAGTTTTAAGCTTTTGTGAGTATATATTTTAAAACACTTTTATGAAGACCTGCAACAGCACTGCCCTGCCCAACAGCTATATCTGAAGTTAAACGATAACAAACAATGAAAAGCTGTATATGGATCTAATTTTAATGTTAAAATCATCTTAAACGCTGAATTAAGGACTTGAAATGTGAATATGAATCTGTCGCTGATTGAGTGAGTCTAAAGATCTGTTAAAGTTGCGTTTCCTTTTGTCTTTTTTTACACATAACGCTTCCAGTTACTACGACTAAGAATGCTGAAATAATCCCATATATCACCAAAAGCCGACTAAGCTTATCCTAATTTTCGTATTCATGTTGTACCAAAAGCATTCAAATGTTACTTTATCCAAGTTTTAGATCCCGCGATAATCCGTCTTCTAAAATATACAAGTATCCATAGGTATAACAAAACACTGCTTATTAATTTAGCAATTTGTTAAAATTCATGACACGATATGACCCGGGGAACAATACCGCGCCACGCAAACAATGCTAGATGAAAACAACAGAACCCGCAGATAACTTTTATACGTTTTAGCTACCCCTTATTTCACATATCTTTTTACCTGTTTACACACATTATTCGTCAACAAAAAAGGAAACTAATTTGCTACCAAAAACGAAAAGCTCCAAAGAAAGAAAGAAAGAAACGCAGACAGGATGCACCCAACTTGTATAATAAATTCACCTTGTTGTTGTTGTTGTTGGACGCGTTTGAACATCGCGACAAAACGAAAACGCAACCAACCTCAAATACCAAAAATAGCAACAACTACAAAAAATAAAAACTCTTGCTTCGCTGAATATTACGAGAACGTGGCTGGCACATGTTGCGTCAGAAAGACCTAAAGTGAAACCATTCAGTGGTATATAAGTATTCACCGCAATTTTAACTGATGCACTAAATTAGTCCTTTTTAACACTTGTGCAATAAAATTCCAATTTCAATGCACAATGCAGAGTACCTATACATATAAGTAACTATGAGAAAGGTATAGTTTTCATAGTTGGAGAGAAGTAGACAACAACAAATAAAACAAGAAAAAGAAAGAAAAAACGAGCCCTACTACGGAAACGGAAACCGAAATTGCTTCAGTGATAGTGTCAACTGGCAGAGAATTTATACTTTATTATTATTTTTGTTTGTTTTATATACGAGTACAAAAACATATAGGACACAAGTGTAAATAACACCTGAGAGGTGTCTAATGAACTTGCTTATAAGTGAAAGGTTGACATTTTTGATAAATGAATTCCTCCTCAAAATGTTGTGGTTGATGTTTGCAGTGAGATTTATGAAGTGCAAAGTGTGAATTTCGAATGTCTATAGAATCGAAAGTTTTTTTTTATACAAAAACTAGCGAAAAATGCCATAAAAAGAACTTCTATTAGAGACGGGCAACTACAAGCTCTTGTTAATAATGACAAACTTTTGAAAATTGGTCTATTCGACTTCTCCAGAAAAACAAAACAACATCCAAGTAAAACAAAAACCAAGAACTCCCAAAGTAAAATTGAAGCAATGTAAGTGTTATACAATTAATCCTAGCTTAATTTTTATTTTATATAATTTTATTTATTAAAGGAAATAACAACATAATTATAGTATAAATGGTTCAGTAGCTTTATACATCAGACTATGTGTTAAATCTGACAGTTATAATTGTATGCTTACTTGTTGTTGATGTTGGCCTAATTAATAATAAAAACCGTGAACATTTCGCGATTTTTTAACCTTATAAGTGTTTTTAACCCTGAGGGGGAACTAATACAATAGTCTTCCAATCCCAGCAATGGCTGGAAAAGACAGAGTCTGGCTAGGCATTCCACATTCGCGTATTACGGCTAAAGAACGAATCTCTGTACTTGACAGTACGCCCGAAGTTGGCCTTGAGAGTAGGTATATTGATTAGCATTCCTATAGAAGCGCGAGTGTTACGGTTGAACTGTTTTTAAGGGGAGGAATGCAGCTGGCTATTTCTCTAGACCATAAACCGTTAAAATAACGGTAAAAGAGGGTGAGACACAAAATTTTTCGACGATCTTCAAGCGACGTAAATGATCCTATGATGGTGTTATCACTTACTTACTTACATACTTAAGGTGGCGCTACAGTCCTGTGTGAACTAGAGCCTCACCCAGCAAACTTCTCCATCTAGCTCGGTCCCTAGCTAGATGTCTCCAGTTTCGCCCTCCAAGTTGGGTGAGGTCACTTTCCACTTGTGCGCGCCACCTGATCCGCGGTCTTTCTCTACTGCGCTGCCCTGTGGGTGTGGATTCGAAGACTTTCCGGGTTGGAGCATTGGTTTCCATGCGCTCTACGTGACCCAGCCATCTTAATCGTTGGACTTTTACCCTGGCTAAGTCTACGTCGCTGTACAGCCCGTACAGCTCGTCGTTCCATCTTCTCCTCCACTCCACGGGACCGTAGATCACACGAAGAACCTTTCTCTCGAAACGACCCAAGGTGCTTTCATCCGCTTTTGTCATAGTCCATGCTTATGCACCGTATAGCAGGACGGGGATGATAAGGGTCTTATATAGCGACACTTTGGTCCTTCGAGAGAGGATTTTTCCACTCAATTGCTTTCTTAGCCCAAATAAACAGCGGTTAGCAAGAGTTATTCTTCGTTTGATCTCAGCGCTGGTGTTGTTTTCTGCGTTTACAGCGGAGCCTAGGTAGACGAAGTCCTTGACTACCTCAAAGTCACGTCTGTCGATGGTGACGTTTTGACCAAGACGTCGGTGTTGTAGGTCCTTTTTTGACGACAGCAGATGGTATTATCACCAATCAATCTAAATGCTCTACGTTCAATACTGTCCAAGAGGTTTAAGTAAGTTGCAGGATAGCCAGCCCAGGTATGGCAGTTATAGATACTTAAGAGCTTTGGACGTATATAAGTCTTGTAGATAACAGCCAGATCAGAGGGGGAGAAAAACCTCTTACATCGCCTTAGAAAACCCAAACATTTTGCGGAATTTTTGGCGACATCGCGTATGTAATCGTTCCAAAAAAGGAGGTTGGTGATCCACATACCGAGAATATCGAGACGTTCAGTCTCCTCGATGCAAGTGCCAACTGCGGATAATGGCAAAGGGGTTATATCTCGCTTTAATGATACAAGACAGCATTGGGTTTTCGAAGCGTATAATTCCACGCGGATTTTTATTCCCCATTGTACAATGCTGTTTAGGTTAGAATTTAATGAGCTTATCATAATTTGTCGTTGCAGTTCCACATCCGAAGAAGAGGTATGCGAACCTGAAAACGAATATGAAAAGCTGAGAGTACTATCGTCAGCAAAACAATGTATTGGATTAGAAGTTGCAGACAGAAGATCATTAATAAAAATTAGGAATAGTGTTGGAGATAGAACAGAGCCCTGGGGCACACCAGCATTTATTTTGTGATTTTCAGACTTGATCCCATCCAATACTACTTGTATTGAACGATTCGAAAGGTAATTACTAATTTAATGAACGAGGGATTCATGAAAACCGAAAGCACATTTACGATAAGAGAGCCTGATGCCAAACCCTATCAAATGCTTTTGAAATATCAAGTGCAATAATCTTACTTTCTCCAAAACGGTGAAGACCACTGTTCGGTGAGATGAACCATGAGATCACCAGTGGACCTATTGCCGTATTGTCAATCATTAAGAAGCTATCGATCTTCGAGATATTTCTTGAGCTGATAATTAATCAGCGTTTCCATGACCTTGGAAAGAAGGGTCGTAAGTGCAATCGGTCGGTAATTGGAGGGTGAGGAGAATTCGCCTTTTTTTGGGATGGACTGAACAAATGCAGTTTTCCATCCGCTCGCACGAGACCTGAAGAGTAGAACAGATGAAAAAGCTTACGCAGAGGTTTTTCCAGCATTGAAAAACACCTCTTCAGACAAATAGCAGGTACTCTCACCACAGTACGAATGCGAAAAAATATTGCCCCATTGAATCACTAACGCACTCAATGACAATCGGAGTTATAACACTCACTGGCAATGTTAAAGTGGCGGCGAACTGCCTAGCAGAGAGATTAGCTTTCTCTAAAGAGCTAACAAATGGAGTGTCATTGACAGTAAGCGTAGGAACCGATGAAGAGGAAGCATTCCTCATGCCATCGGGATATTGCAGTATTTTTTGTTGTAATTTTTGGTCATGTAAAAATTTGGTTCGTCGAATATGGGATTTGCAGGCCTTCCTGGCTTGCTTAAATTTATTCCTGTTTTCCCCAGTTGGATTGGCTTTAAAACAACGGAAACTTACCTTCTTGACCCTAATAACCTCTTTACAGCTTATATTGAACCATGTGTTTTCCTTAGGTCTGATGCTTTTAACCCTATTCGGGATAAAAGTTCTCATTCCCAAGAGAATCAAGCTTGTGATTTGTGATTATATCGGCGCTAGCGTCAACGTCACTATCGAGGAAGCATAGTGACCAGTTAAAGATCCTAAAATAATTATAGAGACCGTCCCAGTTGGCTTTCTCGTATTGCCAAACGGTTCTCTTAGAAGATCTTTCTTTAACTGGAGAGTTTTGACACGAGAAATTTGGTGATATGACACAATGGTCAGATGCGCCTAGAGGAGAAAGAACACTAATAGTGTACTTACCAGGGTCAGAGATAAGAAACAAGTCAAGAGTGTTTTCTGCTCGACCTGCCAAGTCCGATATTCGAGTGGGCTCGTTGACCAGCTGAGTTAGATGGTTCAACTCAGCAAAGATCTCAGCACACACTCCATCGGGTGATGTCCGGCCCGAATATTGAAGCCATGAAGAATTTTGTGCATTGAAATCGCCCGTAATTACTTTTTCAGTGCGAGGATAAGACGAAACATTTCTTTGGATGGAATCAGACAAAGCATCAAATTCACGAGAAGTTGACACTCTGTCTAGATAGGGGCTTCGATAAAGGAAACAATAGTGAATAATTTGCTTATTTACGGAAAATTTAAACAACATACAATTTAAAATAGAATTGGTGCAGAGATCATATTGTGGCAAAAACTGATAAGCAACATCATTCCTAATGTATATGGCGAGGCCATGGTGTTAAAAGAATAATGTCACCAAGTTATACCCTTGAATAAAGAATTCAGTGGGATCGGAATCCTCACCTACTTGGGTTTCACTTACTGCCAATACGGCTGCCCTGTTTAAAACAGTATGGAAGCACATCGAAAGAAAATTAGCTCATTTTTTTTAATATTACTAAGTATAATTTTTTTAGTAATAAATCTTCTTATCAATTATTGATTAAACACCAAAAAGCCAAATCTAAAAATACATCTTAGTTTTTGAGAAAATTATACATCCATTACACTATTTTTTAGCCAAGTAGTTTTTTTGGACTGAAAGAGCCGTTTCCGTAAATCCGGTAGATCCAATTTTTTGTCAAGGTGTTTATGACTTTACCCGTGGCTTGATGGTTAGTGCGTTGGACTGTCATGCAAGAGGTCTTGGGTTCGGTCCCTGCCTTTGCCATCTAAAGTTTTTTTCACGGGTACTGCCTCTTGCGAGGAATTGACAAATTCTCCAAGAATAATTCTTGTCATGAAAAAGTGTTTTCTCAAATTGGCCGTTCGGATTCGGCATATAAACTGTAGGTCCCCTCCATCCCTGCAATTACTCGCACACAGGAATGGTTGAGAGTTGTAAGTCACTAGGCCTTGGTTCTTTACGGACTGTTGCGCCATCTAATTTTTAGTTTATGACTTTGGTCATATAAATAATCCAGGTTTTTGATCTCGAAGTCTAATAACAAAAAATCGGTGAAATCGCGAAAATCGATACTTTTTTCAGGTATTGTCGATTTTAAACTTGATGGGTTAGTTTCTTCACCATAAGTACAATTTACGATTTCATGCCATCTATATTTTCTTCATTTTGAGCCCAATCCCGTCTCAATACTCTCAATATAATACAATTAAATTAAATTTAAAAATGGAAACTATTTGCAAAGCTTGTATTTTATAGATTTTTTTTAGAAAGTACAGAGACGGGGTCGGGCTCAAAATTTTAACAACAATATTTTTGAAGTCAATTTATTTACGTGATGTAGATATAGTTGAAAATCAATTTTTATCAATTTTGTGTAGTATTTTTTGTTGATATCAATTTTTTTGAACTGATTGTTGGATGTTGAAAATAAATTTTTTTTATAAGATGAAATTCAATGATATCGTGGAAGCTATTGTAGGAGAAATAGATATTGGACGAATACGAGTGCAATGTCTGTTATTGCCGACGACATAGTTTTTCTGAGAGAGTGTGTAGAGAGAATGCAGCGAATGATTAACCGTCTCGAAAACTATTGCACTCTTTTTGGAATCTGTCAGTTAACCTAAAAATCGAAAATAATGAACCTTGTCAGAAAAAGGGAGGAGTTGGCAGAATTTTGGGATATATGAGAATTCATGCAGATATTAGCCCGAGTGAGTTGAAAAGCTGCTTTCAGAATTTATAAGCAGGAGCAAGTCGCTCTATACATAATACTCGTTTGTTGGATGAGGAATATTTTCAGCATAAGATGATCTACAGCTAAATCTTCTAGAAAGTACGTACTTCTTTATCCGATAACCTTAACTCAACATGAAAACGTTGATATTTAAAATGAGAGAAGAAACATTTAAACTCATTTATGTTCCACATCTGCCTGAAGTGACTATATTGTGCGACCTTTGTAATCCATTTCATTGGAAAGTGATAAATATTTTTTTTCAGTGTTTTTGGTTTATAAAAAAAAACCGTTAGTTGATTTTTTTTAATTATACTATTTTTGTACCACATCATATTAAATAATATAAAATTCAATTGAAGCCGCTAGCGGTATTGGTTCTTGAGATATTTTGGGTCAATTTTTTATACAGTTGAGAAACCACCCACTCAATTGTCCTTTCAGCATCTTCGTGTGCTATTATGCATATTACAAAATTAATTTTAAGTCGATTTTTCTACTTGTTCTTGAGATATGGACGATGAAAAATGCTTCCGAAACGTACGGACGTATAAGCGTACGACACACGCACGCACACACAGAGACCTTGAAACGTCGAGAAATGTCAACATTTTCAATTCCACAAATCGGACCCATTAAAATAATTTCCTTAACTAGCTTTTTTGTACTTCTGTCCAAATATAAGTTTTATAGATCACCTGTTTAAATAATCAGCTATAATATACAACTTCATGACTTGAAAATATTTTTTACAAGCTTATCGAAGTAATTTTATCAAAAAAGGTCCAGATTGAATGGAAAATAATTCGAATTCGTCATTTTAATTTTTGATAATTTTTTTAATCTTAAAAGTTCTAACAAAAACGCGAGATGTATTGAATATCGAAGACATGTTTGGTTTTTTTGAATCAGCCTAATATGCACATTTTTGTTTGCTTGCTTTGACATAGCCTGAAACAAGATGATTTTTCGCCTCATGCACTAAATGGCACATTCGTGCTAATTGAACAACATTTTATTTTTCAGAGAATTTTGTTCAAGTTTTCTTCAAACAACTTGAGTTGGTATAAGAATTTTCTTAAATTATAGACATTAATTCTGTGTAGCTTTTCAATAATAAACTAATGTTCCTCTTTTTTAGACTTAGTGAATATGATGATTTGTCCGTTGCGTTTGTTACACCTGAATTTAGTTCTTGTAAATGTTTTGATTGTTTTTTTTTTTTGTGTTGACAAAACATGTCCTTTAAGCTCCTGTATGACAAGTTAAAATCCCCTACCATCATCTTTAGCAGCAGGATAAGAACAGTGGAGAGAACAAAGTTTTTTTTTTTTTTATCTAATGCTCCTTCTTCGAATGAAGATGCCTTGGATGTGCATTTCATTTCATTCCATTTTATTTCTTCTTCCCTATGTGCATAACTACATATAGAAAATTTGCTTTGCATTCTTTTCTTAGTCTTTTCTTAAGTCGTTTTTCTTGTTTTTATCTTAAGCCCAGGATAAAACAAAATTGTCGGACAACAACAAGAAATCTCATTTTGCAACAAACAGTCAGTAGAATACGAGAATACCTATATAAAAATTGTAAAAGAGGGAAGGGGCTTTTACACCCTTTACCAGTAGTACCAGTACCCAGAACTCCTGCCTTAAGGGATTGGGGAATAAAGCGTTGTGAGTTCTATACTAGTGAGCTCCTTACATTCTTGCATAGAAACAATTGTCGAAAGAAATTGTGTGTCTGTTTTGTGTGGAAGATTGGGTGGGCAGGAAAGATGAGAAAGAAGGGGGTTGTATTAATGAATTAAAGACACAAAGAACTTTTTAAACGCCTCCACCTCCCTATCTTCTTCCTTCGAGTCCAATTTTGCTTTGGCCCCTTTAGTTTTTATTATTTCTTAACAGAGACTAGGCGAATTGAGAAGATTGTAGAAGAATAAAATAAAAAAGGAGCATCAACTTGTAATTGATATGTCCTACATCCGGGTTAGCTCAAGGAACAAGAGCTTTGTGTGAGCATTTACTCGAAATTTAATTGTAATATGTATGTACATATACCTACCTACGAACCAATGTATAGGGGTTAAGGGAATAAGAAGTGCATACATTTGGCTCGGGTGTTATATGTGGAGAAACAAAAGGAAAGGACGAACACGGGTGCAAAAGGTCTTTCTATTTGGATTTGAACATTTATGAGTCCTTCAAGTTGCAAAAAAAAAGTATAGAAAACAAAGAAAAAATGCATGTGTTTGTGTGTAATTCATGACAAAAAGGAGGATATGTGTGTGATTGTGTCGTTTGTTTGTTATTAAAATCCAAGTAGTTGGCAGAAAGAGGATGTAGAAAAGTAAAATTATGAAAACGAGGGCATTAAGCATGAATTAACATGACATCACCTACATACATAAATATAAACTATAAGAGTTTAGATTAGAAAGTGCAAAAGAGCAAAGCGTCTTTTGAGAGGAAAATGGTGTTAATTGGATTTCATAATGAGATGAAGTTTAATAAGAAGTTATTTATAGTCGGATAATGATAGCAGACAAATAACGGCTATGTTGTTTTTATTAGTGATTTGAGATATTATTTTGGGAAAGAGAGGATACACGAATTCAGATAAAAGCCACATTTTTAAATTTATTGCAATGCATTTTGTATTTAGACTTAATTTAAGGGAACTTAAATAAATTGAGTGTGTCCAATGGGGGTGGTTTCGAAGACTTTCCGTTAAGGAGCCATCTCAGGCATTGAACTTTTATTCTTCTGGCTAAGGCTACGTCGCTGTACAGATCATTTTTCTAGCTTCTTCTCCACTCACCTTCAATGTGTACGGGACCGTAGATCACGTTTTGACACAGATGTAGTTGTTGTAGGTCCTTTCTTGATGACATTAACAGCTAAACACATTTGTTCCACCTTTGTCTTAACGTTTACAAAAGTCCAGTTGACATTGAGCTGATTTCTTCCAGTTTCATTAATATCGTCAGCATGTGCGAGTAATTTGACAGACTTTTGAAAGATAGTCCCTATAGTGTTGACGTGTGAGCTCAGTACACTATTCTTTCATGGACGATGTCAAAGATATAACAGGACAGCGCGTCACCTTGTACAAATCATTTTTTGACATCGAAAGATTTGGCATAATTGTTTCCAAACTTTATCGAGCAGTACGAATTCTTCATGGTCATCCTGTACAAACGTACGAGATTGACAAAGATGCCAAAACTAGACATGCTGCCTTGAAATCAATCAATAGATGGTGGTTGCCAATTTTATGTTCTTGTTTTTTTTTCAGAAACTTCGGTAATGTGAATATTAGATCGATTGTGGTATTTTCTGGTCCAAACCACACTGATAAGGAACAATAAACTTTTTGAAGATGGGCTCTAGACTAACACACATTACAACAGGGAGCATTTTTTATGCGATGTTGAGAAGACTGATTTCTCTTTAGTTGGTGCAGTCTAGAGGGTCTCTTATTTTTAATATCAAGCAAACAATTCTGGGGTTCCATTAATTGGTCATACTTTCTTTAGAACATATTTTACAGATAAATAAATGCACGCTCCTTAAAAATTATCTCCATGCACTTTGAAAAGCTTGGCATTCAAGCCATGTGCTTTGTTAAACTACAGCTTAGATATTTCAATCCTTAGTTCGTCTAAGTCAGGAAGACCGGATTGTTGGCTTTCTTCGTCTATATATTGATCATCCTACCTGACAGCGGATTTCTGTTCATCGTCACCGTTATACAGTCTGCAGGAGTCGAACTTCTTTGTCTTCAGCATTGATTGGGGGTTTTTTTGCAGCCTTCGGTTTATGAATTTCGTTTCACCTGTTCAAAGAACTTTCGAACTTCACTTCTGCTTTTAAACTTCTCTACATCATCGACCGCACGCTATTCATGCTTCTATCTTCTTAGAAGTCGGTGCCCCTCTCTCCTCGTTTACTAACAGAACTCTTCTACACGTGGTCTGCTAAGGGACCTAACATTCCTAGTGCATATCCGAAGTTCGTTGTCCTCAAGTCGTTTTCGTGGGTTGTCAACAGTAAATCCGTCTAAGAGGTCCGGAAGTTATCCTGACGCCTGACCTCTAACCTGGAGGTCCAGCCAGAGCTGGAATAACCGCTTCTTTTAGACCTGATCTCCTCCGAGAATATGTCGTAGAAGACAAGTTATTCACTAAGTAGTTCACCTAACTGGAAATGTAGACCAAACTGTTGATTCCATCTCCGGGATTTCTCCCTTGACGTCTATATTAAATGAAAGGTACCTTTATGGAAAGACCTTTCCTTGGTTGCTACCTCGAACAACTTTACACTAGGGTTGTAACCGAATCTCTAGCTATGGTAATAGGCATCGGATGTTCACCTTGGGGAGGTGGGTAGTAGTGGGAAATCACTGAGAAAATCTTCAACACGACTTTGTGGGTGCCATTTTGTATTCGACTAACTTATGAGGTTACTCATATGGAATACTCAATACCACATCATTTTCAAGTCCTTTAAATATTTTTGAGTATTCTTAAATACTCATTAAATTCACATCCATACCTCCTCCAGGTTTTTAAAAAGCTCTCAGCTTTTGTAATGCAAAATGAAGTAGATTGCAATTAAAAAACAAAAACTATACACATGGCAAGTCTTTTCCACTCATGGAATCATCTTCTAGGAAAGAAAACAGATTTCCTAAATTATTCTATCCTTTAAATTCTGATTTCAATTTGAGAAAAACTCCTAAAAACAAAAATTTATTAAATAAATTCTTTTGTTGATACCGAGAACAAGTTGTAAAAACAACAGAATAGAGAGAATTACCATATACATATACGAATGACAGGACTTACTAAGAATGAAAATACTCTGGTACAAATTGAATGAATTAGCTATTGTGAATGGTTGAGGATAAGGATGAGGACAAGGACATATATAGAACCAAATCAAAAAGACGAAAAGGAACCAAAAACAGATATCCCTTTTGTTTTGTTGTTTATTTCGGATATTCTTTTTCCTTACTTTTGGGTGTGGTAAAATGTACATACATATGTATATGCGAAAAAACAAAAAACAGTAGGACATAATACTCGTATCTTACTTGGCTCAACAAGGACGACGAGCGACGGACCACTTTCTCTCTTCAACCATCACTTTATACATATGTACATGTATATCTAGTCTATTTCTATTTTGATTTTAGTCTCATTCACTTTCGGAAAGTGGACTTTAGTGTTGATATGCTAATCCTTGTTTTTGTTAGTTTAGGTATACAAATACATGTCCTTGTCTCTAGTTGATGGAAATTATGACAATGACTGCGATTGGTGTTGGACTTGATGTTTGTAAAATGTTTTCCTCAAAATTAAATTGCTTGTGCTTTGTTGTGTGAGTAAAAGGATTTGTAATTGAAATTTAATTAGCAGATTAGATGAATAGAATGTTTTTTGGTCCTTTTGTAAGAAAGATTTTTTTTTTTTTGAAATTTCTAAAATTGAAATGATAGACAAATGCATATTTTTAAAATGCAAGTAAAAATAATGTTTCTCGTCAATTATTGATTTATTTAAAAAAAAATGTTTCGAGCTGAAATTTCAAAATTGAAACAAACATTTCAATATTTATATACAGGAGGGACTTTCTTATCATGTAGTGAACAAATATTTAAAACTGCATAAAACAAAATTTTTGGTGGCACTTTTGAAAGAGAACATATAGGTACTAAGGTTTCAGTGCTATTACATTAGCTTCGAGCTTCACTTTTTTCTAATAATCAGGCAAGTAGGTATTACTCAGAAATGCAAGATCGAAGCCTCAATATTGCTCAGAAAAAGAATTAACTTCCATATTACTATAAGCTACACAATCAAGAATCAAACTATTAATGGTGCATGCTCCAATAAAACACATTCAATATACACTGTAAGCAGTTTTCACAACACAAAACTCACAGGAAGATACGTAAACCACTTTATGAACTAATTTTGGACTTTGAAAAGAGTCACATTTCTCAGTACATTTTGTGGAATGACTTGTTCCTATTTCAAAGGGTTTTCATCAAATCTAAGTTTTATCGGTAGCAACATTAGCAAAACAAATGCACGTTTCGATGATAAGTCTATGCAATTAATGTAGACTTCGTGTCTCAGGTGTCAGTTATCAGCTGACTTAAACGAAACTAAATAATCTACCGGCACGAATATTAAATCTATTTTGTGTTTTTATTTATTTATTTCAAAATCGCTTAAAAAGTACGACATGAGTCTTATAAAATTGTGTAGCCTTTAAATTAATTTAGATTTTTAAATTTATTTTAACCAAATTAAAACTGAATTCCTTAATCTTTTCTTGCTTCTTGTACTTCTCATCGCAATGGATAGGGAGTTCAAAAGGAGTGTAAAATGGACACAAAATTGAAGCTCAGGAACAAGGTAGTTAAAACGAGGTTGTATGAGCATTAAGGTCCTCGTTGAACTGGAGAAGTTCAGCCTGCAGTTTAGATAATCCGGTTGTCGAGTTTGAATGATTTCATGCAAGTAACTTACCGATCGGAAATTACGTAAGTTATTAGACTACAGCCAGAAATACGTGGCAACAAATTGGATAAGAGGTCATACCGTCTCAGATTAAAAACATAGCGGGTAAATATTGATGTATGCAACATTTAGTTTGCGGCTAGTAGCAGATTCCAAGTTACAAAAATCTTCACATAAATATAGCATAATTGGTAGTAAGAGGGTTTTGGCAAGGAGCAATTTAGTCTTTGATAGGATGAAACTTCTATTTACTTTAAAAGCAGGAAGACCAACACATACGTTTCCAATTAAACTGTGCTGGTCATTCCGTGTAAGGGTATGGCTCAAAAAATAAGTCCTAAATTTCCAGCTGTATCGAAATCAATTAATTCGTATCCCAACTTTAAGCGGCTTAGAATCGAAGGATCAAAGATTTTACCATGGATCGAAAGTGATGTTGATGTACGTGGACTTAAGCAAAGACGGTTTCTTTTGTAGGATGAGGTGTAAATTCCCATTTATTAAAGTTACACCATAATTTTTTGCAGCAAAGAGTCGACTGAGCTGCACATCATAGGCATATAAATTTATGGCAGCTCATTCACATGTAGTAAAAAAAGGATCGATCCTAGGATGGATCCCTGAGGTACTCCAGCAGAGAAAGGTAGAAGACCGTTCATTTGCGACTACCGTAAAGGTACGAATGAACTACGTTTTTAATTTTTATTTCTCAGCTTAAGACAAAATAATGGATGACTTATAATGCCAAAGGCCTTAGAAAAGTCCAATAATTTCAACAGTTTCATTTGATCATTGTTTATTGGGATTGTCATTTCATGAGTCACAAGAAATAAGGCTGAGTTACAGCTGCGCTTTGCTCGAAACCAGATTGGCAGGTTGTTGATCGATAAGTAATTCTGTAAGTGCATAGTTGTAGTAGTTTTTCAAATACCTTTAAGAGAATGCCAATGAGCCGGAGTTCTGTAGCATTTTAAGGGACAGGAACTACTCTGTTTCTTTTTGCAATCTAAAGAAAACTGCGATAGGGTTAATATGTTGTTAAATATGTGAGTAATGAAGCAAAAGCAATGGTTTAACGAACTTAGGTTAAATTAAATCTGAGCCTGTATCATTTGACTTTATTGACATTAAGGGTTCCACAATATCCTCGTCTTGTATCCTTACAAGGTAGAAAATACTGTTTATACCAGTTGATTCCTCTTCAATTCGAGATTCAGAAGTTGCGATTAAGTTTAAGGACATACATAGGTAGTACAGTTTTCATTGAAAGCATTACAATCGATTTCGTCAGTTGATATCTTACATGATTTCCATATACCGATATCCAGCAAGTTTTTTTTACACTTCAGAGTTTTCAGAAAGTAGTTAGCTTACAGCAAGCGTCACACTACGATCAGAGGCTCATCATAAGTGCATGTGTTAGTTGTTAGTAAGAAAATAATACAATTATAGCCTAACACACGCACAAAATACAAAACAAATAATTATTAACATTTAACATGAATTATTAACATGACGTTTACGATAGTTTTAATCCCACCTTATTTAAATTTAAATCAATCGATGAACAGTTTAAGTTATATAAAATGCTCATTCGACTTAAAGCTTCATTCTTTCCATAGTTTGTTCTATGGAAGTCAATATGTATGAAGTCAAAAGTACGCAGGTGATGAGTTCCGCCGCGGTAATTTAAATGTATACAAGATAGCAAATAAGGTGCATCAATTTCACCATTAATGAGTTGATGAAAAAAAATTAAATCCTTATTAACACGCCTTTGATGGAGAGTTTGCAATTGAAGAAGTTGAATACGATGTTCATAGGGAGGAAGATCATAAGGATCTTCCCACGGAAGACCCTTTAGGGCGAAGCGAATGAAATTATGTTGAATTGATTCAATACGTTTCTTATGAATTTCGTAATAGGGAGTCCATACCTGCGAAGCATATTCAAGATGAGGACGAACATAACAATTGTATAAAGAAAGAGTAACATAGGGATCATTGAACTCCTTTGCCCAGCGTTTTATAAAACCAAGCATAGAACTTGCTTTATTAACAATCAAATTAATGTGATGTGTAAATTCTAAGTTGGAACAGAAATGAACACCTAAATCTTTAATTGTGGAGACGCGACCGAGTTTTTGCTTTGATATAAAATAATCAAATACACTACCGATTCGTTTTTTAGTAAAAGTTATCGTCTGGCATTTAAAAGGGTTGAGGGTAAGGCTATTTTTGCCACACCAAAATGTAAAACTATCAATGTCAGCTTGTAAAAGGATGCGATCTTGGGTGGACTTTATTATCTTAAAAATTTTCATGTCATCAGCAAAAATAAGAACATCACTTGAGCGTAGACATGACGATACGTCGTTTATAGATAGGATGAATAGAAAAGGGCCAAGATGGCTTCCCTGGGGAACACCAGATTGAGCAACAAAAGGTTCAGAATGACAATTTCTAAATTTTACCTCATAGGATCTATTTTCAAGGTATGATTTGATCCAAGCTAAGAAAAATGGTGGAAAACCAAGAGCTTTAAGTTTAAATAAAATAATTCCGTGGCTAAGTTGGTCAAAAGCTTTGGAAAAGTCAGTGTATATGCAGTCAACTTCATAACCTTGTTCTAAAGCGTTTGAACATATGTTTGAGAATGTGAGGAGATTAGTAACGGTTGATCTTTTTTTCACAAAACCATGTTGCTGTTCGCAAATGAGATTTTTACTAAAAAATGCTACACTTTCACAAACAACTTGTTCAAACAATTTAGGTATGCAAGAAAGCTTTGCAATGGGCCTGTAGTTTGTTATATCCGCCTTGTTACCTTTCTTGAAAATTGGTGTAAGAAATGCCTTCTTCCATAAACTGGGAAATTTGCCTGTTTTTAGAGAAAGTTTGAATAAGAACGTAAGGGGTTCAACTAAAGCATTACTACACTTTTTTAATACTATCGGGGGTATACCATCGGGACCGGCTGAGCAGTCATCATTCAACACGGATAAAAGATCAAGGACCGTACTCTGTAGTACAGGGATGTGACTACAGCTTGTCTGCGAAAAGGAGTGAAGATTGTGAAAATATACTTCATCAACTTCTTGAGGGCTATTAACAAATGACTCACGGAATTTTGTCGCGAAAGCGTTACAGATATCAACAGTTTTATCTAACGAAAGGTTCTTGTAAGTGAAGTTAACTGGAAAGCCATCTGATTTTTTCTTTAAGTTTACAAAATTCCAAAATTTTTTAGGATTCCCTTTCAAAGAGGTGCCAATATCAGAAACATAAATAGCATATACAAAATTTGAAAGAGACTTAAATTCGTTAAAAAGTTCAATATAAAAAGAGAAATTGATTGGAGACAGAGTTTTGAGATAATTTTTCCATGCCTTATTTCTTTTGTTACGCAGTAAACGCAATTCTTTCGTGTACCAAGGGTGGCTAAAGTTTGTATTTCTTGATTTCTTTAAAGGTACATTTTTTTCTAAACAATTATTAAAGATCTTATAGAAATTTGAAACTACTTCTTCAATATTAGAAAATGCTAAAGTATCAGCAATTCCAGAAGTGATTAAATCTTCAGACAACAACTGGAAATTAGCTTTTCTGAAGTCAAAATTATATAAGCAATCAAAGGAATTACTGTGTCCAGTAAGGTGATTACTTAAGTCAAGAAAAATGTCCAAGGGGGGGGTGATATTTATCAATATTAGTAATTCCTGATCTAGATTCTAGAACAAGAGTACTAATAGCGTCAGAAGAAAATACTAAATCGAGAATTCGATTTTTTGAGTTTTTAATACAGCTTGTTTGCTGTAAGTCAGTAAAGAGGATTTTATCGAGAAAAGATAGTTCCAATTGTAAAGAAGTTGTTCCATAACTTGTTGCCAGATGTTAAGTTATCAAGTTTGTGGTCTAGTAGATTCTTTTTGACGTACTAATCATTACGACGACTGCGTAGTCTACAATAAGATTTGTTTAAAAACTAAAACATGTACCGCCTCCAATCACTATAGGCGGTTTCCCGACGTGACATCATAACAGTAATGTCAAAATTGAGCCAAGGAGGGCTAATGCTTAATTGCACGATCAGGAACATGCTGATCACAAAGCTACTTGGCCATTAATGCTTTGTTTTTCAATAAGAGCGGGTAGATGTTGTGGGTGGATGTCGTGGTGTTTGCTGTGTGGCACGTAGCGCCGCCCGCAGCCGTCCTGCTGGAACCACATGACGTTTAGGTCCATATGGTTCAATTTTGGTCATAAGAAATTAGTTATCATCGTTATGTAGCGCTCGTTGTTGACGATGACCGCCTCACTAACATCGTTTTCAAAAAAGTACGGACCAGTTACGCCGCCGGCCCAAAATCCACACCAAACGGTAACTTTTTGAGAATGCATATATGGGTTGGTGTCGTCCCATACACGGCAATTTTGCTTGTTAACACAGCAATTCATCCAAAAATGCGCCTCGTCACTAAAGATGATTTTTCGGCAAAAATTGGGGTCCTCTTCCAAGCGATTCGAAGCCCAGTCAGTGAAAAAACAACTGAATAATAAATAAAAGATTTGACAGATGTCACCAAAACAAAATGGCCGCCACGGAGCACCAAAATCTACCCGCGCCAAAAAAAAACCCTATATGATGTATATTAAGCTCCAGTTTATAGATTCAAAGGCATTCACCAATTCATCAATAAAAAATTAGTTTTATTGACTTCATTCATGTTATCATTAGAGATTTGAACATTTTGTTGGCTGTTTACGCCTCTATATACAGAAAATCAAAAACTCACATTGGGCGCCAATTAAGAGAATTATTTACACTAAATAATAAAATATTTCAATTGAAATCAGGGCAAAGAAAATTCTTTTATGAATTACTATTTTAATTTTTAAAAACCCGTTAAACGTAAAAGAACATATTTCTTTAATATTGTAAATCGTATCATGGAAAATTTAAATATTCTCTAAAAACTCCCTTAAGTAAGTACTTATAGGCAATAAAATGTCCACTTTGGAAAACACACATATTGCAACTACGATCAAACAATCATTTTTCGTCCTACTCAAAAAGAAAAAAAAATAGTTCGCATTGGGCGCCATTTAAGAGTTTATTAACTAAGTTAAGACTGAATTTAAAACAATGTCCGCAATATTTTTTTCCCACATAAACATGACTAAATATAATAATTAAGAGGTATTACCTAACTACAAAATGAGCTATTTATCTTTTCAACTGTCAATTAACGTCATCTGCTTGACATAATTCTCAAATCTCAACTTTTTCAACAACCAAAAATAAAAACACAAAATAATAATAAATGGTCCAACATGAGTGAGTGACTATGATGTTTTGTGGAATAATTTGCATTATCGTATACATGTATCGTAGGTAGGTGTGTGTATTTAAAATGACTTTAAAATACATTAATGTCAACTCATTAAAACATTTTGATCCTTGAATTCCCATCCATCACTTGACAAAAATTTTGTTACCCAAAAGCTGCAAAATAATATACGAAAATATAGGTATGTGTATGAATAAAAGGATAATTATGTATTCTCGTCTAGGTTCTTCTTTTGATGATATCTGTTTTGGGTGCGCGATGATGAAAAAGATGAGAGACAACAAAATTTATTTCGAGAATAATAATTAACTAGGATATTAAAAAGTTTCGCATATCCTTTTGTTTGTTCGTCTGTAAGGTATGTCATTTTCGTTTTACTTTATTTTTGTTGCTTCTTTTTTCGTTTTGTTTTCTGACTTTTGTGCCTAAAAGTTTTATAAGCTCAAAAGGTAAATGATGATGGGAAGTCGTTTTCCACCTTTTTTCTGCTTTTGTTTCATTTTGTCCTGATGAGTATAGGAAAAACTTCTCGAAAGTAATAAAGCAGGAACTCCTTGAAAGAGTAGGTAGTATGTAGGTATAACAAGGATATAGGTACACTTGGCAATGTGAATGCATATTTAGGAGGTAACAAGAATCTATTTTCTCAAGGACATGTTGTTGGGTGATATGTTCTTCTTTCTTTTCTTTTATTTTATTTTTAACATCACCACACCGACCGTGAAGAACGTGTATCATATCATAATATGTATACTTGGGATATTTTTTGTTTTGTTCGTCAAGTGGCACTTAATATGCGTGTGCGTTAATTTTCCACTTGAAATCACCGTTGAGAGGTCCTTATTATTTGGATATTCGTATAGGTTGGATGTGTATGTATACATGTTGTGTATTTTTGTTTTATTTTTAACTTTAATAATAATGAGAGATTGTGTGAATGTTTTGCATTTAATTTTTTGAGACTGGCAGAAGTTTTGTACTTTTCAATTACAAAATCCTTTCTCTCTCGGTTTTTTTTTTTAATGTTTTCTATGCAATAATGACATGGCAAGTAAAAGTTTTAATGTTTCGTGATGGTGTGTTTCTTAAAGGTATTTATGTGGAGCCTCGGCAGAAATCATGGCTGTTAAAAATTATTCAAAATTTTTGTTTTAGAACAAATTTACTCAAGGTTGTCTCATTCTCAGCACTCAGTGGGGAAGACAATGCTGCAGACTAATTCAAAAAATTAAATATATGTAATTTGAAAGGCATTTTCAGTCGTATTCAATTTCCATTCTAAAATTCTAAATTAAAGGTACTAAAAATACAATTGTTAAACATACATTTTAAATCTTAATCCAAAACGAAAAAACGAATAATAATTAGGGGTTAGATAAAACATGTAAAATCTACTCGTATGTACCACAAAAGACTGAGATCGTCAGAAATAATTTAGGACTTTTTACCTACTCAAATCATTTGGAAAGATCAGTGTTGAATGAACTAACACCAAATTAATTAAGTCCTTTTCTTCAAGAAATACAAAATCCCAAACATTATTCCTCCTTTTACAAAAGGAGCAGCTTAGAGCGGCTGAAGTTGATGGTATAACTGCCAAAATTTTCAAAGCATCAGGCGATGACTTGGCAAAGAGAATGCACCAACTCATTAATCAAATATGGTAAGAAGAAAGCATGCTCGATAATTAAAATCTCAGCAAAGTTCCCCCGATCCTTAAGAAAGGAGATCCTCTGAACTGCGCCAACTACAGAGGCATCAGTCTATGTATTATGTAAAATTTTGGAGCCATTCGTCAACAACCTGATAGTTCAGTGTGGCTTCAGACAAGGAAAGGGCAGATCTTACTTCAAATCAATACTCACAATTTCTTTATCGATTTAAAGGCCGCTTATGACAGCACTTAGCTATAGGGAAGAGTTTTACGGAGCAATGTCCAGTTTTGGTATCCCTGTCAAACTTGTGCCGAATGACAATGGAGAATGCACGCTGCTCTATCAAGTTCGAAAAAGATCTCACTCATGCTTTTGATGCTAAAAAAAGGTTTTAGATAAGGCGATGTACTATCATGCGACTTCTCCAACAAAAGAATTGTGTAAAAATCAATAGTAATAAGAGGAATAATCTTAAAAGGGTCAGTCCAATTACTAGGATACGCTCATGATATTGACTCAATTAGAAGATCAAAGCATGATGTCAGTGGCACGTTTTTTAGCATTTTGACGGAAGCGGAAAAGTTGGGTTTTTTGTGGCCCATGAGGGAAAAGCAAAGTACGAATATATGCTGCCATCAAAAAAGGTAATTGAACGACGTTTTGGGTGTCCAGATTTGTTCACAAGATAAGGCTGTTTTTAAATCTCTAGACTGAGTCTCCGCAAACTCTCCAAAAGTATATATCTGTCAATTACCTCTAATGCTGTATACAGCAGTTCAACATTTAACTTTGCTAAGTGCCGTGCCGGTCCACATATATATTCCAGGAAATGGTAAGGCTGATGAACTCGCCTGATTGTTAATTCTGGTATACCAATCTGCTACATGTAAGATTCTATAAAAGGAACTAATCTTAAGTGGAATAACATATGCACTTGATAGGCATCGAAAAAGATTTCACCTATCCTAGATATGAAACGTTCCAAGTGCTTGATACTTTTAAGTAGACTGCATCTTAACAGTGTGAGCATCAGAAAAAGAGAGAGGGGTTGGAACGGAGATGCCAGTGTACGTGCATTGAATTGAATTGAAGATGACAGGAAAAAATGGAAAATGGCAAAGGATAAACAACTAATCTCTATCTCTATACTTCATAGTACAGCACTTTATAGAAGTGCGAGTATTATGGTTAAATTGTTTGAGGGGAGGAATATAACTGGCTATTTCAATAGAGAAAAAAAAGAATGAAGCAAGAAGCTTTATGTCGATGTGTTACGATGTTCGAGTGACGTAATTGAATTAATGATGTTACTGTCAACAATTATTTTAAAGTTATCCAAGAGGCTTAAATAGGTTTCTGAAGCACCAGCCCATAGATGGAATTTCTACTCAAATCTTGGACGTATTGTAGCCAAATCAAAAGGAGTGGAAAATCTCTTCCATCGTCTCAGAAAACCCTAAAATCTTGCAGCATTTTTGGCGAAATCGCGGTTTACCATCAATAGAGGAGGGATGTGAGTGCTATTATCAAAAAAGAGTCAGAGGCACATCAGCAATTATATTTTGGGTTGCAGGTATGAATCCGACTAAAACATCTGGTATTGAACGGTTCGAAAGAAAATTTCTTATCCAACAAAGAAGGGATTCGTCAATAGCAAAAGCAAAAATTTGCGATAAGAGAGCAAGATGCTAGACTTTATCAAATTTCTTTGAAATATCAAATGCAAAAATCTTACTTTCTCCAAAACGATGTAAAGATTTGTTTCACTGTTCGGTGAAATGCACCATAAGATCACCAGAGGACATGCCGGTCATTAGGAAGCTTTCGTTCTTCAAAATATTTCTTGAGCTGATAGTTAATCAATATTTTCATGATGACCTTAGAAAGAAGGGACATTAGTGCTATCGGTCGATAATTTAAGGGAGAAGTAGATTCATCTTTTTTTTAGGATTGACTGAACAAATGCTGTTCTTTAACTACTTAGAACGATCGCAGAAGAACAGGATACATGGAAAAAGCTTACGCAGGAGTTGTGTTGTGAAAGCGTGCAAGAACACCTCTTCAGAATAATAGCAGGGATAAAATCCGGCCCAGAGGACTTATGAATTTTGAAATCTTTTTGGCCTCTCGCCACAGTACAAATAAAAAAAGAGAAGGTCCCAAAGAATCATTAATTCAATCAAGAACTGGGGGGTCCATGACACTATCAGGTTAAAAAATTAGCTTTCCCGATAGACCTAACTAGAGGACTGTCATTGACAAAAACTGTAAAAACCAAATTTAAAAGTAATCCAAATAATTTTAGGCCTATAAAAGCATCAATAATCTTTGAAGCTTTGTAAGAGAAGCTCCAACTTGTTTCATTAGGATAAGAAGACAGTCTCAAGATTCGTGAAGTAGCAGGTGTGGTGTATTGCATTGAGATGAAGAAAGATACGTTTTTTTCCTCACATAGCATAATTGTTGACGTAAATAAGACCTTTATCGCCAACAGTCTTCAAAATTGTTCTTTATTTAGTTGATACTAAGTTAGAAATATAATTTAAAATCATAGTAAAAAAGGCACGGGAAAACTTTCATTTGTCGCAACTTCACTCTTATGGAAAAAAAATTTATTAAATTGTTTTGGAATGCATTCATCTAAAAATGGATAGACCCCCTTCCTTTTTTAAACTACAGCGACTATTTTTTTTAAAGTTGAATCCTTCATCAAAACAATTCATCCGGTTGCTGTAGCTTTAAAAACGAAAACAACAGCACCAAAAAGGAACAATCCAATCGATATGCATCAACAAGGAGCCAAACATGCGTAGGATGGGTAAAGAAATAACGTATCTACAGCATCATCTGGTCAATGTCCAGATTTCAATTGCAAGCCATGAATAAATATTCACCAAATTTATCCACGGAAACCCTTTTGCTCGCATACGCCCCTCAAAAAAAAAAAAAGGGTACATAAATACATACCATCAACATTGGAAGCATCATCCAACCCCTTCCGTCCCTTGCAAAAAGGAAGAGGGAAATGACTATAGAACGAGCATCATATCGTTCAATTTTAATTGAAAAAGAAAGCATCGTTCGGAACCGATTTTAATTAATTACTCTCATTTACCTGATTGCAATGTTTTATAAAATCCTATCGAACTTGGCTTCCCATTGAATGTACATATATAAACACGAATCTCAAAACCTCCTCCCTCAATTTGTTCCATACCACCAACGACCGGGGTTTGTAGATTTCACATATACATATATATGTTGAGTATATTGAAGAAATGTTCTACAGGACACTATACACTTTTCCATCATCAACCAGAGAAGCCCAGAACCATCAAGGATGCAGCGTTTCTGCCATATACACCATTGCCAATTTAAAATCTCATTTTGTATGTTTGGCTCGTACACAATTCAATCACAAAAACGGGTAATTAATTAGCTCGAATCAATTAAATCAACAAAGAACCCTTAAGTACCTACCTCTACCAACTCACCCCCACTTATGACCCATGCGGCGCGCTCCAGCCAGCGGCCCATATTCAGAGAAGCATGACAACAAGAAATCGCCTCCTGATGTGCGATAGGATCCTTTATAGATAGGAGGTAGGTAGTGATTCCCCTCTCCTAGAGCCACAGCACCTATCTTTGTTAAAAAAGTGACCCCTCTACCATTCCCATAGTTATCTGATGACTAAAATCAAGAACAACAAAAGGGCCAAATAAGGTTTCAGATTTGTGCTGAGAAATGATTTGCAAAATTCAACCATAAACAACGGATCAACGAGAAGCCAACCGAGGCGGCTAGACAAAGACCCTATTATGCTATATATTAACAATTCAAGATATTCTACCATTCACACCCCCACCCCACCTTCAGATTCTTTCTTCCATCTCTATAGAGCAAGAAACTGCTTATAGAGGCAACGTTCCATGAAGTCTTTTTTGTTGATTTCTTATATACTCAAACAGAATGAGCAACAAAAAAGAAAAACATTCCTGAAACCAAAATTGAATATCCTAACACGATGATGATGAAACAGCTCGTACTATGGTAGGCAGGCTTCGCAATAAAAGATCCATTTGCAACTTAAGTTTGACACATTCCCATCGTTCATAGTTGGAGAATTTTTTATTTTTGTTTTGTTTTTGTTTTTGTTCTTGTGCCGTTATATCTCTCTCGTGGCGTGTTTTTCACGCCAAATGATAGCGATAACGGACAATAGACTTCAATTCTAACAAAATGGCGCCCCTAATGTCATCGAGTTTGTTTGCCTCAAACTTCGTTACATATATTATGTGGCATTTCTTTTTTCTTTTTGTTCTTTGTGTTTTTTCTTCTATTGTTTTCTTCTTTTTCTTTTTTTGCACACATTTTTTCCTTTGATATCTAATATTTTTTCTTGCTTTGTAAGTATAAGTGCCTAAGTGGGTGAATTTTCTTTCTTTAAGGAAAAGTCTAGTCTATTTGTTGATGGTGATTGAAATTAAGCTCCAAGAAAAAGAAATATATTCTCATATTTAGAAAATGAAAGACAGTTCTCATTCTCAGTCCAGTAAAGTCCAGGTCCAGCCCATCGGCCATCATAGAACAGGACTACATAACAGCCGGTGTACAAATGAAATGATTGGAAAAGGTTTTTTTCTGTCGATTTGATGGGTCCTTTGGAAAATGGACAGTTGTTATGTTGTTGTTGTTGTTTTTGTTGTATGTCGTGCTTCGTCGTTCGAACTTATGGAGCATCTTTTATTAAATTAGCAATCCGAACAATATGAAAGCTTTTGGGGCTAATGGTTGATTCATTAAAGGTATGTTTATAAATGGGAAACTATTAATTACCATAGTACTTTATCTAATTTGGGTTATGCTATATGCAGTGTAGTAGGTACTCAACTCAACTCAAGCCTGTCTGTATACTAAATCTTTTGATATGTAAAGAATAAATAGCCAAAGAAGATTAAGATTGAAACTTCGGGTAAAAGTAACTATGAAGCATATTCTTATTAAATTACTTAATTTTTTTAGTTGGTAGGTATACACAACTCATTTGAGTACAAGGACATTATTTCGTTCATCAAGTTATCAAACACAGGGTCTTTCATTAAGAACTGGCTATTTTTAAATTTGAATGAAACAAAATAGATATTATTGATTTTTAACATTCAATATAAGAACTTTTTGTAATCGGTCCGATTTCAAGGTCCCTTGAATCTAAATCAAAGGTTTTTAGATAAATGTCGGTGTGTGTGTGTGTGTGTCCGTACGTTCGGGATACCGTTTTTCGTTGTCCATATCGCAAGAAAATTAATATTGTCTTGGTAAAAGTAAAGTAATTTAAAAAAGTGATTATTTTTGTTAACCCCAAATATGTATTGAACCAATAACGCTAGTGACTTCAGTTATATTGTATGTAATGCAGGGTCCGGCAGCGAGGTATGGACAATTTTAACAAGTCGTCAATCGAGGTGAGCATGGGGGTAACCATATTGTTACGAGTATGGGTAGTATCAACTCGTTGCGACATGCCATTTCAGTAAGAACGGATCCTTGGCCGATTGCGCATCATGTATTTATTGAAACGGGCCGTTCGGTCATTGAAACACAGAGACGATTCTGAAATCATTTTAATATTGGCCGCCACGGTCGTGCTTCAATGTTTGATGCGATTATGAAGTGGGCGAATAGCTTTCAAAGAACTGGTTCTTTGACACCTGGAATTGCGTGAAGGTCATTAAAAGTTAAAGTTTTAATAAAATATTGAAAGAGTGCGGCAATCAGTTGTCAGACCGCTTAGTTCGGTTAATTTTGCACTTTAATTTGCATGTTCATCCATTCAAGATAATACTTGTCCAAGAATTGCGGCAAAACGACAACGACATACGGATGAAGTTTGCAGAAGTAGTGTTAGTGACGAAGCCCAAGGTCACTGTTTTGTGTGACATTAGTCAAAACGTCATTATTGGTCCATACTTTTTTCGTGAAAATGTTCGGACTGTCACTGTCAACATAGATCGTTACTTGCAGATGCAGCGTTTTTTTGTTTGCAGGGATTGAGAAGACGACGACGTATTAACTTGAATATCTTATGGTTTCTACAAGATGGGGCGACTTGCCACACATCAAGAGCAACAGTGGTTATTTTTTAAGAGAAACATTTCCTGGACGTCCCCGTGTACCCGTGGCGTTGGACTGTCATGCTAGTGGTCTTGGGTTCGATCCCTGCCTATGCCATCTAAAGTTTTTTTCACGGGTACTGCCTCTTGCGAGGAATTAACAAATTCTCCAAGAGTAATTCTTGTCATGAAAAATGCTTTCTCAAATTAGCTATTCGGATTCGGCTTAAAACTGTAGGTCCCCTTGATCCCTGACAACAGTACTCGAACACAGGAATGGTTTAGAGTTGTATGTCACTAAACCCTAGTTCTCAACGGACTGTTGCACCACCCAATTAATTTATTTATTTATTTCCTGGACGTCTGATTTTATTGAGAGGAGATATGGAATGGCGCTTTTGACCGCCGGATGTGATTACTTTGTATGGGGTTATCTCAAAGTAAACATAACAAACTACGTACACTCGAAGGTCTAAGTGTGACAATAACACAAGACATTCTAGCAGTTGTACGTCAAATGCTTCAGAGGAGTATGCAGAATGGACAGCACTCGACAGAAGTGATTTTTTGTACGTATTCAATATTTGTTCTCGTTCTTTCAACTGGTTTTGAAATGGCAACATCTAAAGAATACATTCAGAAATAAAATTCGAGTTTTGGTAAAAACATGAGTGTGTAACAATTTATCAAATCTTTCATACCCCGCTGGACGGGTTTTTTTATAAATCAACAGAAAAATATATTACCTCCAAAACAATTGTGTGCATCGAAGAATAATGTTTTTGACATCTGGGAAAATTGTTAGTAAAAATTGAAATGACAGTTTAAAAAAAAAATAAAACCCAATAAGAATACTACAAGAAATTGGTAAAAATTTATTTTGGCAACAATTAAAGCTAATGCATTTAAACTAATTATCTATACTATTATATAAAAGCGAAACCATTTTAAAGTTTGTAACGTATGATCTCAGAAAGTAATCAACCAATTTATTTGAAATAAATTTTATTATTTTCTATATTGTTATGAGAGTGTTTATGGCTTTAATTTGTTTTCATTAATTATTTGTCAAACTTAAATATTATCAATTTTACATTTTTTGTCCATTTTTTTTCATTAGTTGACTTATACAACCACTCATATCTTAAAACCTATACAATAATCGACAAAGATTAGCATTGCTTCATAAAGTCAATATTGTTGCGCAAATTTTAAGCCTAAAATCACTTCTAAGTTAAACATACAACCTGAGAAATAAATAAAAACAAATTATAAAATTATAAACTTTTTGAATTTATTTTATCCAGGAAATTAGATTCCATCACAATCGCGAGGTCGCTGCTTTGTTTCATTTCATTATCATTCCAACATTTTTAATTTTCTTTTCTTTCCATGCTCTTTCTCTCTTAATATGTGTTCTATTTAATAGTTACGTTTTTTCTCTTACCTACCTACCTACATACATATTCAATTTGTCTGTATTGTATAGTTCATCAACTAACCTACACACACTTATTATTTTTTTGTTTCTCTAATTCTATCGTCACATCGCTGAGCAGTGTGGGCTCTTTTTTTTAAGTTACTCTGCACATTTAATTAACTACAGTGCCGTGCACATGAAATGCCGATTTATCTAAAGAAAAATTAGATCTTTTTTATTTTTCTGATTCGAGGAAGTGAATAGATTATAATTCTTCCAATTTGAAAATAAAAAAAGTTCTATTATACTTGTTTGAATTACCAATTTGTATCACTGCCTCGAACAATAAAACTGAAATTAAGTTAAAATTTTCTTTACAAATAACTCGAAGAAGGTATGTACTTACAATGACGTCGATAAAAAGAGCACACAAATGTGGGTAGGTTAAGTCAGTTGCACTGCACTGAACATGAGCAGATGAATAAAAATAGTGTCTATGGATATTTACACACGCATACCTATAGATATATGAGAACATTAAAAAAACAAATTTGTTTTTTTTTTACCGCAAATCTATACTATTATATAAAAGCGAAACCATATATACATAGTTAAATTAAATGTTTTATTATTTAATTTTTAAAAAAAGTTTTATTCATTTTTACAGCTAACTAGATGTTAGCTGGAGTATCGGATCTTAAGAACTAACTTATACAAACTGAAAGATATTCTCTGAGACTTAAAATCTAGAGTAAAAATACTAAGTCATCAATTTGAAATGTAAACACTCAATCGTGAGAATGTATCCATCAGATAGCATTGATCACAGTCGGATGTTTATACTTCATATTGGACTTGGGTTTGATATTTGATATGCATTTAACTACATATAAACTAAAGTTAATATTTATTATCGTAGAAAATATGCTCAGTCCCATTGAGAAATTTTTTCATATGCTAATACTAATATTCAAAAATTGTTCGTGGTTACAATGTGCGAAGCAACGCAAGCACGGGTCGGCTAGTAATTTATAAAAAGAGGCTGGGATACGACCCACACTGATAACTTCCCATCCCGCCTGTCGATTTGTCTTGCTTTAAAGTTTGTAGGTTTTCGTGTTTTGTTAAAAAAGTTGTCAGTTGAATTTTTCTTAAAAATTTTATTCAAAAATATTTTGCATATATGTTAGAGCGTAAGCATCTTGGAGATCGAACTCCTTTTGCGCTGCAAAGGAATGATTGTTGAAGTGTGAGTACAATCCGATTCCTTTTTGCGTTGCAAGGGAGTGTCTATTGCCTAAGTATTGGTATCGTCGACAACAAACAGATCTGCGAGAGCTTTCTAGGCTCAGTCGAATGAATCGAGAGCTAGATGCCAGACGTGAGCGTGCACCGCAGACTTGTTGTCGGACACTAAATATTTGACTCGAAAATCAATTTTTACCAACTTTTAGTAATGTTTTTTTTATAAAAAAAAAAAACTTGTTAATTCGATTTTTCTCATTTGACTAGATGTCAAAAACGTTATTCTTTATTGCACAACATTATTTTCGAGATAAAATCATTTTTTGTTCGTAAAATATTCGAGGCGACAAATATTTTTTTTTAGTTTTTTTGATTTAAAAAAAAAACCGTTAGTTGGAAGCTTTTCCAAAAATATACTTGTTTGGAATCAAGTCATAATATATAATATTAAATTTAATCCGACTCGCTGGCGTTATTGGTTCGTCAGATATTTTGGGTAAACCCAAATTTTCACCACCTACGCATTTTTTCTAATATCTCTACTACTTCTGGTTCTTGAGCTATTTACGACGAAAAAACGTAGCGAACATACGGACGTACGAAAGTACACACACGCGCAAGCACAGACATCTCTCTAAAAATCTTTTATTTCGCCTCTAGGCACCTTGAAACGTCGAGAAATTTCAAAATTTTCAATTTGACAAATCGAACCGATTACAATAACTTTCTATGGGAAGTTAGAAATCATTTTTTATAGCATTTTTAGAAAAATTGAATTAAAAGTTAACTCTATAAAAAATTAAAATCTGCAAAAACAATTCACAAAATTGTTAAAAACAGATTTTCGACTTGAACATCTCGAGAACCAATCAATGTATTTTTCAAAACTATTTTATCCTACATAAAATATTGTTGTTAATTTCATTATTTTTTTTTTTTTCGAAAAATCCAATCGGCATTTTTTGTAAAAGAAATAAAAAACCTTCAAAAAATGCAAAATTGGTATACCTAATTAGTTTTTGACTAAAATATCCCAGAAACAAAAACATATATAAAAATAAGACTTATTTTGTACTTTGGAAAACACTGTTCCTAACTTTACGTTAAAAATAAACTAAAACTCACAAAAACTAATAAGAAATTGTTTTGAGAACAAATAAAGATATTGACTTTTAACATTTTTTATCGTACATTATATCATAAACAAAATCTCAGAATATTTCTTTTTTAAACAATCAATTAGCTCCATAAGTTTATCATTACATTTTTAAAGTCTACTTGATTATCTTCCACCTAAAAAAAAACCAACAAGTTCAGAAGTGTGATTCCTTTAAAAAGCACTCACTTAAATGTCAAAATACATCTAGTTGACCATCAACCTTTTGTAATTTTCACATTTTTCATACTTTATATTCTTGAGAATACCGTCTGCTACATTTCCTAAGTTAAACAAAGTTCGAACTATACTTTATAAAGAATATCTATACCATCGCACGTATTATGTTCAATAAACCCATTAGCTACGGCAAGGAGTTAGTTTTCCATAAATCCAACAATTTATATTTTGCCGCAACATCATAAAGCTTTTTTTCTAGAATACTATACAAACTCATTGTGACTGTTAATTTGTGACCCTATCACCAAGCCCATATACCTAACCTACTCACCATCAGCATCACCAACAACCGCAAAGTAATGACAAAGGCAAAGTTAAAAAAAAAAACACAAGAAGAAAGTATTACAAATATAATTTGTAGAGTAATTTCCTACTCATACATTCATAGAAACACACACACAGTGACAGTCGCAACAATCCTGTGACAAATGCTCTTAATTCTGTTGCTTTGCTGTATCCTGTATGTTCCTTAGAGAAGTTTGCTTATGATGCTTATGGGGAGGTGTATATATAATGTAGTTAGGTTAAAGGCAAAACATTCGCTAGGGACCCCTCTTCTTTTGCTAGGCCCGGTCGGTCGGGCCGGTCGCACTAAGTGAATAATAATTTTTAGCTATAGCCTGTCTCTTTCTATCTCTACGGGACCATCGCGCGCGCGATGACTTTATCTGTCATCTGAAAGTTGAATGAAAAATATAATTCCAAAGAAAACGACCTACAAATTATTGCAGAAGGACGTTTTTGTAATGTTCTACTTTTTCTTCTTGTCTTTCTTTTACAGACTCGAATCGGCTCTGTAGCATTTTAGGTACGACAGAGCATCACCATCAGCACTCAACCATTGGTCTGGTCTGCAACATCTCCTGCAAACAAGCATGAAGGCGAAAAGGGGATTACTTTTTCCAATTTCTTCCACTCATTGAAGTTTTTCTTTTCTTTTCTCGTTTTTTTTTTATTGTTCCTGTAGTGAACCATATCGCAACCTATTGCTTTTAAAAATTCTGAACATTCAATTCGATTTGTGGTCACAATCTGGGAGGTTATAATTAAAACTGGCTTCCGGGTTCGTGGACCTTAAAGTTTTTTTTGAGGTTTTCGAAAGCCGCAGGTCTTTCTAAATAAATCACAAGCCACGTCTACTCTCAAAGTTAACATTACTTACACCATCGGGTGGTTTCAGCCTCATTTATGCCAAGAGAACCCAAAACCTTTCAAACCAATAATCAACCACGCTGGTAACTTCATCGTGCCCATCGATATTTCTAAAAAAATCTAAATATTAATAACACCATTTTGTGTATGATAAAAAAGTTGGAAGTATCTTTCGCTGTTCTCAGGATACATGAGTTGAAAAACATTTCTTATCAGTTTTTAGTTATTTTTCAAATAATTCCAATTTAATTTTTTCAAAAAACTTAGCAATTTTGCATTTCATATAATAAATTTGATTTCAATACCTCTTTTTCTTCATTAGATATTAAAATCGGAAACCAATTTTCTCTGAAGGCTCTAATTACTTATGAAAATAATGTGGATTGGATTTTTCTAAGACAATTACCTTAGGTTAGGTTAGGTTAAAGTGGCTGTCCGTGATGGAATAGGATACACTTAGGCCAGTTTAATGGCCCCTTGTGGATACAACATGAATCTTGAGACTTCCTCCTAAGCTCAATGACACCAGTTTGAGTCCCTTACGAAACGTGAGAGGCTGATTATGCTAATATGATTTAGATCGTTTAGATCGTTATAGAAGAATTCTCCTAGGTAATTCTTGCGTTTTTGAGCTAGAGCAGGGCATGTATAGTACAGAGAAGGTGAAGAACTGTTTCCTGCTCTTCCTAGTCCATACAGCTTCTGCAAAAGCCATTTGAGAATACGCCTAGCCGCTTGGCATGCTTTCCTATTAGACAGTGTCCGGTTATGACACCTATGATCGAGCTTATATGCAATCTGCTTAGAGATAGCAAGCACCTTGATCGCTTTAAATCTAGTGTTGGTCAGATGTTTTTTGTGACCTGACACGTGATGATGTTGTTCCACCCGATGTTTGCCTTCTTTATAGCGTCCTTAGCAATAGTTTACATGTAGCGATTGGTATACCAGCGTTTTGCCAAACGTGATAGAATGGGTTGTACTGTACCGTTCCGGGCGAGCTCATCTTCCTTACAGTTACCTAGAATGTCTCTATGGCCCGGCGTGCGCCGGCACCCAGCAAAGGTGAATATTAAACTGTTGTGCCATCTCCATTAGAGATGATCGACAGTTATGGACTGTTATAGAGTTTGTAGAGACAGAGTCCAGAGATTTGATAGTGGCCTGACTATCTGAGAAAATACGGATATCAGATGTCAGGACAAGACGTCTTTTATCGCCTAAAGTTCCGCTTGGAACACTCTACAATGATTGGGAGGTGGAATGAGAGACTTAATTTCAGTCGTTCAGATCACACACTTCCACCAACCCCTTCTTTTGTTTTTGATTCATCTATGTATAAAAGTGAACTGACTCGTCTTTAGTAATGCCCTATTCTGGAAGGTATAGAAATCTGGAAGTTTTTGTCAAATTGCAGTTGGGGGATGGTGTAGTCTGTGTGCTTTGGAATTCATTCTAAATACCTATAAGAATTACGGAGTGGCCAATGTTGTTGTTAATCCACTGCTTTGAGGCGAATAGCAGAGCTTGCAGCTATTTGTTTGCGAAGAATATCAAGAGGTGTTAGGTAGAGTAAGGTGTTCAGTACCACAGATGGGGTCGTGCGAAGCGATCCGCTTATACATAGGCAAGCTGAAAGTTGGACCTTATTTAATTTGTCGAGGCTTATAGCTTTCTCTAAAGCAATCCACCATACTGCCACACCGTACATTCAAATCGATCTGATTACCGATGTGTATAGCCAATGCGTGATTCTGGGTTGTAAGCCCCATATATTACCAATAGCTTTTTTGCAAGAAAAGAGAGCTACAGTAACTTCTTTGACTCTTTCTTGTGCATTGCGTTTCCAATTTAGTTTTTTGTCTAAAATAAGACCCAGGTACTTAGCCTCGTCTGAGAATTTTAATTGGATTCCTTTAATATAGGGAGGGATGACAAATGGAATTTTGTATCTCCTCGAAAATAAGACTAAATCGGTTTTGTGTGGGTTAACACCCAGTCCACACCGATCAGCCCAAAGTATTAGTCTGTCTAAGGCATTTTGTAAGAGTTCTTTTAAGGTGTTAAGATGCTTTCCTGAAACTGCTATAGCAACGTCATCCGCATAGGCAATCATTCCCCACTAGGTTCCAGAAGAGAGGGGATAGAACACTACCTTGCGGTGTTCTTCTACTAACAAATCGTCTGCCAGAAGAGTTGCCCAGTTTTGAGTTAATTATTCTGCTAGCCAGCATTAAATGAATTAACTCCCCAAGCGAACTCTCTACGTTCAGAGATGTTAGTGCAGATGTGATTGCAGATGTGTCCACGTTGTTAAAAGCAACTTCGATGTCAAGGAAAGCAACCCATAAAGAACTCTCTATGATGGATGGAGTATTCGATGGTGCGTACTTAGGTGTGTAACGCCGTTTCCACCGATTTACTTTTACAGTAGGCATGTTGAGACGAAGACAGAAGTCTTGTATCAATACTTGCCCTTAAATGCATATCAATCAATCTTTCCAAGGTTTTAAGAACATATGATGATAGACTTATAGGTCGTAGATCTTTAGGATTGACTTCCGAGTATTTGCCTGCTTTGGGTATAAATACAACTTTGACTTGTCTCCATGCGGAGGGAATATGGACCAGATATAGACAGCTGGTAAAAATTGCCTCAAGGATTGATGCAATAATGTCTGATGTTTGACAATTACATTAATTTAACAACAATTTTTTGTATAGATGAAAACATTTTAAAGTCAATACCTTCATTGATTCTTGAGATATTCAAATCAAAATCAGTTTTTACAAATTTGGAATAGTAATATTTAGTAGATTTTACTTTTATTAAGAAACTGTCAATTAATTTTACCAAATTTTGAAAACAATGCTTTTTATAAGATAAAATTAGTTTAAGCCCAATATCTTCAATCGTTGCCAAAATTAGTAATTACCAATATGTTAAAGTATATTTCTTAGGTTTTTATTTAAAAAAATTTAAAAAATTATTTTTCGATGCGTAAAATTATTTTGGAGGTAATATCATTTCCTGTTCGTACATTATTCGAGGTTACAAATATTTTTGCTTGGTTTTTTTTTTGTATTTATAAAGAAGCCCGTTATTTGATTGTTTTCAAATTTATACCAACTTGGTTTTACATCTCAATGTATTGTATAATATAAAATTTAATTGAAGTCACTAGCTTTATTTGGTCGAGAGATATTTGGGGTCAACAAAATGTGTCAAGTTTTGTAACGGAAACCCCATCAAATAAATTGACGAAGTCTAATCTCATCCAACAATCAGCGATGGTCTGCCTTTTCCCTATCAACACATCCAAGACCACAGGATTCCCTGGATGGTATACGGAACGTTGGGTGAGGTGTTCGATCAACAAGGTACGGTTCGGCATGCTTGCACCGCCATTGGTAGCTCGTCGGTGGGGTGGGTACTTGTACCTGTTATCGAACCGCCGCACATTTTTCATGCCGAAATAAAATAAAGGGTGTTAAATAAAAATCGTATGAAGTATTTTTCGCGCAAGATATTAATTTTTCTTAGAAATTTATGTTGGCAACCCTAGGTGGTAATAGGTGCCTGAGTATAACCCTCCCTCTGTCTACATTACAATGAGACTCCATGGCCATTGAGTCACTCAATTGTTTCAGTTCAATGACCCCTGATCCAAGATGAAGTTTAAATCTTAAACTAAATTATTCCTCTTCCCCATCATCCCTTCCTTTCCTTTCCCACGCACTCAAAAAAAAAACTCAATAGCTCATCATTTGAGCGACTTAACTTTCAAACAAAAACGAAAATGAAAAGGAAAACATTCTGTTTCGCTGCACGTTATAATAATTATATTTATTTAAGTCGTGGTATCTAATTTATACAATATGCTAATTAAAGTGATTAATCTATATTAATTCCATAATTATAGTAGTTTTCGTTATTAGAATTTCAAAAAAATTAAAATTGTTTTTATCATTTCAAAAATTTTAGAATTAAATAAAATATATCATAAACCCATTCAATAAAAAAAAAATTCACACAAGTTAATCATAAGTAACTTTACCCTATGATTCAAGCAAGTTAGTTTGTGAACACTTGTCACTCAAAACAAATTTTGTTACGTAATTTCCCGAGGTACCTACATGAATTACTCAATTAATTCTCATTTGTCACTTTTATGTTTTTATGTATGCGAATATTGTTTTATATCAAATGTAATATGTATATCAATACAAAATTAAATTTTTTTTTTGTTTTGGACTTACCCCACAGTAAAGATGTTGTGCACAGCAGCTTTGTTGTGTTGTATAAGTTGCATGTTTTGTATATGTCTTAAAATTTTGAATCTTAAATTGAGTGTAATGAAAATTTGTAGTGTGTAATGCATGCAAGTGTAAATTTGTAACTGTGTGAATGTATGAAGGTGTATATGTTTAATTTTGTGAATGTTTAAGTATATGAATGTGTGACGTTTAGATTTTTAATATTTAAATAATTAAGAAAAATAGTTATTATATTAATTAATGACAAAATTAAGTTGATGTATGTATGTAAATGCAATTAATTTTTGGTATGTATGAACGTTTTGAATTATGAATGTGTGAATGAAATGAATTAATGTGTGATTGTAGGATTGTAAAAGAGCATGAATTTTTCTTTAGGGTAGGTACATATTTATCTATTCGTAAATTTTGTTATTTTTCTATTTTTTATACATATGTACTTTATGTTTTATTAGTTTTATTAATCTTCTCTTCCTTTTTTTTTTTTTTTTTTTTTTTTTTGTTAATTTTGTGGTAAAATTTTTTTACATATACACATATAATTATTTATTAATAACCAAAATCAAATTTAACTTTATATAAACTTTTCTTCTTTAATGCATGTGTTATTTATTCTTGATTTTCGATCGTTTGACACCTCCACGGTGCTTCTTCGAAATTGAAGACAGGGCTCTAGCCTCCGTCTTGGATTCCTCGACGACGTCACGCTTAAAAATTAGTGGATGGAAGACAGGTAGTTGCACCTGTTTCAGTCTCGAGACGTCCGAATGGATTTATATCTAGATGGATGACAGGTGATTGCACCTGTTTCAGTCTCGAGACGTCCGAATGGTTGGATATGTAGATGGAAGGCAGGTGGTTGCACCTGTTCCAGCCGCAAGGCGTTTTTGTCAACGAGTTCGGTTACTCTGGAGCTTTTCTTTTCGTGATCACCTTTTCTTTTTCTTTGGATAATTTTCGTTCTTTTTTATGTTTTGTTTTCTTTATGTTTTCTTCACTTGCCAAAATTAAAATTAAAATTTATTAAAGAAATGATTTTTTCTTTTAATGACGTGAGAGCTGACCTCTCTTTACGAAGGTTGATAAACGAAAAGGGCAGAATTTCTTCTCGGCGGAAATCAAGATGGCCACCTTGGCCTTCTGGAAACTTGGCAAGTTTCTGAATCGAGAATCGATAAATAATAATCGATATCTATGAATGCGTTCAGCTGGTATTAATTTTGGAATTCGATTAGTTCGCATTCTATTTATTGAATTTATGTTTTTTTTTTTGAAAAGTGGTCCACACACAACATTGCATATTCATGTCAACATTGACATGAAAATGGAATGGAAAAGGACTACTTTTGAATTTCGCAAAAAAAGTAAGCATACGCCACAGTGACTGAAAAGTATTTTTTTTTCTTTTCTGTATGTATCCTCGAATGTTGTTGTTCACAATAATTAAGAAAACAAATTTAAATTAAGTTCGTATATCTTTAGCATGCACTATTCCTAATGATTTTCCGTTAAGGTCTTCTAATTCATAGAGATTGTTGCTGACAATTTTCTTAATTTTGGCTTGATTAAATTTAGGACACAATTTGGAGTTCCGATTTTTAGACTTATCGCTTAACACAAAGTTTCTTTTAAAAACTAATTGGCCAACCGAATAGCGACATGTTTTGCTACGAGTGTTGTACGTTTTCTCATATAACTTATGAGCTTGTGCTAAAGACTCCTTGATGCGGTTGTGTAGCATGTTCATTTTAACAGCTTTTGGCAAGATATTGATTTCGGAATTGTTTAAAATATTTAGCTTTCGAAGTAGAGCATAGTCCGAGCCATGTTCTACTTTTGATTGCCCGAATAAGGCTTCAAAAGGCGACATGCCAATCGCTGAATGGACAGTGGATCTCAAAGCACTCAAGATTGAAACAAGACATTTATCCCAATTAGATTGTTCTGTACTTATGTATGCTCTTATAGCAGCTAGTATCGAGCGATTTACACGCTCACTCGCGTTAGCTTGAGGTGCGTATGAAGCAGTTCGTATGTGTTTTGTCCCATATGACTCTAAGAACTTGGAGAACTCTTTGCTAACAAATTGCTTCCCATTGTCCGATAGGAGAGACTCTGGTACACCAAATAAAGAAAATACATTTGTCTCTAAAAATTCTGTAGCTGAATCTGAGGTTGCTTTTCTCAAAGGTTTTGCTAGAACGAATTTTGTGAACTGATCTAAGCAAACTATAATATATATGTTTCCCTTCTTTGACCTTGGATAAGGACCCAAAAAGTCTACGTATATATGCTGGAAAGGCTTATCGACAATGAATGATTGGCCCATCGGTGGTCTAAGTATGGAATTCGGAGCCTTGGTGGTTTTACAGACGATGCAGTCCCCTAAAAATGATTTTACTTGAACCGCCATATTAGGCCAGTAAAATCGGTCTCTGAGGCGATACAATGTCTTCGTAAATCCACCATGCGAAGCGAGGGGTGGATCATGAGCTAGACGGATAAGATGGTTGGTTAGCGCCGTTGGAATCCACAATTTCCAGGTACGATCATCTTCAATTGGATTTCCCGTTGAGTGTTTAACCTTCTTGTACACATAGTTCTCCGAAACTTGGAGATCAGGTAACTGATTCTGGTTTTGGTTGATTGTGTCGATCAACTTCAGGTACTCTTCTGATTTAAATGAAGGATCTGACAAATCGATTTGTAAAACCTCGGAATTGTTAACGTCGCTCTTTGAAATTGCTGCGAGTTCATCGGCTGCAAACACTCTGGAAAGAGCGTCTGGTGCAACATTTTGCGAGCCCTTTCGATGCTCAATTACGAAAGAAAATCGTTGTAACCTTAAACTCCAACGTGCTAACCTGCCACACAAATCTTTTTGGTTCATGAGCCATCTAAGACTTGAATGGTCAGTAATAATAGTAAATTGATGGCCTTCAACATACGGTCGAAACTTTTCTACCCCCAAAACAGCAACTAAACATTCAAGTTCAGTAACACTATAGTTACGCTGTGCTTGGTTAAGTTTGTAGGAGTAGTAGTAAATTGGCCTTTCCAATTCATTATGATCCAACTGACTGAGGACGCAACCTACGCCAGTTGACGACGCATCACATGATATAATGAAGGGCTTGTTAAAGTCCGGATTGACTAAGACTGGAGCGGTAGTCAACGCAGTTTTCAACTTTTCGAAAGCCTCCATAGCTTCATTAGAAAATTCAAAGTTCTTATGTTTTTTTAAGGTGTCTGTTATTGGTGCAGCTAGGGAAGAATAATTAGGGACGAAACGTCTATACCAACCTGATAAACCTAGAAATCTTCTTACTTGTTTAGGTGTTTTCGGTATCGGGAAGTGTTTTATAGCTGAAACCTTGTCCGGATCAGTTTTAATACATCCTCCACCAACTATAAATCCTAAGTAACGAAGTTCCTTAAAACAGAACTTGGACTTTTGTATATTAATAGTAAGACCAGCTTTGCGTAAGAGTGATGCTAATGTGCGTAATATAGTAATATGCTTTTCAAACGTTTCCGAAACCACCAAAAGATCATCCAGATAAACAAAGATAAATTGTTTCAATTCGTTAGGTACCACTTTGTCCATTAGTCTACAAAGGCGCTGGGCAGCATTGCATAAGCCAAAGGGCATGACCTTGAATTGATATAAGGGTCTACCGGGCACAGAAAACGCAGTTTTCTCTCGTGACTCTTCCGAAAGAGGAATTTGCCAGAAAGCGTCTTTTAGATCCACACTACTAATGTAATGTGTATCCGCTTGACGACTTAAAAGATTCTCTACGTTGGGAAAAGGATAGGCGTCATTTTTCGTTGCTTTGTTGAGCTTCCTGGAATCGAGACATAAGCGGTTTTTTCCTGGCTTACGTACCAGAACCACTGGAGAGCTCCAAGCACTTTCGCTTTCTTCGATTACATCTAACGCCAACATTCTATCCAGTTCCTCGTACATTAGTTTTTGAATGGCAGGAGACACGGGATAATGCCGTTGTTTGATTGGCTCGGTATCGCCTGTGTTTATTGTGTGTTTTTCGAGTGTTGTCCGTCCAAGCCCTTCTTTGGCATTAGACGGAAACAAACTTATAACTTGTTCCATTGCTTTGGTTTGATCATTTGACAGTTCGTGAGCGTTTGGATCACTTATTCTATATGACGAAAACGGACAAATTTCCGAGATTATCTGTGGAGCAATTTGGAATAGTTTCCAGAAGTTTATGCCAAGATACAATGGTTGTTCGAGAGATGGAACTAAGTACATCTTCATCTTCTTAGTTTCTTGTTTGTAGGTTATCTCGATTGTTAGCTCCCCTATAATTTGTTGCATCTGTCCACTCGCGGTCTTAACAATAGATTTAAAGTTTTTGTATGGTAATCCTAAATTTTGAATAAGTTCTAAGCACCCTGTACCTAGACAACTAATACTTGCACCGCTATCTAATAGGCCAAGCATTGGCTTTCCAAAAATTGACACATTTGCATATGGTCTTGGGTCTTCACTATTACAAATTATACTAGAACAAATTTCTTTATGAATTTTTCTTTTATTCTTAAAACGATCTCTCAACTTTGTTAATTTTTTAGAAACAGGAACCATAATTTTATTACGAGCTTCGTAATAATTTCTTATCCTTTCATGAAGCGGTACGATATTTCTAGATGGACAAGAGTTTTGAATATTTTCGGCGGTAGGTCGTTTAAGAATTTTAATTGGATTATTGGAATCGGAATCATTAGAGAAATCTAGTGTTTTCGTCTGGTCAAGTGGTTTTTTAATTACAGGTTGATTGTTATTAGAAGGTGGTTTTGAAGGTTCAGGTTGATTCGAAAAATCAAGTGTTTTTGAACCTTCCAGTTCATTGGACAGTTCAGGTAAAGATAAGTCAGGTATATTATTAGATTTTGCTGTAAATTTTGAAAATGAATTTTCTTTGTTTATTTTGGATCCGGATTCGTTCTCGCAGGACAAAACGCTCCGGCGGTCGTATTGCCCTGTTTCGGTTTTCCCGAACAGTGAGAACAGTTGGGGGTTGTTACGTTTTCCAGGCCGCATTTATAACAGAATAGATTCCGTTGAGGATCTGGGCACTGTACGAACGAATGACCCTTATTCTTGCAGTTCCAACAAGTGTACTTTGCTAAATTTGAATTCGAAATGTTTAAAGCTTCAATTTCAAACGCTTCTTCTGAAACTGTTTCAATTTCGCTGACCTGTTTTTTTATAGTATTTTGTAAAAATGGTTTCTGTCGAAAGCTTTCACTATGAGTTTGGGCATGCTTTTCTATTGATCTACATACGTAAACCATTTCTGCCAAACTCTGTGTTGAGAACGTAATGAGAAGTTCTCCTGTCCTTCTCCTCACATTTTGTTTAATAAGATCGATTAACTCTTTTCTCGATTTTGGAGAATGAAGACGAGCGTTCATTACTAAAATAGCATTATAAAATTCGTCAAAACTTTCATTGGGGCCTTGACGTCTGTCGAACATCTTCCTCGACAGTTCTGAATCCGTCTCTATGCTTCGGTATTGCTCTATCAAAGCGAACTCTAGACTCTGCCAGTTAGCGTTTGGATTAGTTTTCAGAAATGTCCAAAACCAACTTTCAACAGCTCCAGTTACAAAGAGGTGGAAGTGAAGAAAAATGTCTTCCCAGGAAACGTTGTAGCTAGTCTTTAATCTTTTCAAACGGATTAAGAAATCATCAATCGTCATTCTAACGTTGTCAAATTTCAAACCCCATTTGTGAAATGCCACCGCTCGAATCGAACTGTGAGATGAAAGTGCATTACCTGGACTAGGCGTTGGAGCATTCAAATTAAGATTGTTCAACTGGCTCAAAAAGTTTTCAGCATTTTCGCTTAAATGAGGATGCTCCAAATTTTCATCTGAACTCGTACCAGGACGAACAGTACTGTGATTCTCGGGATGAGGTAAATCAGGAAAAGGTCGCGAACGAGGAGCAGGAGTTAAAGCGCTCAAAGTATCCCGAATAGTATTTACAATTTCTTCCCGCATTTTTATTCTCTCTACTTCGTATTCAGCTTGTCTAGTTCTCAAATCTTCTGCTCTACTCAAACCGATTGTCGCATTTGCTATATTGGTTATGTATCTTTGCAAACTTTCATTAAAATTAACTGGTTCATGAGCGTTCGTTCTGAATGATCATTGTTTTGACCATCAACGACAGGGTTTTGTTCTTGACCATCGTGACTCTGGTCTTCATCAACAGCGCTAGTTGATGGAGCTCTATTTGAGGATCCTGGTTCTGAGTTAAGCCCTATACGAGTACGTGAACTAGTGCTTGTTTTTTCTTTCGCTTTATCTTTCGATTTGTCTTTAGACTTATCGCGAGAAGGTGCCATTTTTTTTTTTTTTTTTTTTTTTTTTTTATAAATCAACAAAAGAAATATAACGCAAAGATCAAGAAAAGAACTAAAAACTCTCTTTTCCAAAATAATAAAAAAATGTAGCTCGAAAAATTTCAAAAAGAAAAGATCGAATAAAAACGAAAAACTTGCAACAACAAACGTTTGGTATAAAAATTGAATCAAGAAAATCAAGTTCAATTCAAGTTTGAAATGACAAAAAAAATCAGTACAAAAATCAAATGTAACGACGTATTTATATGTATATGTGTATATATTGTTGTGTATTTCATTCGTGCTGGGAAAAGTAAAAAAAAGGATGATGGTAAAAAAAAAATCTCTAAGAAATTAACGCTTATTGAATTCAAAATAAATAGCTTATATGCACTCATATATATTATCGCAACTGAGATGAACGTTAAAAACAACTTCTTCATTCTTAGGCCGTTTAATATATATAAAGCGATATTTTGCTGGATATTATGGCTTCATTATTGTATGTATATATATATTCGTCGATTCCTTTCAACATCAAGTGGGACTGTATGTTTTGTGTCGATTATAATTGCTTCGTTTGATAATAACCTTGGGCGCAACAGTCGGATAAAAGTTTACTTGAACTGCATAATCCCGGTCGTCCATGATTATTGTTATCAAACTGATGTACAAAGCGTGAAGTTCAAATCTAAAAGTCTATGCAACGGACAGAGATTTCGTAAACTAAGTACCTAAAAACTCTCGGACATAAAACTTTTCGACTAGAACTCGTTTACATATTTTTTTCTTTTTGTTTTCGGTAAGTTGAAACACTTCTCAAAGTAAAGCTTACCTATATAGCCGAAACTAAGGGATGTACCAACGTACGAAAAGTAAATAAATTTGAAAACAAACATTACAATAAAACTTTAGCACAAGCAATTGAAATCGATTTTAACTGGAAGAGATATCAAATGTACAAATTAAGTGATCTGTATTTGTTAATCTATTGGACCATGTAGGTCATATGCTTTAAGATTTGCATAAATGGTATCCTTCGGGCAGTCGAGCCTCACTCGTTGGGCGCCACCTGTGTAACGGAAACCCCATCAAATAAATTGACGAAGTCTAATCTCATCCAACAATCAGCGATGGTCTGCCTTTTCCCTATCAACACATCCAAGACCACAGGATTCCCTGGATGGTATACGGAACGTTGGGTGAGGTGTTCGATCAACAAGGTACGGTTCGGCATGCTTGCACCGCCATTGGTAGCTCGTCGGTGGGGTGGGTACTTGTACCTGTTATCGAACCGCCGCACATTTTTCATGCCGAAATAAAATAAAGGGTGTTAAATAAAAATCGTATGAAGTATTTTTCGCGCAAGATATTAATTTTTCTTAGAAATTTATGTTGGCAACCCTAGGTGGTAATAGGTGCCTGAGTATAACCCTCCCTCTGTCTACATTACAATGAGACTCCATGGCCATTGAGTCACTCAATTGTTTCAGTTCAATGACCCCTGATCCAAGATGAAGTTTAAATCTTAAACTAAATTATTCCTCTTCCCCATCATCCCTTCCTTTCCTTTCCCACGCACTCAAAAAAAAAACTCAATAGCTCATCATTTGAGCGACTTAACTTTCAAACAAAAACGAAAATGAAAAGGAAAACATTCTGTTTCGCTGCACGTTATAATAATTATATTTATTTAAGTCGTGGTATCTAATTTATACAATATGCTAATTAAAGTGATTAATCTATATTAATTCCATAATTATAGTAGTTTTCGTTATTAGAATTTCAAAAAAATTAAAATTGTTTTTATCATTTCAAAAATTTTAGAATTAAATAAAATATATCATAAACCCATTCAATAAAAAAAAAATTCACACAAGTTAATCATAAGTAACTTTACCCTATGATTCAAGCAAGTTAGTTTGTGAACACTTGTCACTCAAAACAAATTTTGTTACGTAATTTCCCGAGGTACCTACATGAATTACTCAATTAATTCTCATTTGTCACTTTTATGTTTTTATGTATGCGAATATTGTTTTATATCAAATGTAATATGTATATCAATACAAAATTAAATTTTTTTTTTGTTTTGGACTTACCCCACAGTAAAGATGTTGTGCACAGCAGCTTTGTTGTGTTGTATAAGTTGCATGTTTTGTATATGTCTTAAAATTTTGAATCTTAAATTGAGTGTAATGAAAATTTGTAGTGTGTAATGCATGCAAGTGTAAATTTGTAACTGTGTGAATGTATGAAGGTGTATATGTTTAATTTTGTGAATGTTTAAGTATATGAATGTGTGACGTTTAGATTTTTAATATTTAAATAATTAAGAAAAATAGTTATTATATTAATTAATGACAAAATTAAGTTGATGTATGTATGTAAATGCAATTAATTTTTGGTATGTATGAACGTTTTGAATTATGAATGTGTGAATGAAATGAATTAATGTGTGATTGTAGGATTGTAAAAGAGCATGAATTTTTCTTTAGGGTAGGTACATATTTATCTATTCGTAAATTTTGTTATTTTTCTATTTTTTATACATATGTACTTTATGTTTTATTAGTTTTATTAATCTTCTCTTCCTTTTTTTTTTTTTTTTTTTTTTTTTTTGTTAATTTTGTGGTAAAATTTTTTTACATATACACATATAATTATTTATTAATAACCAAAATCAAATTTAACTTTATATAAACTTTTCTTCTTTAATGCATGTGTTATTTATTCTTGATTTTCGATCGTTTGACACCTCCACGGTGCTTCTTCGAGTTCGTTGAGTGTTTAACCTTCTTGTACACATAGTTCTCCGAAACTTGGAGATCAGGTAACTGATTCTGGTTTTGGTTGATTGTGTCGATCAACTTCAGGTACTCTTCTGATTTAAATGAAGGATCTGACAAATCGATTTGTAAAACCTCGGAATTGTTAACGTCGCTCTTTGAAATTGCTGCGAGTTCATCGGCTGCAAACACTCTGGAAAGAGCGTCTGGTGCAACATTTTGCGAGCCCTTTCGATGCTCAATTACGAAAGAAAATCGTTGTAACCTTAAACTCCAACGTGCTAACCTGCCACACAAATCTTTTTGGTTCATGAGCCATCTAAGACTTGAATGGTCAGTAATAATAGTAAATTGATGGCCTTCAACATACGGTCGAAACTTTTCTACCCCCAAAACAGCAACTAAACATTCAAGTTCAGTAACACTATAGTTACGCTGTGCTTGGTTAAGTTTGTAGGAGTAGTAGTAAATTGGCCTTTCCAATTCATTATGATCCAACTGACTGAGGACGCAACCTACGCCAGTTGACGACGCATCACATGATATAATGAAGGGCTTGTTAAAGTCCGGATTGACTAAGACTGGAGCGGTAGTCAACGCAGTTTTCAACTTTTCGAAAGCCTCCATAGCTTCATTAGAAAATTCAAAGTTCTTATGTTTTTTTAAGGTGTCTGTTATTGGTGCAGCTAGGGAAGAATAATTAGGGACGAAACGTCTATACCAACCTGATAAACCTAGAAATCTTCTTACTTGTTTAGGTGTTTTCGGTATCGGGAAGTGTTTTATAGCTGAAACCTTGTCCGGATCAGTTTTAATACATCCTCCACCAACTATAAATCCTAAGTAACGAAGTTCCTTAAAACAGAACTTGGACTTTTGTATATTAATAGTAAGACCAGCTTTGCGTAAGAGTGATGCTAATGTGCGTAATATAGTAATATGCTTTTCAAACGTTTCCGAAACCACCAAAAGATCATCCAGATAAACAAAGATAAATTGTTTCAATTCGTTAGGTACCACTTTGTCCATTAGTCTACAAAGGCGCTGGGCAGCATTGCATAAGCCAAAGGGCATGACCTTGAATTGATATAAGGGTCTACCGGGCACAGAAAACGCAGTTTTCTCTCGTGACTCTTCCGAAAGAGGAATTTGCCAGAAAGCGTCTTTTAGATCCACACTACTAATGTAATGTGTATCCGCTTGACGACTTAAAAGATTCTCTACGTTGGGAAAAGGATAGGCGTCATTTTTCGTTGCTTTGTTGAGCTTCCTGGAATCGAGACATAAGCGGTTTTTTCCTGGCTTACGTACCAGAACCACTGGAGAGCTCCAAGCACTTTCGCTTTCTTCGATTACATCTAACGCCAACATTCTATCCAGTTCCTCGTACATTAGTTTTTGAATGGCAGGAGACACGGGATAATGCCGTTGTTTGATTGGCTCGGTATCGCCTGTGTTTATTGTGTGTTTTTCGAGTGTTGTCCGTCCAAGCCCTTCTTTGGCATTAGACGGAAACAAACTTATAACTTGTTCCATTGCTTTGGTTTGATCATTTGACAGTTCGTGAGCGTTTGGATCACTTATTCTATATGACGAAAACGGACAAATTTCCGAGATTATCTGTGGAGCAATTTGGAATAGTTTCCAGAAGTTTATGCCAAGATACAATGGTTGTTCGAGAGATGGAACTAAGTACATCTTCATCTTCTTAGTTTCTTGTTTGTAGGTTATCTCGATTGTTAGCTCCCCTATAATTTGTTGCATCTGTCCACTCGCGGTCTTAACAATAGATTTAAAGTTTTTGTATGGTAATCCTAAATTTTGAATAAGTTCTAAGCACCCTGTACCTAGACAACTAATACTTGCACCGCTATCTAATAGGCCAAGCATTGGCTTTCCAAAAATTGACACATTTGCATATGGTCTTGGGTCTTCACTATTACAAATTATACTAGAACAAATTTCTTTATGAATTTTTCTTTTATTCTTAAAACGATCTCTCAACTTTGTTAATTTTTTAGAAACAGGAACCATAATTTTATTACGAGCTTCGTAATAATTTCTTATCCTTTCATGAAGCGGTACGATATTTCTAGATGGACAAGAGTTTTGAATATTTTCGGCGGTAGGTCGTTTAAGAATTTTAATTGGATTATTGGAATCGGAATCATTAGAGAAATCTAGTGTTTTCGTCTGGTCAAGTGGTTTTTTAATTACAGGTTGATTGTTATTAGAAGGTGGTTTTGAAGGTTCAGGTTGATTCGAAAAATCAAGTGTTTTTGAACCTTCCAGTTCATTGGACAGTTCAGGTAAAGATAAGTCAGGTATATTATTAGATTTTGCTGTAAATTTTGAAAATGAATTTTCTTTGTTTATTTTGGATCCGGATTCGTTCTCGCAGGACAAAACGCTCCGGCGGTCGTATTGCCCTGTTTCGGTTTTCCCGAACAGTGAGAACAGTTGGGGGTTGTTACGTTTTCCAGGCCGCATTTATAACAGAATAGATTCCGTTGAGGATCTGGGCACTGTACGAACGAATGACCCTTATTCTTGCAGTTCCAACAAGTGTACTTTGCTAAATTTGAATTCGAAATGTTTAAAGCTTCAATTTCAAACGCTTCTTCTGAAACTGTTTCAATTTCGCTGACCTGTTTTTTTATAGTATTTTGTAAAAATGGTTTCTGTCGAAAGCTTTCACTATGAGTTTGGGCATGCTTTTCTATTGATCTACATACGTAAACCATTTCTGCCAAACTCTGTGTTGAGAACGTAATGAGAAGTTCTCCTGTCCTTCTCCTCACATTTTGTTTAATAAGATCGATTAACTCTTTTCTCGATTTTGGAGAATGAAGACGAGCGTTCATTACTAAAATAGCATTATAAAATTCGTCAAAACTTTCATTGGGGCCTTGACGTCTGTCGAACATCTTCCTCGACAGTTCTGAATCCGTCTCTATGCTTCGGTATTGCTCTATCAAAGCGAACTCTAGACTCTGCCAGTTAGCGTTTGGATTAGTTTTCAGAAATGTCCAAAACCAACTTTCAACAGCTCCAGTTACAAAGAGGTGGAAGTGAAGAAAAATGTCTTCCCAGGAAACGTTGTAGCTAGTCTTTAATCTTTTCAAACGGATTAAGAAATCATCAATCGTCATTCTAACGTTGTCAAATTTCAAACCCCATTTGTGAAATGCCACCGCTCGAATCGAACTGTGAGATGAAAGTGCATTACCTGGACTAGGCGTTGGAGCATTCAAATTAAGATTGTTCAACTGGCTCAAAAAGTTTTCAGCATTTTCGCTTAAATGAGGATGCTCCAAATTTTCATCTGAACTCGTACCAGGACGAACAGTACTGTGATTCTCGGGATGAGGTAAATCAGGAAAAGGTCGCGAACGAGGAGCAGGAGTTAAAGCGCTCAAAGTATCCCGAATAGTATTTACAATTTCTTCCCGCATTTTTATTCTCTCTACTTCGTATTCAGCTTGTCTAGTTCTCAAATCTTCTGCTCTACTCAAACCGATTGTCGCATTTGCTATATTGGTTATGTATCTTTGCAAACTTTCATTAAAATTAACTGGTTCATGAGCGTTCGTTCTGAATGATCATTGTTTTGACCATCAACGACAGGGTTTTGTTCTTGACCATCGTGACTCTGGTCTTCATCAACAGCGCTAGTTGATGGAGCTCTATTTGAGGATCCTGGTTCTGAGTTAAGCCCTATACGAGTACGTGAACTAGTGCTTGTTTTTTCTTTCGCTTTATCTTTCGATTTGTCTTTAGACTTATCGCGAGAAGGTGCCATTTTTTTTTTTTTTTTTTTTTTTTTTTTATAAATCAACAAAAGAAATATAACGCAAAGATCAAGAAAAGAACTAAAAACTCTCTTTTCCAAAATAATAAAAAAATGTAGCTCGAAAAATTTCAAAAAGAAAAGATCGAATAAAAACGAAAAACTTGCAACAACAAACGTTTGGTATAAAAATTGAATCAAGAAAATCAAGTTCAAATCAAGTTTGAAATGACAAAAAAAATCAGTACAAAAATCAAATGTAACGACGTATTTATATGTATATGTGTATATATTGTTGTGTATTTCATTCGTGCTGGGAAAAGTAAAAAAAAGGATGATGGTAAAAAAAAAATCTCTAAGAAATTAACGCTTATTGAATTCAAAATAAATAGCTTATATGCACTCATATATATTATCGCAACTGAGATGAACGTTAAAAACAACTTCTTCATTCTTAGGCCGTTTAATATATATAAAGCGATATTTTGCTGGATATTATGGCTTCATTATTGTATGTATATATATATTCGTCGATTCCTTTCAACATCAAGTGGGACTGTATGTTTTGTGTCGATTATAATTGCTTCGTTTGATAATAACCTTGGGCGCAACAGTCGGATAAAAGTTTACTTGAACTGCATAATCCCGGTCGTCCATGATTATTGTTATCAAACTGATGTACAAAGCGTGAAGTTCAAATCTAAAAGTCTATGCAACGGACAGAGATTTCGTAAACTAAGTACCTAAAAACTCTCGGACATAAAACTTTTCGACTAGAACTCGTTTACATATTTTTTTCTTTTTGTTTTCGGTAAGTTGAAACACTTCTCAAAGTAAAGCTTACCTATATAGCCGAAACTAAGGGATGTACCAACGTACGAAAAGTAAATAAATTTGAAAACAAACATTACAATAAAACTTTAGCACAAGCAATTGAAATCGATTTTAACTGGAAGAGATATCAAATGTACAAATTAAGTGATCTGTATTTGTTAATCTATTGGACCATGTAGGTCATATGCTTTAAGATTTGCATAAATGGTATCCTTCGGGCAGTCGAGCCTCACTCGTTGGGCGCCACCTGTGTAACGGAAACCCCATCAAATAAATTGACGAAGTCTAATCTCATCCAACAATCAGCGATGGTCTGCCTTTTCCCTATCAACACATCCAAGACCACAGGATTCCCTGGATGGTATACGGAACGTTGGGTGAGGTGTTCGATCAACAAGGTACGGTTCGGCATGCTTGCACCGCCATTGGTAGCTCGTCGGTGGGGTGGGTACTTGTACCTGTTATCGAACCGCCGCACATTTTTCATGCCGAAATAAAATAAAGGGTGTTAAATAAAAATCGTATGAAGTATTTTTCGCGCAAGATATTAATTTTTCTTAGAAATTTATGTTGGCAACCCTAGGTGGTAATAGGTGCCTGAGTATAACCCTCCCTCTGTCTACATTACAATGAGACTCCATGGCCATTGAGTCACTCAATTGTTTCAGTTCAATGACCCCTGATCCAAGATGAAGTTTAAATCTTAAACTAAATTATTCCTCTTCCCCATCATCCCTTCCTTTCCTTTCCCACGCACTCAAAAAAAAAACTCAATAGCTCATCATTTGAGCGACTTAACTTTCAAACAAAAACGAAAATGAAAAGGAAAACATTCTGTTTCGCTGCACGTTATAATAATTATATTTATTTAAGTCGTGGTATCTAATTTATACAATATGCTAATTAAAGTGATTAATCTATATTAATTCCATAATTATAGTAGTTTTCGTTATTAGAATTTCAAAAAAATTAAAATTGTTTTTATCATTTCAAAAATTTTAGAATTAAATAAAATATATCATAAACCCATTCAATAAAAAAAAAATTCACACAAGTTAATCATAAGTAACTTTACCCTATGATTCAAGCAAGTTAGTTTGTGAACACTTGTCACTCAAAACAAATTTTGTTACGTAATTTCCCGAGGTACCTACATGAATTACTCAATTAATTCTCATTTGTCACTTTTATGTTTTTATGTATGCGAATATTGTTTTATATCAAATGTAATATGTATATCAATACAAAATTAAATTTTTTTTTTGTTTTGGACTTACCCCACAGTAAAGATGTTGTGCACAGCAGCTTTGTTGTGTTGTATAAGTTGTATGTTTTGTATATGTCTTAAAATTTTGAATCTTAAATTGAGTGTAATGAAAATTTGTAGTGTGTAATGCATGCAAGTGTAAATTTGTAACTGTGTGAATGTATGAAGGTGTATATGTTTAATTTTGTGAATGTTTAAGTATATGAATGTGTGACGTTTAGATTTTTAATATTTAAATAATTAAGAAAAATAGTTATTATATTAATTAATGACAAAATTAAGTTGATGTATGTATGTAAATGCAATTAATTTTTGGTATGTATGAACGTTTTGAATTATGAATGTGTGAATGAAATGAATTAATGTGTGATTGTAGGATTGTAAAAGAGCATGAATTTTTCTTTAGGGTAGGTACATATTTATCTATTCGTAAATTTTGTTATTTTTCTATTTTTTATACATATGTACTTTATGTTTTATTAGTTTTATTAATCTTCTCTTCCTTTTTTTTTTTTTTTTTTTTTTTTTTTGTTAATTTTGTGGTAAAATTTTTTTACATATACACATATAATTATTTATTAATAACCAAAATCAAATTTAACTTTATATAAACTTTTCTTCTTTAATGCATGTGTTATTTATTCTTGATTTTCGATCGTTTGACACCTCCACGGTGCTTCTTCGAAATTGAAGACAGGGCTCTAGCCTCCGTCTTGGATTCCTCGACGACGTCACGCTTAAAAATTAGTGGATGGAAGACAGGTAGTTGCACCTGTTTCAGTCTCGAGACGTCCGAATGGATTTATATCTAGATGGATGACAGGTGATTGCACCTGTTTCAGTCTCGAGACGTCCGAATGGTTGGATATGTAGATGGAAGGCAGGTGGTTGCACCTGTTCCAGCCGCAAGGCGTTTTTGTCAACGAGTTCGGTTACTCTGGAGCTTTTCTTTTCGTGATCACCTTTTCTTTTTCTTTGGATAATTTTCGTTCTTTTTTATGTTTTGTTTTCTTTATGTTTTCTTCACTTGCCAAAATTAAAATTAAAATTTATTAAAGAAATGATTTTTTTTTTTAATGACGTGAGAGCTGACCTCTCTTTACGAAGGTTGATAAACGAAAAGGGCAGAATTTCTTCTCGGCGGAAATCAAGATGGCCACCTTGGCCTTCTGGAAACTTGGCAAGTTTCTGAATCGAGAATCGATAAATAATAATCGATATCTATGAATGCGTTCAGCTGGTATTAATTTTGGAATTCGATTAGTTCGCATTCTATTTATTGAATTTATGTTTTTTTTTTTGAAAAGTGGTCCACACAGTTTTTATTTTGAATTTTTATAGTAAAAAATAAGCACCCACTCAATTTGTTAAAAAGTCTTAACTGCATCTTTTGTTGTTATTATCTGTAAAACAAAATTTCTGTTTGTCTTATACCTATTTAAGAAATTTTAGTGATTTCCTTCCTATTTATTGTTTTGATGAATTATTAAATGGCGCCCAACTAAAATTAATTGATTAAGCGTTTATTTTTACCTAATTTAATCACAACTCATTATAGTTGTATAGTTGTACCTTTAAGACAAACTCTATACAATATCTCACAATACGAACCAATATGTCTATATTGTTTAACATCATTTCACTAAATATCTATATAGAGCACAAAGTAATTATCATTAAACAAACTCCCTAACGATAAAATGGCGCCCAACTCATGACTATATCAACAAGCGATTCACACAATGGAAGTTAATTGTTTCTATGATTTGAAATTGTATCCAACGAAAATAACAACATTGTCTATAAGAACAATGTTAAGTCATCATGACTGGCTTATATTATGTATTAACATCACAAATACCATTATATTTTGTGCGGTTTCCCTTTTCTTGTTTTATAATAATCTAAAAACAAAAACAGTAGTCTCACCAAGCAAGGACGGGAAGTGAATCTCTGTTATCACCTTGCTAAAAACGAGGGGCTTTTGTGATGATGGTGGTTTGGTATAAGGTTTGAAAATTGTTTCAAAGGCAAAACACCACAAAAAAAACTAAATTTATAAAAATGATGGCAGAGTAAACCTTTTTACAGGCACATATACATATTTTTTTCATTTGAATGAGAAACAGTTGCTTTTTTGGTTTTTATCCAAAAAGACACCAGACTAAGGGGAGGTTTACATTGTACAAGAGAAAGGCAAACGAACACAAATTGTATAAAGAAAGCAGTAGTAGTTGCAAGTCTCTGAAGCTTGATGGTAAAAAGCATTCAAATTATAATTCGTTATGCTAAAATATGATGAAAGGATATTACAAAGCGGTCTTTCCCTTCATATATGGTTGGTTATGGGGAACTGGGAATGGAGCACGGGAGGTATTTTTAATAATCCTTATTTTTTCGTGGCCTTTTTTTGTGTGATAGTGAGTTCCACTTTTTTACTTTGATTTTACTCCTTTCAAGAGGTGCGATGAGGGAAAAAATTTTAATTGAATTCGTTATTAATTTCTTCGTTTCGTTTTCTTCTTATTTTTTGCATTAGAATATTTTAAGGGGTGTTGGAATAGCAATGATTGAAGAAGAAACAACGCATCGGGCTATGTTGGAAACGCTATTGGTTTATACGGTACACGGTTGGTGTACCTACCTATACCAACCAACGACAACGGATGGATCATGAATTGAATAAAATTTGAATTCTTAATCGTGATGAGGATGACCTTTTCGTTAGTGGCGGAATTTTTTAAAGGTTTTTCTCTTTTTATTTTAAAATTGGCCCTTTCGTGGAAGGTGAAATTATTAATTAAGAAATCACAAAAAAAATATATATTTAGTTAAAATAGCGGTGAGCAAGGTTGATGGTGTTGTTTTTTTTTTTTAATATTTAAGAATAAAGCTGGACGAATTTTTTAATTTAAAACGATTTACTTTAAAAGAAAAATCGTTACACTTATCCCTGTGCATTTTTATGTTGCTAGAGTTGTAAGTTTAGACAAAAATCAATTGAAATCGATTTCAAGGTTACCAAGGAACATCAATTTCTTGCAAATTCTCACATTTATATAAAAAGGCATGGCGTCTTCTATTCCGTTATTGTTTTTATTAATTGTTACAATGCATTGTTTGATGTAGTGCTCTTAACGGTTTTTTTAAAAGGCTGTTTATCGTCTTATCAAAGTCTGTTGTGAACGGTTCGAACAGTTTATGAACGAATCGGAAGTCTTCAAAAGACAATCAGTAAGATTCGGAAACGAGTAGCGTGGGACTCTTACTAAAACCACTGGTTAAGCAGGGTAAATCTATTTTAACCGACATATGATTTTATTTTATTAGAGGAATATTTACTTTAGAATAAGTTTAAAATACTTTTAGCAGCTTTAGGACCCTCACCTTATGAGAATTGGTTCTTCTTAATCGCCGAACACTGTCTCGTACATTTAATACGGTTTCCATTTGGAATTGGTATGACCATGGATTTGCTGATTGTGTAACACAGCACGTGTTATCAGCACTTCTAGCTTCTGTACGTACTGTTTATAGAAATTGGAACATTGTTTATGTTTTTTCTTGTAAAGTTTAGCTAGGTAAGTCGATTATGTTTCGTATGATTTGATTCGCCATTTTTGCGTCAAGTCACTAACTTTATAGACTGCATTTTGCAATTTATGTGTAGCCTTTGCAACAGATCTATCTGGAATCAATATTGTAGTATCATCATCAAAAGTGGCCATGATAACGTTGATAGCCACTGGAATACACTTCGTCCTATGACACTTTCTTGCGGTACATCGGCTTCTATTTTCTTTACTTCCTAGTAGTTTTAATTCTACTGCCTGAGAAGCTCCCTTTGCAGATTGTACTCATGTCCCATGGCCAAAACATGTCAAAGGCTTGAGCAACATCTAAGGATACAGCAGAGCTTACTTGTTTTTCTAGGGGCCTTTTCCACACCATCCGTAATATGATGTACTCGGTCTACCGTGGAAGTTGTATTTCTAAATCGAAATTGATGGTTCGGAATGTTCTTCTTTTTTTCTATTATTTTGCTTAACCTTTTCAGTAGCAGTTTTTCGAAAACTTTTGCCATGATTGGTAAAAGCGATACCTATTGGTCTGTAAAATGTTACTTTTGTTGATGGCTTACCTTTTTTAGGTATAACAATGACTTCTTCAGTTTTTTACTAATGTGCAACTTATCTTAGTTTAAGACATGCATTTATTATTAATTGGAGTTGAAGGTTATCAAGGGCAGTTCTTTCAAAACCTGAGCAGTGATAAGATCCTCCCCTTGTAATTTTTGATTAGATAAGTTATGTCAACACAAGTTTTTAATTCTTTTAGCGCGACCAAAATAAATTTTACATTCGTCGTTCCTAATGGCTTAAAAACATTTGCGTTTCCAATCCATTTAACATCTCAAAATTTTACTGACGGTATTTGTGTCCGGGGGTCGTTTTAAAAGCTTTTCTATTTTCCCTAAAATGTATTCGGTGGAAGAATTTGTCGTCGAACTTTGCAAAAATCTACTTAGTGAAACATTTTTGAACTCACTGATTCTTTTTTTTTATTTCGTTGTTTAGGTATTTAAAGACTGTCTTATCTTCTCGCGCTTGCCACTTCACTCTTCTCTGTTTTTCAAAATAAACTATGTTATTTCGACAGGATATTTAATTTCTATTGCCTTCAAGTTGGGAATAGTTGAAGTCCATCAGCAATACATTTATCAACTTAATTATCAATTTTTTCAATATCTCTAAATTTGTTCCGGTTTGTTTTCTTATACACAATCTTTTGGGATTATATTATTCTTTTATTTTCGCTTCACTTAGTGATAAAGTTACTGGAGTATAATCCGATGCTAAATTGTTATTACAATAGCCACTTATTTGATTACTTTTAATACCTTCAACTATGGAGAAGCAATACCGTATGGTGTTTCGTTAGAATCAGATGGCCTTAATGTTCGCGAACTAGCTTCTTTCTTTTAAAGTTTTATTTGTCAACTCTTAAAGAGAGGATCACAATTTGCCACAGAGATTGAATTAACAACTTTAGACTTTTTTTTCTATAAGATAAAAAAAATGGAATTCGTGAATTTATCGAGGACATACTGTGTGAATTCGTCATGAATTAATGTAAAGAATATGGTACTGGATGATATCATTTTTCATTTCAAACCCTTTTCTTTACAATGAAGTAAACATCAATCAATTTCTCTTCGAAAAAACTGTTTATTTTGTAAGTATGAAAATGAAACCTCTTACTGAAAAATCCGGATTTTATTTAACTTAAAACACTTTATTGAACTTTGTTTTAGGTACATCCATTAATTTTTTTTAATTTTCAAATAAGCATTCAATAACCTTGACATAACATGATAGATTTAATCACTGCTAATTTGTGCTTCCTCAACCCCATTCACCAACGCTTTCTCAATTGTTATTAAGAGCCAACGTGATATCATCATGCAATTTCCAAACATTCAAAAATATTCTTTTTTTTAACTCTTATATCTCATAATTGCTTGTCAGTACCCTTAGATATTTTTGAAAGAATTTTAATATAAAATGATTTTTTTATTGGAATTATGACAGTTACACTGACATCACGATGATGTTTGACTCAAACTTGAACTAACTATCAAACTTAACTATCATGAATTTTTTGTTTTACTTCTGTTTCAAATGATTTCTCTTTTTCTTTTCGTTATAAACAAAAAATTATCTAATTTATTTGTAATTTTTGTTTGTTTCTTTTCATTTAATATCAAACTGTCCATTTTAATCGTTCCTGACATCCACTCAGAGAACTGTCAAAATCCATAAAATCTTCCACTTCATCTACACCAAAAATACATTTGAGAGAAAAGTTTTCTTTGGAGAAGAAAACGAAACAAAAAAAAATAAAATAAAATTTTCAAATTAAAACTATCTTTTCATCTTATTGGAGGAGAGAGAGCACAAACTAACTTTTCAATTGTAATTTTTCTATTTTTCACTCTCTCTCTCTCTCTCTCTTGCTTTTCCTTATAAAACTAAAGCTATTTTTTAACTAGATAGACTTTATGTTTCTTCTTTTATTTTCAACCCAAAAAGGAACATTTTGAGGAGATAAATATAAAGAGTTTGTTCTGTTTTTAGAATGAAGCGAATTTAATTTAAATGGCGCCCGGGACGGGATGGCGAAATTAAAGGAATGTTGTCTTAACTCATCTAAGTCGGAGGAACTAAAAATTTAATATAACGTAAGCGGTAGCGGCTGCCAAGTACCATTAACTCTAATAACCAATGCTTATGCCACATTATGTGTCACCTTTTTAAATTTGTAAAGAAAACAGGTATTTTTATACTCCCGAATATTGGAACCTGAGTGCAGAGGCACAAGCCACTTATCATATGCTTCGTATATCACTTGCTACATTTCAAGTTCCTCTTTTTTCGCATGTTTAAGAATTAAATGGAGCCATAACAAACCTGCTGTAACGGTATTTGCATCAAGACCAGCCCTGTACAGCGCATCAGATACCAACTCTTCTACAAATTCACAATAATTTGTAATTTCATTTAAGTTTATCCCATCAACAATGATGGTTCTTTTTTTAACTTGAACTCCTGCACAACTTAACCGCATCGTTTCGCGGAATGAAACAAAAAGCAAAACAAAAAAAGGGACTCTCTCAAACCCCAAAAACCAAAGTGAGGAACTTTTATTATCCTGATAAATAAATTTCAATAATTCCTTTGCTACTTTTCTTCTGCCATTCTGTTTTACTGCTTCACTGTTTTACTGGATGCTGGATGTTGGATGTTGGATTGTAAGGGTTTGTTTTGTTTTGCGGTGAAAAACAAAAAAATAAACTTTCTGCATTACTTTGTTTATACTCATTGTATATATATTTTTTTGGATTTTTGTTTCAGATTTTTGTTTTTGCTTTTCTTAAAAGCAGAGCGAAGCCAAAAAAAACTTTCACAATTTGTGTGCAAAGTTTTTGGAAGATTTTAGCGCTTAATTCCCAACTCCAACACCGCACCGCAAAAGGTAAAGAGCGAGCGATCTTTGACATCAAAGCTAATTTACACTCGGCCATAACCATAAATTATTATGCCGCACCCTTTTACATACACAAACATACCTAGATTTAAAGAGGTTTTCATTAAATCACACAAAATTTTCCTCTCTGTTTCCTCAACTGACATAGACTCAAGTAGCACAAAATTCCAAAATACACCAAAATATTTGGGGTATATTTTACACTTTCGTGATATACATTTTGAATATAAAAAATACACCACTTTTTGGTGCAATATTTGAACATTTAATTTCGATTCAGTGTAAATTATACCGCGTCCCCGTTTAAAATTTACACTAGCTGTACAAAAAGTATACCGTATTTTGGTATTTAAATTGTGCTAGTGGTATACAAATTGTTCTGGTAACTAGAATAAATAATACTCCAGAGGTGTATATTATGTTCTGAAAATAAGCTCAATTCTTACACCTCAATGGTATACAATTTACACCACTTTTTGGTGGAAAATCTTTCCCAAGAGTGTGAAAAATACAAGATGATTTGATGGATTAAATATACCATCAGTGTAAAAAATCCAAAACTCAGAATTCATTTTGAAACAACATATACACCGAAGTTTATTTCTTTAATCGGAAACTGGTTTGATGAATTAAAATTTACACCATGGTTTATTTCCTGGTGGAAAATGTATATAAAAGAATTCTGATCTTTCTATGATTCTAATACATAATATGTGCGCAATAAAATCATGAATTAATATGAATTTGAGTGTCTTATTTCAAAACGAAGTACATTCTGTCGACTGATTTTCGGTCCTACCCCATCTAATAATCGAGCGCCTTAATAATTTTACTAAATTAAAGCTTTCTAATTCGATTCGTGAAAATTCATTTTTCAAAATTCATAGTTTTTTGGTTGTTCTTATTTTTTTTTTAAATACGTGCTGTTAAAAAAGAGTCGGATATACCAAAAAAGTGGAAAAATTCATTCGAAATATATAATAAAATAATTAATCATAGTCTTCATTTTGAAGATGGCGGCCAGTGGAATCTCATGTTTACCTAAATATTTTTTGAAAAATATGGCTGCCGTGTAAAAAATACACTGATTCCTGAATCTAGAGAATAAAACGCACTAATTTAGAAAAACAAGAACAAAATACACAATTTGAGACAATTATATGCCATCTTCTATTTTCGGTACATTTATTTTGCTGAAAACTGTGCAAAATATTCACTGATGTGTATCAATTTGAGAAAATGGTATAAAAAAAGCACCAAGCCAAAGGAGAAATGAAAAAAATGCACCATTGTGCAAAATATATACAGGAATATTTTTCGCTATGTTTAATATATTCTAAATGGTGTAGGAAATGTCTAAAAGTTTATTCAAAACAAAAACAAAATTGGTTCATAAGAAGTAAAAATATTTATTAATATTTAGGTACATACGAAGTAGAAAAACATTTATTTATATTAAGGAACATATGTAATTGCATTTATAATTTTTTTTAAATTTCTTAAATGCTTTTATCTTCTTGCTGTTCAATAACGACGTTTTCACCTTCGATAGGTACCTGATCTCTGTCTGTCTCTTCATCCTCTTCCTCATCGTCATCGTCCTTATTTTCCTTTACTTTTATTTTCTTTTCTCTACTCTTTGGGACAATATCCTCCTTCCGCTTCAACAGTTCCCGAAAATACTTTTGGGTGCCATTTAAACTTATTGTTTCTTCAACATTTTCGTTCACAACATTTATAAATAACGATAAGACCGAACTGAACTGGGAAAATTTATTAGGCTTTTTCTCTCCAGGTATTTTCCAAGAGCACGTTCTTAGGAGGGAATCAGCAAAGAGCATTGACTTAAGTTGTGTTCTTCGCGTGAACTGTTTTGTTGAGTTTTTCAACAGCTTAAGTTTTAATAGAACGTAGTCTGTCGCTTTTTGAACGTAACTATCTTTGTCTTCACTTAATTCTTCATTGAAGAGATTCAAGACATCAATTGAAGTGATTGGGAATCTTGGAAACGATACGCCTTCATAATTTTCAGATGCAACCCATTCCTCTGCACCAGTATCAAAAATTATGGAACGTTTCTTTTCCAAATTCTTTGATTTGATTGGTGGCTCTGATTGTATTAACTGTTGTAAGGAAAATACTTCACTGCCAAGGTATTCCACACTGTTTTTAAGTTCCTGAATTGATGCGTCGATGCTGACCCTGTTTTGGTTGACAATGTTTGAAACTCCCGCCAAATAGTACTTCAAAACTGCAAAAATTATTATTATGAAGTTAAAAATTTCTGTTATCATCATAAACTACTTACTATTTGCTTCTTTTGAATTAGTCTTAAGAAATTGAAGTAGCTCCTCTTCGTTTGGTAGATCCACATCATTCGGTTCGACGATGAATGTAAAATTCTCATTCTCGGACTTTTTTGCATTTTGCATTGGTATGGGTATGTAGCTATATTTCATCTTCAATAATTTTCAAGAAGTTTGCATTATTATTTGCTTGGGATTGAATTGACACTGATGAACTTGGAAGCGATGTGAGACTCACAAACTGCTGTATTGGCTGGAAAGTTGAAGTTGATTGCGGTGGTTGAAAATTAGAAGTGGCTGAGTTTTTTGGCTTGAGATCGTTTGCTGGTGCTGGCTGTGAGCTGACATAATATTTTCGTAGGCATTGGGAGCCTTTTCCTGTGTATGAAATTGTTGACGAGTGCGACTTATATGCGTTATGTTTTGAGTTTCTTCGTCAGTATCCTCAAACTGACTTAACTTCTTTGCAGCATTTGAGGCTGCTTCATAATAATCAAAAACGCCTTTAAGTCGCAACATTCGACACGGCTCCCACTCACTAGCATCGCTGAAATTTGCCGGAAAATCTAATTGGCATTGCTTTTTCTGATTTTTTTTAGATCTCAGCCAATAAATATAGTTTTCCTTGTACCAATTGAATGGTACGGCCTCGACAAACTGTGATTTATCCTTTCCCTCGCAAACCACACAAATAAACTTCCCGAATATGTTGGTTTCGTTAGCCATATTTTTATTAAAAAAATATTTGCTTAAGTTGATGTTGACACGACAATTGACTGAATATTATGAGACGATATATTTCAATTCTATGTTTGGTGTATGGAATGGTGCAAATTCTACCAAAATAGTGCATTTATTAGACCCATTTTCTGTGTTGTGTATCCACTGGTACATATTTCACCAAAAAAGAGTATTAATTACACCTCTTCCCTGTGTGGTGTATTTAATGGTGCATATTTCACAAAAAATGAGTATTAAGTACACCTATTCTCAATTCTCAATTTTTTTAAAAAGTTTTTTTTTCCTACGATAACACTTCAAATAATTATTAAATTTTGAGCTACCCATTTTTGTTAATTATCAATAATTGTAGTGTGAGCACATTAACAATCCAATGGCGACTGAATAAGTTCAATAATGTTTTCATATTTATTTTTCACACCATGTAGTTTAGTGTATTTAATTTCCACGGGGTTTAAATCTTACACCAAAATATAATTTCCCATTTCAGATAGTGTATTTTATCTACTAAATATAGTGTAAAACATATACAACTTTGGTTTGTTTCAGAATTGAATAATTTTATGCACCATTAATGGTGTATTATAAAACCATCTAAGAATCAGTTTATTTTGTACACTGAATTTAAAAAAAATGTTGAAATTTTGCACAGAAAAGGCAATGGTGTATTTTGATTACCGGCATATTTTGAAAAATACACCAAAATATTAAATGTTTTTTCAATTTTCTCAGTTTTGCACCAAAATTATTGAATTTACACCAAAATATGCACCAGTGTGCTACTTGAGGATATTAAGTTTTATATAGGATATGCATTTGTAGTATTCGAAACCAAGGTGAATTGCTTACCTTTGCAATATTGGAATTCTCGCCGTGCTGTCATAAATATTATTTAAGATAACCAACCAAAACTCTGCTCGGTATAGTATTCACATGAACACAAAAATATTTCCCCCACACACACTCGCATTCTCACAATAATATATCCTATGCCAAAGGACAAACGAACGAACGAACCAAGCAGGCAGCCAGACAGACAGACAGATATAGACAAACGAACGGATGCAGACTCTTAATCAAAATTTAATAATATCCTTCTGGAGTGCACGAGGTAAATCATATTTTCTGCTCTTATACAATCACATATGTATATGTATGTGGATATAGATACTTATTCGCTTCCAATCATTGACAAGCAATAATTCCTAATAATGTAATAATTACAAAAGGACCTCTTGGCCATCAGGACTGAGTTATTGTCGTCTGTCCTAGTTTTAAGCCTTCTTCGTCCTTCCATATTACCTAATACCTTGCACTTATCATTTTTGAGAGGATAAATGTAGCTTCTCTATATACTGAATCATAGACATGCACACACACACCTACACATCTATACAATGTTTTATATGTATACAGTTCATATGTTGGGGCATACATCTTTAAAATGTCCTTTTTCCAGGGGACTTTGTCACTATCTATGGCGTTGCATACATTTTTGTTTGGTTGATGATGCTTCTATTCTTTGGTTCCATTTGATTGCACACACATTGAATGCTCAACTAATGGCATGAATGTTTTAAGTTTTATAATAAAATTTAGGAATTAGGGCAATAGTATGGAAATTAATGTTAAATATAGGTACAGAGTAAATTTTAGGATGCATATTTAACTTCAACATTCGAAATTAAGTTAAAAATTTAAACTCCCATTATCTGAGTTTGTTGGCTTTTAAACATTTTCTTAATCTTAAGAACGATTTACTAATTAACTGACTAGCTAGCTGGCTATTTGACTGACTGACTAACCAACCACAAATTAACTAACTAACAGACTGATATAATGACTGACTAGTTGACTGATTAACTGACTAAATAACAGACTTACTGACTGAGCAACTAGCTGACTGACAGAACTATGAGTGACTTTCATACAAGCTGAATCATTAACTAAATGACTAAATAATTCACTGACTAACTGACTTACCAACAGACTGACTAGTTGATTGACTGATTTTCTGACTGAATAACAGACTGACATACTAATTGACGGAGAGAATAACTAACTGACACCATAATTAACTAACTGACTGACGGAACTGTAGCTGACTTACATACTTGCTGAATAACTAATTAACTAACTGACCAACAGACTGATTTACTAAAAGGCTGACTGACTAATTGACTGATTTACTGACTGAATAACAGACTGACAGATTAACTATCAGACAGACCTATAACTGACTCACATACTAGCTGACTGATTAACTAACTGATTGACTAATTAATTGACTAACCGAATGACTATCTGACTTACTTACAGGCTGACTAGTTGACTGACTGACTAATTGACTGATTGTGTGACTGAATAACAGACTGACAGACTAATTGACGGAGAGAATAACTAACTGACAGCATAATTGACTACCTGACTGACAGAACCATAGCTGACTTACATGCTAGCTGAATAACTTATTAACTAACTTACTAAGAGACTGATTTGCTAAAAGACAGACTGACTGACTAATTGACTGATTTACTGACTGAATAACAGACTGACAGATTAATTATCTGACAGACCTATAACTGACTCACATAGTAGCTGACTGAATAACTGACAAACCGAATGACTGCTTTACTGACTATACAGACAGACCAATTGACGGAGATAATAACTGACTGAGAGCCTAACTGACTAACAGACTAACTGACTGAATAATTGACTGCGTAACCAACTGACTTACTAACTGACTGACTTACTAACAAGGTGACTGACTGGCTGAGTAATTGACTGGTTTACCGACTGACTGACTGACTTGCTGACTGAATAACTGTCTTAGCATAACACATCATGAGTTACACTATCTTCTGGACTATAAACACCAAGGACAATATTTTACTATTATGCAACTTGAAATGAATGTAATCATCATCCAGCATTTATTGACTTTGATTTAAATTTATTTATCGATAGAAACCGGAGAGTATTTGAGTAAATCAATAGAAATGAATGCGAGTGCAATGATAATAATATTGTGGCATTTTATATATCCCTCCTTAAGTGAAATAAGAAAGTTATGCCGAAGTATAACAAATATTCATTATTATTATGAATTTAATTAGAGTACATTTTTAAGGAAATATTTTATATGTTGAATTAATATAACTTAATTTAACCTAGAATGTTCTTTTATAGAAGTGTTAGACTAATAAACTTTGATAAATACAGATGCTATATAATTTGAAATATTTTAAAATTTAAACTCAAAGGATTTTAAATTGAAAGAGATAAAAAACAACGTTAACCAAGTTTAACCTACTCCACAGAAAAGCTGATGGCCTATTGGACTTAAGTACTGACAAACTGAATGACTAAAAAAAAATAATTGAAAATATTTTATTTTAATTTTTACGTAATGTCTTTAAACACTGTACACTGACAATGCGAAAGATGACGATTCAACGGGCTGATTGTCGGCAATATGTAAGGACTTTTGCACATCAAGCTTAAAATAAAAATAGCTTTTATCAATTTCAGCTGAACAAATGGACTAACGAATTGTGAATTGCGGTACTGGCACACTGTGAAGTACTTGTTTCTCAGTGTTTTTTCGTGTTTCTACGTATCGTAGTTATTCTAATTAACGGCTTGTGAATTCAATATGCATTATGCAAGCTCCTAGGCTGGCAGGGTAATAATATATAGATTTTTATTAAATATTTAAATTCTAACTGAGTTTACAATATTTACTTAAATTTAAACATAAAACTAACATAATTCTAACTACTTATAGCAAAAAAAATTAAATTTAAATCTTTTAGATGTCAGATTGTCTTTTGAAAAGTCAATGAGTAAAGAGAATTTGTTAAATTTACTGATTAACGGATTAAGAGAACTATTAGCGCCATAGTTCTATCTGTTAAAAATAATTTTAAGGGGCAAATTCCTTCTTAAGCTAGCCTGTCTTTGCAGAACTGCACATACTCTCTAAGACCAGAAAGTGCTGTAAGAGATATGAGATTTATAGAGGGAAGCCTTTTCGATTATGATTATAAGACAAAATTTTAAAAATCTACGTTGAATACTTTCTTTTCTATCAGTATGACCAAAATAGTATGGCGACCATACAACGCAAGCGTATTCAAGAATTGGCCTGACAATAGAAACATACAGAATGTTAATACGATATCGATCCCGAAAATCTCGGGAAATTCTTTTGACGAAACCAAGTAATTTGTAACCTTTCTTTATATTATAATTATAGTGATCAGTGAATGTTAATTTTGAGTCTAGTAGAACAGCGAGGTTAGAAAAACTGGATTCTTTATTTAAACGTGATGAATTCAACATTTAGTCATAATTTAAGACACATCGTCTTACATTGGTCAATATTCAAAACCAAACGGTTTTAATTGAACCATTACCAAAATTAATTTAGATCTTCTTGTAGCTCCTTACAATCGTTGATGGAATTAATTATTCGAAAAAATGTAACATCATCTGCATACATAGATCAGCGATGTAGAATTATTTAAAACAGGAGGCAAACAAAAGAAACAGCAATGGACCAAGGTGACTCCCTTGAGGTTCATCAGAATTTACTTTAAATTAACATAAAGAGTAACTCCTGAATATGATGGTATAATTTATATCTTTAAGATATGACGAAATCCACACAACGAAACAGTCGTTAAGTCGAATTTTACTTATCAATCGACTTGAGAGTGTTTTTCTAATGCATCCAAACAGAAAGTAGATAATTGTAATAAATTAATGATTGTCGATTTTTTTCACAAACTCAGGTTGATTTTCACATAAAATAGAAGAACAATCAAAAGATATTACGTCACAGACAAGGCATTCAAATATTTTAAGAATAGCCGACAATTTCGTTACTAAATTTTTAGAAATTTTTTTTTAAGTACGGGTGTTAGGTATGAATATTTCCAACGATGTGAGAACGTGCAAAATTTGAAAGACTCATTGAAAAGAAGAAATGGGAATAGGAATAGGAAACATAAGAACAACATTTTTTCAACATAAGTGATGGTATTGCATCAATAACAGTGCCGAAGCATTCATTTTAAAATATTGTCACGTAGAGAGGCCTCAGAAATCAAAACAATTATGATGTAAGATGACTGTATTCTTATGTGTTAGGAAAAATAAGAGAAGAGGTACTTGTAGAAGAAAAATCTTCAAAGGTAGTCTTAAAATAATCAGCGAACATGTTCAAAATTGCCTCGGGAAGATCGATTGAAGAATTTTGAAAGGTCATACTTGCTGGATATCCGTCAAATTTACGTTTACTATTAACGTATATCTTCAAAGCATATGGGGGTTTTAGATCACACTCAGTACTCGAAATGGATTGACAGTACGAAGAGTTTGAAAAAGTCACAAAGTCGTATTTAACACCATTTAGCTGTTTTAAACCAAAAAATGCCATTCCATCTATTAAACAGAATCCGTTTGTTATCGAAGCATTAACAGGCAAGTAAACACCATCATTAGTTGATCGACAGACACCAATCCCAGTAGGGAAAATTAAAGTCCACAATAATAATGATTTCATCAGTTGGCTCATTTTTCTCAAATATTGTTTTTAAGGAACTGTTCAAATATTCATAAATTTCGGTAGAAGAGCCAGACTGAATATAGCTTGCAGCCACATAAACGAAAGCAGAAGACATTTTTATTTTAAAACCTCCACCAACAGTAGCTGAATCATTGAGTGTATGGCGATCACATCGAAAAACTTGATAAGTATTGTCATATAACTCAGTGCCATTAAAAAAGGAGTTCATTCATGTTTCAGTAAGCACGAGAACTTCATGAGGGATTGTATTTATGTTTTTATAAACCTCGATGGTTTTTGTACTAAGTCCGTTGACATTTTGGTGATAAATTAATACATTTTGTAGCTGCTTCGTCAGAAGTTGTGGAAAATGTGTGTGCTGTGACTTTGCGGATCTATTTTAAAAATTGTGCATGATAGTACCTTTTGGCAAAAACAACGAAGAATTAAGAACACAAAATATCGAGTTAAATATTTTATTTTGAACGAAGAGTATTTACAAAAATTCCGCTTAAAAATTTTGTCTACAGATAAAAATTATATTGTGCTTATTTTGTATATAAGTTTTGATATTTAACGCATTTGTTTTAAAGTCCAATTTCGAAAAAAGATAGGTTTTTGCCCTTCAATTATTTTCATTTACCATAATTGACGATGTGGTGGATCAAGTGATGAATTGAAATGCTTCATTATAACACTGAAGAAAATTAAAAAAAAAAGAACTAGGTATATTCCTTTTTAATTTTTTTCAATACACCAGGACACTTAAAAACAAATCCAACCCTAAACTGTGGTTATGAAGTGCTTATATCAACTCAAGACTGAACTCTGTAAAAAGACTGCAGAGCATTTAAAGATCGACAAACTGGAAGAATAACGTTCTGGAAGATTGATAACGCACTACAGAAATTAAGTCTGTCTGACACACTAAAATACTGACGAAACTGCAAAACTGTCGAAATTCATGACCTCCATCAAAACAAGCCGAAGCACTATTTATTTCTAAACAAAAATCTACTTCAAAAAATCTACTTAATTTCGAAACTCTATGCATTTTCAAAACCACTTTGAAATAAACTTCGTGTTTCCACTTTTGAATTACAAAAGTATTGCAAATTATTACCATTCGATGCGTATCTATACTTCATTCAAGGCTGCTTACCGTGATGGTTAATGTACTTATATAGGTAGATCAATTTTACTTTTTTAAAGGTTGTGTAAAGCACTTGCAAGTTCTTTGATGTGAGCTTAAATAACTATCAATTCAATAATTACATTGCCTACTATATTAATTTTTTAACAATTTTTATTTACCTTACGGTTACGTATATGAGAGCATATTGCGCTCGTCATTACATTTGACTAAAAGTAGATGTACGTATGTATTTATAGAAACAAGAGTTAAATGGGATTTCCCAGTAGCATTTTCATAACAATTTTACTTTGATTTGTGGAATTTCAATTAACATATAAACACTTGTCGTTATCGTCGTCGTCGTGTCGTGTCGTTACGTTGCGTGCGTTGTGTTGCTTAGCTTTGCTTTCGTTCATTCATTCGTTTAGTTCGTTCAATCATATAAAGATATCTGTATAGGGTAGGTGAGGGTATTTTTGTAGATACTCGTATGTATATATTTTGAATTCAAATCAGAAGGTCCTTTGAGCATTCAAAGTAGAAAACCTTTTGCGCGGCACAAAATGCTTGATTTCATTTTAATTATCTACATTTGCACTCTTGGCATTGGCATCTCTCCTTATATTCAAAAACGACATAACATACAAAAGTACTCATTCGTAATATGCTCAAGCCACATCAAGCACAGGTTTATGGGGAAGAGAGAAAGAGAGAAAAAGAGATCAACTTTGGTAAGAATATATCAGAAAATTCAATTACCGACATCAACAGCCCTTTCTACTACCCTTGCTCCCTCCGCAGTGCTGGAAATTTGAACAGGGACGAATATTTATATGACGATGACGACGATGACGACGACGACGACAGCAACGATTACGATGACATTGTGTACGCGTTTGATATCGAAATTACATTGCTTCATTGATGAGTGTGTGAAAGTATAGAACTCATAGTTAGTTAAAGTTCGAATTATCCTTATAATACCAGGTTCCGGAAAACTACAAATATACGTTACGTTAGGCATGGATGTATGTACCTACTTGTATGATCGCATCCTTATAAGCTTGATAGGAGAATCAAGCACATATTGCTGATATACATACATATATTGCGATGGTGGGTGATGCCAAGTTAACAATATAATTACAGCATTAATTAAGGAGTAAAATTCCTGTGATGATATAAGGGTTTGTGTCTTTTGCTTGCTTTGCATCCTTCATGCAAATTGGCTTTGGCCACAGATAGTATTGAACTCTCTTAATGAGTAGACATATGATAGGTACGAGTATGGTGCTTCCTTATTTTATGTAAATGGAATAGAAAAAAAGAATAAAACAAAATAAAATCGAATCACAGCCAAGCCAAAGCCAAAGCAAAGAATCTCCCATAACACATTTTCCCCTGTTATCCTTTATCTCTTATTTGTCTATACACTCATATATTATGATGTGTAGTGCCCTAGACTGGAAGTGGGACAGCTATCATCATGACTCCTCGTTCTCAGCAGTAGCAGCAGCTACAACATCATCATCATCATCATCATCAAGGATATATAATTGATGAGATAACGATGAAGGGGATCCTAAGTGCATATACAGGGTCGTCCTTCTGTTGCTCAGTGGAATTTAGTATAGTACGCAACTTTAACTCTAGAATTATACAACAAGTGATACTCTAGACCTCAAAGACACATATATACTTCTACACACAAACATACATATATCCAATCCATATCCTTATATCACAATTAATTATGACCGTGTGCTTATTTGGCGATTGAGATTTGTAATGAAAATGTATATTATTATAATGAGTGGAATCCACGAATTAAATCAATATCCTTAAACAATAACGGTATATTTGGACATTGTTTGGAATAGCAAGGCAAAACCAGGATCAATATCTTTCGTTCAGTGGAAGACTGATTGATAGGTACGCGATTTGAGTTGATATGCATGTTGTGTACATATACATAGTATATAGCCATAAGGATAATCATATAAGACGAGTAGTTATGTCTATACGAATAAACAAGCGCTATAGGGGTAAGATGTTTAAGATGAGTTAATAGTAAATACTCGTATTTAAATTGATCATTGATATGTAACTACACATACTATAGCAGCACAAAACGGACGAAATTAGTATTTGAGGAGTTTATGTGTATGAGTGTGTATGTTATATTGATAAATTTAGCGATTATTGATTGTGACCCTGGGGAGGTTTTTGATTAAATCAAACAGGTAGACTTATTTAATTCTCTGATTATTGAAGAGAGAAATAATTCAATAAGAGATGAGCAGACACTTTAATATACAGTGTTGGAACAAATAATAGAATTAAGTGTCTTCATCATTTTCGACACACAACATTTTTTTGTGAATTAAATCTTCTGTCGTTAGTCTTTCTATATTTTAATCGTACCTAATGATGCTCTCAAATGGCAAAATTGTTTTGTGGCTACAACTTTTTGTTTTCACTTAACGTTAAAAAGTTCGACTCCAATGATGATTTCGTCTGGAAAAAATAATAGAAACAACCTACTTTAACTGTTAGTCTAACGTAAGGATTCATTTTTTTGTATGCAAATAGGCGTTTTGAGTTTGTTTATAAGTTTGTCAGATGTTTTATATTCGATACTAAACAAATTTTTTTAAAGTCATCATAATTTTAATAAATATGGGTCGTGGATTACATTATACTCACTTTGAACGCGAAGTGATGACAAGCTGGAAAAACCTTAAACTGTTCGAAGAAAAAGGTATTTAAAACTTTTCATTCACGCCTAAAGAAGAAACAAGATGAAGAAAACGATAAACTTCTTCACTATTGGTAAAAATATGTAAGAAGAAACCATTTCTTTCTTTAAGAGAAAATGAATTGAACGGATCATTGACAGCTAGGACAATAAGAAACCAACTTATAGAAGCATGGTAGAAGTTCATGAAAAGTGGCATTTTTTAACCAAGCAAAACATTATACAAACACTTCCCTTTACAAACAAACACTTACACCGTTCTTATGGGAATAACGTTTTGTGGTCGGATGAAACAAAGATCAATTTGTTTACTTCCGATGGAAAAATGTATGTGAGAAGGCCGAAAGACAAGAAGTTTAACTCAAAATACACAAAGAAGACAGTGAAGCACGGTGCGGTGCTGGAAATATAATGATTTGAGGGTACTTTTAAGCATCTGGGTGTAGGTCCAATATTTTGGATCAAAAATAAGATGTGTGATGTGTATTAATTCCACATCTTAAATTCAGTTATGCCAACATTAACTTAAGAGGAGGTGCCAACATTAACTAAAAAGAGGCTGGGATGCGACCCACACTGATAACTTCCCATCCCATCTATTGATTTGTCTTGCTTAAAAGTTTGTCTAAATGTATCAATTCTTACCAAATTTGCGTTCTATTTTTTGGAGATTTTATTTTTTTATGAAAAAACGGACTGTTGTATTTTTATAAAAAAATTACTGAATATTAAAAACAATATTTTCTGTGAAATAAAATAAGTTTGAAGCCAATATTTTTAATTTTTGAAAAGCTATTTGAGTCGAAAATAAATTTTTACCAAGTTTTAGTATTGTTTTTTTTTTTAGGTTTTTATTTTTTGTAAAAAAAAAAACTGTCAATCCAACATTTCTCAAAATTTTACCGAATGTTGAAAACAATATTTTTTGAAAGATAAAAGTAGTTTAAAGCCAATATCTCAAAGTTTTGAAAAGATATTTGAGTCAAAAACCAATTTTTACCAACTTTTATTAAGTTTTTTTTAAGGTTTTTATTTTTTGTAAAAAAAACTGTCAATTCGATTTTTATCAAAATTTTATCAGATGACAAAAACATTATTCTTCGTTGCACAAAATTGTTTTGGAGATGAAATCATATTTTAGTCGTAAAATTTTCGAAGTGACAAATTTTGTTTCAGTTTTTTGATTTATAAAAAAAACCGTTAATTGGATTTTTTTACAAAAATATAATTGTTTTGTATCACGTTACAATATATAATATAAAATTTAATTCAAGTCTCTAGCGTCATTGGTTCATGAGATATTTAGGGTTAACCAAAATGTTCACCTTTTTTTTAAACTGCTACAGATAATAAGGCAGAAAGGGCTTTCAAGAAAATTGCGTGGGTGGTTTTTTTACCATAGCAGTTTAAAAAAAGGTGAACATTTTGGTTAACCCTAAATATCTCATGAACCAATGACGCTAGAGACTTGAATTCAATTTTATATAATAAATTGTAACGTGATACCAAACAGGTACATTTTTTAAAAAAATTCCAATTAACGGTTTTTTTTTTAATCAAAAAAAACAAAACAAAAATATTTGTCAACTCTAAAATTTTACGAATACAAAATGATTTTATCTCCAAAACAATTGTATGCAACGAAAAGTAACGTTTTTACCATCTGGTAAGATTTTGAGAAAAAACGAATTGACAGTTTTTTTATAAAAAATAAAAACCTAAAAAACATTACTCAAAGTTGGTAAAAATTGAATTTCGACTCAAATAGCTTTTCAAAAATCTGAGATTATGGCTTTCAACTAATTTTATCTCATAAGAAATATTGTTTTCAACATTCAGTAAAATTTTGATAAAAATCGAATTGACAGTTTTTTTACAAAAAATAAAAACCTAATAAAATAAAAAAAATAAAAAATTAATAAAAGTTGGTAAAAAATGATTTTCGACGCAAATATCTTTTCAAAACCTTCAGATATTGGCTTTAAACTACTTTCATCTTTTTGAAATTATTGTTTTCAACCTTTGGAAAAATATTGAGAAAAATCAAATTGACAGTTTTTTTACAAAAAATAAAAACTTAAAAAAAAATTTAATAAAAGTTGGTAAAAATTAATTTTCGACTCAAATATCTTTTCAAAAATTTTGAGATTATGGCTTCCAACTAATTTTAACTTATAAGAAATATTGTTTTCACCATTCGAAAAAAAATTTGAGAAAAATCGAATTGACATTTAAAAAAAAAACCTAACAAAAAAACAATACTTAAACTTGGTAAAAATTTACTTTCGACTCTAATAGCTTTTTAAAAATTAAAAATATTGTCTTCAAACTTTTTTTATTTCACAGAAAAAATTGTTTTTGATATTCAGTAGTTTTTTTTTTTATAAAAATCCAACAGTCCGTTATTTCATAAAAATAAAATCTATAAGAAATAGTCCGCTAATTTGGTAAAAATTGATGTTCGGTTCTTGATATCTCTCAAATTAATTTCATTCATCCAACTTGTAAAATATAAGATATGCTACTAAAATTGGTAAAAATTTGTTTTCGACTAAAAATCTATTTAACAAAACTAGATTTTCAAACTAAACTATTTCTTTATATGCAAAATATTGTTGAATAAAATTTTTAAGAATAATTCAACTAACAACTTTTTTAACCCAACCTTACAAACTTTTAAGCAAGACAAATCGACAGACGGGATGGGAAGTTATCAGTGTGGGTCGCATCCCAGCCTTTTTTTTTTGTTTGTATTTGTTTCCCCAGGAGGAATCAACATAATAATCAAAAGTCTATCTTTTATCACCATTTCCCAATATTATATTTAAAAAAAAAAATTGTTGTATTCAAGCAATAAATTGTTAAAAATCTATATGTGTAGTTTTTATTTTCCTACTCTTCACGAATACCTCTTTCTGTGTTAAAAAGTAATGAAACGAAGTTTGATTCTATTATTTTTTCCAAAACTGTATGTACAAAAACATTTTTTTAGTCTCCCGAATTCTTCAATCGTTCTCATCACATTTGACGGAAAAATACATGGTCTTCAAATAGGATTTAAGTTTCGGAATAAATGCTAAAGTATAACTATATAGAAGGTCTATATAATTAAGAGAAGGCAAATAATTGTAATAGTTCCTATTTGTCGATTGGAAAATTTTGACATTTCTCGACATTTGAAGATTCCCTGAATCTAAAATCGAAGGATTTTAGAGGGATGTCTGTGTACGCGTGTGTACTTGTGTTGGTATGTTTGGAATGTTTTTTTCGCCCCCGATATTTCGAGAACCTATTGGTCTATCGAATTCAAATAAATTGTTGCCTTCAGATAATAGCATCAATGTTTAAGAAAGGATTTTAAAACAAAACTGAGTGGGTGTTTTTTTTTACGATACAGGAATTAAATAAAAGTATAAAATTTGGTTAACCTCAAATATCTTTCGAACCCATTACCGTGGTGACTTTTACTAAATTTTATATTTTTCATTGTAAAGTGATACAAAATTGTTAAAATTTAGAAAAAAAATTCAATTAACAGTTTTTCTAAATCAAAAAAATGAAACTAAAATATTTAGAAAACAAAACATGATATAACAGCCATAAGTTTATGCATCATCAATTAATTACGTTTTTCGACATCTGGTAAAATTTTTTGAAAAAACCAAGTGACAATTTAAAAAAAAATACGACTAAAAGTTCATAAAAAATTGATTTTCGACTCGAATATCTTGGCAAAAGTTAAATAATGAAAATCAACACGGGTTTGTTAAAAAGAAGCCAACTGTAACTAAATAAAAAAAAAAAAAACACTAAGATTCTAATAAGGAATTCGTCAAGCTTTATCATAGAATACTTCTTAAGAAACTATCTAGAATTGGACGTAATGAGTTTGTTAGAAATTGGTCGTCATCTTAAATCAGAGATAGATAATATAGTGTATTTTTCAGGCACAAACATTCAAATGAGTTAGTTGTCAATTCCGGAGTACCTCAGGGTAGCCATTTAGGACCACAATTATTTGTTTTATTTGTAAATGACTTTTCATCTTTCTTATTTATTCCTTGATTCAAGTTATCATTTGCTGATAAATTTATTTAATTTTTTTTAAATTGATGTTGTAAAAAAAAAACAACAAATCAATTTTTCAAACACCTTTCTGCGTCTTTCTATGTTATTATCAAAAAAAATAAAAAAGCCGATATCTCTACTGGTTCCTGAGATATGGACTAAGAAAATGGTATACCGGACGTACCACGCACAGACTGACAGCTTTCTAAAAAAAATTGATTTAGATTCTAGGGTCCTTGAAACGTCAAAAAATGTCAAAATGTTCAATTGCCCCACTCGGACCGATAACAATAACTTACTATGTGAAGTAAAAACATAATAGAATACTGGGTTTTATAAAACGTTTTGGAAGTTTGGAAATTCTTTGTTCTCTTGGTAATTTAATGTCTGTTCTTTTTCATTTGCGAGATCTATTTTAGAATATGGCTGTGCGGTTAAATCAAGAATCACTATAATTGAGAATTAGTTGTTGAACTGTTGAGGAGGGGGATTGGGAGAATAGAACTGGCTAGTTCAATATAAAATTGTAAAAATATCGGTAAAACTACGAAAGGCATGAAATGTTGCAGCGCTGTTCTAGCGATGTAAAGGTTTTGATTATAGTCCTATCAATTTCAAACGTCTTTCTTGAATTCTATCCAAAAGACTTAAACTTATTTTGGGGGCACCTTTCCAATTGTGGGAGTTGTTCAAGTTATGGACAAATGAAAGTTAGTAAATTCTTGCACGCATCGTCAGAGAAATCCGAAGTCCATAGCAGCAATTTGGGCAATGTTGAATATTTGCATCGGGGTGGGTTACGCTTTAAAGACTGGCGACGACATTTCCCGAAACAATCATTTCTACACGATTTTTAATTCTTTTATTGGACAATGTCATAGAAGCCGAAATTTAATCAGCTTATCATACGTTGTCATTGAAATTCCACATCCTTAGGAAAACAATTATAAATTAATATGAAAAGCTGAGGGTATTGTCTTCAGCGAAAAACTGTTTAATGGATAAGAAGTGGCAGATAAGAAATTGTTATAAGGAACAGAATCGAAGATAAAACGGAGCCCTGCGGGACACCAGCATTTGTTTTCTAAGTTTAAGACTTGCAACTATTTAATAGGTATTTTTTAGTCCAACGACCCAAAGATTCATCGATACCGAAAGCACGCATTTTCTATAAAAAAAAAAGCTTTTCTATAAAAAAAATGCACCCTGAAATAAGCACTGTTTCAAGACATTAGACAACAATTTTTCTATTACGAAATGGGCTAGGCCATCACCGCCAGCGGCGAAAGCTATAAGTCAATGATTACCAACTTCTCATGGTCGAAATTGGTTAAAACAGGACAGCAAACAACATTACAACATTGAAAGTTCTGTACGAGAGATTCAAGAGAATGGTCATCTCAAGTGGAACTTGGAGATTTTGTGAACCAAGGCCGTGCGATTTGAGCCCGATAAGATTTTTTCTTGTGGAGTTTTTCGAAGTTACAGGAAGTTCGAGCCACAAACCACCTGATCTTAGTTTTCCATTTTCCTACCCGCTTATCGGTCACAAAATCTAAACAAATCTTAGTGCTTAAATCTTACTTATTTATTAAGATGGAAAACGATCTTTAATATGAACTGTCATTCAAGAGGTCTTAGGTTAAATCATTGCCGGTGCCACCTAACGTTTACTTTACGGTCTCTTGCGAGGAATTAAACAATTCTTCATGAGAAATAATTCTTGTCATGAAAATTGCTTTCCCAAAACTCCCGTTCTCTTTGGCATAAAAACCGTAGGTCCCCTCCATCCCTGAAAGCACTCGCATACCGAAATGGTTAAAAGTTGTTATTGTCACTAGTTCTCTATGGACTATTTATTTACTTATTCTTGTTGAAATCAATTTTTATTTGAGTTTACTATAAGAAGCCACCAAAAATGTGTTCAAATTGAAAAAAAAGAAACATTTCTAAGACTTGGAAATTTCCTCAGTGCAGCCTTGCATTCGCACTGATTATAAAGGCCAAAAACAAAAAAAAAAACAATGAAGCAAAACTCATTCCTTAATTAATTATAAAGAAGAAAACATTCAGTAAGCTAAAAGCTAACGACTTTTAGATAAATACAAACAAATCTTTAGCTAGATTTACCAACTCTCTGTATTATGTACATACATAAGTTTGTGTATTTGAAAACATGTGTACTGCGCATTTCTGGTGGTGATTAACCAATATTCCTCACAAAATGCTTATTACGTCTCATGCAAAGAATAATCTTCAATGGAATTGTGTTGGAAAAGGCATCTTTCTGACAGCATTTTGTTCACCAAAGTGAAGGAGGCTTTTCTGCTGCAGCTATGTAGTAAATGACGAGATGAAAAACAACAACGCTAAAGGCAACTAAACCAAGAATAAGAAGGCGAGGGAGTGAGTATAGAAAATCAAATTAAATAATTAATTCATTCTGTGAAGCTACATATAGTATATAACTGTTCAATGTGCATAACAGCATCACTGAAGCAGCAACACAAGGTATAAAATAGCATACCATCATACTGTTCTATTCATGCATAACAAGCGTTACAAAGCGAGCAAGGAAGCATGGTTTCATCTTCGATATTCCTTCTCCCAGGATCTCGATACTCGACTTGTATGTACTATGGCATCGTCGTTCTGGATGTGTAAGGAAAGGAGTTTGAATTAGGTTTTGGATTGGATTCCTGTTCGTTGTAACTTTGACTTTGACTGCATAGCACCAGCCACTTGTTCTCTCTTTCTCTGTCTCTATCATCTCGTCCTTTCATTCTGTGTATGTGTGTGTGTGAGTGTGCAATTTTGAAATGCAACGTTGCAATAACGGCTGACGTCGTCGTCGTCGTCGTCGTCGTCGTCGTCGCTCGTCGAGGTGAGCAACTCAAACAATAGATTGTGCTGAGTGTGTAATGGGGGCGAGCTGATTAACCTGTAGCTGCCTTAGGTGGATAATTGGCAGCTTAATGGAGTTGCCACGCTAAAAATTTGCTTTGGATTTGTAAATTAAATGATGTATGAGTTGAAGGAAGAAGGGAGTGGCAAAGGCGTCGTCGTTAGAAGGAATGTGATTTTGATGTTACATAAACTAATTTTTGTTGACTGGGGCGTATACGCAACTTTTTTTTTCAATACCCATATTCATTTAAGATGAAATTATTCCGATGTGAAGATGAAGAATGTCTTGGTTCTCAATTTTACTACTTTTACTTCAAGCTGGCAAACAAATTGACTGAGTTTTTTATAAAGTGAATATGTAGATGCATATAGGGTCTTTCGTTCAGCATTTCAATCTTTAGATTTTAATAAAAAAAAAGTTTTTTAATCTACATTTTTTAAACACAGGCTTATCGATGCTATTATATGTTAAATGTGAAATCGTTTCTGTTATCTTCTCAGAATGGTTGGGAGAACTTTTTAATATGGCATGATTTTGACGACTTAATCAGGCTTGATTTGATAGGTGGCATAGACTGTTTTGAGTCTTATATGCATATAGACTTGCGACTTCAGCAAAAGAAAGAAAATCTAAGGGGATACATTTCAATGTTCCGTGAGCTTTATGACAAAAAGTTCCATCTTCAAATCACATTTCGGTGGTGCATTATATAATATTAAATCCAAAAGTTGTAATCATCGCCTCCTACCGATCAATATAGTTGACAATCATTGCATGTCCAATTTTGTTTTTTAACAACGAGCAAAGACAACAACGCAGTGACTTTTTTGTAATCTTTTGAATGATCTTGAATGTCATGTGCATTGGTACTGTCCCAAATTAAACCAGAAAAAGGGCTTGTTGCAAATTTTTTAATGGAAAATACGATTAGGTTCAGTTTTCAACTGCTCCAGAATCCAAGGCTCCTTCAACGAACACATTGGCGTTGTCTTTTATGAGCGCTAACTTTCAGTACTTTTGTTCCCCTTACTATGCCAAGCCACAGTACACGAAAGGGAGAGAAGATTTCAAAGGAAGTGTCGATGCACATTGGTTTCGACATAGTGTGATGGGCATTCCACATTCGCGTAGATTACAACGAATCTCTGTTCTTGACAGTATGATAGAAGTTGGGCTCGTGGGCGTATTGATAAGCATTCTTGGAAGCGGGAGTATTACAGTTGATTTGGTCAAGGGAGGGGATGCAAATGGTTATTTCTCTAGAGCATAGTCTGTTAAAATGACTGTAAAAAAGTGTGAGATAAGAAACTGTATGACGACGGTGTTCAAGTGACGCGACGTAAATGATTCAACAACTATAACATCACCAATCAATTTGAATGCTCTACGTTCAATACTGTCCAAGAAACTTAAGTAACTCCCAGCCCAGAGATACCAAAGAGGTATTTAGAGGTGCAAATATCGAGAATTTCGAGATTTTCTGCCTTTTTAATGCAAAAGCCACTCATGGAAAGTGGCAAAGGCGGTAAATTATATTTTAATGACAGTAAACAGAACTGAGTCTTCGAAAAGATTTTTTTATTCCCCATTTAACAATGTTGTCTAGGTCAGAATGAAATAAGCTTATTATACATTGACCTTGAAGGTCCACATCCAAAAAGCAGGGTTGTGAAACTAAAAAAGAATATGAAAAACTGAGGGTACTCTCGTCAGTGAACGTGTAAGTAGATAAGACGTTTTAGACAGAAGATCATAAATAAAAGTGGAAAAGATGCACATCAGCATCTACAATGTTGTGTTTCCCAGACTAGAACCCAATTCAATACTACTTGAATTGAACGGTCCGTAGAAAATAACTGGCACAAGTCATGACCCAATATTACCTGAGTTATGGTCTGTGAAAGAACGAATTCTTCTGAATTACGTAAAATAGACACTCTTTCGGACAGTGCTGATGTTTTCGGCTGTTTTAGATTTCCGTACTTTGAAAAAATTACAATTACTTGTAATTGAAACATCCGTACACTTTTTCAGAAATGATTTCTTTTTGCAACAATCATTACACAAAAATGTAATTAAATGTTATTTTATTTAATTCCATGAAATGTTAAGATGTTATATACAAATGTATTGCTTTGAATTAGTAAATAACTAAATAAGAAAATCAATTATCTTGACGGTAATTTTAGAACGCTTTCCCTGAAAAACTTGATAAGTGCATTTTTTAAATAAATAAATAAATTGGGTAGCACAACAGTCCGTTGAGAACTAGGGCGAGTGAGCGAGTACTATTGTCAGGGATGGAAGGGACCTACGGCTAATTTGAGAAATCACTTTTCATGACAAGAATTACTCTTGGAGAATTTGTCAATTCCTCGCAAGAGGCAGTACCCGTGAAAAAAACTTTATATGGCATAGGCAGGGCTCTAACCCAAGACCTCTGGTATGACAGTCCAACGCACTTACCATTATGCCACGGGTACTACGTTTTAAAAAACTACAATGATAATTGCAAAATATTTGTCAATTACTAATTACTTGTAGTTGAAATTAAAGTTGCAACTGATTACTACAAATAAGCAATATTGCCCAAATCTGCGTCTTTTATTTCTGATGATTATTGATTTGAACAAGCTTTCGGACGAACAGAACAATAATTTTGATAAAACAATTTTACAATTTTCTAATTTTGTTAAATGGGCGTATACATGATTTTTTTGACAGACTGCCATTCAGGAAATGACACTCAATTTTACAGATGTAAATTTAGAAATGTGGACTTTCTGTCAACTGTTGGTATCAGCAAATTCCGATGTCTTTTTTGGCCCTTAACCTTTCATGGAACACTCGGAGTTATACACACGTTTACTATATTATTGACGCTAGAAAAACTTTTAGAATATGCAACAATGATATAGAATATCTATCAGGAAAAGCACCAGGAAAATAATAGATATACAGAATTTCGTGTACTTTGAAATAAAAAAGTAAAATTTGGTTGCTTGTATATAGTGGTTGTCTATATAAAGTCCAGCTCACACAACAACTGAAGCCAGCTAACCAACGTCGAATGGTTGCTTGAACAACAGGAGGTGCACGGCTATTTTTCGAGAAAAAAAATGTCTTCAGCGACGAAGCACATTTCTCAATCGGTGGGTATGTACATAAACAAAATTGTCGTGTTTAGGGTTCTGAGAATCCTCAAGTAATTGAAGAGAGGCCATTACATCCACAAAAAGTCATTGTTTGTTGGGTTCTTTGGTCCGGAGTTGTGATTGGACCTTACTTCTTCGAAAATGACGATGGGACGACTGTCAACGTCAATTCGAAACGTCATGGCCACATGATAACCAATTCTTTTTGCCTGCTATTAAAGAATACGACTGGTGGTTTCAACAAGACGGTGCCACATGCCACACAAGTGGAGCGAATATGGCTTTATTGGAAGATACATTTCATGTCCACGTATTTTCTCGTTCTGGCGATATCAACTGGCTTCAAAGATCATGCGATTTGACACCGCTGGACTTTTTATTTTGGGGCTGTTCGAAAGACTGTAACATTCGTCAAGTTATGGCAACAATTCGCTTGGTGGTTAAATGATCTAATGCTTTACACATTACGTCAATGTTCAAACCTTATAATACAAAAAAAATATCAGGGAAGCCTTTTTGGTCCGCTCTTATTTGTTTTATTTATAAATGACCCTCCTTCCATTTAACAGAATTCAATGACAATATACGCTGATGACGTACAAATATTAGATTCTTAACTGACTGTGAACTACTTTAAGATGACCTTAAGAAACTATGGGAATAGTGCCATACTTTGACATGTGTACAACGCATGTGAACTCGGAATTATTTTAAACCAGAATCTAACTTTTGCAGGACATTATAATTACATTATAAAAAAAAAGCTTGTAAAGCATTAGGATTTATTAAACGTTAAAGTCGGAAATTAAAAGGTCCTTATAAAGGGTTTTTCAAAAGGGGGGGGGGGTGAATTGGAATAAAACAAGTTGTGTGTGAGGTATTAACAAAATTATTTTTTTATTTGAAAGGCGGATGCCATCAAGTGTGGAATATGACATCATTCAAATGCCCGACTCGGCTTCTTACGGTGGCACGGATCCGAGTGGTCCAATTTTCAATGACTCTTCCGCATAGAGCCGTGTGTTTTGTTCACTTTTAGGGCATCATTCAATTGTGGTTTATTTGTATAGACCTGGTGCGACTTCAAGAAACCCCACAGGAAAAAGTCTAGCGGGGTCAAATCACATGACCTTGGTGGCCAATTCACATCACCCCTGCGAGAGATCAAATCGTCCATGCAAAATGTCAATCGTGGCGTTTGCTGTGTGGCACGTAGCGCCGGCCGTCCTGCTGGAACCGCATGTCGTCTAGGTCCATATAGTTCAGTTTGGGTCATAAGAAATTAGTTATCATCGTTATGTAGTGCTCGCTGTTGACGATGACCGCCTCACTAACGTCATACGAACCAATTAGGCCACCGCCGGCGCAAAATCCACCCAAACGGTAACTTTTTGAGGATGCATAATCACCTGGTGAACCTCGCGTGGTTTGGTGTCATCCCATATACGGCAATTAAGCTTGTTAACACAGCTTACTTACTTAAGGTGGCGCTACAGTCCGGGGCGGACCTGGGCCTCAACCAACATGCGTCTCCAGCCAGCTCGGTCCCTAGCTAGCTGTCTCCAGTTTCGCACGCCAAGTTAACACAGCTATTCATCCAAAAATGCGCCTCGTCACTAAAGATGATTTTTCGGCCAAAATTGAGGTCCTCTTCCAAACGATTTGAAGCCCAGTTAGCGAACAAAAGGATCTGTCTATGGTCATGAACTTTGACCTCCTGGGTCAGTTGGATCTTGTAAGAGTGTAGCCCAAGTCCCGACGCAAAATTCACCAAGTTGAAGTCTGCGAAAGGCCGAGTTATTGGGTACGGTGAGGAATAGACTGCCTCAGGTTCTGCTGTACAATTTCACGGTGAAGGGCCACCACGTCTACCTTAAAATGGTCGCAATGCGAGCAACGTTTGCGTTAAAGAACACTTATTTTGATAATAAAGTTTTATCATTTGAACGTACTGTTCAATAGTGTAACTTGCCATGATGATTTGGCATAAGGAACTGAATAATAAACAAAAGATTTTACAGATGTCATCAAAACAAAATCTACCCGCGCGTATGAATACATACAATCTGACAGCTATAAGGCCTCTTTCACACGAGACGGTTTCGTCCGTACGGTTTTTATCCGTGAGCCATTGATAGTAAACTAATAAAATGAACTAAAGCTTTCACACTGGACGGAGACGGGTTTTTTCCGTACGCACGATGTAAAACAGCCGTCTCAACGACCGTGCCGTCGCCGTCTTATCAGTGGCGTACGTGACTACGCGAACGCATTCACAAGAGACGATTTTTATTCGTCGGCCGTCCGTTTTTGTGGTCACTTGTACTAAAGAAAAATATCTAAAATATAACCAAACATAGACGATTCACGGGGAAAATACGTTATGTGTGAAAACAAAGTCCGTACGGAAAAAAATCGTACGGGTTCTAACCGTACGGACGAAACCGTCTCGTGTGAAAGAGGCCTAAGAGTAGTTTTGTTTTATTCATGATAGAAGATGTTATTTTTGATAATGAGTAATCTATTGGTATACTTTTGTTTAAACTAGAATAAGATATTTATATATATTAATTATTAAGTATAATTTAATTTTTCATACATTGTTAATAATTAGCGTTAGTATTTAAAGTTTTCAAACAAATATGATAAAACTTTAAGGAAAGTACTTGAAATAAGTTTCGAAAAAAAAAAAATACTCTAAAAAATTGTAAAAAAAAAATTGCTGAGCAAAGTTGAATTGTTTTGCATTTGTTCAGCTTTCCAAATTTATTAAAAAATGTACTATACCGAAAAATTATTCTGATTATTATTTGTATGTTTCTATTAAACTTTTGTTTTCATTTTACTTTCTCATTATCATCGCCCAGAATCATCAACAAATGCCATCGTTTATGAAAAATCTAAAGAGCATTGATTGAAAAAATATCATAACGAAAGGTATAGTCAACGTTATAATATAAACTCGAACTGCTTCAAAAATGTTGTCATTCATCAATTTAAATTAAATAAATTTAAAAAGAAACTCGAACCAAAAAATCATAAAATAAACAAAAAACTCATTTGTCAAAACCGAACAACCGCACTTAATTACAGCCAATGAATTCAGAAAATTTATTAAATTTGAACCAGAGCACCAGAGATGAGTGTATATTGAAATAAAGAGCTAAAAAACACGAAAAACCAAACCAAAATTTTTCAATTATTAAAACTTAAATTAGTTTTCTCTTCGTTGCGTTGCTCCCGAAATCAACAAGAACCAAAAAAAAAAAAACAGAATTGAAATAAATTCAAAAAAAAATCTAATCCCTTGCTCACACTGAATTGAAATGAAAATAAATAAAATAACTTGTCCAACTCAATCACGCAATTTTTTGTATTTGCTTTTGTGTTTTTGTTGGTCTTCCTTCCCTCAACCCCTCTAGGACAGTCTTTATTCAACGAAAAACGTACCAAATGAACAAATTCAATTCAAAAAATGTATATGCAGGAGAAAAACCCAAATTACAACCGCGAAAACCGCAATATTATTAGACAGAGAACATATCCATGATGGTGCGATGCAATGCGATTTGATGCAATGCGCTCCGCTCATCTATCTGCATGTAGAACACGCAAAAATGAAAGGATTTTCAAAATACGGGCCAAAAACATGAGAATGGATTTATTTCAATCATTGGTTGGTTGCATCTCCACCGCCGCGCCGCTTCTCCACCGACACCGCCCTCTAGCGCGGCGCTCTATATAACCTCACGAACAAACAGAAACTGACAAAAATGCAACCGCAAAACCCTTTTTCCGGAATAAATGCGGGCGTTCGACTGTGTGTAGATATCCTTTACCCAGAATTGTGCAATCATCCTGAAATAGTTTTTGTTTTTTTCGTTTTTTGGTATTTTAATTTTTATTTTTATTTTTATCTATCAATGTAGACTTTCTTTTGGTTTCAATATTCAATTCAAGTCCTAAATTCCAACATAGAGACGTGTATATTTTACATTTATACGTTCATACCATAAGGACTATGAATGGCACTGGCACTGGCACTGGACTTCTGGGCTTTCAATTGGGAAACTAGCGAACTCTCAATGGGTGACCAATTGCAGATTATGATCTCTTCCTATCCCTTCCTGAAAACTGAATATGTCCCTGTTTTTCATTCATCCACACTTTGAATAGAGAAAAATCAAAAGATGAACTGGGAAGGGAGGGCGGTGGTGGGGATAAACTGAATGATGGTGATGATGTCCACGTTCACATGTTCTTTTCATATTTTTCCCAGATGTGTCCTCCATCCCTCCTAGCTAACACAGAAAGGATAAAAACCTCATGAATAGAAAACTAGACTATATACATACATTCATACCTATTACATCTATGTATGTAGTATATGGTTGCTTCTTCCCGTTTCTATTGCGCTGCGTTACTCAACTAACCCCCCCCCCCTCCCCTCCTCTCTCAGCGACTATCCTTCTGGTATATTTGATAATGTGATGAATATATACGGGCGGGAAAACATATCCTGAATGGAATTTTGAATGGCATAGGGACACTGTGTGACAGCTAAATGCCAATAGAAATAAGGACTTTTGCTCTTTTATCTATTTTTGTTTGTTACATTTGTTGATAAAACTACTAAAAGGTTAAGTAAGGGAGTCGTAAAAAAAACTTAAATCTGCTCTAAGAAATCAGGCAATTTATACCTTAAAGATGAATACCACAAGGTTGAATTATCAGTCCACTATTGTTACAATAAAATTAAGGATATACAAATAGAGCTTTATGGTTTAAACAATGGAGTCGTAAGAAACATTAAATCTGCTGTGAGATCTCCCATGCAAGCTATTGAACAAATTGATAATGAGCTTGAACAATTTATTGCTGATGTGCAACAGGCTGCGGAAGAACGAATTCCAACTATTTTGAACTTGAGATAATCAGAAATAAAATATCCTCTCCAAATAAAAGAGCTGCTTTTGGGAAAAAAAAAAGAACTCGAAATAGAAAAAAATTAGATTTCTGAAAGGTCTGACGACAAATGCTTCTACCGAACACTCTTTATGAAAAGCAGAAAAGCATCTAAAAAGACACCAGACACAAAAGCCGCCAATAAAATCTCAAGATCTTAATTAGGTCGGAAACCTGAAACAAACAGCTTCTATTTCTGAACATTTCACAAATGCTTCTAAGCTATTCCCAGCCAATACGGCTACAGATCCCTTACAGTTTTTTGATAGGAACGACGAATGTGAAATATCTTTTTCACGCTCAAAGAAGTAAGAAGTAAATCAACAAGATTACGATCTTATCACTTCAAAAAGCTCCAATTTATAATAAAAACATGCCTTCTTAAACTAATGTATGTACCACTACATTGAAAAATTGGCTGAAGGTATTGTTATACCTAAACAAGGTAAGCTACCAACAGAAGTAACATCTTACAAACCAATATCGCTTATACAAATCTTGGCAAAAGTTTTCGAAAAACTGATACTGAAAACGCTCAGCAAAGAAATAGAAGAAAAACGACTGGTTCCGAACCATGAGTTTGGATTTAGAAATAAACATTCCACGATAGACCAAGTACATCGAAAGACGAATATTGTGGAAAAAGCTCTTAAGGAAAAACAAGAATGCTGCCTTATTCTTAGATGTTGCTCAAGCCTTTGACAAGTTTTGGCACTTGAGACATGAGTATAAGCTACATATGGACCTACCCAGGCAGTACTATCATAATAACTAGGAACTAGGAAGTGTACTAGGACCAACCTTATATCTTTTATTAAAGCGATATTCCAGTGGATATCAACGCTATCATAGCCACCTTTTCTGATGATACTGCAAAAATGGTGCTAAATAGATCCCTTACAAAGGCTACAAAACAATTGCAACATGCAGTCAATAAAGTCAGTGTCTAGACGCAAAATGGTGTATCAAAATTAAACAAAATCGGCACATATACATTTTATAAATAAAAACATAAATAATGTTCCATTTTCTATAAACAGTACAGAAATGACTTTGGATGCAAAGCTTTAGTGAGCATATCAAAAAGAGCTAAATGCTTGGAATGCAAAAGAATGTACGGAGATCAAGAAGAAGGAAGCCACTTAAGCTGAAGTTCTTAAAGCTATGGAAAAGTATTACAACTACAAACTTCCCCCAGAGTGAATTATAGTTAAGAAAAATCACTTCGATTTTTTGTGTATTGGTCCTTGGAACTGACTCTAACCAAATGTCTTTTGATGATTTCCATTGGATAGAAGTTGACTATTGTTACAATAACACCGTATGCTCACTAGATGGGCTGATCACTGTGGACTTCGTATTAATTCTCAAAAAACAGACATCGTCCTTCTTACACGGAAACACAAGATCCCAGTAATTGTGCCGCCTTCAATAAAAGGTGTACCATTAATTTTTACCAATGAAGCCAAATATCTTGGTCTGATATTAGACAAAAAATTAAGTTGGAAACCTAATATTCTGGAAAGAGTTAAGAAAGCTACAGTAGTTTTTTTCATTTGCAAGAAAGCCATAGGAAGCAAATGGGGTTTTCAACCTCGCATAACCTATTGGCTATACACATCGGTCATCCGACCAATACTTATGTACGGGGTTGCAGTATGGTGGACTGCACTGGAGAAAGTCACATATTACGCAAAACTCAGCAGAGTCTCTGCATAAGCGGGGCATTGAGAACCACACCCTCAGCAGCGTTAGACACTCTCCTCCATCTGACACCCCTCGACATCTTCAGCAAACAAGTGGCAGCGAGTACAGCTATAAGACTCAACGCCTCATCTCAATGGACCAACAACAATGTGGGGTACTCCATCATTTTGAACCTCTTCGGTTCTATACCAAAGTACCTAGACTACACTATTCCAAAACCCCAATTTGGAAAAAACTTCCAGGTATCCATTCCATCCAGAGATGAATGGGAAGACAAAAAACTCCTGGATGACAAAAGCAACCATTTTTATACAGATGGATCCAAGACAAATGAGGGAGTTGGTAGTGGTGTATACTCAGAAAAGCTTAATCTAAGCATCTCATTCCGCCTCCCTAATCATTGTAGCGTCTTCCAAACGCAAATTTTAGCGATCAAAGAGGTTCTCTCCTGGCTAAGAGAAAACGTGATATCAACTTCTGATATCCGCATCTTCTCTGACAGTCAGGCTGCTATCAAATCTTTTGACGGTGTCTCAACCAAATTTCAAACGGCCCTCGATTGTCGATCGTCTCTTATAGAGATGGCGCAGCAATTTAACATTCACCTCTCTTGGGAGCTGGGCCACAGGGGCATCACAGGAAATTTTAGAGCCGATGAACTCGCTAAAAATATAACCGTCATACCTATTTCACCTGAAAGGGAGAAGATAGGTATACCGATAGCTACATTTAAACTTCTGCTAAAAGAAACAGCTTTTGCGATAGCAAACTCTAGGTGGCACAATTACCAACATGCGCGCCACAAAACTCATATGGCCTTCACTGGACCTAAAGCGCTCTAAAGACTTGCTATCTCAAAGGAGACTTCATATTAGCTCCCTAATAGGTGTCCTTACGGGACACTGTCTCATAGGCAGACACGCAATACGACTTAGTGTAGCCTCAAATGACTTCTGCAGGAGCTGTATGGACAAGGAAGAAGAAGAAACAATCTCTCACCTCCTCTGCACCTGCCCTGCTCTTTCACTAAGACGCAAACTTCATCTGGGAGAATACTCCTTTGTTAATCCCAGTGGACTAGCTAAAAAGGATATCAAATATCTCCTTCGCTTTATAAAAAGCTCAAAATGGTTCGACTAGTGGGAAGTAATTCTCTAGATTCATGTGGGATCAAAATGGGACTTTTCTTTTGGCCTAAACGTGTAGATTCTGTATCCGCAGCCACTTTAACCTAACCTAACCTAACCTCTATACAGCGACTACGGAGTTTTTCATCAACCCTCGCAAATAATTTATAGAGTTTAACCCTGCAATCATCAACGTTGCCGAAATCCAGATCCAGTGACATTTCACACCACAAAGCTAGCTCGTGCCATTCTGCGTACCAACTACTTCTTTGATTGATTGCATACAGGGCTGCTTTTTTTTGGTAATCTTTCATTGTGCATTTGCAGAACTTTGATGATGTAGTCTAACATGTAATTTGGTGTGTTGTAGGGGAGATGAAATATTCTTTTAATAAAGAATCTTAGCTGTTTTTCCACACTTTCGTACTGTTTGTACTCCCAAGCCTGTGCTGCGTAAAGCATAATAGACCTAGACACTGCTTTAAGCACACGAAATTTGCTACTATGTGCTATGTTCTTGTTTGAGAAGTTATCAATATTTGACGTTTAGAAATAAAATTTCAAAAGCCGTACATTTTGGTTGAACTCTCTTGGTTTCTCTGTAGTACTCGTGGCATGATGTTTAGTGCGTTGGACTGTCATACCAGAGGTCTTGGGTTCGATCCCTGCCTATGCCATCTAAAGCTTTTTTCACGGGTACTGCCTCTTGCGAGGAATTGAAAAATTCTCCAGGAGTAATTCTTGTCATGAAAAGTGCTCTCTCAAATTGGCCGTTCGGATTCGGCATAAAACTGTAGGTCCCCTCCATCCCTGACAACAATACCCGCACACAGGAATGGTTGAGAGTTGTAAGTCACTAGGCCCTAGTTCTCAACGGACTGTTGCGCCACCCAATTTATTTATTTATTCTCTTGGTTTCTAACATTCATTAAAGACTATCTGACATATCATAAGCTTACAGTTGTCTTGAGCTTTTTTTCAATATTTGAAAAACATGGAACAATCAGTAAACTGACAAATTGCCTTGTATCAAACCCTTCTAGTGAATGTTGAGTGATTTTTAAAGATTCTTAAAATGTTTCTATTTCATGTCAACCCTTTACCACCACCCTCTCCCTCCCCAACTTACTAATAAGAGTTAGTTCACTTTTTTCTTAATCGCAAGAACATACGACGTTCTAATTCTACTTTATTTATTAAATATTCCTTCGGAAAAAGCGAGGAAGATGTATACAAAAAAAATACGACTACTTCATTTGTCATTCCCTTTTTTTCCCTGCACATCAACTCCACTCCACTCCACAGTTGTAGATCCTCTTTTTCGTTATATGTAGTTCAGGAACATTAGGGAATAAAAGGCTGTCGCATGCCATTTTTTGAAGATCCTTTAAGTGCCGTATATTAAACATACATACATATAAAATTATATATATATAGAAAATAATAATAGATAGTATCTAAAAAACAGAGACCAAAAAACGACAAGCTGGCTTGAAATGACTTACCAAAATGACCATCGCCACTGTCGCCCTCAACCTCCCTCTCGCCAGCACCATTACCCGCACCATATCGCGCCATCTCTACTGTCACAATAGCTTGGCTTGGAGTTTGGTTGGACTGATGTAACACAATCCTTATTATTGTCGTGGTCTTTTGTGCAAATTGAAATACTGAAAACAAATAAAGAGAAATTGGGATTCTTTTATTTCTTTTGTTCGGCTTTTTATACAACTGTATCTACTTATACTCGTTCTCGTATTTTTCTTCCTTTTCAGGAGTTTATTTTTTTTGATTTTTTTATTTTATTTTTTAAGCGTCATCGGCACGTTTTTGGGGATGGATGTAATAATAATAACATGGGAAAGAATGGAGGATTAAGTAATAAAGCGTTTTGGTCAGTCCTCTTCTATTGTGTTTGTGGTGACAACTGTTTGAAAAGGAAGATTGAGAGTCAAGGCATTCATATAGTTTCATATACCAAAAAGAAAACCCCAAAAGAGAATCACACTTCGTCTCCTGAAGTGTTGGTTGTCCATTGAAACCTGATTTGAAGTAAGTCAGATGGTTTTCTCCCAATTCCATGATAAAAAAAGGAATTCACACCTTTGGGTATATATAAAATTCCAGGTGGCCAATAACGCAGACAATTTTGTATTTGACTTCTAAATAAGAGGTTTTTGGGCTGACTTCTTTTCAAGAGAAAAGAGGGTCAGTTATTTTTTGCTTTAAGAAAAGGCACATATAACTCTTCAATTCTCTTCAAATTTCTTTACAATTTTCCCCATTGCTTGCGTACTCACTACTCAGCCGATTACGACGCCCATAAAAAAAAGTAGTGAACGAAAAGTGGCTAACTTTAAATCACCACTTTCGTAGTAAGTTTAAATAATTTAAACACATTTTTTTATTGCTAAGCGATTCACTGTCGTAATCGAGAAGCATTCAGAAATATCCAGACACTTCAAATGACAGCTGATTTTAATAGGTGTCAAATTAAAGCGCTACCTCCATTTACAATTCGACGTTTCTGATAAATGATCTTCTTAACTTGATTCATCGTTTCAAAAAAGGCAAGGTTCTAAAATGGAAGCTATACAATTCTGGGATTAGAACAAAAATGTTTAAGACTGAATACTCAAATCGTAAAAAACCGCACATTGTTCGTGAATCTTAAAAGGTTCCCGTTTTTTTCGATTGCATCCTTTTTCGATGAGGTTAGCTAGAACAAATGTCAAATGCCAAACATTGCCATTGGCAGTAAATCTTTGAATGTTATAGAAATTTCAAGCAAAATATGTTCCCTGCGATAAAGACATAAAGAGTCGCAAAACAAGCAACTGAACAGAACGGATTGCTTCTAGTCCTAGCAATAATAAGAACCACACATTTAGGTTAAACAATATGAGAAATGTTAGCAATGCAAAAACAAAACAAATGTTTTAGCTTTTTACTGTAAAATTACTAAACAAGAAATTTGATCCTGAAATATGAATGCGTAAATTTGAATACATTATTTTTTGTATGTACTCATTTAAGAGAAATACAAATTTGGTTAAAGTCAGAATAGAATTTTTACAATTTAGTAAAAACTTAAAAATGAAATATGCGCTTTTTGTACGCTTTTTACTCGGAATAGTCAATCAAACTCACGAGTTATTAAGATAACAGCAATCTACTAAGGTTTTTGCCCAAAAGGGTGGTTAACTGAAATGATAGGTGACCGTTGTCTAACTGAAGCTTTTTGTATCTCTCGAGCACCGTCGAAAGGTTTCATGAATGTCATTATTTTATCGCTACTTTCATAAACAATGCTCTAATGAAATAGCCAGTTGCATTTCTTCCCTCAAACAATTCAACCGTAATACCCGTTCTTCTACGAATGCTCATCAGTTTACCCTTGAGCATATTTCGGACGCACTGTAAAGTACAGAGATTCTTTCTTTAGTCGTACTACACGAATGTGGAATGCTTTACCAGACTCAATGTTTCCCACTCATTACAATGTGCAGACATTCAAAACCAATGTGCATCGGTATCTCCTTTCTAATCCTATCCTCCCTTTATAATTGCTCGCACTGTGATTAATCATCATAAGGGTATTCATATCCCCTTGAGTGCGCGTATAATATAAAAAAAAAAAAGAAATACGTCAAATTGAAAAGTACATTCTTGATTAATTCACATTCTTGTTTTCACTTGATTGTCTCATAGTTTAACTAATTATGTAGTTGTACGAAACATTTTTGTGGTTCGAAAAACACCATTAACATACAACTTGTATTTTTACATTCTATAATTCCATAATGGAATAGAACCTTTTCGAACTTTTTGAGATGCTTCTAAATGTCAAAAACAAAAGTTGATAAACGGCTAAGGAAGTATTAAGATTTTTAAACCGTTTATACTTCATAATTTTAAAATAAAAAAAATTTCAATAGCAAATTCGTTCGCAGAAAAACACAATAAGTTTCTAAATTACGGGCTATGGCACTCTCTTATCAGTAAATTGAAATGTATGTAAATTTTGTTCATTTGCAATTCTTTAGAACGACACAAAAAAGATAACTAATTAGACCATCAATTAGCAGTAGCAAATATTATACAAAAGATACTTAATGTGCAAAAATTATTCAAGGTTGTTGTTATTAACAATATTCATACTCAGAATTAAGAAACGGTATATAAAGTTCAGGTTTGCTTCAACAAAAGCATCACAAATATTTTATTTGTTTTAAATTTCAATTCAAAGTAAAACGTTTGTATTCATTAAAAAAAAATGCATTTTCTAGCATTTCTATTGTTCATTGGATCCTGTCTGTCCCTTGCTACAGGATCTCTTGGTGAAACAGTGAATGAACCTGCACCAAGTAATTTTTTTTTTGAAATTTAAAAAAAATTGTAAAAATGTATGTATGTATATAATTTCTGTTGTGTATTTTTAGCTAATCCTGAGAATTTTGTAAATGGACGCTTCTTCTTTGGCAGTGGTGGTAAATTAAAATAAATAATTTTTTGGTAATTTGGATTTTTCAAAATGATTTTTTATTACTTATTTTTAGATCCATGCGCAAATTCCATTTATCAGTTTTTGGGTATAACTGATGTTAAATGCTCTTTGCAGTGCTATATTCAAGCTGGACTACAGAATGGTGGTTATTGCCAAGACAATGCATGCATTTGTAACGTAGAAGAAGGTGGTAAATAGATTTATTACGGGAAACTCTTTAACGTAGCCCCTATCAAGATTCTAAAATGAAATAAAAATATAAATTTAAATCGAAAATTCTTTCTCGTCAACTATGTTAAGTTCCTCTCATTGGCATTGCAAAGTGCTTTGAAAATGAAAAGTTAAATTTTGCTATTAAAATCTTCTTTCTTAAGTAAAGAAGGCTGAAAAGCCAATTGACAAGAATTAAATGAGCCATCGAGTGGCATCTTCTGAAATGATAGGTTATTTTGACAGTTGCAGCTGCTTAGCTATTTTCCGCTCGAAATCTGGACATCAATCTCAAAAGCTCAAACATTTCAAGCAGAATTCTGCACAAAGATCTCGGATTATTCACTTACAAGGTCCAATGGACTCAGCAATGAAAGGCACACTTGAGCAGCATGAAATAAACAATGATTTTGGGTGAACAATTTTATTTTCGGACAGGGACTAAGTCAACAAAGAAAATCTCCAAATTTGAGGCTCAAACAAATTATAGTCTTGATGATAATGCACACATAGAGAGTGGCAGATTGGTGCGGATTGTAAAGTGGTGGCATAAATTGACCATTTTTCTTCAAAATTAATTCGTTTTTATATTTAAGTTGAAGACATGATGAATTTGAACTATTGATACGTCATGCTTCCACATTCCCAATGTGCAGTTAAAATAAGAATCTCTATGCTTGACAGTATGTCCGAATTGTGCTCAAGTATTAAGGGAAAAAGTACAACTGGCTATTTAACTGAAGCATAGTCCGTTTAAATTACGATAAAATGCAGTAAGGAAAGAAACTTTACGACGATTTTGAGTTAATGATGTTAATGTCACCAATCATTTTAAAAGCTCTTCTTTACATACTGTCCAAGAGGCTTGAGCACCAGCTTAGAGATTGGAGTTATAGTCTTGTTTTGGAGGTTTTAGTTTTGAAATTATAGCCAAATTGAAATGAAAGAAACATTTCTTGCATCATCTCAAAAACCCAAACATCTTGCGCAATGGTCGTTTCACAGGAGGTGGTTGCTGATGCACATACCGAGAACTTGGAGATGTTCAGTTTCGTTGATGCAAGTGCCACTCGTAGAATAGTGGCAAATCGGTATATCTCGCTATAAAAATACAAGACAGAATTCGGTATTCGAACCGTTAAATTTTACGTGGTTTCTTATTCCTTACTGTACAATACTATTTTGGTCACAATGTAGTAGGCTTAGCATATTTTATGGTTGCACTTTCACATCCGAAAAGAAGGGTTGTGACGTTGTGAGCCTGGAAACGAATTTTAAAGCTTAGAGTGCTATTATCAGCGAAAAAATAAATTGGATTAGAAGTAACAGACAGGAGATCATTTATAAAGAGATGAAAGGGGACAATACATAGCCTTTGGGTAGACCAGCATTTTTATTTATTTATTTATTTATTCGTCTTAAAAGTTACACACTCTATTTAGTCTAATAATTATGATACATAACATAAAAATAAAATACATATTTTACTTATAGTATTATAACAAATTTACTAATTTATGTTTTAAAACATTTCTATTAATATTAAAACAATTGCAAAGTCATATTCATTAAAATCCATACAAGCTCTTGTGATAGGATTATACTTAGCATAGCTAGTACTGTGGTAAGGAACATTTAAATAATCACAGTCACGAGGGTTCAAGTTTCTAGAAGGCGCATAAATAAAAAACATAGATAACAAAACTGGACAGTCAATATTTAAATTCAAAAGCAAAAACTATTGAGTTTAATTTTCTTCTCTGAGCAAGAGGTTTTAGATCAATTAAAATACACCTCGTCTGATAAGATGGAACATTTGAATAACGAAATATTTTTCGTAAGGCAAACTTTGTGAACCTTTTTTGAACTTTTTCTATACGACAAATGCTAGACGCGGTAAAGGGGCTCCATATAACAGTACAATACTCTAAATGTGGTTGGACGAGACTAGAATAAAGAGCTTTTAATGTATAGGGGTCTTCGAAATCTTTTGAATTTCGAAAAACAAACCCTAGCATAGAGTTTGCTTTTGAGATCGCATGGTCTATGTGATTTGAGAAATTCATTTTAGAATCGAAGATTACGCCTAGATCCTTATGGCTATCAAATCTTTGTAAAATGTCGTTTTCAAGTTTATAATTATAATATAATGGACTGTGAATCCTAGAAAATGTCACAACGCTACATTTCTTATTGTTAAAATATAGCCCATTGATATTACACCATTTAATTAAATTATTTAAATCAATTTGAACTTTTTTTTGCATCGTTAAGTGAATTTATGAAACTGAATATTTCCAAATCGTCAGCAAATAGAAGACATTTAGAAAAAGTAAGATGTAATGGTAAGTCGTTAATAAAAATGATAAAAAGAAGTGGTCCAAGGTGACTACCTTGAGGAACACGCGAAAAATGTATAATTTCCTTAGACAAGGAATTATCAATTTTTACCACCTGTTTTCTACCTACCAAATAGCTCTTTATTCACATTAGGAGCTGAGAGTTAAATCCATATATCTCTAGTTTCTAAAGAGAATACTATGTTGAACGCGGTCGAAAGCCTTTGAAAAATCAGTGTAAATAGTGTCGACTTGAGAACGCATTTCCATCTGTGATAGACAAAAATTTGAAAACATTGATAAATTTGTAGTAGTGGATCTACCTTTTAAGAAACCATGTTGGTAAACTGAAATGTTATTGTGAATAAGATTATACAATTTGTTTTTTACTACAGCTTCGAAAACCTTAGGAATTAACTGCAGTTTTGCAATTGGTCTGTAATTTTCAATCGAACTTTTAGTACCTGATTTATGAAAAAGAGTTATTATAGAGTATTTCTATTCATCTAAGAACTCACCATTACTTAAAGAAAGGTTAAATATTATACAAAGTGGTGTAGCAAGTATATTAGCACAAGTATTTAAAAGAATTGGTGGAATATTGTCTGGTGAAATAGAAAAACTTTTTTCAAGAGATAAAAGTACTTGTAAGACATTGTCTACAGATAACTGCAAATTACCAAGATTAACCATAGGACCTGAATATATTGTGTTAGCATAGTCTAATTTGAGATTCATAAAATTATATTGAAAAAACGACGCGAAGTTATTGCAAATCATATTAATATCATCGGACAACACATTATTATAAGTCATGGTAGATGAAATCCCAGTTGAGTTTCCTTTAGTGTTAATAAATGACCAAAAACTCTTAGGGTTATTCTTAATATTTGATTCAAGAGACGAGATGTATTGCTTGTATGAAAATTTTTTCAAAGCCATGCTCCCTTCTAATTTGTTTGAACTGTTCATTTAAATGAATTGAAGATTATTTAATTTTATTAAGTTTATTCATGACATTTTTCAGTCTTGATAAACTTTTGTTGAACCAAATAGGTTTATTTGAACTTTTAAGTAAAGTTTTTTTAGGAACGTTAGAAGAAACCGCTGAATCTAAAGTGTTTTGAAACAGAGTAAAAGCTTGTTTTGTATCTTTACCGCTTAAAATATGTTGCCAATCTACTGTGCTTAAATAAGTTTTTATAGAATCATAATCAGCTTTTTTAAAATCATACAATTGTGAATTATTTTTCGATTTAGATTCATTCAAAATGGAAAAATTAAAAACTATTTTAACTACTTTGTGATGAATGCTATTTGCTAACATTTTATAAGATGGTTCATTACATTGAGTTTCAAGGCAATTATCAATAAAAATTAAATTCAAAATACGACCAATAGAATTAGAAATATTGTTGATTTGATATAATATTTAAGGCTGATAAACTATCAATAACATTATATTCATAATCTTTGACAACATTATAAATTCCAAGGAATTATATAAGGTAGTTTAATTTCTCTACTTGTAAAATTTGATTGAACAGCCAACAAAACTCCTCCTCCTCTAGTTTGACCAGTTTGACGATCTTTGCGATAGACGTTGTAATCGGAAGGGAAATATTCACCATTCAAAAAGTTATTATTTAACCAAGTTTCCGTTAAAGCTATAATGTCGTATGGACTGGACAGTCATGCGATTTGGTTCTCATAACCGCTCGCATTATGATAAAAGATGGACAAACACTTGTCGAAGCTAAAAATTGGAAGATCTTTTATTATGTTGACGTTGGATTTTGTTTTTGGCCTAGTCCGTTTTTTGGATGGTTCAAAAACTGCTTAACTTGTACACCAGTTGGCCATAAAGATGATTGAAGAACAGTTTAAAATTTATAAAACGCAGTTGAGAAATGTCTGCATCTTTCTTCACCAATTAAGCGCAAACAAGGTTCTCTGCTGGCAGATTTAGCGTTTGTGCTACAAATTTCGTAAATTTTCAAATTCAAAGTTTCTTAAATGACAATGCGGCTTTTGAAAAAAAAAAATATAATCATTTCAAAGGACACCAAGTTATATCAGTGTAGGTCGCATCCAATATTTGTATATTCAACTCAGTTTATGTGTTGCCAATTTTATCGCCCTAAGTAGTGCTAAATCTCTTCGTGCAGTGGATTTATAACATTATTGTACGAAACTATAAGTTCTTGAGTCAATAAATTAGCAAGTGCATTTAAAACTCATAAACTTGCCATATACAATTACTATCCGTCCCTCTTATAATGCCTATCTTAGCAGCTGTATACGTATAGTTCATAAGGACTTTATATAATAAAATATAATGCAGATTCATAACTCATTTCATTGTTTGCTGATTGCATCACAGAAAATTATTTCATATTCCATTTTCTGTGATGGTGGTGCATTTTTTGGCCTCCAGGAAATCCCAGCAACCTATAAAAATCCCTCTTATAAAAATACCTACTTAATCGTATTCACCTGATGGTGGTGAACACAGAAGGCAAAGGAAAAAAAAATAAGAATTTTGTATGTCAACTTTTAAAATATTAAGCGAGGTCATGCGGTTTGGCATTTTTCAAAATCTTGTCTATTCGCATAAAAATAATTATTCATTTTTTGTTTCTCTTCCTCTTTTGAAGAAAAGTATGATGTCCTATCGGATAGACTGCACTGTAGCGGACGGACAGTGCGGACATTTTAAGTGCCAGATGCAAAAATCTAAAAACCTAGAAAAAGAGAATATACAAAAAAATGCAGCATGACCAAAAACATTTCAGAAGACAGATAATAAAAAATAAAAATAATCAGGATTGTCATCTAGGAATATAAATAAAATTATATACGAGTATACGTACGTAAATGTGATGTTGCACCAACAGAGCATAGCAAAGTATAGAAAAAGAAGTGAAAAACTAAAAACCAACTAAAGCTGTATTCATAACAGTCACAGTCACAGAGCATTAAGCATCTAATGCACGTTTAATAAGGGTTTTTTTGAGTCTTTTTATAGCTTTTTTCGGCTTTGGTTATAAAAGATACCATTGACATGGAGTGGTTGATATGCAATGCACACTGCTCAGATAGACGAACGCTAGGTTTTAGTACAAAGGAGGTTTATGCGGCGAATTCAATTTTCGAGATTAAATCGGATTTAATGTCATTAAGTTAGTTTTTGTTTTTAAGTTATTTCGATTCTACGAGGGTAAAGTTTGGAAATCAACTTCACTCAAAAGATTCAAAATTTAAGTAGTAGCATATAGTAGTAGTAAGTAGTATTGAAACAGAATGCAAATGCTAAATGTAGTATTTTCAGGCCATAGCCTTAAGTGGAATGCATAAGTACATCTATCTTTCATGGTTACTCACGCAGCTGCAAGACCGCCAATTGATATCGCCAAGTACATTCGTTTCAACTACTAAATCTATTTCCTGGTGATCATATTCACGTTCCTTCCAATATGTATCTCCTCATTCATTTCAATATCGTGATTTCTGGAACTGACACGAATTTGATGTAAAATATCTTCTGACATGGGTTTGATAGAGGGCATATCGAAATGATGATAGCGAATACTGTGCGTATCTGACTTCGAGATGCAGAGATAATGGCTTCAGCGATTGTCGTAATCCTAATAGGTATCGTTTTCTAATAAGTTCAGTTCTTCACATGCAGCACGATATGTTGGGAATATTACACCATTAAAAGGCCGTAGTGTCTAAAATGAGGTTGGCTCACGCATATTTACCAGAAACAACCGCAAATAGAAACATTCATCATTCTTTGGATGAACTGTATAAATACGACCAAGAGCAACAGTAGAACGCACATTGGGATACCCAGGAACACAGGAAGTCTTTGAAAATTCTTCGATGAAGCATTCGAAGTATAATAACGTGGCATCTCCGAGTAAAGCAGCAAAGTTCGTGCAAGATCGCTTCGGCAGATTGCAAAGAAACTAGTCAATGTAGTTGCTGGAGGTGTTGCAATACGTTGCATAGCATTCGTAACCGTAAAATATACTCTTTGACCATTCTCCAGATGCACCGCCAAATGCACAACAGTAGGATGACGTTCGGGAATAGGGAATGCGAATATACGCCAAACCACTTCATTACAGTTCACATAACGACCAACTTGATAGCGTAAAATTTCATCGTTGGTATTTGAGGATTACAATAAAAAAACCGCGCCATATCGCTACCTTTCGTGACATGTTTTGCATATATAATTGCAGTAAAGTCAACGTTGCAATTGTAGGATGCCGCGAACATAAAAAATGAGCCAAAGAAATAAAAGAGACGTTTTCGTTTCGACAATTTATTACAAATTGATTTGGTTTTCTTTAAAACTATAGAATGATACCTTGGTTTAACAAAGAAAAGTATGACATGGATTAAAGAACAAACTGTTTTATCACTCGATATTGTTCCGCTTTAAATAAAATATATTCATATAATATATAAGTTTTACAAGTTTATATAAGTTATAAGTTAGGTAAAATATAAATGTAATTGTATACGATTTTATACAGGGTGTTTCATTATGATATTAATCTTATATGTGGGTTTATAAAATAAAATGTGCTACAGCTCAACCCTCCTAAAAAATAAATCGCCCTCGATTTACTCATTAAAATAAATAAACGAGCATTCAGAAAAAGAACAATAATAAAACTAAAATAATCCAAATTAAGACATTAAATTTTAATTTTCATTTGAAATCAAACCATTAACGAAAGTTTAATTATACATATTGTTTTAAAACAAATAAAAGAATACAAAAGTAAAGTTTATATAAAAAGAATTGATACGTGTAATGATAACACCAATCATTCTGGTATAGAATATAATTTCATATTTTCTGGAGATGATACTCCTTCATACGGGATCCGCGAAATTTGAAAATTGTCTAAATCTCTTATTAAAACCTGTCATTTGGAAGCAATTTTGCTATTTTATAGGGTCCTTTGTATTTAGGAGACAATTTTTTATTAGTGCCAGAGGTATTATCCGTATTTTTTATCACGATAAGATCACCTTCTTTATACGGAAAGGGTTTTTTGTGTTTTTTGTCGAAATACATTTTGTTTTGTTCTTGAGAATGAACAATGTTTTTAGATGCTTGTTGTCTTAAGGCTTCTAAATTTTCAGATTTTTCTGAACTTAAACTTTCTGTAAGATGCTCGCGAATTCTATCATTTACTTCACCTTTTTGAGGAACACCAAATAATAATATACTCGGAGAGAAACCTGTGCTTCTGTTTTTTATATTATTTAAAGCAAACTCCACTTTACTTAAATGTTTTGTCCATTCAGCAGGATCTATTTCACTTTCCTTGGCCAGCATAGATGTTAAGGTTCTATTTATTCTTTCAATCTGTCCATTAGATTGAGGTGAACTCGTTGCTATTTTTATATGCTGTATGTTGTTGTTGTTACAAAAGTTGACAAACTCCTCAGAAGTAAAACAGCTTCCTCTGTCCGACACGATACGTATTGGTCGACTATATGACATGAAATAAGATTCCAGACTTTTAATTACCTCTTTGGTATTTGTTGTTCTAACTGCAAAGAGCTTTGTAAATTTTGAGAAGCCGTCAATAACAAAAAAAAACATGTTTTTTCAAATTATGAACAGAAGAAGGAAGAGGACCATAGTGGTCAATATGTATAGTTTCAAATGGCTTATCACCTTTAGGAATGCTGTGTAGCACACCTTCTTTCTTACCACTTTGAGGTGAGAAATGAATACATTTTAAACAGCTCTTAACATAATTTTTTATTTTGGACTTCATAAAGGGAAACCAATAAGTTTTTTTAATAAAGTCATAACATTTTTCAGCACCTGCATGACAAAGACCTTCGTGGTGCGTCTGGATTACGTTTCTTTCCATTTGCGATGGAATGTAAAAAAAAACTTGACCATTTAATTTTCGATAAACCAGGCCATTAATTAGTTCATACAAATGACTTTCCCTTTTTTCAAGCATTTGAACCAATTCCCTCACTGTTTTATCCTTATGTTGAGATGCAGCTAATACATGTTCAAAAGATTCAGAGTCAATTGTTAAAACATTATGACACCTACTGAGCGCGTCAACGTGACCCATCCTCTTGCCATCTCTATGTTCAATTGTATAGTTATACTCTTGTAGTTCTAATGCCCAGCGAGAGATTCTAGGGTTAAGAAGTTTTTTGTTGAGAGTTGAGGTCAAGGACTTGCAATCAGTAAGTATTTTAAAATTAATTCCAGCCAAATAGACTCTAAATCTTCTGAGAGCGTACACTATCGCCAATGTCTCAAGTTCGTATGAATGGTATTTTGACTCTTGATCTGTGGCTCGTTTTGAGAAAAAAAAGATTGGGTGAAAAAGCTTATCATCTTGCTGCTGAAGCAAAACAGCCCCAAAACCGAAACTACTTGCATCACAGTGTAATTCAGTGATTGCGTTTGGATTGTAAATACACAACACTGGAGCATCTAAAAGTTTTTTCTTCAAAGACTCAAACACTGACATCTCTTTTTCACCAAAAATGAACTGAGAATCCTTTTTCAAAATATCGTAAAGTGGCTTTGCGACAACCGAAAAATCTTTAATAAATTTCCTGAAGTATGAGCATAAGCCCAGGAAAGAATGCAAGCATTTTATATTTTTAGGAACAGGGAAATCTTGAACTGCTTTCACACCATCCGAATTTGGACGTATTCCATTTAGAGAAATTTGGTATCCTAAATATGTAATTGTTTCATACAAGAATAAACATTTATCAAAACGTAATTGCAAATGGTATTTCAAAAACCTCTTCCAAAATATTAAAGTGCTCATCCAATGTTTCGGTCGCCACAAGCAAGTCGTCAATATAAATTCTTAACTTTTCGGATCGTAATAATTTTTTAAATTTTGATTCAATAAATCTTTGAAAAACAGCTGGACCATTTTTTAGCCCGAATGGCATAAAAAGATACTCGAACTGTCCGGATGGTGTCACAAAAGAAGTAAGTTTAGTTGAATCATCAGCCATTTTAACATGTTGGAAACCGTTTTTCAAATCTAATAAGGTAAAGTATCTTTTATTACGCAGCCCATCAAGAATGTCTTCAATAATAGGCAGCGGAAAATTATCTTTAATAGTTATTTTATTTAACTGGCGATAAGCAACACACAGACGCAGTTCTCCGGTTTTCTTTTTGGCTAAAACTATTGGTGAAGCAAATGGTGAATTACTTTCACGAATAACTTCCCTACTCAAAAGGTCATCTAAAATTTTATTCAGCTCAATTCTGTGCGCAAATGGCAACCTTCTCGGTGTGCAACTAAAAACACTGTTCGCATCTTTTAGAACTATCTTCATTTCAATATCATTGATTGAACCTTCGTTTACATAACAACTATCTGAAATACTTCTGGCAACTAACTTTTGAATTTTGTCTTTTTCGTAATTAGTTAAATTTTCATTCAAATTCAAATTAAATTTAAAATCGCGTTCATCAAACGTATCAATTTTTAAAACTTCATTTATCTCATCAATACAAATATTTTCGCTTAAATCGTTATCATTTTCAATTTGTTTTACTGTTTCATTTTCCAAACTTAATTTCACATTTGTTTTTCTTAAAAAATCTCTACCTAATATAAAGGCATCTCTCATGGTATCATTCTTTACAATATATAAACATTGACTTACAAGATTTTGGTTAAAATTAATTTTACAAAACACCTTACCAAGGATGATCAATTTGCTGTTGTTAATACCCACAAAGTCTTCAGGTTGCGTTTCAACAGATGACGTCAGATAGGTTGGAATGAATTTTTCTTGTACGAAACTAATAGGACTCCCAGTATCAATCATTGTTAGAGCACTCAATTTAGTATTTACGGCTCCATACTCGCTGCTCTGAAGATGATAGTCCAAAACACCATGAAAGTCTCCAAAAATGGATGCATCATCATCGTTATCAGCATCTTGAACAAGGCACACTGCAGATGACTTTGGGCAATTCTTGACAATATGCCCCCGCTCTCCACATCCAAAACAAGAGCCTCTTTCACGTGGAGGTTTTGGGCACTTTGATGATACGTGACCAGCTTCGTTACAGTTGTAACACTTTATGCCAAATTTATGACTTGACTGTACGATAGTTTTTGATTTTTGTACAGTATGGTGAAAAGCTGATGTGGAACCTGATGAACATTCCAGTTTCATTTTTTCGTACCTTCTCAAGACGGTCTTCAGCTCCGGTATGGTATTAGCTGTGAAAAGAATTTGTTTATTAAAAGATGAGTCGGGTATACCTCTTATGATGTATGATATGACATCATTCTCCTCAATGTCAGATGAACTCGCAATTTCTAGCATCGTAAGAACGTAGATATTGTTGTATATTTTCCTCTTTACGCTTCCTTCGGTTCCTCAAGGTATTGTGCACATCGGAGGCTGATGCATGATGACTGAACTCGTTCATTAACGCTGATTTTAATTCAGTCCAGGAACGGCATGATGTCGATCTGAGAAAAAGCTTTGCAGTCCCTTTCAACATTCGTTGTGCAAAAATGAAGCACTTTGACTCATCAAAATTATAAATTTCCTTTGAATGCTCAAAGCTTTGAATCCATTTGGAAATAGGCAAACTGTCATCGCCAGAGAATGTTTGCAAGGAATCTTCTATGTCCCTAAATGAGCAAGAACTAGCTTGTGACTCACTTGGGATATTTAACTCTGCCAGTCGTTTTTTCAGTGCTAGAATCTCTTCTTTTCTAGCAACTATCCTCCGCAAATCCTCCAATTGTTGCTGCTCCACATCATTTTCAGGCACATTTTCGTCGATGTCTTCATTGCTGCTGTCATCATTGCTTGCAGGAAAAAACTCATTAATTCGTTCATCATCCAATTGACGAGCTGCTTCTTCAAGGCGAACTCTCAGCGCAGCTTTAAGGCCATTTGAAGGGAATCCCATAGCAGTCAATTTTTCCTTAAGCGCCTGAACCGAAGCCACTTGTAAAAATTTTGTAACACGTGAATCCATTTTTATTTTATTAAACTGAGACTTCACTTTATTTTTCAATCCGAGATTGCACTAATTTTTTTCTTTCTTGAAATTGTTTTTTCTTTACTGTTCTTCTCTGGGTCTTTTCTTTACCACTCGTAGCAGAAAATTAACATAAAACGTAAAACATTGAACTTGTAATCATAAAAAAATTGTACAGTCGAACGTACACTTAACACATTAATTATCAATCAATCCCGCTTCTGAAGCTGTAGGATGCCGCGAACATAAAAAATGAGCCAAAGAAATAAAAGAGACGTTTTCGTTTCGACAATTTATTACACATTGATTTGGTTTTCTTTAAAACTATAGAATGATACCTTGGTTTAACAAAGAAAAGTATTACATGGATTAAAGAACAAACTGTTTTATCACTCGATATTGTTCCGCTTTAAATAAAATATATTCATATAATATATAAGTTTTACAAGTTTATATAAGTTATAAGTTAGGTAAAATATAAATGTAATTGTATACGATTTTATACAGGGTGTTTCATTATGATATTAATCTTATATGTGGGTTTATAAAATAAAATGTGCTACACAATGTGTCTTGAATGTTTTAGAAATAAGTGGCGAATATGGAACAATCCAACTGTTGTCCATAACGAAATCCATTCTGTTCACTTTTGTGACAGTTCCACTGACGTTTTATGACGTTAAGTCACACGGAAACGCTGTCGAACGGGAAAAACAGTATCCTCTATATCTGTCTCCTGGCTCTAAGCTACCTACCCACCAATTTTCAGCCATATCGGTACAGCCGTTCTTGAGTTATAAATAGTGAAACTAACACGACTTTCTTTTATATGTATATATACTAGCTGACCCGACACACGTTGTTTTGTCATAAAAATAATTTCTAGAGAATATTTTGCTAGAAATAAATAACTTATTGTAAGTGTGCAAGGATGTGGTATATAAGTGGGAGAGATATAGAGCACTGTAAACGGTGACAAAATATTAAAATAACAAATCACCAAACAAATTGCTTTAATTTATAAAAATTAATTGTTTAAAATTATATACATATCACTAATTATGACAATACAACAAAAAAAAAACAATTTCAATTCCTTAATGCAACAGAGTGTTGAATATTTTTTGTGATCCCATCTTTCCCCAATACAAACAAACAGGATGGTTTGTCCACTCGAGAGTGAGCCACGTATAATTGTCCGTGTGAAAAACATGAAGTTCTCAAATCTAAGCCGCAGACAGGCATCTTTGGTTTTGAGACTTATTGATAGTCATTGCAAATGACAATCTAATTGGAAATTGAAGGCTTTTGAATTGAATTGGCACATCTGTGGGTATAATAAGGATTCGCGGTAATAATATATTTTCACCTCGGAATTTGCCATTTAGAATTATGGCTTCGGTGAAATTTTTCAACAATTTTTTAATTACTAATCGCGTGCCGTTGCACAACCGAGGTGTGTTCAAATTACGAAGCAAAATTACCGGAGAACCAAACTCCAGTTGTAAATTATGCGGTGGCATGCCCGGTAAATCAAATGAGTTCAAAAACTCAGTTGGATAATTTACAGCTTCGGTAGCATCACAAACTGTATCAATAGATTTGTATGACACCAAGTCTTCTGGTAACAAATGTTGTATCTTGAGATTTAATTCGTTAACATCCATATTTTTTGCTGCTAAAATTGCTCTTTCTGCCAGCCACTCATGATTTGTATATTGTCTGTGTTCATCGGGAAATATATGGGGTGTTGACAGTCAAAATAATCGAATTTGATCTGTGTAAGGTGATAGTCAAATTGATACCTAAAAAGCTGTCGCTAGAAATATTTGATAGTCGTTTTCCTACAAACATGTCGTTTCTGAGTAGAGCTAGCAGGCGCTTACAAAAAACGAATGGAAAATTTTTTTAGTTACCTTTTTTAGGTACAAAAACACATTCCTGTGACCGACAAAGCTTATGACATTCGAAAAAAGCAAGAGAAGTAAGAATTTTATTCAAACAGAACCAATTTCATACTTTTATTTAGATATTTTATAGGAATCAATTTAAAATTACACCAAGGCAACAATGAATTTTGACAATTTGAATCTGAAATTGTTCAATCGAATTGAATTGAGTTGAATCATCTTACACAGACGGAATGAAAATGATAGTCAATTTGATTATCAAAAAAATGATAGTCAACTATCACCTTAGCCGATTCCACCCCTGGTCAATGAGAGCATCTTGTGAATCAATAATCGTGCAGAAATCGACCAGTAATTTTATGCATCCAGTTTCATCTGTAGTAACTTTTCCGTGGCCTATATCAAACAGTTGTTTTGAGAATGTTTCAGCGGATGGATCTTGAAGCATTTGAACACGTTTATTTACTTTCAGTTGTACTTTTTCAACATTACGCCACAATGGCTATGATTTTAAGCACGCTTTGATCTCATCAGCGTTGAATGCGGAATAACGGGAAGGTTTTTCTGTCGTTGTTTTTTATATCTTTCAATGTCCTGTTCAGCGCCCCAAGCGAATTTCGTGTGCCATATTGCATTTATCCCAGATGATAATTTTACACTGTTTCACAATCATCATGGATGATTGTTTTTTTATATTGCACACCGCGTCTGGGTTATTTTGAATATTTAGTGGCAGTTTAAATACTGAATGAGCTGTTCTGCCTCGATCCAATAAAGTTGCCGCAATGCCAGAAGATACAACAGCCAATGCGATACCATTATTTGATCGTATTTTAGCAAGAATTAGCAAAATAAGAATCCACCTTATCCTGCCACCTTGAATCCACCTTGTCATGCCGAAACTGCGAGCATGATGTGGTCATAAGTGGTTCTTTAATCTAGTGGGACATTGCGAGCGGCAATCGCTGCCATTTCTACAGTATTGTATTGAAGCTCACGATTCAATTCAGTGTCAGATGCATTTCGATTTGGTGAATGCATACCGAAATGACTGAGTGGTAAGCTGGCAATGATAATGCAAAGATCCTCAATAGCAATCAATACTTCATTGTACATAGTCACTGAATAATATTGTAAGATCGTTGCACCGTGTACGATGTTGAAGCATTCAAACCATAGCACTTATAAATAAATATAAAATATAAATAAAAACCTATTCTCAGACCTACCGAATGTATATGCAAAATTTCATTGAAATTGGTTAAGCCGTTTCGGAGCAGTATGGCAACTAACACTGTGACAGGAGAATTTTATATATTAGATTTTTATATATATATTTTGTATATTGTTTCCAATATTTATGATTTTTTTAAATCATTGTTTAATTTAAATAAAATAATTCCTTGTAATAATTGTTTGTACTATAAAAGACCAAGTCTTAATGTATACACGGAAAGAAGTGTATGGCATTTATGACAATGCTAGTATGGCCTGGAGTCCCATTCTAAAAAAGTATCGGTGATATTCCTACATTGTCTTGCAACAACTCCTATAAGTATGGGATTATGTACTATACTGTATGGTACCACAATCTTTGCTTGTAACACAAGGGCGCATAGTACGTTTGACGAGACAGCATTGCCTTCAGCCCCAAACTGTATCGGAGATGTCGCTATGCTACTAGTTTTTCCTGCCATAATTTATGGCGTGATAATCGATACCCTTATTGGATTGCTGTCAATAGTGTTAATATAAGGGACATAACAATAATGTATAGACTTTTCTGCTAGGAGCATTGTACATGCCGCCAGTCAGTATGGACCTCACTCCCATACTAGCATTGGCGTATCGGCTATAACTATTGTCGACGTTACTATTCTCAGTTGGTATAACCAAATTAACTATGCTTACAACTTTGTATCCAATGGAAATCTTCTAAGCCATACAGTACTGCGTTCACACCCATACTGACATTGTAATATTCGCAATGTATTTCTTTCCGTGTACCTTATAAAACCAATAAACTAAATTAAACTAATGTATTTAAATAAAGAATACATTCCAAGGTGTTTTCTAATTTTTTTAACAAATGCCTCTTCTGTCAATAATCTCTATAAACATAGCTATACTATACTATTACTTAACGCATCCAACACCAACATTCATCTACTTAAACCGATATTGCTAAAGAAAAAGTACATCAAAAAATTTAACAGAAATGAATAAAAATATCATATACCATTCAATTTTAATAGCCCTTTACAAAATAATAATACAAATTTCCTTTATAAATAAAAAAACTTTCATCTAAATAAACTCTTAAGAATAATTTGTATTCCTTCAAGTTGAAATTTGATAAACCGCACCAAATACAAAATTCACTTTACAAAAGCAATATCAATTCATATGTAAGTCTTTCTAAATTGCATTTTATTCCTTCCTTCACATATTGTTCAATCAAATAATCTCTCCTCCAGCATAACCTTCAAAATTCATCTTTTCTCTCTTATCATAGAAATGAAGGTACGAGTTAAAAGAAATACAAAAAAAAACTCAAAAACTCTAAAGTCGAAAATTATTCAAAAAGCAAAATAAAACCAAACTCATATCGTAGATTTTATAAATCGCATCGTTGCACTTAACAATCCCGAATCTCGAATCTTCAATCCCGAACCCAACTAAACCAAATATATGTAGAGGTAGGTAAGAGTCGAGAACGAGAACGAGAAAGAGAAAGAGTTACCTGATGAAGTCTGAACTCAACCTTTAACTACTGCTCTGCTATGCTATCAAAGCAAAACCTTCTGATGTGTAAATATTTCTTATCCTAACCAAATCACAGCGCTCACGAACCGCTTATCCTTTTTTCTTTTTTGTAAATTTTTGCTTTTCGCTTTGCAGTCGAATTTATTGAACTTTCAACTCAACCCTTGTATTTATGACGAAATTATTACTCAAAGATTATTTTTTGGATGAGTATCTACTTTTTATATCCTTTTAACTTTTTTCTTTTTGTCGAATCCTTCGGCAGATTCACTTACGGAATAGAGGATTTGAAGAGATTTAAAGAAATCTCCTCCATCAAAATAGACGACGGCGATGACGATGATGATGGCGATGACGATGAGGACGATGACGATGACGGCGTCGACGACGGTTGATTTGGCACACATGTAGGTTATGAGTTCGAGGAGGATATGTGATGTGTGTGAGTGCATGTGAATGTGTCCTTTCTTTAACTCATATTTGTGTTTAAATCGTAAATTTCCCTTCAACTCCTTGATGGAAAAATGGATTTTTTTTAACTCTCTAACCCCCCTCCCCAATAAAAAAAAAACATCATTAGACACTCACACGCACACATACATATGAAAGATTCAAACTTTCGTCCTTCCTTCATTGATTTGATACTCGAAAGTTGAGAAGGTAAATCCAGTCGGTGATCGTTTTTTTTTTTTTTGTTAACTTATTTCTATCCACTTTTCGTCCTTCGTCCTTAGATTTTAAGCTTCATTTTCTTTTTGTTACATATTTCGTCGCTCAAATGGAAAATAATATTCAAAATAGGATATGAAGTCATTTTGTGGATGATTTCATGAATGAATAGAAATATAGTGGTGAGAGATTATAGAGGGCGCGAGGGGGCGTCTGGGATTGGAAATAGGAAGAAGAACTTTTTGTCTCTCTGCTCTGATGGTTTAAAATGGTACGAAGTTCTGAATCTCAGAATCTAAGCGTTTTACCGGATATCCGATATTTGATCACAAAAAGAAAAAAACAGAAATAAGAATTGAAAGTCCTTTTATATAGCTCTTTGGTGCTGTTTTTTAAATCAAAGAGCGAGAGAGAGAGAGAGATGGAATGAGAAAGAGAGTGAATACTTTATAATGCCGGAAGAAAGGTGAATTCCTTGCCCACGGGATCAGAATCAGATAATATATTTAAAGAGGCGAAGAATATAGAAAAATACACGAAAGGAAGTCATTTTCCATGGTTTAAGGATAACAAACTATGTAAGTCTTTTAACGTTTTGCGACGAACGCGAACGATGAGGACGGCAATGCCAACGGCAGCGGCGGCAGCGGCCGGGCGGGCGGTGTCGGCGAAGAATACTACGACGACGACATACAACTAAACAAAGTTAGATGGTGTGGAAAATAAAAAAAAATTAAAAATTAGTTTGAATATTTCTACCTTCCTTTGTGTAGCTGTTTTGATGATGAAAAGAAGGAAACAGGTAGCTAGTACCTATACCTAACCTACTATAGCCATGAAAATTGCTCTGCTTATCCTTTTAACTGTATAATTGAATTGAATTAAAGTTGGTTTTCAATGAAATTTTTCCTTCATTCGTTTTGTTCGTTCGTTGTTTTCTTTTTTGCTTTGAGAATTTTTACATGAATGTGTTTTCTTTTTTTGGAAATAGATTGTTTTCTTGCGGTCCACGAGAAGAACGTTCTTAAGAATGTTCGCAGGAGTTATAGAAAAGGAAGATTCAAAATAAAGAGACTTTTTTTACAAAAGTACCACTAAATTAAAGGTAAGTGGTTTTCAATTGAAATTATTGCCATGTTTTCTTTTTTTCTTGAGTTTATGAGTTATTAAACATGATTCTTTGAAGTTGTTCTCTAGGATAGAAATCAGAATTAAGGGAATGGAAATGTTTTTGATATTTCAAATTTTTGTATGTAGACAACAAATTACTTTAAAGGCCAATTCCTTGTTCCGGTTTATTGATTAATTGAAACTAAGTTTAGTTCGAACTTATTTTATCATCAAGTTCTCGAGCGTAAGAACTTTGATTTAGATACCAGTCTGAGATAAAACTTGGATTTTTAAGACCCTCAAATTGAAGGGTCTATGATATTAAAACTAAGTTTAGCAATGTTTTTAATTGTGATCAGGTAATATTGTTTTATTAAATTTGAAGTCACCGAATTTTTTTAAAGGAATATAATAATACATTGTTAGAAAATACAAGTCACAACAACTTTCAGACTTAAAAAAGACACATAATATGTGTCAAGGTTTTTAATGTTAAGCTTCTGAACTATTAGACTGCACAAGAGAACATTAAAGCCATGGACAATTTGTCAAGAATTAACTTCAAATCTCAAACGTGCAATATAGGTATCCATATAGGTAAACATTTTGCTTGTTTAAAGAAGTCACTTCGTTTGTGTGGACATTAAGACTTTTTAAGAAGCCTTAATGTTGATTTAGTTATACTTTGAAAAACGATATACCTACTGTTTCCCCAACAACGGACGCTACCCCACCACGGTAACATTAATACTATGAAAGTTCCAAGGAAGGCCTAAGGTCTATAGACCCTGTTTCAATTTCTGTAACCAAGTAAGCAAAACAAAATAATATTAAAAATACAAAATAACTTACAAACGAAATTGGTTTTCAGAGAAATTAAATGAAACTTAATTTAAATCAACAATTTATTTAATAAACTGAAATCATAACTTTGTTTTATTAAATGAGATCGAGATCTAAGTCCTTAAAACTCAATAATAAATTTACATTGAGTTCTAAGAAAATTATATAAAATGAAGTAATGATTGAGTTCTAAATATTTTTAACATCAAGTTTCAGAAATAAGCCGAGAGTTATTAGATCGAGTTTTAAATTGATTATTGAACTTTGTCAAGAAACCCTTGTAAATTACGAACAATGTTTTGACTCAGAACATAATGCAAGTTCATAGTGTGTAGGTAGGTAAAGCCTCAATCCAGGGAGAAAAAAATGCACTTTTGTAGAGTTGGCTTAAATAACGATCGAATTAATATGCTTCGTGTTATCAAGATTAGAATTAAAAATAACTCCAAAATCCTTAAAACTGTGAACGCGAAGCATAGAGTGCTACGATATTTTATAATCAATCAACTAAGCAAACGTCTTTAGGAGAAAGTGTTAATACAGTCAGGCTTTCGACCGAATTCTGGGGTATTTGAGCAATTATGAAAAAATGCAAGTAGATTAGTAATTGTCGAACATTTTCGCATAAAACGATTTTGTTGGTTTTATATAATATTCTTGCAGCTTAAATGTACACTATCACAAAAAACTTGTTCAAAAAACTTGTGAATACAAGACAGTTTAGAGATTGGTACATAATTACTAATGTCAACCTTGTTACCCTTTTTGTAAAACTGGTGTAATAAATGCCTTCTTCCATTTTTCATCAGTCTCCTTTTTTGTGGTGCTGAGCTTTAATCCAATTTTATTTGAAAAACTTTTTATGCACACCATAGGTTTCGAACCCACGCATATCAGATTTGCTCAGTCTTAGAAGTCGTGTGCACTACACACTCCACTACTTTAGACCACTGACTTCAAAAAGTGGCAAAGCACGAAATAGCTATATCTCCAGCCAAAACAATGAGTGGTAGCACCTTTAAGTTGTTGTTGTTGTTCAAACATTCAATGAAATTGACCGAATAAGGAATGGTCAAGTCTAAAAAGCTGACATTCTAGTACGAATAGTACAATAAAATAACAATAATAACTTAATAATCTGGTTCGTTACCGATTCTTCCAACCTCTCCCCTTTGATACGTACTACGAATTGTAAGTCTATCGAAATAAGGTATGGAGAAAAATGGAGACGAAACAAAACAGCATACTTAAAGGAGCTTATAAATATGTTGATGCTTCAAATGCATTTGATAAACAATTATAACATCTCGACCTGTGACGTCAGTGGTCTATAGTAGTGGAGTGCGTAGTGCACACGACTTTTAAGACTGAGCAAATCTGATATGCGTGGGTTCGAAACCTATGGTGTGCATAAAAAGTTTTTCAAATAAAATTGGATTAAAGCTCAGCACCATAAAAAAAGGAGACTGATGAGTGCAAAAGTGGCAAAGTACGAAATAGCTATATCGTTAGCCAAAACAATGAGTGGTAGCACCTTTAAGTTGCTATTGTTGTTCAAACATTCAATGAAATTGACGGAATAAGGAATGGTCAAGTCTAACAAGCTTACATTCTAGTATACGATTAGTACAATAAAATAACATTATTAAAGGTAGTCTGGGTACAGTCTCGCATGTATAGAAATTCTTTTCTTTACAGAAGTGTCAATAAAATATTGCTGAAAGTTGTTAGCAAACGCGTTACAAATTTCTGAGTTAACTGAGTTATCTTTATTATAAGTAAAATTTACTGCATAGCCATCAGATTCCAGTTTTATATTGACAAATATCCAAAAGATTTTGGGGTCAACTTTAAGAGGACTTCCCATATCTTTAAGATATTATAGGCATATAAATAATTGGAGACAGATTTAAACTCTTCAAAGAGGATAACATATAATTAACGATCTTCAGAGGACATGCTTTTTATAAGTTTTTTCCAAGCCTTGTTACTCTTGTTTCGAAACATTTTGATGTTTCGTATACCATTGATGACAAAAGCTGGAAAATTTGAATATCTTAAGAGGAACGACATCTTTTATACAGGATTTAAAGTCATTGTGAAAGTATGAAACTCTAACGTCAACGTCGTCTAAGATTGGTATATTCTAATTCCACAAGCTGATAGATGTTTAAAAAGTTGCTGGAAATTAAACTTCCGAAAGTCAATAGAATATGAACAATCATGTGAATTACTATTTTTTAGTAAATGACCGTCCAAGTTAAAAAAAACTTCCAAGTCTATATTCGATAAAGCAGAGTTTTATTGAACTACTGCCGTACTTGTAGCGTCTGATGACAAAAAACTAAATCGAATCGTCGATTTAAAAAAAGCTAACTTGTTTTAAGTCCGTGGAGATAGTTTGGTCTAGAAATAGAAGCTCCTGTTAAGTTCAAAATCAATGATGCTTCTAAGTATGACTCGTCTTCTGATGTGACCTAGTTAATGTATGGGAAGTTAATGTTTTTTAGGTTAGAAGTTAACTAAAAGAAGGATATTGCTATCCGAACCAGCGATGTCCATTATATGATCAAGAGTAAGAGCGAGTTCAACTAATGATGAGACTGGGCATTTTGGAGGAATGTAGACGTTTTAAACAAATAAATCTTTATTATGCAGCTATGTATATTTGATCTCAAACAATTTCAATTGTCATGTTAAAAGTCGTACAAAAATTATTTCTAACAGCTATTACGACTCCACCACCTATTTAATTTGCTTTATCCAAAGTTCTATGTCTAAGATAGTCGCGTTCAAACATGTTTCGGTAAAAGCAATTACATCGTATGGAAAAACCGAAGAATTATTAAAAATCTTACATCTCTTACATTTTGGTAATAGAGGGAGAACCGACATATGGACAAAATTGATAAATTCAAGCCCATAGAGGATAAGTTAAAATTGCATAAACGTTTTATTTTTTGCATAACTCTATTATTCGAGACCTTGGCCTACATAAAAAAAATACTTCTTGGGTTGAATCCCTGACTGTGCCATCTAAAGTATTTTCACGGGTACTGCCAAAATTGACAAATCCTTCAAGAGTAATTCTTGTTATGAAAAGTGCTCTCTAAAATTAGCCGTTCAGATTCGGCATAAGAATTGGTAAGTCCCTCCATCCCTGAAATGACTCTCACACAGTCACTATAGGCCCTTGTTTTCTACGGACTGTTGCGCCAGCAAATTTATATATTTTTCATACTATAAGAATGTAACTACTTTACTGTAGTACCCGTGGCATGACGGGTAGTGCGTTGGACTGTCATGCCAGAGGTCTTGGGTTCGATCCTATCTAAAGTTTTTTTTTCGGGTACTGCCTCTTTCGAGGAATTGACAAATTCTCCAAAAGTAATTCTTCTCATGAATAGTGCTTTCTCAAATTATCTGTTCGGATTCGGCTTAAAAATGTAGGTACCCTCCATCCCTGACAACAGTACTCGCACACAGGAATAGTTGAGAGTTGTAAGTCACTAGGCCCTAGTTCTCAAGGGACTGTTGCGCCACCCAATTTTATTTGTTTTTTTATAAGTACTTACTCTTCATCAGCCTTTAAATCCACACAACATCGGCCTAACTCCCAAACACCAACCGATATCAACCTATGCGATTTTTGGGGAAGACAACGTATGACGTCTGACGCATAACATCTTTAAAAAAATTACTTTGAAAAGTTCAAAAACTTTGGGACATCTTTCTTATCAATTTTTCTTTTAACGTTACTCTCAGGTCTCTTCTTTGTCTCTTATAAGCATCATATATGAACTTGAAAAACGAATGACGATTTGACACATATTTTAAATACAATCTTAATAGAACGTATCTCAACTATTATATTATAGGACATATATTTATGTAAGATAATATCTTTTTTAAGTAATGTACAAAAGTTTCAAACTGAAGATTAAGAAGAAGGAGAAAAAAAAAACTTCACAATTTCAAATCCAAAGACAATGACGACTTACCTTCTACACTATACATTCCTGTATATACTACATCCGTTTCCTGAATGGCACGCGGCGTATATCATTCTTTCATCATCTTCATCTTTCAAAAATACGGAAATTAAATAGTTTCCTTGTTCTTACAGATTGTTCTCTATCTGTACTGTATCTCTACTCTATCCATGCCGAACCATTTGTTATAACAAATCTCAACAAAAGCGCGCCCAAAACTAAACTACACTCCGACTCCACCATTCGACTAGTTATATCGCATCTTTGTCGCATTGTTAATCACAGAATTTATCTTTCTTAGTAAAGCTAAGCGCTCGCTGGGCTATATGGCTGATAGTAGGAGGAAACAACGCAAACGAAAACGAAACAACAAAACGTAGGAGGAAGATGAAAGAGATTTAGGATAGAACTCATTCCCGGACTACATAGAAGACAGGGATCCGCACCCGCACCCGCACCCGCACCAAGAGCCGGATGTAAGGATGTTCCCATTGCGAAAGGAACAACTTTTTCTCTCTTGAGCGCCAGCGTTCAGCCTGATGAGAAAAATAGCCCAGGAAAACAGAGAAAATTCCCGTCGACGTGATATCCCGTTGGGAAGACATAAAAATCCAAAAGTTTTTTGTTTTTATGTTTTTTTGTTTGTTTTGTATTTGATGTTTTTTGAACATTTTTTGGTTTTTAAAACTCGCGCACCCCTTTTATTCTACTTCAACTGAGTCTTCAAAAAGATTCCTAAAAGTTAGCCCTCCCGCTCTTGCTCTTGTTTGAAAGAAGAAGAAGAAACATGTTCGTGATGCCGCATAGGGAAACAGATGGTTCGGATATGCGGTGGAAATTGTGTAGTTTTCGACATAAATTTTACGATTTCTTATATAGAAGAAGCATCACAATGTGGAATATTTTGTTATGCGGAAGAAATAACATAGACAAAAGAAGGAAAGGAAGAGTGAGAGTAAAAGACACACTCACAACACAACACAATACAAGAAAACGAAAAAGGATGTTAAAGACGTGATCGTGTCAGTTTGAAGTTCTCCATATCAAGATTAGAAGAAAATCATGAGATGGTTCAGAATTATATCTATCGTATCGTTCTGGTTCTGGTTCTTGAATCTGTTGTCTCGTAGTGTTGTAAATTTTCTGACTTTTAAGCTCAAAACAAAAGTTACTTTTTGACTTTTATATAACATTACGGAAATGGAAATGAAAATTGTATATAGCCATAGAAGTATAGAGAAGGTAGAACGGGAAATATAATGACAGACGATTTGAGAGCATGTTATGAGGGCGGGTGATGCGATTATGAGTTTTGAATATTTTAATTTTATGAAATAAACGACTATTTGAAAGGGGGAAGAAAAAGGAAAAAGTTTGACAGACAGAATGTTTGTTTTGAAAAATGAAGGGATGTGTTCAGAAAGTGTGGATTTATGAGTGAAAAATAAAAGTGTTTAAAAAAAACTTTGACACATGAATTTGAATAGATAATGTAGATAAATAGATAGATAAATTCTTTTTACATAGAAGATATAACTGTTTTGCCGGATATGATATTTTATAATAAATAAATATATCGATGATAAAGATAAGGATACAAAATAATTCGCTATTAAAGTATAAACTTTTAAATAAATAAATAAGAAATATGTAAATTTTAAGTGATTGATTGGGATTGTTATATTTTTAAGTTTATTAAAAAAAAACATTATTTAATCAAAGTCTACAAAATGATCCAAATGATAAATGGCGATTACATTAAGAATTTCATAGGGACCACTCATAGACATACTTTCTTGGAAGTCGAGTTTTGTTTGTAAAATTGGACAAATTGCAATGAAATGGATTACAAGCCGTTACGTTCACACAATGATAAAGTAAGATCGTGTGATAGTGCCAGCTGATTTAGTTCCCTTAAGGCAAGATGCTCATAATTGTAGAGATGTTAAGACGTCGATTTATTCAAACTGCTCACATTTCTCTTTACAACTTTGGTTAAATAATCGAAGTGAGCTTTTAAATTTTTCAATTAAATTGAGGGTACCAGACTCAATGTGCAAGGCATATGTTTGTGTAAGAATGGTTAAGTGAAATAGTTGCTTCAAGAAATACCTTTGGGCTGCTTCAAAATCTTCAAAAAAAACTGACTAAAAAACCTGGCATATAATTATAAAACTTACAAGTATTGACTGTTGCTTTAAAAACCTGATATTTGAAAGCAAGATCAATGTTGGGATTTTCGAAAAATGCTGGCCACATTATTTTGACTGCTAACTTAGTTTCGGTCCTTTTTTCTTTAACGTATTTTTCAAATTTTAGATTTGAAGATAGAAATACTCCCAGCTATTTGAATACTCGTATCACGATTCCTCACATAGTTTTCCTCTTTGTCGACCATAAAAATTCATGATCTTTGTTTTTATGACGTTTATATGGAGATTCCTGGTGGAAGCCTACTTATTTATATAGTTGGAGGGCAAAAATTTTTTCCGCTAGCAAAGCTAAGTAGTCAGCATAGAGCAGAACATTTATTAGATTTCCAGAAAAGTTAACTCCAATTGGAAGAACATCAACAACATCATCAATGAACAGGGAAAAAAAAAAAAGAGCTTAAGATGCATATTAGTGGGACTCCTGCAGAAGTACCAAACCAATCTGACATGTTTGAACCATCCTGCATCGCTGCTCATGAAGATGATAGAAATTGAAAATAATTCATTAGGAACCTCTGGGATATTCCAAGCTATGCCAGTTTCTGTACAAAAGTCTGAATACTGTATCAAATACTGCCTTAAAATCAACAAAACACGCAAATATTTCCATATAGAATTGAAGAAAACATTCTTAGTGAATTAAGAATCGAAGTTCCTCTCTTCGGCCTGATTCTTATCTCCTTTCTTGAATATAGAACTGATTAGATAGATTTTTTTTTATAAGACACAATTTAGTTAAAGTCTTATAGTTCAGGAGGCGAACGTATGTTAACCTATGTATGTCGTCATTACAGATCTAGATCAACGCTGGACAGATTCCGATTTTTAAGTATGTTTGTATTATTTTTTGTAGAATTTCATTTCTTGCAAAAATACTGACAGTTAGGTTTTATTTTTTATAAGCAAAACTCAATTCGATTTTGTTTAAAACTTTACCAGTTGTCAAAAACGTTATTCCTCGTTACATTAAATTATTTGGGAGGTAAAACCATTCGAGACGATAAATATTTTTTTTCAGTCTTCTTGATTTGCAACAAAAAACGTTAATTGATTTTTTTTTCAAAATTATACTTGTTTGCTATTACGTCGGAGAAAAAAGTTTTCCGAACGTACGAACATAGGAACGTTCACGTACACACAGACATCTCTCTAAAAATCTTTGTTTTGTAAGAGTACCTGTTTTAAATTTACTTTGATTCAATAATACTTTTTATTTTTTTATATATATAAGCTGAGTTTGTCATATTGTAATTTTAATTTTAAGATTCATTCGAAAACTGAGAGATCAAATAAAAACAACTAATATTTCTCATATTGATCTTTAATTCTGAAAAGGCCATAACAACTTCAGAAGTGGGATAGTTCCGAAAATTGTTCATTAATATTTACCTATATTATAAAGAATTCTGATAATGAACAAATCTGAAATCCAAGATTGGCTCAAGGAGCAAAACGTTGATTTTTCAACAACAGCTACATTGACGCAATTGCGGAAGCTGTACAATGAAAAATTCAGGGAGTTAAATCAAAGGGATAACAATTCCGTCGAAAATGAAAATTCAGATAATTCCGGAAATAATGAAGAAGATGTATTTCAGCGAGAACTTCAAAACAATGATCAAGTTTCAAAAAATACTCCCATTAATCGGTTTGCATCTTTAGGAGTAGAAGAAGCTGATATTGATGCACAGCTTAGAGTTTTGGAAAAACGCCATCGGTTGAAACAATTACAACAAGAACTGGCTTCCACTCCGAATGTTTTGGCTAACGCAAAATTCGAAGATATCCAACATTATATCACTCCATTTGCTGGTGATGAAGCTTATGATGCCCGTAAATGGCTAGAAAATTTCGAACGAACTTGTGATTCGGTAAATGGTGACGATGTTTACCGCCTTAAGTCAATCCGACGTTTGATGAAAACGGATTCTGCTGCTGAATTGTTTCTCCGTGTGGATAATTCTACTAATTATCTTCAATTCCGTAACAATTTTTTGTCAAATTTTGGTCATGCGTATACTGTTTCAGAAGTGATTGACAAATTACGAAAAACCACTTTCCGCTCTTCGAAACTCTCTGTTATGGGATATATTCTCAAAATGCAAGAGTTGGCAGCACGTGCGAATATTGATGAATTGCAAGTCATTCAATTTATAATAGAGGGATTTCAAGATAATTCTGTGAACATTGCTGTGTTGTATCCGGCTTCTAATATACAACATCTCAAACAACTATCACATCGCTATAGCCAATTACGTAGTCAACGAGAATCAAATGAAGCATCAATTAAGACTCCGTCTACAACAAACGTAACTAAGATAAAAGCACTAGTTTTGAAACCGAGCTTTGATAATTCAAAGATGCTGTGTTACAATTGCTCAAATGTTGGGCATTTTGCAAGTTCATGTCCTCATCCCAAACGAGAAAAAGGTTCATGTTTTCGTTGTGGTTCTAAAGAACATATTTTAAAGGACTGTCCAAAAAAACTTACTAAACGAGTGGCCCTAGTAGATGATTTCCAGTTCAAGAATATCGAAAATACAAATAGAGAAGCTAACAATCATATTTCCGAAATAAATGATGTAAGTGTTACCTTTTTGATTAATGGTTCTATGCATAGATGCAATACTTTCGTTTCTTTATTTGATTCTGGTAGTCCGATTAGTTTAATGAGAAAATCTGCTGTTCCAAATGATTTAGTTAACCAATGGACTCAATATTCTGGTTATAAAGGATTGGGAAATTTAAAATTATGTACTTTTGGAAAAATTCAAATTAAAATTTCCTTTCGCAAGTTAACTAAATTAATTAATATCTTTGTTGTTCCTGATTCAGTTATTCCATATCCACTTTTGTTGGGTCGGGACTTTTTAAATATTTTTAATATAAAATTTATGATAATTGATTTAACTTTTAATAAAATTCCCAAAACAAATGTTGAAATTTTGGATGATTCGAATAAAAATAAAATTAAAATATCAAATAAAGTATTGCATTGTGTGTATAGTTCCACTGAAAATGAGAATTCAAATCTTTTAACTACTTGTGATCTATGTCAACCTTCGAACATGAATGATAAAAATCATGTTGCATCGACCAATACTTTGTTAGGTATCGATCATTTTGTTCCGGACATTTTTGCAATTGAAGTAGATAAAATACTTTCTGAACGTATAGATATAAATGTTAATTTGAATCAATTCTATCGGAAAGAGATTCAGACAATTATTGAGACTAATTACCTTGACCTTTCAAATATTCCAACCTCTAATGAAGAGAAATATGAAATGAAAATTCATTTGACGTCCGATATTCCAATAAGCTCAGCACCTAGAAGACTTTCTTATGAAGATCGGCGTGTTGTCAGGGATATGATTAGCGACCTTTTGAAAAATAAACAAATACGACCTAGTAATTCTCCCTATGCATTTCCAATTGTTCTAGTTTCAAAAAAATGTGGCGAGAAACGAATGTGTGTTGACTATCGACCTCTGAATAAAATCATGGTAAGGGATAGTTATCCATTACCTCTTATTGATGACTGTCTAGAGAAATTGGAAGGCAAGGCATATTTTACAACTTTGGATCTAAAAAATGGGTTTCACCAAGTAAAAGTCTCAGAAAATTCAATTAAATATACAGCATTCGTAACCCCAGATGGACAATTTGAATATTTGCAAATGCCTTTTGGTTTAAAAAATGCACCTGCAGTATTTCAACGATTCATTAATAATATTTTACGTCCATTTATTGATGAAGGGACTGTTGTTGTATATATGGATGATATAACAATTGCTACCAAAACTATTTCGGAACATTTAGATGTACTTCAAAGATTATTACGACGACTTGCTGAATTTCGACTTGAACTTAAATTCAAAAAGTGCCAATTCGGCTACAATGAAATAGATTTTTTGGGATTCTCCATCAATGAAAAGGGTGTTCGTCCCAATAATAGACATATTGAAAATATAAAGCATCTTCCCATTCCGAAAAATTTAGATCAAGTCCAAAAATGTTTAGGTTTATTTTCATATTTCCGCCGGTTTGTCCCGTCGTTTTCACATATTGCTATGCCATTACGGAATCTTTTAAAACCAGGTGTTAAATTTGTTTTCGATGATTTATGCCTTTCAGCATTTTCTAATTTAAGGGACAAGTTAATAACGTCACCGGTTTTGGCATTGTATAACCCAAAACGCGATACAGAATTGCATTGTGATGCAAGTGCTGATGGTTTTGGGGGAATACTTATGCAAAAACAAGATGATAACAAATTTCATCCAGTTGCATATTTTTCACAACGTACAACTGCCTCTGAGTCTCGATTTCATAGTTTTGAATTGGAAACCCTAGCAATAATATATTCGTTACGAAAGTTTCGTGTGTATTTAGAGGGTATTCCATTTAAGATTGTAACGGACTGTAACTCTCTTACGATGACTTTGAACCGTAAAAGTGTTAATGCTCGAATAGCTCGTTGGGCACTTGAACTTGAGAACTATGATTACAGTATTCAACACAGAAGTGGCCTTTTAATGGGCCATGTTGATGCTTTGAGTCGCTATCCTTCAGCTTGTGTTCAAACTTCCAAAAAACTTAAACAAGTTATTTCAGTAATTAATCCGGATGATATAGACATGCAATTGCAAATAACTCAAAACAGAGACGATGATATTGTTCGAATACGGGATCGGTTAGAAAAAGAAGAAGTTCCAAAATTTGTTCTTGATGATGGCTTAGTTTACCGAAAGTTGGATAATGGAAGTTTATTGTTATATGTCCCGAAAGAAATGGAATCACAAATTATAAGGTTGTCTCATGAAAAACTTTGTCATATGGGTGTTTCGAAATGTCTAGACCAAATTAAATTACACTACTGGTTTCCAAAAATGAAAGAAAAAATTGAAAAGTATGTAAAAAATTGTGTTCAGTGTATAACGTTTTCTGTGTCAACACATTCTTCTAATCGCACTCTTCACCAAATTCCAAAAAAGCCTATACCATTCGATACCATTCATGTTGATCATTTTGGACCTCTCCCGTCAATTGTTTCTAAAAGAAAACACATTTTTGTCATTGTAGATGCTTTTACAAAACATGTAAAATTATATGCAGTAAATTCAACAAGTACTAAAGAAGTATGTGCTTGCCTAGATAAGTATTTCGAATATTATAGTCGACCTCGTCGAGTTATTAGTGATCGTGGTTCATGTTTTTCGTCAATTGAATTTGGTTCATATTTACTTCAAAACAATATTGAACATGTTAAAATAGCCACAGCCTCACCTCAAGCTAATGGTCAGGTTGAGCGTGTCAACCGCATTCTTAAGTCTATGTTAGCTAAAATTACTGAACCAATTCAACATTCCGATTGGTCAAAACTTTTGATAAGAGTTGAATATGCTCTTAATAACTCTATTCATTCTACTACTAGTGTTTCCCCTTGTCAATTATTATATGGTGTAAACCAACGTGGACATGATGTTGATACACTTTCTGAATATTTAGACGAAAAACTATTTTTGACTTCTGAACATGACTTATCTGCATTACGAAAGAAAGCTTGCGATAGTATAGAGTTGCATCAACAAAAAATGTCTGAATACTATGCAAATGTGCATAAACCACACGTAACATTTTCAGAAGGAGATTTTGTAATGATTCGAAACATTGATACAACAGCTGGTAGTAATAAGAAATTTATCCCTAAATTCCGCGGTCCATACAAAGTGCATAAAGCCCTCCCAAATGATCGATACATAATCAGAGATATTGAAAATTGTCAGTTAACTCAAATTCCTTATGATGGTGTAATTGAAGCCTCACGTATACGTTCCTGGGTTGATTGGAGGGATTCACATAGTTTGAATTCTAGTTCAGAAAGGTAATACATTTAGATTAGGTATATCACATTCTTTTAAAATAATTTTATTTTTTTTGTTTTTATTTAATTTTTTTTTAAATATTTTTTAAATTTGATTGTAAAATTCTAACATTTACAACTTGATCGAGTCGATCAAAATGGTCAGGATGGCCGAGTTGTAAGAGTACCTGTTTTAAATTTACTTTGATTCAATAATACTTTTTATTTTTTTATATATATAAGCTGAGTTGGTCATATTGTAATTTTAATTTTAAGATTCATTCGAAAACTGAGAGATCAAATAAAAACAACTAATATTTCTCATATTGATCTTTAATTCTGAAAAGGCCATAACAGTTTTAAATTCTAGGGACCTTGAAACGTCGAGAAATGTCAATATTTTCAATTCGACAAACCGAACCAAATACAATAACTTCCTATGGGCAAAAAAAATTCAAAAAAATTTTGTTACACAGAAAATAATGCAGAAAGATGCAGAAAGGACTTTCAACAAAATTGCGTGGGTGGTTTTTTTTACCATAGTAAAATGTACAAATTTTGGTTAACCTTAATATCTCACGAACCAATAACGCTAGAGACTTTAATTAAATTGTATATTATATATTGCAACGTGATACCAAACAAATTTATTTTTGTAAAAAAATCCAATTAACGGTTTTTTGTACAAATCAAAAATAAACTGATACAAAAATATTTTACACCTCGAAAACTTTACGAACGAAAAATGATTTTATCTCCAAAATAATTTTTTGCAACGAAGAAATTTTGACAAAATCGAATTGACAGTTTTTTTTACAAAAAATAAAAACTCAAACAAAAATTAATAAAAGTTGGTAAAATTTGATTTTAGACTCAAATATCTTTTCAAAAATTAAAAATATTGTTTTCAAACTAATTTGTATCTCACAGAAAATATTGTTTTGAACATTTAGTAAATTTTTTATAAAAATCCAACAGTCCTTTTTTTCATAAAAAAATAAAATCTACAAAAAATAGTACACAAATTTGGTAAAAATTGATGTTCGGTTATCGATATCTCGTGAACAATAGAAGATATTGACTTCGAATTAGTTTCATTCATGCAATTTGTATTTTTTTATATAAGAAATAAAAACTTTTAAAAAATGCTATTATAATTGGTAAAATTTGGTGGTCGACTAAAAATCACGTTAACAAAAATAGATTTTGAAATCAAACTATTTCATAATATGCTAAATATTGTTCGTAATTTTTAAATTTTTTAGAATAATTCAACTGACAACTTTTTTTTTAAAAAAAACAGGAAAACCTACAAGACTTTTAAGCAAGACAAATCGACAGACGGAATGGGAAGTTATAAGTGTGGGTCGCATCCCAGCCTCTTTTTTAAAAATGTGTACAGCATCCGCGTAAAGTGCTATACGAATATTGTGGTATTATTAGATCCAATTTACTCGTACCCCTCATTAGAACTATTAAGGAAAACTAAATAAAAATTTCCATATTCCCCCCAATTTTAAACGACCGAAAAGAAAAAGAATACCTAACTTAAATTTAATGTATAGACTTCATAAATTTGGGGATACATAAATGTTAAAAGTTTTCCCATAAGTTTTCTTCATTGGCATATGTAATCCTACCAACATCATTTTATCTGCATGCGTACATTCTTCCAAAAATTGTGAAGTAACTTTTAAAGCTCAAAAACAAACATAAACACAAAATGTTGCATTCTGTATTTTCCAAAAAAAACACAAAATTAATAATCATCCACACATAATCCAACAATAATGTTAAATTTTACGAGTATATTCACCTAATATAACCTTCATTCTTCTTCTAACTCTCTTTAGCTTTCTCTCTCTCTCTCTAAAACTAACAATAACTTTGTGTACGTGCTCAAAATAAACTAATCGCTTACTGCATTCAAAAAACGTTTCTATCTAACTATCTATCTATGTTTTTAGCTCTTATGGGTTTTTGTTCATGATGCAAGTAACTTAGTTCATATTTGAAATTCAAATCTTCGCATGTGCATATGTGTTCAAGTCAAAAACTCATTTAACTCGATTATCACATTAAAATCTCTTAAAGTATACTATATATGAGTGTATGAAGAAGTATGAACGCCCTCAAAACCCTACAACTCCTTCTTGCCTCTGCCATACCATCCAATCAAATGCCCAATTAATAGTACATATGACCAACAATCATTCATTCAAGAACTTATTTTTGGAAATATTCCCTAGAATCCTGGGTGAATCCTTGATAATCTTTAAGTTTTTATGTTTTTTGCCCATCAACTACGTTTATATGGACAACACTTCGTCTTCGATCAAGATAAAGTTTAGTTTCCATCTACAAATTAAAATCTTAATGTGTGTATAGAATCATTCGTTTTCGTTGATACTGATGCTGGAAGAGAAAACAGTAAAATAGAAGAACGAGCCATTTTACCATTTTGCCATTAGCTAGTGCATGTTACGATACGTGCACTTATATACTCTCCTTGAAGATGAAGTTGGTTAGGTACTTCTTCTTCTTTTAATAAGATTCCTTGGAAAAAATGAAATAACCCAACAACGAGGACGAGCGACGTGTGTATCGTCATCATTGGTCGTATAGTTCTTATAGTTGTAACGAAACCATGTACGAGGTTTCAAGTTGTACACAAGGTTGACTGATGTGTCCTGTACTTTTTTTTATCTTTTGTTCCCTTTTTTCTGCTTCTAGATATCTCTGGCTTCAAAGTTAATACAATTTTCAAATGTTCTTCTATGTAAAAACGAAAGGAGAAGAAAAACTGGAAGCAGGGGTGTTAAACTTTTGGACCGCATTCAAATTAAACTTGAACGAAGCGAACTGATGAACAAAACGAGTTGGGTTTTGGGTATCAGTTCAACAGAGGGAGTAAGAGTTTGACAATGGTGGCGAAAGTAATTTAAATTCACTTTTTGTTCGTATTATGTTTTTTTTTTTATTTTGGTTCTTTTTTGTTAGTCAAATAGTAGATAAAAGAAGAGAGGTGTGGGTTTGTTTATTTGCTCGTCCTAAAGTGAAAAACACCTCTGCTGGGCGGGATGAGGAGTGAGGAGTGACACTTCCTATGCTCATACTCTTCCATCGAGTCGTTTGTTTTGGCTTGTCTACTTGACAGACAACATTGAAGCCATTTATAGAGCAAAAAAGGAAGCATATCTTTCAACCAGGCCAAGCCAGCCAAGCCAGGAGAGCACCAGAGGAATATACTTATAACGTATACCGAAGACCAAATACACATCGAAATAACGAAAACTGAAATAAAGTCCTAAGCCACAACTAATGTTTATGCATAGGTGTACAGGATGTGGTAGGAACATCACTTTCAATGGTATGGTGTGAGTTGGAACATCAGTGCAGTTCGGGACAGGACAGGACATTGTAGAGAGCTTCTCGTCTCCTCCTCCTACTCCTCCTCGTCCTTATGCTATGCAATTCGTTGAGTGGTCATGTGGTTTTGTGTCTTATATTTTATTTTCCTTTTTTTATTTTTGCCATATGCATATTTTGTGATACTCCTTCCTGATATAACGACACGACACAAACACAGCAACACGAAGTATATGTATTCTATTCATATGCAAGGGAACCTAAAGTGTGATAACTGGAGTCTGTATCCTGGCTTTCAACCCGCATATCGTGGTTATTGTGGTAGAGGTTCCTTTGTATACCAACAACAGAATGGACCAAACAAACAGAAATACTCGTAGAAGGTATGGAAATCGAGTAAATTTATATTCAGTTTTAAGTGATTTTTAACCGAAACTAGGTGGGAGGTTTTTTGTTTGTTCGTTTTTTATTTGTTGTTGTTTTTATTGCTTTGTGGCATAATTAAGGAGGTTTATTTTTAGTGGTTTGACGTCAACAAATGAGTTGTGTTTTTAAATGTTCTAAGTCGTTTGATTAAAATTGAATATTTGATAGGAATTCATAACCGCGTAATATTATGGGAATGTAAAATGGGAGAGATTTTGAAGTTTGCGTGGTGAGTGGCGTCAGCGTAACACCTATTTAATATGGGATTCATATGGAATGCTATCAGCCAATTTTAATGGTTATATTTTGAAAACTACTAAAGGAAACGTTTTTAGTAGAAAATTGGAGATTAGAAACAGAATAAGAAAAAAGAAAAGGTTGGAAGGATAAAGCTACTACCAAAAGAAAAGGTTCAAAAGGAAACGATTAGCAAATACAGGTTTGAAAAACAAAAACTACTTATTCTGCAAACACTTTATTCTGCTTTTAAATTTGTATTCAAAGCAGAAATCCATATTGTTGAAGCTACGTTAAATTAGCTATCTTAATCTTTTATTCAGCCTATTTTTTTATCATGGGCTGAAAAAGCATTAAATTATCTTTGGTCCAATAATTGCCTGTGCCACCTAAAGTTTTTTTTCCACAGATACTGCCCATTGTGAGAAATCGACAAATCCTCCAAGAGTAATTTATATCATGAAAAGTGCTTTCTCAATTTGCCGTATAAGGCACAAGAACCGTAGGCCCCTTCAATCCCTGAAATTACTCGGACACAGCTATGGTTGCGAGTTGTTAGGCCCTGGTTTCTTTCCTACGAGCTGTCGAATTTATTTGTATGATAGTTAAATAAAGAGTACAAATTCGATTACACTCATTAACTTAAAATATATCCACCGACAACCTGACCGTGATTTGAAAATGTGCTGTGGAATTCAAGTTGTTGAGAAAAACTCGGCCTTGTGCAGACCCAAACTGGCCAAATTTTCCGCCATGACTTAGAACTCGTAAAAAACTTTAACTGGTCCCGTAGCTGGAGATGAACGAAGTAGTTGTAAATTGGCCTCTTTTGTATCGACCAGAAAAAAGTAGAGTTAACATGGGCACCTGGCATTTAAGACTTAATCAACTGACTTAATCATTTAAGGCAGGCTCATCCCTTGCTAGGAGCATCAAATGCTCTTAGATGGTAAACAAACAATTCGAAGGACATATGTTTCCACAAAGGCAGTAGATAGCTCAAATAAAGATGTGAAGTGACCAAATATCAGGGCATTTGAAAATATATGGAGCTTTGCAGCACAAGGTATTACTTACTTACTCAAGGTGGCGCTACAGTCCTGTGTGAACTAGGGCTTAAAGCAACAAACTTCTCCATTTAACTCAGTCCCTGTAGCTAGATGTCTCCAATTGCGTACTCCAAGTTATGTCAGATACTGTACTGCCCTGTCCTATGGGTGTGTATTGGAAGACCATCCGGTCGAAACATTAGTTTCCGTATGCTCTACGGGACCCATCCATCTCAGGCGTTGGACTCTAATCCGTATGGCTAAGTCTAAGTTGCTGTTAAGCCCGTACAGTTCTTCGTTCTTTCTTCTCCTCCACACACCTTCTATGCTTATCTGCTTTTACCGTATAGTAGGACAGGAATGATGAAGGTCTTATATAGCGCGACGCTTTGGTTGCTCGAAAGAGGGCTTTACTACAACAGTGGTAAGAGTAATTCTTTGTTTTAAGCATTCATAGCGGAGCTCAGATTGACAAAGCTCTTAACTACCTCAAAGTTACGTCTGTGAATAGTGACGATCTAAACGAGACGTTATTGTGAAGAGTCGTTTTTTGATGACAGCATGCGCTTTGTGTTGTCCTCATTAACCGCTAAGCCCGTTTTTGCACCCTCTGTTTCAATGTTCACAAAGGGACTGGGTTCCTTTAATTATGTCAATATCGTCAGCATATGCGAGTAATTAGACAGACGTTTGAAAGATAGAACCTGTAGTCTTGAAGTGGGACCCCTGCACTATTCTTTTTAGGAAATCACATGACAGCTCATCACCTTGTCTAAAGGCATTGATGACATCAAAAGGTTGGTTAAAGTTGTTTCCAAACATTATCAGCCCGAATTCTCCATGAGTTTGGCAGGGATGTCAAAACAAGGCATGGTTCTACACAGATCGTTCCTGGTATATGCTGTCATATGCGGTCTTGAAATCGATGTGATTTAAAAATATTTCATATCTGTCCGAAAATTATTGGCAACATATTTATCTCTAATAAAAAACTTCAAGTACATTAATTTTACGGTTTTTTTTATGGTGACTTACTTCACCATCACAACTCTTTATTAATTTATCTCTTATAAAGAAGATCTCATAAAACCCTTTATCAAACCTTAATAAAACCAATAATCGTACATGTAAAAGGTTATTTTTGCACTCTTATTGAAAGAAGAAAATGGCAAACTGACATGCCATAAAAAATGTCTGAGTACGGCAAATATGGATAAAAAGTGCAATAATGGGTCAACACAAAACCCAAAGTGTCTCCATCCGTCTACACCATCATTGTCCTCGGTCAGGGCAAGTTTCAAGGGAAATAAACTTTACGGACGCAAATCAAATTTCTTAACAAAAGGTCTCTTGTATGCGAAGCTACATACGAAGCAAAAAATTTGATGTGCAATAACAACAATAAAAAAGGAAAAGATACAAAAAAAAACTATCACCAGAGTCACAAAGTAAGGAAGGATGCGAATACAGGACATAGAGCAACAAGTACACAGAAGGTACATAACCTTGTGACATGTACTCTTTATCTATGTTACAACAACATCCTGAGATCGACTATCAACCGGAGATCCTAGATAGTTTGTTGGTAATAAAAATGAACACCTAAAAGCTCTTCTTTTACCCTCAGACTCAATATCTATAGAACTCTTTTGCAGGTACAACAGAAACGCGTGTCATCCTTGCCCACCTCTTATGGACTTGGCTTAACTAGGTCTGGGTCGGGGTGCTAAAGCACCATCAGGTATCATTCCGTTTGTCCGCCTCTCACATTTCATACCGGAATAGAATATTTCCGCCTGTTTGGTTTCATTTTTTTCGCAGTTTGTTTGAGTATTTGTTGTTTTCTTTTCTATCTATTTTTGTGTTTATCAAATGGAAAGGTATTGATCAAGGCTTCATCCCGATTTCAATTCTCTTTTATTTTTGATTCTATTTTTATAGCCAACGAATATTGATAGAACACATAGTTCAATCGAAAACTCAGTGGGAGTTCATTCATCGTTTGGCAATGATGATGAAAATGAAAACGAAAAGAGCACGGAAGGTTAAACGACCTTATATCAATGATATCTTTCTTTTCGATAAGCGACTGATAAAAATATCAAACAGGAAGTAATGTCTATCTTTTATATTATATGATGAGAATAGCTGGGTTTGGTATATCAAAGGATAAAACAGACAGCTATACCCAAGAGGCGATAGATCTATGGGGAAGAAACATGCAGAGTGACAGGTAAATTAAGTTTCTGGTAGCCTTGAGTGGTGACCATACCAAATTTATTACATCTGAAAGAAGCACGAAATATTTTTTTAAACGATACGCCACACGAATCAAAATCAACCTATAATTTGAAAAAAAAATTAAACTGAATTAAACTTCATCAAAAGTTTCATAATCTAAAAACATTGTTCAATGTTATTTTAACCTTAGAATTTTTAAAAATAAATTGTAAATTAACTCGTAATATTTTAAAACTTAAAACAATGTAAAGAGTACATTTTTTTAACTTAACTTGCTCCTTTTCCATATTGCCACTAAAAATAACTTATTTACTGGAAATACTGTAGAATATTGAGGTATAGGGCTGGTATTCGACATCTGTCAAACTAAGTTGTTAAAACAATTTTTGTTGTCAGTTGAAAATCTGTCATTTACGAAAATCGATCGTTTAACTATCGCACAACGCATACAAATTGTTAAAACCTACTATAAAAATGGTAATTCTGCCACAGGCATTTATCGTGCTTTGAGGAGATTATGGTTTTCATAAGCAATTGGCCAAAATGTGGAGACATTTAAAGAGACTGGATTGGTTACAATATTGTAAGACCTGTGCATCATCGTTTCGCTCGTACCACTGGAAATATCGCTGCTTTAAGTGAATGTGTCAATTCCTCGTCGTTCTTAAGAATTAGGCCTGTCTTACGGCACATTTTGGTGTATTTTGCATTTGGATCTACACCTACATACCTACATCCATATAAAGTCCAGCTCATACAACAATTGAAGCCAGCTGAGCCTTCACAACGTCGTTGATATGCGAATGGGTGCTTGAACAACAGGTTGTGGACGGCGATTTTTCGAACAAAATTTTCTTCAGCGACGAAGCAAATTTCTCACTCGGTGGGTATGTTAATAAACAAAATAGTCGTATTTGGGGTTCTAAGAATCCTCAAGTAATTGAAGAGAGGCCGTTCCGTTACATCCACAAAAATCAATCTGGTGTTAATAGTGACTTAATATTTCTTCATGAACTCATTAATGGTGAAATTGATGCACCTTATTTGCTATCTTGTGTACATTTGAATTACCGAGGCGGAACTCATCACCTACGTTCATTTGATTTTATACATATTGACTTCCATACACGGAAAGAAGTGTATGGAATTTATGACAATGCTAGTATGGCCTGGAGTCCCATATTAAAAAAGTATCGGTGATATTCCTACATCGTATTGCTACAACTCCTATAAGTATGGGATTATGTACTATACTGTATGGTACCACAATCTTTGCCTGTAACACAAGGGCACATAGTACGTTTGACGAGACAGCATTGCCTTCAGCCCCATACTGTATTGGAGATGTCGCAATGCTACTAGTTTTTCCTGCGATTATTTATGGCGTGATAATCGATACCCTTATTGGATTGCTGTCAATAGTGTAAGTATAAGGGACATAACAATAATACAATAATGTATTGCCTTTTCTGCTAGGAGCATTGTACATGCCGCCAGTCAGTATGGGCCTGACTCCCATACTGGCATTGGCGTATCGGCTATAACTATTGTCGACGTTACTATTCTCAATATGGCCAAATTAAATATGCTTACAACTTTTTATCCAATGGAAATCTTCTAAGCCATACAGTATTGCGTTCACACCCATACTGACATTGTAATATTCGCAATGTATTTCTTTCCGTGTAGAACAAACTATGGGAAGAATGAAGCTTTAAGTCGAATGAGCATTTTATATAACTTAAACTTTTCATAGATAGATTCAAATCTAAATAATTGTTTAGAACAAGTGTTCCATTATCGTAAACGTCTTAAAAACCAACATTCATCAAGTTATGGCTGAGATACCGCCCAATATGTATCAAAAATCTTATCTTTTGCAAAGTCTGTCATTAGGATTTTCATACCATCTTTTTATACAAGAGATGCTTAAACCTTTTCCATTTTTTTATTTTCTTAAAACTTTGGAAATAAAAACAAATTCAAGTATTTGTTTTCATAAAAAGAAGTCCAAGAGCTATTAAATTTTGATATATTGAATATGTTTCAGCACCAATAACTTAAAAAATATTTACAAAAGAAAATCGATGGAATGCATCAATTTTTAGCCATGGCATTTTGAAAAGCAACAAAAACAAAGAATTTACTAAATAAAAATTGCACAATTTTGATTTCGTTTCGCCAAGAAAAACCTCATTATTTCCGGTATTAGAGCAGTCTTAAAAAGAACTTTGAATATTTTTTACTGTTGGCTTTTAGGATTTTCGTTTTGTTTTACAGAATATTAAAATGTTAGACAATCAAAATATTGAGACTTTAAGTTAGGAATTTTTCAGCATTGTTTTTTTTTATTTTAAAAATTTGAGTTTTTTTTTTGTAAATTTCGTCAAACCAAAAAACAAACACAACATATTATCTTTACAGGTCGTATCTACGAAGTCCATGAATTTACCTAATAGAGTCATTGAAGGCTATTTGAATTTTACGTAGGGATAAGGAACCAACATTATGATAAACTACTTCAGACTATGGATTGAGGGATAAGATTAGACTTTTAACAGGCCGTCGTCTAGTATCGACTGTAGTAAAGCTTGGAATCATCCATAACTTTCGAAGACACCCATATGTCCTACATATAACATAGTTCGTATGATCATATCCTGATAGGTTACTATTTAGAACAGGCTTTTCACAGTTTTAACAATTTTTAGTTTTTTCTAAGAGAGTAAAATGCTTGAAAACAAATTTAGAGTTAATTTTATTTTAGTTATTGGGATAACTTGAGACTTTTTAGGATTAAGTTGTGACCCATTTGTAACAGACCATTTACTGATGTTACAAAGTTCCTCGTTTAAACACAATACAAGTTCCTCTATATTGTTAACTGGCCTAGCCAAGTAAAATTGAACATCATCAGCATAGTCGTGTACAACGGAATATTTGCAGACAGATGGCAAGTCATTAAGAAACATACAGAATAAAATAGGACCCAGTATTGATCCCTGTGGAACACCCTGCCTTAAAGACAAGAAGTTTGAAAATGTTTCATTACTGACAACCCTCTGAAATCTGTCAGAAAGATAGCTTTAGAGTAATTTTACTGCAGAATTTCCAAAACCAAGTAGATTTTTTAGTTTCCAGCATAGAACTTTAGTGTTTACCTTGTCGAAAGCCTTTGAGAAATCAAGCAGACAAAGAAACGGAACATATATCCTTTATCGAAAGCCTGTCGTATATCTTCCAGTATTTTAACCATTGCAATAGAACAACTGCGTTTAGACCTCAAACCAGATTGGCCAGGAAATAAAAGGTTATGTATTGATAAGTGCTCAAGAATCTGTTTAACTATTAAAAACTCAAAGACTTTCTATAAGCACGGTAAAATACTTATCGGTCTAAAATCACTTGCAGATATAGGTACAACTATTGTTTTTGGCAATAGGCGTAACTCTAGCTTTCTTCCATGAGTTTGGGAAGGGTTGGAGTTGTAATGCAATGGTTTATAATATGATTTAGAAAAGGTGGGCAGAATTAGCTTTACTAATCAGAGTGGTATCCCATCTTTCTCGTCAACCGATTCAATTTGAAAACTCCTTATCGTTTGAAATTACTGGGATTAATTCTTTTGAACAATTGAAGTTATGGTCTTCAGCATTGTTTTCAAGAAAAAACAATTCTTTGTTTATTTTTTACTTGCGACATATAGGAACTATATGGCAAGTTTTGCATTCGTGCAAAATTTTGTCTGTCTGTCCACGCTCCTACAGCCTAAACCATTTGGTCGATTGAGTTCAAACTTGGAAGTTAAGGTTTTGAGCAGATTCGCGTTAGGCATTTTTTTCATTTTTTTTTTAAGATCAAAACTAACAGTGGCCCCCATACAATTTTTTTGGTCAAAAAACGATAATTCGAATTTTCTCAAAAACAAACCGATAGATTTTTTTTTTAATTTTCTTTAAAATTTTATTTTTTAACTTGGCCTCTTTTAATAAGAAAAACATATTTTTGTATTGCTCGGGAAAGGTACCGGTCATAGAACCGTTTTTTTGTTTTTTAATTTTCTCAGTAACTTATGAACCGATTTTAATATTTTTTTTTTGAACGAGCTCTTATACTGCTTTAACAATATTTGATTATCAAAAGTGCAATTTTTTTTTGTTTGGATTTTTAAAAAAATATTGAATTTTTTTTTTCAAAATTCTATATCTCAAAAACGGGTCAACATTTTTTTACGAAATTCAAATGTAGAGTGTATATTTATAATCACTAAACAACTGCATATCAAAAATATTTTTACAACAAAGTTGAAAAATTTTATACATAAAAAATTAATTTTAAAAAAAACCGCTCTAACGATTTTCGAAAAAAAAATTTGAAAAATCAAGGGTTTTTCGATTTATAAAATGGCATTTAAATTTTTGAAGGCAAACTTATTTTTCAGGTAATATTTTGAATCTTAAATTAGTTTTTTTTAAATTATTTTAACTGTATTAAATGTAACCCCCTCCCAAATAAAATACACGACTGGGTCGCACGAACTTGCTCCTGTATTCAAAGAGTCTGTTTAAAAAAGTATCTATGTATATAAGATTTAAAAATATACCTGTAAAATAAGTTTGTCTTCAAAGATATAAATGCCATTTGATTTGTCGAAAAAACCTCCATTTTTCAATTTTTTTGGGAGGGGGTTACATTCAATACAGTTAAAATAATTAAAAAAAAACTGATTTAAGATTCAAAATTTTACCTGAAAAATAATGTTGTCTTCAAAAATTTAAATGCCATTTTATAAATAAAAAAGCCCTTGATTTTTCAAAATTTTTTTTCGAAAATCGTTAGAGCGGTTTTTTTTTAAATTAATTTTTTATATATAAAATTTTTCAATTTTGTTCTAAAAATATTTTTGGTATGCAGTTGTTTAGTGATTGTAAATATACGCTCTACATTTGAATTTCGTAAAATAATATTTACCCGTTTTTGAGATATAGAATTTTGAAAAAAAAAAATTCAATATTTTTTTAAAAATCCAAACAAAAAAAAATTGCACTTTTGATAATCAAATATTGTTAGAGCAATATAAGAGCTTATTCACAAAAAAATTATTGAAATCAGTACATAAGTTGCTGAGAAAATTAAAAAACAAAATAACGGTTCTATGGGCGGTACCTTTCCTGAGCAATACAAAAATATGTTTTTTTATTAAAAGAAGCCAAGTTAAAAAATAAAATTTTAAAGAAAATTAAAAAAAAATCTATCGGTTTGTTTTTGAGAAAATTCGAATTATCGTTTTTTGACCAACAAAATTGTATGGGGGCCACTGTTAGTTTTGATCTTAAAAAAAAAATGAAAAAAATACCTAACGCGAATCTGCTCAAAACCTTAACTTCCAAGTTTGAACTCAATCGACCCAATGGTTTAGGCTGTAGGAGCGTGGACAGACAGACAAAATTTTGCACGAATGCAAAACTTGCCATATAGTTCCTATATGTCGCAAGTAAAAAATTGAAAAATGGAGGTTTTTTTCGACAAATCAAATGGCATTTATATCTTTGAAGACAAACTTATTTTACAGGTATATTTTTAAATCTTATAAACATAGGTACTTTTTTAAACAGACTCTTTGAATACAGGAGCAAGTTCGTGCGACCCAGTCGTGCATTTTATTAACTTCCCATAGGAAGTTATTGTAATGGGTCCGATTTGTCAAATTAAAAATTTTGACATTTCTCTACGTTTCAAGGTCCCTAGAGTCGAAATAAAAGATTTTTAGAAAGATGTCTGTGCGTGCGTGTGTACGTACGTCCGTACGTCCGTACGTTCGCGACGTTTTTTTCGTCGTCCATTGCTCAAGAACCAGGAGAGATATCGACTTCAAATAAATTTTTTTATACAGATAATAAGGCAGAAAGATGCAGAAAGGGCTCTCAAGAAAATTGCGTGGGTGGTTTTTTTACCATAGCAGTTTAAAAAAAAGGTGAATATTTTGGTTAACCCTAAATATCTCATGAACCAATGATGCTAGAGACTTGAATTAAATTTTATATTATATATTGTAACGTGATACAAAATAATTATATTTTTGGAAAAAAATCCAATTAACGGTTTTTTTTATAAATCAAAAAAACTGGAAAAAAAAATTTGTCACTTCGAAAATTTTAAGACTAAAATATGATTTCATCTCCAAAACAATTTTGTGCAACGAAGAATAATGTTTTTGACATCTGATAAAATTTTGAGAAAAATCGAATTGACAGTTTTTTTTATAAAAAATTAAAAACCGAAAAAAAAATTTAACAAAAGTTGGTAAAAATTGGTTTTTGACTCAAATATCTTTTCAAAAATTTGAGATTATGGCTTCTAACTAATTTTAACTTATAAGAAATATTGTTTTCAACATTAGGAAAAATTTTGAGAAAAATCGAATTGACAGTTTTTTTACAAAAAATAAAAACCTAAACAAAAAAATTAATAAAAGTTGGTAAAAATTGATTTCCGTCTCAAATATCTTTTCAAAACTTTGAGATATTGGCTTCAAACTAATTTTATCTTATAAATAATATTGTTTTCAACATTCGGTAAAATTTTGAGAAATGTTGGATTGACAGTTTTTTTTACAAAAAATAAAAACGTAAAAAAAATGAATACTAAAACTTGGTAAAAATTTACTTTCGACTCAAATAGCTTTTCAAAAATTAAAAATATTGGCTTCAAACGTATTTTATTTCACAGAAAATATTGTTTTTAATATTCAGTAAATTTTTTATAAAAACTCAACAGTCCGTTTTTTCATAAAAAAATAAAATCTCCAAAAAATAGAACGCACATTTGGTAAGAGTTGATACATTTAGACAAACTTTTAAGCAAGACAAATCGATAGATGGGATGGGAAGTTATCAGTGTGGGTCGCATCCCAGCCTTTTTTTTACATATGTATATAGATTTTTGGGAAAGTTGAATTTTCCTTTTAAAAATGTTCAGGTTTTAATGATTTTTGTAGTACTTTTTTGAGAAAATTTTAAATTCAGAAACCAATAAAACAGAAAATTAAGATAAAATCAGCTTAACGAATTTTTAAACTTTCTGTTTTCTAAATTGTAGGTGATTCTGATTTTATAGGGTCGTAAGAAATAAATAAATTGGCTACCGCAACAGTCCGTTGAGAACTAAAGCCTATAGTGACTTACAACTCTCAACCATTTCTGTGTGCTAGTACTGTTGTCAGGGATGGAGGGGACCTACAATTTTAAGCCGAATCCGAACTCTTGGAGAATTTGTCAATTCCTCGCAAGAGGCAATACCCGTGGAAAAAACTTTAGATGGCATAGGCAGGGATCTAATCCAAGACCTCTGGCATAACAGTCCAACGCACTAACCGTCACGCCACGGGTACTAATTCTAATAATTATAATATAAATTTTTTTTATAAATTATAAATTTATAATACTGTAATGTGTATACACTTTTTATCTCTTTTACTCTAATATCGTGTTATATTGGAATAAGTACGTAGCAACCGTTTTATTTGTAGTAGTAAACACTTGTGTAGAACATTTAGAATAAGGGGCAACATCTAGTGATTAAGAGAAGAACTCGCTTCGTTAAGCATCGAGAACATTCAGCGCCTACAAGAACCTAGAAGGGGCAACATCTAGTGATTAAGAGGAGAACCTTCTTCGTTAAGCATCGAGAATATTCAGCGCCTCCAAGAACCAAGTAGTTTCTCGAACCGATTTGAGGTATATAAATAGGCGCTCGGAAGTGAAGCGGTGGATTATTGATTGTGAACTGCGATAAAGTAAAGACTGTGTTTGAAAAGTAATAATTGAAAGTAAAGACTGTGTTTGAAAAGTAATAATTGAAAGTGTTGAATAAATAAGTTTGTGAGTGATTTGAATAATTTGTGTTTTATTTACAAAGTGTGAATAAGTTTTAATTGTCGGACCAAGCCAAATATTACAATACCTTAGACCCAAATACCCAATATTTTGAAGTTTCATTAACATTTTGAACTTCATAGGTTTTAAGTTTTCAGTAACTCTTTTTGATTCTATATTTTCTTAATTTTAAATGCAAGACAAAACAATATGTACTGATTTTGTTGAATTAAATTGAAAGTTCAATTTGAACCTGTACTCAAGTACGACACTTAATACCTGCAATTTTGAGACAATGGATAAAACTCCAGCAATAATTTCTCTAATTTATTTGATTTATTTACTCACTCCAATATTTCGAATTAATTATTTTTGTTTGCTTATTACAATAACTCAGTCAGAAACGTACGATGGTTTTACAGCTACTCCGCTATATAAACAGCAATTCCAGAACGTTGACGGAACTCCAGGCACAAAGATAACACTCCAGATACAAAGACAGAACTCCTTATGTTTTATCATAGCTCGATTTTGTTATATTAGACTTTTAAATATCCGGCTCGAAGGACCAAATGTTTCGACAAAAATATACTACACAAACAGGATATATTCTATAAATTTAAATTCTTATTTCCTCTGTTGTTATAAAAATGATTTTAAATTATATTTTACTTAATTGACAACTCATAAAATTACAATTTGGTAAAGAAAACAAATGTTAATTGAAATATGATTTGAAAAATGAATAACAATGTCATTTGATATACAGTATTCAAAATAACTTCAATGGGAGGTGACATTCATTTACTCAGCTTAAGCACTTTCAAAGCTACAGCTTTTCAGAATTTTGGAATAACTCGATTAACCCTTTTCCGCCTGGTGGTTATGTAGTGAAACCACGTTTTAAAACCTTATTGTCTAGCGTACCAGTATTTTTTTTTGCAAAACCATCGTATGTACAGATATAACATAGACTCATAAAATAACGGATTTTTTTAATTTCTTATAAGAAGATTATATTTTGTGAGATTCGAGAGTCAAATTGAGCTCTTTGTCAGTTGTGAAAGGTGTGAAAGTGATCTTACAGGAAATATTAATTATTTTTTATATTGAACAAAAATGTCGAGTAAGTTTTTTAGTATACTGAATCTTGTGCATAATGTTTACGTGTTTCTTAAAGTTTTGTGATAAAATTATTTTTTGTATAACTTTTGTGTATATTTTTGTGGGTGGTTTCTGTGCGTAGCCACTGGGATGTAACTAATTATTTATTTTTTTTTGTTTTGCGGAAACCTTATCAGGAGCAAGAATTTCAACTTTTGATGACGTTTTTCCTGAAAATATTCCATCCGATCTGGATTCCGAAATCGGAGATGTTGATGATGATGACCAAGCTGAGTTTATGTGTCTTGGTAGTGAAAATGAAGGAGACCCTTCGAGCCTTGCGCATGTGTCTGAATCAGATTGGGATTCTGAGGATGAAGTTCTACTTAGCAAAATAAGAGCTACGCAAATTAAGAATAATACTGTGTGGACTAAAAAAAACAGATTCTGTAACTATAATGTGATGGATTTTGTGGCAGAGACTGGACCAAATATTCCGCGTGATCTGGGAACACCTGTTCAGATTTTTTTACAAATCTTTCCAGAAGAGCTTATTGACTTGCTTGTTTTTCAAACTAACTTGTTTGCAGTACAAAAAGCTGGTGGAGGCGTCTCATCTTTTACTCCGACGGATGGTGAAGAGATCAAAACTTTTTTGGCAATAAATCTGTTCATGGGTATAAAAAAACTGCCAAGCTGCAGAGACTACTGGTCAGCTCAGCCAGAATTGCGTGATCAGTATTTGAGTTCGATAATGAGCAGGAACAGATTTCTATGGCTTCTGGGAAGCATTCACCTGAATGACAATACAAAACAAGCTAGCAGAGGAAGTACAAACTTCGACAAGCTTTTCAAAATCCGGCCAATGATCGAAATACTGTCGCGAACTTATTTGTCATGCTATATGCCCTCGAAACATCAAGCAATCGATGAATCTATGATTAAGTTCAAGGGACGTAGCAGTTTGCGTCAGTATATGCCAATGAAGCCCATAAAGCGCGGATATAAGGTGTGGATTCGAGCCAATGAGTCTGCATACATATCCGAATTTCAAATCTACACCGGAAGATCGTCGGATTCTGCGGAGCTTAATCTCGGTGCTCGTGTTGTCAAAGACCTGACTCAAAAATTAATAGGAAAAGGGCACCATGTGTTTTTTGACAACTTTTTCAATTCCGTCCAGCTTCAAAAAGATTTGAAAAACCAAACCATTTATTCTTGCGGAACTGTACGAGCCAATAGAAAAAATCTGCCAACTGACCTTCTTAGTGATAAGTGTTTGACAAAAGGAAATTCCGATTGGAGGGTCAGCAGAGACGGAATGGCGTTCGTAAAGTGGAAGGATACGAAAGCTGTCCATATCTTAGGAAACTTTTTGGACCCTTCCAAAAATACAACCACCATGCGTAAGCAAAAAGATGGTACTTCGGTATCCATCAATTGCCCAGAAATGATAGCAGTATACAATAAAAACATGGGATTCGTTGATAAAGCCGATATGTTGAAGTCATGCTATGATATCGATCGGAAATCGAAAAAATGGTGGCATCGTATTTTCTGGCATTTCCTTGATGTTTCTGTCGTGAACTCATTTATTATTTTCAAAGAAAGATCAGTTGAGAATGATAAGTCATTGACATTGAAAGAGTTCCGAATCGCAGTAGCAAATGGACTTGTAGGAGCTCATACACACAAAACCCGCAGAGGGGGCCGCTTATCAGAATGTTCAAATACAAACCATTTCAAACTAAATGTTCCTTTCGAGGTGCGATATGACCAATCCGCACACATGCCAATATACGGTTCTTCTAGAAGATGTGCATACTGCAGTACAAAAACCCAGCCTCATCGTTCAAAATGGTGCTGCTCTATTTGTCAAGTAGCCTTATGTTTATCATATGAGAAAAATTGTTTTGTTAAGTTTCATACTAAATAAATAGAATACATACATTCACATATTTACAGAATTTGTTTCGATTTGTTTCAGAATAAAAACGTGCTTATGGCCTGGTGGTTACACTGATGAACCACACAAAAAGAAGTAATTCTAGAAGTATATTTTTGTTAAAATTTGTACTTTTAAGTTAAGACAAACTTAATTGATATTAATAAAGAAAGTTCTAACATTATTTTTTGTAAAATCAAAAAATTTAATAATTCGGGCGGCAAAGGGTTAAGGGAATTTATGGATTTTGCAGGTTCGGTATAGTGGATTTTGTACTAGTTTTGAATTTTGGAGTGTCTGCTTTTACAGTAACACAATATGCCATTTTTATACTCTATTTTTTTATTTGAAAACTAATCTAAACTACTACAACTACATTTATTCAAAATAAAAGGATTCCTTTTAAAATATATAACATATGGTCACCATAAAATGCTTATCCTTGTGTATACGTATGAAGGTATAATATTGTAAGTTTATTTACAGTGTTTTTTATTTAGTTTTTTTTTTTGATTATTTCTTGAAACTCTTTTTGAAATTGTCACATAAAAAAGAAGAATTTATATATTTTCACTAGAAATACAATTGGCAAATCGGATGGGATATGTACAATGATGATTTTATGACAAGCAATTCGAAATGTTGTAACCACACTGCTGTAGGTGTAATAGATGGGTCATGGGTTAGTAATATAAAAAGAGTTCAATTGAAAAAAAGGAGAAATACGAGTACCTATAATAAACTTGAATAAAGTTTAAAGATAAAATGTTCTATTTTTATTGTACAAATATTAGATAAATAGTAATTGAATATATTTTTATTTGAATATATTTTTGTTTTGTTATTAAAGGGTTTGAGAAGAAGCTTCTTCTTTAATTTAAAAGATAGTGCTATTTGCTTACTTAAAACTGCCTTGACCACCGTTTTAAAACTGGAATACTTAGAATTAAAGGGTTTCAAATCAAAGGCGGGTCGATTTTAAAATTGAATAATTTTGAAATGAATTGAAAGACATCAATGACATTATTTGTGATATATAACATTGTTTAAATGGCCGCCACGCACGGCTTTGCTGTGAGGCGCGTATTCGAAAGGTCCACTTTTCGATGACCTTGGCACATAAATCACTATGGTGGTTTGCGGCTTATTCGCATAAACCTGCGACTTAAGAAAGCACCACAAGAAAAAGTCTAAGGGGGTCAAAACAACCATCTTGGTGGCCAATTCACGTCATCTCGTTGCGAGATAATCATGCCACGAAACCGGACCCAGGAATATCGATTGTTACTTGAGCTGTGTGGTAAGTAGTGCCATCCTTTTAAAACCATATATCTTAAGTGTCTATATCATTAAGTTCAGGCTACAAGAAGTTGGTGATCATCATTCTATACCTAGAGATCGCAGTTGACGGTGATGGCATCATTTTCGAAGAAGTACTGACCGATGACGCCTCCAGCCAAAAATCCACACCAAACTGGTATAGGCCCAAATCATGACTCAAAATTCGTCATGTTGTGGTCTGCGACAGGACAAGTTCTTTTGAGCGACGCGATTTTTCTACAAACTTTCAAGAACATCAGCGGAGGTGTGTTCGGCAGATCTAACGAATATTCGGTGGACACGAATTTAGCCACCCAACGTTGAATAGTCGACTTGGGAGGACGACCATGCACTGTGACTGATTAAATAAAGATATTTTGACAGTAATTAAAAGGAACAAAATGGCCGCCACGAGCTGTCAAAATAAAACCCCTCCTTTTTATAACACCATTAATTATGTATGCTCTTTATCAAAGAGGGATTCAACTGAAAAAAACCTATAATTTTAAAATCAAGTGCAAAATAAAAAGGCATGCAATTTCCTGAACACAAACAACCTGATAACAGCCCCTTCCGCACACGCTTTATTGAATTCAGACACCTCTTAACCTAAAAATTGCAGATTCCTTCCTTCTCTTATACAAAATTACCATCATAAAACAAATTTAAAACTAAATTTTTGTTTTGAAAACACACAAATTATCCCATTTACCACTTACATACAACACCGCACCGCATCAACGACACAGTACCCTCCAGGCGATAGGCAATAAACGGCAAACCCGTACCCCTACCGTGCCAATCAATAAAGGTAATAATAAAATACTATTTTGTCACGGATAATAGGTTTTTGCTCGCCTCACAACTCACAATCACGAATCGTTTTGTTTTATGTTTATTCATAGGCAGACATTGTAAAATATTTCACATTCCAATTAATAATCAATTGAAGCGCCATCCGCTTTTACTCTACCCTTACTAGGTATACAGTTTTTGGGGTTTAAACTGGAGAATTGAATGAAAATACCTTAATTTGTTTTTGGCTTTGCATTTGTAGTATCTGTCATGATTGGGTTGTCTAAATCTAATTTTACCGCATAATCACTAATTAAAGATCAAGCTTTTTGGAATTAGTTGTTGCAATGAAGTTATGTATGTAGAGGGCAAAAAAGGGGACCGCTTTTTGCCATCACCGCATTATCAAGAGAATAAGGTGGAGGAAGTGGAAGTGGAAGAAGGTGCCGCACAAATGGGCAAAAGACCTTACCGCAAAATACAAACTACATTCCGAGTTTTCTGGTTGATTTTACAAAAGAGATGGGGTGGCAACAATGTACACCATACACCTAAAATTATGCAAAGTGCTGCCCGCCAAGCGGGCGGATGTGTTCACAAAGTGTGGCGATGCGTTTGGTGTAAACTCATTTCATGATGGAATATAAATGGCTGTAAATTGGTTTTCTACTCTTACTGTAATGGTTAGTTTCCTATTATTGTTTTTCCGGAATTTGTGTTGCTTTTTTTGTTGTTGTTGTAGTTGGTTTCTTTTTTGTTAGCCTGGGAACTCTGTGTGTGTTTTGTTGTAGGTAGTCATAGTCGTAGTATGTATAACTAACGACAACGAGGATATCATCCTTGCGCTATATGCTGCGATACGTTGGCTATTTGTTGTTTTGGTGTCCAGACAACCAACTATTTCGGTTAGTTTTTGAGGTTTGTAATATTTTTAACTCGTGTGAGTCGTTTTTTGATGTTTATTGGATTTCATTTGGCATTCGGCATGGGCATTGTGTGGCAGTGGCAGGCTATGGCAGGCTAACTCTTCGGCTGGAACAGAAAAGCGCGTTTTTTAGGTATGGTATAGATGGTAGATGGATGCGTGCAAAATTGGTAAACCTCTATATTGTAATAGAGGATGGAACGATGGATGGCAATGGCAATGGCATCAGTATAAAGCACATTGGAATGTGTGAATTGATACAGAATTCACATTGAGTATCTCTTTGCTGCTGTTGCAGTTGCAGTTGCATCTAAAGCTAACTGTACATACGTATATGAAGATATATTTAGGTTCACCATATACATACATATAGACAGAGGATGCATTTCGAACTGTATAAAGTATAATGTTTGTTGTTTTCCATTTAATTTTGAAATCGATTATTTATTGCATTATCGCGCTGCTCTCGGAATTTTAAACAAAGTTTTTGTTTGCGGTTTTGAGCTAATGTGTTTACTAATTAAAGACTCGACCAAAATGCAAATCGGATTGTGGGTGAAATATGCATCATGCATATACTTATGTACTTACCTACCTACTGTAATACTATGTAATTGCTAAGGATAAATATGTACGCTAGTATGGTATTAAAATCGAGTAGTTTTGTGGTTGTTTGGTGTTTTGTATTTTGCATAATATGATTGCAATGCAAAATGTTGTGCGCTAATTGATTTAAGCTTAAAAACAAAACAAAACCTACACACAAAAAAAAATACCGAAATAGAAACAAAAACAACAATCTGACAAATGACCTGGAAATGATGTTTTATTGTTAAAATGTTGAAATGTTTCTGAATGTTGATTTGATGATAGACATTACCCATAGACCTATAGAGACATACATAGAGAGAGTGGGAAAGAGGAGATTTAGAATTTTCAACACAGTGAACTTGATAGAATTAATTTGAATTTTAAATTTTAAAAAAAAGAGAGAAATCAGTCATTATTTTGATGGTAAAATGAGGCTTGAATGATTATCATATTATGTAGTCGTCAAAGGAAAGAAATGTTTTTGGTCAAGTTCACATAATTTAGCGGCTTAAACATTTAACATTTTAAAAAGTAGGAACTTTTTTATAACCATTTCTGTGGTGTTTTGTAAAAATCTGATAATTTATACATCAAGCTTAAGTCTCTAAACGTGTGGACCTTCTCATATATTTGTTTCAAATTTAAAACTAATTTCATGACAATTTTAGGAAAAAAAAAATGTTAGGCAAATATTTTTCCAGGAGCGAATTACTTTTTTTGAAATTTTATCCCGTTATATTTTATTTGAATGAGTTATTAAACTGTGCTGTGTACTGCACAGTTATTTTTATGAATCGATTTCAGGTATGATACCTTCAACTAAAACCAAACTTTAGGCGTATTTACTATACATAAAGAAAAGCGTACATGTACTATAGACATTTTGTTTAAAGTGAACATTTTGTTTGCCTCCAAATATCTCAAGAACCAATAGCGACTTCACTTAATTTGACGTCATACAAAATTAATATATAATTTTAACATAAAATTGATTTACGGTTTTTTTTATAAATCAAAAAACTGCCAACAAATATTTGTCACCCCGAAAATGTTTCGAAAAAATGATAATATCGGGTGATTTTTTAAGAGCTTGAGAACTTTTTAAAAAAAAAAAAACGCATAAAATTTGCAAAATCTCATCGATTCTTTATTTGAAACGTTAGATTGGTCTATGACATTTACTTTTTGAAGATAATTTCTTTTAAATGTTGACCGCGGCTGCGTCTTAGGTGGTCCATTCGGAAAGTCCAATTTTGGGTAACTTTTTCGAGCATTTCGGCCGGAATAGCCCGAATTTCTTCGGAAATGTTGTCTTCCAAAGCTGGAATAGTTGCTGGCTTATTTGTGTAGACTTTAGACTTGACGTAGCCCCACAAAAAATAGTCTAAAGGCGTCAAATCGCATGATCTTGGTGGCCAACTTACCGGTCCATTCCTTGAGATGAATTGTTCTCCGAAGTTTTCCCTCAAAATGGCCATAGAATCGCGAGCTGTGTGGCATGTAGCGCCATCTTGTTGAAACCACATGTCAACCAAGTTCGGTTCTTCCATTTTTGGCAACAAAAAGTTTGTTAGCATTGAACGATAGCGATCGCCATTCAACGTAACGTTGCGTCCAACAGCATCTTTGAAAAAATACGGTCCAATGATTCCACCAGCGCACAAACCACACCAAACAGTGCATTTTTCGGGATGCATGGGCAGTTCTTGAACGGCTTCTGGTTGCTCTTCACTCCAAATGCGGCAATTTTGCTTATTTACGTAGCCATTCAACCAGAAATGAGCCTCATCGCTGAACAAAATTTGTCGATAAAACACATTTCGAACCGAACACTGATTTTGGTAATAAAATTCAATGATTTGCAAGCGTTCCTCGTTAGTAAGTCTATTCATAATGAAATGTCAAAGCATACTGAGCATCTTTCTCTTTGACACCATGTCTGAAATCCCGCGTGATCTGTCAAATACTAATGCATAAAAATCCTAACCTCAAAAAAATCACCCATTACTTTTAGAATAATTTTATGCAATGAAGAACAATGTTTTTGATATCTGGTAAAATACCACTAAAAGTTGTTAAAAATAATTTGCGACTCGAACATCTTGACAAAAATTAAAGATATTGCCTTTAAACTAATTTCATCTTATGACAAATATTGTTTTTAACAGTGAGTAACAGTTTAAGAAAAATTCAATCGACAGTAATTTTATAAAAAAAAAAACACTACGCAAAATTAGTAAAAAGTAATGTACGATTTGAATTGTCTTCAAAATTATTTTTTTATATGCAAAATATTGTTGTTAAAGCAAGGTAATGTTTTTATAAATAACGAATCGGTGTTCTTTTTAATCCAAACTTTCAAAAAATGCTGCTCAAATTTATAAAAATTGATTTCGACTCACAATGTCGGAAACAAAACACATATTGAAATCAAACTTATTTTGTCCTATGCAAAATGTTGTTGCTAAGTTTAAGCTAATTTTTTTAGAAAAAACTAATTGACAACTTTACAAAACACGAAAACCTACAAAAACAACAAAAAGTGATAAAATGATAATTGGAATAGTACAAAAAAATGAAGGTTTAAATATTGAATATAAAGTTCCTTCTATAAATTAGCCCATTATAATATATGCTGCCAAACTTTACTTGTTCTCAAGCATTTACATGGGCAAAAAGTATGTGAGTGATTTAAAATAAAATGTCGCAAAAAGTGTGGAGCAACCAGAATCAGGGCCGCCGCTACCATATGTGCGAAATATGCGGCCCTCAAAGGCGCCAACCGCTTAGGGGCGGACAATTAAGAGATCGATCTAACTCAATTAATAGACCATGCTCCAAGTCTACGGAAAAGAAACAATTGTTTTCTTTAACATAATCCAACGTGTTTACATTTGGCCGTACAATACGTAGTGCTCACACACAATCTACTAAAACTTTGTATATTTTGTTCAACATTATTTATTTTATCGATGAAAAACGTAAACAAACCACCTTTACCACGGAAAAAAACAGCAAAAATACAAAATTTTAGAAGTTAATAATCGTGCATTTTATGTTCCCTGCTCAGCACATTGCTTAAATTTAGTAGTTAATGATGCTGCAAATATTTCTCACGAAACTATACATAAGTACAAAAGTATGTTATTCAAGAAATGTATGTTTTTTTCGGCTTCCACAAAGAGATGGTCCATAATCTTAAAACATGTACTAGATATTAAATTGAAAGCTTTAAGCGCTACGTGATGGTTTGCTAGAATAGATGCAGTCCACCCATTACGGTACCATCTCGGTAAAATATTTGATGCCTTATTGAAAATTTCGGAGAATTATTCTTCGGAAAGGGATTCCACAACATCACATAAGGCTCATTCGGCACGAGTACGATAACTTTGGCGCCAAGATATAATAACGGTTTTTGGTAGAGGGGCTTAATACAAGGATTTTTTACTATGGGAGGGGGGTCTATCTCCCCCCGTTTGGGCGGGAGGGGCAATTTAAAAAAGTTATTATTTAAAATGGACAAAAATAATTAAAAAATTACGGTGATACTTACAATTAAGTTGTATACATTTTTTTAAAGCCAACATTCTGTTCTATTAGCCAGTTTTCAAATCAAGTCAAAACTATGCGTAGTTTTTGAAAAATTTTATTTTAAACTCAAAATTTGAGTAAAAAAAGTTAAAAAAAGATTTAAAGTGTAACTTTTTCAATACTTCAAGATTATCTACCATTGTTTTTATTTCAGAATTTATTGCTCTTATTTGTTTTTGATCAAAAACTGAAAACTAGATGATTTTATGTCTTTTCGTTTTTGAGAAAATTAGAAATAAAAATTTAATTTTAAACTCAAAATTTGAGTAAAAAAAATTAAAAAAAGGTTTAAAGTGTAACTTTTTCAATACTTCAAGATTATCTACCATTGTTTTTATTTCAGAATTTATTGCTCTTATTTGTTTTTGATCAAAAACTGAAAACTAGATGATTTTATGTCTTGAGAAAATTGAAAATAACCACAACTACTATTTTAATTTAATTCTTTTTTTTTGCTTGAGTGGTCTTATTTTGATAGTAATAATGGTATTTGCGTATGCGTAATGCGTGTTTGGGTGTATGCAACAGTAAGGTGTGCGCGAGTTTGGGTGTATGCAACAGTGGCATCTGCAACCCCCCTGCTTGGGAACACTATAGGATTTGGGGTGGGTGCAAGTTGGAGTGTGTGCAAGGTGGGGAGGGTGCAAGATGGGGTGCATGCAAAGTTTCTTTTGCATTTAAATAAGCTGGATTTAAGAAAAATTAATTAACCGTAGGTATATCTTAATCCATATTCGATTATTACTATCAAAATAAGACTACGTTAATACTTAAGCAATGAAAAAGTAATTTAATTAAAATATTTTTTTTGGTAATTTTCAATTTTCTTAAGAACTAGAAGACATAAAGTCATCTTCAGTTTTTGATCAAAAACAAATAAGAGCAATGAATTCTAAAAAAAAAATAGTAGATAATCTGAAGGTTTTGAAAAATTACACTTTAAACCCTTTTTTAACTTTTTTTTGCACAAATTTTGACTTTCAAACATTTTTTTTTTCAAAAACTATGCATAGTTTTGACTTGATTTAAAAACAAGCTAATAGAAAAAAGTGTTGGCTTTAAAAAAAGATATAATACTTAATTGAGGGTATTACCGTTATTTTTTAATTATTTTTTTTTTCATTTAATGTACATATTTTTTTAAACTGCCCCTACTGCCTAAACGGGGGGAGATAGACCCCCCCTCCAACAGTAAAAAAATGCTTGTTTTTAACTGTTCTATACAAATCCATCATTAAACTTTGTCGCTCATTCGCTTGCATTACACATTCAAACCTATAATTTATTTGCTCGGTACTAATTTGATACTTCGAACAATATTAATACTTTGAGCAAAATGATACAAAATCCAACAATAAATACTCAAATTTGTGTTGATATTTTAGATAAATGCATACTCAAGTTAAGCGAATATGGCACAGATGAGCACTTTGAAAAAATATTGGAAGAAGACGCTAATATGGCTCAACTTCTTAACGTAGAAACCAATTTTCCCCCAAATTCATGATCCGTCCAAGAAAAAAACCGAGACAACTTGAATATGAACACATTGATGAAGCCTTAAACTAAATATAAAGTAGATATTTTTTTCCAATCTTGGATTAAACTCTTAGGCCTCTTTCACACGAGACGGTTTCGTCCTACGATTAAAATTCGTACGATTTTTATCCGTGAGCCATGGATAGTAAACTAATAAAATTAACTAAAGCTTTCACACTGGACGGAGACGGTTTTTTTTCGTACGGTCGATTTAAAACAGCCGTCTCAATGACTGAGATATACTTCGGCCGTGTACGGTTTTTTTCCGTACGAAGAAAATCGTCATAAAATGAGATAAAATGTTTTGCAGATGTGTTTGGCTTTTTTAGCGATCACTTGTTTGATTACAATGATGATGATTTAATGAAACACTATGAAAAGTTAAATTTGAAGCTGAAAGAAGTTAATATAGTGGTCAATCGCACATCGACGGAATCGATTTATTCAACGAAATTAGAACTTTGAAATTGCATTTTTCAAAAAAATGGCACATGACCCGTAGACCCTGCTGCAATATATTTTCCGTAATGATTGAATGTCAACGTTTCCAAATATGGCAATCACATTACGAACTTTTCTTTTAATGCCGGTCTCTGTTGCATCTGGTGAAAGATCATTTTCAAAATTAAAAATAATAACAAATTATTTAATGTCCACTATGTACCAACAAAGACTCACTAATTTAGCAATAGTCTCAATAGAAGATATTTTCTTAGAACGGTTCGATACCAAACAAATCATAGAAGACTTTGCTTCTATTAAAGTGAGAAGGGTTCAGTTCAACTGGCATAAAATAATGCGAATGCATTAAGAATACTCTGTACCTTATATGTATGAACATTTCTGTAATAATTATTATTAATATTTTTTGCAATATTAAATATAAAACCTATATTTATTTACAGATTAGCTATAATATATAATTTATTTGTATGTTAATTTTTTTCCCTCCCAAAACGTAGGGCGGTATTTTGGACTCTTGCACGAGGGCGCCAAACTACACAGCGGCGGCCCTGATTAGAATGTTACCCAATTGATAAAAATGTAGGAAGAAAAAAAGTTTTCTTGGACCCACTTGATGAAAATTTTAAAAATATAGAGTCAAAAAAGCCAACGCCTTGTCTCAAATTTCAAAAAATACAAATTATGAAGAGATGAGGTAAGAAAAATCGTAGACAGAAATATGTTTCTCAAAGCATCTTCACCAAAAAAAGAAATCAGAAACATTTCTGAAATGTTTCTTTAAGGTTTCAGAAACTTCTTAAAACAATGTTTCCTGAAATATTTTTTGGGTGAGTTGGAACATCTTAAGTTTTTCTACAGAAACCTTAACCCACTAAGTGTATGTCCTATCGCTCTTTCCGTCACTGTATACCTACGTAGATAAATGCCTACATACCCTAAGCCCAGAAACTCAGTTGCTTTATCAAGACCGAACCTCAAAAATTTACTTCAAAATTGAACCTGAGCAGTATTCTTCTTGGAATACTAAATAATCTAGAGTTTGTGCAATTCTATAGATAATTTACATGTTTTTTATATTGGTACTAAGGTAGGTATTTTATATTATAGAATAAATAATTACTCACCAATTTAAGCATTGTCTTTTTTCTTTATTCAAATTTTTATCCTTAACAATGTTGAGAATAAAATGGAAAAATCACTGATTAAAAGATTAAAACACACGAACGCGTTGAAAATTTTCAATTATAGGCACCAAAAAATCGATGAGTTTTCAAATCACTTTTTTCGAATTTAACGGCAATTAACGAACAAAAGCTCACAACACGCTAAACACAATCAACTAACGGACCTTTCACAACCTGCGCAAAAAACATGAACGAACACGATTTTTAGTAGATACCTACCGATTTAAGATCGAATTTAAATTACACGACCGACACAATTCTTGATAAAACTGAATTAATTTGATTTATTTATTTGATTACGAATTAATAATTTGAATTTTATTGCTATGTTATTATGAAAAATTACATACTAAATAAATTTTTATTTTGCAGCGATCAGTAAAACGTAACGCAAAGCGACAGCGATCCGAGATCCGACACGTCCACACTCCATGGGATGAAAAATAGACTAACTTTAAAGACAACGAATTAGAGAAATAAAATTGTTAAAACAACGAGAAGGAAAGATGTGTATGTTCAGCCAGGGAATATGCAATAAATAGTTGTTATTCAGTTGGAATTTGGAATAATGTTGGGATTCGGAGTTCTGTTTCTTTAATTTGTGAGTGATTTTGGGGTTCGTATTTCCAATAATTTTTTTATTGATTCATTTATTTATATTTTCGCGAAAGATTTGCTTCATTAACTCAAAGAACGAACGTTTTCGTAAGCACATGCGAAACAAAATAAACGAAAAACTATTTCTTAGTTAAATTGTTTGATTACAACTTTTCTGTAAATTCTGTGTTCATAAATTGAAGAAGGAAAGTTATTGAATATGAAAAGTGCAACAAGTAACATGAAACTGGTAGTTCATAAGGGAAATGTGGATTTTCTCCCGACCAATAACGCATATTTTGCTTATTGAAAACCTATTGAGCCAAAAATGAGCTTGGTGTATCTTCTCCAGAGGCCAATCGGAAAACGTAAATCGCTTTTCAAATGGTCTCATCAGCTTTAATTCTTAAATCAGCTTGGTCGTGTATGGCTGTAAACCAAGATATCTACATACGTCTGGGCGATGCCCAATAATTGAGAACGCCCGTGGGATTGACTGATTTAGATTTGTTTGTTTGTTTACTCGTTCGTGTACTTGACCATACATTTTGAGTTAATTGAATAAATTGACAATGACAGTTTGATGATTAGTAAAGGTTTCGTTCACAAATTAAGTCCAAATTTTGTCAAGTTCTTATTAGAAAACCCAATATACCTATGTAAAATAAAAATGCAAACCGTCACAATAATAGTGATGAGTCTTTTCACACACATAATTTGATTTAATCGATATTGAATTTTTGTTGTAAACATCAAAATTTACATTTATTGATGTTGAATTCCCAATAAAAAAATTACACATTGTTTTTCTTTCGTTTTTTTAAAAAAGAACAATTGTTTTCGTTAAGGTGTGTTCAGACCAACGAATCATTTTTGAAACATATCAGAACATTGGAAGCTCGCAAAACATTTCTTAAATGTGTATGAAATATTTTCCGGGAAACCATTCCGACTAGGAAACTTTATTTGTTTCGCAACTCTCAAGCATTGAAAGTAGTAGCACAGATAATAATTTTATACAGATGTCTCACCCTTATGGCGAGAAATGATATATGAAACTGAAATCAACCAAAAAAAAGAGCTTTTTCGAAAAGCTTTAACTCGTCTTCTTTCCTATGAATGAAAACTAAGGCAAAGAAAAAACTGAAATCATTTTTGTATGTTCTTTTCCTCTCATAATCCTAATGCATAGATACACATAATACACCACGATCATTCTTCACAACAAAAACACTCTAATGAAGATATAAATCCTTCGTACGTATCACCCTCCAAAACCCATTTGTTTACATTGTTGTATTTGTAATTTTGACATTATGTCCATGAATAAATGTGAAATTCAAATAACTGATAAACTAAATTTCCACGCACCGGATTTCATTAATTGTGTCTTAGTGTGCGTGTTTTCACGCACACTAAGACACAATTAATGAAATCCGTTTCCGGTTTAGTTTGTAGGCAAACCAATATAGCTACCGAGGATTTATATCTTTACTAGAGTGTTTTTGCTTCACAAACCAAAACTCGTTTTATTTTGGTTTTTTTGTGGTGTGGTTGGTGGTGATGCGTTGAAAACAAGTGCAGGAGAGTTGATCGCTTGTCGACGACGAGAGAAAAAAAATATTTACAGTTGTCTTTGGAAATAGAAACAAAGCAAGGACAAGGTTGTCTTTATGGCTCGAGTTCGTATAATCGGATATGTAAATGCTAGCTGCGTGCATTCATGTGGATTTTTTTTTTATAAATTCATCTTTTTCTTCAATTTTCTAAAATCTCCACGAATACATTTTTCAGTTTTATATCTTTTTAAACGTAATGAAGTGTTGTTGACTGGTGTCAATTGGATGATGTACCTTATTGTACATAATGAGTCAACAATTAAAATAATATTTTTAACTTCCCATAGGAAGTTATTGTAATGGGTCCGATTTGTCGAATTGAAAATTTTGACATTTCTCGACGTTTCAAGGTCCCTAGAGTCGAAATAAAAGATTTTTAGAAAGATGTCTGTGCGTGGTGTGCGTGGCTGTGTACGTACGTCGTCCATAGCTCAAGAATTTTGAGAAAATTCAAGTTAACATTTTCCTTACAAAATATAAAAACATTATCTAGGTACTAAAACTTAGTAAAAATTTACTTTCGACTCAAATATCTTTTCAAAACTTAAAAATATTGGTTTCAAACTTATTTAATGTGACAGAAAATATTGTTTTTGACATTCAGTCATTTTTTTTATAAGAATCCAACAGTCTACAAAAAACAGTACGCAAAATTTGGTAAAAACTGATGTTCGGTTCTCGATATCTCTCAAATTAATTTCATTCATCCAATTTGTATTTGTTTATATTGTTCGCGGTAACGTACGTTATTTGTTGTTGCATTTTATCACCCCCATCGAAATACATAAAACCCTTTGATGCGCTCGTTGATTTCTTCGGGGGCCTGTTATGTGTTTGTTGTTGTGATTTGTTAGTAATGTGTTTTAAAGTTTTTATTTTTTATAAAAAAAACTGTCAATTCGATTTTTTTCAAAATATTACTGAATGTTGACAACAATATGTTTTAAAAGATAAAAGTAGTTTAAGGCCAATATCTCAAAGTTTTGAAAAGATATTTAAGTCGAAAATAAATTGTTACCAATTTAAGTAGCATTTCTTAAAAGTTTTTATTTCTTATATAAACAAATACAAATTGGATGAATTAAATTAATTTGAAGTCAATATCTTCTATCGTTCACGAGATATCGAGAACCGACCATCATTTTTTACCCATGTTGGGTAGGTACTTGTAGATTTTTTTTATGAAAAAATGGACTGTTGGATTCTTATAAAAAAATTATTGAATATCGAAAACAATATTTTCTGTGAGATAAAATTAGTTTGAAGACAATATTTTTAATTTTTGTAAACATATTTGAGTCGAAAGTAAATTTTTACTAAGTTTTAGTAGATAATGTTTTTATATTTTGTAAGGAAAATGTTAACTTGATTTTTCTCAAAATTCTTGAGCTATGGACGACGTACGTACACAGCCACGCACACCACGCACAGACATCTTTCTAAAAATCTTTTATTTCGACTCTAGGGACCTTGAAACGTCGAGAAATGTCAAAATTTTCAATTCGACAAATCGGACCCATTACAATAACTTCCTATGGGAAGTTAAAAATATTATTTTAATTGTTGACTCATTATGTACAATAAGGTACATCATCCAATTGACACCAGTCAACAACACTTCATTACGTTTAAAAAGATATAAAACTGAAAAATGTATTCGTGGAGATTTTAGAAAATTGAAGAAAAAGATGAATTTATAAAAAAAAAATCCACATGAATGCACGCAGCTAGCATTTACATATCCGATTATACGAACTCGAGCCATAAAGACAACCTTGTCCTTGCTTTGTTTCTATTTCCAAAGACAACTGTAAATATTTTTTTTCTCTCGTCGTCTCCTGCACTTGTTTTCAACGCATCACCACCAACCACACCACAAAAAAACCAAAATAAAACGAGTTTTGGTTTGTGAAGAATGATCGTGGTGTATTATGTGTATCTATGCATTAGGATTATGAGAGGAAAAGAACATACAAAAATGATTTCAGTTTTTTCTTTGCCTTAGTTTTCATTCATAGGAAAGAAGACGAGTTAAAGCTTTTTGAAAAAGCTCTTTTTTTTGGTTGATTTCAGTTTCATATATCATTTCTCGCCATAAGGGTGAGACATCTGTATAAAATTATTATCTGTGGTAGTAGGTAGAAAGTGTGTGAGTGGTTTAATATAAAATGTTAGAAAAGTGTGGAGTATCCAATTGACAAAAAAAAAGAAAAGTTTTCCTTGATCCACTTACGACAATTTTAAAAATAAGATAACAATACCGATAATAATTTGTCTGAATATTTAGAAAATATAAGTTTTGAAAAAGATAAGGTAGACAAAAAATGCAAGATAATAAAACACGACCCTATCAGTAATACTTCCTTAACAGTATATTAACGCATAGACTGGATACATAAGTGGAAAACAAAGCAACATTTCAGAAATTAAGATGCTGACAGCAATATTCTGTAAGCAAAAATACGATAAACTCCTGTATCAGCCCAAAGTTGCCGGTAACTTAGCTGCTTATAAATGAGCGTTTTTTTCATAAAAGCAAACATGGTATTGAGACACTCCTTAGTAACTTAAAGTAGTTGCTTGCCCAGGAGTATCAGGATAATATCGTCAGCGAAGCAGATAAGTGGAATAAAAGTTTAAGACAGGATATCATTAATAAAAATGAGGAAGAGTGTTGGAGACAGAACAGAGCCCTGAGCACACTAGCATTTATTTAATGTTTCTTAGATTTCAACCCATCCAAAACTACTTGTATTGAATGGTCTGAAAGGCAATTTCTATTCCAACGAAGGAGGGGTTCGAAAAAACTGAAGGCATGTGTGTTTATAAGAGAGCCTGATGCCAAACTTTATCTAATGCTTCTGAGATGTTAAGTGCAATTAATCTTACTTTCTCTTAAACGATGTCAAAATTTGTTCCACGGCACGGTAAGATAAACCATCAGATCACCAGTGGTCCTTTTTCTACGAAAACCGTACTGCCGGTCATTAAGAAGGCTATGGTCTTCTGGTCTTCAAGATATTTTTAGAGCTGATAGTCCATCAGCGTGAGATTGAAAAGAAGGGACGTAAGTGCGATCGGTGCCGTTTTCCATCCACTCGGAACGAGACCTGGAGAGAAGGATTGGTCCCATAAAATCATGTACTGCCTTTAAGACATTGCAATATTTTTGCCTTACTTTAGTTCATTCATAAATTTGGTCCGTCGAATATGGACGTTGTAGGAATTTCTGGCTTGCTTTAACTATCCCAATTAGCTTTCTCGTTTTGTCAGACGCTTCTCTTACTTTCTTTAACTGACAGCTTTTGGCACTAAAAATTGTCAGATATAACACAGTGTTCAGATGTGCCTAGAGGAGATAGAGCACTGATAGTGTACTTATCAGTGTCAGTATTAAAACCAGTCAAGAGTGTTTTCTGCTCGACCATTAATATCCGATATTTGAGTGGACTCGTTGAACCGCAGATCAAGTTGCTTCAACTCAGCACACACTCCTTCGGGTGTTGTCCGATCTGAATGTAAAAGCCAGGAAGTATTTTGTACATTGAAGTTGCCCATATAAACGATTTAAAAATAATAAAACACCTAAACAGAAAAATTGTAGTTACATTTTTGTATTGAACTGAACCACAGTTGTTAAACTAGCCTTCAGGAAATTGGGCAGGTTCTGACGACGTAAGGAACTCAAAAATAAGATAAGTTTCTATAATCTGATTGGCAAGCTGCCAAAAAATTGCCTTCCAATTAAGGCAACTTTTTTGGAAAGTTGACTGGAAAATCAGTCAAGAAAAATTTCCTTAACTATCAAGTTATGTGTCAAAATGACAGCTGATCATGTTTTTTCGTAATTTATTTATTTTCTGCACAATTCCATTTAATGTTTTGTGAAAAAGGGTTTCTTGCCTAATTAGAAAAGTAATAGGTACATAACATTTCTTTACAATACAAAATACAAGTCGTGATGGACTAGCTGCTTGAATGAGTAGTGTTTTGCAGATAACAATGGTTTTTGGCACGATTACCTGATGGTAGGGTTTAGTGAAATTAGGTTCCGAGTTTGAAATTTTATGACACTTGAAAAACTAGCTAGTTGCCTTGGTCAAAATTTACGTTCAAAGGCTGCAAATGAAGTTCATTGTTGTCCATTGTTAAACTCAAAATTCTCACACCTTGACATGTTCATTGCTCAGTGATCCATCGGTTTGTTTACATATTCCACATAACGACAAACTTGAGAAAGATTAAGATGCAAAAATTAGAATTAAAAGGTTTTTGGTTTTAATTGGCAGTAGAGATAAACTATCCTATGGGTTTTGATTCTTTTAGAATAAACCAACAGAACTTACTTAATATTTCCTTAAATTAATATTTTCTCATAGCTTCTTTTGAAACGACTAAATTGTAACTTTGTTAAAACAGCGTCGGTTACATTTTGTTATTATTTTAATTTTGTTTTTGAAAATCGATTTCTACCGTGCAAATAATGTGAATTTAAGTCTTAAGTTCTTTCATTTGGACTGTAAATAGTTAATTAAATCACATAAAAGAAACAGAGCCTATATACTTTTAAACACAGAGATAGCAATCCTGAGGTAATAAAAAAATATCCTTTCAAAAAATTGTCACATCCTGTCATTCAGTCTCTATATCTGACGTTTCTAACACGGCTGTAAGAATAATGGTAGTCCCATGGTTCCATGATTTAAAAATCTCACGACAGCACTTAAAACGCTCTCTTTTTGATTGGTCCTTCAAAAAGGGGAAAGAACATACGAATCTTCTACAAATCACCAAATTCCATTGAGTAAAAATGGCACAACCAAAAATCAACAAACGCAAAATCCCTAAACTGTTAATTTGCAGCTCTCTCAAATACCTTACTATATGTACAATTGTACACATAATAAAAAAAAGAAAGTTTATTATCAAAGTGATAAAGACCTCTTTTAATAAAGTCTCTATATAACAATAACCTAAACCTTACCCAATTTGTTTAATTCCTGATTATGATACATTTTATTACAAAGACAAAAATCACACAAAAGTCACAAGGCGAATAAAATCTAACATCAACAGTATAGAAATCTTACTTTGATAATCCCAAGACCAAATACATCTCAATATACCTACACAATCCTATGCTAGGTAGGTATATTTACTTAAATATAATATAAATGGTTCAAAATCAACACACATAATAAATTTAGATATAGCTTGCTAATAAATAACCTTTAGTAAAAACAGACGCAAAAGTAAAAGTTTATCACGAAAAATCATAAAAATCCCGGATGTGAATAGGATATTTTTTGTTTCCGTTTCCACTTTACGAATACACTGAATTCGACTCGTATAACGGACGAACCAAACCCAACCAAACCAAACCGAACGATAGAACGAGAAAACACTCGCAAATTATTCAATTCAGAGATTAGCTCCTTTTTATAACCTAGGAGGCCAATAAAACCAAATGAAGCAGCCATAAACAAAAATACAAATAAACTTAGGTTATCCCTTCTGAGTGGTAGAGATTAGGAGTTTCTTTCTTCATCTTTTTTTAAGAATCCAACCCAATCCCAATCCTAACCAAGACTCAACGTTTCGTACGTTCATCGTCGTCGGATGGGGTCGGGGTCGGACTGTACGGAGTGGTCGAAATTCGATGGGTTTCCAAACAGGTTTACCTTTAATCCTATTTTAAGAGTAATATGCTTCCGCCTTCCGCTTTCCGCCTCAAGTCTTCAGTGAGGGAAAAATAAATAACAACTCAATTTTAGGAGGAGGTGTAGGTACCTTCATTGTACTGTACAATGTACATAAGGGTTCAGGTTATTATCCTGAAGGTGGTATAGGTATAATCGGGGGATGGTTAATTTGTTATAGCATAAGCTTCGCTATACACTATTATGCCAGACTCCATTTGGTTTTTATACCATCACATCAGGCAGGATGATAATAATCAAGAGTTGATCGAAACACCGCATACCACACAACACAACACAGCACAAAGCAATTTACATTTAATTTATCATTTTATTTCTTTACAGCTGATGCTTTTCTGTAGGTTTGTAATTTCATCAAGTACTCTCGATTCGTCATAATGTGATTCCAAATGAGATTCTCATCTAAGGTGTTCTTGACAGGGCCTCCATAAATAGCTGGTGTGTTATCCTCGCCAATGGCAGCACGGAATTTTTTCAAATTTTTCCCATCATGATGGAAGATCTTTATAGGAAAATAAATCTTATTCTGAATAAATTTAAATAAAAAAAAGATGACTACTTTTACCGTTTCTCTGAAGCTTTTTTCCATAAATGGCATTATCATAGAGGTCGCTGTATTCATAAGAAATCCTTTTTGTAGAAGATGACACGTCCGATTTGTATTGGGGAGAACTTCATTCTTTTTGTTCATCATTTTTGAGTTGGAGGGTGAAACTAATTTAATAATGTTTTTTGTAGCACTGAAAAAAGAGCGGAGAAAAATAATTTAACAGTTTACTTTTCTTTTGAATCTAGCTCAAATAGACATGTTAAGGAATCTCAATTTCCTTAACAAGACTTCTAACTAATACTACGTTTCAACCGGGCACTAAACCGAGATTTAGCTAGATTGAAATCTCGAAGATTTACCATACAAATTTTAACTTCCTCAAATGAAGATTTCAAATAAAACTAATTGAAATCTACTTGGAAACATTAGTTTGTCAAATCAAACAAACTTTTTTTTCGGAGAATAATTGTTGAACCGACCCATTTAAACGCCAATTTCGTTTATTGACAGATGGAAATGTCAACAAAAACTATCTGTCTCACTTCCATATGACTCAAATTCAAAACAATAAACAACTTTCAAGAAATCACAGACGAAATAAAATGTAAGTATACAAAAATAATAAATATGTACAAGAATATAATAAAACTAATTACTTACAGATGATGAGTGAACAAATACATATTTTTTTCACTTTCGAAAGAAGAATAATTTGAAGTTTGGTTGTTATGACATAAACCAAACGTCAAATTAATCTCCTTTTCTTTGGTGGAAACACCTCATGATTTATTTTAAATCACTTGCCTTAAATCTCGGATTATTTGTTGGTGGAAACGTACTTAAGACTTTTCAATTTGTCTGTCAAATATGTAGTAAGGATACAAATTTGATTCGCTTTCTCACGTGAGATATTAGCAGTGTTTTTTTACCTACGGATCTGGATACCAAGATCATCCCATGAAAATAAAATGATACGGATTCTTATGACAGCAGCAGCTCGTCTCTTTTTTTCTTGTATTTGTTTGTTTGCCATGCAGTCTTTTTTCTTTACACTACAGTTTCTACTCCCTTCCGACTGGAGAGCCGTCTACCAGCCAATGTAAAAACTCTTTATCAGATCTTTAAAAAAGATCCAGATACAGAGCAGGGGGTTCGAAGTTGTTGTTATATTACGTTTCAAAAGAAGATCCATATCCGTAGATAATAAAACGCAGCTAAAATTTTCCTGAGAAGAATTGAGTGCGATATGCACTTTGACAGAACTTTGTTAAACTTGAACAAAAAGGGCCAGTTCGGAAAAGGATCTGTTCGTTTTTCACAACTTTAAATTGTACTTTTAGTTTTTTACAGATTGGTAAAATATTAAACACACTTTTTAATATTATCAAATATGTGTATACCTAATATCGACCTATGTTTGAATAAGATTTTAAATCGACGAATTTTTTGTCCGCGTTTTCTCAATCCGTGTGTCAAAGTTTGACAGTTTATAACTTTCTATAAGATCTTTGATTTATAAGTCATAGACCGCTCAATTTAAAATGGATTTACTTGTATGTTTATCTGCATAATGCAGAAAAGTAGATGGAAGTAGATATAAATGCCAAAACCTAAAACTGGGAGAGAATACACCAGTGGTAACTCTTTTTATTTCCTATAAAATACTATATACAGTATTGCTCCAAGGCTTAACGAAAGTGTAATGAAATAATTGAAGAAAAAAAATAACAAAACTTAAAAAACTGTTATTATATTGAAAAATATTTTCAAATGGTCAAACAAAAATTGGCTTAAAAGAAAAAAGGTGAATATAAGTAGGTACAGTGTTTTTTCATGGTCTTAAAATGAGAGTTAAAACGTACTTTGAATTCTTTATATAGTAAAAACGCATTAAAATTCGGAAAAGAATCTCACTAAATTAAGAAAAATATTGCAATTAGCTGCATCGAACTCGAAATAAAAAGGAAATTTAAATAAAATCCTTGAAAGAAAATGCAACAAAATGTAAAACAATTTAAAAATTAAGAAGAAACATAAAGCTTTTGTTACAATTGCAACACTTGCTATAATAAAAATTAACATGTTTGTCTTCACTATAATCTTCATCCGAGTTACTTTAATCTGCATTTTTGAATAAGTCGGAACTTTTAATTTTCTCTCCCTATCCAACTAGTGTTATTTCATTATTTTGCATGCTCTTTATCTGCAGACTTCAAAGTGCAGATTAATCTTGTTCGATTCTTTAAAAACTTAACTACAATTTTCTATTGTTAAAAGCAAAAATGAGTAATGAGTCTAAAAAATATTTGTTTGAGTTTTTAAGAAATATTTAAAATGTCAAAAATTATAAAAAAAATGTTAATACACTATTTTAAAAAAATGAATATATAATATAAATTGTACTTACTCCATTAGATCAAAAACCATATTTATTCCACATTTTTGAACTTGTGGCAACAGAAATAAGGCTTCAATTATTAAATCATCAATTTCAACTAGGTCATAAAAATAATTTGGATACTTATCAAACAGATCAACTGAAATAAAAAAATAAGACAATTTGTATTTAAAAACTTTGAAAAATCAATTTTTTAGTTCTAAAGGTATGATTGCATGTGTCACTTATTTCATTTATAGAAAAGCACAATTTGTTACCTGCATTAATAATCATTATTGCCCTGCCATCTTTATCCGGTGTTGGCATAACGTTTCTACATTTGTGAACTAAAAAATGATCCTTAAACTCTTCTGGCGGATGACTTGCTATCCAAGTTGGATATAATGCCTTGAAATCATAGTAACGGTGAATTTTTTCATATGCATTTGGAACATTCCACTGAACTGAATATAGAAACTTTGACAGAAAAACGTCATCGGTGCCGATTTCAAGTTCCTTGCAATCTGTCAAATCAAAATTATAACCTTTCGATAAGTTTTTTTTTACGACTAAAATAATTATAAAATGTATGCATAACACTTATCACCTTCCACTAATATCCGTAATTCGGAAAGTTTTTTCCTTTGATCATCTGTATACACAAATTCCTTATCATCAAATATTGTTTTAGACATGTTAAACAATCACTACTCTTTTTCGTCAACTTTTCGTGAAGACAGACAACGGGTTAATAAATGGTGTGCTTAGAAATGCGATTGATTTTAAACAAATAATATTTTTAGAGTCTTGGAATTTATTTTATTACTTTTCCACGCTTTAGCTTAGCTTTTCATATGACTTAGAATAACAAATAAAGTAAAAACAAAAAGCGAGAAGTATATCCAGAATTTAGAGAGCCACCGGGAATCGCAATCGGCTTATTTTGTCCGGTTATGGAGAACCACGTAGCTAATTTTGTTTTCGTGTAATTGCTGTTTATAAGTTTTTAAATAAAGTTTGGATTTTTGTAGCTAAGAGACACAATAGTATTTTTTATTACTGTCACGTTTCGGTTTAATTGGTTTGGCTATAACAGCAACTTTCAAGTTCAATGTCGTTTCATAACTGATCATCGATTGGTATGTAAAAACAAACTGCCGGTAAAAAAGGTGTTGTTATCACGTCAAGTTTTAAAAACTTGGTCGAATACTTTCGCCCAAAATGTTGTTTGATAAAAAGCCTTTAAATTGAGTTACCAAAATCTGAAGTTTATTGTAATAAATTTCAAGCGTTCTAAGTGATCTTCAAGGTATCAAAAACTGTTTTAACAAAAATGTATTCATCATTTTAAAATAAATTAAAATGTGCAAATACTCCATTCTAATATAATTCTTATTTCTGTACATATTAGTTTTATGTAAATGAAAAAATAACAAAGAATTTATTCTTGGCAAACAATCCATTTTGCATAACTATACTTTGTGACAAGTTTGGATATTGAGATAATTAATTTTTGTTATTATCACATAATAGTAATAAAAACTTATCTTCATACTGCTTTTGAATTATTGCAGCTCTTTAATATAATTATGGCTTTTCTAATGCGCAAAATACTTTTCCGCTTTACCACATCAATATTCTACTCGTATTGACAATGTTGTTTTTTATTTTCTTTATTAAAAGTGAAACTCTAGGAATAAATGAGAGTGATAAGCTGTTATTTTGGATCGGGATAAATGCTGAGCAAATACCAAACACAATTATAATCTTAGTATACATGATTAGAAAATCTCCCCATATTGGGAGATTTTTTGAAAAAAAATGTAACCAATTTTCTATCAACCATGTAAAAACTTTATTTTATCTGTCAAAAGTGACAGAAAAAAAAATTCGAGCCAATCTTCAGCCATTTTTAATTTAAAACTACGGAACTGGAAAGAAGTATTAAGTCACCGTATGCTAAAATAACGACAAAGATGTCGTACAAAAAATTTGTAAGTATGTATAAACAAATTTTACAAGATAGTCGTTTTTGCCTGCCTTATTATTGTTTCACTTTTTTTAATCTTAATACATATATGTATATAAATAAGGTGTCACGATGTTTGTCCGCGATGAACTCCTAAACTAGTTAACCGATTTTAATCAAATTTGTATATAGGATAGGGTAGCTTACACCTCAATTTATGATAGCAATATTATTTTATTACAAGTTATGTGTCTATTATTTGACAGTCAAAATTATTTGTTAGCTCCAAACGATTCTAACAGATGGTGAATTCTGTTGACTGTATTGAGTAATTATTCAATAGATGGCGCTATGTCAAACTTCCAAACGGTTCATATAAGCTACAATTTAATAGCAGAATTACCACATGTTGCTTAGGCTAAAGTATAGGTGAAATATATTTTGTACTATAAATGAAATACAGTGAATTTTACTTTTTCGACGAAACACAAACATTAAAAGAAAAAAATGTCAGATCACCCAAAAATTCGGAAAGTCAAGAAAGCCTTGCCACGCTCTATATTTCCCTGTCATTGCAATGTTCAGGAATTCAAAATCAATGTACACCGACACCTCCTATCCAACCCTTCCCTCTTTTTCTAATGCTCACACTGTGTCTTTGGCATATTAAAGGTATACAAAACCCTTTTAGTGTTCGCTAATTATAAAAAAAAAATCCTATAGTGAGCCCAATCATATTTCTCTGTTTATACGCCATAATACTGCGTACTAGCACTTTGATCAAGCAAACCATTCTTTTTGTCATTATGACATTTCTAAATTTGAGCGTTAAGACATTGAAAGTTGGTATGGGTTACATGACATTCTATTTGGGTTTTGTGTGGTTTTCTTAGTGATATTTTCCACGACACGCGACGTTTCTCTTTTTGGGCCTTATGTCATTTTATGATTTGGGTTAAATGTTGTTGGGTGATAAGACATAAGAAGAAATCATTATAGTCGTAATGCCCAAAGAAATGTCACAAAACCAAACCCCTATGTCATTAAACCAAAATTCAAAATTAAAATTTTTTTGGACAAAATGAAAACTAATTTTAGAATTTGGGAGTAATGGTTTTGGGCGAAAAGACCTAACACCTCCAATCCCCACATTTAAATTCAGATTTAAGACATTATTCTTTATAAACTAACAGTCTTATTTAATAGAGTTCGCTAAACAGATGAATAGTTATAAAGTGCATAAGGATTTATGTAGGCTGTATATAACGTTACGAAAATTCCCATTTATAAAAAATTCTGCTATAAATTTTAGTTATACAATGCTTATATCAAAAAAAGTACCAACATGGAGCAATCTATTCCATTTATCTGTCTATCAAATCAACTGTTTATCATAACAAATAAAATATAAAAAAAAATAATTCCAATTATTTGTATGATATTCTTTTTCGAAAATCTATACATTTTTTTAAATTCTTCTTCTTAGGCTCATTGGGTTGAACCTTTTTTTATAAACTTTCCGCCTTCTTGGAGTCGGTAAAACGCGATTTAAATTCTTTAAATCATTAAAAAATGAGCTAAACTGGAGAGGCATTATTGTTTTTATTTTAATTTCAAAAATGGAGAGAAATCAAAATGACATTTACGAAACAATAATTTCCTTATGCAGGCTCTATTCAACCTCAAAACGCGTTTAGCTTATTATGGGACTATGCAACCTTGCATAAGTTTTATAAATAGCATTTTTGCGTTTAGAGGCGTTATAGAGATTACATAACTTTATGTAGGCTATATACAGCGTTTTTAAATAAGACTGTAAATGTTGCTAATATTGTTTCCATTTTAAGTAAGGTAAAAACTTTAAAATTCGTTGTTCTTATTTTCATACTTTTTGAACACACTCATGGGTTTCTAATAAATTCGTGGAAAATTTATCCTAAAACGTTCAATGTGTATTGTGAATCGATCTTAACATTAGTTGTGTGCGTGTAAATTGACGTTTCACTTAAGCATGTAGGCAGACCATAATGACAGCTTGTTTTCAGGTCTTCACATGGATTGTATTTAATTTATTGTGACCTTCAGAAAAGTGTAGCGAGTTTTATTTAAAAACATTGTATTATTAGTAACTTGCTATTGATTACTTGCTAGTTTTTCGGAATTGTGATATCGACTAACGTTGAATGCAATCAGATTAATTTTAACTTTAAATATGCACATTTAGTCTTTAGTTTTTGAATTTTGACCGTATGAATTTTCTTATTGCTTTTTCGACTGTGGATCTTAAGGAGTGAATTAATTTTCCGTTTTTCCATTAGTAATGGAACACTTCCAACACCTAATCAAAAACATACAACAATTATTTTATTTTTGAGCAACCGCGCTGACTACTTGTTTTTTCTATTGATTCTACTGTTATAAAGGTTTTGTATATTGTTCCGAATTCAGTTGGTATTTTATTCCAAACCACATTCGCATAGTACGGCTACAGAATGAATCACAATTTTAATGTTCTTCGTTCTATACTGTCCAAGAGAATTTAAATAAGTTCCAGAGTGCACAAGCCTTTCAGATAACCGCTGAGACAGAAAGGGAGAAAAAGCGTCTTTCAACATCATAGTTTAAAATTTTTGAAAGGGCGATTTCGTTATAAATAAATTTAGTGCCAACAAATTAAAAGTTGATATCAAGTCAATTTCTTCGTTTTAATTTCAAGAATCTTCTAAAAAATCGAACTTTGCACTTATTTTCACAGGGATCTAATACATATGTATGTATATCGAAAGCTCGAGCTCAACGCCTGAATAGATCTTTTATCTTTTTCGTCACGCATTGACAGCTTTGACATATGGAATAAGAACAATGGACTCTTATGAGGCAATCTGAAATGTTACCTAAGGCCTTGCGACCGATTTGTATCGTAATACCGTAAACGTCAGAGCAACGCGACGGCAGCAGGCCAAAGCAAATATAGACCTATTTTCTATTCGGCTGACCGTTTGACAGTTCATTGTCAGTTATTTTGTTTTAATAGGTGGAAATTGAAGTAATATATAAGAAGTACATATGTAATTGAAGTTGTTCTTTTTTGTAAATTATTAAGTCAAAAAAGTGTCGTTTTGTTTCTATTAAAAGTCTAATTTCAAACATCTTAAACCCATTCACTATATAAAAGTCAAGAAATTCATCAAGGCCATCCAATTCGGCCATATATGTACATAAATCTCTTCTTAAAAAATAGATTTATAAATGAATTATGTTAATTTTATCACAGTTGTCACTCAAACGCACGAGGTATGCAGTTAAATTTAAATGTTAGGTTCGCGCTTTTTGACACATAAAATTGTAAATACGCTCAAACGCTCGTTAATGGTGGAAGAATTGAATGTGAGATTGTGATTTGGCTACTAAGCACTGTGTGTTTCTGGAGCAAGTTATGACATTTATGTGTTAAAAGTTCTTTACGTTAATTTAAAATTGATATTGGAAAACTAAGAAGATGGCAAAATGGTTTATCGTTTATGCCAAACAGTTGGACTTAAATTATATAAGACTCTATTTGTTAAAAGGTATAAATATAACAGTTCAACTAAAATTAATAATTACATTATACAATTATTATTAAAAGTTTTAAATAATAAGTCTGCAAACAAATATAACTGACTTTTAATATTGATATTGAATTTGGAGTTAATATTTATTTATATTCTGGTTTAGTATATAAAAAAAGAAATTGATTCTGGTGTCATTTGATTCTGAGTCAAATAATGTTTTTAAAAGCATATTTCTTATCACGTATTTAGTTGCAGCTTTTAAGAAAACAAGTGAAATACTCTGACTGTCTCTATCTGTCCAATTCCGAGCTCAAATATCTCAAAATCTTCACATAAGATTTTTCTAAAACTTCATAGCTTCGCATACTAGGGTGAATTTATAAAAACAAATTATAACACCTACACTATCAGTGTTTGTTTTATTTTCGAGTCCACCACTCCCTTTGACTTAGGGCAGCCATCTCTCATAGATTAAAAATATAAGGTTTTCCAATAAGAGGGGAACAGTCTGATGCTATTTGAGCAGCTTTCACTTTTGACATTTGACAAGAAAAAAATACGCCACTAATACCAAATACTTTTCACCAACTTTTTTCTTTAGAACCACGTAAAAGATAAGGCTTATGTCAATGCCCCTCAATCGGTTGAAAACCTTGTAGATGGAATTCATGAAGTTATCGAGGTCATACAGTTGCAAATGTGCAAATAGGTTATGAAAATGATATGGCGCTGTAACATTACCCATGGCGGCCATTTTCCATTGTTAATTGCATTCCTTTCTCGAATTACGAAATTGCGTACGTCAAACTACTTTTAGTCAAAGCTTTAATTATACTCAGTGTGAACACTACCTTAGTTGTTCTAAAACCCAGTATTTCATTCCCAAATATAATTGACCAGTTTATATATTTAAGATTTCAGATAGTTTCGTATTCTCAGAAATATAAACAAAACTTCTTACTTTTGCTGTCAGAAATCTGAGAGCAAAATTTGTAAGGTTCGATTTCTCAAGAATTCTCTATCAAACAATTCAAAAAAGATTGAAATGAATGCAAATCCATTTTTTTTTTTTTTGCTAGGTGAGAATAAATAATGAATTGTATATACATATTTTATTTTCCTGCTCTCTGAAAAAGTTCTCGAAAATCTTAGAAATATATTCCTGACCTAATACTGAGACTAATGTGTTCACTACCTTATCTATACAACTTTGAGAAGTTATGACATTATTTTCAAAAATCAGCTTAATTAAATAAATATAAAGCAACCATTTGTCATGCATCATGCATGTCACAAACATCTTACATAAAATTTAAAAACAAACATTGTGTTTTTCTGTATAAAAACCCAAAAACTGTCAAAATTTTAGTTTACATTTTCACGCCACCTACCACCTCAACACTAAAACAATTCCTTCAAAACAACCAGTATATCAAATACCAACACCTCATTCAACTAAAACAATTCTTCGTTAAAAAATCCCCCACACAAACCTTCGTTAAGTTATTTGACAACTAGAAAGGCCGGCCATGTTGTTTCTATGTACAAAAAAAACGCGTCAAAATTATAACCAAAGGAAAAAGAAGAGGAAAGGAAGCAATAAGCAAACCGAAACCAGTGAATTTTCATTATTTTCCAACATTATTCAACAAAATTGTTATCTTTTATAAACAATTTTGTATAAACGAATTATCGTTTGATTAATTATTTTATGATCTTATCATTTTGCATTTTTAAATTATTTCCGATTTAGAAAAATAATAAACCAGAAAAATAAAGAAAATTCGAATAAATTTATTAAAGCGAGACAGATAGAGATACTACAAACGCAAAGCAAAGAAAAGAATAAAACAACAAAAACGAATCGGACTTGTTCTCTTTCTTTCCTCCACTTAACCATTTCTCGCTTTATTTGGCTCCTCAAAGTGTTCCGAGTGGGTTGTCGTTCGTAGTTCGTCGTTGTGTAGCAAATAGAAAAAAGAAGAAATTTTATTTTTAATAAAATTAAAAATTGCTCGCAAACGCAAAGCAAAATCTAAAATAATGTCCGAACCAATTATTTACAAACCCAAAGATTTAATATGGTGAGTTTAAAAAGTGATAAATTGTCATATTTTCATAAGAATTTTAAGTTTTATTTTTCATCTCATTGGAAATCGAATGAAAACCCCGAGTTTACTTTACTTTACTACGACGAGTATGGTGGAAGAAAAAAATATCTAGCACCCAAGCTTTCTATCCAATTCGAGTGTCGCCGTGGCTATTTCTATGTTTTTTGTTGGAAAATTAGTGAAAATCTATGGAAATTGATAAATTAGAGAGATATTTGTGAAACATAACCAACAATTGGTCGAGTTTTGGTTGAAGTTTGTGAAGGAAAATTTAGTTTCTATTCAATAAAAGAGTCCACCATCGAATCCAATCTAACCAACCACAATGGCCGGCCTCAGAGTCAGAGCGAACAGCGAAAAATCTTTTCCCGCGCGTTCTTTTCACTGATCAAAAATGTTGTTTCTTGTTTAATTTTTATTCTGGTATTAATTTTGTTTGTATTTCTTTTTTAATTTCAGGGCCAAAATGAAGGGATTCACACCCTGGCCATCGATGGTAAGTTATTTCAAATTATTATTTTTTTTTTATTTGAAATTTCCATACACTTTTCCCCAATTTATTTGTACCTAGCTATTTCCATTCCAAAAAACTTCACTTAGACGAAAATGTTTCCTTTTCTGTGTTTGCTTATTTTTGAATATTCTATTTTTTTCTGTTGGTTTTCTGTAGATCGTTGAACCCCCAGAAGAGATGCTACATCAGCCCCGGAGGAATGTTCCGTGCAAATGTGTTTTCTTTTTTGGTTCTAGAAACTAGTAAGTATATATCCAGATATGTAGCTATTTAGCTTTAGAACTGCATTTATAATCATCTGTGCGATGTGATGTGATGAAAATCCACATCGAATTTATTTGAAGTTTTGATAAGAAAATGTGTACATTTGCTCTGTCGATTTTTAATTTTTCTTTGGTTATGTGTGTCGTTGTTTGCGATGCGAAAAAAGGGTCATCTAAGTGTTACTTTTATTAGTTGATATTTAATTTTCTCATTTTCCAGACTGTTCTGTTCTGGCTTCATTTTCTTCATAGAAATATCTACATGCTAATAATAATTAGGTAGATAGCTACCTGTGTACTTATTTGGTTTGTTTTGTTTCTTTCTTATATTTAAAGCCTCTTAAAATCAAAATTAATTGCAAGTCAGCTATATTCAAAGTTGTGTACAGCGACGAACACAATATTTTTGAACTCAAAATGAATTCCAATTCAATGTACATAGGTAGGTAGGTATGTTAGTTTGCCCGATTGACAATTGGATTGACTTGTTTTTATTTGATTGTTCCATTGCCGATCTTGTTTAGTTATAATTAAGCATTTTTTTCTTCCTAGTGGATCATAACACAGTAACAGTATTCAAGTGCGTAGGTATATATGTATATGTACATACCTGTCAAAAATAGATATTCGTGTTTGTTTTTTGAAACACTTGAAAACAATAAATGAAAATGCTTATATTGTACTTTTTCCTTCCATTTCCATTTAAGGTTGATATCACACACCAACCTATACAGAACGTGTTTTGTTTGTTTCAGTTTATTGGAACATGATGTTCATATCTAACTCCTTTTCAGTAAAAAAATTAAATTAAAAGCTAATTAAATAAGGAGTTTTCATACACCACTTAAATGTTTGAAAACATTTGCGTAGAAAATAAAGAGTACATTTTTAAAGCTATCTTAAATTAAAAAATATAAAAACATCAAATTCATATAAAAAATCATAAAATCCTTATTAGAATCGATAGTACGGTCGGTAGGATTAAATATTTGAAGATTATTTAATGCAAATGTTGGCCATGGCTACGCCTCAAATGGTCCAATTTGGACAACTATTTATAACATTTCGGTTAGTATCTCACGTATAAATGCTTCCAGTGCATCAATCGCAGTAAGCTTGTCGCTATAGACATGAGGCTTTACATAACCTCATGTCTTCTCATGCTTCCAGCTGCTCTTCACCTCAAATACGGCAGTTTTGCTTGTTCACGTATTCATTCAACCCAAAATGAGCTTGATCGGTGAATACAATTGTTTGATAAAAAAAGGCGCGATAGACTTTCTTAACACAGCACGAATTTTGATAATAAAATCCATTAATTATCAAGAGTTTTTTTTTTTTGTTAGACGATTCATAGTTAAATAATAAACCAAAGTGAAGATGCTTGACAGTGTTGTTAAAAGAAAACAAAATCACATAACTTGGTTTCCAACAAGGTTTACACACATTTCACTTTAAATGTTGGCTCTGAAGACCAACGACGTGACTAAACGAAGCACCAAAGAAAATAGTCCAGAGACGTTAAAAAGCACAAACGAGGCGGCCAATCGACTGAAACATTTCTTCAGTTAACAAGCTCACCAAACTTACCGTAATAAATAAATTGATTGTAAGGTGTGTTGTTTGGCTTGTGTCACTATCCTGTTAAAACCAGTTGTCTAAGACCATATCTTCCAATTCGGTCCAAAAATGAATGGTTATCATGGCGCGAAATGCTGGTCATTCACAGTATCGTGACGATCGCTATTGTCGAGGAAAAAAAATATGGTTATTTTTTGTGTATGAAGTAGTCATTCATGAAGCAAGTTTGGATTTTCTCCCGACCAATAACCCATATTTTACATATTGATCCAAAAATGATGATTTTGAGCTGAAATTCATCATCTTGGCGTATCATCTCCAAAGCCTAGTCGAATAACGTACGTCACTTCAAATAGTCCATCGGCTTCAATTTTTAATAAGCTTGATCTTGTATTGGTGTAAACTAAGATCCTTATGCAAAATACGCCCTAATGTGATCTGAGCGGTACCCAATTCTGGAGAACGCCGTGGAATTCACTAATTTGGATCGGTTGCTACGGACGCCTGAACGGTAGCAACAATGCAACATTACACAACAAATATGAAGACTCAAATTTTTGTATACTAATCTTGTAATTGTCTGTCTACTAGGGTGAGAATTACGACCAAAAATTGGAGTTAAAGCTCTTAAAGTTGCGGTCACCGACTTCGAATTTCGGTAGAGAATTTTTATAATTTTAATAAGTTGCATTTTATATATTCGCCTCTAATCATAGGCTGAAGAGTACAATAGTAAGACCTAAATAGCCCAACTGTTGTGAGCTTTAAAAAAAAAAAATATCATCTATCATTTTATTCAATTTTATTTCAAAATATACAAATTAAACTATTTCTCGAAAAAGCTGGATAGCAGAGGCTGATGTTTTAGGTGAATTCTTCATATTCGTACACCTGGCCAAATATATAAAAAATAAGAAAGTGCAATTACCAATTTCTTTAGTTATTTTAACCCATAACTGAAGAAGTTGGTATTTGCACTTTCTTACTTTTTTCCGACACAAAAAGGAATGTACAGTTGATTATTTAAGAAGACGTCATAATATAAATCGTATCCATCTGCTCACTTAATCTAGTGCTACTTAAACGATCCTTATGCTGCTGAAGAATCAGGTGGAATTATTTCAAATAGCAAGCAGCTTTCAATACAACAGAAGTGGTATTTAAAGACAAGAAATAGGCATCAACTATTTTAAACCTTGGCCCCGTCTCGTTAAAAATTCAAACCCAACATATACTTAGTCCAAAAAGTCTCCGTACAGCAGCCTTATTTTAGTATTTTTTTTTTTTTTTTAAAGTACTAGGAATAAATGTAAAAACCAAAATGGTAACATTGAAAAAAAGTTAGTTTCCACCTTCACCTTTTTACTAAATTTAAAAAAATTGTGATTGTGATTTTCAAAAACCTGTTTTTAATATATTGTTATAGTAAATATTTTATATCGAATCAACAAAAAGAAAGCTGCTGTACGGAGACTTTTTGGACTATGTGTATTAGCCCTTAACACACATTTCTTGCCGAAAACGATTCATTTTACGAATGCAAAAGTAAATAGCACAGAAAAATACTTTTTTCATAAAAAATATTTGTAGAATTTGAAGTTCGTGAAAGGTAGTACCTCAATTTTAGAAAACTGTATCAATACAGAATAATGAAGCTATTATACTTTATTGTCATTCGTAGTATGTTTTAACTTAAAATAAACTTGAGTTTTTAAGTTTAGTTTCAGTAAAAGAACTTAGACGTCAATCTAAGACTCGGACAATTTCCTTCAACGCTTGCAAAATTCAAAATCCATTTACTAAGACAAGTTGCGATTAAGAACTTGTATTGAATTTTTATGTTTCATATTTTCAAAAAATAGCTCTCAATCATTAAATTTTCTTGTTGTTTTTGTTGGACTTCAATAACATGTCATAATGTTTACTCTGGTCAAGTTCAAAGACTCGTTCACTTGAATCGTAATAATTTAAAATGCAAGGGTTTTGTATAGATTGTTAATTAAATAGTTTCTTGCAGTTTTTACATTTTTTTAACACTTCATTAAAATGTTTGTTAAATAAGCGTCAGAAGAAATCGGAATATCAATTTCACTTGGGTTTTCTAAACGCAATATGTCGACTTTAAAAGTCTTTACTTACTTCTTTAAGTCTTGATCCCTATTGGGATATAAGTCCTCAATTGCTCCCACGCGCAATCATGTTGTGCTGCCGATAGGAAATACGATTGGACCTGCAAATTCTTATGATGTTTTATATGTATCTATTTATAAAGGTTTTCAGTTTCCTAGTTATAATAAATAATAAATAAATTAGGTGACGCAGCAGTCCGTTGAGAATTCTGAACCATTCCTGTGTGCCAGTCATGTCAGGGATGGAGGGGACCAACAGTTTTATCTCGAATCGGAACGGCGGCTGTTTGAGAAAGGATTTTACATGACGAGAATTACTCTTGGAGGAAATGTCAATTCCTCGCCAGAGGCAGCACCCGTGAAAATAACTAGGTGGCACAGGCAGGATTGAACCCAAGAAGTCTAGCATGACAGTCGCACTACGCACTAACCATCACGCCACGGGTTCCTAGTTAAAGTTGATGTTATTTTCCAGTCGCATCATTCGTATATTATTACTAACATTAGAACATTCCTAGCTCTGTGTTAAGGTATAGAGGTAGAGAATCATCCTTCCAATTCATGTATTTCAAAATTTCAGTTTTTTTCAGAAACCTTTTTAACGATCTGTAAAGTTAAAAGGGAATCAAACTTGAATTTCTGTTTTAAAAAATCATACTCCTCCCTTTTCAGAAATTCTCTACTACTACCCTGTTCCATTCTGTTATGTTTTGACTCCCAAATAAGGTTTCCTATAGAATCAGGTGTTATTTCTAAGCTTATTATTGTATGTATATGGTCCCGCTCCCTGGCAACTAACTGGTCCTTAATTGTATGTAATTTTTGACGCATAATGATTTAGAAGTTTAAAATAAATCAGAATTTTGACCTTTGAGCATAACGATGATAAAGATGTGACAAAAGTTAAAGTGCACCTCGGCGTCATACATCCTAAACTACTGAAAGATTTTCTTCAAACTTTGTATTGAAGAATCTGAAATAGATACTAATATTTTTTTAAATAAAATTTGTTTAAGCTTAAAAAATAATGGTTTTCATTCTACGACCTTAAATAGTTCTAAAAATTTTTAATAAAAATAGATGTATTTAATTACTGTGGCTTAGTTCAATCCCTGCATGTCCCACCTAAAAAAAGAAACAATTCCTTACTGCCTTTTGTGAGGAATTGATCAATCCTCCAAGATTATTTCATGTCAAGAAAAGTTCGGAAATTATCCGCTTTCATAAAACTTTAACTTTCGATCTCCTCCATTCCTGTTTTTATTCACGGACAGGAGTGGTTTAGAATTATAAGTCACTAGGCCTAGGTTTTCTACAAGCTATTTCCTCACCAAGTTTCAAAACAATATCCGATATAGGTTAGATTAGGTTTTGGTAAATGGGCTGGCGATATAGATCCCTTGTGATACCCTGTAACTTTCCTGAAAAGTGAGTGTATAACCTATTTTTATATCTGTTGTCATGTTCCAGCCACTCAGAGGCTTTCTAGACTACCTAAGAAGTTGTTTTCCTAAGAATTTATATCTTGTGTGGCACAATTCTGGGCGCAGTGGCATAGGAAGTGAGTAGTGTCCTCGAGCTCTTCCTCGTCGTTGCACCCCTTGCATATGTCGTCGTTGTTTTTATTCCCTTTTCTTAACATAAGAAAATTGAATTTTTGTGTTTTTTATAAACTGTTTATAATAACGTCCTTTTTTTTGTAGAGTATGTTTAAAAAAAGAAGAGCCAACACAGTATAACTTCTTTATCCCAATAAAAAGACTATAGCTTGCTAAATAAAAGTTATTTAAAAAAGATGTAATGCATTTACATATATAAAACGAATAGAATTTTATTTAGAAATTTTACTGCAATAACACAAATCCGTTAAACTCAAATACTTCCAACCAAAATTTCATAAAAAAAAATTATTGTTTTTCAACTACCCCTCGGTACCTATCCTTTTTTTCCGGCCACAACATGGACGCACAGAAATGGTTGAAAGTTATGCATCAATAAACCTCCCAGGATGTTGTAATTCAACTCGAAGTCATAGTTGATTGTTAACTTTTCCTCCGCTTTCTTTAACCGGTTTTTCAACGTCCAGTTGCATTTTAAATTTATTGTATTCCAACTAAACACAAGAAGCTTGTTTGAATTTTTAAATTTACATACATTTTCACACATGAAAAAAGGTATGTTCTACGATATTCGGTCCTATTTAGTCCAAATCCTGTCAAGTTTATGTTAAAGGACAGATCTTGGGAATAGAAATTACAGAAAGTCACATGATTTCAGGGTAAGAGAAATACATTTTCTTAATATCAAACCTCTAGGTGTGTAAAAAATGGCGACCACAAGCAACTTCGCTCCTAGAAATTAATAAACGAGGAGTAGTACCTACTGTTATTTCCTAGCGAAGTGTAAGTGGATAAAGTGTATTAAACTTAATGTAAAATATTTATTAAGGCTATCAGAATATGTGTGTAGTTAGAATGTATGGCATTCTTAACCCAAACGAGAGATAAGGCACCTGCTTACGAATTCAGTAATCTTCAAAAATTGTGCGGCTATTCTTCTTTGTAAAGAATTCTTTATGTATTGTACGGCTTAATGGTTGCTTGAATTTCATAAGTTTCCAAAAAGTCACTTGACTTAGTGATTTAATCTTGCAATTATCATTGGGTAACCATTGATGTGATTTAAACCTTTAGAACTTTTTGCCACTAGATCAAATATTTAAATAACGATCGCATTAATTTTCAGCGCATGGATTGAAGAGCATAATATCAAACCATTCGAAGGCCCATACAAAGATGAGCTAATGCGCCCAAACAAGCCAAATTCCTTTAAATTAGCTTTGCAAGAAATTCTAGCTTACATCGATAACCCAGTCGATATTGATGCTGAAATAAAAGCAGCTTCCGTTGCATCTGCTCCCAACTACACCAGCGATGCTGATTTCGATAAGATACGCGATGGTCTTGAAACAGCCGATTCCACCAATGACCTGGGCGAACCACCAAAACCGCCTAAAAAGCAAACAAAAGCTAAATCTCGTGCAAAGTCCTCCATATCGGCAACTAAATCGGCAGCAGCAGCAGCAAAACGCCGTGGCAGTGCAAGCAAAGCATCAGAAAGCAAAAGGAAAAGAGTCGAATCAGAAGCCACAGAGGCAACATCGTCACGTAGGCGAGTAAATGCGGATGCTCTGTCGCATATTGGCAGTTTTTCGCGTCGCAATATGAGCTCAACAGTTGCTCTACTCGATCGACCTATCATAAGTCGGCCAGAGGCACAAGCAATCGATATGAATGTTCGATCGGCAACTTTGTCCGAGAGAGATATAACTCCATCGAATTTGACTTTTGGCTTCCTTGGTTTGGGTATTATGGGATCAACTATTGTTAAGGATTTAATATGCACAGGACATAAGGTTGTTGTGTGGAACAGAACTATGTCAAAGGTAGGTTTAAGGAGAAACATCGGTTCTTAAGAAACTTTGTGATGTTTTGTGAATTTTTTCTAGTGCAAACCATTCGCTGAAGCTGGTGCTGAAGTTAAAGAAACCCCAATGGACGTTGTTGATGCGGCGGATATTACATTCTGTTGTGTATCAGATCCAAAAGCATCAAAAGATGTAAGTTTTTCTTCTCTTCGGGTGTAAGGGGATTGTTGAAAGTTATCTTTTTGTTGTCTTTTAAATATTTTATAGTTGGTATTTGGCAATTGTGGTGTTTTACAAGGAAAAGACCTTAACAACAAGGCATACGTAGAAATGTCCACCATTGATCCAGAAACTTCACAAGATATCGCTGAAGGTATTGCACAATGTGGAGGAAGATACCTAGAGGTTCAAGTGAGTATTTTCAATTAAATTTTTCTTCAGTATTGTACGAAAATATTTATAATTAATTGATATTTTTAGATCCATGGCACAAGGCAAGAAGCTGAAGATGGTATGCTTATAATTTTAGCTGGCGGTGATCGCACTGTTTTCGAAGAATGTCATTCGTGCTTCAAAACCATCGCCAAAAATACGTTCTTCTTGGGGGGTAAGTTTGAAGTTTGAAGCAACAAACAAAAGAACAAAAATTTAAAAGAAAAAGTTACAATTTAATTAATATCCTCTTCGTTTTTTTGTTTGTATTTATTTGCAGATGTTGGAAATGCTTGTAAAGTTAACCTTATTCTTCAAACGATACTTGGTGTTAGTCTTGTCGGATTTTCGGAAGCTTTAGCCTTGGGTAAGTTTGTTAAGTATGTTATCATGACTTGGGTAGACATTTTAAATCCCTTTTTGTTAAACCACACGAAATTTAGTTGTTTTTTTTTTTGGGTGTGTGATTATTTCGGATCTTTGAGATTTCATTATTTTACTACTTAATAAATTGGGTGGCACAACATTCCGTTGAGAACTAGGGCCTAGTGACTTACAACTCTCAACCATTCCTGTGTGCGAGTAATGTTGTCAGGGACCTACAGTTTCAAGCCGAATCCGAACGGCTAATTTGAGAAAGCACTTTTTATGACAAGAATTACTCTTGGAGAATTTGTCAAAGAGGCAGTACCCTTGAAAAAAAAGTTTAGATGGCATATGCAGGCTTCTGGCATGACAGTCCAACGCACTAACCATCATATTTTACTACTAGTTCTTACAATTTCAACTATGATATATTTAAGTTTACGTTAAAATAAATAACTTGGCAATAAAGGCAACGGCCTAGTCACTGATCAGTCATCGGTTCCCATTGATCGCCGAAATCAATCATCATTAGCAGAAAGATGGTAGACCTCGAAACCTACCACGTGCCATGTGTTCTTTCTCCTCTGTTCTTCTGTCTTACATTATTGTCATGTGTTGTTATCACTTTACGTCTACTTAATCACTCACGATTCAGTGTCATTATTCTGTACATTTATGTGCTGAGTATTATGTGATGTAATGTAATGTATAAATTGGCAAAAACTGCCACTTTTGTAAAGGTAATAAAGTTAAGAAGTGAGCATGAAAATAGTTTATTATGATCATTGTTTCAACAGTTGAGATCTGGTCGTGGCTTACTTCCAAAATTCTATCTGCCGATAGCTCGTCGATCACATCTAGTTGTTACTTAGACGTCCTGATCTTCACTATCTCTAGCAAAAGAATAGTTCGACACTCAAAGAAATTTCGAAAGCAGTTGCTTTTTTTTTAGGCCCTAGTTCACAGAGGACTGTAGCGCCACCTTAAGTAAGTAAGTTGCTTTTTGATCATGAGATGTGTCTTGCTATTCTTTCTTCGAGGTAGATGCCAAACTCCGCAAAACACATCCAAAAAATAATTTGCTTTCAGATCTTTTCGTGTGAGAACTTAATTTGAAATTAATTTAATTTTTTCCAATTGACAATAATTGACATTTTTAGATCCCGAAAAAAGTATGTATCTGTATGAGAATTTTTTTTTTTTCGGAACCCGAGAAGATCACAAAAATGTGAGAAGTGTCGATTATTTTCAGTTCACTGAGTGGATTTGAACAGCTAAGTGCGTAATTCTTCTCATAGTACGTGGGTGACCTGGACATTTTTTATTTGTATAACTAACAGCAATTGAGTAGTTGTCTGGCAGGCTTATTTTATCGTTGGGACTATGGGAGGCTTTGAAATTGAGGAATTTGCAGAAATGTTTCGACTCTCGAGAATATACAGCTGGTAAAGGCTTAAGGGTTCTCCAAGTTTATGGTTGTGTTTTAATCTATTGTCCCATAAATTCTAAAGCCTTTCAAGCACTCAAGCTATAATTATTGATTAGGTTAGGTTATAGTGGCTGTCCAAGATGGAAACGGACACACTTAGGCCAGTTTAATGGCCCATTGTGATACCACATGAATCTTGAGGCTTCCTCCTAAGCTCAATGGAACCAGTTTGAGTCCCTTACGAAGCGTGAGAGGCTGATTATACTGATATGATTTAGATCGTTAAAGAAGAATTCTCCAAGGTAATTCTTGAGTTTTCGAGCCAGAGCAGGGCATGTGCAGAGAAGATGAAGAACTGTTTCTTCCTCGTCCATACAGCTTCTGCAAAAGTCATTTGAGAATACGCCTAGTCTCGTAGCGTGCTTTCCTATTAGACAGTGTCCGGTTATGACACCTATTATCGAGCTTATATGCGATCTGCTTAGAGAGAGCAAGCACCTTGAACGTTTTAAATCCAGTGTTGGCCAGATGTTTTTTGTGACTTGACACGTGTTGATGTTGTTCCACCTGGTGCCTGCCCTCCTCACAGCGTCTTGCATTAGCAACAGTTTACAAGTAGCGATTGGAATGCCAGTACGTGCCAAACGTGGTAGGATGGGCTGTACTGTACCGTTCCTGGCGAGTTCATCTGCCTTACAGTTACCTGGAATGTCTCTATGGGCCGGCACCCAGCAAAGGTGAATATTAAACTGTTGTGCCATCTCCATTAGAGATGATCGACAGTAATGGACTGTTATAGAGTTGTAGAGACAGAGTCCAGAGATTTGATAGCGGCCTGACTATCGGAGAAAATACGGATATCAGATGTTGATATCACGTTTTCTCTAAGCCAGGACAAGACTTCCTTTATCGCCAAAAGTTCCGCCTGGAACACGCTACAATGATTGGGAAGGCGGAATGAGAGACTTAATTTCAGTCGTTCAGAGTACACACCTCCACCAACCCCTTCTTTTGTTTTTGACCCATCTGTGTAAAAATGGCTTGACTCATCCTCCAAGAATGTCCTATCCTCCCAAAAAGATCTGGTAGGTATAGAAATCTGGAAATTAGTCAGGTTAGAATGGAAGGCAATTGTTATCGAGTGATTGCTTCCAACGAGGTCATGTTAAAAGCTGCTCTTCTGTAATTTCATTGACGTTTCACGTACCTTACCTTATTTGTTTTGCTGATGTCCGTTTACCCTTAGTGATATTTTCAAATACTCATCGAATTGCTTCCGCTCTACGAGAAGTAATTTTTTAACTTTCGTAATCGGAACATTGTTACGAATACCTAAAAAAAAAAAAAGATCTCATATTTTAACGCAGTGAAATTCTAATAACAACGGATTGTATTACGGTTTTTCGGAATTCATGAATTTTATCGATAACTGAGAATTTTTTTTCAGAATTCTGCATGATACTGTTTGGTTATAAGTCTTAAATTAAATCTTAGAGTATTGTGTACCAAAATGCTGTATGAACAAAACACAGAATTGTGCAGTATTATGATCTACCCATACAATATTTTAACCCCAATCTCAGTATAGCTAGTCATTGTTTATGACATTTATGCCAACTTAATGTTTTTGACTTGTTGAATTTTTCGCTGGGTTCATTGTTTCCCGATTGCATTACTACATCTTCTATTGAAAACACGTTTTCTCAATTAAATTACGGTCTTCCTGACATTTCCTAAACACAATTTTACCTTTGCGTTTTAAATCAACATTTCTTAAAATATGAAACACTTCTTTCATAACACCAATTCAAAAGAAGGGGCTGAATAGTGAGGTGAAAAACTATCGAGCTAAACTTTTTCATAGCCCAAACATTTTTGAAAAGAGGTCCCTAACTACCCACAACACGGTTTCTATAAAACAACAGATCTACCACCACAAATCTTGTCCAATTTGTTTCATTCGTTCTAAGAGTCTTAGTAAACGTTAATGAAGTTGATATGGTCTCCACTGGCCTCAGCAAAGGATTTGATCAAAATTTCTCATAATCTTATAGTCTTCAAACTCTCCTCTTTATGTTTTGAACCTCTTTTCCTGAAATGGCTTGCTTTTTATCTTAAAATTGTGAATATTAGGTAAGGTTTAGATGAGCAAGTTTCAATAAAATTTTTCAACTTTGGGTGTCGGCCCAAGGTAGCTTAGACCCTCTCCTCCTTATCGTTACTATTAACTACGGTGACATAGTCATTTAACACTGTGAAGTATCCGTTTACGCTGAGGATACGAAATTTGTTTAAATCATTGCAGCACATGAAGACCTCCAAAAAGATCTCGAATATTTCTCAAAAACAAAACATTGCTTAGAGCCCAATATTAGCAAATGCCAGACAATGATCTCTTCACATAAACAGATTAAAATAACTCCCTGTCTTTACTATTTTTATAACTTTTATGTGCTCTTAAAATTTAAATAATTGATATGGCTACTCTGCTCTAGGTATTGGTAATAGAGGGTTTAGAGAATTTTCTAACCCGATCGCTTTACATGACGTTTCTCAAACCTCTTCTTGAATATACGTCTTAGATTTGGTCTCTATATCAAGTTATACATATGTATGTCAAGAACGAAGATGCATACGTTTTGCACTTCAATACCTTCTTTGGGAAAATCTTTTGATTTAATGAATTGAGCTTTAACAGTAAGAGGCGGTCACGATAACTTACCCTTTAATCGTGACCGCCTCCAACTGTTAAATTCATTACATGAACGTAAAGAAATTGTTGACGTACTTTTCACACATCATTGGCTTCTTTCAAGTTCAGTTTACCACTCCTCCCTCTATAACTCTATTTCGTTCAACCATCACTTCTTCTGTTTACCAAAACACACCACACGCCCCAATGGTCTTAATGAACCTCTGGCCCTTATGTTCCGGTCTGTCAATTTGAATCCAAATTCATTTCATTTCAACATCAGCAGCCGGAACCTCAAACTCTTCTTGATCCTCTATTTATAGTTATAAGTTTAATTATAGTTGAAATTATGTAAGCTGAATACATGCTTTTAAGCCCAATCAAAAATTAAAAAAAAAAATATTCACATGCATTCGAAAACAATTTTGTCGAAATTTCATTTGAAAGCAGTCGGTGAAGAGCTATTATCTCGGGTCTTGGAAAAATGCAGATCTGTTAGCAATTTTGTTTTTGTTTGTCAAAAGTAAAAACTTTTCGGACCCCTAGCGTTGAGATTGTTCCCAATTTTCTTGCGAAAGTTACCACATTTATTATTTCACTTAGTTGCCTGCAATAGTGTGAGTTCTTTAAATATCTCACAATCCTCCTCCTCGTATCTCGGGGGGACAAAGTCTTTTTGTTTTTCTCGTGGTTCTTTTTTTTTAGATGATCTTTCGTTTTTCGAATACTTAAAAAAATTTCCTGTCTTTTATTTTCTTCCTCACAGCTGACCGCTTCTCCATATCACTCAAGGATATCATCGATATATTCGAATTGACGTCTATGAAATCGCAACTTTTGCTAGAAAAAGGAAAAGGTAAATAATATCAAACATTTCTTTAACTCTAAAACTAAAAATAATTTTGATGATGTTTTCGTTTTATTTAACAGAAATGGCGAAGGGTGACTTCAACCCACAACAGCCTTTAATGCACATGCAAAAAGATTTGCGTTTAGTTTTGGGTATGGCGGAGAACCTTGATCAATCAATGCCCGTTACAGCTATAACAAATGAAGTGTTTAAGCATACAAAACGTCTGGGTTATAGTGAACATGATTCCAGTGCTGTATTTGTAAGATCCAGGTTTTAACGTTTAGTTAATCCTTATGATGATTTAAACATTTACTTTTCCCAACACCAACACCAAACACTTACGACAACAACAACAACAGCATTAACAATCCCAAGTCCTCCCCCAAATCCAAATGATTCGCCCAATCAAGAACTTAAAAAACAAATTGAAAAACTTAAATTTGAAAATTAGGCATACCACCTATACACATTTAATAAAATCATTAATAAACAAACAAAAATACACTGGCAGATACACAAAAACACACACCCACACATAAAACAAACAAAATATAAACAAATTAATTTTAGTTAAATTTTGATTTAAACAAAAAAAAAAACACTTTTTAACTTTTTTATTTTGCTTGTTTCTTTTTTTTTGATTTACTAATTTTTATCCTTTTACAATTTCCTTTTTCATAACAAAACAAAAACAAAAATCAAACACAAACAAGTTATCGTCAAAAAATAAATATAAGGACAAACCCCAAGAATAAAAGCGAGAAGAATTTTAGAGAAAAATATGAAGATAAAGAAGAGACAAAAATTTAAATAAAAAAGTGTATAAAAATAATAAAATATTTTTGGGGAACAAAATTTATGAAAAAAAACAAAAAATAAAGAAAGAAAAAACCCTCGCTAGAAATATTTTACATTAAATAATAATTTTTTTTTCTTTCTCCCTTGAATCATTTATTATGGATGCATTATATAAATAATTTACTATATATTTATAGCTTAAAACAAAATGAAGAGAAAATTAATAATTTTGTATACTCTGTTACACTTTATTGGTTTTTTTTTTTTAATTAATTATTAACGAAACGAAAAAGTAATATACTGCGCATTATCAATAAGAAGGTGTAATGAACAGTAAAACGTACGTGCATATAATTAATAGAGAAAGACTATGTATCGTTTAAATGGTTAATTATATATATATATATAATCTGTGTAAAACACTTGCACCTCTTTTAATATGTTTAATAAATTTACTATATTTTTTTTTTTCATTAAAAGAATGTAAAGAAAATTTTGTGTTTTATTTCTTGTATCAATGAAAAGTGTATTGTTTTTTTTTTTTGAAAAATAATACATACTGACTCAAGAATTGCATCCGATGGACCATTTGAAGCGAGGTACGTTCTACGATTGGGCAAGTTGCCCATAAACATAAATATTAATGTTCACCTAAGCTTTATTACTTTCTCGGTCCATTACTTCCTCGAATAATTGACCCTGATTTATTAAAAGTTAAATCAACTGAGTGATGAATTCTCATTTGGGCCTGATAGTCATAGCCTGCCATATTTCTAAAAAAGTGTTCCGCTTCACTATTTTGTACCCTCTAACATGTTTTGAATCTATCTTTGACTCAAGTGGAATTTGCACTTGTATGGAAAACCTCCTTCCCTGAACAACATGGTTTTCAGATATTTAAGTCTACAACTACCAACCCTGTTGAATTTGTGTCCTTTGCGCACTCTGCGCTTGAAAAAGAAAACCAAGTTGATGTCATCTTCACAAACTTTACCAAAGCCTTTGACAAAATATCCCACAGAATGGATTTCTTCTTACCTAGAAAGCCGCTTCAGATGCGCTCTCTCCTACCTCTCTCTCTAGCGTACCATAAGGTACCACCATTAATAACGTGGAGTTGATTTCTAAATATTAACATATCTCACTTCCGCTAACGACAAACAAATTTTCAAGTCCATTACGTCTATGCATGATTCTTTCCTTATACTACGTTTCCACCGGGCACTAAACCGAGATTTAGCTAGATTTGTCACAAATCTTGAAATCTCGAAGATTTACCATATACATTTTAATCTCCTTAAATGAAGATTTCAAATAAATCTCATTGAAATATTCTTCGAAACATTAGTTTGTCAAATCAAACAAACTTTTTTTTCGGAGAATGATTGTTGAACCGACCCATTTAAACGCCAATTTCGTTTATTGACAGATGGAAATGTCAACAAAAACTATCTGTCTCACTTCCATATGACTCAAATTCAAAACAATAAACAACTTTCAAGAAATCACAGACGAAATAAAATGTAAGTATACAAAAATAATAAATATGTACAAGAATATAATAAAACTAATTACTTACAGGTGATGAGTGAACAAATACATATTTTTTTTCTTTTCGAAAGGAGAATAATTTGAAGTTTGGCTGTTATCACATAAACCAAACGTCAAATTAATCTCCTTTTCTTTGGTGGAAACACCTCATGATTTATTTTAAATCACTTGCCTTAAATCTCGGATTATTTGTTGGTGGAAACGTAGTATTATTCAACTAGATCTCGACAATTTCTCAGTCTGGTGTAAAAAATACTGCTTAGATCTTAATATAAGTAAATGTCAGTCAATTAGTTTTTTCACGAAAGCGAGTAAGAACTTCACACCGTCAATACTTTCTCCATAACCAACGCATTGCCTCTGTTGAGGTTATTTGCGAACTTGGGCTCTTATGAGACCAAGAACTAAGTTTCCGTGCTCATACAGATAATATAATATTGAAAGCCAACTCAGCGGACGGATTTGTAATACGTTGTTCAAAGGAATTTTCCAACCCCAACGTTACCCGATCTCTCTACATCACTTTTGTCCGTTCCCTCCTCGATTACAAGTCTCAAGTATGGTCCCCTCCCTGCCTTTGAGTCTACCTTGGCATGATCCCCTGATTATTCCTCCATATCAAGACCGTCTTAAATTAATCAATCTCAAAACTATGGAAGAACGTAGACTGATATCTTACATCTTGTTCGTCAATCGTCTGCTTTCAAGGCCCATTAACTGTTCTAATCTTTCTTAACATTAACCCCCGTAATTTGAGAAATATTGACCCCTTTTATCTTCTCACCCACCGCACCTCTTATGGCCCAAATAAAGCCATTACTCGCATGCTACGGAATGTCAATTTAAACTGTCCTTTCCATCAGCCTCATTCTTAGCTATAAGTTAATTACATATTTCTTAAGTTACCTACATACATTAATTTTATAGCTTGAATTAAACCGAATAAATGGGGGTTTTGCTCCCACCAAATTAAAAAAAAAGTTTAATCAAATGGGTCGGGCTTTGAAATTTTGAATACAAACAATGGACAGGTTCAGGCAACATAAGGGACTTCATTCTTTGACCGTAAATTTTGACCAAGGCAACTAGTTAGTTTTTCAAGTGTCATGAATTTTAAATTCAGAACTTTAGTTCGCAAACCTCTACTTTAAGACCATAATACAAAAAGTACCTACAAAATTATTGTCTACAAAAAACTCCTCAGGCAAGCTACAAGTCCACCAAGATTTGTATTTTGTATTGTAAAGAAATATTAGTTATTTCTTTTCCAAATTGAGAAGAACCCCTTTTACAGAAAGCATTAAATGATTAAATTAATAAATAAATAATAGATTAATAAAGTTCAGCTTTCGGTTGAATGAAAAAACATGATCAACTGTCATTTTGATAGAAGTAGACTGGACTTAATAGTAAGGGAGATTTTTCTTGACTTGACTTTCCATTAAAGTTGCCTTAATTGGATTGGAAGGTAATTTTTTGGCAGCTGGCCAATCAGATACTAGAAACTTGCCTCACTTTCAAGTCCCTTATGTCGCCCTGAACCTGCCCAATGTACTCTTATGAAGCATCTAAAATGTTACTTCTGGCGTTGAGACATCGCTTTATAAACGTAAACGTCAGATGAAAGGAAAAGTTGATCTATTGGCTGCGTTCAATCTTAAAACAGATAGGGTATCCAAATACCTTTTTTTTAATGTCTTACGTATAAAAGAACAGCTGATCCAAAACAGCTGGGATCTCAAAGACGGTATCCAAGAATTTCTGGTATACATATGTCTGTCTGACACAACAGCTGATTCAACATATGGTGGAATTTAAAGGGACTAGAAAATTGATTTTAAATTTGTATGTTATTTGGCCAGTGAATTATTAAAGTCATGCATTTAAAATTGTATTTTACAATAATTCTGGACCTCGAAATTACGGTAACTAAAAATCCAAATACCCAGGATATCTTATCCAACACGTGATTGAACGCATCATTTTCTAAATGCTTCGGCGTTTGACAGTTCATTGTCAGCTATTTTGTTTCAAAAAATGGAAATTGAAGTTAAATACATACATAAGTAATTGAAGTTATTCTTTTTTTTTAATAATTAAATTTAAAAAAGAAGTAGTTAAAGTTTCTATTAACAATATAATTTCAGATATCTTGAATCCGGCTGTAAGAAGCCCATTCAAATATATAAAAGTCAATTTAAATTATTGATCAGTAACAAAATTTATTACAAATTACAATTAAGTAGGTATCTATACTTATCAAAGATGTCAGTCAACTCTCGAGGTTTGGAGCTAAACTTCTTTTTGCGAATGCTAATTTTTACACATAATATCATAAATAAGATCAAATATTAATTATCACTGGACAACCGAACTTGCCGTTGTGATTTGGCTATTAACGTTGTATGGTTATGAAATTCTTTCAGATCTTGAATCAAAGATAATGAGGCAACTAAATGTAACATACTAAATAACTTTCCGAGGTACATTTGATCACATTTTGTTTTTTTTCGAAACAGATTGAAATTTGTCCATTACCATCTTTTTTGGAATGACGGTTAGTTCTTGCTTTGTTTAAAAGTATCGTAAGTAAAACTCAAAATAACCTTTAAGGAAAAGCGCCTTAAGAGCTCAATTATACTTATATTTTATTTCCTAAGCTAAAGCACTACTATTTTTCAAGGCCGAAGTCCACCTTTCTCAAACATTCGCTTTAAGTCGGAAACTTTTATTATAACAACATTTTATGCAAATATCACGACAATGATTTAGTGTTACATTGACAAATCTTATTTATTCGAAACATTTATCACTTTTTGCATCAACCTCAAATACAATTTTAATCATTCAGTTTCAAACATTTTTAATTTAATTGTTCAATAACATGAACTAAATTCGGAGAGCGTGTGCCTTATCTACATATGTAAACAAAAACCTATCAAAAATTGAACCTTATTATTTTAAAACCGACGTGTACAGACTTTAGAATTGACTGAATGGGCAGGTTCAGACAACATAAGGGACTTCATTTGCAGTCCACTGCTTTCTTTGAACGTATGTACATTTTGGCCAAAGCAACAAGTTAGTTTTTCAAGTGTCATTAACCTTAAACTTGGAACTTTTCTAACTACTACCAAGCTCTAAACACTCTTTAGGCAAGCTACAAGTCCATCACGACTTGTATTTTGTATTGTAATGACATATTACATATTCCTTACCTAATTTGACAAATAATCCTTTCTACACAAAACATTAAATAAAATTGTGCAGAAAATAAATAAGTTACTGAGCTATGATCTTTACCTTTTAGTTGAATAAAAAAAACACGATCTGCTGTCATTTTCACATAAGTCGACTAGACTTGATGGTTAGGGAGATTTTTCTTGACGAACATTCCAGGCAAGTTTCCATTAAAGTTGTTTTAATTGGGAGGTCATTTTTTTAGTAGCTCTCCAATCAGATACTAGAAACTTGCCTTACCTTTAATTTCCTTGTCTAAACCCGCCCAGTAACCTTTTCCTTATATCATTACTGTTATTGTACAAAAATAAAAAAAAAAACGCAAATCAGTATTTTGATGCACAAGATATGAAAATTAAATATTAAAACAGCTAATGATTTGATCTTCAAATCGACATCCTAACAGTGCTTTGACGGAAATATATAAATGAAACCAATCACCCCAACAAATTTAAATGTTCTGTTGTTAATAAAACTTATAAAACTTACAATTCTCCAATTCTATCACAACACCTGTCAATTCCCTAGTGTTGGCTGTCAGCTTTGACGTTTAAAGAAAATCTCAAAATCTATTTCTTCATGTTTAAAAGTGGAGATGCTACCTATTTGTTGATTAACATTTCGCTTCAATTAAAACTTGGAATTTTGTTCAGGCGAATCATTTTGACGTTTCAAGATGTCTGACTTTCCAAAAATGTTCCTTGTCATTATTTTCAAAACAAAAATAAGAAATTTTATCTAAAATGATTGAACATTTAACTGTTTAGAATATTTAAAAAAAAATTACTGGATAAATATAAATGCGCTCTTGTATTTTTTCTTCAATGACGTCTTAATATTGTTTTGTTAAGCAAACATTATGGAGCAAGAAGGAAACTTCAATCTTACTCTTCGGTTCAATTTTTTAGTCCAATAGAACACAAAAGAAGTATTCTTGGTAACGAAATAAAATGTTCACTTTTCAAAAAAGTATAATTTTCCACCACACGTTTGCAATATTGACCCAAAACAATAGTTATGGATATGTAAGAATATTTATGTTTTACTAATTTATTTCATTTGGTTTTGATTCTTGAAGATTTAAATTGGCTTTAACTTTTATTGCAAAACGTCACTTTAAAGTCAGATTAATGTATCGGCGCTAAATAATTATATCTTGTTTATACGGTTAACGTACTTTTTCCACTATTAATTGAATACTTCTTATGAACTTTTGATAGATTTAAATAAATAATAATGTTGGGCTCACACTGCAAATGTCAAATGGTTTCAAATCAAGTCTTAAAACGATGAAAACTTTAACTAATTTATCTTCAAGACATTTTGACATAATAGTAAATGTATAGATGTCAGTTTAATTTGAATTCAAGTCTTATCTTTAAATAAAATTAAGATTTAAATAAATTATAATAAGTTACTTTCAGCTAGTTACCAAATAAAATAACTATGGATTAAATATAATCCACCCTGAACAAATTAACTCTAAATTTAATAATTCTTCAGTGATGAATACGATTCTAGGTCTGTTTGTTTAACATCTACACTACTAACTTTAGTTGATTTTTAATTTTCCAGAACAAAGCAGATTGATAGTACGTTTCCACCAACAAATAATCCGAGATTTAAGGCAAGTGATTTAAAATAAATCATGAGGTGTTTCCACCAAAGAAAAGGAGATTAATTTGACGTTTGGTTTATGTCATAACAACCAAACTTCAAATTATTCTCCTTTCGAAAAGAAAAAAAATATGTATTTGTTCACTCATTTTCTGTAAGTAATTAGTTTTATTATATTCTTGTACATATTTATTATTTTTGTATACTTACATTTTATTTCGTCTGTGATTTCTTGAAAGTTGTTTATTGTTTTGAATTTGAGTCATATGGAAGTGAGACAGATAGTTTTTGTTGACATTTCCATCTGTCAGTAAACGAAATTGTCGTTTAAATGGGTCGGTTCAATAATTATTCTCCGAAAAAAAAGTTTGTTTGATTTGACAAACTAATGTTTCCAAGTAGATTTTAATGAGTTTTATTTGAAATCTTCATTTGAGGAGATTAAAATTTGTATGGTAAATCTTCGAGATTTCAAGGAGATTTGTCACAAATCTAGCTAAATCTCGGTTTAGTGCCCGGTGGAAACCATTTAGTTTGTTTTCATTTGAAATACTCAATTTCTTCGTGGTTTCATAATGCTTAGCGAATTCATCCTGTAAGCTATCAAAAAGAACATGCATTTTGATCAAAAAAGAAAATTAAGTACATCATTTCATTGAGGATAGTACTTTTTAAACTCTTGACTTTCAGTTATATGTGCTTTTGGGTACTTCATCCACCTAATAATTTATTCAACAAATTAGCTTTTGGTTAAACCTTTCAGTTTTTCAGCTAATAAAGTTCCAAGTAACTTAACTGTAACTTTACTTTTATATTGTGTAGTAGCAGATTATTAAGATCATAAGACATTATTTTTGTTCCTTCGTATCAAGTATCCTGCCTTAGTTAAACTTTTCAAACTCTGCAAAAAGTAATTTATGAAAGGAAATTCTTAAAACTAGATATACGTTTTCACCTACACCAAATCCTAGCTTTTGAGATCTAGAGCTAAATCTATTCTATCTTTTCAAAATAAATATTATTCATCTACTTCGGTGAATGTTGTCATTGCATCAAACATACCTTTTTTTAGTTCCAAAACACAGCTGGTTGTAGATGAATACATTTACAGGTAAGTATGTAAGTGCATACATTGATGTAAAGGATATTTTTAAATAAAACTCAATAGAATATTTCGTCGCCGTTCTATTAAATCTCCCTTAGTAAATTTTTTGTGTTTTGAGATATTTGCATTGAAAGTTTGAAATCAATATGAAAATTAATAGATTTTGGGAGTTTTAATTCTTTATAATTCAAAAATTGTGCATGGTAAAGCTTAGGGAGTTTTGAGAAAATATAAATTTGTCATTTACATGAACTTGGTGTATTTATTTAATTTTTGCTGAAAATGGACTAAGGGAGTTTTCAAAGAACGACGACGATTTAACATTGTAGTAAATTGAAGGCGATGACAAACAATAGAAGCAGAAAGTTGTGTCGACCGGAAAACTAATGTTCAATAACGAAACACAGTTAATGTAATCGAGTACCTAACCTATATCCTGAGTCCAGCCAAGCGCATAGACATTTTTTAAGGAAACAGGCCTAAAACAACATAAAACCACCTAAAACAAACAAACCTGAACTTCAAAATAAAAGAAAATTCCCCGGCGAATTAAACTCCGAATTCCACCATTTGCACATAAAACAGCAACAAATACATCTCGCACATATATGGCAATGACCGCCAATATATCCACCATTTCTGGCGAACTCAAAAAATTTCCCTTCCATCAACATACCCGTTGTCTCATTCACACTAATACAAAGTTGTACCATCAATTTTCGCATCAATTCGCCTCTGCACTTCAAAAAGTAGCATCTCTTTCGCACACTTCACATCGACATATCGCCATATCGGATCAGACCAAGGCAAGGCGAGAAATATATGTCAAAAGAAGAAAACCGAAAAAGAGTAGAAAATGGCGAACTTTGCGTGTTGGGTTGATTTTCATTTTTGGAAACTTTTCTAAAAATTTCTCCCACAAAATAAAACAATAAAAAACCCAAAAATATCATAAATTGATCGGTGAACGGTTTGTCTATAAGTTTATGTGTTTAATTCTATGGATTTCCCTGAATTGAGTTCTAAAACTGTAAAATAAAAAAATCCACCATACAGAAAAAAGTTCCAATTTTTTTCCCTTCGATTTCGATATTATTTCTTGTTCGACGTCGTTTTTCTTCGTTTCTCGGTTGCGGTTCCTTCTCGCCGCGGCGCTGAATCGGTTCATAGGCCACCAAAGACGAGGTGGAGACACACGGGAATGAAAAAAGAAAATAAAGTAAAACGCGAGTGATGGACAGACGAACGGACGGACGGATGGAATTGAATCAAAAAACAAAAAAAAAATGTGAAGAAAACTCAACTCTTGTGTGTGTAAAGTAATTTTCTTATATTTTTCTTTCTCGTACAAACCGAGGAAAACAGAAAACATTTTCGCTTAGAGTTTTCCGTCAAGTTTTACATTTTTGAAATTAATTTCTTTGATCCACCTTCTTCACCTCCACCTGCCCCCCTCTAAACGATAATCTGCTCTGCGGTTCATCTGACAAAAACAATGTTAATTTGTAATTAATTGCCTTATTTTGTTTTTTCTTATATCTTATTTTCCCTTCATCATCAAGTGGATATAACTGGAAGAAGAAGAAGTTAAGAGAGGAAAAGGTAATGAAAATAAAAAATTAGAAAATTTAGTGCGAACTTTTTTTTGGAAAACTTCTTTCTCTTATTTTTGTTTTTCTCATCGTTGTCGTCGTCGTTTTCGTTGTCGCCTGACGAAAACGATGCAAAAAAGAAAAAATGTGTCATAAGTGTGAAAATATGAAAAATAATAATAAAAGTGTAAACGGAGATTTATAAAATTAGTAAGGATATGTATGTTTATAATTTGTAATTTGTCAAACGGAATTCCCAACAATTCTCATTCATTGATTAGAATTTAGAATTTCTTGGAAAAATTTATTTACCGAAATCGAAGTATAGTGGAAAAATAATGTGCAATGGTGAAGAGAAGAAAAAAAATCATTAAAAATCATTTGTTGCCAAAATATTGTATGGGAAAGAGCAAGACAGGTGATGGGATATTTTATTTTGTTCCCCATTCGCTGTATTCTTCATACTCGTGTTGAATTTGAAAAGGGGAGTTTTTCCTACAAAATGTCAAATTCCTTGAAAGTGTGTTTTAAATTTAACAAAAATTATTTCAATCGATTTGTTTTTAAATAAAAGTGTTATTTTATTATCATGATTGTTCTAAAATGTGTTAAAAAAAAAAACAATAATTGATATTTTTTAAGTGGGAATTGAAGAAGATGTCATGAGTGTGGAAGGCGAAAAATCCAATAGATGGGTATTTGTATCTCTTTTGCACTTGACAGATTCAAATGAAATTTCGCCCCTAGACAGTCAGTGTTAAAAGTATGAGACCGATTGGAATTGATTTGTTTTGCTGAAATAAAAAAAAAATATGAAATCATTATGATAAATGTGGTATCTTTTTTATATGCAACATGCGGTTTTTCTTCTAAGTTCAAGGTGAAATATAAAGAAGTGATGACATTAAACTAGATATTTTGTATGAATCCCTTAATTTTTAATATCCTATGTCTAAAGCCGGAATAAAAGTATGAATAGCATTCCTTTAGTTTGAATTTCTGTGACTATAAGTCCTATGTTTTGTCGATTTGATGTATTTCATAACTTATTGTTGTGTCATTGGCAATAGAAATTTCGAATGTGAACACTGTCTAAGATGTTCTTTTTTGACAATGTGATAGTTCATTATTTTGTCTTTATTTGGCCAGTTTATTTTTCTAAGCTTTCTAAGAACTTTCTCAGACGGATTGACAGAGCAGGAGAATGAAATATGAACACCATTCACTGTTAATAATTATTACCTAGTAATCAAATAAGCTTTGCTTCTTCTTTTTATCTTTTTGCAATTGAGAATTCTTAAGGAATCGAATGATACAAATTTTGTGCTCAAACTTCTGACAGCAAAAGTGAGACTTTTTATGAGAATACGGATATTTCCGAGATCTTAGAAATGTATGAAATATGTATATTCAAAATTGTTTATATACATTTCAGTCAATAGTGAATTTGTTTGCATTAAACTCTCCTGCTTAGTCATCCATTGAGAAAATCACAAAAATTATTGAAATACAAACTTGTCATTGGTATTTTTGCCTTATTTTTTCAATTGAAAATTTTTTTCGAAACGTCAAAGTTTGAATAACAGAAAAGTAATATACAAGGAATTTGCACCAGAATAGCTTGTCATAAATTGGACTATTTTGACATTTGTTTTGTCTGAATTCCTTTAATTTTTTTTTTAAATTATTTTAGCCTTACTTCTTTGTGACAGTTTCAAACTTAAGGAAAAGACGTATTTTAATTAAAATATTGAAAATTAAGCTTTGCATAAAGCTTTATGTAACTTGACTCAAATTTCAATTTTTCTCCTTTTTTTGTGGATTTACGAAAGAAAATTACCTAAGATGACTTAAAAAAACGATCATTTTCCCTTCCTAACATCCATAATTTGTATCTTCTACAGTAAGTAATGCTTTGGCTATTTTTTGACAGATTGACAAGATTGACATTTCGTTTAATTAGTAGGTTAAATTTTACCATATTCATCAATAAAAGTTTCTGTTTAAGCGTACTTTATAGTTTTATTTATTTTAAGAAAATAACTAGTCCTTAATTTGGATGACTACAAGAACATATTCAAATAGAAACTGTTATCTTACATATGCCACTTAAATTCAACTTGCTTACTCTTAAATCCAAGTTGAATATGCAACACGTTTGAATTTATATTGACAGTTTGAAAGCGGTGACAGCTGTTTTGTACCCATGTCATTGATGATTAGCACTTACAAGCCTATGTAAGAGTATCGTTCTATTGGTATCAAATAATTTATCTGTTAACTGCAATATTCTCCTTATTTATTAAGGAGAATATTATATATAAATAACTTAATTCCCAATTCCTACATTAATATTGAATTTTATCTAAAGACTCTTATATTGATTTTTAGAGTCGACCTCTGTAGTATCGACGTTTCATTCTAAAATATATAAACAAAGTAGTCTTAGGAAAATAGTCAGTCGAACAGACATAATGTAAATAATAATAATTTATTAATAAGAAATTACTCGAAAGGCAAGGCAAGCAAATCTAAATATTACATTGGCGACGAGAAAAATAAAAGAACCAACGCACAAAAAGGTAAATAAATATTAAAATATTCATACATATATTATTTCTATTTGAGCAAATTTTACTATCGAATTGAATAAATAAGTTGAAAAGATACACATTTGGGGAGAGAAGTCGATGATCCTGATGTACAAAAAAAATGGTTGAAAAAAAATGTTGAATTCGTGAAAAGGATTAAAGAATAATAAGTTTAAAAAGAAAACTCAGATTTGGGGAGAGAAGTCGACGATCCAAATTTGGAGAAAAATAAGTTGAACAGTTGGAAAAGAACAAATTTTGTTAAGGATTAAAGAATAATAAGTTTAAAAAGAAAACTCAGATTTGGGGAGAGAAGTCGACGATCCAAATTTGGAGAAAAATAAGTTGAACAGTTGGAAAAGAACAAATTGAGTTTTTTTTTTTTGAATTTGGTTAGTACACACTAACACAAATTCTCGAAGAAAATTCACGTGTTTGAAGTTGAGCGCCAAAATCGATCCTTACTAAAGAGATTAACCATTTCTCAAAATGAGAAAGGAAATTGGCAAGAAGACTTGCAAGATTATCTGCTAATGTACATTCGATTCGACACCACATTCAACCACTCTGAAGAAACCTGCTGAACTTATGTTTAACAGAAACATTCGTGATGAATTGCCTTCAATTCTACAGCTTTCGAATATTGATAACGAAGTGCGAGATTAAGATGTCATGAAAAAGTGGAAGGGAAAGTGCTATGCAGATAGTAAACGTCAAGCTAAAGTAAATGATGTTGAAGAAGGCGATGATGTTATTATGAAACGCCAAGTGGTTACTAATAAACTCGCCACAACATTTGAGCCAATGGCTTACAAAGTGATTGAGCGAAAAGGATCTGAAGTAACGGTTCAAAATCCGAACACTGGAACTGAGTACCGACGAAATGTGGCACACGTTAAAAAAGTTCCAGCAGGAATTTTCAAACCCACAATACCATCATCCAATGAACCAGACTCATCAGAACAAATAACTCGATCTTCAAAACGTAAGAGAGCGATGCCAAATCATTATCTGGACTACGACTTATCAGAGCAGAAATAAAAGAAAAAGTATTAAGTTATTTGAATAGTGTTAAAAAAAAAAAAAAAGAGAAAGTAGATGTAGTATCGACGTTTCATTCTAAAATATATAAACAAAGTAGTCTTAGGAAAATAGTCAGTCGAACAGACATAATGTAAATAATAATAATTTATTAATAAGAAATTACTCGAAAGGCAAGGCAAGCAAATCTAAATATTACAACCTCTAATTCTTCTCAAGAAACTTGGTTTTTATTTATTAAGAAGGTAATTTTATTGGCTCTCCCTTTTAATAACTCTATTTGTTTCATGGTTATTTTTCATATGAACTGACTTCCTGCATGGTCTTAACGGTCTGATGATTTTTATTTTGTCATTAAACAATGTAACCCTTTCCGAAAACTAAACGAATTCAAAAGTTCATTACGCTAAGTGGATCAAGTTAAATCTAATAAGAAGCTGGTTTAAATTTCAAAACAGACACCTGTTTTCTCAATAACCATGTAATTCACAAGTTCTCGTTTTTATACCCAAATCATCCCATCGCATTAGGATCTTCTTAACATTTTCACACCTAGTCAATCATAATTTTCCACCACAAATCTACTCTGTCCTCTGTCCATCAGACCTTCATCTTTTAATAACCCCGCCTCCGCGCCGTCATACCTACCATGCTACCTACCTTTCTACCTGCTGCAAAAAGCTTAACTTTTCACCACAACTGTCATTTCTTTTTTATATTTTTGGGATATTTTGTTCTTTCAACATCTGTCAGACATTTCAATTACCTCCTGTGACTTGACTAGGCCAAAAGGTAGAATTAAATCCAAACAAAAACCAACAGAATAAAATATAATCAAACAGATCCAGCGAATGAAATATATTCCCAAATGCGAATTCAAAAAATAAAAAGATAACCACACTATAATGCTTCTTATAAAAAGCAAAAGCAAAGCAACAGCGACAGCGACACAAACGTGTGACCGAATCAGAACTACGTATTTCTGTTTACTTGGGGTTTTTCCTTGAGCCAACAACTTTTGCTCTCTATTACACCACACAAATACTAATACAAATATAAATACAACAAAACATAACAAATATTATATCGCAGCGAATTTCGAATTTCAATGCAAAGTATGAAAGAACAAAGAAAAGGAAATTTTATCGTTTGCTAGACTGAATTGGGTGTTTTTCTTCTTTCATCCCAATATCCCATCCCACCTTTTCGGAGAGGGTATTTTTGTATTTAATTTCTTTTTGTTTTCGCAAAAGTCAGAGAGATGAGATCGAGATGTGGAGAGAAGAAAAATAGAAAAATGAACAAAAAGGAAAAAAAAAACGCAACAAGCAGAAGAGGGGCGGACAGGACGATGACGACAGGACAGGAGGACAGGACATAGGCAAAGGCAACCAGGCAAGGCGAAGGCATCAAGGCAAAAGCAAAGGCAGCTACTGCCACACACAGGGAGGAATATAAAAACTTCCCCTTTCGCTCTGTCATTATAAAAATGTGCCCCTTGTTGCTCCTTTGCATTTGCTTCTTTTTCTTTTCGTTTCGTTTTGTCGTCTTTTTTAAACCATACTCGATGTTGTCGATACTCCATTCCATAACCATACTCTACTTCGAACTCGTGCCAGAAGCCAGAGGAGGATTTAGGAACTTGTTCATCGTCCTCTCGTTGTAACATTTCATCCCTTTTTATTAAGTAGGATCCTTGGTTCTTATCCCTTATTTAACTGCTGTGCTTTATATCTATTCTTTGTTTGTTGTTGGTGGTGGCCTGGCAATGGATGTCTTTTTATTTTTCATTTGATTTTTTTTATTCCTTCTGTTTTTGGCTCCTTTGGTGCGCGCCAATCGGTGATTGTTGGTTATTCCTCTTTACTTTTTCTATTCGCTGTATCCTGTGTATATGATAGGTATACAATTGTAAATATATCCATAGGTAGATACCTATATACATTTCGCTGAGTGTCCTTTTTGAAATTGATTTCTTATCCATATTGTTTTTTTGTTTTTCCTTTTCTTTTTCTTTTTATTTCATTTTATATTATTCATTTAATTAAATGAGCTGTAAATGATGATCATATAGTACAGTTAAGGTCCAAACAAAATATAAACCTGTCAATTTTGACAGATTTAAATTTTACTAAATCGAATTATCAAAAAATAGGTCGAACTGTCATAGGTAGGTGGGTACCTACCTACCTTATTGTGTTTTGTCAATTTTTATGCTTGATGGTGATGAAAATTATGATGATGATGAAGACGATGAAGAGATGTCCTTTCTGCGAGAAAAATCCGATAGAAATCCGATAAGAGTGTAGGTACCTAGGTTTTTTTTTATTCCTTCCAACAAAGAAGACCAATGATGGCATGGGTAAGAGTATTGGGTAGGTTTAGGTAGGTACGTATTCAAAGGAAATTGGAGAAGGAATGATGTCAAGTGGTTTTTGTTGAGGTTCTAAGCTAGGTAGGTATATTATAATTAAGTTGGGTGGTTGGGTTTGATGTTATAGATATCGATGTTAGGTAAAAAGTTATAGCTAGGTAATAGGCATAGATACATATACATACCTACAAATGGTTGGTTGATAAAGCCTTATGCTCGACCTTTGAGCTGTAATAAGAACGATTTTTCCATCCACACATCGTTTGGGAGTAAAAATACCTACATACATACATACATACATAGGTGGGTAGGTAACCTATTAAAAATAAATAAATAAAAAAGATAGGTATACCTACATACCTACGTAGCTATGAATTTACCTACCCAGGTCCTTCCTTTCCATACCTACCTACCGACCCACTCTATAAACATAATTGAAAGGTCGTGTGAAATCGAATTGCTTGTTGATTGAAATGGGAGGTTGTTTTTTGTTTTCTCTTTTGGAAATCTTGTAAATGACAATTCAACTAAGAATAATGGGATGCTTTTTGGTTTGCTTTGGTTTGGTAAGGTTTATGTTTGAGGATGAAAGTAAGTACAGGGTAAAAAAGGGTAAATAGCTTTGGTATTTTATCTACGAATTTGTGTTTTGATTTAACAAAGGAATTTTAATGTTTGAATAGGTATAGGTATAGCTTATGTAAATCCCTGTTAAACTCTTTTAAATGTACCTAGTTAAGATTTGTTTGTCATTGGTTTATGAATTTAATCGTTTGGATACTAATTAAATGCTATTTAGATAGGTACCTAAATGCTTATCTACCAAAGTAGATATGTACATAAAAATATGTAATAGGTTTTCCAATAACGACTTGTCAAATTGCCCAATCGGAGAAATACGCCATAATGTAGTCAGAACGATACCAAATTCTTGAGAATGCCGCGTGCATTTGAGTGATTTGAATAGTTTGCTACGGCGACGCCTGAATGACAGCAATATTGTTGACACTTTGACCAACCCGTGGTCTCACTGACACGGTAAAATCACTCAATGAATTCAAATGCTTCCACTAAACTTATTATAACCTGTCTACTAGAGCGAGAATTATGAAAGGGTGTGTTCACAAATTAAATTCAAAGTTGTCGATTACTTATGTTAGATAACACGATACTTGTAAAGACTAAGGGTTAAAGCTAGGCCTATGAAAAACTAAAACGAATAAAGTAACCTTCTTATATTAATTTGCATTAAATTTGAAAATCATTTCCAGATTAACAGAAAAGAAAGTACATATTGAGTTTCTGTCAATTTGCTTAGAAAATGTCAAAACAAAATATTTTATAAATTGGAGTGTCTAACAAGTACTAAACAGATTCATTTTCGAAATTAAATTTCCGTTTGAACATTTTCAATTATATTTGAACACTTAGCTTTTTCTTTAATTTCACCTGTCAAATGCTTGTGGTGTTCAGCACTCAACTCATTCATTCTGAGCTCATAGAGCGCACTCTGAACAACCCCGAACACGTTCAGTACGAAAAAAGAAACACAAATTTTAAACTCTGAACGTTTAGAGGTTAAAAAGAGACATCTTTTGATAAATTTGTTTCCTGTCAAAAAGTATCAATGTTTACTTTACAATGAACGTGTTCACTGCAAAATATAGATAACTTCGAAAAAAGTTAGTTTGGTCGTTTCAAAAACGTCATTATTGTCAAAAAATAAACAATTTTATGTTTTTCAACTTTTCGTTCAAAGTTTTCTGTTGGTTTTTAGCTTTTTTCTCTAAACGGTGAAATTAAATATTAAAATCAATTAATTGCTAATTTTATAGGTAATTATGCCTCCTTTAAGAGTTTTGGGGGAGACGTTCTTAATGTCGATTTGTATTCCTAGTTGACAGTTATTGCTACTTGAAAATAGTCCATTTTTGAAAATACATTTATTATTAGATTTAATGGTATTTCACTTCCAAAGCACACAGACTCCCGCAACTACAATTTGACAAACAAAATTCCCGATTTCTATATATCCCACATCTTTCTGGGAGGATAGGGCATTCCTGGAAGACGAGTCAATCCACTTTTATACAGATGGATCAAAAACAATTGACGGTGTTAGCGGAGGCGTGTACTCCGAACGGCTTAAACTGAGACTCTCATTCCGCCTTCTCAATTATTGTAGCATTTTCCAGGCGGAACTTTTTGCGACAAAAGAAGTCTTGTTGTGGCTTAAAGAAAACCTGATATCAATATCTGGTAACCGAATTTTCTCAGATAGTAGGCCGCTATCAAATCTCTGGACTCTGTCTCTACAAATTCTATAACAATCCATAACTGCAGATCATCTCTGATAAAGATGGCACAACTGCTTAACATTCACCTTTTATGGGTGCCGGACCATAGAGACTTTCGAAAAATTTGTAAGGCAGATGAACTCGCCAGAAATATTACAGTATAACTCATTCTACCACGTTTGCCAAATGGTGGCACACCAATCGCTACATGTAAACGGTTGCTAATGCAAGACGCTATAAAAAGGCAGACATCAGGTGGAATAATATCATCACTTATCACGGACATTGTCTAATAGGAAAGCACGCCACGTGGCTAAGAGTCTTCTAAATGACTTTTGCAGAAGCTGAATGGATGAGGAAGAGGAGGAAACAGTTCTTCCTCCTCTCTACCTCCTCTGTAAATGCCCTGCTCTAGCTAAAAAATGCAAGACCTACCTAGTAGCATTCTTTATAACGATCTAAACGATCTCAATCACATTAACATAATCAGTCTTCTTCGTAGGGGACTCAGTTTTTATTGAGCTGAAAAGAAAGCCTCGAAATTCATATGGTATCACAATAGGCCATTAAACTGACCTATAGGTGTTTCCTATTCCAACCCGGACAGCCACTTTAACTTAACCTAACCTTGATTTAATGGCTTTTTATGAAAATTTGTCCTGATGGTCTATACCTGTAAACAAAATCTCACGTGTCATTTAAATTAAGTGATTTGTTTTTATTTTGCTCAAAAGAATTTTAAATAAATTTCGAACACTGTGCAATCTTATACACGCATTTTTTAAGCATTCAGTTCAGAGAAAGTGAAATAACTTAAAAAAAAAAAAACAAGAACAAAACATTTCACTTTCTCATATAAAAAGCTTTAGGAATGCTATCTGATAAATTATGTATAAAACCTTTATTTTTCTTCTGGTAACTTTTACTTTAAACAACAAAAAAAGGTGTAGATCAGCACCTTAGAGTTCATATTCAAATAAAATTTTACTAAACAATTATTAGTTTATTTTAGTTGGAAGTCTCTATGTTTGTTTTTCTATCTAACAACATAATTGATAAACACATAATTCGCCATTATCGGTATAGGTAAAAGTGATAAAAACTTGCTTAAAATCACACTTCATTGAAACGGAACAACGAACAAAATTTGTAATTTAAATGAAATTCATCTCAAATACGAGATACGAGTAACTACTTAATATAGTATTTTCTTATCTTGATATAAATTCTGACGAGGGACAAAACAAAAAAAAATATAGTCGATCTTATCTTCTGTGTTCTGACTTCTGAGGTTTTGGAATTAATGAAGAATCACGAATAACTCGGGCGCCAGCAACGTCACATTCGTTTTATAATTTTGTACATTTTCGCTAGAGGCTATAGTTTGAGATTATTATTGTTTTTGATGGTTTGTGATAATTTGTAACAAACAAAACTATATTAAACTAGATATAAAATATACTAAATATCTCTTTACACTGTTTACATTATGGTGACATTGGTCACGTACGCCGCAAACGACGACGACGACACCAATTATAAAAGGTTCAATGTTCTTAATGTATGTAGATAACTCCGGAAATAGAAAAAAATCATAGCTTTTGAGGGTGAAACAATACAAAATTTAACTAAATATAGGAACATGTGTTCTCTATGTGGAATTTATACAATATTATGTTTTCTTATAGGTTTAAGATGTTTCAGTTATTCGATTATGTCTTATTTTTACTCAGTATTCTAGACTCATTAGGTATGTATAGTATAGGTTTTAATAACAATAGTTTCCTTGAGCTTGTGACATACTTTCAATATGTTTACACTTTGCATTCGGCAATAACATTATTATTATAATATTGAGATATAGATTTTTATTTGTCAATTGTAGGGCTTTATGTAAAGAGGGATATAATATACGTTGCTGAAGCTTGTTCCTCAAGGAACTCCTTGTGTTTTAATGCCTTTTATAGTTTGTATTAAAACAATTAGATATCACAACTCGTGGATTTATTTATTTAAAGTTATATTAGGAATTTGTGGAATTGAACATAGCTCTTGGCATTCGCCAAAAAAATAAGGTAATTTAATGTATTGGGGAAATATGCTATAAGTCCCCGAGAAGTAATTCAACTGAGGGCCTTGGAAAAAATGATAGATTTTCAAATAAGAATAATAAGAGTTTGACAAACACAACTTCAAAAACCCAAAATCTCAAAGATCCTAAATCTTGAAAATCCCGAATCCCGAAATTCCAAAATACCGCAAAGGCCAACCCTTCCGTAAGATATCACAGATATAACTAAGTTATCAATTCTAACAGATTTTTTGGGATGGATTTAGTGTGAAAAATAATATTCGCCAAGCTACAATTGTAATGGCTGTTATTTTTTAGATGTATAGAACCTTAGGTTGGTAACACTATTTTTACTGGCGGCCATTTTGTGTCAGCTGTCAAGTGATTTATTTTCATTTTGGTTTGTCATTTTCGTTGTTCCCTTACTTTTAGTTAAATAGATACGTCTATAAACAGAGCTGCCATATTTGGAGTGGTGATAATCCCTAAATATATACATATGTATGTTGAGACACCGTTTAATTAAATTAAAATTACTGTTTGGCGTACTTTATTGAACAACCATGATTAAGGAATCGTTTGATTACCCCACAATTTCGAAGATCGTGCGTTTTATCTTCGCTTGACTATTTTCTGGGGGAATACGTGAAGTCGCTAGTCAACGCAACAAATGTTGTAAAAAGTCAACGTAAATAGGATCTCCATATTAGACTACGTCCCTGACAACATTACTCGCACACAGAAATGGTTGAGAGCTGTAAGTCACTAGAGGCCCTAGTTCTCAACGGACTGTTGCGCCACCTATTTTTTTTTTATTTATTACACTACGTCAAAACCGGCGCAGAGACATAAGGCCCAGGGACATAACGCCCAAATTTTTTTTTGGGGCTTATGGGAAATTTCATTTGGGCCCTAAGTCCCACCCAAGTAAGACCTTAGGCCCAAATTTGTTTGTTAAAAATGGGACATCGTCCCCAAATTTTTGCAGAGCCAAAAAAGAATATAAAGTTTTTGTATTTCAATACAATGAACAATAATTTTTTGATACGGTGATAATACAAAAATTAGGAAAAACAAAAAAGTTTATTTTCAACATTATTTGCGGGATCTCAGGATTTTAACTCCCTTTTTCGGGGTCACACCCGCTCAGGCAACTCCGTTGCTCCGCTTAGGGTTTGTAAAGTAAATATCAACAGCTTTTTTGAATAAAAGCACCTGTAGGTGGCCCGCTTCGCGGGATCTCAGGATTTAAACTCCACAAAACAAAGTCTTGTGGTATTGAAGTGCTCCAAGTTCTGTTATTTGGTGATTCTTATTAAGTGGGACATTAGCCCCAACATTTTTATTTAGGGCTTCGGTCTTACTTGGGTGGGACTTAAGGCCCAAATTCAATTTCGGTTTTATGTCCCACCGAAGTGAGACATAAGCCCCAAAAAAAAAGTTGGGCGTTATGTCCCTGGGCCCTATGTCCCTGCGCCGTCAAAACCAGCCTTGGGGGTAGTATGTCAGAAATCATATTTAAACTATAATGTCATAGCAATATCTTTCCAATATTTTTCATATTAATTTAAAAAAGTAATCTGTTTTTTAACATTTCAAAGTTATATGCACAAAACTGATGAAAGACTGATCTGACAAATGATACATATAGAGTTTTAAGGATTTTTGAATTCTCTACCAATTCTTTTTATAAAGCCTAGAGTTCTATAAGCTTTGCTTGAAATGTAGTTAATATGATCAGTAAAAGTTAACTTTGAGTTCAAAACGATGCCTACTAGGTATGAGAAGTTAGAGAGTTTTTCAAAGTTCATATAGTTTAACATGTATTCATAATCAAGTACATTATGTTTTTGTGTAAAACTCATTGTTTTACACTTGTCAATATTTAACATTAACCGATTTGTACTGTACCAATCCCATAGTCGAAGTAGATCATCTTGTAATAATTTGGAGTCCGTTAAGAAATAATATTTTTGCGTCATCTGCATATAATAATGTCATAGATTTTTTTTAAGTTAGCGGAAAGGTCATTTATAAACAGAACAAATAACAACGGGTAAAGGTCGTCACCTTGAGGTACACCTTAATTAACAATAAACGAATTAGAATGGTAATTTTTAAAGACAACACTATAATGTCTACCGGTATAGTAAGATGATATCCAAGCAATTTGTTTATGTAGTCCGATTTGCTCTAATTTACTTAAAAGTACCTTATGGCTAAGTTTGTCAAATGCTTTGTTAAAATATGTAAATAAACAATAAACTTGTTGCGTTTTTGTTTTTTTTTTTTTAAACCAACAATACAAAATGTAAATTCAAATAGATTTTTAAAAGTGGATTTTCTTTTTACAAATCCATGATGATTATCACAGACAATAGAGGAACAATTAAAGGAAAGAGCATTACAAACAAGAGATTCAAACAGTTTTCTGATAACAGACAATTAAGCTAAAGGACGATTGTTGTACATAAGATGCTTTTTGTGGGTTGGCTTGAGAAGCGTGTATTTCCATAAAACAGGACACCGAAAACATTTAAATGACTTGTTAAACAGAATGAAAAATGGGTACGAAATATGTTTTTCACATTTTTTAAGCCTTAATGATGGCATGCCTTCGGGACCACAATTTAGGTTTTCGAATTTTGTCAAGTATAAAAGATTCAGATATTCCTAGATTTATGCGAGCTTAGTGGGGAAATTGATTAGTATTTGTAATAAGTGTCGATCCATGACTCATTTGAAAAGTCCTTATAGCCACTTTTCAAAAAAACAGCAAACATATTGGACAACACTTTAGAGTTGTACATTTTTCTCTTCTTTATTATGTCATGTTTAAAGGATACCCATCAAATTTTCGTTTACAGTGAACATACTTCTAAAAATTTCGTGGATTGACCTTAAGTTCACGTTCAGTATTTGCAACAAACTCGAATAGTTAATAAATTAATTTCTGACTTCAAGATAGAGACCATAATCAATATCAGCACTTGACTGACTATATTTTATTCTTACAAGTTTCAAGTAACCGAGAAAATCTATTGTGTATTTTATTTGTCTCCAAAATCATGTCATGACTTCTTTTTTTTTCTTTCTCACTTAAAAAATTCTCAAAATATCAAAAATATTTATAATAATAAATTAATAATTAATTATTCTTTTACAGCACGTTTTATTTTTCAATAAATAAAAAAAATGTATGATACAAAATAAAAACAACAAAAAATAGTGAATTAACTTAAACAAAAAAAAAAACAAAATTAAAAATCTATTAAATAAAAAAAATTATAATATTAACACAAAATAATTCAATTTAAAAAAAAATAATTATTTTATAACAAAATATCATCAACATATAAATAAAATTCACACACCAAATACAAATTGTTTATTATCTTCTAAACAAATAAAACAAATAATATACATAACTACAATTTATTAATACTTGCATCATCAACTACAAAAAATCAAAAAACTAAACTAAACTAAACTAAACATTTCTACAAAATAGAAACAAAATCAAAAACAAAAAAAAAATCTAATGATTTCTTCAAAAACAACAACAAGAACAACAACAACAAAGAAAACATCAAGAAATGAATCACAATGAGAGACTTTAGTAAGAAGCTTACTAAACCCAATGAAATGGATATGAAGAAAATACCAAAACCACGGTAAGTTTTTATTTTTTTAACTTATTTTTTAAATCCAAAAATTGTGCTATTTTGTTTTTGTTAGTACCTATGTTTACGTCTTTTTTTACTATCTTTCTTTCTTTCTTCTATTTAATTATTTATTTATTTTTTTCTTTCATTTAAACTTCTCCCTCGCTGCTCTGGAGATTTTTCACTTTGAGAAATTTGATAGCCAAACCTAAATGGATAATGTCCTACTTTAAAGGACTCTCCACTTCATACACAACCACACAGCCATACACAGACAGTGGCTTTGATGTATGTGAAGAAGAGGGTCCTATACTTGTATAGAAATGTTTGTAAAGGAATTTTTCGTTTCATATCCCCGCCTCTTCTCTGTGCCCGTAAGCCCCTGTCTGTGGTACAATTTGTCTATTTTGGTTTATCCCTCTTTCACTCGTACTCATTGGCTCATTCGATGCTCGCTCGGTTTGCCTTTGCTTTAAATATCCTATCTACTCGTGTGTTTTTCTCGCTTGAAATGAAGGACAAACTTTGATACTAATTTAGTAGTTTGGCTTCATTGCGTTTTTGGAAAATTTAAAAATTTATTACAAAAATCAAAAAAAAAAAAGAACGAATAAGAAAAATGGAGAAAGAGAGTGAAGACGAAGAGGAATTTCCTTCCTTGACACACAAGGATTGGATTGTACACAAGGACACACTCAACCAAACATCTATAAAGGACTGAAATGAAGAAGAAATTACACAGAGGTTAGGTATAGCTTCATACGTATATATGGTGGATTTTATATGCAGAGATATACCTATGCACAAAAACAAAATGTATGTATGTAGGTAGGTACCTAATATTGTGCCTCTATGGTTGTGCAAGCACATAGCATATAGAAGAGTGCAAGGCATGAATGATTAAGACTCAATTTATAGTGCGGTAGGACGAGGGGTTTTACTTCCTTATTCTTCTTGCTATGAAACTATACCTACCTACATTACCTATACCTATCTAGTTCTCGTCCTCGTCCTCGTCGTGTCGCCCTCATCCTTTCGTCTTAGTCCTATGGATGACATGGGATGGGCCAAACAATTGAAATTACATGTCACCTAAGAGACTTTTTGTAAACCTACATAGGTATACCTATGTGTATAAGTGTTTGTATGTTATATTCTTAGTCTCTATTTTATAAAGGACACAATATTGGAAAATTTCAAGTCTGAAAATGAAGCAAGAACATGATGGTATAGAAGTTTATAAAAGAGAGAAATCTGTATAGATGTTTCTTTTTTAAGTTATTTTCTTCCTTTTTTCGAAAGGGTTACAAACTTTTAAATTGTCTTTTACGACGAAGACGACAACAACAACGACAACGATGAGAATATAACACAATTCTTGTGGTTGGAATAATTAAAAAAGCCAACGCCTTTCTGTCTTAGTTTTGTTTTGTTTGTAAAAGGCAAATTTTATTGTTGGCTTATTATTTTTATTGTGTGTACGAGAAGGTAAGAGAGGTATCTATCTACACACACTTTTGGCAGAACAATCCAATTATCAAAATTAACACAAACTATTCTATTTGTCTTGTCTGAAAAGTTCGTCTAAAAAAAAATAAGAATACCGATAGAAGTGCGAAAACTTAGGTACCTATGCAAATTTTAGGGATTGCAAAAAGTTTATTAAAGGTTATTCTTATTTATTAAGCTGGTTTTAAAATATTTAATCTTTACTTGGGCGCCACTTTTTCTATAATATCTTTTGTAAAATTTATAACTTTCTCATAGAGTTCTAAAGGTAGTGAGTAGATATATGTATGTATGAAAAGGCTTATCAGTGGTTTAATAGGCTTAATAAAACGGTTTTGAAACGGACTTACAGCCATAGAAACCATCAATGTTATTATTAAACCTAGTTAAGAGTTGCAATTGACAGCCGTTGCATTGACAGCCGTTGATAGGCAGTGGAATCACTTTTTATAACGAGGTTATGATTAACTTAATAAAGTTCCATAGGGTTAATTTTGGTAAGACAATAAAACGCGTATTTTTTTGTTCTTAAATATAAACTTCAATTTGGAATAAAATTTTAAATCTAAACTTCAATTTTTTTTCAAAATAATTTGTTGTCTTGAATTGGAATATCATCTCATAATTTTTCTATTAGTTCATATTTTTTAAATATACCTGAAAATGTAAAAAACATAATACATTTTAAAAGGCTACGAAAAAAAAACAAAACTTAGTTGTGTTCTGATCATAAATTGGATTTATGGTATCAATGCTTCAGTGTTAAATTAGGTTTATGTGGTTTTGAAAAGCAAATAAAATACTGAACATTTTTAAACGGAAAATTGAAAGAAAGTGGCTTCAAAAAGAATACGTTTTTTTTCAAAGAGTTATATATGTATATCAAAAACCTGATGCGATAGATTTTAAAGTCAAATTCGAAATATAATTTTCAAAACCACAAGAAAAGAATAAATTGTTTACCAGATACAAAACAAAAAAGACTGAAGCCAATTTCTTAGTTCCATTGAATGGTTTCCATTGGACTCATAAACAACTTTAAACCGTCTTATCAACTTTGTTAAAGTAAATAAGGTTTTAAGTCGTTATTTATAAGTTGCATGGTTCTCTTGAAACCATAAGTTGTTGGTGTCCATGCCATCTAATTCAGGTCAAAAAATTTGTTAATCATTTGCTTTTTAGTGGTCGCCGTTGACATTGATGGCCTGCCCAAATTGATTTGTGCAATGACAATGGAGGCTCTTGAATGTCATGTCATTAAGTATCGTCCCTGATTCGACAATTTTGTTTGTTAAACTTACCGATTCATCCAGGAATTTTATAAGAAATGTGTGTTTTTTTCGATGAAAATTAGAATCAGAACTAATTCAGTGAACACTGAACACAAATGCATGACAAATAAGGATGGCGACACACAATTCTCCAAATTCTTATGAGCGTCGTGAAATCCAGCTATTCGGATTGTTATGCACATCATTACGGTCGCTGGCTGGCTAACATGTCAATTACAGAATTCTAAGAATATTACTCCTGGTATGTCAACTCAATCCACTGCCCTTTCACATTCGTTGTAAAACTTAATTATGAAATTCGCCGGATAAACTTCATTGTCAATTCCTGAAACTACCTTATCATTTCTGAACTTTCCTATCGACGCTGTCAGTTTCTGACATTCCCACATCATCTACTACGACATGCCAGATGCTCTGTAAGTACATTTTTCTGTTGGATTCTAGGGACTAAAATAAGTTTCAAGGAATAGAAAGTAGAGAATTCTAATAAAATGCATTTACTATTCGATCGATACAGCTTTATGTGTGTTTTTATTATTACATTTGAGTTAAAGATTTGAATGCCACTTTTAAAAGCATTAAACTAAAGCAAACTTTTAGATTAAATTTTCGAACTTTCAACTGTTTATTTTTGCCTTTTTTTCATTCTTTCTAAAAATTCTATTCAGATTCGTCTCAAAATTGGTGCGAATGACAGATAATAGAAATTGCAAAGAGTGTGAAACAAATTTAAACAAAATGTCGGTGTTGCAGTGCATGTTACTGACATTCAAAAGTTTGGAAAATAATTGAAACTGTCACTTTTTAGCTCATTCGCCGTATTCTGTAATTTCAGCGGATTTTGCATTTCGTTGACAACGTTGTCGTTATTAGTTAATGGTTTACTGAGCTACTGGATTCAATTTAATCCACCGCAAAAGTCTTTAGGAAGATTATCTTTCTATTTATTACGAAGTCACCCTTTGTTTTGATAAATCTAATCTATAAGTAAAAAAGTTAGTAGGTGTGCATAAATAGTATTATTTTAATATCGAAATTAATTACAAATTTCTCTTTCTCTTCTTCTTTTTCGTTTTCTTTCGTAACGTCAACTTGTCAAGGCAACTATACACATGTATATTATGATGTCAAAACAAACTTAATGAAACATTTTTTAAAGCTACATACATATATCTCTGTGCGAATAATAAAAAATAGCTTCTCTTGTCCATAACCTCAAAAAACGGGTAATTTTCCTCGGACAAAATTAATTTCTGAAATCTACAGCAAGCGATGATGAAAAAAGCAAAGTAAAAAAATAAAAATTATTAAAACGATGAACTAATATACCCGCAACGAAAACGACGACGACTTCCATACCATATCAGTATCAGTTAGTTGCATGTTCCACCACACCTCCTCCTTCTTCTTTTTATGTTTTACCTCTGTGTGTTATTTCTTCTTTTTGTTGTTGTATTTTCTAGAGTGTTTCCATTTTATTTGTATTTATTATTTTTTTTTGTTTTGCTTTTCTTTTTCGCTCCAATTTGTTCCCTTCTGAATATAATTCTCTCCTCTGTCTTCTACATACAAAACTCATACAAAAAGGTGGTCGACTATATTCGCGCAAGTGAGGAAATGAATTCAATTAAAAGAAAATATTTGAAATAAAGAAACAAAAAAAAAAAAAAATAAAAACAAAATCCACATCGAGCGCAATATCATCAAACATAGTCTAGGAAGTCTGTTGACTTACATATATGAGTTCAGCGATTCAATCAATTATACGAGAATTTAAACGTAAATAGGTTAGGAATTTTAATGTTTTTTGTTATTTTTTGAATTTGTACTTTTTGTAATAAATTAAAATCATAGAAAATAATGTTTAGCTCGAAACAAACAAAAACAGGAAATTGAAATATAAGAAAAGAATTTCGATAAGACCAGAGATAAGAGTTACGCTGACAACTGACATATACCATCCCTTTACTTTTCTCTTTAAAAACTAAATGGATTGCTTGACAGATGGTGTTTAGTGTTCCTTTTTTTGTTCTTTTACTTAAAAGTAAAGTTTTCTCGGGATTTGACAGCTAAATACTTCGCGTATGCTTAACGATAGTGTTTCCAATTAGGGAGTGTTTACATTAGCAAAATTTAGTTATATCTTCGTTTGACAGCTTTCAACCGAAATGTTGCTACAACAGTCTGTCGTCATCAAAACAAACTCTATTCGGCCATTTTACTTGATTTATTTTTCATTAAAGTTTAATGGAACTTATCTGATTTGCTTTCACTTATTATATTTACTACTTTCATGCGTTAAAATTTGTAGCCATATAGAACTTAAAAGATTGATTCAAATCACTTACACTTCTAAAATTTCACAATGAAAATTGAATTCTCTATTCTTGTTTTGACACCATTTTATTTATAGTTTTCATTTTGTAGGAAAATAAATTATCTGTCAGATTGTTTTACAAAAAGACACCCTTTATTAACTTTGTTGTTTTGGTGGTTTCATTTGCAACCATTTTTTTCCTTCCTACGTTTTTTTTATCATAGTTTTTGGTTTTTCCATTTGTTTAATTATTTTGCGGTTTGACTTTGTGTTATTTAGTGAAATAAGTACATAAACTTTTTTATTTTTACATTTGCTGTGTCCGCATATCAAAACAGATCAACAAATATAATTAAATAAAATATTTAACGCACCTTAAGCTGTGTTAGCAGATACTTGGTACTTTTTTGTTTGTATTATTGTTGTTTTGTTGTTGTTGAACTCAATTATTGTTTCCACCCAAAAAATGAAAAAAAGGTATACAAACAAAAATTATTATTATTTAAGTGGTGATAGAATTAAATGACTCAAGGTCGTGAGTTTTTTTGTTGTTATTTCTTTTTTGGGTTAAAAGTAACCTCCAGTCTTTTCTTTTTATTTTTTGATGACTTTTGTTGCTTTTGCTTTCCTTTTTCAACGAACCGAAAAAAAAATAGTCTTAACTGTTTTACAAAAAGGTTTTTGTTGCTATCGCAAATTATATACATACAGCTTTTTTAGTCAGAAGTAAAAGTCAAATTATTTAAGTTTGAAGGATTGATTCAAGTTTATGGTTGCTTATCATACGAACAACTTCTTGCATAATTGGTGTTATACGAGCTGATAAATTTTCGGAGTATTTTAGTTTATTTATTTATAAACAAGGCCTAATGACATACAACTCTCAACCATTCTTGTGTGCGAGTGATTTCAGGGATGTAGGGGACCACAGTTTTTAAAAATAGAGTCTCAAAAGTAAAATAACTCGAAATTTTATTTATTTATTTTAGTTCAATTCTTATATTTGTATTTATATGATTTTTTTGGCCATATAATTAGAATTCAAGATAAGAAGGGTTCAAATCTACACTCTACATGCATTGAACTTTATTGCTCTGTGACAATAATAAAACTGAAAAAGTAAATAAAGATTAAATTAATTTCTTCAATTTGCTTTAGAATTGCGTTAGAGCAATAACCGGTTTAATAATTCTCGTTTGCCTTGATGAAGCAAAAAGATTTTTCATCAATTTTGAAAAAAATTCATCTCATATTCTTAAGTCATTGTATTCTTAAGAAATGTCAAATTTTCAATGACATTGGCTCTTAAAATTGGCGCTTAAAGTTGGCTGTGTAGTTGACCGGAATAAGTTTAAACAAACTCGAAAGACCTGTAACGGACGTATTCGACGCAGCATTCAATTTTTGTAAAACCAGAAATTACGGCAAAAAATATTACAATGTTCTAAATGTGTGTAACACTTGCATTTGCTTGCAGCACAATTAACTGCTAATTCGACTCTACCGGAGAGTGTCATGAGTCCTCCTGTACTTGAGAGCATTTGTCCAGCCGATATCTTAAAATAAGGCGAATCCTTCTTCCTCTTATTAACATCCAATTGCACTTACTTCCTTTCTTTCCAAAGCCATGGAAACGCTGATAAATTTCAGCTTAAGAAATATCTTGAAAAACCAAAGCTTCTTAAAGACCGGGAGTATGGATTTCGTAGCAATGTATTCACTGGTGATCTTATGGTTTATCTTATCCAATAGTGCAACAAATCTTTCTATCGTTTTGGAGAAACTAAGATCGTTGGAAATTATATTTCAAACCCTTTTGATAGAATTTCGCACCAAGCTCTCTTATCGAAATGCATGCATTTGGTATTTATGAATCTCTTCTTTGTTGGATTAAAAACCACGTTTCTAAAAGACGTTCAGTAAAAGTTCTATTTCATTGTTTCGAGTCCCAAATTCGTAAAATAAAAACTGGTATACCACAGGGCTCCGTTTTGTCGCCGACTCTATTTATTATTTTTATAAATGATCTTTTGTTTGAAACTTCTGACCTGATTTATTTTTTCGCTGGTGACAGTACAATCAGATTCTCATCCTTGTCCCTCAGATGTGTACCCACGCAGAACAGCGTATGATAAGCTCATCATTAAATTTTGATCTTGACAGCATGTGCAAATGTAATGCTTCAAAAAGCCTATGCTGTCTACTGCTGCAAAAGCGTTAACCTCCCCCAATGCCACTATCCATTAGTATGGTGCTTACATCGATCACAAATCATATCTTGCAGAGTAATTGCACATTTTTGACATCACCAAAAATTCTGTCAAGTGTTTAGGTTCTCGCCTCCGGGGTAGATGCAAGAAGTTTTGTACCCCTTTTGATCTGGCTACAATTTATAAAGTTGTTATTCGTCCGAAGCTGGAGTATAATTCTCATATTGGGGCTGGTGCCCCAATAACGTAGTTGAGTCTTTTGGATACAATTTAAAAAAAAAGAGAGCTCTAAAACTGATAGCCGGTCGTTTTCCCACTGTCTTACAAGAGATTTTTTCTTCAGCCGCACTACACGAATGTGGAATGATTTAAGAGGCCCAACTTTGTTTTACTTCTTGATAATCATGCTCATCATCATCATCATCACTTTTATGAGAGAATACGAACAACTTTCCAAAAAATAATGAAAAGGACGCGACACGACACGTCACACAGCACAAGGACTTTTGAAATTGCTTGTCTCACACATCACGCACCCATTCGTCTCTCAATAGGTGTCTCTTTTTTGTTGTTAAATCTCTAAAAAGGTTGATAGATATTTATGGAATCAAATCGATCTTTTAAAATGCCTTGAAGTGTGAAAATGAACATTTTATACACATATACCTACCTAAGAAAGTGTTATTTTATCAAAAATTGTTAAATGTCAATATTTTATGTTCTGTCTGCATAGTACCTACAATTTTAGTGTCCTTTTCTTCTTCCATATAGAAATATCTCAGTAATATCATGTTAGTTAAATCGATTCTATATAAAACAAAAGTACATATGTGTATATAGATACAAAACATACCCATATACTATACAATACACTTATCAAAGACTTCAGTTAATTTATTCCATTGCCAAGTTACAAAAGCTTAACATTGCTAACCTACACACAACTTACTTTATTACTATACGAAAAACCAACAAAAACAACAACAACAACAACAAAATGGAAACAAAAACCCTTTCTCTCTGTATGATGTGTCTATATTTTATTATAAAAGGACGACGACATCCTTTTGTATCATCTGCATAGGTACGTTCGTCGTCGTCGGTCGTACCTATACTGCCACTCGTCCTCATGCGCTTCTATGTCATGAGTGTGTATAGTTTGTATAACGAACGAACGAACCAACGCACGGGTGAAAACGCCAACAACTTTACTTTCAAACCATAAACTTTTGTGTCAAATTCTAGCTCTTCTCATAGAAAATGGAAATTTTATCATACCTACAACATGAAAGGTCTAGAGAGTAGAGTCATACCTACCTTCATATAGTTCGGTTATAGGATAAATTGCAAAGAGTGCGAGTTTGTTGAAAGTGGAGGTGGAGGTGGAGTTGAAGGTGGCGATGGCGATGGCGGCGAGGACGAACGAAGAAATATACACACCTACTCATACATAGTTGGACGATACACAAATAATTTAATTAAATATTCCACCCATGTCACAAATGCATACAAGTGTTGCGATATTGCTGCTGACTGTGCTGCTGCTGCTGTGTTTTGTTGTATGTGTTGTAGTATAGCTTTGGATGCTTTATTTCTTATTTATAAATTGTTGTTGTTTTATTTTCGTTCTGACGTTTTGGTATTTTAGTTGTTTATACAAAGTATGATGGTGGCCACCCCTTGGTGTTGCTTGCATCTTAATTTAGTTGTTTTGCATTTGAAATTTGCAAATTTTTAGTTCAACTGTCTTCATAGCCGTCTCGATCTCGACTTGACTCGTCGTGCGTCGTAGCGTCGCTCGGGCTCAAGAACGAGAACGACGCGACGCGACGAGACGAGACGCACAGAAAGGCTAAACTGAATATGGCCTTTGATTTGGTCGTTGACAGCCGACACACTTCTTTAAGTGGTTCGTTCGTTTGTTGCAAGTTTATTTTTATTTTTGTTTTTGTCTTTTTCTCATATAATTTAAGGAGTATCTGTGAAGAGACTTCTTATAAGAATTCAAGTCTTGATTCTTGATGGAGAAGATTGAGAGAAAAAAATAAACAAATTAGCATTTCTACATCTTGTTGCAGTGTTTTTTTTTTTCTTGAGTCTATGACGAGAGATGATATGTCTAATTTTCATTTCAACACACATCTTGACACTTTGAAATGGTATTTGTATTTTTTTTTACTTTTTGTATCATTCCAATGAACGCGCCATCTACTCAATAACTCAATTAGCAATTCAATAAATATCAACATCAACATATGAAATATAAGGTTATGTTTTTAACTTTGTTATCGGTTTTTATTTTTTGAATGTAGTCCTCGTCATCGTCATCATCATCGTCGTCGAATGATGTGTGCTTCGATGTTGATTCTACGTCGAACCGAACAAGCCGCTGCGCTGCTGTGTTGCTCATTTGCATTCAGAAAATACATGACACTTTGTGCATAACTGAACGAAAGAACGAACGAACGAATCACTACGATATAATCATACATATACGAATGAATATGGGAAACAAAAAATAAATTGCGAACATGTAGAATATCCTTTTAGACATTGACACTCTTGACGTTTGACATTTATAGTTATTTTAATAAAAACAAAAAAAAACGAAGACCTTTTGGGAGAACCAATGCCGTTCTAATCTACAGTAATAGACGATTTTTTTTTCAATTACAAGTAATTTATGAACAAGCAGTCCAAGCTCGGAACTATTTTATTCCTTTTTCGTGGAAATGCTTACCAGAAGGGCACTACATATGCCCTTACCAGAGCTAACGGCCATGAGGAGAAAACCAAATAAATTTAATAGAATCTTTTCTGGGTTTCGCCAAATTACCTCATGTTCGTCTCTGTCAAACTTAACGAATGTTTCGTCATGGAATTGTTCGAGATTTAAAATGATTTAATGGTATTTCTTTGAGAGTTTGACAGATCGGGAGTTTTGTTTGCATACCATCGGACAAATTTGTGTAGCTTTGGATAGATTATACCATCCTTTAAACACATACTTCCAGTTCAAATAAAGTTCTTGTAAAGAGTTTTGCAATAAGTACTTAACAACTTTGTTTATAAAATAAAACTCATATAACTTTTGAGATATTTCCGATTCAGATCTTGATTGATTTTCATTTATTTTGATGATATTTTACAATTATTATAAATTATTATTATATCTTTGCCTGATTGACAAAAATTTTCAATACTATATAAAATAAACTAATTAAGTTAAAGTTTTTATCTATAAGTATTAATCTGTTATTCTTTTTTTGATAATTAAGACCAATTTTGCAGAATTTTAACATTTTTGTTACATTTATTTCGTTGAAAATATGTAGAGTTTAGTTTTCTGTTAGGAAATTAAATCTTCTATCCTTCCAACAAAATGGAAAACATCCTCACGTTCAACCAGATTGTACATCACACAAAGAAGCGGATATCTTCAGTTAAAAGCGCAAATAGGCTCGGACTAAGTGTACATTCCTGTCTGACACCTGCTTTTGCCTGGAACCTTTCCGAAACATTTTTACCATTCCAGACAGCTGATCTGGGGTGGAATCGGCTAAGGTGATTGTTGATTGTTGACAGTCAAAATAATCGAATTTGATCTGTGTAAGGTGATAGTCAAATTGATACCTAAAAAGCTGTCGCTAGAAAAATTTGATAGTCGTTTTCCTACAAACATATCGTTTCTGAGTAGAGCTACCAGATGCTTACAAAAAACGAATGGAATATTTTCTCAGTTACCTTTTTTAGATACAAAAACACATTCTTGTGACGGAAAAAGCTTACGACATTCGAAAAAGCATAAGAAAAGTAAGAATGTTATTAAAACACAGACAATTTAATACTTTTATTTAGATATTTTTAAGAAATCATTTTAAAATTTCACCATAGCAACAATGAATTGTGACAATTATATTCTGAAATTGTTCAATCGAATTAAATTGAATTGAATCAGCTTACACAGACGGGAAACTCGGTGATAGTCAATTTGACTATCAAAAATTTGATAGTCAACTATCACCTTAGCCGATTTCACCCCTGATCTCTGTGTATAAATTTTGAACGTGTCCGAACTTTAATGACATTTCAGATCCAAATAATTTATATATCAGTGCATTTCGGTTAGCTTGGAACCCACACAGTAGCTTATTTCTATTTATTCACGTATTCAGCCTAATAAGACAGCCGTAAAAAATGTCCTCTATAATTTGCAGGATCGTCTGCACCAATTCTATAATATTCTGGTATTCTACAGCACCTGTAGCTTTTCCATCTGAGAGAGAATTTAATGCTATGAGAATTTCATCTTTTGATATAGGCATGTTTAGAATGCCAAGTGGGCTTAGCAAACCGAACTAAACAGTTATTTCTTGTCATGGATTTTTAATGGACCAATAAGGCAAATGTTGCTTACTGACGAACCCATTGAGCCAAAGATGAGCTTCTTTATTGAAGATGATTTTGCGATGTAAGTCATCATCTTGGTGCAAACTCTCCAAAGCCCAATCGGTGAACGTACATCACTTTTAAAATGGTCCGTCTCGCTTCAATTTTTGAGTCAGCTTGATCTTGTATGGGTGTAAACCAAGATCCTTACGCAAAATACGCAATAATGTGTGCTGAGCAATGCCCAATTCTCGTTTTGTACTGACATATTTTTGACACTTCGACTAACTTGTTGTTTCACTGAAACACCAACTTCACACAAAGATATTCAAGACACTAAGCTTGTTATTTTCTGTCTACACGGGCGAGAATTAGGACCGAAAACTGGTGTAACTCTCTTAAAGTTGCGGTCACAGACTCCGAATTTGGGTAGAAATGTTTTATAATTTGGAGACGTTGCTCGTTCGTTTACTTTTCTATGATGAGAATATTGAGTTTATTGAATAAATTGACAATGACAGTTCGATGATTAAATTCAAAGTTGTCAAGTTTTGTATGCATTGGTTTCAAGTATCAGAATCTTTAAAGTATATCCCAATATTAACAAGTACTTAAATATCTCAGGAGTACTTCATCGCATTACAGATCTTAAGTACTTGGCAAGTTGACAAGAACTTTTAAGTTCTCTAAGTTTTGTTTTCTTTAAATTTCAATATTAATTTATATGTAAAGTTTGCTTTGTAATTCATCATAAAAAACTTGAAAGTTCTAGTAAAGTCCTTCGAAGCAATGGAAGAAGTTTAGTACCTGATACGATTCCCAAAGTGTGCATCGCGATGCCCTGATTCGCCGCCGTTCTATCTTTTTTCAAAACCTTAAGCAATAGTTAGATTTCTAAAGCAGTAATTTTCTGAATAAAATTTAGTCAACTGCGTATTTTTTTCCAAATATGTCTTATTAGCTAGTGGCTACAAAATTCATGCTAACGTTTTTGTTTTCTTCCAAGAAAAAATACGTTTTCTTAAAATATTGTCGCTTTCTTGATCGTTAAAAATCTCACTTAAAATGGAAAGATTTCAATTAAATAAACAAAGCGCTAGTTGTCGGTCTTACAAAAAAGCTTCAATTAGTGACGGCGGAAAAGGAACGAACTGAAAATATTGTAAATGAAATGAATAATGATGGATTTCTGTTTTATTGTTTATGCTTCTAATACTTTATGAAAGTATGCTTCTAAGTAAGAGAAAACGACATTTAGCGAGGATTCAACCAATTATAGTAACAAAGATAGCCTTACTTTTTATTACAGCAAAAAGCTACGTTAAAATACTTAAAATGTAAGTGCACTGCAGGTTAAAAAAGTTTGTGAATCCCTGCTCTTAAGCTTTTTTTCAATAAATAGTCAAAATGTGAACAGATTTTCCATCCAAACAACTATTTGCATTAAAATCCTTTACTTTAATTTATTTCACAGATTTTTACCTTTGCTTTTAAAACAATTTTTCCTGAGTTAAATTCAAACAATTTCTCTTTTAAAATTAAATTTTATTTTCAACAGAAAATCAAAACAATACAGAAAAAAACAAACAGCTCGTATAACGCCATACTCATACGTCTCCATTAAATTGTAAATTAAACTTTACTCTTTTCTTTGCGTCATCAGTTAGGTAGGTATTAACATATACCCAACCCACTAGACCTTTGCACTTACTTGTTATAATCCCATTGACGCGTGTTTGCATGATTTATTTCAATTTCCGGCTTAAAGATAATTTCCTTTATAGGTAAATTCCATTGGAAAACTCATACTCAAACGTCATACTCTCAAAATTTCCCCACTATCATCATCAACATCAACATCATCATTATTGTCAACAAAAAAGTCAAAATCATTAATATTCACCGTGCTAGGCTCTGTCTACACTTACTCAAATAAAAATGCACATCAAGTTATTGTGAAACTTGGTCAAATAACAAAAATTTTAATCGCAAAACGAGTCATGATTGACAGTTAATTTTGATCTAATCTATTTTTTCTCCAAATGTTAAATTGATACATACCTTACCTATCCTATAATAATTTGAAAATAAATGAATATCTCTCGTGACATCGCAATTCGCCAAAGAAGTTGAAAATCAACAACCACAAAAACCACAAGAAATTAATTCAAAAAATAAAAATTAAAAAAATCTGAAAGTGTTTTGCATAAAATTAAAAACGTTTTCATTTGTTTTTTGTTGGACTCTATGGTGTGAAATCTTCGTTAAATAGCCACATCTCTATGCACATTCGGCGGCGAGAGAGAAAGTAGCGAATGCGGGTTTCTTTTCGGATTAAAAGTCTACTTTTTCACTTAACACCACCTCCTTTTCCCCACATTTTAAACACTGTTTAAACATCACTAATAGTGGTGCACATCAATTATTAATGGTAATTAATTCCAATTCGCCAAAAACTGTAAATCATATATAAAACGTAACGTATGTTATAAGAAAAAAAGATTAAATTACAAAAATCAGATTGTCAATCAAAAAACACATTGAATAGATAGAAATATTGAAAACAAGAATCGTGTCAGGAATTAATAACAACACAACAAAATTGTCTGTGTTATGCTTCAAATTGTAGTGTGTAGTAGTATATATAGAAGTAGAATATGAGTATATTCACTAATACACCCTAATAGACGATAAGTGTGATTCATTTGGTGTGGTTTTGTGTAGTTGGCCTTATTCAAATTTTCTCATATACATAACTACACATTGTTTTTTAAAATATTTAACATTTTTCTATATCAATTCACTTCTTTCTTTATTTTTTGGTGTGTGGTAAATATATACGAGTACCTTCACCTGGTTTGTTAAATACATCGTCATTCATACACATATTTCCTTTTATTATTTACTGTTTTTTTTTTGCACGTGTCTCGCGCCATGCGTAATAAAATGTTTTGTCCCAAATAACACCTGACTCGGTCATAACGGTGTATAGTGGTTATTGTGGTTAGTTTGACAGGAATGGTGGTTATGATGTGATGGCATGGGTTAAATTAAAAGGTGTGGTGAATATAATGGGTTGAGTTTAAAATTATTTTTTTTGGGGGGGTGGGGTCAAAACCTCTTAGGTAGATAAATGATATATGTACCTATGTTGAGTTGAGTGATTACATTTTTTCCGACATCAATGTGTGTAATCAACTGGAATATGCCTTTGACTTTTTTTGAGCTGCTTTATTTTGACATATGGACTGACGTGTGGATTATGAGTGGTGGTGAGTTTTGTGTGAAATCATTATAATGATGATGATGAAGAACTTATTCCCAAATGCTGGCTGATAATATAGCAATAATTCTACCCTTTGCTCCTAAATGCTCGATTCTGTCGGCAACCAACACGGCCGACGACGCACGCACGACGCGACGGACGAACGTGCGTTCGTCGGGTGATAGACCTCTGTGTCTCAATAGCAATGGCTGATGGTGGTTTTTAACCCGCACGAATGCGATAGTAATCATGTGGGGTTATTTTCGTGTTATTATACTTTTATACCTGCCTACCTAACTAACGGAATGGAATAGTATACATTATACGTTTTTGTTTGCTAATTTCATTGTGCGCTGGATTGTTGTTTGGCGGGAGTGATATCTAGTGATGTATATAATTTTATATTTCGCACAAGTGAGAGTGGAATTTACCTACACCTAGATTGTTTTTGTTGTTTTCTTATACCTATCTGCATACATATGTATGTATGTTTAAAAATAAAGCTTCTCCTAGGTTATGGCTATTGAATGGTTGTTGGTTTTTCATTTAGCTTCATGTTATACCTCTTCCGTTACTTTGCGTGTTATGTTTCCTGCGATGAACGAGCGTTGCGTTGCGTTGCGTATACCTAACTTCACCTTGTCTAAATGTAAATTATTGTTTACACCTGTGTTGTTTTTGGATTAAGTATAGAGAGTTGTTGGTAAGACAGAAAGAGATAGAGAGTAAACAATTTAAAAAAAAAAAAGTAGATTAGGTAAGTATAGATATCTGCTTATAATTTGCAGTTTGTAGCTGGAAGGATTTTCCGGATATTACTATATCTACCTACCTTACCTACCAATCTACTACTCGGGGTTGATTTTTGGTCTATAATTATATACAATGTGGTGTTTTTAAAGTTTATTGTAGTAGGTAGGTAGGTAGGTATACCTATGCCTATAATTCTCATGGGAGGGTGAGGAATACAAATTTTTACACGCGTGTATAAATAGGCAAACTAATAATTGATTACTTTTTGAATAATTATAATTTGAAAAAAGCTTATGTGAATGTAAATTATATCAGCAATTAAATTTCTATAGGTTTACATACATACATATATAGGAAATGACTCCCTAGATAATAAAGTATATATGTATGTAAATAAGAAGAGAGGTAAGAAAAGGTTTTCTATGCTCTAACAATTCATACATATTTAATTTTTTTTTTTTAAAGAGGAGTCATCATTCATTATTTATCTTGGGAACTTAAAACAGAAAAAAAATATTTAAAAAACGGTTATTTTCAAAAGCCAACAAATCATGAATGGTTTTTTAAGAAATAATTTTCAAACTTGGTATTTATTCAATTATATTTTTTAGTTTTAAGTATTTTTTTTTGTAGAAAATAAACCTAGATGATTTTTTTCTTGTCTTTTTGTACCATTTCCAAAATTGATTTAGTTCTTCTTGTAGCCTTTAACAATACTTCAAGGAGTTATTAATTAAATACATTTTAAAATCATCAGCATAGATTAGCGATATAGAATTATTTAAAACAGAAGGCAAATTATTAAGAAATAAAATAAACATCAATGAACCAAGGTGACTCACTTGAGGTACACCTAAATGTAACGCTATGATATCTATCTGTAAGATATGACGCAATCCACATAATAAAACGGTAGTTAAATCCTTAAATTAATTTATTAAGACAAATTTCATGACTTAGTTAGTTAGTGTCAAATTACTTTTTGAAGTCTGTAAAGATACAATCAACTTGAGAGTGTTTTTTGAATGCCTTAAAATAAAGAGTAGAGAATTGTAATAAATTAGTAATTTATGTATTTATATTTATTTTTTCACAAACCTATTATGGACTGGAGTTAGGTATGAATATTTCCAAAGATCTGGGAAGATTTCAGAGACTCGTTGAAAAGAAGAAACAATGGATAGACATTTTTTTAAACATAAATGATGGCATTCAATCAGGACCAATACTGAAACATTCATTTAGCTTAAAAAATATGGTCACGTATAGAGACCTCAGAAAACGGAAAATTTATTGATGTAAGACCAATGTTTTCTTTATTTGTTAGAAAAAATAAAAGAAGAGGTGATTGTAGAGGAAAAATCTTTAAAGGCGGTCTGCGAACATCTTCAAAGTTGACTCTTGAAGATGGCTTAAAGAGTACTTGCTAGATATTTGTCAAATGTATGTTTAAAATTAACTTATCTCCAAATCATACGAGGGTTAATTTTTAGATCACACTCAGTATTCGAAATAAATTGAGAATACTAAAAGATTGATTAACTCACAGTAAACTGTAAGAGTCTCATCACTCATCGATAGAATGAACTTCTTCCGTTGGTTTTTGAATTATTTTTGGATAATAATTCACTGTAAATAAGTCTTGTAGATATCTCCAAAAGTATGTATCCCTAATTTTATTTTTGCATTTTCTTATAACTAATTGAAAACTTTAAAGTAACCGAAATAGAACGACAAACTTTTAACTCTCTAATACAACATGTCGCTTATTAATGTAATCTTCATTTCTATGCGAATCCTTAACCTAAAAATAGTAGCAACCGGTGTTTTTTAGAGGTACATATGTATATATGTATATAATATATATAACTCTTATTTGGCAACTCTATTTAAACTGGCGGCCATTTTGTCAACTGTCAAGTGATTTATTTTCTGGTGTGTCATTTTAACGAGAATAGAGTAACGCCTGAACCTCGTTTCCAAATTGTTCCAATTGATTCTTGTCAAAATTCGTATGAATTTTACTAAGCGATAAAGCTCACTTTTGATAATTCTCACGTTAAAGTTAATATTGAAATGTAAATTTCATGTCAAATCATCTTCATTTCATTCCACTTCAAACAAAACACCCTTTAACAGTACAAAGGTAGTATTACGAATTTTCTTACTAAAAACATAAATAAATCATTTAACGCGATTAATTTTTAAACAATAATAAAGTTAGTTAGTGACGTTTAACAAATTATATAAAATGGAAGACTGAATTTCATGAAAAGAGTGAGAGAGGGAGAGAGAGAAAAACAGAAGCATTTTTTGACAGCTAATTGATGAATTTTGTTTAGTCAATAAATCTGAAGACTGTGAGTTTTATTTTTCTCATAAAGAAATTATATCATCGCCCAGATTGTGCACGACTTGATCTTAATGAAAAACAAAAGCTTGTTTGCAACAATTTATCTATTTACTTATATTTTTCTTACCTACCGTGAATATGTATATTATCGTCTATCTCATTGAATAAATGAGACAAATTACATAACAATAAAACGTATAGGCATAAGGTTAAAATGGCCAAAGGGCAATACATAACAAGGATGATGGGATAAATTCACCCATCTACGTACACCTGTACCTCCTATACCTCCCTTCTTATATCTAGAAAGGGAATTTGATTTCAAAAATAGAGGTTGTTTAAGAAGAAGGAAGGCAGGAAGAAGGTTAAGAAATTGATACTTAATGAAGAAAAATAAAAAGAAAAATGAAGATAGGCAAGAAGGTAAAAAAGAAGAAAAAGGAGATGAATAAGGAAATATGTTTTTAATTAAATTTTAGGGAACTAGAGAAAGAGAGAGGGAGAAAGAGAACTCGGTCAACTAACTTAAAAAGATGTGCCAGTGTATCTATATTAACCTTCACCTAACCTACCTTACTTACTTGTCGCAATGTCGCAATTTATCTATGAAACCATCAGATCCGCCTACCTTCTTTAAAACGTCATTAAATCAAATTCATCTTCATCTTTGACAGCTTCTGATTACGTCAGACGGAAAATCATGATTATGCAAATGAAGAAGAAAAAAAACGCATTAACTCAATAGAAAAAAGGGTTTCCCCTGCCTACATTTTGGACTCACTCTCAGTCTCAAAAACTCACATAAACGACATAACATAACATAACAACCCGAGCAGATCAAATCAACCCACATTGAAATTTATAGCATCATTTTGTGTTCATTGTCTTCGTTGTCGTTCGTCGTCGTCGTTAAAAACAATATAATAATAAATGATAAAAACACACAAAAAAAAACGAATAAATAAAAATGCGATTACAACTTGTTCCCTGCTTCTTCTTTTTCTTCTTCTTTTTCTAATACTTATTATTAAAATATATAACAAAACAATTCAAGATGACAAGAGAGGTGCTAACCGCGCTGCCGACACAAAATGCGAAAACATACCAAAATATATATTAGATACATTTAGCTTAGGAGCTAGAGGGAGGTTAAAAATCACCCAATAAGATAAAACGAGAAGAATAGAGAGGGGGAGAGAGATAGAACGATAGAAAGGGAGAATGAATATTACGAGAAGAATATTAAGTTGGTGCGATGTGCCCTAGTAATTTCTATCTAAAGTACACAAATCGATCGATCAACTACAACGACTACGACTTCGACTGAGTACAACAACTACGATATGACGACGACAACGGTCACGATGCACAGTGTGACAATTCGCTCATTTAGAGGGATTAAATTAATAGCATAAATGTAAACTAGATTTACGAAAAAAGCTAAAACATTAATTTGAGAAAAAAAATGAATGTTCAATATATTTTTTTTTGAATTAAACTTATAAAATAACACATTATATAAAAATTAGAAAAAATAAAACAAATATTTGAACTAGTCCAAATTTGGATGGTTTATAAAAGATTTTATGTTTTATAAAAGGTTTTCTTTTTAAATATTTTGTCCATAAGCCTTTGATCTGTATTACTTGTGAACACCGCCTTAAAATGCTCTCTACCAAGTTGTAAAGACATTTCTCAGGAATTCGGCTTTATTCCAGCTTTGTGTGAGCCAAGAGCTCAACAGCGTTATTTGGTATTGGACTAACTGTCCTTTTACAATTGACTAAAGATTTTCAATTAGATTGAGGTCAGTGATCTGTGCTTGCCGAGTTATTGTATTAAAAATTTGATTTCCGAGCCATTCCTTCAAAATTTGTTTGATGTATGTTTCGGATTCTTATCTTGCTAAAACGTGATTTCTGATTTATTATATACGGTCACTGGTAAAATCGATTGTACATTTTGTTGTAAAACATAAACATACTATTATTTTTGTGGTTCATCATACCCTCGATTTTGACTAAATGTCCTTGGAATGGATTACCGAGTCGTGACTTCCCATCTGTCCCCACACGATTGACTTTTGTCTCGTCAAACCAAATATCTTTCTTCCAATCGTCAATGGTGCAGTTTTTGTGTTTCTTGGCAAAAATTAAGCTGGGCTTAAAATTTTTGTCGACAGTAAGGGTTTCTTGAGTTGCTCCTTGCAAATCATTGGTTTCATTGGTTTTCACTTTCTTAATATTTTTTTTTTAAATGTTTAATAATTTTGATATTTCTCTTGAAGATTCACCACTTTTTAATAGTCAAATTAAATTTGATTCTTAATCAAATTGAGTTCTCTGACAAAAAAAAAAACGTATTGCTTATTTTTTGTGTACATATCTTTATTACGAATCATAACAGTAGTTCTCATTTTTGTATAAATTGACTCTGAACGTTTTTACAATAAAAAGATACAATAACATTTTTTTGTTTTCGAAATACACCTAAGATTTACTATCAACATTTTATTCTATTATAATATTAGGAAATCTGTCGAATTTCACTAATTTATGGATGGTCGAAAACTTGAGTAAAATATGAAGACTTGGGATAAAATTATTGTAGGTTGGATCTACCGTTGGATCTTGCGACATAACCATGCCATTAAACTACTCGTAGAGTATCCATTGTGTCTTGAGCTGTGTGGCAAGCAGGTGCATCCTGTTGAAACCATATGCTTTTGGTGTCCATATCATCCAATTCAGGCCACAAGGAGTTGGTGATCATCGACCTATAGCGATTGCTGAGCCGTTGACGGTGATGGCCTAGCCATTATCATTTTCGAAGAACGATTCTGCTTATGGTCGTTTGGTTTCAGTTCCTGGTAGTCAGTTAGATTTTGTACGGATATCGGCTTCATGCAGCAAATTTCGTCCTGTTGTAGTGTCCGACACGCCAAGCTCTTGTGAGCGACGCGGAATTGACTGCATCGGATTCTGATACACACTTTCAAGAACTGCGGCGATGTTTTTCGTTTTCTTGCGTTTCGTTGACGTACAGTTCTAGTTTTGCCACCAAACGCTGAATAGTCTACTTTGAAAGACGACCATGTACCCCATAAAAGAGACGAAAGGCGCTCATCGTTGCTACTAGAGAAAGACCATTTTTATAATAAAGTTTTATCACATCTTTCTCGATGCTGTTACTTGCCATGATGGTTTGTATTTAGTCGTTAAATAAAAGAACATCTTTTGACAGAAAGTAAAAAAAACAATATGGCCACCATCACAAGCTGTCAAAATCAACCCGTCCGCATTGAACAACCCTTTATATAGTCTTACTACCAGAACAACTCCGAAAACTTAGAGTTTTTCTCTAATGAAAGCAAAAATTGGAAACAAATTATCCATTTATTTTTATTCCAGGCACAAAAATAAACACATTTGAACCATAATTGTTCTTTCTTTTTAATTGCCTGGTATATTTTAATAAATATTAAAACTAACATCAGAAGTCATGAATTTTTGGTGGAAATTTTTAATAATTGCAACTTCAAGATTATATAAAATTTCACATATTTTCTACATAAAATGTACTTCTTAATCTCTTAGTAAAAGGTTTAAGTTGTATCTAAGTAAAATAAGTTTTTTGAATTATACTCTAATAATTTAGCGAAATGTCACACTGTACGATGAAGGCAACAGCAGCAGCAACCGAAGTAATGTCAGATATGTAAAAAGCAAACCCGTCGTTTTCGTTTTGTAATCTTTTGACAGTCCACCGAAACGACTTTTCAACTGACACAACGATAGACAGACACCCTATAACCTCTAAACACCCCCAACCTCCTCTATCCACTTAACCTATCGAACGTCAGAAGAAACAGAGAGTACATACGTTCGGTCGGTTAGGTCGGTGGAGGTGGTGGACAGAATAACTAAGAATGGAACAAATAACAATAATACAAAAAAAAACTCACAAACGGCAATGGAAGAAGAACATGGAACGCCGCCGCCGCCGACGTTGCCGCCGCTGCTGCTGCTGCTGTTCTGTTCTGAGTTATGCCGCTTCACCGTTTTTCTCGTTGTCGACAAACTTTATTCAAGTCACGTGCCCTATTGCCGTTGCTGCTATATTCTCTACTTGTGTTGTTATGCTCTTTGCTGGCATACACACAGATATATCTTGCTACTGCTTCTATATACCTAGTTGTAGGTTGTAGCCGCCGCTGTTGTCTCTGCCGCTGAACGCCTGCTATTGCTACTTACTGCCTAGCTGGATGGCTGACTGGATTTGTGTGACGTTGGAACTAGGTACCTAGTTCTGATGGTTATGCTATCATTCCACAGTATTCTTTATAAAAAAATATAGGTATGTACCTAAAAATTCTTCTCCACCTCCTTCTCCCTCCCATCTCCTCATCATCCTCCTCCTCATGCTCCTTCGCTTCTCTTCTACTTTATGTTCTATCATCATCCTCATCTCATAGCTACTTTCACGTCACGCTGATTATCATTGTATTTTGTACTTACTTCAAAATATAATATGTTTTTATTATTTTCTTCTTCTTCTTTTTTTTGTTTAATACGGATATGTCAAACAAAAAAGAGATTAAAAACAAAGAAGAAGAAAAATAAGGGCCAGACCACACTTCATTTTTCATTCCATTTCTCTGTACCTACTTCTTTCTTCAGCCTATTCTATTTTAATTCAAATACTTAGGTGGATGATGATGATGATGATGGGTGAGACGATAAAAGAGTGGAAAGGCAAAAGAAAAAGGAAGGAGAAAGGGGGAGTGGGTTCAGAAGCAGGGGTGTATCTATACAAATGACAGAAGTAAAAACAGCAGAAAATATTTTCGTTCATTGTTTTTATTCCTATTTCGTGCTGCTGCTTCTACTGTTTCTGTTACTGATGATGATGGAGGGTGTGTGTCTTACACACAATGAGCGGCAAACGACTACGAGCGACGCGACGGGCGGCGGACGATTGAACTAAAAGTTACTTACTTTCTGACTGACTTAAGTTGGAGTTGGTTTCTTCATGCACCTATGCAAATAATTGAAGTTCTATTTCTTTTTTTTTTTTTTTTTGATTTTTCATCTTTCACTTTTTCAAAAATATTTGAAGCTTTTGCTGAATTGATTGTATTTTTCTAAGATTTTGGTAATCACCAAATTTTACCTTTGCACCATTTCCCAGACCTCAGATGATTCTGCTTTTGTTTTTGAATGCCTATAGTTGAGGTATTTTTTGTTTGTTAATTTTACTTTTTTTTATTGTTTTAAACAAAAGAGAATAAAATTATGAGCTTTCACTCTTTAATGTTGGAAGGGAGAGAGAAACTAAAATAAAACAATCAAATTATCTGAATTTTAGCTCAAAGTTTTTATAATGTTTTGCTGTTTGCTGTTTGCTTTTTTGTTTTGTTTGTTTTCTTTTATTTTTAAACTTTGCGTGTTTGAATTTTTCTTACTGTTTTTTCTTCTACAATCTGTTTTCTTTTATGTTGTGAGTTTTAATATAAATTGGATTACTAATTGATAAATAAAGAAGCGTGGGATGATAAAAAAGCATTTAAATAGAAATAAAGTTTATAACAAATAAATAAAAATAAAAGACAGAATGATGTGTCATAGATGAATGATTTCGTTTATTTACTTAATATGAAATTTCGAGGACGAACTAATGTTATGCATCACGATTAAAGGACTAGAATTGTTGCTAAGTGGAAATTTAGAAACCTGGTTCTGTCCCGGGCGCCATTTTTTACGAACCATATGAATTTTTCTATACCTAAACAAAATTTTAAAGGAAAAATAATGACGTAGATTCCAAAGTAGAAACAAAACAAGTTGTTATAGACTTGGGCAAATAATCTGCCACGCTCAAAAAATGGTTGTATTCCTAAGATAATTATATTTATAAAGGGACGTATGATTTTTAACCTGGCAATACTTTTTTTCTGAATTCGTCTTTTTGACAGCTGTCACTTGATTTATGCTCAGACTTGCTCTTGAATAACGTTTTTAAATCGTCCAAATTTGTCACCAAAATATTGGTTCGCTTAACGACAATTTAATTGAAGTCGTCGTGGGCCTGTGGCATGTCTCCTCTAGAATGTGCGATTTAACGCCGCTCCATGCACCGGCACCCGCATCTCTCTTTTTGATGATTTTTTCTTACTGTCTTGGCGCTGTTTCAAGAACTAAACAAAATACATCTAAACGCTGCTTTTCTTTATTATTGATTCCAGTCAGGTTTGCTCTGGCATTATCTTGAAGAGTTACTTTTAAAGTTTTCTTATTTGGTTTCGACCTGGGCGCCATTTTCAAGAAATTTGCATATAGCTTAAAAGATTTGGTGTATAAACATTAATTTGAATTTTATGATATTATTCTTGAAAATAAATTATTGTGACATCAATTCTTTATAGATATTTTAACACAGTACAATATTAAATTATATTGAAGCGTTGTAACAATTGAGTGCACGCAATTGCTTTCGAAAAATAAAATAACAATTCGACACGACACGAAAAATGTCACTTTGATGACATTTATTTAAGTTGATTTCTTTTCATGAGAGAGTCAAATGGGCATTGTATACAGACAACAATAATGTGTAGAGAGTATTGGTAGGAATTTACATTTACATGCCAATACTCAATATTCGAAGCCCTGACATAATTACTTACATGCTTACATATCTACCTTCCAACAACCATTGCCTGATATCTGCACATTATAAGGTTTTAATTGATGCATATGCCTACATAACATACATATATGTATATAAGGTTTATCAGACAAACGATACCAATATGTACAAAGTTAATGGATACGAATACAATGTATTTACATATAAATGTATAGAGAATTGACTTAATTGATATTAAATTCCATTGGGGGCAATATACTCCTTTGGATTACTGTCAAAAAATAAATAAATAATATATTCATTATTATGATTATTTCAAGAATGGACGACAGTTGCATTTTTGGTACAAGATGGATTTATACCAAGCAATAATAGGCAGGTATCTTTAATTTAATAGTTTCTTTAAAAACTCCATTTTGTTTGTTTGTTTTAAAAAATGTTTTTGTGATAGCCTTAAGAAATTAAAAGAAAACTATGTTATTTAAGCATATAACAATTCCTAAAAGTTGAAGGGGAGAGCATTAGTTCTAAGCTAATCGAAATAAAATATGTATTAACATAATTGTTATCTCTGTCCTGTTCACGGTGTGCTCGAATTTCACTTTTGTCTCACGCTAAATTCAATTCGCAGTCATTTTGAACACCAATATGTTTGAAATGAAAAAAAAACATGTATTTTTTAGACGTGTGGTTTGGCAATACTTTTTAGTATTTTAGTATTTTAGTATTTTATTTATCTATGAAAAGCTTACACTGTAAGATACAATATCTTATAAAAAAAAGTGAAGCTAGCGATGTGTTAAATGCTACAGGTTTGATTGAAATTCAAGTGTTACATATTTTTATTTTATACATTGATTGGTGCTAAATAAACTAAGAATTACAATAATATAGTTTAAGTTCTTTTCCTAATTGCTTCGTGTTGCTTATATTTCTTATCTCTCTTGGCAATGAATTCCAAATCCTTACTGAGTACACAAAAAATTGGCGTTCGGATGTCAGGCAACGAAAACGCGGAATTCCAAGATCTAGAGATCTATTTGAATTAAGGCAGATTATTTTACTGTACAGATCCTCAGGCTGACGGGTTAAGAGTATATCAGAAAACAAGGTAATTGTTCGGAACTTTAAGAAGTTTTCAAATGACATTCCAAGAAATTGCTTTGAGTATTGAGAAACACTATCATAGCGTCGTAGCCCGTAAACATATCGTATGGCACTATTAAAAGCAACTGTTAATTTTCTTTTACTTTCGTAATCTAGGTAGCAAAAGATTTCGCAACCGTATGTAATCAAAGGTAAAAACAGTGTTTTTACAAGTAAGGCTCTAACATGTCTTGGAATAAAGTGTTGACTATACCATAGCGTTCGAAGGACACCATACGATTTACCAATGGTGTTATTTACATGGTTCGTCCAGGTAAGGCTGCGGTTAAAAACAACTCCTAAGTTTTTAGCGGAATCTACAAAAGGAGTCGGTCATTTTGACAGCTGTCACTTGATTTATGCAAACCAACACTCTTCGCCTTCTAGCTCTAAAGTTGTGCATTCCAAGTTGTGTGAGGGCACTTTTCAACTCCAAAAGAAGGAGAACTCCAAGTTTCTTTGTGGATGTTGAGGTGTGGAAAACTCGTATTGGCTACCATGACGTTTCACCCAGCAGCGAAATTAATAAGCCTGAATTCGTTATCGGAAATTTTGTCGTGCAGGTTTTTTTCCCAAAAATATCTATCTTTGGCATTAAAATCTCCCAAGATAATTTTAATATCTTAGCTAGGACATTGTTACGATATTAGGTTAATGTTGCCGAAGTCTTGGTGTGAATGGTTTTGAGTTGCTCCTTGATACACCTAATATCTGAAGACTTGTTGTCTAAGTCTTTATAATAGCCTAGGACGTCCGCTAATTGTTTGGCTGCAAGTGGTCTATTAAGGGACTTAACGTTCCACAATCCCGTTTGGTTTGACATTTCGTAATGAATAGATTTACTACTGAAGAACGTTTGGAAATTTATTACCAAAGCGGTTCGCGTGATCTTAGGAAAAAATGAATTTGTTGAAGGAATTTGTTGGTGGGAGCATTATTTCTCTGTCATTGTGGGGTTGTGGTGGGCGTGGGCTCGAAGATCGTGTTATTTGACTATATTTTGTAGGTTATGTAAGTTGCTTAGTACCCGTGGCATGATGGTTAGTGCGTTGGACTGTCATGCCAAAGATCTTGGGTTCAATCCCTGCCTATGCCATCTAAAGTTTTTTTCACGGGTACTGCCTCTTGCGAGGAATTGACAAATTCTCCAAGAGTAGTTCTTGTCATGAAAAGTGCTGTCTCAAAATTAGCCGTTCGGATTCGGATAGAAACTGTAGGTCCCCTCCATCCCTGACAACAGTACTCGCACACAGGAATGGTTGAGAGTTGTAAGTCACTAGGCCCTAGTTCTTAACGGACTGTTGCGCCACCCAATTAATTTTTTTATGTAAGTTGCTTGTCTACGGAGGTCTTGGAAGAAAATTTCATCGAGCTAGTCGCGGTGGCCACTTGCCCAAAATTCTTGGTCATAAAATTAAAATACTGGTATACTATCGTGAATAAAAATTTCCCTCGAAATATTTCCCTCTTTCAAAAATTGGGAACGTAAATAATGCTTAACAGTTTCCCTCGGAATTACTTGCTATCGGCAAAAAAAAAATTCCTGGGAAACTGAGCTGTAATTCCATAGAATTTTTTTTCGAGGGAAATGTATTCCCAGGGATATTCCCGATTAAATTCCTAGTGAAATGAAATTTCCAGGGAGATTCACGATATGCCCCTATATGCATTTTATTTCTTCTTGACAACCACACGTCTAAAAAACACCTTTTAGTAAAGTACTTTTATAGCCACTATTTTTTTCGAAATTGTGTGCCATTTTTTTTCATATTATTCGTATTTAGTGGCATACTCGTAATGTCAAAATGACAGAACTTACATAAATGTAAATATCATTTAATTACGAGACACCCATCATCAATGACAATTAAAATAATGGCACTGTCACTTTGTCTTGTCATTAAAATTACAATAAGGCGCATTCTTGTTTTGCTAAATGTTAGAATTTGGGTATTCCAACTGTCACTTGCACTTGTCACTTCCCTAACAAAAAAAAAAAGATAGTGACGAACTTTTTACTACTCCAAAATAAAATAACTATTGAGTTAGGTGCTCCTGATGTAAATACTCGTTTATGACATTTAAAAAAGTAACTGTTACCAGTTTTCATCATCTGTCATTGTTTAAGTCATTCGAAGCAATTTTAGGTCTGCATATACACAATTCACAATAACTCTCATTTCCTTTTTTTTTTTTTTTTTTTTTTGACAAAATTTGAAGCAAAGTGAAAAACACAACCTACAACCTACACAAAAAGGTTCATGGTGATATCTTTCTCGTTTCATCATCATCATGGTGAAGTGAAAAAAGAGAAGGCGTGGGGTAGGCGTCGGGTTTGGTATGGGGTGGTCGACTCGGCATAGGCCAGTTGCATACATTCCCTGAATAATAATCCGGCACTGTGTGTGCAATTGGGCGAAAGAATCAAATCAAAAATCCTATAAAAATGCTGATAAAAGGAAAATATACTTTTTTTTCATTATATTTGCATTTTTTTGTTCTGTTTTCCGTTCATGGATGTGTTCTGTTTTTTATTTTCTATTATATTTTTTTAACGATACTCTCTTCTCTCTTTTTGTTGTTGTTTTGTAGGAGGAAGGAAGGCAGGTACTAACTGTTTGTATATTTGTTTGTCATCATTATCTTCTCGCCCCCTCTTAACAAGTTGATGTGATTTGATTTGATTTCGGCAACACAAAACAAGAAAAAAGTAGGATAGGTTTGTTTGTTTTCATTTCTTTATAGAATTTCTTCTTTTTCCTGGCAAAGTTGCAAAAATGTTTTCTCTCCCGTGAGATAGAACATAGAAAGGTAGATAGAGAAGAGATAAATATTCGTTGAAAAAAAAACAAAAAATACCATGCGAATCAAGAAAAATACTTTAGCTATGAGTGTTACGTTTTTCATTTTGTATATTTTGACACACTTAACTTAAAGGAATTAAAATTAAATTGAATTTCTTATACGAATCACGTAAGTATTTAAATTCTAATTGAACACAGCCCCGATGCGCGCCGTATCTACACTATGTATGTACTGTACATACCATACCTATCCAACATTGCCCATAATGAAAATTTATATTAATTTTATGTGTCAGTGCCAAAAAATGTGCCATGTGTAAAATGAAATAGTTAATTTGCATGCCAGCGAGTGTAGTGTAGTTCAGTGCAATAACAAAGAAAATAAACAAACAGTACGAAAATAAAAGATGCAAAAATTGACACTTCAGCTGTCATATATTTACGACTGTTGGTGTTTCTTTTTCGCTTCTTCTTTTGTTGTTGTCTTTTTTTTATTATATTTTATTGTTGGCACGACTTAATTATATTGCACTTCGCTCTCTTGCTGTCCTGTCTAGTGACCATACTCCATGTCCAGTGCATGTGGCTGATGATGGTGGTATATGAAGTTTGAAGCGCAAGCAACTGTCAGACAGACATATAAATGCTCAACAACACACACTGCTTATAGTACATAGTAACAGGTAGTAGCGAGGGAGGTGGTGACAAATGACATGTGTGAATATGGCTGTGCAGTGCATGGTGCAGCATACAATTCTGACAGACGACGCGACGTGAAGCGCTTTTGTGAAATGGAGTAAGGTACCTACCATAAAAGTAGGTTTACCCCGCGCCGCGCGAGAAGTGATGGCGCGACAATACCAAAACCAACGCGACGGCAACGGCAAATATCTGCTGCCATATATTACATAGGTAGTATATCTGAATTTGGTTGAAGCGTTCATGAATAAATGATATTTGACTCGTTATGGAGGCAATTACGCTTTGCACATTTATACAATTTATTATTATTTTTTTCTCATTCTCTCTCTGTCTTCCTCTCGCTCTTCTTAAAATCACTCAGTTATTTATAGTTGACAGAAGAGGCAATGGTGGGCCGCGAGCGGCGCAAAGCGGGCCAAAATGGATGGTTATGGTATATAGCGTATTGCATATGACATATGCTATTATATTTGTTATTGCTGTTGCTGGTAGCTGGTGGCTGCTGCTACTACTTTCTGTGTTGATGATGGCAATGACAGTACCAATGTCAGTATTGATATACTGTTTTGGCAGTTGACTGACTACGGTTGCAAAAATCGATTTGTTCACTCTTGTCATTAAATGTATGATAGTCATAGCAAGACAAGAGCGAGCAAGAGAGAGTGAGAGAAGAGGAAGGTGTACCACTCCACTACCTACCTCTAGCTCTATAGAGATATGAAAAAAAGGGAAATCCGATTCTTTTTACTTGCGACATATAGGAACTATATGGCAAGTTTTGCATTCGTGCAAGTTAACTCATCATACTTTTTATTAAAACGTCACACTCCAAAATAATTAAAACCGAAAAACATTAAACCCGAAACCACTTATCCCAAATCTAATAAAATCGATAGTGTCAACAAACGACACAAACAAGTCACGTCCCCATCATTATATCATCATGTCCAGCGACAAGATGAAAACAATGACATTCTTTGTCACCCCCATCACACACTACACAACAAGAAGAACAAATAGCTGCAACAGTGGCTATATAAAGATCTAGACCGAAGTTATCCCGCTCTTCAGTTCCAGTACAACGTGCGATCGTGCTGATCATTTTAATTTTGTTTTAAGATTTTGAATTAAGAATTGTATTATTATTTTAAATAAAGTTTTTTTTAAATAAGCAAACGAGCTTATATTTAATTGGGGGCTCAACCGGGATCCCTTTAGCAAACATAAAGATTTAAAAACATAAAGTAAAATCAGTGCTAAGTGTGTGGTTCCAGCCAAATCAAAAACAAGCCAACTATCCTACGAAGATAGGAGAAAGTGCAACAAAGCGAGTAGAAGCAGCAGCATCAGACACCAGTCCGAGACCAGCAAAACTTCGAAAAGAGAAATTTCTTAAGTATATATTTATTTTATACTTTATATTTATATTTATATTTATTATTAAATATTAAAAAAAAAAAATTCATATTATTATAAAGTGCGTGTAACGTGGTCTGGTGCAACAGATAACATTGCGATTCCTTTTTTTGCCTACATAAGAATAAAATAATAAAAAAAAAAAAAATAAAATGAATCAAGAAGCTGTGAATGGTCTTATTTCCCAAGCTATAAGCTTGAACAATGCTAAATTTGAACAAGCAATACAAGACCAACACAACATGTATACTTCTGAAATTGAAAGATTGCAGAAATTAATATACGACAAAGGCCTAGCCTCGAACGTTGTAGAATACGAGACACAGACGATTAATTCAAACATTGCTTGTGATGAGACCCTAGACATAATTAAGTCATTACGTGATTTCGACGGAACTCAAACCTCCTACGTAAGTTGGAGAGAAGCTGCCGTCAATTCCATCAGACTATATAGAATAGGAAGCAAAAGGTACTTTGCTGCATTGACAATTTTTAGGAACAAGATAACAAAGGCAGCCAATGATGTACTCACAAATCATGGTACTGTCCTAAATTTCGAGGCCATATTGGCCAGACTAGACTTTGCATACGCTGACAAGCGACCTATGCATATAATCGAACAAGAACTAAGCGTTCTAAGACAGGGTTCTACTAGTATAATAGACTTCTACAACGCAATCAACTGCAAGTTGACCCTGCTGACTAATAAGACTATTATGACCCATGGGACAAATTCACCGATTACAAATGAACTCAATGCTATGAACAGACGCAATGCTTTGAGAATTTTCATAACCGGCCTGAACGGTCAACTACCTCAAATATTGTTCTCCCTCAATCCACCAGACTTGCCCAACGCACTCGCTAAGGCGCAAGAACTGGAAAGCAATAATGTTCGAACAAATTTTGCACTTCAATTTGCCAACCACAAAATTGAAAACAGAAACCATCATAATCACAATACACTGAGATTGTCGAGACAACCAAATGGTAATTCCAACAATCCTTCCAGACATAATGATTACAGGCAATTACCACAACTTTTCGAACCTATGGTTCTTGGTAGTTCTGTAAATCGACCCATCAATAGAGATGATGTAAACCGCTACAAAAAATCTCATAATAATCATTCACAAAACCCATTTAGACAGGGAAATAATAATAATTATAACAACAACGCAAATGCGCCGCGTTGGCAAAAACCAAATTTTAATACCTATAATAACAATACAAGACCTGTATTTAAAAGAGAAAGGGAAAGTGCACAACTTTCTATCCAACAACCCCCAGTAAAGACTGAGAGGGTAAATAACCTCAATGAGAATGAGGATTTTTTAGACCAAGAGTGGGATTACCCCACTTACGAAGAGTAATAAACAACAAAAAAATTAAAATATTAATAGATACCGGTGCCAGTAGCAACTACTGCCAACCAGGTACATTGAGTGATCCAATCACTCTACCAATTTTTAAACGCGCCCGAACGGTGAACGGGGAAATTATAATTAAAAAGTGCTACGAAGCACTCATATTCGACACTAAGACAAGATTTTATGTTTTAGAAAATCTTGAATATGGAGCTCTAATAGGAGCTAACCTATTAAGCAAAGTTAATGCTAAGATTGATTTTAATGACAATACATTAAAATACAACAATAAAGTCGAAAAAATTTATTTTGATGACAAAGATGTTATCAACAACATTCAAGAGGATAAAACAGATCAATTAAGAGTTGCAATGATGGAGAAAATTAAAAGTATCCATAATGACATTGATTTAACTCTTCCCTTCAGAACAGATGTCATGGCGGAAATCCGTATGGCCAATGACAAACCTATCTGGAGTAAACAATACCCTTATCCCTTATCTGCAAATAACTTCGTGAACAGTGAAGTTCACAAAATGTTGAAAGAAGGAATTATCAGACCTTCCAAATCTCCTTTCAATAGCCCCGTCTGGGTTGTACCAAAAAAAGGTACAAACGAGGACGGCACACCAAAAAGTCGATTAGTCATCGATTATAAAAAGCTTAATGAAAGCACGATTTCTGACAAGTACCCTATACCGGATACTAATGTCATACTATCGAACTTAGGAAAAGCCAAATACTTTTCCACCCTTGACTTGGAATCAGGATTCCATCAAATAAAAATGAAACCGGAAGACATTGAAAAAACCAGTTTTTCCGTTAATAACGGAAAATATGAATACACTCGATTGCCCTTTGGATTGAAGAATGCGCCTTCAATATTCCAACGTGCAATGGATGATATTCTTAGGCCTTTCATAGGAAAAATATGTCACGTTTACATAGATGACATAATTATCTATTCGCATTCAATCGAAGAACACACGAGGCATCTTGAAACAATAATTCAAGTGTTGAAAGAAGCTAATATGAAGATTTCAATAGAAAAATCTACTCTCTACGAAGAGAAAGTAGACTTCTTAGGTTATGTCGTCGGACATAACGTAATAAAAACTAACCCCGATAAAACGATGACTATAAAGGAATACCCCGAACCTAAAACCTTAAGGCAGTTAAGATCATTCCTAGGAATGATAGGATACTACCGAAAGTTTATTCAAAATTACGCAAAAATTGCAAAACCACTTACAAAATACCTTCAGAGCGAAGACGGACAAGTATCAACTCACATGGCAAAAAAGACAGCCATCGAACTAGACCAAGAAGCAAAAATAGCTTTTCAAACATTAAAAGATCATCTACTCACAGAAGTCGAACTTACACAACCAGACTTCTCAAAAAAATTCGTATTAACCACTGACGCATCGGATGACGCAGTAGGTGCAGTTCTGTCACAAGACAATAAGCCTATAACATTCATATCCAAAACTCTAAGCAAATCAGAACGCAGTTATGCCGCAAATGAAAAAGAACTCTTTGCAATCGTTTACGCTTTGAAGAATTTGAGGAATTATTTATATGGTGTCACAAATTTAGAGATCCACACGGATCACCAACCTCTCACATTTGCAGTTTCACCAAGAAATCCAAACGCAAAGATGAAGAGATGGCATGCTCTTATAGAAGAACATGCACCTAAAATGATATACAAACCAGGTCATACTAACGTAGTCGCTGACGCATTGTCAAGACAAAATTTAAATCAGATATCTGATACAAATACAGTACACTCAGCTGAAAGTAGCGAAGAAAATGACATAGACTTCATAGACAGACCAGTGAACCAATATAGCCAACAAGTTATTATAAATAAAGGCATCAGTACGATACACGATCAACTAACTCCATTTCCTAATAGGAAACGACATTTGATAACGTACGAAGACCCTAAGGACTTAATTCCTATATTTAAGGAATATTTACAAGACGGAATAATAGCGCTATACACCACGTCCGAAGTTATTTATGAAATAAAAGGTATCTTAAAAGAACATTTTAAAAACAAGTTCATCAGAACAAAGTACTTTGCCGACGATATTACAAATAAAGATGACCAAGCAGATATCATAAAACAAACTCATAACCGAGCACATAGAAATGCCCGAGAGAATGTTAAACAGATTCTGGAACAATATTATTGGCCTAAAATGCAAGATGAATTCTTGCAATACATTAAACATTGCGAAATATGTAACATTAACAAATATAACAGACATCCTACCCTGCAGCCCATTGGTGAGGCACCAATTCCGAAAAAAGAAGGAGAATCAATTCACATTGATGTAATGTTCGCTGAAAAGCACAAATTTCTTACATGCATAGACGCATACTCTAAATTCCTTGTTATAAAACACATTGACAATAGACAAGAAATGTCAAACAAAGTTTTGGAGCTACTGCAAATATTTCCAGCTTGCAAACATATAACATGTGACCAGGATCTAGCATTTACATCCGCAGTCTTCACGACTCTTATGAAAAGATCCAATATAACATTATATTATGTAACGACAAACCATAGTACGTCCAACGGACAAGTCGAACGAGTACATAGTACATTACAAGAAATAGCGAGGTGCATGAAAACACAACACTCATTATTAGAACCTGTAGAAATATTCATACGGGCAGCAAGAGAATACAATTTAACAATTCACTCTGTAACCCAGAAGAAACCTATAGACATTCTTTTTAATAAAGCATTTCATGAAGATACTCCTCTCAAACTAACTATCGCTCAAGACAAAATGATCGAATATAATAATAGGAATAGGAAAGCCAAAAATATAAAACCTAAAGAAGTAGTGTACCAAAAAGATCCTACAGTAAGAAACAAATTGCAACCTAGGTTTAAAAAGAGAATAGTTAAAGAAGATTTAGGAAATAAAGTCAAACTAACTAACGATAAAATAGTCCATAAGGATAACTTGAAATTTTAACTTACAGAAAATGGACATCTTTTTATTTATTTTTATTTTCACTGCAACCCAGGCAGAATTAATTGATTACACTCGAGAGAACTACATTTTGATAGAAGTAGACGACGTACTCTTATATGAGAATACATCAACCATATTTCATGTAACAAACCTTACATTTATACAGAATTTCGTTGACACAACATGGAAAGAGTTAGCAATAGAGCATGACAATACCAATTACCCTGACACTCCAAGACATACAAAATTCGACAGTCATCTTAACATCATTCAAACTTTTCTTGACCAATTAGCAATTTCAAGGCCCAAAAGAGCAATAGAAACTATTGGTAAAATTTGGAAATGGATCGCTGGTTCGCCAGATCACGATGATAAGATAACAATAGAAAATAAGTTAAATGATTTGATACAAAATAATAATAAACAATTTGTAACTAATTCAAAAATATTTGACGCTTTAAAAAATGTTAAAAGAGATATCAAAGATGATCTCATAGCGGAAAAGTGTAACTTAATTATTTTAGAATTACAAAATATAATAACTACTCTCACATTAGCAAAGCTTGGAATACTTAATCCAGCAATTTTAAACCACAATGAAATAAATAAAATAATAAAAAAAGAAAAAACGGAACTCACAATCACTGAACTGATCGATATTTCAAAATTTAAAATCGTTCAAAATAAAAATGTAATAGCTATAATGATTGAGTATCCAATTTTATACAAAAAATGTAAATTGTACGAAACAAGAGCCCTAAGCCAGCCTGACGGCAAATTAATAATAAATAAAGAAATTGCAAAATGTGGTAATGTGTACCAAAATATTCAAAATTGTAAATTTGAGTTAAGATATAATTATTGTAAAACACAAAAAGATAACAATACATGTTTAATAGATCTACTACACAATGAACGAGCTTTGTGCAACAAAACTAAAGAAAAGGACTTGTATCTAGAAGTAATAAGAGACGGATCAATTCTTTTGACTGGAAACCATCAGGTAGAGAACCTAACCATCACGGGTACATACTTGCTCACGTTCGAGAACACAACAACAATAGACGGAAAAATATACAATAACCCCACGGGACAAATCAACACGTTCCTAAAGACGTACACGGTCAACGAATATGACATAGGTACATACTTTGAAGCACTGGATGATAATCTTAAGATGGAGAACATTAACCATCTAACAACAATCCAAGAAGAAATAACAAATAGTCCTATTGTGTCCACATTCGGATTAATAATTCTAATAATTCTTATTATCATGATAATAATCATAATAGTGTACTTAAGAAGACCAAGGCACCCTGTCCTCACTAAAGACGAATACATGAGTCTACAAGTTCGAGATATTATGAACAGAGTGCACGCACAATCACCGTAAATATCGGGACGATATTTTATTAACAAAGGGGGAAGTTAACTCATCATACTTTTTATTAAAACGTCACACTCCAAAATAATTAAAACCGAAAAACATTAAACCCGAAACCACTTATCCCAAATCTAATAAAATCGATAGTGTCAACAAACGACACAAACAAGTCACGTCCCCATCATTATATCATCATGTCCAGCGACAAGATGAAAACAATGACATTCTTTGTCACCCCCATCACACACTACACAACAAGAAGAACAAATAGCTGCAACAGTGGCTATATAAAGATCTAGACCGAAGTTATCCCGCTCTTCAGTTCCAGTACAACGTGCGATCGTGCTGATCATTTTAATTTTGTTTTAAGATTTTGAATTAAGAATTGTATTATTATTTTAAATAAAGTTTTTTTTAAATAAGCAAACGAGCTTATATTTAATTTGCAAAATTTCGAACTCGAGATTTTAATCAAACATGATATTACGATGGTAGAGAAGTCGAAAAAAGTGGGTCCCGTGATTCCGTCCGGTCAATTTTGTCTGTCTGTCCACGCTCCTACAGCCTAAACCATTGGGTCGATTGAGTTCAAACTTGGAAGTTAAGGTTTTGAGCAGATTCGCGTTAGGCGTTTTTTTCAATTTTTTTTAAGATCAAAACTAACAGTGGCCTCCATACAATTTTTTTGGTCAAAAAACGAAAATTCGAATTTTCTCAAAAACAAACCGATAGATTTTTTTTAAATTTTCTCTAAAATTTTATTTTTTAACTTAGCTTATTTTAATAAGAAAAACATATTTTTGTATTGCTCAGGAAAGGTACCGCTCATAGAACCGTTTTTTTGTTTTTTAATTTTCTCAGCAACTTTTGAACCGATTTCAATAATTTTTTTTCTAAACGAGCTCTTATATTGCCTTAACAATATTTGATTATCAAAAGTGCAATTTTTTATTGTTTGGATTTTTAAAAAAATATTGAAATTTTTTTTTTCAAAATTCTATATCTCAAAAACGGGTGAACATTTTTTTACGAAATTTAAATATAGAGCGTATATTTACAATCACTAAACAACTGCATACCAAAAATATTTTTAGAACAAAATTGAAAAATTTTATATATAAAAAATTAATTTAAAAAAAAACCGCTCTAACGATTTTCAAAAAAAAAATTTGAAAAATCAAGGGTTTTTTGATTTATAAAATGGCATTTCAATTTTTGAAGACAAACTTATTTTTCAGGTAAAATTTTGAATCTTAAAATTTTTTTTTAAATTATTTTAATTATTTTGTTTTATTTTTAAGTATTTTAATTATTTATTTTTTTAATAATTTTAAATATTTTTAACTAGTTGAATACACAAACAATTGTTTTCGTTAAGTATGCTTACAAGTATTTTTCATTTTCGGGATGATTTGTCCTAGGATGAGTTGTGTCTTGGGATGAATCACAAGTTTTTTGACAAATCAAATGGCATTTATATCTTTGAAGACGAACTTATTTTACAGTTATATTTTTAAATTTTTATAGGTACATTTTTAAACAGACTCTTTGCATACAGGAGCAAGTTCGTGCGACCCAGTCGTGCATTTTATTTTGTTTGTTTTTCTTTCTTTACACATCTCCTCTCGATTCTTTGTATCTCGATTTGTCGTTCTTATAGTCGATTGAACATTGATACGAGTATATTTTATTTTCCGATATACGACGTACGATATAGGATAAGAAAAGAAACTCGTGTTTTTGTTGCTCTTTGGTTTTTGGTGCGAGATTGTGATGAAATGATATCTTACCTACTTGTGTCGAGTAAGTGACAGTGTATCTTTTCTGTAGGTATGAAGGAAGGTATAGATACAAAAAAGGAAGTGGGTAATGTTTTTCAATATTTATTGTATTATTTTTTTTTTGTTATCTGTGCGCGGAAGAATGGGTAATTTATTATGAGAAAGTGAATTGAAGAGAATGCGAGAGAAAGTCTATTTTATTCTTTTTGACGTTTGGGTTGACAATTTTGGATGAGATGGTGCGGGTAGGTAGGTACTTAAGGAAAATGTCAAATTAAATTAATGGGAACAATAGGTGAATTTTCCAAAGAAGAACATAAGTACCGAACAATCGATTTTGTATGGATGTCTAGGTTTACCTAATTTTTTTTTTTTTTTTTTTTTTTTTTATAAAGATTATTTGATATGAAATTTATTGAAAGTCAATGAGATTTCACGGTAGATAAAACCGAATTTGACACAGATTTTGAGAGACTTAAGTTCGTCAATAACAATGGGAAATTTATTACGAGTGAATATTTTTGATTTTGTTTATTGGTTGGCGGATATATATTTCTTAAGCTGTGATAATTTATCATCATCATTAAATCATTGGAATTATTTTGACAGGTTGGTTAAAGCTTTCATTGAAAGTTTCTGTCATTGTATAAATACCTACCTACATATTTCCTGATTGGAATCAAGCACTTCCTGATTAGTATCAAGCATTTGTTGACCAATGAAAGTAAAACTGACAGTTGGGAATTTAAAGAAAACGGAACGCTTTCAGTGGAACGCTTGTGTATGTTCCAAAATGTGAAATCAACAATTAGAAATTCATTGAAAACGATTTTATCACTAAAAAATTAAAAGTGAAAAATGTAGACAAAATCTTGAACTCATCAGCTTCAAAATCAACACCAAACATAACAATTGAAATAAATAAATAAATAAGGTGGCGCAAAAGTCCGTTGAGAACTAGGGCCTAGTGACTTCAAGTCTCAACCATTCCTGTGTGCGAGTATTGTTATCAGAGATGGAGGGGACTTTTCATGACAACAAAACCTCTTGGAGGATTTGTCAATTTCTCGCAAGAAGCAGTAGCCGTGAAAAAAACTTTAGATGGCACACGCAGGGATTAAACCCAAGACCTCTAGCATGACAGTCCAACGCACTAACCATCCTAGAACGGGTACTACAACATAACAATTTACTCGCTTTTAAATTTTGAAACAAAATTCTCAATGATAAAAACCAATGATAGCTACAACATGCCCCTAACTTGGCATCATTTAATGAATGTCATAGCCATCTGTCAAATTTTAGCTGTCATAGAAAATATGTATGTTCCTACAACTGCTTGGAGATAAAATTAATTACAATCTCTACACATTTCCAAGATAAGATATCGCCAGAGCCCATGAACATTTTAAAATTCTGTTAATCTGTGGAATAAATCAAGGTAAATGTTTTATAAATAACCTTATAAATTTTAGATGAAAAGTCATATTGATAGGGTGGGTTTTAAAGGCTGGCCTTGAAGAAGCTTTATCGGATGTTCATAAGAAGGAATGTTGTTAGGATTAGGTCATGGTAGCCCTCTTAAGGCAAAACGTATGCGTTGCGTTGCACAAACTCTATCCTATTTTTGTGGATCTCGTAAAAGTCCATACCTGGGATGAGTACTCAAGATGGGGGCGGACCAAAGTGTTATATAGAGAGCGAGTATTATAAGGATCCTGAAATTCTTTAGACCAACGTTGTACTAACGATCGAACTAATATGCTCCGTAAAATCGAGATTAGAATTAAAAAGGTCTCAAAGATCTGTAAAACTATGAACATGATGTTTTGAGTTCTGGGATTTTTTATAATCAATCGGACTAGGAGTACGTTAAGGATTGAGAATTACTCTATTCTTTTTGCATCGAATAACAAAACTGTTTTATCCTCTTGGAAGAATAAACCAGCGTTTAGAGGTCTTATACTTTTGAAGCTTTGTATATCACCTGCATAGATTATGATGTGACTGTATCGAACACAAAGGGGTACATCATTGATAGCTAAAATAAAGAGTAGTGGTCCTAAATGACTAGCCTGAGGAACTCCTGATTTGGCAATGAAGGGGTAGAAGAAAGAACTGCTAACTTTAACTTGATAAAACCTATTTTAAAGATGAGAGTGATAAATGTGAAGATAAATTTGATACTATCATGGGAAAGTTGATCAAAATCTTTAGAAAAATCAGTGTAAATAAAGTCGAACTTTTGACCGAGTTCGATAGGGTATTTCAACTATTATACATACAAAAATGCAAGGAAATTAGTAATTGTCGATCGTTTTCGCATAGGACCGTTGATTTGATATAATAATTTCGTAGTTAAAATATCATAAGAAACTTGTTCAAAAAGCTTTGGAATACAGGACAGTTTAAAGATTGGTCTGTTATTCTTATTACTAATGTCGACTTGTTACCCTTTTAAGAGACTGCTGTAATAAATTGATTCTTTTATATACATAGTTGGGAATTCACCATAGGCTAGAAGTAGTAAAAATATGCGAAGTAGGAGATTTGCTACTCGTTTTAAGCCAGTCGCGCTAAATTTGACATGGCGCCCGGGTTGAAACTATAGAAACAAACCACAGAAGTGACATGTGAATAAAGTTCATTTGTATATATAAAACACAAACACACAATACTTATCCATAAAACGAATAACCTTTTCTCTTGATGTGGGATTGAAACTAATTATTCCAGATTAAAAAAAAAAACATTTCAAAGTGGTTTGATTCTTTTGAGTTTTGAATTATGACTTTTGACATTTTATACATAGAAACCAATTCAAATTTTTAAACTGACAACCAAACCAATTTTATATATTATAAAAAAAAATATTTTTTCTTGATAGTTATGTCAAATATAGAATGCCAATCAAATGTTGATGTCATAACATTTTACTTGCATCACACACACCAGATGTTTGCTTTGCTTGCTATACATATAAATGCCTTACGCGCACGTAATTCAATGTCATTTCATGTAGATGTCATGTCATCATATATTCACAATAGCCATATCAATTTATATTTCATGTTTTTTTTTTTTTTTTTTTAAATCTCAATGAAATGAATGTCGTGTTCTTTTTTTTGTATTTTTTAGAAGTCTCATTTTTCAAATGCATTCTGTCATTTTTCTAAAACAGAAACAAAGTGTTTTAATTCTAAAAAAGTATGTTATAGCCTCAATCTATAGGTACCTACTTGACATGTATAGTATAATCTTCCAACTAAAAATCAAATACAAAACAAAAACTGTCCTTCCACTTCATTTTTAAACGACTAGGTTCATATACGACTAAAACTCTCAACTCAAACTCAACTATAGTAGAGATTTAGTAGATATATCAAATTCCATTGAAAAAATTCTCTCCATATCAAATTGGTTGACAGCAACTGTCAACAGATTCTTTGAAATTCAATACGTGGTATACGTAGATTTATAGATACATGTGTGTACCTACATATATAAAATACAATGATAAAACTCACATGCTAAGGGATCCTTTCTTCATACAATACTTATACAAAAAAAAAAAAACCTTTCAAAGTGTTAAAAAATTGACATTAGAATCTGTTTTTATCTTAATTAATTTTGAACGTCATCATTAAAAAAAACACAGAAACTTTTTAAACAAGACATAACATAAAAACAACAACAAAACAAAGATGAACAAACCAAAAAAAAAAAACAAAAACAATCTTTAATCACTAAAAACTTCCCAAATTGCAAATTTGTTCCGGCATTATAATTTTTATAGCCAAAACTTCTTTCTCTCTTTCTCTCTCTCTCTCTCTCTCTTTGTCTTTTATTTCTTCTATTTTGTGTGTGTCTATCTCTCCTCTTTTATGTAGTATATTGCTACGTCCACTTTTAATTCTTCATTTACCCACAGATTAATTAGCATACGCTCGACAGCCTTAATGCAAAAAAAAAAAATAAACGAAAAGAATCGTAATAATAATAAAAATAAAAAAAGAAGAGCCCCCTGCACAATTAAAAGAAGAAACAAAAAGAAAAAAAAAGAAAGCGAAAAGTGAAAAAGTCAGCCATCATATAGTACATAGGAACCTACCTACCTACCTAACTTCGCATAAACAGTCGCTCCTCTCGAAACAGAAGCAAAAAGGCAGTATTCAGCCCCATAGCAAACCATCATCATCAACATCATCAGATAGCTAGTCGGTAAGGTAGGTAGGTGGATAGGTAGTTAGGTAGAGATAGGTAGGTTTAGTCTTTAGTGCCCAAGGAAAAGTCAGTTCAGTTCAGAGTTGTTCAAAAAAGAAAACAAAATGAAAAAAAAAATTAAGTAAGAAGCACGGAGAAAATAAAAGGTCGAACATTTAAATCACCAAATGCGTGGTGAATAGCAATGAAAAGATATTCCCCCGCTCGGTCGGTCGGTCGTCGTCGTCATCGTCCGTTTGGGGGCGCGCAAAGCGCAGAGTAGCAACGACTGTGGAATAGAAGAACAAAATGCAAATGATATTTTATATGTTTTTATTTGTATATTTTTTTTTCCTTTCCTAGTTGCTTTTGTCTTTCTAATAAGACAGCAACAGAAGAGGAGACAGGACAGGAACAGCCAAAAGGAGTTGTAGATATACATTATACAATACATACATACCTACTAAAAAAAGCGTGATTTAAGTGTCAGTGTTTTGTATGCCATGTTGTGTGTGGTGCTTTTTTGCTTTGCTATGCGGTACAGCGATAGAGCTAGAGCTAAAGTCAGATCCAGAGCTAGAGCCTATTGTTCAGCGACCGACTTCGTAGCTCGCCGTTGTTTGCTATGCCTTATTCCTTGCGCTTTCTGATGGGCACATATTTGCTCCCTTCGGTCGGTCCGTCCTTATAGTCCTAGGTACTATACGAGTACTCTATACTCTGCTCTGTCTTCTTCTAGGTGTTCTACAATTTCTGCCACCAGTTTATAGTTTTTTTTTTTATTTTTTTGTGTTTCTATTGTAGCGCGCCATGCGGTCATTCATCCAACCTATTTTCAATCCGCGAAGTTTCCCAAACATACATACATACATTGTACATACGTAGGTTTATAGCTGTATGTACTTACATTTTATTCGCTTTTTTATACTCATTTTGTTTTGTTCATTTTTATTATCTAAGCTTGTTCCTTCCTATGAATGTCCGTCTTCGGTCGTCCGTCGCGTTCGTGGCTCGTTTTTATTTCTTCGACATGAGCGCCCTATTGTCCACCTCCCCCTACTCCCCTATTCATCCTAAAGCAGCACCTTTTGTGTGTTTTTTTTTTGTTGGTTTTGTGTTTTCCTTGTTTTGATTTTTGTTGGTTAATTTTCTAAAGCAAACTATTCGCGCTTTTATGCTTTCTAAGTATGTACGAACGAATATACATAAGTGTAGACTATGCTGTGTAGAGATAGAGAGTGTAAAATATATATTCCACCATGACATTCGATTTAAAATTAAAAAAATAAAAGAAAAAACAAATCTGAAATTGAAAAATGCATTGAAGGGTAGAAGTAGAAGCTATGTATGTATGTATATGAATGGGGGTAGATTTAACTAACCAACATACCAAAGGGTGTGAATTGGGAAGGTGGTGAAGGGAGTTGAAAATGTAGGGTATGATTCAGATGGTGATATACATAGCTAAGCTTGCTGTAAGGGTTCACGTTCAATATGGAAACAAACAAGTTGTGTGTGATGATTTTGTTTTGTTGTTGTTGATTTTTTAAATTTTATTTTCGTAAGCTGTGTTTCTGGTTGGTTTTTCAAATTAAAAATCGATTGTATATTATAGCTTGTTATGGTTATAGGGTGTTTTTTTTCCTCCTTCTTCTTCTTCGTCTTTTCCATTGTTGTTTTTATTTTTGTTGTTATATCCGGGTGAAGGTTGAATTTTGTTGGATTTTTGTGTTTTTCTTGTAAAGGATAATTTAAATTTAAGATGCGAATGGCAATGAATTTTGTAATAAGATTCAAGAAAAGTTTATACATACTTACTTTACTTGGTTGCTAATTTAAAAATTAAGAAGATTTTATAGATATACGAGTATGTATGTAGGCATATGTTTTTGTATGTTATATGGATTGGCCTTGTATAGAAATTATGATTTATTATTTTAAAATATAATTTATGAAAGAAAGATAAGATGAAGTTTTTTGATACTCTAACTGGAATCAGTAATTGATTTAATTTAGGAAAAAACTTTTGAGAGTGTATACAAAATTAATTAAAGTATTTTGTTGAGGAAGTTTTTATTCAAAATTATATTATTTGATTATATTTTCCTTAAATTCACTGCATTATATTTTGTTCGATTAGGCCAGATTTTACCAGAATATCATAAATTGAATTTACCCTTTGGCGATTACCAATAATTCAGCTGTTGGATGCCGAGTCTATTTCTCTGGGTTTTGATTGATGATTGTGTTTTCTTTATTTTACAGTTTGGTGGCATAAAGTCCAAAAGATTCTCATTTAAAAAATGTACTCTGTCTATTCACAACTTAATCGGATTTTTAATTGCATTTTGGGTTTTCCAATAGGGACTGACAACTTTGAATTTTGTGAATTTTTTGAACGCACCCTTTTACTAATCATCGAAATGTCATTGTCAATGTATTCAGTCAATTCAAAATTTTGTTCATGGTAAAGTAAAGTCTGTAAATTATAAAAATTCTCTAATGATATTATGAGTCAGTAATCGAAACTTTAAGAGCGTTTTTTTTTTTTAAAGTGACGGACCTCATTTTTGACTCAATGCGATCGTCAATAATCAAAATATGGGTTATTGGTTGAGAGAAAATCCACATTTTGCTTCATGAATCACTACTTCATCCACCAAAAAATAATGTTTGGTGCGGTTCGCATGCCGGCGGCGTTATTGGGCTTTATTATTTTGTCGAAGATAACGATTGTCACTTTACTGTGAATGTGGATGGCACGCGTTATTGCGCCATGATTGACTATTATTTTTGATCAGTATTGAAAGACATGGACTTGAACGACATGTGGTTTCCACATATATCTCAAAAAATGCCACTTGATTGGCCGCCTTGTTCGTGTGATTTAACGCATCTTGCTTACTTTTTTTTTGGGGCTACGTTAAGTAATTGTTGTTAACCAACAAACCAACGACGTAGGAAGAGCTCAGAGCTAAAACTGAACGTGAAATAGCGGCCGTTACAGCCGAAATGTGAAGCCATGTCATGGAAAATTTTACCAATGAATCGACCGCTATACAAGGTGTGTTCAAAAAGTACCCGGAATTTTTAAATTTCTGGAGAGTCCGAAGGTCAAAATTATTTATTTATTGTATTGGTATACATGCCCCTAAAGTATGATGCAATTTTCAGCTATATTCACTGTTTACTTTGTCTGTGGTAGTTGCTAAGGTTCGACGTGTTTTTATGAGCTCGGCGATTTTTGCTGAAACTGCTAAATTTTGACCAAAAAAACAATCGCATGAACATCGCTCAAGAGCTGTTAAATGACTACAACGACGATCTAAGTTTGCTTGAAAGGGTCATAACTGGTTATGAAACATGGGTGTACGGTTATGATGTCGAAACCAAAGCACTATCGTCCACCTGGAAGCATCTAACGTCAAGAACGAAAAAAGCACGTCAAGTTCGATCAAATGTGAAGGTTTTGCTTACTGTTTTCTTCGATTATAATGGTATAGTGCATCAAGAGTTCTTACCACGAGGTCGTAAGGAGTATTACCTTGAAGTTATGCGACGTTTGCGTGAAGCAATCCGAAAAAACACTCAGATTTATGGAAAAACAGTTCATGGCTTTTGCACCACGATAACGCACCTGCTCTCTCGTCGTTGTTTGTTCGTAATTTTTTAGCCAAAAACAATACCGTAGTCATGCCCCAACCTCCATATTCACCAGATATGGCTCCGTGTGACTTTTTCCTGTTTCCAAAGTTGAAGAGACCCATGAAAGGACGGCGTTTTTCCTCGATTGAAGAAATAAAGGCAAAATCGATGAGAAAGCTCAAGGACATATCAAAAAGTGAATATCAAGAGTCCTTCCAAGATTGGAAAAAATGCTGACATAAGTGTATTATATCTGGGAGGGACTACTTTGAAGGGGACCACATTGATGTAAACGAATAAATAAATATTTAAAAAAAAAACGAAAATTCCGGGTACTTTTTGAACACACCTCGTAAACGTGCACGCTTTGGCAAAATGAACCAAGTCAAATTCCATTCATAAATGTTTTGGTTGTACTTCAAGCCAAAAATAAAGCTTTTGCGTTTTTGCGGTTTGCGTTTTATTAAAAAAAAAGTTGTAAAGATCTTATTCGAAAACCCTTTATTAAACATTTCTGTATTTTGACAGTTGAATGTTGTTAGTAATGTTTATAGCTATCATTTAAGGACCAAATTATATGTGATCATCATATTTCAAACTCAAATTAAAATGTGAACCCAGTTTGAAGTGAATCATTGTAAATCAATATTTAAGACAATTCACTTTCACATTATTAAAATAGGTTTGGTAATGGAAAATGTATCCTTAACAAATTTTAATGTCAGAAAAGATGGCATCCAAACTTCAGAATATATCACTTAACTTTGATGAACAACCAAAGATTATAGATATGTATATCGAAACCTTTGTCTTTTCATATTTATACAATAACCGTCCTTGGTCAAATCGTGAGCTTAGACTTACAATTTTACAATACTGTCATTATTCTGGGGACACTGTTTAACTTTACAACCAATTCCCATATTCCCCCCCCCTGCATAGTAAGATGTTCAAGAAATAGAATAGGGTCCTAAAGGCTTCATTCAAATCTTGCCTCTTATACCATCAAACGCAATTAAATAAACCTCAACTTATTCAAAAATAAATAAAACACGTAACGAATTCGTTACCTCTCCTTTGTGATGTGCATGCGTGCGATATGTGTCCTTGAAAACCTATCCAAGCTTATTATTGACATATTTCCATAAATCCAAATATATGTAAATTATAAAAACACTATAAAATTACATTATGACACACTTACCACAACTATAAAAAATAATATAAAAACTATAAACTAAACCATAAAATCATTACCATATTACCCATTCTAAAAGCACACAAGACAAACAAACAAAAATAAAAGAAACGAAACGAAACGAAAACCCTGCAAAACTAAATCTCCCACGCTTTCGCTTGAATATATCTTTTTTTTCGCCCACCCTTTTCCTACCCCCCCCCCCCCAACTATATCGTTCGTTCATCAACCACTATAAACTTAACATACAATTCAAACTTACCCCCTTATACCCATACAATTTCTTCGTTCGTCTATTGTTTAAAATATAATAATAATAAGAATTAAATGGAAACGAACTAAAATGACAACATCTCCATGATGATGAAGAACGTGTCATTCACACATTACTCAAAAAAAAGAAGAAAAACTCATGCTTTTCTCCACCATTTATAACCAGCTATTCCCATTTTCATCCTACTCTATTCATACATATCTAGGTTTATATTGTATTTGTATTCTCCTCGTCTTAGAATTTTTGCCAAGACAAAAGTATGTTTAAAAAACAGAACAAAAAAAAAAAGAAAAGAAAAATCAGGTCAAGTGACGTTGATAAGAAGAAGGAAACTATACGGAAGGAGACACACGAGGAAACATTAAGAAATAAAAGAGAATAGATTGTAATTTTCATGGATACACACAACACTTATACACAAAAACCACCATCCCACACTATTGAACACCATCCCACAACATCGCCACCCTTAAACTTTGAGCCTCTAAAATCACCTTAAACACACCCCCTTTGAAAATACAGTAACACCAGCTGATTGGGGTACTAAAATTTTACGAGCTTATTGCGGTTTTTTTCTTAATAAATAATACTATTGGATGATGACCATGACAGAGCTATTTTAGTTTCAGTTGAAGAAGTTTCAACGTAAATTATCAAATAAATAATAGAGGACCAAAATAGCTCCCTTGAGGTACACCAAATTTAATTGGGTTTATATTTATTAGTTTTAAGTTAACTTAAGAGATTTTTTCTTTTTAAAAGGGCCAGAATTTAAGAAATTAATCGCTTTTTAATTTTATCTGGGGCACTAATTCATGTTCGCCTTATGTAGTGGTATAGTTTATAGTTGTTCTAAATGTGGTATTTTGACGCACCTACCTGTGCCTAAAAAAGTATGGAAATCAAATACCGTACCAAAAACATATCGGCATGGGCTGTGAGAATCTAATCGGCTTTATTACAAAAAATACAATTCAAGTTTAATTAAAATACCAAATACCTATTTTGTAATACTGATGTTCAAATGTCTTCTTTAGATTTTCTATCCAATTGACAAGTTTTGGTGTGACTGTATTTTCAAATGGATTCTCACTTTTTAATATTTAAATGTATGATAATCAAGTATAATGATTACTATCGTTCTGCTTAAAAGTTGAAGGCGTATACACCTAAGACTAATCATTGAATGCTTTAATTTAAAAAAAATGTAGAATATAAAGGGTGTTTTTTTGGAATAAAACACAGAATATTTTTTTAATTGACAAGAAATTCACTTTTTCGAAAGATATTCGCCAGGCATTATTATTTAAATATGATTTCTGCAATATAACCGCCACGCCTGGCTAGAACATAGTTTAATCTGGAGGATTTGATCTCTTATTTCGATGACTTTTTCCAATATTTGTGGCCTTATATGGGCAATAACACTTTGAATCCAAGTCCTCCAAGTTGTCAATCGTTTCAGGTTTATCGGCGTAGGCTAGCGTTATTCACATATTCCCGCAGAAAATCGCACGATGTTGGAGGCGGGTCCGTTACTTGAAACTAGTCCGTTACCAAACGAGCGGTGCGACGTCTTGTAGCCAGTTCAAGCTCAACATAGCTGTTCAATAATTATTGAACGGAAAAGAAAGTAATTATGCCTCTGTAGCGTCACAATTAATTGTAACGTTGTAGCCAGCATCGTTTTAACAGTTTTAATTCATTTGATTTAATAATAGAAAATTGTGAAGCTTCTGGAGCTTTGACGGAATATAGATTTTGTCATTTGCCGTTTATTTATTTCATTTTTACTAAAATTGGACGTAGAAAAGTTTATTTTTTTTTATATATGACAAACATTTTTAATTCGCGTTGAAAATTTTACGTTTCTATACTAGAGGTATATTTTTATTTGGGTTGTTGAATAGAGGTCTTTCACAAATAAAAGTATGTACGTCTTTCGTTTGTTTGAAACGTCAAAACCACCAGTTTGAAGGATTGACATTTAGCCACAGTGAAAGCTTCCTTAATCGGACAGCGAAAGTTTTTTAATGGCTAAAAAGAGAAATAATGCAAAACATAACTTCATTTTTTTTTTCAACGTCACATTGAGCCTTCTTAAATGTTTTGCTTCTTAAGTTCAGGCTAAAGATACCTCATCGTTTTAAAAAAAAGGGGAGCGTATCGGAATCCCGCTTTTTAAAATCCCGTTTTTAAAAAATCCCGAAAAAAAAGTTTTATTATCCCATCTTCTAAAATGCCGATTTTTGTAAATCCCGTCTTTTAAAATCCCGCTTGTTCAAAATCCCAATCAATTACAATCCCGCTTTTTAAAATCCCATCAAATCCTTAAAATCCCGTTTTTTACAAAAAACATGCATCAAACTGAATAATAATAAGAGTCAAAGGTTTGACCTCTCGATAACGGTCTTACCACTATCGTTAACTTTGCTAATTTTTAATTTGAGTTTGTTGTTTTATTTTAAAAGAATACTACTTTACTTCATATTTTTATTTTTTGATATGTTATATCTGTTAAAGGTTACAATAAAATGAATCAAGAAAAATACCTCATTTTTGAATTTGTTTTAATTTTTTATAATTTCGATTTTGCAATCAAAACTAGTTGTTTTGTTGTAAAAAATCGCTCAATTTTTTAAAAATTAAACTACTAGTTTTGATTGCAAAATCGGGATAGTAAAAACGGGATTTTAAAAATCGAGATTATAAGAAACGGAATTACAAAAAGGGGGATTATAAAAAATCGGTATTATAAAAAGCTGGATTATAAAAGACGGGATTTTAAAAACGGGATTTTAAGAAACGGGAATATAAAAACCGGGATATCCAACCCAACCCAACAAAAGATCTGACCTTAATTTCAAGGTTTCTAAGGTAGACTTTCTTTCTCAATCCAGGGCTAGCTACGAAGTCCCTCTATGAGCTCAGAATAAAATGACCAAGCTAATGGAATTTAGATTTAATTTTAAAAGTTTTTAGCTAAAAATGTGTTCAGAGCTAGACCCACTCAAGCTCTGCACAGAACTTAGCTCAGAGTTAAAAATTGTATTGTTATTTCTTGTGTGTTTATTGCTATTTTACAGTCTTCTATGGTACAGTTTGTTCTTTTATCTTTATGGTTCACTTAAAGGTACAATGCTAAAAGCTTTTTGAATAATTTTGTGTTAATTAAAATGCGGCATACGTTCCTGTCCCGGGTAAGGGAGTGCTCACTTAAGGAAATATTAAATGTATTGAATTTAAGGTATACAATCCTGAAAAATTGTCCGTCCAAGGAAATTATTCGTGTTCGTTAATAAAACAGACACTGTACTTGAGTAAAGTCTTGGACTCTTTTAAATCGCTTTACTTATTTATTGATTATTTGAGAGCCAATAAATAAGTATTGCTTAAATAAATAAATCCCCGTCTATACTTAATAAATAAAGTGAACCCGATTTTAGAAAAAATCATACATTTTAAGTACAGTTTGGATATTACAAACAAATATGTATATGTATAGTATATATGTAATATGTATCTATCAGTAAGATCCTAAAGAAAAGGAAATAAAGAAAGAAGTTTTTAAAAACTTTGAGAAAAAAAAAATATGAGATTTAACAATAAAACCATCATAAAAGGACACTTCATTCACAATAGCAAACGGCGACTTATAAACTCAACAATGACTTTTTGTATTTTATCCCAATGGGTATTAAGATAAAAAATAATTAAATACCTCAACAAGTCATCATCAATTGTTAACAGTTTTCTTTTGTTATGAAAAATAAAAATAAAAATAAAAGGTTACAATGTACCAAATATTGTAAAACCAAATATACATACGTATACCTTGTACCATGTATACATGTATTAAATAAGTTATAAAGGACACCCAGAATAAGCCATGTCATTCATATACGATGATGCCGAATATGTTTTCATATTATATGAGGTTGTTGTAGGTTGTTCCCCGCCTACCTGCAATGAAAAGAAATATTTTCCCACAACCAAAAAAAAAAAAATAACTAAAGCTGCGACCTGCGAGATTGTTGCTTTTTCATCATTATTATTTAAATAGATCACTTCCTGAAACTGAGTCGCAATATGCTGAAAACCAACCCTTTTGTAAGATTCTTTTAGTCTTGTTGCTTTCAAAATTAAACCTCATGGGAAACTGAGAGGAAATCCAAAAAAAAAAAAAAAAAACAAAGTCTTCTCATGTGAATCGAATTTTTGACATTTTTTGTTTTTGAAATCCTTCAAAAATTCTGAAAAAAGTATTTTTTTCTTTTTCGTTAAGTTAATCGAGTTTTCTCGTTTTATCTTCTTTTGCTTTGCTGTCCATTTTATCAAAACTATTGAGTGTTAAATTTATTCCTTATTTCTAGGCTTTTAGTTGTTGTTGTCTCTTCAATATACATAGATTCGTATATATGTAAACAACAAAAGTAATGCAAAAAAAAAAACACCTCCTTTTAACCCTTAAGTGAGTTTCACCCTATCAATAAATTTAGTCTTGTATCGTATCGTATCGTATCGCATTGTATAGTATCGTATCGTTTCCTTTCGCGTGTTTATACCCCTATTCCCCCAATTACCCGCACCGCACCCATTTTAGACGCCCTTAAAAATTACATACCTATTTATGTATATCTAGTAGCCTTGCAAGACATGTCCTTCGATATTCGTTCAAACTTGAATAAATCACCATCTTGTATATTTTCTGCTACTATACAAACTTCCCGTCAACCTTCTTTTTCTTTCTATATGTACATACCTTGCCTTTCATATTCTTCTTCTTAGTTTGTATACTTGTACCTTCATAGCCGCATCCAAACATACATACTTACATATCTAATATAAATCGACAACGATGATAAGTGTAACTAGGGGGTAAAGAGACTGGGGATGTGGGTGGCTTGGCTTAGTTAGAAAAAGTGGTGCTAAACGTAGGTGGTATAAGACGACGAAGACTACAACTACGACGACGTCGTCGATAGAGCCAACATCAGTACACAACTACTATACCTACCCTACAGAGATGGGGTTTTTTTGTAGGGTGGAGTTGGCAGAGAGGTATATCGGATAAGTATCGGAAACTGTAAATAAATAAAATGGATATAAAATATTGTTCGAGTGGCCATTGTATGGGGTCGTAAATCGATTGCTATAGTGGAGTTTTATTTATCATTTTTCTTCGTCTTTTTTTTGTTACTTTTCTTTTGAAATTTTCCTCCCTTGTTCGTTACATGTGAGTGAGTAACGGTTTTTATATATTTTTCCATTCATTCCAATACATATTTTTGCAATACTACCTACTTAACTAGGACGGGCGTAGAAAAAAGAAGTTAATCTAAGCTGAGTTAAGTAGGCGAGAAGGATTGGTTTAAATGATATTTTTGTTTGGAATGATAAGGTTTTAGTAACGGTATTTTACCAACCAAATTAAAGCGTAGCTTTGTTTTGGTTTTTCTGTATTAATTTCAAATTATTTTGCTGTTTCATTTTACAGAAAAAACTAGTACTCTCGTAAAAATATAAACTTGACAACTTGCCCAATCAGAGAACGTATTTCGCTTCAAATAGTCCATAGGCTTCAATTCTTGAGTTAGCTTGATCTTATGTAGGTTTGAACCTAGATCCTTCCACAAAATACGCCATAATATAATCTGAGCGATGCTTAATTTTTGGGAACGCCGCCGTCGTGGAGTTAACTGATTTGGATCGTTTGCTACGGACGCATGAACGGCAGCGATATTTTCGACACTTCGACCAACCCGTTGTCTCACCATCACACAAAGAATATGTAGACTCAAATGTTTACACTTAACTTGACATTGCCTGTCAACTAATTTGAGAATTACGACCAAAAATTGGAGTTAACGATTTTAAAGTTTCGGTCACCGATTCCGAATTTTGGTAGATATTTTTTTATAATTTGAAAACGTTTCTCGTTCGTGTATTTCACCATGATGATAATGTTGAACAAGGCAATAGATTAATTAAATGGGTAATTCCACCAAAGTTTTCTTGAAACCGCAAACAACAGGTGGTCGGCTCTTGAAATATTTGCAAAAGAAATACAAAATACCTTTTGCAACTTAAGCAGGGCTTAATTATCCTTATTGTTGGGTCACAACTCATTGGGTACCCACATTAGAGGGTGCGGAAACGAGTTGACGGAAGAGAACACCTTCCACATTCTCAAGCATAGCCAAAAGAATGACGAAATTATGAAAATACTTTTTCGAAGACCTGTGCGACTTCTCATCCTTGTCAAGTAAGAAGATTCTGATATTCTTCCGAAAATCAAGATGGTTCAGGGAGGCGCGCTCAACCAAAATCTTAATCAACTTCCCTACACCCTACGAAATCCTTCCCATTTCCTAGGGAGATGTTTTTGGTCTACCGTTGCATCACCCCGTTAAACCTAACCTAAGTAGCTTTAATCAGTTTTATTATTTATGGGCTACTGCGTTCAAATCAAATCCTTCTCATCTTATTTCTGTTAGAAGTTCCTATTCTTAAAGTGGACTCCACATTTCGGGAAAAATAAATTGGTCACATAGATATGCAGACATGATAAAATTCCGCCTTTTTCAAATGTGTTTCACTCTATGGCTTGTCGCATGTTATTTTCTACCTTCTACTTCAACTTTTGACGCCATTTGCAAACATTATCCGACATTTAAAATCATTATAATTATGAATGTTGTTTGCCCTATCTCACTCAATTACTATTGTGAATCATTAATTTAAAATATATATGTGTCTGGGTTCCTATCAAAACATAAGGTACCGTACCTACCTAACTGATTTCCCTATACACAATTTAATTTAATTTTATTTTATTTTTTCCTACGGACGGATCTGGATCTTCCAATGTCAGTCATGAACTTGTTACCTTCACACCTAACACATGAACACACAAAACCCTACCTTACCTTGATGTATATTTATCGACTTTAAACTTTAAGCACATCACACTCTATACAAAGTATACAAAAAAATATCAACAACCGCACCGACACGACACGAAAGCAGCAGCAGCACAGGTGTACTTGTTTTTCTTAAAATGAGATTTTCATTTATTTACATATACATATACATATACTCGTAGATATAAATTCTCTGCAAATTTTATAAAACAAATTGTAATAATGTGTCGCCTTGCCTGGCCTTAGGCAGCACACCGTTGTTGTCTTGATGACGTCGTCGTCGTTGTCGTTGTCGTTGTCGTTGTCATTGTCGTCGACGTTCGTTCGTTCTCGTTGTAGACTTCTCCGTCTGTCGTCTCCTTTATCGTCGTCGTTGTGCGTCGCGTCGTAGGCATTGTATAAAATCTACTTTCGTTTGCCTTTTTCATTTATTTTCTCCACAATTACTCCCATCCCCAGTCCAATTCTTCCTCGTTTTACTCTTTCCTCATAATTTTTTATTTAAAATTTATTCATTTTCTGACGTTTCTAATAATTCATTTTAATACAGATCCCGAGAAATTGAATTGTTTTCGTTTTTTTTTCTGTTTTTTTCGGTTGTGCTTTGTTGTTGTTTTTCGTCTCCCTTCATTTAAAATCGCGCGCCCGCCATATCCATTGTGTTGTCACAATCAGAACCACACCACACTGAGAGGGACTCTCTTAGATCTGTATTGTGAACAATTTAGTTAAATACCGTATTTTTGCGACGCAATCACAATAAGCAATTATTTGTCATTACGAATTCGGCGACTTAATATTACGTAGGAATATGTACATATATACAAATATTTTTTTGGTTTTGTGTCTCATTCATTTTATTTTTATTTAAAGATGATAAAGTTGTTGTTGTTGTTTGTTTTGAATTGATGTTATCTGATGTAGTGTAGTTATCAACATTATGTTTTAACGATGACGCTCAATAGATTAATATATAATTTCGTTTTAAATAAACACACACTTGTCATATTCGTATTTTTAAAGAGGGGAAATAATTTATAATCCGAGATGTACTTTCGATGTACGGAAAAGGAAATAATTTCCTTTCACAATATTTTGTATGATTTTTGTTTCGTTCAAATGTGTCGTAGTAGTACCCGTGGCATGGTGGTTAGTGCGTTGGACTGTCATGCCAGAGGTCTTGGGTTCGATCCCTGCCTATGCCATCTAAAGTTTTTTTCACGGGTACTGCCTCTTGCGAGGAACTGACAAATTCTCCAAGAGTAATTCTTGTCATGAAAAGTGCTTTCTCAAATTTGCCGTTCGGATTCGGCTTAAAACTGTAGGTCCCCTCCATCCCTGACAACAGTACTCGCACACAGGAATGGTTGAGAGTTGTAAGTTACTAGGCCCTAGTTCTCAAAAGGACTGTTGCGCCACCCAATTTATTTATTTATAAATGTGTCGTTCAGTTAATGTTAACTCATTCACAATAATGACAAATGTCAAAATAAACAAAAAATCAAATTCACAAGAAGTTTAGTAACTTTTTCGTTTTTAGCTGCAAGCAATCTTTTTTTGTTTGCATTTCTCAAGGACAGATTCGCAATAAATTTTATTTTTTATACTTTCGCATTTCTTGGGATACGTTTGCACTTTTTTTTACTTTTTCTTTTTATTTTCTTGCTTCTGTTGCGAGAGATAATAATTATTATACATATGTATGCATGAGCTAAGCAATTCGCTTTTTTCTGTTTTTTTATTTTTATAGTTTCGCAAGAGTGAGTTTAATTTGTTTTTATTGTTTTTTTTTTGTTTCTACTTGATGTAGAGTAAAGTAATTTTGTTTATGAGTAATTTAATAATGAGATATGGAAGAGGGTTGGTTGATTTCTTCCAAAATTGTTCCGCTAAAAAATTTAAATTGGAAAGAATTTTTCAAGGATCTTTATTATTTATACAAAAATGTGAGTGCTGTAAATACAAAAAAATAAATAAAGATTTAAAAAAAAAGATTTATTGTTTCAAACGTATTCTTTGATCAAAAACCAATCATTAGTAAAATTATGCATGGGTTTTGAGCCTAAGTGTGCATACAATCTATACAAAAGAACTGAGTGTTTGTAGAATTAAAGGAAAATCCTCAATGAAAAATTTAAATCAACTCCGTGACCCCAAAATAATATGTAAAATATTACACAGTATAAATTCAATGCCATTTTTGGTGAAATACAAGTTGCAATTTGTATCAATAATGTTTCGAAACGGATTTATCAATCACGATAATCATCTGAGTAACATCTGTATTAACAACGTTGATGATATCCTGTTTTCTGAAACATACCAAGAATATGAAAAATAATGTAATTTGGTTCTAGGACACTTCCCTGGGCTTTGAATAACCCTTATATATTTATTTTGATTGTTTGCACATAAAAATAAGTGGGAAATATTGAATAGTAAAGAATTTCACTTACGAGTCTTTGTACTTAACACTTAAACCGACATTTTGTTTTTACAGTATCAGATCTTTACGTAAGTCAAAAATGCATTAATTATAAACTACGGGTAAATTATGGTAACCTCCATGGCAGTGTAAACTTATACAATTTAATGAATCAGAAGAATTAATTTTACCAGTTAAGAGTTGATGAATAAAGACATTATCATTATTAACCCTCCTTTGCTATAGAAGGTGCATTTGAAAAACCCTCTATCCGACGTTCATAAGGAGTAAGGTTGAAAGGATCAGACCATGGTAGCCCTTTCAAGGCGATTCTATTCTTGTGGATCTCGTAAATAGGAGTCCATTCTTAGGATGCTTACTCAAGATGGTGCGTACCAAAGAGTTATATTAGTAGAACGATAGTAACGTACGGATCCCGAAATTCCTTAAACCAGCGTTAAACAAATTTTAATATAGAGTTGGCTTTAATTGAGATTAGAATTAAAAAGAACTCCAAGTTCTGTAAAACTGTGAACGTACTCCAACTAGGAGTACGTTAAGGGTTCAAGATTACTCCATTATTCTTGCACATTTTAACAAAATTGTTATCCTCTTGAAGGAGCACGCCACCGATCGTTTAGAGATTTTATGCTTTAGAAAATGTTCATATCATCCCCATAGATTATGATGTTACTGTATCGTATGAAAGGGGATACATCATTGATCATCATTGATAGCTAAGATAAAGAGTAGTGGACCTAAATCACTACCCTGGGGAACTCCTGATTTGGCAATGAAAGGGTAGGAGAAAGAATTTTGTATGTGATGAATTGAGTAGTATTATAAAAAAGTTGGTCAAAAGCTTCTAGGTATTTAAACACATAAAACCACATTGTTGATTGCATACAATATTCTTGCAGTTTAACTATAAATTATCACAAGCAACTTGTTCAAAATGAATTGTTAAACAATTGGCGTGTAATTAACTAATGTTGCTAAGTAAGTAAGTAATCTTATAAATAATTATGCAAATATGCGATTAAAAGAATGGATGCTACTATTGATTTACATTTTTTCAATACAATTTGGAGGAATTCCATCTAATCCAGAGGAGTAATCATCTTTAAGTGAACCCAAAAAATGTAAGATTTTGTCTAACGTCTAACAGTCTCGCAAGTATAAGATGAAATTCTCATCTATTTTGACGGGAATCGGAGTGAAAGATTTCTGAAAGTTGATAGCAAACGCGTTACAAAAAAAAAACTCAAATAAAATTAAGAAAACTTTCCATTCTTCCAGGATTCCTTTACATCATATCGGACCTATTTTGAGTATTTACCGAAGTCTTCGCTTCTCATTCTTACCCGATTGTAATTCTCCATCAGCTATTGGAAACAAATTTCATGACGAGGTCACTCCGGGCCCTGATGGTCTTCCTACCATTTTCCTAAAAAATGTCTCTTATCTTTCAATTCTTTTATCAAACATTTTTAATTTATCCTCAACTCAATGAACATTACCTAAAATATAGAAAACATTTTTTATTTCATTCCCTCTAAGAGCCTTAAAAAACAAAAATGAAGTTGATATAGTCTCCACTGACTTCAGCAAAATGTTTGATAACATTTCTCATAATCTTATTGTTTTTAAACTCTCCTCTTTAGGGTTTCAAATACTTTGCCTGAAATTGATTATTTCTTCCCTTGGGAATCGTGAATATTATGTCTGATTTAGATCCACACATTTGAATCTATTCCAGCCACTTTTGGTGTCCCAAAAGGTAGTCATTTAGGGCCTCTCCTCTTTATCCTCACATTGACATGGTCATTAAACATTTTCAAATATCCCTTTACTCTGACGATCTGACGATACGACACGATTTACAATCATTACAACTCTCTTCTAAAGAGATCTCAACAATGCCTCAAGCTGGTGTACCAAATAATGCTTAGAGCTCAATCAGACAATGCCTTTTCAAGTAAAAGCTCCCCGTTATTACAATCTTCATAATCATTCCATCTCGGCCTTTTATGTCACCGAAACTGAAATTTCTACTTCACATTGATAAAATAATTCATAAGGCCAACTTTGCGTTTGGTTTTGTTAAAAGATGATCTTAAGAATTGTCTAAATTTTACGTGGCCCAATCGCTTTAAATGACACGTTTGTCTGACCTCTACCTTTTATTCACTAATTAATTTACATTTTTGTTTATATGGTAAATGATGAATTAAAATTTCCTGTTAATAAAAACAAACTCTTGATTTCCCACCATTCAACATGCATACCTAATTTTTGAATAAGTTTAATTTATCAAAAGTAAAAAAGGAAACTTTTGAAAACTTAATTACTCCTTAAACAATCAACTTTTTCGATGAATTAAGAGTTAGTCCGTGAGTTTGGTATTATCTTACATTCTCAAAAAGAAAAACACGCTACTGTGTGGAAAATTTATATTAAAATTAAAAGTAATTATGTTATATTAAAATTAATATTAAAATATTTATAAGAATTTATTTCCTCCCTTTAAATTCTTCATGTTTTGCTTTATAAATTATGGCATTTGCAGTATTAAAACATAGGGGTTCTCTTCTTCATAACCTTATGTAGTTTTTTGAAAATAAAATTGAAAAACAACAAAAAGTGAGCACTTGTAAATATTGAATACAAAATATTCCACAGAAGTCGCTGAGAAAAATTCAGAATTTCTGTAATATTTTATATTGTTCATTATGAATTATATATTTTGTACTTAAAAAGATATATTAAAAAAAAAATACAATCGACAGATGATTTCCAAGAAATAATAAAATATATTTGTATGTGTCTAAAAAATATTTAACTAAGATGATATTCACATGTTGTTGGCCAGGTTTACCTAGAGATTCAATTTCTCCGTAAAACGAAACATTTAACAAAATTCCCAGAAGTATTCAAATATAATATGATGGTTCTTTTTATACATACATACATACATATATTACTTTCGGGAAAAATCCAAAGTTCAAGAGGTAAAAAGAATTACAAGAATTTGAAACACGACTTTTATCAAAAAAGTTGTTATAAGAATGAATTTAAAAAGTTCATCCTTAATATCGATCTCTGTGTACCTTGCCTCCTATCCTATGCAATAAAACTTTTTGACCTTTTTTTTTAACTTCGGTACATACATATAAAATTATCCCAAAACCTTTAACAAAGTTCAAAGGTTATGTGTAAATAAAGAATTAATATGTATTCCTCTTTTTTTTTTATATAAATATGAACGCACGCTATAAAAATATGTCTACACTCTATTTTCTTTATTCCCATGCCATGCATACGCTTTAGCATTTCTACTAGATCTATATTTAAATTCTAATCACGTGGTGTTACGCTTGATTGATAAATTGTAATATACAACTACAAATATGCAAATACACACATAGATACCTTTCATAAAAGGTAGGTATCTGCAGGGTTGCCAGATGCTCAATAAATCGGAATAGCGTTGAACAAATTTGTTCCTTTCAATGAAGTATTAAAAAAGAAATGTAAAAATGTTTTATCTTAGAACACAAACTCATGTTTGTCAACAGGTTTAAAGAGTCTTATGGAGATGAGGCTATACCAGCTGATAATCAAATCAGGAATAAAACACTTCCTGAAAATATTCCTCAAAGCAGTCAATCAAAACCTTACATCATTTTGAGTAAGGAACCATTTATAGTTTTCATTGGTGTTTTCATCATTGAAACCAGGCATTGAAATTTTTTGACAGATCGGTTGTAGCTATCATTAAAACAAAATTTTCCGAATGAAATCCAGAATTGAAGGTTAGAGTTGATCATTGAAAGTAAAACTGACAGATGGAAGGAAATACAAAGAATATTTAATGCTTTTAATTTCACGATTATATTCAGAAATCAACAATCAGCTTATTATTGAAAACGATTTTATCATTGAAAAATTTAAAAATGAACTTAAAGAAAAGTTCTAGGTTAAATAATGTATTTTTTTGTAGAAGAACATCTAAAATTGATCAGCTATATTTTTAAACTAAACATAACAAATTTTACTAAATTGTCATTGATTATTGGGCATTTACTTACTGGAATGGCGTTTTATTGCTTAGTTGGTGTTTATTGTTAAAAACCATGGTGGCTCAAGATTTTTTTCAAAACCGCCCACAAATTTTAAATTATGTTCAGATCGGAGGTCAGAGATTCAATGATTTCGAAACCAAGAGTACTTAAGATCGTTATTTTGCCTTATTTTGCCTCAAATGCCATCTTAGAGCATATTGTCCTCAGCATACGAAATAATTAGCTCTTTCAGAATATCACGTTATGTTTCCTTGGTCACGAAGTCATGAATTTAGAAGATCGGTCCATCACTATAAGTCAAGAAAAGCAATATAAACGGCTAATTTGTGTTGCGTCTCTCCTAAAAATCTCGCGAAACATCGTTTGCTTTGTCAGAGTAATTCTCTATTATTTTGAATGCACCAAATATTGTGGTATCCAAAATGTCCTAATTTTTTTTGTCTTGATAGTTTTTTTTTTTTTTGCTAAATATTGTTTTTTAGCCAAATGGCAATTTTGTAAAGTGAAAAACGCAAAATTTTCCTACAAAATCGTCACATAATTGTTAATAACAATTGAACTACGAATGTTAAACAAAAATCTGTCTTGAAGATATATTCCAAATTTTAAATCATTGTGTTGAAAATTATCCGATAAACTAAAAAAAGGCAGTATTGCGATAATCGCGTTTGAAGTTTTTAATAGTTGGAAATCATGAGTAATTTTGTAATACCTTTAATACAAACATTTGAAAACAGAGTGCTAAAAGGTTTTTCGTATCCACATACTTTAAGCACAGTATTTTTAAGATCCTAGGATTTAAAAACAAATATTTTTTGAAAATTCTGGATTGGCCTAACCCCTTAAAGGATCATCTATCTTATGGGGCTTACGAGTCATTACTAAGTCAAGAAAATATGCTCGAAGCATATAATTCTAATACTGCGAATGTAGGTGCAATTTTTAATTCATAATAAAAAAAAACCAACTTCGCACATCGAAACAACAATAATAAAACTTTTTTCAATTTGGAGTTTTCTTTTATTTATTTATTTCAATTCTTTTAATGCTTAGAGTTCCATCAATTTTTACTCATAATGCAGGAATTGTTCATGAATGAATTACATCAGCAGCTGTTACTAGAATTCGAATTTGAGAATTTAGCTGCTTATGAATAAATGCTTAAAAGCTACTCAACATCTTATTTTAATCTAAACTGTTATAAAACATTGTTTTGAATTTTGAATTGTTAAAATGCGTATTTGGTGAACTTACTTACTTAATTAATTAAGAAGGCTATGAGCGCCAAACTTCGATCTGCTAAAAATTGTATTTAGTGGTCTTTGGATTCGTATTCGAACAATTGGAAAACTCAATGGTTTTACATTTGTCAACATTTAAAACCAAACGATTTTTAGTGCGCACTATTCTCTAAATAATAGTTAGTCTTCTTGTAAAAGTAGATGTTCAGATGTAGTAATGATTCCTTTGAAAAGTTTAATGTCATCAGCATATACATATGTATAAGGACATACAATCGAAACCAAGACATTTATAAATAAATACATAAGATTGGGCTAAGATGGCTGATTAACACCAGAGTTCAAAATAAACGGACTAGAACATTTTTTTTCGAAATATTACACTATATTTTCTATTTTCTAAGTTTTGTGAAATTCAGTAAAGTTTCAATACCGTAAAAGTTTTGACGAAAAAGTTTAAAAATTAGTGTTTCATGCTAAAACTTATCAAACGCTTTACTAAAATCAGTAAATACACAATCTAATTGTTCACGTTTCTCAAAAACATCTTAACAAAAGGACGTTAAAAATAAATAAATTGAGTGGCGCAACAGTCCGTTGAGAACTAGGGCCTAGTGACTTACAACTCTCAACCATTCCTGTGTGCGAGTACTGTTGTCAGGGATGGAGAGGACCTACAGTTTTACGCCGAATCCGAACGGCTAATTTGAGAAAGCACTTTTCATGACAAGAATTACTCTTGGAGAATTTGTCAATTCCTCGCAAGAGGCAGTACCCGTGAAAAAAACTTTAGATGACATAGGCAGGGATCGAACCCAAGACCTCAAGAACCCAAGACAAAAGGACGTTAAGTTAAATAAATTAGTAACAGTCGAACGTTTTTTAACAAACCATCAACTACAATGAAAGAGTTATAAATGAGCTTTTCCAGATAATTGGAAAACGCGAAGAAGTGTTAAAGAGAACACATAAAGGGTACGACAAATGAAAGAAACGCATTTTTTCAAAATAGAAGATGGCAAACCATCAGGACCTGAACTAAAACACTAATCTAATTTCAATATGTTTTGAGCAATAGCATGCTCACTTATTTCAAAATTAATATTACTTAAATTTGGAAATGATGCATTTTGCTAAATGCATTTTATTAACTTCCCATAGGAATTATTGTAATCGGTCCGATTTGTCGAATTGAAAATTTTGACATTTCTCGACGTTTCAAGGTCCCATCAAATAAATTTTGTTATACAGATAATAATGCAGAAAGGGCTCTCAAGAAAATTGAGCGGGTGGTTTTTTAACCATAGCAATTTAAAAAAAAAAGGTGAACATTTTGGTTATCCCAAAATATCTCACGAACCAATAACGCTAAGACTTGAATTAGATTTTTTATTATATGTATATTGTAACGTAATACCAAACAAATATATTTAAAAAAAAATCCAATTAACGGGTTTTTTTATGAATAAAAAAAAACTGAAAAAAAAATATTTGTCTCCTCGAAAAATGTACGAACAAATAATGATTTTGGAGATAACAAAACAATTATGTGCAACGAAGAATAACGTTTTTAACATCTGGTAAAATTTTTAGAAAAATTAAGAAAAATAGAATTGACAGTTTTTTAACAAAAAATTAAAAACCTAAAAAAAATTAACAAAAGTTGGTAAAAATTGATTTTCGACTTAAATATCTTTTCAAAACTTTGAGATAATAGCTTTAAACTAATTTTATCTTTTAAAAAATATTGTAAATTTTGAGAAAAATTAAATCGACAGTTTTTTTTACAAAAAATAAGAACATAAACAAAACATTGCTAAAAGTTGGTAAAAATTGAGGCTTAAGTAATTTTCGACTCAAATATCTTTTCAAAAATTAGAAATTATGGCTTCGGTAAAATTTTCAAAAAAATCGAATTGACAGTTTTTTACAAGAAATAAAAACCTAAAAAAACAATACTAAAACTTGGTAAAAATGAACTTTTTACTCAAATATCTTTTCAAAATTTAAAAATATTGGCTTCAATCTAATTTTGTCTCACAGAAAATATTGTTTTCGACATTCAGTATTCTTTTTTACAAAAATCCAACAGTCAGTTTTTTTCATACAAAAATAAAATCTTCAAAACATAGTACGCAAATTTGGTAAAAAATAATGTTTGGTTCTCGATATTTCGTGAACAATAGAAGATATTGACTTCAAATTAATTTCATTCATCCAATTTGTGTTTGTTTATATCAGAAATAAAAACTTTAAAGAAATACTACTGAAATGGTAAAAATTTGTTTTTGACTAAAAATCTCGTATACAAAAAAAATGTTTTGAAATAAAACTATTTGCATATGATGGAAAGTATTGTTGGTAATTTTTAATTTTTTACAATAATTCAACTGACAACTTTTTAAACAAAACACGAAAACCTACAAACCGGCAGACGGGATGGGAAGTTATCAGTGTGGGTCGCATCCCAGCCTCTTTTTTTTGTTTGATTTTGGATTTCTACAATTTAATTCTGCGGTATTTTGCGAAAAAAAAATATAAATTCCGATATACATAAGCTCCCAAAATTCTAAATCTGGCAAGCCTTGGTACGTACCTATACAAAAATTATTATGTATTCACTCTCTCGTCAAAATAAATATCTATCTGATGATGATGATGTCTCAACATTCAACAACACTATACCTACTTATCATTTTCTCATTATACCGTTAGCTAAACCAATATAATTTTTTTTTATTATTATTATTATTATTATCATCATTATTTCGCTTTGAAATACTCTGTTTTTTGTCTGTTTTTCTTATTTGTAAATCAACTGAGAGTTCTACGTCTCCCGAGTTCGTTGTCGTTGTTGTTGTTGTTGTTGTTCTTTTTGATATCGTAGTCGGTATTTTGGTTATAATTGGTTTCTATTTCTCTATTTCACATTCATTCTCTTCATCCAATAATAAAAATTATTATGGAGGTAGTATATATTTATTTATGTTGTGTTATAATACATACGAGTATAATATTAACATTATGTTTCTTCTGTGTGGATTTCACACATTATTTTTATTTATCTATAATACCTTTGAATATTAAAAAAAGAAATCACTTGATTTTTGTATTTTAATCTCTGATAAGCGAGATATTCGTTTCTATGTTTGTATTTTAAATTAAAGTGGTTGATTCTATTGCTCTTATCTTTTATTATTTGAATTTAATTTTAATTCGAGATATGAATTTTCTTTTGGAATAAAAAAATCAACATTGTGCTAAATACTTTTTTTTATAAATCTTATCTTGTGATCTTAAACACAAGTACTAGTATAGTAACTACCTAAATAAAGGGTGGGCCAAATACGAGCTTTTTTTTTTCTTTTAAATTTTATCATTACATTTTTCTAAGAAGGTCGTAAGTAACGAGTTGCTTGGTTGATGTTTTCCTTAAGTTCTTAAATCGTTTTGAAGATTGTTGACATAAAACATCAGTCTTTCACGTTCTCCACAAAGCAAATGTGCTGGTTAACATGGATCTGTAACGTCCACAGTTCCACAGTTGATCGAAAAAATGTTCCCAGACTCATATTCAAAGAAACAGAAACTGTCCACCATCAAAAATATTAACTTATGCAAAGATGGGAATCTTAGGCTGATATTTTTGTTTGTATATGAGCTGCAGAGGCCCAGTAGGAATTTTCAAAAAATTCATCGGTGAATCACCAACTTTTTCCTTAGTGAATGGAAGCTACACCCCATGAAAACATGGTGAAAACATCAATGAAATTAACATGGGGATTGGATTGGCGTTCACCAAGTTGTGAATTTTATGGTGACTGTTCAGTGAGGAAATCACCAAGCAAGTGCATTTGGTGTATTCCAAAGTGAATTGTAGTTGGTGAAAAATACCGTGAATTCACACCGGGGAAATCACTGGGTTAGTGGAGTAGCTGATATACTTGGGTACTTTACATTGGTGAAAAATGTGATGAATATTCACCAGTGGTTTCCTAAGGGAAGCCAATGTAACTCATTCATTAGTGCAAATTGACCTGGTGAAAAATGTCGTGAATGTTCATAAAGGAAGTCAATCATGTTTTTATTACCTAATTATTTTGTTACTCATACCTAAATCTTTGGATACAAATATTTAAAAAAAAAACAGTCATGTAAATTTTTATCATTTTATTTATCGTCCAAATCAGGGATTGTTTCAATAGGGAAATTTGTAGATATTTCTTTTGAATTGATAACATCGGCCTTTAGGAAGTGTTTGATGTAGGCTGCCAATTCGAAAATCCCATCTTTTAGCTGCTCCATGGTGACACACAAACGTTTAATGTCCGCTCTCATTTCGTCTATTTTATCTTGTTGATTCTATACAAAATGTAAAGCAGAATTATAGAAATTTAATTTTGTAATTTAATAAAATAATAGTTATAATTACCGTTTTCTTGAAAATCCGCCTTGGCTGCTTAGTGGGTGAAAATTCAATGGAGTACATTGCTGACTGTTTAGATCCGGAAGCCTTTAGAAAAAAAAAACAATAAAAGGACTAGATAATTGTTAAAAGGGATTTGTAATTTAAATGAAATTACCTGAATATTTTCCTTGTTCATTTTTGATTCTTTGGTAAAATCTAAACTCTTTTTTAAAAACTATTATTTTTAATATCGGCTTTACGCACTTGACACTGTGAACAATGGAATTCAACTGAAAAAATAAACAGTAGAAGAAAAGGATTATATTTAATTAAAACAAGGGCGCGTAGCTAGCCGCGCGTCGCGCCTAACCTTATTACTGGAAAATCCAAACGCATTTTTATCTTTTCTGTTTCTTGAAAAAACAACAATGCTTTCAAAAAAAATCACTTACCCCGAACACTGTGCATTGTTGTTGGAAATAACTTTGTTTCTAAGCAAACCAGGCTGAGGATCGCGAATCGAAATTTGTATGATATGGAAAAAACCCGAACATTGCAATCCTTCAACCATCCGTCGCCATCACCGTCGGGCGTTGTTGTTGGAAATAACTTTGTTTCTCGAAGCAAACCAGGCTGACGAACGGGAACGGCAATTTTTTATTATATGTAAAAAACAAGAGCATTGAAATTCTGAAACTGAAGCCAATCTCCTCAGTGGCAGGTAGAGAAGAGAAAGGCAAAAATAAACAAACACAAAACCCATCTCATGCTTCATATCGTGAATAAAATATTTTACAAAGAAAAAGATAGGGTGGATTGTATAATCATAGGAAAAACGCAATGCCTTTCAGTAAGGATTTCATTGCATGCTATTCCTCAATGATTCGAGTAGCTGATTTCCTTGGCGATTTCACACAAAATTTTCATTGGTGAGCAAATTTCCTACTGGGGGACTATCTTTGACAAAGTGTGCGTAAAATCTAGCAAAAAACCAAAAACACATTCTCGTATTCAGTCATCCGACCAATCAAATTGCTTCTTTATGAAAATTTGATGGGCCTGTTCAAGAATAAAGCAATCCTAACCAAAAGAATCACAAGTGCTCATATTGTTTTAAATTGGAAGATTTGTATAGTTTCTTTTTTCTTTTCCAGTTTAACAAAGTTAAACAAAATCATATTTAGTATTATTGCCTTATTTCGTTTAATAAAATAATATTTTGTGCAATTTTATCTGTATCATTTCACAATACTAACGCAACAATGAAAGAAATTTGTTGATCTTTACAAATACAAAGAAAAATTGCCAAACAATTTATAAATGAAAGCTTCAGTTTATATGGGGTTTCTTCTATGAGCTCAAATAAAAAAATACATGCCATTCGAAGAATAATTAAACTTTTGCAACTACAAAGTTCAATATAATTTTAAGAAAGTAGTACTGTTTTATAAAATTTGTAATCGTTGTAAATTTGTATCAACAAATTCTTCTATTCTGCCACACTGAACATTCATACCAATTACAGAATCCGTTGAATAAGTTGTTGAAAAATGTAAATAAATTGTGCTCTCGCCCTTAGTGTTTTGATTTTTCGAACACATCCTTGACACAATTTTCGACGTGAAGTCTGAAATTTGAGAAATTTAACAATGATTTTTATTATTCATCGCATAATGAAATGAAGTTGTGTAGTAGGCAGTTTTTATAACGAATCTACAAATTAATTTGCTACCAACATAATTACAACAAAACTATAGCACAAAACTGATGTTTTCGATGAAAAAAGTTAAAAGAAGATGAATAAAAGAAATTTGAGCTGTCAAGTGGAGCTGTCAGCATGCTCTATTTTCCTTGCTGTTGACTTTCGTTTACGTTCATGGACGTAATTTCAAAATTACAAATACAAAAGTGTGAAACGTACTAAGTTTTCCCATCTTTATAATCGAGTATTTATATCGGGTGATTTTTTAAGAGCTTGAGAACTTTAAAAAAAAAAAAAACGCATAAAATTTGCAAAATCTCATCGATTCTTTATTTGAAACGTTAGATTGGTCCATGACATTTACTTTTTGAAGATAATTTCATTTAAATGTTGACCGCGGCTGCGTCTTAGGTGGTCCATTCGGAAAGTCCAATTTTGGGTAACTTTTTCGAGCATTTCGGCCGGAATAGCCCGAATTTCTTCGGAAATGTTGTCTTCCAAAGCTGGAATAGTTGCTGGCTTATTTGTGTAGACTTTAGACTTGACGTAGCCTCACAAAAAATAGTCTAAAGGCGTCAAATCGCATGATCTTGGTGGCCAACTTACCGGTCCATTCCTTGAGATGAATTTTTCTCCGAAGTTTTCCCTCAAAATGGCCATAGAATCGCGAGCTGTGTGGCATGTAGCGCCATCGTGTTGAAACCACATGTCAACCAAGTTCAGCTCTTCCATTTTTGGCAACAAAAAGTTTGTTAGCATTGAACGATAGCGATCGCCATTCACCGTAACGTTGCGTCCAATAGCATCTTTGAAAAAATACGGTCCAATGATTCCACCAGCGTACAAACCACACCAATCAGTGCATTTTTCGGGATGCATGGGCAGTTCTTGAACGGCTTCTGGTTGCTCTTCACTCCAAATGCGGCAATTTTGCTTATTTACGTAGCCATTCAACCAGAAATGAGCCTCATCGCTGAACAAAATTTGTCGATAAAAAAGCGGATTTTCTGCCAACTTTTCTAGGGCCCATTCACTGAAAATTCGACGTTGTGGCAGATCGTTCGGCTATTTATGATGAAATGTCAAAGCATACTGAGCATCTTTCTCTTTGACACCATGTCTGAAATCCCGCGTGATCTGTCAAATACTGATGTATGAAAATCCTAACCTCAAAAAAATCACCCATTATCTACCTTCTGCACCGAAGTGTCACTCTCTGTAGATGCATTGGTTTCTTCATAATATTTGCGGATGCCCGATATACTCTTACGTCAATTTTGTTTTTCTTTACGAAGTCGCTGAGATAAAAGTGCTTCTCGTCAGAAAATATATTTTTCACCTATAATCGATTTCCAACAATTCAACTGCGAAGTGATTACGATCGGATAAATGCGTGCGCCTTTAATCACTGAGTCAATTGTACCTTGTAAGCAAATGATCCGAGATCTTTCCAGGCTATAGCGTGAAGTTAAATGTTGAGCTGTCTAGAAAAATGGCTCTTTGATGTTCGTGAATTGAGTCTCACCTTCTAGGCTTCTAATTCTTTTCAAAAAGTTGTCAATATTTTCCTAAATATTGACTTTCTGTCAAGATTCCTAGCGGGAAACAGCTGTCAGTGTCAAAATAAATCTATGAATTAAAATTAAATCACCAAAAAATCAGATGGCCCACCCTGTGTTGGTTAAGCTTTTCAAACATTCGATAAGTTTTATAATCACAGTTTTGCTTTGCTTGATTTCCCGTGTAGATTTCAAAGAAACAGAAGATTTTTTTAATTCTGACACTTGAAAGTTTAAAAGCAGTTGTTGTTGTTGTGATTCTTTTGTGTTATTGTTAAATTGTGTTTAAATTGTTGCAAATTATTGCCAATACTTTAAGAAATTCTAATTCTTCTAACTTTTGTGAATTTGTATTATATTTACTGTTCTATTTCTGGACCTAATGAAATCAAATTGAATTAAACTTGTTTTTTATTTTTTCATTTACTTATCAATACGTAAACAAATTTGTAAATATCTTTGTTGATGTTTACATTTATATTTTGTCTTCTACTCGTAAGTTGTATAAGGGATTATTTTCTTTTAAGATTGTTGATTTGTTGATGTCATGTGTTGAAAAGGCTTCACTTTAAGCTATAAACAAAATGATTTAGAGAAGTGTATAAACATTTGATGGTGGTCAAAGTTTTTTTTTTTTTATTATCAAATTGAAATTGATATTAATGACACTGCGCAGAACTGTGCTGCGTATTTAGGTACGCTTTGAAAAAAGCTGCCGCATTTTGTTTATACAATATTAAATTTTGTTTTATCTGACATAGAGGCACAACATTTGAAAGTAAGTTCAAAATAGTCGCAGATTGCTTAAGCGCCAGAAATCTCAATTCAAGCATACACCAGCTTAAGTGGGGTTGGCGACGTTTGTAACAACTTTGAAGTTGCATTTCATTATCTAATGAATCTGATCACAAATTATCCTAACTGTAAATAAATGTTTTAATTTGTAATGATTTTTTATGATTGGTTATCTGGAAGAAAAAATACCAGAAGAAATATAATGGAATTTGAAGTTTGTGTGTAATTGTCTTAGGCACACAAATTTTATTTATGACGTTCTAAAATGTGACAGTTGACATTTAAATTGTTGACTTAAGTGTGTGTTTTGTTTAGAAGAGTTTTGATTTGTTTGGAATTCAATATAAGAGACTAATTAATTTCATTTTGAAAATGCTTTTGAATATGTTTTTGTTTTTATTAAAAAAGTGAATAAGCCGATGCATGCGTTAGAATACAAAAAAAATGTATCTATAGTAACAATAATAACTAAGCGTGGATCTGACGTACGCATTTTGTTAGTGTCTAAATTCGAGCAATATTCTCAAAACATCAAACAACTCCATTATCAGCTTCTATAGTAGATAGTGACAAACATGAAGAATGTATTTTATATTTGAATATTGACTATTTGGACCCATTCATAAATCGCCAAAAGTGCCACCTATCGGTTTTTGCATGACACATAAGAGAAAAAGTTTTCTGCTTATTTGTTTTCGCGTTAAAAATAAAAACAAACATTTCTTTAAGCAATTGAACTTTAGTCAAAACTAAGTTAGTTCACTGAAAGTGATCAGTTAAGATAATGAGTTTTGACATATTCGTAACGGATGTATTATTTTTAAAGGAATATAACTTAAAGTTGGCAACACAATTTTAATGGCTGTCATTTTGTCAGCTGTCAAGTATTCATTTTTAGTTTGATTTAACTTTTCAACATGAATAATCTGACGTCTGAACAACGCTTTCAAATTATGCAAATTTATGAAATACGTTTCGCGCGAATTTTGTCAAGCGATGGAGCTCACTTTTTTTTGAATAGATAAGTCAATAAACAAAACTGCAGAGACACCGTTATATCATCACCGTTACATGTTTAATGTGCTTTATGGGTTAGTGGAATAAATAGGTACTTACTTATTTAAAAACAATAATGACCTGAAGGTTTTCGTCAATGGTGACCGCTATAGAGTTATGATTATGATTATGACTTTTTCAGTAATCAATTAAACATACAAGAAGTGCAGGAGCTGCCACACATTTGTATTGATTTATTGAAGAAAATAAAAAGACATTTGTCGTTAGTCTACGTTGATAAGCCCGAAATGATTGATCACGTTATTGCCGATATACGGCAATGAATTTTGGAAAAAGTCAATAAAAATTGGACCTCCAGATTGAACTTCGTTGGAGCCATACGTCACTTTAATATACTAGCAATCGTGTTTAAGTTTGTTTGTATAATAAAGTTAATGTCATGTCAATTTAAAACAATGATATTTGTTTTCTCTAAAAAAAACACCTTTCATAACAAATACATTTAGTTTCGTTAAGATTAATAGTTTCGTTGAAATAAAATCAAATGAATTTCATAGTCGCTTAAAATTTTGAACATGAATTTTAAATTTTTGAGTTCAATGCCTAAACCAATTGATATACTTAAAAATAAAATTTTTAACAAATAAAAAAACTAGTAAAACAAGGAACAAAAGGTTTCAATATTTCTTCCATTTTTTCATATCATAATTTTTAAATAACACATTATTGTTTGCATAGCAAATTTGTTCACAAGCATCGCTTTAAGGTCATCATAAATGCATATAAGGGAAAGATCATTCACTTTTGTAGAATTAAGGTTACTTTCAAAACCCCTTTGAAATTTGATTATAGAAAATGTTTAACTTGATTAAAAGAGAATTCTTTTAAACATAAAGCTGAAATAGTAATTTGTTTTTAAATAAAGTAATGAAAAGAAGCTGTGATTAAAATCCTGATGTTTTATCATCAAAGAACATATTTTGGGCAAAACCAGTCCTTCTAATACTCTAACCTGCATTTTACTGCATATGAAAAGATTCTAAAATTGTAACCCTCTTTAATACTGGATGTTTGTTTAGATTTTCCTTATAACTCATATCACTTTGTCCTTTCACCCTCCTTTTTTTAGCACTACCACTATATTAAAAAAGAAAAATCATATTTTTAGTTCTTTATTTTTCAGAAATCATAAAAAAAAAATTAAATAAGCCCTTTGGTATTTATTACACCTTCATTTTTGTGTACGAGTCGAGTACGTATAAGTATGCAAAGTAGATGTTGTAGGTACTTTGTAGTACACATTCCCTTCCCATAAAATGCATATATATACAAATTCTATTTAGACAAAGTAGGATACTTCGAGTTCGAAATTCCCTTTGATCCAAATGAAAGTTGGATTTCATTTCAAAGACAGCATCAACATCAATAGCAGGAGCATTGGAAGCAGCAGTGATAGAAAAACAAGGTTATTTTACTTTCAGAGCAGGTATCGATTGAGTCTTGTGGTTTTGTGGTTGGCAATTATACCTACATATTTATATGTATACACAATAGTACCTATCTATATAGCAAAGACATCTGTTTCGAATGCGATCTACCTCTCTGTGATGTTCCTACGGATTGTCACAAGTGTTTAGAAATATAGAAATGTTTATACTGGTTTGAACGTATAAATACGTAGATATCTAAGAAATCAATGTGTAAACTTCCCAAAAAAGGGGGTTTCTATATATTGAAACTGACGTCCTTCCCTAATACTGTGAGAAAATACAAATAGTACACCGAGACGAAACGAGTATAGTTTTTCAAAAGGATGAAGTTTAGGAATTTACATTTTTGTCAAAATTTTAATCACGTAGGCTTAATACATAATGATGATTGATTGCACCATAGTTAACTTAGAGCATGCAGATTTTGTCAACAAGTATATTAAAAGGAAGATTATTACATCTCATAGACATCAGTCGGATAGATTTTAGGCTGAGAATAATGTTAATACTTTCGAAGGTATGTTAACTAATTTTACATTTAAAAAAAAAAGTTTTGAAGAAAAAAGGAAGTTATACGAGCTAATTTATAACAGTTTTAAAAAGTTGTACTTATGGATCTGTTGAAAGACGTTAGTCCTGTGTTTCAACATGCATATGAATTGATAAAACAGACAAACAACAGTCTATTCTCCCTGAGCTGAAATTTCTAAATGTCTTTTCATCACTGGGCTTTTACTTCAGAAATTTACTTAGGTCTATGGGACAGTATTCTAAGAAGAGTGTTCAAAATGATTGGTGACAATGACATGCCTGATTCATTTACGTCATTTTAAAACAATATTGTAATGTCTCTTGTATCTCCCACTTTTACTGTTATTTTATCAGTATTATGCACTAGTGAAAAAGGAAATTTCATTCCTCTATTTGAACTTCGGTCATATTGTGAAGTACAGAGATTGTTTGTTTTGCCGTACTAGGCGAATGTGGAATGCTTTGCCACTTTCTTTCTTTCCTGTCATTGAAATATTCAGGAATTCAAACAGAATGTGCACAGATCCCTTCTTCCTCTCGTCTTTTCCAGAGTTTTAAACCTTCTTTTCGTTTTGCTAACTTAGTAAATTGCGAATCCCCTTTTATAAAAAGGAGGTATTTAAACATGGCTTAACAGTGACAGTTCTTATAAAATAAATTTTACATAGATACAACCTCATGCTCCATTAGGAAGTCTACGAACATCAGCTTAAAGCTACCTAAAGCTTACCATTTGTAATTCGGTCTTAATTGTTGAGGTTTTCAACCGATAATCGAACTGTTATATTGTCAAACCTGTACAGTACATAGAGTCAAATTCGCCATTATTCAGCTCTTCGAAGGGACTTATTTGAAACTTTAAACATCTTAATTTTCTGCACAAAGGCCTTAGATAAAGATAAGGGTTTGCCATTGTGTTTTAAATGATTTCAGGCAAGTGGTCGCCGAGCCTGCCTCGAATAAATTTCAGCCGAGAGGATGGATTGTTTCGTTGCGTAGCGCGAACCAAAACGTTATGTTGGTAATAAAATTGCATGATTTACAAACATTGTTTGGGAATAAGTCTTTTCATTTCTGAAATGTTAAACTAAAATTGGCAAAAAGCAAGTGACCGCTGTTAAAAACATTAACTCCGAAAAAAGTGTTGCCAGATTGAAAACCACTCGTCTATAAAAAACACACCTAATTTTTAAATCTTCGTCTTTCGAAAACATTTACTTTAAAACAAAACAATTAATTGTAGCTCACGAATTCGTCTTTCGAAAACATTTACTTTAAAACAAAACAATTAATTGTAGCTCACGAATTATAAAAACCCCACAATTTAACTTTTTCAAGTTCAATTGGCCAGAAATTTGGTCTAGGATAATGACATATGATATATTAAATTGTTAAAAGTTAAATTATTAGCCATTCCGTGTTTATGAGCTTGACAAAATTTTAAGAGATATTATGATGTTAAAATAAATTTGCTAAATCATCTTGTTTTTTTTTTTCTAAAAATGGCCAAACTAAATCGTTTAAAATTTTGAGCTATTCGCCCATGTTCCGAATTTCGATCGAAAGTGAATTAAAATCACTTTTCAATTTCACGTGAAATGAAATTGCATGTTCTTCAATTCGATCAATTTCGAAATTGCTTCGAACTTTCAGAACTGAAGGATCATCCATTTTTATTTTGTTTCTGAAGTAAAATGTTTGCTGTTTTGAAGATGGATGCAATATTATTGGCAATTTTAAGTGAAAAAAGGAAGCAGAATTCAAGAGAAAAAATAAGAAGACGAATTTTGCGAACAAATGAAATATATTGGATTTACCTGACACAATGTAAGTGTGTGAAAATTATGTAGAATTGTTCTGATAAATAAAGTAAATTCTTGATTTCCTCTTTTAAGCTTTCATTGTAATTTTAGATTAAGCAAAGACGCTTTTTTATATGTACTAAGGGAAATAGAACCTTTTATAATACCTTCATCAATTCCTTCAATTCAAAAACTTGCTGCAACCCTCCGATTCCTAGCAGAAGGAAGCTATCAAAGATCAATTCACAGAAATAAAAAATGTGATTTGAATGCGTTCAAAAAATGGAACAAACCGAAATACATTTGCATGTTCGAAAATCCAATTCACGATAACGAATTGTGGAACACCCAAATTCACTTTCGCAAAGTGTTGTATTCACAAGAAATGAAATGCAGAACATGGGCAATTGTGTTTTAAAACAAGTTTATAATAATATAGTAATTCTTTGATTTTCATACTTCAAAAGTTTTTTATTCAAAATAACAATACAAAATATTTAAAATAAAGATTCCCTTAATGGATATTAACTGTTAAAAATATTTGCTAATCATACCAAACAATTCGTTCTAAAATTCCATAATTTTAATCAAGGAAAATTCTATCTATATATTTCATGTGCAAATCTAGATTTTATTTTATCTGATATCCTTCAAAAATCCATTTTTAAATTCTTTTAAAAAAAATATGTATGAACTGAGCATTACATAAAATAAATATACATCATAAAATAATAATCGGTTTTAATATTTAACTCTTCAACCTACATTAAAATGCAAAAACCAATAAAATACAAAACCGAAAATCAACCCCAAAAAGCAAGCCCACACAATCCGAACGTCATTATACACATAAGACTTTAACCAAACAAAAGTTTTAAACTTTAAAATACTGTATACTAAATCAATTCATAAAGAATTTTTATCCACCAAAACAAACAATAATAATACCACAATAAAAAATAAACGAATAATAACGACTCGACAAAAAAAAACAACAACAAATTAATATTTTTTCTGTTGGTTGATGGTGGTCAACTTTATTGGAGAACAAATCTTTTTCGAATAATCCGTCGAAAAAGCACACAGCATACCTACACATCGAATGACCGTACCGTACCGTATCGGACCAAAGCGGACTGAACCACCGCCGCCGGCCGCTTATACTTACAAATTCCATGAAATTAATTAAATAATTCGTGGCTTGTGTTCGGTCACAACTGTTACCATTATTTGTATCTATTTTATACCATCATTTCTATGGGTAGCATCCATTCCACCAGGTTGGTGTAGTTGCATTGAACTGCACTGTGCTATCTCTTATGGCTGCTTTGATATAATGTAGATATCCCAACCCCGACCTACCAACTAACCAACAAACCGCCTGCCCGGCCCGTATAACACCGTTCAATTTTATGTTTACATAAATAAATCATCCTTGGCCTAAAGTATGTCAATTTTACACCCACATAGACATAATCCCAATTTTCTATGAAAAACGACGCCCGAAATCAATATTCAAAGCTTCTATCGAAAATCACCGATTAAATAAAAATTCCACAGTACATTTGCCTCCCTGATGTCGTCGTACATACATACATATATAGTCTTGCATCACTATTATTATACCTACCTAGCCTTCCTATCCCCCCTACCGCTCTCATCATAGTTCGATGCAAAATGTATAGAAGGAGAAAATAGAGTCCTTTTTGGGTTGTTCAAAAATTCAGCACGACATGACAGAGAGTCCTTCGATTCCTCTTCTCCTTTTCATTGCGATTCCGCACATACATAAGTATGCAATTTGTGTGTTGTTGTTGTTTTTATTGTTGTTATACTGCTGCTCATATATTGTGCTCTATGAGGTTGATTCTCGGGATTCTTCGGTTTGAGTTTGGGTTTAAGTGAGTGAGTGATGGTGATGGTGATAATAATTATACCCCACAGTCAATGGTAAATGTATTACGATAACCTACCCCTGGAGAAAATGAAAAGATTGGGTCAACTCTCTGACGACGACGACGACCGACGACGATATGGCTTTATATGCGATATACCTACATACCTACTAAACCAACAATCTAACTTACCAAACTGACTATGATGAAGGTGATAAACAGTGGGATATTTGAGAAAGAAAAATTAACCAATCTGTTTTTTTTTGTAACTCATATTTGTTAGGGTATTAAGGTAAAGGGATTAAGAACTCATTCAGTCATTGCTATCAATAATTTTTTTTGTGAATTTTAAAATCAATTTATGGTTCAGATCAATCCATCTGTCAGCTGTGGTATGTCAATTTTAAAACTACAATCAAAAACGTCTATGTATGTGTTTTGACATTAAATAAGATGGCAAATTACTTTTGGACTAAAAACAGTTTTCTATTACTCATGTTTATTACGGTATTAAGACAAAGTGATTAAGAACTGTCAAATGACTTTCAATTGTTTTTTTTTGTCAATTTTAGATCAATTTATAGTTCAAATCAATCTATCTGTCATATGTCAAATGTCAACTTTAAAACTACAGTTAAAAACTAAATTCACTTCTGCTACTGAATGAAATAACGCGGAAACATACCACAATGGCAGCGTTCAACCCAAAATTATACATAATTCATTATTTTATTGATAATGATCGTTACAATTTTTAAGTAATAATAAATCAGTTAAAAATCTTCACTTTTGTAAAATTTCCTCGTTCTATTCTAACTAAAATTCAAAACTTATGTTTGTTGTCTGAATTTAGGCTCAACTCACCGATGTCACTGATGCGTGTTACTCTGAGATCTTACCACATTTTAAGTAGTTAATTGTATTTTTCGGCATTCTTGAACCCTGAACTCGAACTTTATCTTATATTATTAAATCCACTATACTGTTACCTTACTTTATTGCTTCAAAATTCTGTCAAAAATGCCAAGTTTTAAATTTTTTCTTGTGTCGAACGCATCCATTTTGAGTCCATCCATTTGAGGATTAACATTTTAACTCCTCCATTTTGAGAATTTTACTAAAAATAAACAAAAGTTTCATATTACGATTAGTTATTGTAATAAACTTAAACTGAACTGCTGAATTGGGAAAAAATGATAACAACATAATTCAATTACATTTACTTATGATTGAAATATCCGTACAATTTTTTCAATTACTTTAGAATGTAATTTCAATTACTAATAACATATAATTGAACAACGTCAATTATTTGTAATATAATAAGATACATCTATTTGAAAACAAAAGTAATGATTAAAAAAGAAGTAATGATTGCTTTTTCATTCATTAATCATTACACAAAAATATAATTAAATATTATTTTCGTCAATTACATTTTACGCGATATTACTAAAATAATTATTTTCGTAAATGCTTTGTTCTTTTATGTGTGTGGCTTTGAATTAGTAACTATATTATTCAATCAATTACTTTGACTATAATTCAAAAGTTTTCCTTCAAGTACTCGAATTGAAAACAAACCTTTACAATTTTCATTTACATGTAATTAGTAGATGCTTTTTATCAATTGCAGTTACAAGTAATGAAAATGTTTATTCTATTCAACTACAAATACAAGTAATTAATGTGATGTAATGTAATATAATATAATGTGTATGAATATGTATTTATTCAACTGCAATTACATTTAATTTTAATGGGAAAAAAAATCAATTACTAATTATTGAAATTAAAGTTGAAATTAATCACGAAAAGTAATCATTAGTGCCCAACTTTGTTCAACTGAAACTCAACTAAATTTTGATTAAATGACTGACGTTTTTGAATCGAATTGAACTTTAAATATTAGTTGAATACAACCGCAGAAAATAGTGGTGTGTATAGTCTTGATCAAAATTATTGATTTTAAACGGCCTTCTAATAAGACAATGTCTTATTGTAGAAAATCTGTAAATATCAATTTCTACCCAACATGCTTGTTGAACTTCAACTTTTTGACTATTTTATTTATAAATGTACTTCAAATCATAGTTGAACCTCGGTTAATCCACTGAGATTGTGTTGTTTAAATTTGCAGAAAAAATTGTTAAAAGTTTTGAACTGTTCTGAACTATTGTTCAGTACAAATAGTGGTCTAAGTATTTTTAAGCAACAGTTTTAGTTCAATATAATGATCCGTTTTCCATTAATTCTGGTTGGTTCAAGATTCGTATATGTATGTGGTCAAGTCAACTACGGCTGAACCAAAGTTAATCCACCATAATTACTGATTAACCACGGGTCAAACATCTAACCATGGTAATAAAATTGTCAGATAAAGTAAATTTCTTTAATCGTTTGTCCAACATTTTGTAGCAAATAAATTACTGTACGTTTCGCAATCGGAGTGTACTTAGAGGGAATGCCTTCAGGCAAAAAAAGAAAGGACTTAACTTTGTACTCGCCATAGGGAAACACCGGGGCTATACTGATATAACTGAAACTTGGGTGTTTGTCGTGGTTGTGTCGTTGTGCCGTCGGTCGGTTGGTCAGTCGGTCGTAGATAGTGGTACTCTTGTGTGGTAACAAGAGTGTTGAAAAAAAAATCAAGAAAAAATGATTTATTATTCTGTTTCGGGGTTTTCCCATTTTTTGTTCAATATACACAAACGACAACGACAAACGCGTGCTTTTCTTTATATCGCCTCGGTCTCCGTCGCCATCGCCATCACCATCATCATTCACACGCACTACTGCTCCTCACGTCCTAGTTCCCGTTTTTCGCTACACAAAGTTATATATTAAAAGTTGTTGACCTTTTGAAGCAAAAATTGTCTCAGTATACTCTCGTACTCGCTGCTGTCAGACTTATTATTCTTGCAAAAAGATTACTTTACATAAAAGATAGCTTACAAATTAAGTTTTTTTTTCCACTCGATTTTCCAGTCCCTTTTTTATATTTTTTTCTTTTTTATTTGTTGCTTTATATCTTAAGCTTTCGTCATTTGTTTTCATATTTCGTTCGCCCTTCACCCATTGAGCCTATATAGTATATGCTCTCGTAATCGTCGTGGTTGTTGTTGCTTTTGTCGTTGTCGTCGTCGTTCGTCTTTGACGTTCAACAACGTCAACTTGACAGTTCTAGCTCATTAAACTAATGGCTTTCAATGGTTTAGGTTTTGGATGAAAAGCTGTGCCCTATGCTATTCGCAAGTATGTTGTGTTGTGTTACGTTGTGTATATGAATGCGAATAAGTTACGCGTTGTTCCCACTTCTGAAGTTTCTTCTTCTTCTTCTTCTTTTTCATTTTCTTTTTGGTCTTCTCATGTTTACTGTTGTTGTTGTTATTATTATTGTTGCTTTTGAATATATAGTGTAGATGTGGACTCATTTTGTGTGTTATAAGGTTTGCGCGTACTTCCTGTTCTTTGGGGGTATTTACTGCTATTTTATGTATGTTAAATGGGCAGTGAAATGTCACCGCGTATAGTTGACATTTGATGACGATGACGACAGTACTGCTACGTTACATTCACGTTCATGTTACACATTTTATATTATATTTGTTATGGAGGGCGGAGCGGATATCTCTTTGGTATTATTTTGATGAGTTTATTTAATACCGATCAGGTACACGATAGGAATATACAAAAATAAAATACATCGAGTCAAGTCAAGGTATGCTTGGTATAATTTTATTGAGTCGTTTAAATTGGTGTCATTAAGAATTGGTATATGAATAATTTAGAGTTTGTCATATTGTATATCTAAGTACTGTGGCTTATTCTAAAAATTTATAGAAAAGAGATGTGAATGGTTTTTGTTTTTATAGGCGGAAATAAGAAGGAGGGCTAGATAGTAAAATTAAGCTTTTACAACCATATCTTAAACGTAGAGGCACACAATATGCCCAAAGTACAAACATAAACAAAGGTTAGTTAAAAAGAAAGAAAATAAAAATAAAAACAAACAAATAGCTTTCTAGGGACTTTGAGCTGAAAATACCATTAAGGCCTTGTCTTTCTTTTTTCTCTTTATCTATCAATCTATATATCTCTCTCAATCCATCTATGTGTCTCTAGGTAGGTATATAAATTCTTGTGAAATTCGACATCAGTTTGGCACCCATCAGGATTGAACTTTTTCTTTTGCAAAAATAAAAACAAATAGAACAAAAAATACTCAACTGGGAATATTGATGAATTGTGTATATAGTTTTTACCACACAGAGAGCCTTAACACTTAATGGCTTAAAAGATTTATTCATTTTATAACACTATGCTCGTAAAAATAAATTGGAGGTTAGTCGACAGTCAATATTTTGTAGACTGTAAGTGTATATAAATATATATATTTATGTAGACAAGAATTAAATTACATCTCGTAAATACAATTTACGACAAAATCATAAGAAAAGACAAATCTTTTAAGGAAGGTATAATAATAAGATAGATTTTCTAGCAATTGCTTTTTAAAGAGGATTTCATTAAAAGTCGTAAATTTCTTTATTGTTAGAAATTTAACGAAAAACAAAACAACATTAAATAACTAATAACATAACTCATTTTATTGGAATTTAGTAAATATTTTGACAAATAGTGAATTTATAGGTTCTTATTTTCGTGTTATTCAAAAATTACAAAAAAAAATACGAAATAAATGTTGTAGTATCACAAATTTTTAAATATAAAGAAGATTAGAAGTGTGTCGTCAACTCAGTCATCAACTCTAATGGAACTTCCAAATTTGTTGAATTGGGTTTAAAATGAGTTCAGTTGGGATCAAGCCACAAGCCATATAATTGAAATGATTTTGGTTTGAAAGCTAGTAAGCTCTACTAGAGACAATAAAATTCCTAACCACTATTGGCGAACAATTGAACTAAGCTTTATCTATAATTTGCACCTGGGAAAAAAACTGCGGCTTGACTACCAACCCCATTGAAATAGACCTAGTAATTTTTACAAATTATAAGATAGTCGGAGATTATGCAATCGCTAGTATAGAGGGAACCCTACTGAAATTATCAGATCAGCCAAATACCTAGGAGTTATCCTAGAACTGAGTACAAATAAACTTCGAGAGATCTTAAAACTCTCAGATAGCATTCTACTCATGCAATACGATCTTCAGCAGAATTTGGATGTGCACTGAAATCGTCAGACCAGTACTCACACAGGCATTAAGTATGGCATGTATAGGTATTATAAGAGCAATGAGAACCACTCCTACTGCAGTAATTTGAGCAATGCTCAACGTTTAGCCTCTAGATCTAGACCTTTATGTAAGGAAATATGGCAAACAGTGCCTTACAGCTGAGCTTCACCAGTTGCTAAAAACCAGCCACATCAGACACGGCCAGATTCTTCATTAAAAGTCCATACCTATACTTCAATAAACCCTTTAAAACCATCTTTTCTGATAAGAACGATGATGATGACGGATGCTAGAAAGCATCTTTCGAGCCGGCGCGGCGGGGCCTTGACAGTGACATACGCTGCAAAACAGGTCTCAATTATGACGGTATTTAAAGCTGCTGCCACCATAGTAATTGATAGCCAAGCAGCATTAAAATCGATATCTGCTACAACAATCAAATCGAAGCTTGTAAATTACTATCGCCAAGAGCTAATGGTTCGAAACTCACAGCATAGCATAAACCTCTGCTAGGTATCAAGTCATTGCGATGTACCTGGGAACGAGAGAGCCAATGAGGATAGGTACAATATCTGAACCAATCCAAAAAAGACTCATTATTAGTAAAATTGGTAACAAGATACTCCAAGAAACCAATGAAAGATGGAAATGTCTTGAAACCTGAACTATATGCCAAATTCGATTAAAAAAAAGCTAGACACAAAATCTTTACGACTATTTGTTAACATTTTAACAGGCCACAACCTGTACGAGGATCATCGAATTAGGCTGGATTAAAGCCTCTAAATGGCTAGAACAAGACAATCCATAAATATCATAGGTTTAATCACTCATTGCTTGCTTGATTTTTTCCGTCTTGAAGTAATTATAATCATCAGATATTTAAGCTTTACCTTGGTTACCAATGTCCACAGCTTCTTACTCGAGCATTAAACGCTCCAATTCTTTTTTGACAGCATAAAAATTCAACGAAAACAAACAAGTTTAGGGGAATCAAATCAGGTGAACAATAATTTAGGTTTGTTTGTTTCCGTTCATTTTAGGTCTCGGCTGTATCTCACTTGCATAAGTAAAACTGGCATATGCTAATTTAGCATATGCAAATTTAGCATAAATTAAAAGAAAAATCGTAATTTATTTTAATTAAGCGCAAATTAATAGAATTTACTTCACCTCAAAATGGTGCATTAGGGCGTATACTTAATTTTTCGTAGATGTTCGATTTGTTTTATTAATCTTCAACTATCATTGAATCCTTCACTTTTTCTCATTTTTACAGAATACCTAAGAAAAACAATTATTTTAGTTAATGCGAAAAACAACCGTGGACCAGCACGGTGGGAAGGCAAACCAACGACATCTAGGCCAGGTAGCGTTTTAGCGTTTTTAACGTTTTAAAACTTAAACGTGCGTCGTGTTTAAATGGTAGCGGGTACTGAAATCGTACAAACTAAACCATAGATGCTGTCATATGCGGCCTTGAAATCAATGAAAAGATGGTGGGTATGTTCTTGGGCTTTTCGTAATGTGAATATTTGATCGACTGTAGACTTTTGGGACCTAAACCCACAATGATAAGGACCTATCACGTTGTTGCCGATGCCTCTCAGACGTTAACATATTACGGCTTAGAAGATTTTGTATGCGACGTTAAGGAGACTGATTCCTCTATAGTTGGTGCAGTTTAAAGTTTCTCCTTTTTAAGTATCGGGCAAACATTCCCGATATGCTTCCTTCCGAACATATTTTACAGATAAATAAGTGCATGCCAGACCAAATTATCTCCAGCTGCTTTCCAATAAAGCCATCTGCTACAGCGGTTTTGTTAGGCTCCAGCTTAGATATGGCAATCTTTTCTTCGTCAAAGTGGGGAAGACGGGATTGTTGGGTTTCGTCCTCTATATAGGTTAGGTTAGGTTAAAGTGGCTGTTGGTTTGGGAAGTCCAACACACTTAGACCAAAGTATGGTCCGTTGTGATACCACATGGATCAGTTAATCAGCTTAACTCATTGAACCAATTGGAGCTTCGAATGAAGCGTAGGAGACAGGTAATGTCTGAATTTTTTAGATCACTGGTATCGTTAAAGTAGTAGTCTCCAAGGTGGATTCTACGTCTTTGTGATAAGGCAGGGCATGTGCACAGAAGATGAGAGATTGTCTCCTCTTCTTCTTCGTCCATGCAACTCCTACAAAAATCATTTGCAGGGGCTCCAAGTCGAATAGCATGCCTTCCTATTAAGCAGTGCCCAGTCAGGACACCTATAACGTAGCTAATGTGCAATCTACTCAGAGAGATTAATTGTTTTGAGCGCTTGGCGCTAAGATTAGGCCAAATTCGTTTAGTCGCTACACAGGTGGTGGTGTTATTCCACCTGAGGTTTGTTTTCTCCATGGTATCTCGCTTTAGCATGAGTTTACATGTAGCTAAGGGGATACCTATGCTAGCATTGTGAGCCAGCAAAGGTAAAGTTGTTCCGCTTTTTGCAAGTTCGTCTGCTTTGCAATTTCCTGGAATGTCTCTATGGCCCGGCACCCAGAAAAGGTGAATGTTGAACTGTGTAGCCATCTCCGTAAGAGATGATCGACAATTTAGGGCTGTTAGTGAATTTGTAGAGACAGAGTCTAAGGATTTTAACGCAGCTTGGCTATCCGAGAAGATGCGTATATCATTTGTTGATATAACGTTTTCTCTAAGCCAGGATAGGACTTCTTTTATAGCCAGGATTTCAGCTTGGAACACGCTACAATGATCGGGTAGACGAAAAGAGAGACTTAAGTTAAGTCTATCTGAGTATACGCCACCACCAACCCCATCCTCCGTTTTTGATCCGTCTGTATAAAAGTTTATAGGACCATCGTTCAAAAATGATGTATTCTCCCAAGAAGACCTGGGAGGTATAGTCACTTTGAAGCTATAGTTGTTAAACTGAGGATGGGGTATGGTGTAGTCAATATTACTATTTATAGTTCTGAACGAGTTCAAAATAGTGGTGTGGCCAATTCCATTATTGATCCACAGAGAGGAGGCCTGAAGCCGTATGGCAGTATTAGCGGCCGTTTGCTTGCTGAAAAAGTCCAGCGGTATTAGATGGAACAGAACATCTAGTGAGGCGGAGGGGGTGGAGCGAAGTGCTCCTCCCATGCACAGGCAGGCTGTTCGTTGGACTTTGCTTAGTTTATCGCGATTTGTCGCTGTATCTAGCGCCGTCCACCATACCACTACTCCATAAGTAAGGATCGGTCTTATGACCGAGATGTATAGCCAGTGTGTAATACGGGGCTGTAGGCCCCATTTATTACCAATGGCCTTTTTACAGGAGAACAGGGCTACTGTGGCCTTGTTTATTCTCTCTTGAATATTAGGTTTCCAACTTAATTTCTTATCTAAAATGAGACCCAAGTATTTTGCTTGATCAGAGAATTTAAGTGGTACACCATTTATGAGGGGAGGGTCAATGTGTGGGACTTTGTATTTCCTTGTGAAGAGGACAAGGTCGGTTTTTTGTGGGTTAACGCCTAGTCCACACCGATTAGCCCATCTGGTGAGCTTATTTAAAGCGTTTTGTAAGAGTTCTTTTAGTATATTGGGATGTTTACCCGTTACTGCAATAGCAACATCGTCCGCATAGGCAAACACTCTGTATCCCTCTCTTTCTAGAGTAGTTAGTAATTCATTTATTACTAAATTCCAGAGGAGAGGGGATAGGACACCACCTTGTGGCGTACCTCTGCTGACACCCCTTTGTGTAGTAAAATCGCCCAGTTTTGAATTGATAATCCTGCTTATCAGCATCTGATTAATCAATTCGCTGATCGACTTATCTACCTTCAGAGATGTCAATACACGTGCAATTGCAGATGTGTCGACATTGTTAAATGCACCTTCTATGTCTAAGAAGGCAACTAAGGTGTACTCTTTATGATGGAGGGAATATTCGATTGTACGTACTATACTGTGTAGAGCCGTTTCAACTGATTTCCCTTTGTTGTAGGCATGTTGAGCCTTTGAAAGGAGGGACTTATCAATACTTGCCCTTAAGTGAATATCGATCAAACGCTCAAAAGTTTTGAGAAGGAATGATGATAAGCTAATAGGTCTTAAGTCTTTAGGGTTTACATGACTGGATTTTCCAGCTTTTGGAATAAAGACAACTTTAACTTGTCTCCAAGACATCGGGATGTATGCCAAATTAAGGCAACCCTTGAAGATGTTTTCTAGGATGGGTATTAGAAAACTAGCATTTTCTTGCAGTTCGGCTGGAATTACACCATCCGGACCAGCAGATTTGTATGGTTTAAAGCTGTTAATAGCCCAATTGAGTTTTTCCCTAGTGACTAGACCTTGTGGGGGTTGTAAAGTATTGTCACCATTATTAAGTGCAATGTTATTAATAATATTAGAGCTACCAGGAAAGTGGACGTCTAGTAGCAAGTTGAGCGATTCTTCGCTTGAATTGGTCCAGAGGCCAGAGGCGTTTTTCAAGCAACTTGGCATGATTGGACTTTTGGAGAGGATTTTGCGCAGCCTGGATGCTTCGGAGCAATCTTCAACGTTACTACAGAAGTTTCTCCAAGACGAACGTTTGGTTTTCCTCAGTTCTTTTTTATAAATCTTCAGTGATTCTTTATATGAATCCCAGTCAGACATGTCTCTAGAAGCTTTGGCTCTGTTAAAGAGTTTTCTGCATTCTTTTCGAAGTGGATCCAGCCCTGAGTTCCACCAGTGTGGCTTCTTTTTACCTCTTACTTGTATAAGAGGGCATGCAGTATCTAGAGCTTTGTTTAGGGCTAATGTTAGATTATTGACTTTGTCGTCAAGATCTTCGATGTTGGAGGGATTATTAAAAAGTTCAGGTTTTATTAAACTATTTAACGTTCTCTTATATTTTGGCCAATTTGTTCTTTTCAGATTTCGAAAGATCGGTTGGCAAGGTGGTTCATTTATAAAGTCAAACTGGATGTATCTATGATCAGAAAAGGAGTGATCTTTAGATACCTTCCAGTTCAAAATATTATTATTAATGAATTCGGAGACAAGAGTTATATCTAAAACTTCTTGTCGATTTTTAGTAATAAAGGTTGGCTCATTACCAACGTTACTTACGAGTAGGTTAGTGTTAAGAATATAGTCGAAAAGAGACTCACCTCTGTCGTTTATATCCGTGCTACCCCATACTGTATGGTGGGCGTTAGCGTCACTACCGATGATGAGGCCGATGTTGAGCCTTTGTGCTTCAGTTATCAGTCTCTCCAGAGTATCTCCCGGGAGAGGGCCAAGATGGTCGTGGCCTAGATACGCCGACGCCAGCCAGAATGTTCCTCTGGCTGTTTCCAGACTAGCGGCGGTGGTATCTCGATCGCTGAAATTAGGGAGTAAATATACATTTAGGCTGCGTTTTACTAATATGCAAGATCTGGGTTCATCCTCACCTGATGCATACAGCACGCAGTATTTGGGAGTCCTGATTCCTCGAACAATGGATTTAACAATCCAGGGTTCTTGAATCAGGACAATATCTTCATCGCTGCTGGATAGGCGAAGAAGAAGGGAGGCCGAAGCCTTTATGGAGTGTTGGAGGTTAATCTGGAGTAACCGCAGCATTTTTGCTACTGCACTCCCGATCAGCCTCCAACACAGTAATGTCGGAGTCATCCATATCAGAGGACGATTCTAAAAGAATGTCCTCATCTCCGCTGTCGTAGACCTCGGCCTCCATTGCGGAAAAACCTTGGTCGGTGTTAGGTGCTTCCACTGCTACTGGGGGTACCTGAGATGCATCGTCTTCCAATGAAGGAAGTGTGACCGATGCGCCAGGCACCTCAGCAACCGTTTCCGCTTGTGTGGGTGGGGAAGGGGGAAGGGTTTGTGCCTCAACCCCATCTTTTTTATAGACCCTCAGCGTAATTTCGTCGAACCCGAACCTAATCACACCTTTTGATTGCGCCAGAGGAGAAAGGGATTCTGCATTGATGATCACAATTGCACCCTTATAGGGTCCCTTTGGATCCTCTAGTTTCGCAACCTTCCAGTTGTGAGTAGGAAGGGTTGGATTGGAAAGCCGGATTACTTTCAGAACGTGGTCAGCTTCCTTGAATATGGCCGGAACCGTGATGCGAGCTCTTGGTCTGCAAGGAATGTCCTCCTTTGCTACAACCTCAAGCTTAGCACCAGGCCAGACCTCACCAAGTCGGCTGACCGCCAGCGTCAGTAGGTCGCACGACCTCTGATCATCACAGACCATCAACTTGATGTGTCCCTGATGCCAACCGCCATCTTTTGTGATGGGCGGTGGTCCCGGATTGTCAGACATTATCTCGACAAAACTGAAGGCCAGCTGTCCTTTGGCCAATGTCCAGTTCTCGGCAGAGATCGTGCCATCCACATCACTTCTGTCGATAATCGCGACTACCTTTTTGTCCTTTAGAACTTCGCTGAAGGACATTTTATCCTTGCGAGGGTCGAGAGGAGTGCTGGTGTTTAGCACTTTGGGACGTTTAGGTAGTGAAACACTACCTTCCATAGACCTTTGTCGCTTCGACGTTGAGTCTTGGCTGGTCTTTAAATTATTTTTGGCGAGGAAGCTCTTGGCCCAATTTATTTTGGCGTCATGCTGAGAGTTTCCTCCAGCGCCTAGTTGTTCACCAAACGTCTGGAGAATCCTCTTAGCATTTCGTATGTCCCTATAGTAGGCCTTGGAGGGTCTGAGCTTACGCCCATCTCCCCCAGGACCTTCTTTAGGAGCCTTTGTTTTGGAGGTAGAAGGACCTGGCATCACAGCCCTGCTACCTCCGACTCGAGGTGTTGACGATTTGAGAGGTTTACTCTCAGTGGTAGTAGAGGAGCCGTTCTTCACAACTGCCTCACTACAGGAAGAAGGTAATTTTACCTGATTATCCGATGTTCCACTGGCGACAACAGGGCTGTGAGTGTCCACAGCCATGTCAGCACCAGTGGAAGAGGGATGAACAGCAGACAACTTTGCCGTCGTACTGCTGGCCGGTACAGCAGACAACTTTGCCGTCGTACTGCTGACCGATACGGTTTTTTGGTTTTGTTTTGTTTGTTTTGTTTGTTTAGTTTTGTTCATTTAAAATCCCACGAGTAGCGGATAAGGGGTGGTCCATCTGTACAGAGATCCGTGTATACAGATAAGGCTGGTTAATCCGGAGGTCGCCAGGTATCCGGATACTCCGTTCGCGACTGAGCTAGTTTTTTAATTGGGCCCTCAGCCTGGCTGATCATCGGCACGGGTCGTATAACACCTTAGATCCAGCCCAATTGGGAAGTTTAAGGGGAAGGATATGTTTTGAGAAAGGAGAGACGAACAGCAATTAAGCCATAAGCGTCCCAGGAAGGAAACTAGGCATGACAGACAGTTATACACCATACAGTCAGGTGGTAAGGAGACATCAGCCAGCATAATAGCACAGATCTGACGGAGGAGGGGGGTAAAGGATTGGGAAGGGGAGGGGCGAGCGACCTTTGGTTTCAGGACTCTTCTGGAGAAATAATTCCCGAGAATCATTGACCTTACTCAGCTTCTACAACTCGACAAGTTCGACGCTCAGGTAGAAGTCCTCTATATTGAATGGATCATCCTGCATGACAGCGAAATTTGGGCTGTCGCCCCAGTTATACAGCCTGCAGAAGTGGTTCTTCCATAACCTATGATATTTTTACTTTCGTCTTCTCAGCCTTCGGTTCGAGGTTTATGCACTTGTGAATTTCATTTCACCTGCTCGTAAAACTTTCGAACTTCATGTCTGCTTTTGAATCTCTCAAAATCTTCGAGTGCCAAAAATTCATGCTCTATCGTTTTCCTTTTGCGAAGTCAGTGGTCCTCTCTCCTCTTCTGCTCATAGAGTTCGTGAGAAGCTCTCGTCCTTGTCTGCATTGTTTGCCGACATTCCTCATCAAACAAGTGGTTTCACGGTGGTGACTGTTTGAAACCCAGCACGTCAGAGGCGGCTTCTCTGATTGCATCTTGACAATGCTTCCACTAGTTCTCGATACATTGTGTTGGCGGCAGAGAACTTCGAAAGAATTTACTTGTAACTGGATCGGAGAAGGATTTAGCGATTTCTTGCGATTGTAGTCGTGCGACTCTGTATCTTTTCTGAGCATATCCCTGTTTTGTCTTAGGTCTGGAGACCCGAAATGCTACTTTAGCTAAAACGATGTAGTGGTCTGAGTCGATGTTAGCTCCTCGGAAAGTTCGGACATCCATGCTGCTGGAAGCGCCCTTAAGCGTAGATCGCAATATAGTCAATCTGGTTGACGGTAGATTAATGTGGAGAGCTTCAAGTTTCTTTGTGGACCATGACGTTTCGTCCCTCAGCAAAATCGATGAGCCTAAAGGATCTGTTAAGTTTTGTTCATGGTAGTTGGGTATATCTTTTATGCCCGTATTAACTTCCATTATACATTTTTTTATCTAATTTTTACATATACATATGTTTATAAAATTTACAGAAAAAAAAATTATTTGATGTTAAAAAAATTCCTTGCAAATTCATGCAGCGCCAATACCAGTGACATACAAATTTCCCCTAACATCAACAATATCCATTTCATTGCTGTTTTTCTTTGAAGACACGTTCACATGGTAACATTTTTCTTTATTTTCTGTTAAGTACGTCGAGAGTAGGGTACTTGCCGTATTTTGTCCCATTGCGTGACATTTTTATATTAGATATTCTTGAATGTAAATTCCTAATAAAATTTTGTATACCTCTGTGACTGCGTGTATGCATATAATTTGTCCATAAATACATCTACACTCGTGTGTACGTACAGTGTACAAAGATATCTATTTAGATTATTTTAGAATTTCAAATTCTCCTTACTTGTTGGCCTAATCAATTAAGAGGCAAATTACTTTTTATTACACTCTGTCTTATTGCAAAAGCAAAAACAAAACACAAAATAAACGTAAAAACTTGCTCGAAACAACATCATCAAATGCACCACTTAACTTAGTGTCATAATCTTAATATCACTTCACATAAAATTTTAATTATAAACGTACCCCCTTTTTTACTGTCCAAGAGTCAAGAGTCATAAAATAAAGAAAAGTCAAACAAAAATAAAATAAACTTTAGAAACAATTAATAACTTGTGCACTTAAGTTTTATAAATATATACAAAAAAAAAAAGAAGTCGTGAAGAACTAACTCATCGTCCTTTCTAATTATTTTTATTCTTATTATAAAAAATAATAACAACAAAAGAAAAACAAATAACATACAATTTTAAGTTGAATAATGTTTTTTAAGATCCTTTTTTCCTATGAAATAAAATCAAAATAAAAAAAAATAAATATTTTATATACATTTCACTTAATCCACAAATGGAATGAAAAAGTGTATACGAAGAATGTGTGAAATCAGCTAGAATAAATGTATACATATGCATTGTACATACGAATGTCAAAAACAAATAAATACAAATTGTCTACAGTAGTGTGCAAAAAAAAATATTAACATTATTGCAATTTGAAGAGTTCATAATTTTCTTCCCTGTTTATCCTCTATCAACCTACAAATAGTTAAACAGTAGAATCCCACTAACTTGGACACTTGGACAATTTTTGAATACAAATTTCGTTATTTAACATTGCTTAATTTTCTACAAAACTTTTTCAATGCACTTTCTCTGAGGTTTTGAAGAACTGTGAATTTATTCTGATGATGCTTGATTGTTTTGTATGGCCCGATCACTTTATCAATTGATTCGATAACTTCGATATCAGTTACAATGTTTTGTACCATAATTACATCACCTAAACAGATTCAATTTCTGAATCGATGCTTTCATCTTCAAGACAATCGGGAACATCTTCATCAAGTAACCATTCGTTAACTTCTTCTTCGGAGTTAATCTATTGGATTGAAAATTAAATGTTAGTTCATTGCTGTTTTGGACAAAGAGTTAAAAAAATGTTACCTGATTATTCTCTAATGGTTCAAGCAAATATATCAGGAACGCATCTTTCCTACGAATCAAATTATCACCCCGGCGGCGTTCTCTGAGAGTAGAACATGGGACATCATCCTCGTTGTTAAAAAATCTGTTCTCGATATCATTTAAAATTGGGTTCCATAATTTTTTACAATTTGGAAGTTACTTGGCCCGTGTAGCAAATTGAAGTTCTTAAGGGCTGAAATTATGTCTATTTTTTTTGTTGGCAATTGCCGACGAATACCAGTTTGATTTATAATGTAGCTTTGTTGTTCCTGTACCATTTTTATCCATCATTGATGTATTAATGAAGTGACATTTGGAGGAAAGAACAATGCACAAATGTCTCCTTTAAGATCCTTTTATTCTTCTCGTGATGAATGGCATGGAATATTATCTATGATTAGAAATGCATTAAGTGTTAGATTTTGTTTTAAAATGTTTCTTTACTTGAATTACAAAAGTTTTAAAAAACCATTCCTTGAAAATGGTTTTTGTCAACCATGTATTCAAAGAGCTTTTGTTCAAGGTGAATAGTCTTAAAAATTGAATGTTCAATCTACAGAATACTTAAAATGGAAAACAGCACGTTTAAATTATTAGATTGTTTAAGTTATCAATGTGTTCAATTAAGCGAGAGTTCACGATATTTTAAAATTAGTTTACTCATTTTCGTCAAAATATTTTTAATCAGATAAGATTTTTTAGTTTTATACGATTTTTAATATTGATAGAAATTGTTCGGGTAGATATTGAAAAAATTAAGCTAATATTTTATTATAAATATTAATTTTTAAAGTCGTATAATAATGTTTGATTCAATAACTTCTTTAAAAACTCAAATATTGTCCTTATTTGTTCACAGTATAAATAATTATGTAGAATTTTTTTAATATTCGATACTTTATACTAAGGTCTACCGGGGTAAATATAAATATGCAGTGAGATTGAAGATTGTATTTTATTTAAAGAATACCCACGTGATGTTAAATGGATATCAAAAGCTTTTATTTATTGAGAAGTTGAATAGGGTTTTACAATAAGAGCTTTTAATTTAAATAGACCGCTATTTTGCCGCCTATAACTTTTAAAGGTGTTATCTTTTAACATCTGACAATTCAAAAATACATCATTCCTTAAAATTGAATGATAGACACTTGAAGAATGCGTTGAATTTTTAAAAATTCTCTAAAAAAAAATGGTGAACATTTTGCAGCCACTACACCAAATTTTTTTAAAAACTGATTTCCGATTCAAATATCTGGAGAATAAATGAAAAATTGGTTTTTCACTAAAAATCTCCGGAACCAAAAACAGATATTAAAATCAAACTTATTTTACCATTTGCAAAATGTTGTTGCTTACTTTTATTTAATTTTTTTTTTTGAAAAATCGAATTTACAACTTTTTTTTACAACCAACTGATAAGAAATTGATTTCGAATCAAATATATTATGAGAACAAAGAAAGATATTGACTTTAATGTTTTGTATTTCACATAAATTATTGTAATTAATATTTTGTTAAAGTTTTTAAAAAAAATCGACAGACGGGCAAGGATGGGAAGTTATTAGTGTCGGTCGCATCCCAGCCTCTTTTTTAATATCAAATCAAAGCCGTCAAAGCACAGGCAACAAGTGTGTCACCTTTCGGCACTTTACATTTGGTGGCATACAATTCTTGCTGTTTTGGACGTCAGTTTGAGAATTACTTGAAGGACTCTCGGGGTTACCTACATTTTATTTTAATTTGTTAACAGACCAGATTCCATTTCCATTGAAACTGCAATTTGCAATTGATTCATTAAGTTGTGTTGGTTTTATTAACAATTGCATTAATAACTTTACGTTACATTCAGTTAGTTACGTTGTTTTGTTTACAATTTTTTAAATACATAATGTTCTATTCGTTATACTACGTTTGATTACGTTACGTTGAATTACATCACATTCATCATGTTAAATAAAATTGTAATTTTATATTATCATGGAAAATTAGACTTATTCGTAAAATATGCATTCCGTAGTTATAATTGCTTTAAATTTTGACTAGTAAATTTAATAAGCTTGAAAAAGTATATATTAAAAATCAAAAGTTCAACATTTTTTAACACACTTCAATCGAAGCCAAACCCCAACATTGCTATTTTATTGATTTTTTTTTTCAAAATTTGAAAAGTTGTTTTTTTTACGATTAATCTTAATTTTTCACAATACTGTTGATTTAAGTTGACTTTTCAAAGGTTGAAAGCGAAAAAGAAAACTAAACACACACATTCACTGCTAAAAATTTAGCTTTTTGTTGTATGAACTTCAACAAGCATCCATATAGCTTCTCCTCCCTGGCCACGTTCTGTGTGTTTCTGCCGTGTTGCTGTGCTCTGTTAGAGCTCTGCCACTGCTAGCTATTGCACACGTTAACATTATCCATTTGATTATACCTACCTACCTAACTTCCTACCGCTCGCTCTATCAACCAAATGCGAGAGACCATAGACCAATGCCACACGCCAACATTGTCATGGGGCATAGCGAAGACCGAAGACCGAATAGCTATCTGCTGCCGGTCCTGCTGCTCTTCTGATGCTCTGTGGTGTATTTGTAACACCGAGCATCAACTCGGAACTATACATTTCGTTTCGTCGTATTTTCGGACTTTCCGCTCGAGATGGGATTTATTCTCTAGCTATAGCTATATATGTAGATACATGGTTAGTACCCTCCATAACATCCCTACCTTACCCTACCCTACTCTACCTTACCTTCATTGCATCTTTATACTGCTGGTATTGGATAGTCTATGCTCCACTGGGCAATTGTGGAAAATTAAAAAAGTGAGAGGACGAAAACGGGGGAAAAAATTTAAAAAAGAAACAACGACGACGAACGACGAACGGCGAACGTTCGTTTTAGCTATCCATGATTGGCGTTAAACGTGGTAGCTGATGGTGCTTGGACTGGAACCAGGAACCATGGGCATGGGACTTGGGCTGAGACTGGGACTGGGACTGGGAGCGGAGTATTCCGCTGATATGTCTTTGGGGCTCCTCGTTCGCTCGCTGCTCTGCGCGTTTTCTAGGTTGACTCTAACTTGTGTGTGCTTCGTGTTGTTTTTTGTATTAATGGTAATGCTTTTTGTTGTTGGATCTTTTCTATACGACTACGTTACGTTTTTGTGTAGGAAAACTCTTGTTTTAGTTTTTTTCTGTGTTTTCTTTAATTTTCTTTGTTCAATTGACGAGACTTACGCGCGCAAGAGGGAAATTGTTGTTATGTATACGTCAAGAAATATAAAAGGTTGGGGGATGGATTTTAAGGCAACAACAACAACAACGAAAATAAGGGAGGTTCACTATGACGGAGGTCTTTTTAATGTTTGTTCCGTTTGCGTGTGAATGAAGAGGGGGTTTCACTTTATATAGTTAACGGATATAGATATAATTTTTCTTGTATTTATTTTATTAAGGAAATACTGATATATTTAGTTAGACAGACGAAGAAGAAAAAGATGACTTTGGAAAAACAGGTTTTAATGTTTTAGTTTTTATTGCTGATGGAAATGTAGATATAAATTTATCTATAGATATATTTTAAAGATTATTGTAAATGAATTGTCAATTGGGAGTTAAGGAATTTTTATAGGGATGTCGTTAAATGGTTTTAATTTGCATGCGACATTCTTCATCCACTTAAGGGTGCTATTAATTTTGTTGTTGTTTTGTTTTATATAAATTATGTATAAGAAATATCGTAGCGCCATGCAATGAAAGTAAACATAAATTGAGCATAAACAGATTGTTTCTTTTGTTTTGAATATGCGTTAAAACCTTAGAAGGTGTTCCAAAATCAGGAGAATTTACCGCATATTCTATAGCTTTAGCAACTCTAAGCAGCAAAGAATTTTACAGCTGAAAGTCATTGAACATGTGGTTTTGAAGACGAAAAAGAAAACGCTAAGAAATTAAATTTATTATAATATTTGTTGTATTTTAAATACGATTTCGGGCAAGTGGCTGCGGTACAGTGTTGGGACCTCGCAGAAGCAAAAGAGTGGTAGAAATGATGTCAAAAAGGTGGTAGAAAAGTGGTAGAAATTAAAACCCACTTTTATGTAGTAAATATTATATTCAATAACTTATTAAAAAAATACAAAAAATTAAATAACCAATAATTCAGTTCTTTCAGTTTCAAATATCACAATTCACAGTAATTAAATTAGTTAGAAAAACTTAAAATAATTTTTTGCTATATAGACCGCCGGAAAATTTAAATTTTGAAGCATATTTCAGTAATTCTTCCGGAGGATTAAAATTCTGAAAATTTACTGAAATTTCCCTTGCAGCCAAAATGTTGTGAACGGTTGTAGTTTTTAATTTATTTCTTTTTTCTTTTTTTATATTATTTAAATCTGAAAATTTGCGTTCAGAAGCAGCGTAAACAACAAAGCTCCAACATATAAGAAGATATGTTTTCAAAAATTAAATTGTCCATTCCGGCTTTTAAGTTTTTTATCAAAAGCCATTGTGAAACAATTTCATCAGTTTTTAAAATTTGGAGTAATTGATTTTCTCCAATTAATTTTCTCCACTCATTATAAATTAACTCTAGTTCTGAGTTATTTATAGTTATCAGCTTTACTTACGTTTTTGGTTTTGAAATCAAAAATTTACGCATTTTTATAATTTTTTTGTAAAAACTCCAAACTCTAAAATCCAAAACACCAAAGATGATAAATTAGTGGATTAAATACTTGGAAAAATTAAATGAAACTTCCTCGTTGATAATATTCATCTATCTGTGGCAAAAGTTAACAATCTATTTTATACAGAGATTAGACAACAATGTAAGATCTGTACAAGGAAGATCACACAACAGCAACACAGAGAAAAAGAAAGATAACTGAGGTGAAAAAGTGCATGGGAGAAATCCATCATAGCGATTCTATATGCTGTTGTGTTTGTGGAGTGGACGCGTAGAGTTGTAGTCGTATGCGTATGGTATATGGTAGAAGGTAGAGTTTAATGATAGGTGAACGGTGAGTTGAAAAAAGTCCCAAGGATCGAAGCTCGGCCCATTTCTATACAGCATCCTGACATCTGACCAACCTAACCCCGTCAACTGCGAGAACCTTCTATATGCCGATGATTCCTTGACCTACTGCTCCTCAATGTCACCACATATTGCCGTGAAGAAAGTAGAAGAACACATCCACCGTATCTTTGACTTTTACCATAAATGGGGTATTAAAATCAACGCAGCAAAGTCGGAACTCATCTGCTTCAGAAGGCCGTCAACTCTCGTCCGTAGAGGATCGCAAAAAGCGGCAATATGCAGAAACCTGAAGTTGAAACTCCCAGATGGATCGTCACTTTCAGCCAAGAGGACCGTTCAGTACCTGGGAATTTATTTCCACGAGCTATTAAAGTTTAACCCTCACGCCCAGAAAGTTCTTAGGAAAGCCAGCTGGGCCTTTCATCGTGTCCATCCATTGATGAAGAAGAGCAATGGACTAAGTCAACAGACCAAAATCCTGATGTACAAACAACTGCTGAGACCAGTCATTGGATACAGCTTTCCCGTTTGGTACACCATCTCCAAAACGGCCATGAATCAGCTAAAAGCCTTCGAAAGAAAGATCCTAAGAATCTGCACTGGGCTTGTCTTTGACAGGGAGCGTCAAAAATACTTTAAAAACGACAGCATTCTACGCTGACCCCGAGTCAGCCCACCGACGTGGCTAAACAAGCCAACAACCATCTAACCAATCAACAAATCCAACAAATGACAACCGGGAAGGAACACCCCGAGGATAACCAAGTCAACCGACTTTTATTTTTAGAACGCCATACATATTAAACAATATTTTAATTTAAACTTAAGCCAATATATAAAGTTAGGCCCCCTATGTGCCAACAAACTATTTTATTCTAAGACAATGTATCTATTAAATCTTAAGACTATCCAATTGTATATATAAAAGTTCAATAAACAAATCTTGAATCTTGAATCTTGAGTTGAAAAAAGTGGTAGAATTTGCTTTTTAGGTGGTAGATTTTCATGAACACCAAAAAGTGGTAGAAATACCACTTAAGTGGTAGAAGTCCCAACACTGCTGCGGTAGCTGGATCGAATAAATTACAGCCAAGAGGCCCATTTTTTGTTTCAATATGAAATGGCATAAATCAAGTGACAAGCCAGATTGAAAGCCACACGTCAACGGTTCATAAGTAAATACGCTACTGCCCAAAATTAAAAACGTAAAACAACAATATCTGATTAGTGAACAAAAAAAAAAAGTTAGTAGTCAGTAAAAATTGTTTATTGAAAATAGAGTTTTGGATTTTTGAATGAAGGAACAATTAGGTGGTGCCAAAAGAAATACATTTTAATAGTGTGTTTGTTGATATTTATTGTATTTCATTCTTTGTCTGCACTAGATAATGGTTTTTATAAGATGTTTTCGTTATTTTCACATTAATTTACAACAAATACTTTAAATTATGTGTTAAAAACAAATAGAGAACAACAGCTCGCACCAATTAAGTTTTCTTTCCAATTCAATTCTAAGAACAGACCCAACAGACTCGAATTTGATTTGGTACTCTTTTTAGCGTTATTGTACGTACTTACATACTTATATAAACATCTTCAATCCACATTGTGCTTCCATGATTATTTCCATTCTACTAAAAACCGAAACTTCTTGAACGCATCCCTGTAAAATTGACATTTGTGATAGCATGTGCTTTGTTGACCATTGCAATTGATACGAACTATACAAATTTAATTAAAAGTGAATAAAGCGTTCCATTGATACTTGTAATACTGTTTTAACTATTCATAATTCAAAATCCCCTAATGTGAAAAAATATTATTTGGCAATATGTATTTTGATAATCCAAAGATCGTTTACTTATGTTCAAATTAGAAAATGAGAAAAGCTCTCAACCTTAAGAACTGCCTTTCAATGAATATTTCGATTCGACAGAGAAACTAAACTCCTGAACGCATCCCTGTTTAAATTGACATTTGGCGTATTATGTGCTTTGTTGACATTTGCTAGTGCAGTGATACCAAATATGAAAATTTAATTAAAAGTGAATTATATTGGAGAGTAAAGCGTTCTATTGGTACTTGTATTACTGCTTTAACTATGTTTAATTCAAAATATCAATAATGTGACAAAATACTACAAATATAATATTTCCGAAAAAGTACCCATACACATTACACATAATTGAATAAACATTTTTTCCATCACAATTTCTAGTTTCTGGTTCATAAATTTTCTACGACCGAATGAAAGACCGACCGACAAGTACGAATGTCGGGGCTACAACAACAACTAGCCGACCACCCTCTGTGTAAATAAAGTACTTCATGTTGTTTCAAACAGCAAGATATTTTGTGAAATTCCAAGATATTTTTGTACATATTTAGACATAATATGTATGTACATACATTATACGCAATCCTCTATATATGATGTACAAATATCTACTACTAAAATGTCAATAGAACCCTCCTGAGTTTGCAAAAAAAGAAACAACAAAAACCCAAACAAAAACACACGAACATACCCGACGACATGATGGATCAAAACGTGAAGTTATTATATTTTGAGTGAAAATGTCACCGTCTATATGACGCAATCAAAATATGTACATACATACCTAAGACTGTATATAAACAGATATATATTTATTGCTGACGTTTTTTTTTGGAAATTTGTTCGTTCTTTCTTTTTTCACTTAATTTTGTCTAGACTAAATAAAATATGATTTACACATCGCATGCAATATTAATTATTATTTGAGCTTATGTCAATTATTCCATCAAATACCCACTTGTGAGATTGAAAAAGGTTTTTTTCGTATTTTTTTGTTTTGAAACTTAAAAGACCTTTGAAATTTGAATGAAAAATGTCATTGAAGTAAAACACTTAGCTAATTAGTGTTTTTTTGTTTGTTTATTTTATTTCATGGTGGTTAGAATTTATGTTGGTATTAACTTTGCACAAGAAGACTTTTATCGCTTTGGTCTCCCAAGGGAAATTTAAAAACATTAAACTTTTAGGATGGAAAGATTTCTCAAATGAAATGTCTTTAAATTCCAAAGGAAATGACAACTGTGTTGTTTGAGGTGGTAACACAATTTTGAACAGGGTGGGTAAAGAATCATACAAAGTGGACTTTTTGACATTTTAGCTCAGGGAATATAAATCTCATAGTAAAAATATTTTCAAACATAAACGAAAGATGTATGTATGTAATGTACTAACTTATGTTGTTTATACAAAAATCGGTACAAAAAGTTTAATATTGTGTACATTAAAATTTGGTACACTTTAAACTGTTTGCTGCTAGCTTCTTGTACATGAGACATTAATTGATTGCGAATAGTCGAATTTTGTCATTTCATTTACATGAATGTAGCCAGACCCCATCTGTTAAATGGACAACCAATTTTACACAGTTGTAAGCCTTTTTCTTTTCTAACTGAACAAAGCCAAATTAGAGCGCACCAAATTTATTTATGACAAACAATTGACCATTTAACTGAAAAACTATAAAAGTGAAAAAAATAATAAGTATATGTAGGTATGTATCCGCTTAGCCGTTATTCTTTTTTCTATATGAACAGAGCCTTAAAGGACTATTTACATGAGAGTGACCAACGAATGAACGAACGTTTACATAGCTTGTTTTTATTTGTCTTTACAGATGTGAACAGTCCTTAAATGTCAAACTAAAAATTACGTTTCATTTTCTATTCACTGTGTTAAGAGTTTCGAAGTTGTAATACTATTTTCGTTCAGAGGACGGTTTCTGTGTGTTAAGTGCGCGATCAACAAGGCCAAAGAAACCGAACGCTGAATACAACAAAGTTCAAGACGAAATATCTGAAAAACCTTAAAATAACAGAAAAAGTAGATAGATGGTAAATTAAGTAATTAATAAATCGTTCAGTACTTTATATATTACTGGCAAAAAAAAATAATTTTAGTCTTTAAATGGAAAAATTCTATTATCATGCTTTTAATTTCGAAAGATTGTTTTGTAAGTATTAGTTCATCTAGCATTCAGAGTTATTAATTTCCAACTCAATACAAATTTTCTGCTCTCAAAAAATTACCAATTCCTGACTTTTAAGTTCTAAACGTGTTCAGCGTGCTCATAGCTCATAGCTCAGAGTTCTGAACTATTACCCTATTACTTTAGTCATTTCATTCTGAGCTTATAGAGCGCGCTTTGAGCTTGTTTTGGCTGTGATGTGTCTGAGCTGACAAAGAAACAGATGTTTTTTTGACAGCTCAGTTCGCTGCTTTGAGTTAAAAACGTAAAACGATTACTAGCCTGATAGGCCAATGACAATATCACAAACAGACCCACCCTTTAACACATTAAATGTTTATAAAATTTGTATTCGCTGGTTTGTGGAACGCGTCTTTTTCTAGTTGTGAATTGTCAGTTTCTTGAACAAGTCTATTTGGGTGTAGAAAATTTAGAAATTGAGTATTAAGTTAGCTTAATAAATTTTAAGAGGAATTGCTTCTTCTTTTCGAAACGAACAAATGTTATATTATGTTCATATATTTTTTTTTTATAATGAATGTTGGAAATTTTTAGTTAACTAAATCAATTGACAATGACAGTTCGATGATTAGTAAAAGTTTGCGTTCACAAATTAAATTGAAAGTTCCCAAATCCCTATTAGAATCCTCGATACCTAGGTAAAGACCAAAAGTTTGACATTTCAAGTCATCATCAATCGACTAGTTTTTTTTTCTAACAAAAGTAGTGTTCCTTTAAGTCATACCTATTGCTTTTCCCAGAAAAATTACTTATTTTAGTATAAACCATTTAAAATCTGTGTGTATTTTTCTCCTAACTCGAAATTGAAATCATTTGTTAATTTAATAATTATGTATGTATGTATGTAATATTTTCGTATGAAATTCATGCGATATTAAACTTCTAATTATAAAATCAGCATCATAAACCCCATTTAACAATTTATCATAAACCCCACATTTTGTTTGTAAGTTAGTTGATAATATAAGGTACAAAGATACCTTGAAAAGACGTCATCAAGTTGTATCAACAACACTAATAAACCTTATAAACACACCCCTAACTTTACATAAATAAAATATGCAAGCCTATACATTGTGTATAAATTAATTAATTCAATCTTTCGATATCATAAAAAAAACAACAACAACAAAAACAGAAACAACTTACGATCTCACTTGTTATAATTAAAACTCACCTTCTACCTTATGATGAAGGCTACTAGGTAAAACCTACCTTTGCTATCTATAAAAATTCTATTTTTAAACTTCAGAAGACTAATTTGAGTTGATGTTTTTTTTTTTTTTTTAATAAAAACACTTTCCCGCTTTGGCAAAAGAAATTCCCAGCATATTCTTAAAATAAAAACAACGAAAAACGAACGCACACACAACTCACCCCGATACCGCCGCTATTTATTTGTTTTGTATTCATCTGTCAAAAAATTCACCTAATTGATGATAACAGAGAGAAAGAGAACGTGTATGTGTGGTGTGTAATGTCAACGTTCACGTTAACGTTAACGTTAACGTTAACGTTACAGGTTTATTTATTCCCTCTGTCTCGCCCACTTTACTCTCTTGACAAACATATAAAGCGAAAAATTGGAGGGAAAAAAAATAACCCATCTACTCAAGTGTGAAAAAAGAACTGTAAACTGCAAGGACTGACAGTTTTTCTTTCTTTTTCTTCAAACTTGTGTAGATTTATATGAACACAAAAACGAAAAAGAAATGCGGAAAAATTGCACTTTGGTGTGAATGGCTTCTTTAAATTCACATTAAATGAAATCTACGCCATCGAGTGAATGATTTATGAGCTACACACAGCACAAGAAGTGAACTCAGTCAGTCAGCCCAGCAGTTGAGAGGAAACGGAACGACAACGGTGATGGTGATGGTGACGGTGACGGCGACGGAAGAAGGTGTAGAGGGCGTCAGAGTCGGCAGAAGGCAAAAGATTGATGGTGAATTGCACTAATTATTGTGTTGAAAGTGCACGCAGTGTTTTTTTTGTGTGTTGTGTTGTGTGTAAACGAACATCAGGGCGATGCGCACGATGCAATGGCTATGGCATCAGCTTCAGCTTTAGCAGCAACGCAACGGATAAATAGTGATGTGCCCCGAGATGATGTCGTCGACAAATATGAGGGAATTTATATTTCTGAAAAGTATAGGAGAACACTATGTTGTAGAGACTATCATCATCATCATCACCATTGCCATCTCCATCGCCATCACAATCATGACAGACAAACCAACAACGATAACGACAACTTTGCACAAGAGATTCTCACAGAGCAATGGGCTATATGATAGGATAGTGAATAGGCTAGGATACTACCAACACAACGTGTAGAGTGGAACACGAGTTGTTTTCATGTTAATTAATCGTGGAATTTCGAATTATTATTATGGAAGCAGTTCAACAGGAAATAGGTTTTTCGGTTTGATATGACAATTTTTATACCGATATACCTACATATGAATATGGGGGATAAAGTGTGCTCGTTTCGGCCTGCAATGCCCGTTATATTATAAGTAGTTATGGTACATATTGCAGACCAAGAGACGATTTCAGTTTTTGACTTCTTTCGTTTTTGCCATCATTTTGTAAGAGCAATTAAAATTAATTGAATAGCCGATCAAGTGTATACACAATGTCCTTCGGTTTAATAGTAATCGGGGAAGGTGATTACAGGTGAACTTTCTTTTGAAAAAAAAAAAAAATATGAAAGCTCTTATGAGAAGTACTTGAGAAATATTATTTCTTTCTTTTTTCGGAAGGAAATATTCATTTTTTAACGAAAGAAAATCAATATTATAAACTTGACTTAAGGGAGGTTCATTCGTCCTTTAAATTTGAAGAAAGATACTTACCTTGAAATGCAACATTTTAAAGCGCATCCAAAAAGTTGTTGAAACAGTTAAGGTATAAGGTAGATTGCTCGTTTCTTCGTAGTAATGTAGTACTCGAGGCATCAGCGCAAGGTATTTGCCAAACATGCTTAACAAATTGGGAGTCTCCTGAGTTTCAGTATGAATTAATTTTATATGATGGCCATCTTGTAACTTTGTTAACGGACTGTTTTAAGCGATTTTGCATTAAATTTAAATTTGTTTAATTAACTTGTAATTGAAATCTCCATACACTTTTTCAAGTACTTTAAAATGCAATTGAAGAATTTTAATTACTAATTACATGTAATTGAAGAGCGTCAACGTTTTGTACGTTTGGCGGGGCGCTATAAGAGAGAGAACTTGTCTTCAGTTGTTGCAACGCTTCAAGAACAGTGACTTTAACGTGAAAGTCCAGCAAGAGAGAAAGTTTTCAAAGATGCAGAATTGAATTATCATATCTGAATGAAGCCTCTTGTCAAACTCAAGAAGAATTTACAAGTTCATTGGTAAATGAAAAATGAGTTCATTACGATAGCCTTAAATTCAAAAAATCATGGGATATCCAGGCCATGCTTCCAAGTCGACGACCAAACTGAATATTCATGAGACCAAGATCTTGCTTTGCATTTGCTGGGACCAGCCGAGTAGGTTAAAACCAATTGAAACAATCACAGGTGACCGTTACCGAAGGAAATTAATGCGTTTGAGCCGAGAATTAAAAGACAAAAGCCCGCTATACAACGAATGGCACGATAAAGTGATTTTGCAGCGCGACAACGCTCGACCCTACGTTGCAAAAGTTGTCAAAACGTACGATGCGAAATCCTACCCCACTTCTGATTATCACTTGTTTCGATCAATGGCCCATGACCTGGCTGACCAATACTTAGTTCTCTTATAAAGAAGTCGAAAAGGGGATCAATCGAGTTGAAATTAGTTACAAAAAGTTAATCATTATTTCCCAACTCCATCCCTTATGCCCAATTTCACAGTGGAAGTTTAAACTTAAGATCAGGTGAACCTGAACTTAAGTTTAAATTTTAAGTTCAACTCCTCTAGTTTCACAGTGTGCTCTGAACTTCAGTTCAATTGAACGTAGTTTAATTATATTGTATGAAAAGAGTTTGGTAGCATTGTAAGTCATGTGACGTAATGTAAGCAATACGTAGCTGTTCATCGTTTTTTCTTTCTCTCTCTGAAGCGAGGAACACGTGAAACAGCAACAGATATTTTGTGTTTTGTTGACAATCGGGGAAAATTTGTATTGTTTTAAAGTACCGTTGTGAGTTGTGATTTCTGTGAGCTTAAACGAAAAAATAAAAATGAGAATGGAAAACATTGTGAAAATTAATAGCAACAAAAAAAGAAGCAACAACTTTTCATCAGCAGATATAGATTTGCTGATGGAGTTGATTATGAAAAACAAGCACAACTAAAATGAAGTTTTCCTCATGACTAATATCTTCAATATAACTTTCCGAACTCGACATTTTAAAATAACAATATACTTTTTATTAATATTTATTGAAAATAGGATAAATCACCATCATAAATTAATTCAATATTTAATATGAAAATGGCAGCTATTCTGACAACTGTTGTAGTGCCTAAACATTGAATTGAGGTTAAACAGCAGAATACTGGCGTTTAACTTAAACTACAGAATGAACTCAGTTCAAAGTTTAAACGAAAGTGTGAAACCGAATAAATTGTTGAACTGAAGTTTAAACCAAAACCGAAGTTTAAACTTCTACTGTGAAACTGGGGGTTAGCGTTTTACTCCCTTTCGGAGTCAATGTCTCACTAACAAAACTTCGGTGAACTAAGATTTGATAATCTAATGAAAATTCCGTGGAAATTCAAATAATTTGTCTATGAAAAGCTTAACCTAAAAGTTTTTGTCAAATGAATATTTAGTTAAAAAAAAAACCTTTTTCGAATAACCCTTTTTTTCTTTTCTCAAACTCCAACATAGTATCTATATATATTAAGGTAAATTTTCCATAGGCCTTTTCCCAAAGGGAAGGAAAATATATTCCAAAAAGAGTAATATATTTTGGCCAAAAACCTCTTCCTAAAGTAGGTACTATCTATTACAGAATACTTTTTCCAATGCAAAACGGGTCTACAACACTTTTATCTCATATACAAAAAAGGTCGTCTTCGGTCGTCTTTGGTCGTCTCAATATAGTATTTTGTATATTTTGTGTGTTTTTATAAACGGATAACCTTTCTTTGAATGTCCATTAGAGATGGTCTCGCGGGAGCTTATAAATAAGGTCAAGGGTGTGGAAATTTTCTTTGTGCTTTTGAATGTTTTATTTTTTTTTTTTGTTTTCTCTCAAAAAGAACAAACAAACAGTCCCAAGAGTAGTGTTTTGTTATTTCCCTCTCATGACTAAATCAGGGGGAGTGTGAGTTTTTTTTAAAGAGAATACGTATACATAATTGTAAGTAATGATGTGTTTAAAAAAAGAAAATGCTTTTAAATGTACCTTTATGAATTTGTTGAAATGAAACACCTACATATGATGATTTTAAAGCACATTTAAAGAGGTGTTTAATATATTACAAGAATTTTAAAAATTATTGAGTTGATTGAAAGCCAAGTAAATGCTAAATTACATCATATAATTAAAAAATCAAAATACTCAATCAAAAGTCTAACATCTGCTTTTATCTCATCTCGTTGACACTTGACAGTTAATGTCAAAAGTTGTTAATACTGGAAAAAATTTGTTTTGTTTTTCTTGCAAAATTAACACGAATGAGTCCACGACAAGCTAAGGCTTCTAATTTCTTCTTTGGCACCACAAATAAATTGTGATCTTTCTTTCCAGGAAGTACACATTCTGACTTCTTTACAAGCCTTTGTGGGATGTAGCCCATTCGTATATATGTAGGTACATACGATATTGGTTGCATACATATTTGATATTCCTCCTAAAAACATGAGTTGCCTTTGATTCTCCATTATTTTGGCAGTGACGTATTTTTGATAGAAAATATAATAACTGAGAGTAAAAATTCCGCTAACTCGCTGACCAAGCAAAGTCCTCGGAAAATAAACGAAAAGAGTAAAAAAAGAAAAAAATTTCTAAGATTTAAATCAATTTGAAATTCAATATTAGACTAACAAAAATTTAGTTAACATTTGAAGCGAATGACAGAATTAAAAAAAGTTGACAGACGTTCGAAGAACACCAACAAAAATATTGACAACTATAAAACGTAACTAAGGTTGATATTACATCAATTACCACCACTGATATTTCGTACAGAATTCCTACTAATTATTTTAAAAAATGAAAAATCGGTGTTCTAGTCATGTTTTGTGACGTTGTTTTTGATAGCAGAATAGCTTTATGTGGTTTTTGGTGTTCTTCTTCTTTGAAGTCAGGTGTTCGTAGATTATTGTCTAAGTGTGTGTAGAGCCTCGCGTGCAACATATGGCGCTATATTTGTTGACACTAAAATGTTGCAAAATAACAAACAAATATTATCGCTCATGTCTATTTTCGTATAACTAATCAACTAAGTCAAGTCAGCTTACAAAACCAAAAATGTAGGAAAGTGCATTTAAACTAGAAAATTTGAATATCATGCCAAAAATTTGGTAGTATACTGATAAAATTTTATTTTTTAACGTATGAATGAAATTTTCCTTATTCTAACGAAAAGAAGAACAGTCCGAACTAAAACACAAGGCAGTAAACTGTAGAACCCATATTGAAAGATTTTCTGAATCGATAATATTTAGTAACAAAATGATTTCGGCAATGTACAGTGGCTCCTACGACCAATCGGACACACGAAATATAAATTTTCTCCAAGAAAATGTACGAAAAGTGTAAGAACATTTTTATTTCAAATTGGCAAAAATTACAATCTAAGCCATTAAACAGCAAATTAATACTTAAAACAAAAGCAACTTTTTAACACATAGTCAGACACTTACGTATCGTTTCGATTTAATGGAATCCTCAATGCTTCGAAGTACTAAAGTTTGTCATTCTTCTTGAAGGTTCGTCTTGAGGTCCTCAGATTTTGGAGCTCTTTTGAGCAACATATATTTTTGTATGTATTTTTATGGATTTTATTTAGGTCAGGTGACTTTGTCTGTGTTTTAAGAACCTTATGGCAGTTGTTCAATAACCACGACCTTGCTGTACAATTTTTGTGCTTTGGGTAGTTGTCCTCTTAGAAGATGTTTTGTATTCCGGATCATTGACACTGGCCCCAAATTTTGTTTCATAATATTGATGTCAATCATTTGGTTCATTTTACCTTCGACAAAATGTTAGTTCCAAACACCAGAACTTTAGAACTTTAATAACTTGAAATTGATTTTTTTAAACCTAGTTTGAGCTTAAATATGTTGTTCTACTACTTCTATAAATTTTCTTGGATTGCTAAAATTTACATTTTCTTTGTTCGATTACACGTGGGTACCACTGTATCTACATTGGAAATGTCATTAAAATGATCAAATCAAACGTCACTTACTCCTGTCACTGTTTTTGTCTTTTTGACGTATACAATGTCACATTTACACAATTTTAGGTCTTTCACACTCATTAATTCCAATACATTATATGTATTAAAATCAAAAAAAAAAAAAAACATCAAAACAACTAAAACCCAAATTGCTCATAATATACGCAGTATGCAATTACATGCATTTTCATATACAAATGTAAATACAACCTCTGACATATTTATTCCCACAAGTATAATTTTCAACTTTTATTTTATGTTTTTAAGTGAATAATCTGACATTAATAAACACCTGAAGATGAAACATTTATTATACCTCCGTTCCGTCACTCCACATTTAGATTGACATTTCCTGAAACACACACGTTCAGTTCTTCAGTTCAGTTCACTCTCTCTATAACTTTTACACAACAACATGGTGCGCGCAAAAAGAGGAAATACCATAATTCCATATATGAACCAACCAGAACACTACCAAACACACGGGTCTTATATTGTAACATCGGTTATGATTTAATCAAGTTGTTTTAAAGTGCTGTAGAAATGAAGAAAACAAATAGGAGACTTGGAAAATAATATTTTCCACGCCCATACATACCTTTAGAATAAAAAGAAGGAAATACTCTACACTCTTGGCGTTTATCCCATGGGAATGCAAAAAAGGGGTTAAAAATAGAGAAGAGACCTTATAGAATCTATATAATATTATACCATACAGCTCGTAGGTAGGTAGATAGGTACACCAGCTTCAATAGAAGACAAAAAAGAAATGATACTCATTCACTATTCATAATGCTCAAATGCTTTGGCATAAAACACACATTCACTTACACGACATCATCTAACGCGATACAACACAACAAAAACAACAACAACATAGCATAGGAATGGCAACACAGTGACAGCAACATACAGGAAGCCGAAAAGGACTTAAAAACTTTACTTCAAGTTGAACTATTTACCCTCTAGAAGGAGACAGAGACGGGGTAGAGGAGGGGAGCCCATCTCTGTTCTGCCTGACGCCTGTCATCTTTCTGTCTTTATACATTTTTATATTCAAACGAGAAGGCAAAAGAAAAAACTATTGGTAGTAAAAACAACCCCATCACTACCTTACCGACATACATGAGTCTCTCACATGTTTTTAACTCTATTCAGGGTAAAACATACACAACTCTACTTCTTTTTTTGTTGTTGTTCTTGTGAGATATGGGGGTGAGCATATTATGTGGGCGTAGATGAGGGGATGGTTGGAGATGCAACTGCACATAAACGAGAAAGACTGTGAAAAAACTGAAGGACTTTGAAAGCATCCTAGAAGTTGGCGGCGCAGCGCGGCAGTGGCGTAGGTATAAGTTCACATCTTCTCATCATCATCATCGTCGTCGTTGTCTCTACTCCATCCCGTACTCGTTTCTTCCCGCTTAAGCTTTATTCAAACGTCCTCGTCCTTTATCCTCGTCGTCGTAGTTCTAGTTAGTCTAAAACAGATTTGTTGCTTTTTTCCTTTAATTTTATTTTATATTGTCTATTGGAGAGGGTTTTTGGTTCAGTTTGGTGAGAGAGTAAGTGAGTGTAGGTGAGTTAGTGAGTAAGTGAGTCAGTGAGAGGGTGGGTGGTTGGTTGAGTGGGTTCATCCTTTCATCGAAGCGCAAGCAAGCTCACTGACTGACTGTCTTTCCCAAACCCAACACCACCCCAACAACCCTCAGCCTGCCTGATGCTAGGGGTAGTTAGGGAAGGAGAGAAAGAGAGAGAAAGAGCAAGAGATGATACACACATTTACTCATTTGGTAGATCTACTTCACCGACAAACGCAAAATTAAAACTTTGTTTTTAGTCTCTTTTTTTCATTCTTCCTTCACTGTTCTGTTCACCTATCTGTGTTTTCTGCTATTTCTCTTAATGGTTAGTTCTTCTTGTTTTTTTTTTGTTTTTACTTCTATTTTTACCGCCTTTTTTTGAAATTTTGTTTTGGAGTAGTGTTTCTTTTTTTTGTGTGTTTTGATGTTGTTTTTTTCTTTTTCTGTGTATTCTCTTGTCTGCGCTCTTTACGGCCTGGTGGTATCCTATTTCTATCCAATAGCCTCTCCTCTCTCTCTCTCTTCCCTTTCGTGTATCATAAGGACCACGAAGACGAGACGATGAGTTGGATTGGAATCCTTTTGGCATTCACCCTTTTTGTATCCCACTTCTGAGATTTCTTTTTTCTTTGTTTTTGTGTGTTATTCCTTTCCACTTGGCTCCATATGGTGAATTTAAATTTTGTTCTTCTGTGTGTGTTTTCTGCATTTTGAGAAGAAAAATATATAACTTGAAGAGAATTAAGGTTATATGTCCAAATGAGATGATGGGAAGAGATTAGTTTTGTGTATAATTTTTTTTTCTGTTTTGTTTCAACTGCTTCTTCTTTTGTTTTCAAGTAGTTTTTTAGTTTTTGCATGTAGTAGATATTTTATTATTTTCTTGTGCCACCTGCGGCTGTTGCTTGCGGTGTTTCAGATTGGATATACCTACAGTGTTGGCCAAAACATTAGCCAACTAAAAATACCTCCATCTTTATGTCATTCAAAAATCAATAACTTAAACAATGTTAATTTTTTTCTAAAATTTAATAAATTATGTATGTATGTATTTACTTATAAATAGACCACAAGAAAAAATAGTTTTCATAACGGTTTATCAAATATGACATAAGTAAGACAGTTAACCCAATTTTTTGTTGGTCAAAACAAAAGCAACTTTTTATTGCTATCTCTCTTTTTCTTATGAATAGAAAATAGTTTGTCCGTTAACCACAAAATCCATTGCTCATATTAATTAAAGGTGTTGGCAAACGAGTGCAGTTGAATCTATTTATTAGGTGTTATTCAGTTCATGAGCACGTTAATCAGTGTTCTTAGCTAACTTTTGTAAAATGGCCGGAAACAAATACTCTAGCGAAATAACAGAAAAAATTATAAAAGAATATAAAAGTAAAATGAGTCATATTAAAATACCGAAAAAATATCCCATTCCAGAATCAGTAATTTGCCCATTAATAAAATTTTACAAATCCAAAAAGTCATTCCAAACGACTCATCGAAGTGGCAGACCCAGAAAAACAACAAAACGAGAGGATTCTGCAATAATAAAATCAATTAAAAAAAAACCCTTTTAGGTATATCATCAAGCACGAGAACAATTCGGAGACGAGTTTTTGATGGTGAACTAAAATCTTTCAAAGCTGTTAAAGCCTTTTATTTCCACCAAAAACAAGCTGACGGATTGACGTGTTACAATGGCCAGCACAGTCCCCAGATCTCAACCCCATAGAAAAATCATATTTAACTAATTGTGCTATATTTAATGAACTACCACAAAAACAACTATATCTTATTTTCCATTAGAAACTGTAGATATTTATTTAAATGTTAAAAACAAAAATATACATATGTATATAGGTACATGAATTGAAACCTAAATTAGTTTTTTAATTATTTAATAATCGAGGCAATTAAAGTTGATTTTATTTTGGCCAACACTGTACGTCTGCAAACCTATCTAGTTATGACTCTAAACAAAAAAAGGGAGAAGAAGATAAAGATGCGGGATATATATGAAATGTATAAATCGTTTTCAAAGTGAGGACAAGATGAGAATGATGTAATCTCTCAAATTCACTTTCCCTGTTTTTTGTGCATTGTTTAATTTTTTATTTTGTCTTGTTTTCATTTTGTTTTTTGTCTAATGCCTTGTCTTGTTTTTATATCCATGTTTGTATCTATAAAATGTTTAATAGTGAAAGAGTCTCAAAGATGCAATATACAGTTATACACCACAAACGGAATAAGTTGGTTTTCGTGAACCTATACCTACCTTCAGTACAGAAGTTACAAATAGGATAGGAGTTTCTATATGTGTTTCTCCTTAGTTTTTATTGTTATGTTCTCTATATGACGTTGTTTAATGTTGTTTTGTTTTTGAGAGGGACGAGATATGTAAGTACCTATGATGTTTAGTCAAAAAGCTTTTAGCTGATGGGGGCAAATTGAAAATGCATTTATGTACAATAAAGTATCTATATAAATAAAGTAGATAGACTATGTATTACTTGTGTAATTGTCATTGAAATTGCTGAACTGATAGATACGATAGATGTCGTGTTTTCATCTCATAGGTATAACTTCGATGTCATCGTTATTCGTTGTTACATTCGGATCAAATGCTAAAGGATAGGTGAAGGGAAATTTGAATCTTTGTTTTCTAGACGAAAATTTACCTCGGATACAGAAGAACACATATTACAGGTTATTTGTTACCATAGATATAAACCCATAGGTTGGGAGGTAGGTATAACCTAAGTCCTGGAAATGTATGTAGGTCAGTTTTTTTCTATGTGTGATTCAAAAAGGAGTTCCTAAGTATCTGAAATTGGCATGTGATTGAAATTTTACAAAGATATGTAATTTGTATGTAGGTATACCTATACTTTTCTGTTTTTCGAAAAGTCGATAAAACAGTGAGTGAAAGCTAATCGTAAGTGTTAGTAGGTAGGTACCTATACCTAACCTTTCTACTTTTATCCATCGAATCAATATTGATTTGATTTTTATGCAGAAAGTTATAAATAGAAAATCGAATTTTATGGAGATGTAGGTACTTAGGTATCTATGTATGTATACCAATTTTTTTGTTCTAAAGTAGAATTTGTGTAAATTATTTAAAGTTATTCACACAATTAAAAATTGCAAAAATAGTTTCGCAAATCTAACTCCCTGTTGAAGACCATTTTTGATTTGGGGAATGTTGTGGTAGAAGTTACATTGTCACTTTTGACATCAAACTTTCTACCGTTAAGCATTGTTTTCCAGAATTAATTTGTTGTCTGCAGTCAACTTATTCAGTCCTTGCCAGGTATTTGCTAAGAAATCGTCATTGAACCGCATGAAAACGCAGTTCTCAGATCGCCATTGTGTCATTTAATTTCGAAGGTAAAAGTGATGAAGTAAGTAGCTCTGTTTTCCAGGTCGCGGTTGGGGTGAATTTTAGCAACTCTCACTGCCTCCAGCTATTGCCTAGGATCTTCAATTATTTTAATGTCATCGTCGAAAATGGCTTCTTTTGGTACTATTTGCGCTTCAATAAGAACGTGTCTGTTCTCTTCAGTTCTTTGGAGTTTAAGACACGGATGGTCATTGTCATTCTTTTTCCTAAATACTCGTATCTTGTTAATTTTAGGAAACATACTCGGGTCACTGGAATTCATTTTATTGTTTCGTCCACTGATTACCCACTTTGACTGTTATTGCCAGTCTAATATTGTACAGCAAAAATTCCAAAAAGGAGCCGCTTCTTCGATGCAACGGCTTCTTTGTATTAGCCTGCAGGTCGACACCATATTCAACGCTGTAAAGATTCACCAAAAGTTAAAAAAGTTGGTTACCTCTTGCATTACTGTATTGACTTCCCCAATCTTCGTGTTTTGCGTTTAAATCACCGACCAAGATCAAATAGTTTTCTTCTAAGCTCAGTTTTAGTTCCCTAAAACGAATCTGGAGTTCTGAAGCAAAGTAAGTAAGGGAGCGTTCAAGTAATACGTAACGCAATTTGGGGGGAGGGGGGTCTCGTAAAACGTTACTATGCGTTACAGGGGCGGAGGGGGTCTTTCTTACAACACGTTACGTAACATTGTTTTTTTTTTAAATAAAAAATTAGGGAATTAAAACTCCAAAATTGGCAACCCTTTTCATTTACGTTTTACGGGGAATCCCTTGATTGTATAAGTCTGGTCGTCATTTTTGATTTGTTCTGGCAAGTTGTAAAAATGGTCACTTGAGGAGGGGGGTCAAAACTCTTCAAAAATTGCGTTACGTAATACTTGAACGCTCCCTAACCTGCGGAGCTCCAGCCGCATAAGCCGCAATTACATATATACATTCACTTCCCTTGAGTGAGAGAGATGCATTCAACGCAAACTTCTAACGTCTTGAGCTTTCACAATGCATTGCTGTAAAAAACCTTGTAATAATTGCCTTTTCGTATAAAGAGAGGGACATTGCCCCTTTGAGTTGATTTGGGTCGGTCTTTTCATACGATATTGTAATTTTTTGCAACAATTTATATTTGTGGTTTTGCTTAGTTTCTCTAGCCATAAACACATCAGGATTGAAGTCTTTCAACAATTGAAACAGGTTTTTTTTAACCTTTTGCCTTGCTCCTTTATCTGACTTTTTCAACCGTAATATTCGCGCTTCTAGGAATGCTCATCAATATACCCTCGAGTCCAACTTCGGTCGTACTGTCAAGTACAGAGATTCGTACTTTAGCCGTACTTCGCGAATGTGGAATGCCTTACCACGCTCTGTCTTTCCTAGCCATTGCAACATTCAGGAATTCAAAACCAGTGCGTGCACCGACACCTCCTTTCAAACCCTCTTTCCCTTTCCTAGTGCTCACATAATATCCCCTTGAGTGTGAGCTAAACTTTGCAGTCCTGTAAGTTAACCCATTCCCTGGCACCATTTGAGCGTAGAAAGATTCGGGATGTACGAATGTTTTTATAGGAGCCTTTGTTACCATCGCATGCTTTGATTCGCATCAGCTTTGAAGAAGATTCAATCAGCACATAATCCGCACCAAACAGTGACTTTTTCTGAATGCATTGGTAGCTTTTGCAATGCTTCTGGCTGATATTTACTCCAAATACCGCAGTTTTGCTTGTAAAGTTTTTAAAGGTATCTACAAAATCAGGAATGAGCCTCGTCGCAGAACACAATTTTTAATAAAAAAATGTATCTATAACCAACTCTTGAAGAACCCATTTACCAAAAATTCTTGGCGCTGTGGTAGGCTTTTCGGGTTCAAATTCTTTGATTTTCAAACACATTTCAGTGTATAATTGTTCCTGGTAACCGTGGCCAGATTCTCAAAATCAATATCAGACATTCTGTGCAAAATTAAGTATAAAATCGAGGTTTTAGGAACAGGTTGATTCAAATTTGATAAGTAAAAGCTATTATAGCAGTGTAATCTTGAAAGTAAAAGCAATTACCCTGGGGGACAAAAGTCCTTTGAGTTCAACATTTCAAGTGCAAAAGTAAGTAACAATGAATTATATGTATGTACGTACTTACATATATAATTTGTTGTGTAACATTTAAATTTAACATGATTGTCTCTTTCTTTGTGCCTATTGGGCAGGTTAGGTTAGTAAAGGGTGTTTTTTTACTCATACAATTAAATATTATGGCAGAGAATTTAGTTTTATTATATAAAAATTAGCGTTAGCCATTATGTTTTAAAAATGATTTCGGGCCATTGGCTGCAGCGACTGTCTCAAATAAATTTAAGTCGAGAGGCCCGATGTTCGACTATGTTTTGCAGCAAAAAGGCCCGATGTTCGACTATGTTTTGCAGCAATTGAGCCCGTATGTCAGCAATAACGCGCCGATTGTTCTCTTCCTAGGTGTCAATCTTTTCAGGCTTATCTGCGTAGACAGTCGTCTTCACAAAACCCCACAAAAAAAGTAGTTCCATAAATCAAGTGACAGTTGTCAAAAATACCAATTTCGAAGAAAGTATTGCCAGATTGAACAACTTACGTCTAAAAATAAACACCCGTTATATAAACATACATATTTACTCAGATATACGAGGTATAAGATAACCACGAACAATTTAAAGGATTTTGTTTTTAATATGATTTTTGTCTTCACAAAGCAGGAAAGAAAAAAAAACAATGACAAAGTATTTATTATATTGTATAATATCCCTTTCCGTAGGGTGGGATAAGTTATATTTTGTTTGTATTGTGAGATTCTTATATGTATGTGGTTCTTTTGAGTCGGTATTTTTAAAAGGGTCAAAGCCTAGAGCCATTTTTAGCAATACAAACGAATTAACCCCGAAATATTAAGGTATTTGCTTGACTTGCTTGATTCTCTTGAAAATAATAAAAGGTGTTTTAAGTTCGATATGCAAAATGTTTTGTCAAAAGGATTTTCAACTTATTCATTCGCAGTCTTGAAAGATCTAACACTTCGAGAAAATCGTATTTCTTCTGTTCAGTTTAACAATATTGACTGGTTTTGAAGTTTAATTAACCACATACCAATGGTTTACTAACAATAAAATATGACGAAAAATATTAAGCTGTCATTTTTATGTCTGCAAAGAAAGCTGCTTTACCGACGGGACATTCATTTTCGATGCCCATAGTTTGTTTGTTCTATAAACTGCATTTCCGTACATTGTCCCTTAATTACACTGATCAACAAGTTAATGTAGGTGGTTTTTGATGGTTTAATTCGAATCCTTTTATAATTAAAACAAATCTTATATAAAGGATTTTGAGGCTTTATGAGGTCGTTTTTTTCTCAATAGAATTCGTAGTAGGTAATAACATCAAGTTTTTGGTAATGTTTAAACAAAAAATATAGAAAGAATGTTGAACGCGGGTATTTCTGAGTTTGAGCATTTATACCTAACATCAGCACTAAAAATTAACTCTGAGATGACACGATTATTCAAAAACATAATGGAATTATATTCAAGGTTTTTCAAAAATTCAGATTCAGTCAAATGAAGATTCATAAATCATCTCATAATTAATAAGAAATTATTAAAATATTTATAGAAGATAAAGATTTGTACTTATCATTATAAAATTTATGGTTAAGGGATATGTTATGTTGTGTTTAGTCTGGAAGAAATTTTAAAGGATTCAGGAAATCTTGATCCTTTAAAACAATATTGTTTTGTTTGTGCCGCAGAAAAAAACGTAATATAGAAAATGGTAATTATTAACTTTGATGTATTGACCCTCGGTAAGTTAGTTTTTCATTGAAAATAATTTTAAATTTGTAATTCCATGTCAAAAGGATATACTAATAAAACACACGCTTCAATCAGAGTTTAATTGGCGACTAGTTAACAGTTAATAAAGCTTTATTATCAGCCTAAATCTTCTTCATACTTGTTTTATTGAAAAATTTGGTAGTAAAGGTATGTTCCTTAGTCTTGTCAACCTTGTCGAATCTTGGAAATCGTCTTATTTCTCTTTACTAAAGAAACACATCATGGTGTGATTTCATATACATATATTGTATAACAAAGTAGGAATAACTTCCAAAAGTACTTGATATTTCAAGGCTCTAAACATTTCCTATGTTTTCGTCTCTCTTAGTGTATCAACGATAATAATTTTTGTATGATGGGTTGCTTTTGCACCTTTGCGGAGAGTTGAGTCAAGACGTTCCGAAATGAAAAATGATCAATATAATCCATATGTGAGCAACTAATTTGACATTATAAATGGTTTATTGGTTATTTGCTTTCTGTTCAATGTTTGTTCCATAATATAGAAAAACATTAACACAAATCTGAAGATGACTTTCAAAAAAAAAAAAAAAAAAAAAAACATTATTTGTTGGAATAAATTTAAACCATTAATAAAAATCTTTTAAAAAATCAAATTGAAAAGATTCATTGAGAAGCGTACCCGTACATGTTGTACACTTATTTACCTCCCCACATACATACATATATAAATTGTATATAAAAAAGTACAGAAAAGGCTCCATCAAGCAAAATTCAAAGGGAAAAGTCAATAAAAAGAAAAAAGAACAACCCACTTCACCCTTTCGAGGAAGTTAAACACGCCATAAACATCCCCTTGGAATTTTTTTTTCTGGCCCTCTGATAGCTAACCATCTACTCATGGGTATATATGTATGTACATACCTACCTATATTATTTTTATTATATTTTATTTTTGTTCGTTTAGATAATGAATCAATCTACTAGGTATAGTATACATTGGTTTAGAACAGTAGGTTAGGTACATATATGTACCTTTAATCATATTTAAAAGTTAATACATTATCCGTGTTTTTATGACCGGTTGTTAATCATTTTATTTCAACAAGGTACCCAACTCACTTATTTCAATTATACGAGTAGGTAGGTACCTGTGTAGATACGTGGATATTGGCAGTTAGTGATGTGGGAAATACCCTAAACATTTTTTTTTAATTTCGCTAAATCTTAAATAATAAAACCTATTTTTAAAAACATGAAGGTTGGTTACTTTCTTTTATTAGTCTAAATTAAATCTTAACTAATAGATATGTTTTTATTAATTTTGTATTGCATTATACATATTTTTATCCCTTGCCAAAAATTGTCAACCCCCAGAGACCAAACAAATAATTTATTGAAACTCTACAAAGTCTACATATAAAAAATATTCTTACACACACAGATATTTAGCAAATTACAAAAATAAAAAAAAAGAAATAAAAAAAAAACAAAGCAAGAGGGTGAAAAGGGATGACTTGGAAATGAATTGTCCTTTGTTTTTCCTAAAAAATACACATGTAGATATTTATCTAGCTACAAATATATAGAGTTTATTTGTATTTGTTTTTGTAATTTTTATTAGCTTTTCGTTTCCTGTGGACGAGACATAATGTCTTGGATTTCACATTTTTTCTGCTTTTTTGTTTTATAACCCCCTACAATGTTCGCCATTTTTGTCTTTCATTCCTTTAGTTTGGTTAAATTTTTCAACAAAATAAGAAACAAAAATGAAGAAAACAACAAACTTTAAGTAAACATGCAGTCAAAACTTATGGCTGGAACCAAAAACAAAAAATAAAAATAAAATAAAGCAAACAATTGATTAAGTTTAAGAAAAACCAACCTTTTGCATCCTAAACCAATCCTTATAAATATACCTCTAAACAAAACTATATTTCAATTCCGCCATAACCCTTCCCATCCAGCCTTCCTACCCACTCTCCCCCTGTACTCACTCGTAACTCCTATTCTCGCTCTAATTGACCGAAAAGACTTCCGACTTTTTTCCTTCTGCTTCTTCTTATTCTTTTGCCTCCTCCTCTATAAGTCCCTTGGAATTTTTCTATCATCCTCCTTGTAAAACTCTGTGCAGCATCTCTTATTCTTTTTTCTGCACTTTGAAGTTTTTAGAATTTGTTTGTGGGGTTTTCATTCGGAACCGCCACCGTTGCCACCGCGCTCCACCGCCGGCCGCCCGCCGCGCCGACGGACGGCCACGAAACTTCTACTGTTCCAAGTTCCACCAACGTTCGTTCGTTGGTTCGTGGGAATCAAGACGCGCGTCCTTGGAATTTGATTACACACGAATAACGGAAGAAAGAACGTAAAGTTTACACACAGTTTGGAAGTTTGTTTGACTGTTTTTTTTATTCATCTTCTTCTTTTTTCCGATTTGCTTTGACTCTTTTTTAAACTATTTTCTTCTTATTTTTGAATTCCTGCAACAAGAGGTTGGTTTCGATGTTGTTGCTGCCACTTGCTACTACTGCAACTGCCACTGCTGCGTTTCGTTTGGTTATCTAATCGTTTCTCTCTTTACTGGTAAAATCTCCACCCTCCCTCTTTTCCCATCCCCCCTCACTTCACCAAACAGAAAAAAATGCCATAAACTATCAAAGGATTGCAGTTTGTTTGTGTATATGAATGTGTAAAAACAAAATTCTTTTTTTATTTTTATTTTTCGAATCCTGTAAATAGAAAAACTTTTATTTAATTAAAAAGGAATGAAAAATCTCCAAGAGTGGATTTATCTTTATTTTTTTTTTATTTTATGTTTTGCTATCATTTTTCTTTATTTCTCTTATTTTATATGTATATTTTTTATAATTTCCTTTTCTCTATAAATGTGTGGCTTCAAGAAATAAGCAACAAAAAACTTATCTCTATTTTGTGTATTTCTTATTTTAATTGCAGGTACTACAAACTTTAATTTTTGAAATATATCTAATTAATTGCAAGTGAAAAAAAACAAGAAAAACAAAGACAAAAAAAAACGAGAAAACAATGAAACAAATAAATAATAATAATTATCAAACAACAAATAAACAATACTGGACCAAGAGTGCAACCTTATGGCACACTACTTGAACACTTGTTGTTTCAAATTTGACGTTTCTATGTGAATCCTGCGAGGACCTCAACCCCAACAAACCAACACCCACTATTATTTTTCTTATATTTTGTTGGGTGTAGGTTGGTGCGTGTTTTTTGTTTTTAAATTAAGGAAGCAAAAAATGATTACTTGCATAATACTCTGACCAAAAACTTGTTTCAAGCTACAAAAAAAGGAAGAGTTTTATATGCCTTTAATAAATCTTCTTGAAATTCCTAAACACAAGAAGCAAACTTTAAAAAGGACAAAAATCAAATACCTACGTATACGTTTTTTTTTTTTTTTAAATTCAAGAACAAGGACATTTTTGCTAAAATATCCTTTAAGAATCTTTAAGTTTTACTGTTGTGTGTGTGACTTTTGACGACGACGATATTATACTACTCCTTCATGCAGCTCTGGATCTACATAATTTATATATATTTTTTGTGTTTCACACGCATAAATGCACACCGCACACATCAGGTACCTACCTCTATATAGAGTACACTGAGTATACTGAGTACTGAGTACTAGTAGGTTGATATAGAATAACAGCAATAATAATAATAATCAACAACAACAGACAAGTAAGTAAAAACACAGTTTGTTGGGTTGGATTGTGTTTTTGTGTCGTCCTTGTCCTTGTTTTGTGCGCTGTTTTTTTTTTTTTTTTTTTATTTTGTAATGTACATACGTAACACAAAATGCATAAAAATACAAAAATATCTGTTTTGTTTTTTAATATATAAATATATGTTCTCTTTTCTCACTCTTTGTCTTCTTATATACTCGATTTGTGTGTTCCTATATACTTACAGTGTATATTTATATGTTTCTTGTTATTCATTTATGCATAATCACCTCTCGTCCTGTTTCGTCATTCATATTTGTTTTTGTTTTGTTGCATTTTTTTTTTGTATAATTTGTATAATAAATTTAAGTTTTTTTATATTTTTACATCGCAGACCTTATGACCTATTGACCTTATTTTGACATCATTCATATTTCATATCTTCATAGAGATATGACAGTGACATCAATGTTTATTTTCCATTTGGTCGTAATATGTATACGTGTTTGTTTTGCGATTTTTCGAAATATTGTTGGTTTCACGTTGGGCGCCATTTTTTTCTTTTTACAATTCTTAAAAAAAATAAAACGATAAAGAATGAAAATGGGTAATTGAGGTATTTAAGAAGAATTGAGGTTAAGTTCAAGGTCACACCTGAAGGCTTCATTGCGGTGTGTAGCTTGTAACACATTTGTAATTTTTTTTTTTACATTCAAATGATTTGTTAAGCGAATATGAATTTGCTAAAAAACGATAATTTTGTATTTTTGGGTTCGAAAAACTAGCTTCAAACTTTGAACTTCGAACAAATTCTTAATTCATTCAGATCAGGGAAATTTAGCAATGGTAAATAGAAAGTTTTAAAATACCGTATCTTAAAATCTCGCGTGATTTCAAATACTGGAAAATCGGTCGCTTAAAATTCTTACGTTATTTTTAATCCAAAAAATGTAAGAAAAGAATCTTATAATAAGTTGATGACACTCCCAAAAGGACTCAACATATTTATTTTCAAAAAAGGATAAGCATGCCTTTCCATTGTATTAGTTTGTTGTTCCCCGTGTACCTAAATCAATTAACATCATAAAAAAAAGTAATTAGTATATTCTGCTTTGTGCATGTAGGATAGAAAGAAAGAACAAATGATAAGAAAGAGACACAAATGCAAAGTAGCTAATAGGTCATCAGAACAATTATTATCATTTGAAACTTAGACGAAAATGTATTTCTATTTTAATTTTGACTCGGAACAGAGGAAGTGTAAGTGAAGTTAATCTAATAGGTTTTAGAAAGCAGTGCAAAAGTTCTATGAAATATAAGTAAAACAACAACAAACAAAATTGAATAATTTGAGGTATGCTAAGTTTTGATTTCTTTGTTTTTGTGTCCTAAATTCAAAAATTTAAAAAAAACCTATTTGGTACATAATTGTGTTCAACTTCGTTAATTTAAATTATGCTGATATTAAAACTCTTATTTTGTTAAAAATTATAAATCGGTTTGACATTTTTGTTACTTAGACGTTCAGCAGCAAATCGTAAAATTTGTAGAAATTGTCTCTGTTATTTCGATAAAAATAATTCTTCTGGTAATTTTGTTTTCTTTTTTAAGACTGCTACAAATTTTTCAGGAAAATAAAATTAAATTTTGTTCGTTAAAAACGAAACTTTGACTTTTTGAAGGAAAAGAAATCTAATACAACTTGGAAGAATACAAAGTTCAATTTTCGACTCAGTTTTCGTATAAGTATAATATACTTGAGTGTGAGTCCTGTTTACTCGATATTAATATGAGATTAGAACATCAGGATTGAAATTTAACATCGCTGGATAAACAGGCGTTTCTATTAATTTAAGATCATATAATAGCTTTGTTCACCCAGAAAAATGTCAGAGTGCAGGAAAGTGCGTGCAGTGTAGATTCATGAAAACTGTCAAAACAAATTGAAGCAAAAACGTCAAATGTTAAAAACAAGAATCTAAATTAATTCGCCTAGATCAAAATTGGAAGAATAAGTAAAAATAGAATTTAATTAATGGATTAATATTTCTTTCTTAATCTTCTACTTTTTTTAAAATTTCCCTTTTACTAAAAGTTTGCTCAAATCTATTTTCAGTAATAAAATTTAAATTTAAAACAAAGCCCCGAAAATAATTTAACTTTATTGACATCGGCTGATTTTGACAGTTTTCGCCAACCTGCACTAACTCCAAAGGTAGTGAAAAATATTCAGAACTTAAGTACACTTGTTCATGTTCAGCTCACTAAAGATAGTGTAAATGTAAACCAGTAAGTAAGCAAATATTTTCTAAATGAAAATCAAAAAGTGATACTTGTTTTCACAGAGTAGTCTAGTACTCTATTGAATATATTATATCAAACTGTCTTCTTAACCCAGGCTTATATATATAGGGTCGAAGTCAGTTTCAAACTCAATGCACAACGTGATGTTAACAGGTTATGTAATTTATAGTTATTCAATTATTCTTTTTTATGACAAACAATTTTATACCAATTTCGAATTTTTTATATCCCAACATTTTTAAAACTGTAATTTTACACAAAGTTTTGGACAAAGTTGTGGACAATTAAGAAAATTTAATGTTATTGCTTCCGCAACACCGTAGAATGATGTTTAAATGACTTTGAACTGCTATAAAATGTCTAATGATTCCATACAAGATTATTTTAATTCTTTTTTTTATGGGAAAAATATTTGAATTAATTTGTAAATGTAATTATCATTTTGTTAAAATAGCTTTGAACTTAAATACAAATTTTCATAACAAAAGAAAACAATTTTCAAAGAAAAATATAGTTAAAACTGACAGCAGGGAGTTCTGTTTGTTAACTATGTTATAAATCAAGAAAAAAAGTGACATCTTCGAAGGTTTTTGCATTCAGTTATTTTTAGTTTTTTTTTTAGCACGTATTAGCCGTGTTTTCAGAATTAGAAATTGTATTTGCGAAATTCATGAGGAATAATATATGTTTTATTTTTCATGTTTCTTACTATGTGTAGTTATTCGCGTGCAACAGATGGCGCTATAATCTTTAACACTAACTTTTTGCAAACTAACAAACAAAATATTACAGCTTATGATAATTTCCGTATAACTAAGCAACTTAGTCGATTCAGCTTACATAAACAAAACTGTATTTTTATTTAGTTTTAGAATTATTTCAAAAATAATCCAAGTTCGATTTTATGCTAAGCAACTTTGAAAACCAGAATGAGAAGAAATATTTGAAGTTTCTTATCTTATCAAAGAGTGATTCTACTGCGGTTAATGTATTTATTATACTCATACATTACTACAAAAAAATACTCATATTCAAAAAAAACTCGACATTGTTCTTATTCATCAAATTCTTTCAAAAAAAGAAAATGTATGACGCTCAATTTTTCGAAATTAGAACATACCCTTAATATTGTTAGTCAAAGTAATTAAAACTACATTTCCTACATACATCCCTGCCTTATCGACCAAAAACATATTTGTGACATCCTTCTGTCAGCTGTCACTGTCAGCGCCACCATTATTAATTTTCCCGCCATCTAAACAAAAACAAATTTAATTCAAATACTTTTAATCACAAAATTCGTCTGTTTTCTTTTGTTTAAATAAAGAGTTTGTGTTTAATACAATAAAAAAATTAAATCAATATAATTATAAATATGTAAAATAAAGTTCTTGTTCAATTAATGCAACAAAATTACATGTCAACGCATTAAATTTTGGTATAGTAGAAATAAATTTTGTAAAAAAGACTAAAACTATGTTTTCCTATTTCTAGAACAATAAATTTAAGTCAATTAAAGAAGTAAATTCATGTTTAAGATCCTCGAAACAAATCAAATGAAAAAGGATCATTGAAATCTTTGAACAAAACTCTCAACTTGCATTCATAAAAATTAACTATTTCTTGTTTAAAAATGTAATAATATCAAGCTTGTGTTAATCTTTCATTGAAATAAAACCTGTTCAGATCAGATTCGCAGAACTTATTTTTAACCATTGTCCTCCATGTTACATTACATATAATCCCAAAATGCAAGTACTACTCTTGAACACTTTGGTCAATCTGCTTATTACAGCATAATGCCTGCCTACCTTTACCTTCTGTCTATGTTTCTCATTTAATTGACAAAAACCATTAAACAATATTTCACATCCACACGACATTTTATGTTTTAATATTCTGGTAGAACAAAAACAATTGACAACATGAAGTACTGACTGCATCATTTCTATGTTTTCATTCCGACTGCAATTAAATAATTATTTTCACATTTTTAAAGCTCCTAATGCCACACACCTGCATTTTTTTTTTATTATTCTCATTTTAATTTCCATTTATTAGCAAATTAGAATTTTTATGTTGCATGTAGAAAGTAATAAAATACTTCACTCTATTTCTGTATATGGTAAAAAATTTAAATTTGTATTTCATTATTTCAGAATGGAAGACTACGACCGCCGGGAACGTAGAGAACGTGATAAGTTGGCCCGCCAACAAGTTCAACACAACGATCGGCAACAGGGACTCTTTCGGGAACCAATAAGGGTAAGTTCTTGTTTTTTGTAGAAGAAGTTTCAAAAATCGAATATAATTTTTACTATTTTCCATTTTAAAGGTTGATCCATCAGAAGGTGATCAAATAATCACAAGTAAATTGGGTGATTTTTCAATGGCCAAAACATTGATTGAACAAAAGGGTTTTATTGGAATAACATCGGGTCGAAGGCCACCTCCAATGCAACCACCGCCACCTCAACCGATGCCACCACAGTCGAGTAGCAGTAGTAGTAATAATCGCCTGCCACTACCACCGCCCTCACACAACTATCAACAACAACAACAAACGCATCCACCGCAATCGCGTTTGCCTTATATGAAACAAGCGGATAACAAACCACCATATAGCGGACGTGGTGGTTATCCTGGTCAGCCGGTTAAAAATGATATTCGATCGAGTAGTGGCATGGCCCCTCCTAGAGGACCACCACCACAATCATCCTCCTCTTCGTCCTCGTTATCATCATCTTCGTCGTCAAATCTCCTACCGCCACCAGCTACTTCAATTATGCCCAATGGAAGACAAGGCGGTAGCAGCAGTAGCAGTAAAATGGGACACCATTCGTCGTCATCGTCGTCTTCATTACACAATGGCCATTTCTCACAGCCATCGATACCAAATATGCACAAGATTCCCGATATCAATTCGATTCTAAGCGAAATGATGACTTCGGTGACGCCACACACGGAAATCAGTGCAACGCCGAGAATACAAATCGATAATTACGATTTAAATGGACCCAATAGGCACAAATACTCTTTGGCTCCGCCGATACCCAAACCGCCAAAGGAGTCACCGGTTAAACGTGAGTCTAATCGAAGATTTATTCTATCTTTTTATTCCATTTACATGTTCCATCTCGTTTTCTTTTTGTTCTTTAGCATCCAAAGAAAAGATGTTGGTGCCAAACTCAACGTAAGTTAAAACACTTGTTTGAAAATTATTTTTCGACAGATACTCATTTCGCTTATGTTGTTTCTTACAGTATCCTGGACCATGATCTGGAACTTTCCGAGAGTGACGATGAACGTAAAAAACAGACTTCTGTTGATCAGTAAGTTCAAAAAGAGAATTATTTTTGAAAAGCTTAAATTAAATTTTCTTCTTCTGTTTGCTTGCTCCTTTAGGACGTCTGCAAATTCAAGTGAAAGCTCTGAAAGTAATTCCAGTGAATCGGGTAGCGAGGAATCGAATGGCACTAAAGTCGAACCGGCCCCACCGCCAGCGCCTCCTTCGAATCAATACGATTGGAGTTTAGGTCGTTTCTTTAATAAACAAGCAGCGACGCAGGCGCAAAATGATGCATCTCCACACAGTGGTCTCGGTGTGGTTGGTGTGGGAGGCGTTATGCCAACAGCACATCAAATTCCCGAGCCAAGCATTAAAAATGAACCATCAATGCCAGTCGATGATGATCATATGGGATCTGCATCGATATCCCCACTGCGAGAGCCACCGATTTTGGCACATTTAGCCCAGCAGCTGCAGCAACCATTATCGCCAATTATGAATCACTTGCCTGCTATTGGAGAGATAAAAAAAGAAAGCGATTCATTATTTCCAATGCCAGGAAAGCTGCATCCATCATCAACGGCAGCGGCAGCAGCGACGGCTGCGGCATTGGTGGGGATGGATGAATTCGTGACAATCCAACCGGGACAGATAAAGAATGAATCGTTTGAGAAGAGTCCTTCGTCGAGTCCCATTCAGGATGAGAAGCAACTATATGCCGTAGAATCGGATCAGTCGTCGGCGATTTTTGAAGCGGCCGCCGAATATGAAGGCATCAAGCCGCTGTCAGGACTGAGTGACAGCAGTAGTTGTGAGACCGTTCCGGAAGCGGAGAAGCCAATGGTGCTGCCAACAGTTTTGGCTCCGCCATCACCATTGCCGCCTGTTATTCCAGCACCGGTTGTTGTTCCGGTGGTGCCAAAGCCCTCACCAAAGTTGAAAAGCTCTACTTCCCCTCCCACTGCCGGCAGAAAGAGGCGGAAAAGACTGCCCAAAGATAAGAAGCAATCCGGCATGGATTGCTCTAGTGACGAGGAAGACGGCGACTACTCGAATACAGTGTCGCCAGCCAAATCCGCCGGTGACGGCCCCGAGAAGAAAGGTCGTGGTCGACCGCGAAAAAATACTCCCAGTGGCAATATCAGTTCGGCGTCCTCTACCAAAGGACCCACGCTGACGGCCAAAAAGGAAGTCGGACAAGGTGCTATCAAAAAGACCACAGCCAGGCGACGGATGTCTCGACAAAATTCTGTACAAAAACTCAATATCAAGAGTCGAGAAACCATCGATACCTCCGATTCAAGTTCGTCAGAAGACGAAGACAAGGGTGTGGGTAATGTTGGTGGTGGCGGTGGTGGTGGCTCCGGCTCTGGCGCCGGCATTGGCACCGGTACCGGTATCGTCAGTGGAGTTGGAAGCGGCAGTAAAGCTAGCCGAGGTCGGGTGCTGCCAACAAAGGCAGCGAAAAAGGCGAATGTGATGCCAGTGGTATCCGCGGCAGCAAGTCGCCCTGTAGCCATACCACCACCAGTTTTGAAACACGAAGTGGTTGTGCCTGTAGCTCCGGTCTCGAATCGGAGAATAGTAAAGCAAATAAATAAACGAGCGCCAGTGGAGAAATCATCATCGGACGACGACGACGATGACGACGACGACGATGATGATGATGACAAAAGTGATGGCAAAAGTGATGACGATGATAAGGATTCATCGTCCACCACTTCATCATCGTCAGATACTTCCATTGATGAGTGAGTTGTTTTTTTTGTGTTTGTATTTTATTTTTTTGAATGAGTAAATTTATTTTGTATTTTTTAAATAATTAAATTTACAGTCGCTTATCACCAACACGTGTTGCTAATGAAAATACAACACACAGCATGGGTGCTTCAGGACCAGGTGGCAGTAACAGCTCTCACCGGCATCAATACTCACCAATTAAAAAGCCATCCAGCAAGAGTAAAGTTTCGTTGTCCTCATGCAGCGATGATCATTCCGACAGCGAAAGTGAAAAATCCAGAAGAGATAAGGTGAGTTTTTTACTTTTATTTTTTGTTTATTAACGGGTTAAACGTTAATTTATTAATCAAATAATAGACAGGAATCGATGTATGGTTCATGGTTCCGAAAACCCTTGTTGCATTTCGCTACTCAAAGAGGAGGTACAGTCGAGCTACATAATTGAGTTTTTCTATAGTTTTTTTTTGTCTAGCTAATTGTGAGAGTTTTTGGTTACCGTCTATCATCGTTTGGAGGATGTATCTAGGCTCTTAAGATGATATAACATCACTTTTTTCTAGGCCCTAAATATTATAGTGAACGGCCTTCCAATAAGGACTTACTTAGGTTCTTAGACATATAAAGTCCGTAGGTGTTCCCGAGTGAGACATAGGCCCTCAACTACTCCTATGCGCCATCGTGTGCGTTGAACTCCCTCCAGCTCTTCTCTAATCTCGACGATTCCTCCTTGACTGTTCTTCTCCACGTTCTTCTCGGTCCACCGACTCTTCTGTCTTCTTAATTGCCTGACCTGCAATGCAGCCATTACCTTTTCAAAGCGTGTGTCCAATCCACTGCAACATACGCCATAGTATAATAATGTCAATGGGTTCCTGACTCGTTATCCTATATAGTTCTTCATTGGATGTAACGCCTCCGGCATGCAAAGCGCACCAAACAGTTATTTTGTGTGGATGAAGTGGTGATTAATTAATTAATTCAAATGTAGATTTTTACACGACAAACAACGCATATTTTAATTATTGACAACCGCACAGAGCCCAATCAGAGAACGTATGTTGCTTCAAATGGTCCATCGACTTAAATTCTTGAGTCAGCTTGATTTTGTATGGGTGTTAACCAAGATAGATCCTTACGCAAAATACGTCATAATGTGGTCGAAGCGATGCCCAATTCCTTGAAAAGAGAACACTGTGCAATTAACTGATTTAGATAGTTTTCTACGGACGCCTGAACGGCAGAGATATTTTCGACACTTCGACCAATCCGTTATCTCACTAAAACTGCAATTGCAACACCACACAACGAATATGTAGACTAGAAATGTTTGCACTAATCTTGTCATTGTCTGTCTGCTAGGGCCAGAATTACGACCGATAATAATTGGAGTAAACGCTCTTAAAGTTGCGGTCAAAGACTTCTAGTTTTTATAATTTACAGACGTTACTCGTTGGTATACTTTCCCATGATGAAAATGTTAAGTGTACTGAATAAATTGACAATGACATTTCTAGAATTGTGCTTCTTATTGAAATTTATTGTTTCGTTTCTGGTTTTAAGAAACTGTCACAGACTGTACTAGTCCTTGTTACTCGTGTATTTGTGGCTCAATGATGTTGTTCGCTTTAGCTTATCATATTTTGAAGAAAGAAAGCTTTTTAATGAACACCAGAATGGCTTTCGTAGCAATAGCTCCACTGGTGATCTCTTTACTTATCTCACTGAACAGTGGAACAAATCCTTACATCGTTAAGGAGATACTAAGATTATTGTACTTGATATTTCAAAGGCATTTGATAGATACGCTCAAGTCACGGCGCCCGAAAAACCTAAAACTATTAAACCTGACTCCGTTCAAAATGTATTTTCCCTTATACTTGAACGATTAGAAGAACAAGGGAGAATTAACACAATTATTCTTGAGAAATTGGACAAATTTGAGTCGGCGGCTCTTAAAACACCAAATTTACCGTAAACATGGATCAGTTGTCCCAACAACTCAAAATAATAACATGGAACGCGAACGGACTTACCGCAAAAATCGAAGAACTAGAAACGGTTCTACTTAACGAAAAAATAGATATTTGTTTGATCTCTGAAACTCATTTGAAAAAAAACTCAAATTTAAGTATTAAAGGTTATTCGGCTTACCACGCATGCCATCCATCCGAAAGAGCAAGGGGTGGTTCTTCCGTATTTATCAGAGAAAATATCAATCATTCGTTTGAGATAAATATCGAGCTCGATACAATGCAAGTTACTTCCGTTAGCATAAAAGTTAGACACGTATTTTTTAATATTGCGTCTATTTACTGTCCTCCTCGGTCCAAGATAGACAAAAACGATTTTAAAGATCTTTTCAACGCTTTAGGTCCAAAATTTATTATTGGCGGCGACTTCAATTCGAAACATTCATTTTGGGGATCACGTTGCATTTCGACGAAGGGTAGACAACTCTACAAAGCGGGTATTGAATGTAACGTTGAATTTTTCTCATCAGGAAAACCAACGTATTGGCCAACCGATACAGCGAAAACACCCGATCTTGTTGACTTTTTCATCGCAAGAGGAATGAACAGAAAATATATGACAGTAGATGATAACTTCGATTTTTCTACGGATCACTCGGCCGTTATCTTAACAATAAACAGTAACGTAATCGAAAAAGAAAAGCCCCTAATTTTAACAAATAATAACACAAATTGGGATAAATTCAAAGAAGATTGCGAAAATAGAATTATACTGAACGTCTCTTTGCAAACTCCGTTTGAGTTAGAAGATGAAACAGAAAAATTTATAAATATTGTTCAAGAAGCAGCTTGGAATAATACTCCGATCTGTAGTAAAAAGTCAAGGCAATACGAAGAAAAAATTCCAGAAGATATAAAAGAATTGATACGCGAAAAACGAAAAGCTCGAAAAGTATGGCAGCAATCACGTGCTCCTCAGCATAAAAGTGTCGTCAACTTTTTATCAAACAAGATTAAAAATTTGTTACGAGATTTTAAAAACAGCGAGAATTCTGCCTATCTTGAAAGCCTAACAGCAGACAAAAAAACAAATTATTCTCTTTGGAAGACGATAAAAGGTATTAAAAAGCCTCAAATAATGTCGGCACCTATTCGAAAAAATAATTCTGAATGGGCAAAAACTGATAAGGAAAAGGCGGATTTATTTGCTAAGCACCTTGAGGAAACGTTCAAACCTTTCGATGGTCAAGAGTTTCTGACTAATGACGGAGAGCTCCAACCAGCGCCGGAAAATTTTTCTATCAGGAATATTACTTTGACTGAACTTGTCCAGGAAATAAAACGGCAGAAAAATAATAAAGCTCCTGGCTACGACCTGATTAACGGTCGTGTCCTCAAAGAGTTGCCTAAAAAAGCAATGGTTAAGCTCTTACAGCTCACTAACGCTGCTTTAAGACTTGCTTACGTACCCACGCAATGGAAAGTCGCCGAAGTAATAATGATCCCCAAACCGGGTAAGCCACCGAATGAGAAAAAATCGTATAGACCAATTTCTCTCTTACCAATTATATCTAAAATATTTGAAAAATTGCTTCTTAAACGAATGCTACCAATTATTGAAGAAAAACGTTTAATTCCCGACCACCAATTCGGTTTCCGGAATAATCACTCGACAATTGATCAGGTTTACCGAATAACTAACGAAATTGAAAAAGCATTTGAAGAAAAAAAGATTTGCTCAACTGCATTTCTTGACGTTTCTCAAGCTTTTGACAAAGTTTGGCATGACGGGCTAAAATATAAATTAAAAGTCTTTCCAGAGCAAATATATAACATTCTTGAATCGTACCTAGAAAATAGATTCTTTCGAGTTAAGCAAGGAACGGAGTATTCGGAGTTTAAAGAAATAAACGCTGGGGTTCCCCAGGGTAGCGTCCTTGGACCGATTTTGTTTGTTCTTTATACCCGAGATATACCCCAAACAGAAGGCACAACTTTAGGCACTTTTGCCGATGATACAGCTGTACTCGCAATATCGGATTCAATAGAAACGGCAACCTCTAAGCTTCAAAAGGCATTAAATAGCATTTCAGATTGGACAAAGAAATGGCGAATTGCTCTTAATGAAACGAAATCGACGCACACAAATTTTACGTATAAAAAAGTATATAACTTACCTATTTATATAAATTCTGTGCAAATTCCATACGCTAATGAAGCGAAGTATCTAGGCATGACTCTAGACGCGAAACTTAAATGGAAAGTTCATGTAAAAAAGAAACGCGATGAACTCGAAAATAAACTCCGCGAATTGACATGGCTTATTGGAAGATATTCCAATCTAAGCGTTTATAACAAGCTTCTTATTTATAAGCAAGTACTGAAACCAGTTTGGACGTACGGTATACAACTTTGGGGTTGTACCAACGAAAGAAATATACAAATTTTGCAAACATACCAAAACAAAGTACTTAAAATAATAGTAAATGCTCCATGGTATGTAAGAAATAGCGACTTACATAGAGATTTAAATATAAAATATGTAGAAAACGAAATTAAAAAATTTGCTACAGAGCTAAGATCACGACTTAGAAATCATAGTAATAACTTAATCCAACAATCTGTTAGCGAGGCGTTCGTTTTTCGGCGTCTGCACCGAACAAGACCTTCTGATCTAGCGCAAACAAATTAATCTCTCCACTCGAATTTTGTGGAATCTTCAGGTCCTCTCGTTGGGGAGCTTCCTGACAAACCGCGAACAAAATGACGCTAAAACTACTTGTTAAGCTGGACTTAGTTGTAGTAATAATATAGAAGATAAGGGAGGTGAGTTTTAGTCAGTAAAAATCTGACACTACTATAAGCATCGGGCTTATAGTGTCTCTGAAGATTTCTCACCTTCCTGCGAAAAAAAAAAAAAAAAAAAAAAGAAAAAAAAAAAAAAAAAAAAAAAAAAAAAAAAATTTGATAGATTTTGGTATCAAGATCTCTTATCGAAAATGCATGCATTTGGTTTCGATGAACCTTTTCTTCCTTCGCTTAGAAATTACCATTCGGACAGGTATCCACAAAACTGATATCCACAAAACAAACGATGGTGTGCCTCAGGGCTCCGTTTAATCTCCGACACTCTTCCCTATTTTTATAAATTATCTTTTGTCTGAAACTTCTAATCCACTAAATTGATTCGCTGACGATAGTACTCTAAGCTTTTCATGTTGGTTTTAATATTCTCATCCTTGTCTTTCGGATGTGGACTACCAACAACGGCAGCTGAGGATAATATCATTGAATTCTGATTTTGACTCTATTGTCCAATGGTGAACCAAAAACCGTGTAGATCTTAATGCTTCGAAAACTCAATGCTTTCTACTGTCGCAAAAGCGCAACCCTTATCCCTCCCCCCCCTATACTCTCTCTGATCTGGATAAAATTTATAAAGCCTTTATTCGTCCGAAACTCGACTTCAATTGACATATTTGGGCAGGTGCTTCAATAACCCACTTGAGTTTCTTGAACAGAATTCATTTGCTACTCTTAACCTTCACAGTTGTGTCAATTTATTTAGGATTCCGAGTTCTTTTTGGGCTTTTTATACATAATCTTATATCGGTTATCATATAGTTACATCTTTTCTGATTTAAAAAGTAACGCTAAATAGTTTCAAGAAAACGCATTGGAATATATGTACCTCCCATCCTCAGACGGTGTAACTTGTCGGTCTCAATTTAAACAAAGTCCTTCGATGCTTCTGTACGTTTCTGTTCGAGCTTTAAAATAGTTGAGGCTCATTTATCCGACATTATTTTCACTGACCATATGTTGTCGTTGAGTTGGTGTCATATTAAGCTTGTCCAATAGATATGAAGTTTAGTGTAGAAATCTCTCGCTAATGCTGGAAATGAATTCTTGGAAATTTTGCATCTCCAGTCAATGGAGTGGTTTAGAGTTTCAAGTCATTAGACTGTGACACAGTAAAAGTTTTTGGTACAGCAAAAAAGAAACTAGCTTAGTGAAACATTAATAAAATTGACAGGAATTATATCTTTTATATTTTAATACTTCTAAATCAAAGGAATAATAATTAATAATTGTTTTAAATTATCAATTTAATTTCAGAAAATCCGTGATAAAACAAAAAGTGATAAAAACAAAAGTGATACCTTAAGAAAACTCTTCAATTTAAGAGATGGCGGAGCCAAAAACAAGGGACAAGTCCTAATTGTTGATCAATCGGAAGAATTACAAAATCAAGCCAAGGAACAACAGCTTCATCATCACCAACAGCAGCAGCAGCTTCAACAGCAGCAGCAGCAACTCCAACACCAACAACAACAACCACAGTTGCATACAGCAACAACACCAAATGCCACAGCAACACCAATAGCAGCTGCAGCAGCAGTTACACCAACAACAACAACCACAACTCATCATCATGAGAAACTCTTATCACCAATAGCCTTTAAAAGTAATATTAGTAATAGTACTGAAAACCTTATACAGCAGCAATCAATTCTAAATTACAACACAAATAATAATAATAACGGAAGCAACAACAACAACAACAACAGCAGCAGCAACATTAACAGTCATATTCTTAATAATTCTAGTTCTTTATTAATAAATAATAATTCTAATCATAGTAACAATAGCAATACAATACCAACATCGCAGTTGGTTGATCAACAGCCGCGTTTAAAGTCACCTAGAATAATGACTCCCACTCAGGCAATGACACCGACTGGAGTGGCGGGAATTCTGGCCGCCAAGACACCCGACCGAAGTTCGGTGGAAAGGAAGATGAGCACAAGAATCGCAACTCCAACACGGACGCCAACTCGAACACCAAACCGAACTCCCACACGCACTCCCACGCCTACAACGCAACTCGCCAACATCCCCTCGCCGCATTTATCTCCAGCTCCGGGTGTTGTTTACGGACCGCCAGTAATTCCACATCACACACTCATATGCAAAATTGATCTGTCTCGATTGCCGCGCCAGAATCCCGACTGGAAGAAAAACCCCTACCGACTGTATGGACTGAGTCCTCCCATCAGTAGCCCCGTAGCTGGTGATGCTATACTGGCAGCCGACCTGGCCGCCAGCAATCGACAAAAGACAACACCACGAAGTGGTTCCTCGACGCCGACAGCTCTTTTGGGTTCTGTAGCAGTAACAGCGACGTCAACTGCAGCAGCAGCAGGAGTTCTATCGGGATCAAAAAGTACCACCACCACAACAAACGGCGGACTATTTGAGACTAATGAGAATGTAAATCTGACCAAGCCAATTGTCGATGGATCTGTGGATCGTGGTGGCGGTGGCGGTAGCGAAACACCTCCAAAGCCTAGTGACTACTCATCGGAAAAACACCTGCATCATCCAAACAATGGTTATGTTGTGGGGCGAGTTCCTCCAACGGCGTCGTCGGCAACCACTACAACTGCTGGTGACATTAAACACGAGAACATTAAGTACGAGCAGGACGAGTACAATGCAAAATACAATCTAAAGCTTGCCGGTGTCAAGCAGGAGCAACTAATCAAAAATGAATTTAAGCCTGGCAATGGAAACGTCGTCAATTCTGGAAATGGTGCTGATGATGCATTAATTGCAGCCTCTACCAATTCGACTTTGGCAATGGAAGAGAAACAACGACCGATATCGCCTTCCTCATTGAGCAATAGCAGTAGCAAAGATGATTATATCTCTGGCGCCAGTAAACCACGCAGGAAACGTAGTTCCAGTTCTAGTTCTAGTCCCTTTAAGGATAAGAAACGAAAGAAGGATAAAGACATAGCAGCGCAGGTAATGCAATAAAACAAAAACAAACAAACAAATATTTCTAATGTGTTTGTATTTTTTTTAGAAGGATATGCTTGAACAACTTCCGCCAACAAATCACGACCGGTTAACAGAGAAGCCACCGGCTGCTTCTGTTGTACCCCCATACAGCTTACCTCCCTTACAACAACAATTACTACTACAACCAACAGTAACGTCACCAAAGACGACGACAACAACAGTGGCCCCTCCACCTGTCCTATTTCCACCTCTCCAAAATAACACAAATGTCCCGCCATTACAACCGCCCCAACAACCAACGACGGGAGGTACTGTCCGAGTTTATCGTTCGTACTTCGAACGAAATGACGATGTCATGGGTGAAGGTCATTGGTAAGGAATTTTTGCTTGTTTGAATTTTGTTTGAATTTTATTTGTGCTGCGATGAGTTTTGATTTTGATTGTATTAATTTTTTTAATTTTGTTTACTCTTTAGTGATGCAACACTTCTTGAAGAAGCTGTTCGGAGAAAACATGCCGCTGACAGGGAAACCAATTCATTTGATCAGGTTACGCTGTATCTTGAAGCGGCGTTATACTTTCTCCTTTCTGGTGCCGAAATGGAACAGGATAAACGTACAGAGAAGGCTGCCTGGACCATGTATAAGGATACGTTAGCCTTAATTAAGTGAGTACGAACTAAGGAAATATACATTAAGTTGTTTGTACTTTGTATGGAATGCTAGAATTTTAAATTAAGGGACAACAATCTTCTACGCAATGAGGTTCACCTAAAACGCAGTGTTTTTATGTGTTGCTGTTTTTTCTCTATTTGTCTAAGGTCCTTAGGTTAGGTTAGGTTAAAGTGGCTGTTGGTTGGGAAGTCCAACACACTTAGACCAAAATATGGCCCGTTGTGATACCACATGGATCAGTTAATCAGCTTAACTCGTTGAACCAATTGGAGCTTCGAATGAAGCGTAGGAGACAAATAATGTCTGAATTTTTTAGATCGCTGGTATCGTTAAAGTAGTAGTCTCCAAGGTGGATTCTACGTCTTTGTGATAAGGCAGGGCATGTGCACAGAAGATGAGAGATTGTCTCCTCTTCTTCTTCGTCCATGCAACTCCTACAAAAATCATTTGCAGGGGCTCCAAGTCGAATAGCATGCCTTCCTATTAAGCAGTGTCCAGTCAGGACACCTATAACGTAGCTAATGTGCAATCTACTCAGAGAGATTAATTGTTTTGAGCGCCTGGAGCTAAGATTAGGCCAAATTAGTTTAGTCGCTACACAGGTGGTGGTGTTATTCCACCTGAAGTTTGTTTTCTCTATGATATCTTGCTTTAGCATGAGTTTACATGTAGTTTACATGCTAGCATTGTGAGCCAGCAGAGGTAAAGTTGTTCCACTTTTTGCAAATTCGTCAGCTTTGCAATTTCCTGCAATGTCTCTATGGCCCGGCACCCAAAAAAGGTGAATGTTAAACTGTGTAGCCATCTCCGTAAGAGATGATCGACAATTTAGGGCTGTTAGTGAGTTAGTGTAGACAGAGTTTAGGGACTTTAACGCAGCTTGGCTATCCGAGAAGATGCGTATATCATTAGTTGATATAACGCATTCTCTAAGCCAGTATAGGACTAAGCCAGTATAGGACCAACCCCATCCTCCGTTTTTGATCCGTCTGTATAAAAGTTTATAGGACCATCGTTCAAAAATGATGTATTCTCCCAAGAAGACCTGGGAGGTATAGTCACTTTGAAGCTATAGTTATTAAACTGAGGATGGGGTATGGTGTAGTCAATATTACTGTTTATAGTTCTGAACGAGTTCAAAATAGTGGTGGGGCCAATTCCATTATTGATCCACAGAGAGGAGGCTTGAAACCGAATGAAATTTAAAAATGATCGCCGGTAAGATAAAGTTGTTGTTCTTAGTGCAGGTCCGAAAAAAAAATTCTTGAGTGGTGATTTTGAGTTTAAAGACAGGCATATGTTGTTTAAGACGTTTGTAAGACTTTCACCTTTTTGGATACGTGGCTATGTTTTTTCTTTCATAACATTGAACTGCCGATTTTCTATTTAACATTTCCAAATGAAGACCATCGGAGGCAGAGAAAAGAGAAGATGGTTTTGCTTTTAATAATGAGATATCTGAGATCATGTCTTTTATTGAGTCGACCCGAAACTTGGTCTGAAATACAAAGCTTTTCCAGCTATCTCGGCCTCGGGCTAACTGTGTTCTCTCCAGTCTTGCACACCAAATGGATTAAAGTCCTCACCACCCACGGTCTTCCTCTACTACTTCGTCTCTTATCCTTTTGCTTTACTCAGTTGTTAGCTTTTTGACGATGTCGTTATACAGGCCGTATGGCTCGTTGTTGAATGTTCTCTTCTCCATTACAAATAAGACTATAAATTAGCTAAAGAATGTTTTTCATCCGCTCTTGAGTGAGTCCATTCATATGCACCTTCTAATAAGACTAAATTAAGTAAGGTCTTATAAAAAGTCTTTAGAATTGATTTCAAACCAGTTGAAGCAGTTTTTAGCAAGAGAGCCCAGGGATATAGAGTCCATAAGTACCTCAAAGTTGTTATATCCGTCTGTGGTAAAGTTTTGTCCAAGACGTTGATGTTGGGTGTCCTATTTTGATGACAATCATATTATTTGTCTTGGTTTTATTAAGTAATTGACCCATCTTTTTTGTCTCCTCATCAATACTCATAAAACCGCTATTAGTAATGAGACTTTCTTCTCATCATTTTCCAATATTATCCAAAATATGACAGTAATGAAACGGATTTTGGAAAGAGTTCTTCTCTTTTTGTAAGTAACCGTTCCCGAGCTACCCCGTCTTTCTCAATCGTCATCTTGTACAAACGGCTAAGGGGCGTCGATAAATGATGTTGTACGCGGACTTGAAATAAGTCTTAGGTGAATATTTGGGTGTTGGTGGACTTTCTGTACACACTCTGATGCAGGCCTCTTAGTTTGTTGACGTTTGATTTCAGACAGAGAAGATCTTATATGCGATATTTAGGAGACGGATGCGCCAGTAGTTGGTAGAGTCCAGATGGTCACCTTTGTTGAATACTGGACAAACATATCTGCGGTTCCATTGATCAGGCAGATGTCCTGAAGCTTACTCCTAATCATTATAAAGTTGTTAGCTCCAGTCAGTAATTATGAATATTGTTAACGATTCAACTCTGGACCTAATTTCGAGAAAAAAATAGGAACGCTCCAACTGCTCATTCTAGAGAGCGATCAAGAGGAAATAGTAAAATAAGTGAGCTTTAGGTTAGGATGATTTGACTGTTCTTGATGGAGTAGGATACACTTAAGCTAGTTGTTGGCCCTTTGGATTTACTTGTGAAAAATAAAAATATGACTTGAACTAAATTTCAAATAATTTTTTTTTTTCTAGATTTATTTCGACTAAAATTCGAAGTCAGCAAACTGCGCCTAATGGCCAAGCTGACAACCATAATAAAGTTGCAATATTAAGGTAAGAAAATTACTTTCTCTTTTCTTTTTTCTAAAGTAATAACTAATTTGTTCTCATTTATTTACTTCCAAAAACATAGCCTTCGATGCCAATCTTTGATCTCGCTAAAGCTTTATAAAATGAAACGTATCGATTGTGTTGAAGTTCTTAAAATAAGCAATGATTTCTTTGCCAAAGGTAGTACGGAAATTGTTAATGGTAATACACCATCATCAATATCACCTACAAATTCAGTGTGCTCACAGGTAAATAAATTAAAAACAAAACAAAAATTAGAAATTATATTTGAAATTATTTTTAACAGGGTTCTGGGTCTAATACACCACCAGCTCAAATGGTACCATTGAACGTGCATATCGCTCTTCAAAAGCAAACACAATTTTTTAACTATTTCATAAGCTGTCATGATTTATGGGACCAGGCAGATATGTTAGTTAAAAAAGGAAATCATACTGGTAAGTGTTTTATGATACAAAAATATTGAATCTTGACATTTCTCGTCCTTGAAAAAGAAGTTATTTTGAGCAATTTCTTTGGTATACAAGTTTGGTATGTTTAAATCGCTATATATTCTGAATAAAGTATGAAGGATCAAATATTACTATGTGAATGTTTATCAAGTATACTCATCGAAGTTACTTACAGTCGTGTGTGAACTGGCCTCACCCAATAAACTTGTCGATCTAGCTCGGTCCCTGGCTATATGTCTCCAGTTGCACACCCCAAGTTAGATGAGGTCACTTTTCACTTGTGCGCGCCACCTGATCCGCGGTCTTCCTTTAGTGTGATTTTCGTTGTTCGTTGATTCGAAGACTGGACTCTTATCTTTTTGCCTAAGTCTTCGTCGTTGTACAGCTCGCCGTTCTATCTTCTTCTCCATTCACCTTCTATGCATACGGGACAGCTGACTACATTCAGTTGCAAATCTCAGAGTGCCTTTATCAATTATAATTAATTGCTACAGTATCACTTATCACTGATTTCACTGAAGTTCACATCTATGTTATTTGGGATTGATTTAAATAGAGCATCTCATGTATAAAAATCAGTTTAACTCCCAGAATCAAAATGTTGTGGAGACATGACTCTTATCGCCTCTGTAAGACTTCGGGCTCGGCCTCCGCCAACGTGGTCTAGGCCACGCTTTAATCTACCACAGAGGGTGCTACAAGGAACTTTTCAAATTGGTTTATCTTCGCTCATACATAGCTACGCAAACTTCCATCCAAAGTCCACTGAGCTTAATTTCTATGCTATCACATATATGGCAGTGCCTTTTCTCAAAAGTTCTTTTCGGACGCGGTCCCTTTCGCGAGCATTGGCAGGGCCATGGTCTTGTACAGCTACATCTTAGAAGACATGGTGAGGTTGTCTGGAAATAAAAAGCATTCAGAGACTATTATAGGTTTTCTTTATTATAAAGCCAACCCCATTGAGATAAAACGGAATAAGTTTAAACAAGCTAGAAAGACCTGCAACGGTCATATTTTACAAACCAAATTTGTATATGGCCAGATATTACCATTGCGTAAGCTTTTCCATCTTTCCTACTTTTTTTGTCCCTAAAAAAGGCGAATCCTCCTCTCTCTCTAACTATCGTCCAAAAGCACTCACGTTCCTTCTTTCCAAGGTTATGGAAACGCTGAATAATTATCAGCTTAAGAAATATCTCGATAACGAAAGCTTCTTAATGACCGTCAGTATGGCCTACGTAGCAATAGGTCCGCCAGTGATTTGATGATTTATCTTACCGAACAGTGAAACACATTTTTACATGGTTTTTGAGAAAGAAAGATTATTGCACTTGATAGAGTTGGGTTAGAAATTATCTATCAGACCGTCAAGTAGTGTTGGACGGATTCGAACTTGATATCCTTAAAGTAAAGTAAAGCTCATTAAATTCTGATCTTGGCAACATTTTCCAATGGTAAATCAAAAATTGTGTAGAATTTAATGTTTCGAAAACTCAATGCTGTCTACTGTCGCAAAAACATAACCCTTCCCCAATATTAACATCCATGGGTTGTATTGCATCGAGGAGACTGAACAGCTTTCAGTCCTAGATATGTGCATTACAAACCACTTGTTGTGGAGTGATGACATGTTCGGCAACGCCAAAAATGCTGCTTAGTGACTAGGTTTTCTTCGACGTTTTCAAGTTTTGTATCCCTTCTGATCTGGCTTTAATTTACAATGCTTTTATTCGTCCAAAACTCAAGTATAGTTCTCAAATTTTGGCGGGTGTCCCAATAACGTAATTTAGTATTTTGGATAGAACTGAAAAAGAGCTTCGAAAATGATAGGCGATCATTCTATTAATGTGACACTTGATTCCCTTGAACACCGCCGCTATTTTCACCAACAATGCTCTAGTGAAATAGCCAGTTGTATTCCTCCAAGTAAACAATTCCCTTACTTCGAGTAATGTTCATCAGTTAACCCTCGAACTCATTTTCGGACGTACTGTTAAGTGTAGGCATTATTTCTTTAGCCGCACTACACGAATGTTTAACGCTTTACCAGGCTCAATATTTCTCACTTATTACAATGTGCAGACATTTGAAACCAATGCGACGGTATCTCCTTTCTAATCCTATCCTCCTTTTCTAATTGCTCCCGCTGTGTTTAAACATTATAAGGGTATTCATAACCCCTTGAGTGCAGGCACAATATAAATGGTAGAGCCTCCATTTCTTCAATAAGATGACCGTTTAGCTTATTTCTGTCCTTGCAGTTTGTGAAGCTTGATGTAATCCGCGCCTGTTGATTTGTTTCGTTCTATAATTTCACGTTGATAAGTACCTGATCAGGAGATGCAAGACAATCAACCCTCGGAATACAGCAACAGCATTCGATATTGAAACCTGGATACGTAGTTCGTACCATCATTAAGCTTGACTATTAAGCATAATAGACGTACTATGAAGGTTTGATCAACTTTGTTGATCCACGAAGCGACACCCAATTCACTGTGTGGATATCTTTACACGGGAAACCGGTACACGCAACGACCATGTTTTTTGATGTACCTAATTTTAAGTATTGGAGTTCATTGTCAATAGTGATCTTCCGATTTGTTTATTGCATCCAAAATGGCCATAGATTTTAATTTAATAATAATTTAAAATAACGTTAAAAAATATTCAATAAGTTAATCATACGATAATTAAAAAATAAACCAATTTGTTACTTTTTTTCAGATTTCTTCATTGCTCTCGACCACGATTATGGTCCCTTAACTTTACACAGCACAATTTATGACGTTTTTAAGTACGTCCAAGCTGGACTGAAAAAACTTAAAGAGATGAAGGTTGAACCCGTCAAATATAATTAAGAGTTACATCAAAAGAAAACAAAAACAAAATTTAATAATACTATAAAATTAGTTTAGCTGTAGTTTTTAGTTTCACAATCCACCAACATCATCATCAGAATTATATATTGTTGATAAAAATAAATGATTCGATTTTCTATAAATATATATAAAATATTTAAAAAATAAGTTTTTTTTTTTTTAATTAAATTGTATAGAAATATATTTATATAAATCTTATTGTTTATGTTTAAAAAAAAAAAAAGATTTTTTTTAATGAAAAAGAAAAATAGTTTTAATGTGTTTTTTGTTCGATGTACTATAATTTTAATATAAATAAATTAAAAACAAACTGAACTGATGAACAAAGAAGTCAAGTTCAGTAAAAATATGTATAAAAAAATTGATTATTTAAATAAAAGAAGAAACTAAAAAACTTAATGTTTTCACAAATCTTTAAATAAAAAAACAACAACAAAAAAACTTTAATCACAATTTTAGTTTTTATTTTAAGTAGCTAAATATTAAAACAAACAAAATAAGAAACAACACAAAAAACAACTAAAGCTAATAAGTAAACAAAACAAAAGAAAATCATTTAGTGGGTAAAATATATATTATTATTAATTAATTATAATTATTCATTATTGTGTATAGCTCTATTGTTAAAACAAACAAAATAATTACAAAATTTTATCCAACGATACGGAAAAATAAAATCAAATTAAAGAAAACAAAATATTAAAAAAAAAAACTATTTAAGATAATAAAATAAATTACTTATTAATTTAAATCAAAATCAAACAAAATTATTAATTATTTAGTAATATATATACAACAGACACATACACAAACACTTTTAGGGAAAGTAAGATAAAACAAACAAAAATACAAACAACATTTTTGTATAGTTGATATTTTCTTTTTTTTTGTTTTGTATTAAATGCTACAATGCGGATGTAAACAATTTTTAATTTTTATTAAATATTGTTTAGTCTATAGTTATTAATTTTTTATATACGTACGTAATAATATGTATACAAAAATTGTATATTATTGTAATTGTAAAACTCATTACTTATTGATTAAGTTTAGGATTTAAATAAAACTAAAACAAACAAAATAATTAGATGAAAATGTGAAGAGAATAGAAACAACACACAATGATGGTGTAGATGAGAAAAACAAAGAAACCAAAAATAAAACAATTTCTAAATAAAATTAAACGAGAAAATAATTTGAACAACAAACAAAAATCACAAACAAAAATAATACAATTATTAATTTTATCAAAAACAAAAAAAGAAGCATACACATTTAATAAAACTAAAACTAAAAACAAAAACAAAAGCAACAACAAAAAATAGTTATAAACTCCGGCAATATTATATTAAAACTAAAAACAAAATAGAATTAACTTTTTAAAAACAAAGAAGTCAAAATAAAGTGCGCTTTAATGAGGGCATTTGGGGGAGAGAGCAAGGAATTTTTTTTGTACATAATATACATGAAAATATATACCTATTGTTAGCTTAAACGGTGTACATATAACTTTGAAAAGATAGAAAATCGGAAGGATTTCTTTTTTTATTGTTTTTTTTTAATATTTTAAAGAAAATGCAAAACTAACTATAAAACATAAATCAAAAGAAAAAAAACTCAAAATAGATAAAATATTTTCTTTTTAAAACGAATACACAGTCTTTTTTTGTTTTTTCACAATGTAACTTTGTCTATTTTTTTTTTTTAAATCGATTTTAGTAACGAATGGTGTCAATTTGATCAAAATCACCGGAGATTAGTTGCATGTAATGTTTTCACAGGTCTTATAGCAGTCTTCTTCCATAACGTACGCATGTGTGATTTAAATTAACCCCTGGTAGTAGGACGTCTCTAATAGCAGGGACTTCTGATAAATGAGAAAATCTTTCGGATATATCTGAGCAATTTTAGCCAATAACTGTGTACTAAAATATTTTCCTTGTATTATGTTAGTTAAGGACTCAAAAAGCTTGCGAGTTCAGTAGTAAATTTGCCTATAGTATGTTTAGTTTTCAATTTTTAATTAAATGAAATACAATGTGTAAGAGTATATATGTATATTTTTGGTAAAGCGAATTCAGGGTAAAATGTAGGATGGTAAACTTTGCCGCTTAAATAGAATAACATATTCTTTGCCAAACTTTTTCCCTTTGAATTTAACCTACAAATGGGAAACACGAAATGACTTAATTTCAAAATTGTTCGCTTTGAATCGAACGTTCAATTTGCTATTCATAATGGTGGTGATTTTATTCGCTAATATATATTTAATTTTTGTGTCCATTAGAAAAAAATCGTTCTTGGCGAAGATTTCATTCTTTTTGATTTGAATAAAGTTAACCAATAAATTATAATTCTGATCGAACCTTTACCCTTTGGTCACAACAAACAGAGAAAATATAGTCACTGAAAATGTACACTAAGCATGCATAAAACGTATTTCCTTGTTTTTTTTTTATTTAATTGAATCCTTATTTAAAATGTTATGAGATTTAAAACGAATACAATTTGCAATTCCAATTACGAAACTGTTTTCAACTTATTTATATCGTTTTAGTTTCTTCACTTCGAAACGCCCAGTTCAATTGTTTCGGTATTCGATTATCCCAATTATTTGAATTTCATAAGTACACAATTTTTGAATATTTTTAAATTATTAAAACCTCAAATTCGGTTCTTTTCGACGCATAAATAAAAAAAACTTTTTCCCTCTATGGAGTATATATTTTCCTTCAACAAAACTTTGCTTACTTTTGTTGTGTATCTTCCTTTCTATTTTCTAGATATTAATCAACCTTAACTTCTTTTTCCTTTTTATTACTAAGAAAGCGAGATTTTTACAAAGCTCCCATATAACGCCGATCATTTAGCATTTCCCATACATTTGTCTGCGTATAATAAAAGATTGGTAAATAGGAAATGGTTAATTAGATTTTTTTAAATTTATACTTTACTTAAAACTTATAAACATTAAATCACAAAAATTCCGACTAAAAGAATAGATTCATAAAATTTAAGGATTATCTAGATGTCGCGAGTAGCTTCTGTGGTAGAACAACTTTTTAATATAAAACGTTTGTTGTCAATTCTTGTATGCATCAATATTAAGACTAAAAACAAAACATAATTTTGTATACCTTTTTTTGCATGTTTTATTTTTAAAATTACAACAATAATTTTACATTTCTTCAAACATATCACAATTTCCAATTTCTTATGCTATTTGCATTAATGGCAATATTCTATTGTATCAGACTTTTCAATTTGATGTAATTAAAAAAATGTGTTATTTCAAAATGTAATCTATCACGGTAATGGATTTGTTTTTCAGAAATCGAATTGAAACTTGGTACACATGAACAAATCAAAACTACGTATTTAGTAAGTTTATTGCAATATTAATGTTTAACTACTTTCGAAGTTTATCAATTTCAGTTGTTTAATGCATGAACTTAGTATTGGTGACACCAATTCTCAATTGATCAATATTAAACATTTATTATTTAATTCCTTTACTTACCAGGTGTTTCCAGGTATTTTAGATGAGGATATTTCCTTTATTTCGAGGTGAATGGTCCCTCCATGGATAGGTTTTAAATAAAACAAACAAAATGGTCAATTATTCGCGTCCATTACTAAATTCATGAAACAAGACTCAATTCCAAATGTTATTGTGTCTTTTCTTTTAAATAAAATTAATAATAAGGAATTATTAAATGAGCATACTTTTTTTAAATTTTATTCACGAGTATGAAAAAGTTTACTTAAGTCATCTACCTTTTACATCAAAACCAAATTTAATTTTTTACTGTACATTTGCCTTCCTATTAATTATTTAAAAATAAGCTTTAATAACATTGCTAGCTCTTTGTGTTATCTGAAGAAGACTTTGATTTTATTTATTTGTCACCCTATTTGCCAGCCCCTAAAAACCACCAAGTTGTGTTGAACTTTTCTACTTCGAGGCTCTGCCTGTGTATCGGTTCTATAAAAAAGCTACATAATATGCATTGCTGGATTCTTCCAAACAAAACAAAACTATAACTTGCATTTACTTCTCATTCTTCCATCACAAAAACAAAGTCAAAAATATGAAAAATTTCATTTGGCTTATCTTCGTTTTTCGCAAATCATAGACTGATATCTGAAAAAGAAAAAATACAAAGAAGACATTTCTAGATTATTGCGCTGTAGGTTTTTTGTTTTTCATTTATTCGTTATTATACTTAAAAAAATAGTATTACTAAATTGGCAACAAAAGAGCCTGCTGAATTACAAAAAAAAAATATTTTGCTATCAAACAATAATGTTCAATATTCCTTCCCCATTCCTCATAACGTACCATTGTTAACATAATACAAAATATTTAAAAAAAACACAAACAAGAACCCAAAACAATATTTATTTTAATCAAAGTGAATTTTTAAAATTTACAAAAAAATAAAACAAAAATTACTGAAAATCAACAAAATATAAACAAATAAATAAAAAACAAACAAGAACAAAAATAACCATATGAAACTATTTTGTAAATATTATAACAACAAAAACAAAAATTATTATATATAAACATAAATTATAAGTAAAACAAACAATAGAAAATAACTTAAACACAAAAATTACAAATAAAATTAAAAACAAAAAATATTTTAATACTACAACAATATTAAACTTAAGGTACTAAGAGAACAAACAAAAAAGAAAACATAAACAACAAAAACTTATAGCAAAACTAAAAATGAAAGTAAATTAATAAAATAAAAACAAAAATAAAAATAAAACAAAAAACAGAAAGTTGTTAAATTAAGTAAAACAAAAAGTATATATCTATATATACATATAAATGATTATTCTATTATACAATTTTATATTATACATAAATTATACATAAACGATAAAAAAAAGTAAACACTTAAGAAACGAAAGAAAACCAACAAAGATTAAACAAAACAAAACAAACAACAAAATAATGAAGTGAATGAAGAAAATCCAATCAAATCTTGTTTTTGTTTAAATGTTTTTTTTTTTTTTTTTATAAATATATTTTTGAATATAAATATTTTTTTTTCTAAATTAAATTTAAATGAAATCAAAAACTAATTATGTTGATTTTTTCAGTTTTAAATTTTTTAGTTGTTTCGTTAGTTTTTATTTATGTAATTATGTTTTTGTACACTCTTGAAACACACTAAAAAATTGAAAGAAAACATTTATATGCCTTTAATTTTAGTCAAAAAGAAATTAATGAAATTTGTTAAATATTGTATGATTAGTTAATCTTATTCCTCTTTTATATTATTATTATTATTATAATTTTTATCTCTATTGTTAATAAAAAGAAAATATGGAAAAATTGTTTTTTTTTTGTATTTTTAATTTGTATTCTGTTTTCTATATGCATCATATAACAAACAGATTGAAGAGGAGGAAGAAGAAGTAATGAAAAACTTTGTTTCACAATTTATTTAAATACAACAAACAAAAAGTAAATCTTTCTTTCTGGTAAGGAAATAACTAAATATTTATATAAATTATCCTACTATTTTTTATTGTAAAACTATTCTATTTGTTTTTTATTAACATAAAACATAAACATAAATATTTTGTTGGTATCTATACTATCTTACTATATTGCAATTAAACAAAAGGAAAAACATTATGTTTTTTTTTTTCAATTTTAATTCCTATAAACTATTTTCTCTTTTTGTAATATGTTTTCTTTTGTTTTAATACATTTATTTTATTTTTAAGTAAAGTTAAATGTTTGAGAAAAAAATGAAATATATCTTATCATTATTAATGAGAAAAAATTGAAAACAAATTTGAGTTTTAATATTTTGTACTTGGTCCCTCGTGAAATAAAAATGGATATTTTTGTTGGCGTTGCACAAAAATATTAAAAATAATTTTCTATGTTTCAATTGCATAGAATTAAAACACCCGTTGTTTTGACTGTTTTTTCTGCAAATATTGGTTTATATTTTAGTAAAACAAAAAATAATTTAATATCTCCCACTTTGGTCTGCAAGTTTCTAAAAAAAGGTTTAACATTTTATCCTATTTAACGGTGTTAATATTGGACCCTTTTTGATTAAGTAGCTCACGTATATTTCCCATCATTGTATCTTGTTTTCATCTGATGGTTAAAAAGAAAGTGAGAGCGAGATAAAATTATGAAACGTCAAAAACACGTCAAACGTCATTTTGACAGCCCATCGCCTCGTTCCCACTTTATGGTTAAAAACAAAAAGACAAATCAAAATGCTCTATATTTATTAGAAAAATAATAAATATACATATGTATGTATATAGGCAATAATAAAATCATTGGCAGTGTAGTTAGCAGTCTGTAAGAAATAAGTGCATTATTCACAATTTAACCAGTGTTAATAGCCCTTAAGCATTATAGTTAGTACACATTTGGCCTATTATGCTAAATCTATAATAATTCATAACAGACTTTATAAAAGATTTTGAAAACTTGTAAAAGATTATTTTTGTGGGTTCTATTTCATTAAAGATTTGTCATGCCGAACACCAAAATTAAAATTCGTAAACGATATTTTGACAGCTCATACTTTTGTATGGGAATTAATAACAAAACAAAATATTTCGCCAAATAGACCTAATTAATAAATGAGGTAAGCTAATGCATAATCAATTCATCAATCCAAATACATACATAAGTCATTTTGCGCAGTTTCTTTGTGTTGTGGCCGGCCTAAGCCAATATTAGCCTACGTCCGAATTGCGTATAAGTATTGGTTAAATTTTCTACCTCTACTTTATTTTGACTTACGGTAAAAAATAGGATACAATTTAGCGGTTTGCTTTTGCCAATTGCTTTAAATGGGACTTTTTTGATTAAAAATTGATTTTTAGGTTTAGGTACTAAACCTAGCCGAAAAAATATTAATACAAAATTTCCCCAATAATTACGAACAAATTTCCATTTTGGATAGCTTCAGATTCAGTCTTCGAACACTAGTTCACAGTTCAATCAATTTGTTTTCTATTTTTGAAAACGAACTGCTAATAGAGGGAGTATAATGTACATATTTGTTTAAATATCAACGCTTTATTATATCGTTGCAGCCATAGACTTTCATGTGGATTTATTGAAATTGACAGATATACCGTCATTTATATTTTGCTCAAAATGCTTGACTTTTTCAATGTATCAAGACAAGAATATAATTCCACAACTTCCCAAAGGTTCGTGTTTGTTTTTTTTTTTTTGACAGTTCGCTTCTGCGCTTTCAATTGTAATCTTCTTTCAACCTTGAGAAACTTCAAAACTAAACTACTACTGCCAAAATTAAGTCTGCGCCAAGATGAGTTTCAACCCATTTTATTCGCCACTTTAGTGCGAAAATTTTACGAAACGAAAAAAATTACCCAGAATTTTAACAGAATTTGCAAATGTCCTAAGACTCTATGACAAATAAGCATTTGAAAGTTTTCAATTTGATTAAGCTTTTAATTTTGTATGTATATAGAGTTTATGCTATGACTATGACAAAGTTTTACACCTATTGAATCAGATGTCAAATTTGACATTACTACCATATAGAAAGTGTGCACACAAATTATCTACTCCGAATTCATCCTCAACTCATTCACTTGAATCAATTAAAAATTTTAGCCCATCATAACGCCAATTACATAAACCGATATCAAAAATTGACTCCGAATCCATCCGCATCGAATTTTGTAACTTAAGCCTAGTACGCTGCTGATGCGAAACGAAATTTCCCATACAAAAATGACATGACGAAATCATAAACGAAAAATTTCGCTGTGCTTTTCGTTTTTCAGTACGCTGTTGAACGACGAAATGTGTCATTTTAGTGGATAGCTGTACTAGATTTCTTAGTACAATTCTCTACTCTTTTCGTTCTCAATTTAATTGCCCGGTATATTAATTGCTTGCGAAATTTTGACGTATAATTTATTTATTGAAACATTTTTCGTTTATGATTTCGTCATGTCATTTTTGTATGGGAATTTTCGTTTCGCATCAGCAGCGTACTAGGCTTAAAATTGAAAAAAATGTGAACTTCAACTTCCAGACAGAACTCTCCATAAATATTTTTCCGCTGTGGTTTTCGTTTTCATTTCGCTCTGCACTTGGAGACCACCGGAAAATTTCGTTTCGCATCAGCAGCGTACTAGGCTTTACGTGAATACACCTCACTGAACTCACCAAAATCTACAATTAAAATTTCTTAGCCGTAGATAAAATATCGAATGATGATTTCGAAAATGAAATGGAATGAACAAAATAACACCAATCTATCCGAAAAGCTGTAGGTTTTACCCGAACGTGACAAAAAAAAACCCGAGTTCCGTTTCGCACCTAAGACCTTCAGATGCAACTTCACCCACAATCTGTCAAATTGTAAAACCGGTAACTTGCATTTCTTTTATGAAGTATCGGAGCACGTGCTAGGTTCAGTTCTTTTTCTCTGAATTCATTTAGGTGCCAGCTATAGCTATAATTAATTTTCATCATTGAAAATTTCGTTTCGAAATTTTAAAGTATATTTTTTCTACTTAAAAAATGAATTTTTTAAATCAGAACTTTTCTTTTAGGTCATATTTCATTAAATAAATAAAAATAAATTAGGTGGCGCAACAGTTCATGAAGAACCAGGGCCTAGTGACTTACAACTCTCAACCATTCCTGTGTGCGAGTAAAGTTGTCAGGTATGGAGGGGACCTACAGTTTTACGCCGGATCCGAACGGCTAATTTGAGAAAGCACTTTTCATGACAAGAATTACTCTTGGAGGATTTGTCAATTCCTCGCAAGAGGCAGTACCCGTGAAAAAAAGTTAGGTGGAACAGGCAGGGATTGAACTCAAGACCCCTTGCATGACAGTCCAACGCACTAACCATCACGCTACGGGTACTATCATTATCTATCATTTTATCATTACTCAATGATAAAATCGTTTTCAATGAACAACTGATTGTGGAATTCACATTTCGGAACACAATCGTTCCACTAAAAGCTTTCCATTTACTTTGCATTTCCACCCCTCAATTTTCTTTTCAATGATCAACTCTTAACTCAAATGATTGATTCCAATCAGAAAATGCTTGATCCAAACAGTAAATATTAGGGGCCAGTTATAGTTATCATTGAAATCGATCCGGAAAATTTTTTGAATCGATATTTGACGGTGTTTCCCTTTGATTAGAAATACAAATTATATACTGATCGATCGGAAATCACACAAAGAATTTTTTTTGAGGAAAAAAAGTGTGATTGTGCATTTATTTTTCTCTAAAAATGTATTTTTCTATTTTCCGGACGGAAATTCATTTTCCTGAACAGCTGATACTTTTATGTTCAAAAGTGAAACAAATCGTTCCACTGATTTGTGTTCCAATTTCGCACAATTCCAATGACAGATTTCTGTCAGTAAGGCGCCAGTTATAGCTATTATTGGTTTTCATCATTGAAAACAAACATTGGAATTTTATTGACAGGTCGTTTATAGCTATCCTTAAAAATTTCTTTCATTGAAAAAAATTTCCTGATTGAAATCCACCGAAAAATGTTTACTGACAGAAATCTGTCATTGGAATTGTGTGAAATTGGAATACAAATCAGTGGAACGATTCGTTTCACTTTTGAACATAAAAGTATCAGCTGTTCAAGAAAATGAATTTCCGTCCGGAAAATAGAAAAATACATTTTTAGAAAAAAATAAATGTGCAACTAAACTTTTTTTTCCTCAAAAAAAATTCTTTGTGTGATTTCCGATCGATCAGTATATAATTTTTGTTTCTAATCAAAGGGAATACCGTCAAATATCGATTCAAAATTTTTTTCCGGGTCGATTTCAATGATAGCTATAACTGGCGCCTAAACATAAAAGTATCAGCTGTCCAGGAAAATGAATTTCCGTCCGGAAAATAGAAAAATACATTTTTAGAGAAAAATAAATGCACAATCACTCTTTTTTTTCCTCAAAAAAAATTCTTTGTGTGATTTCCGATCGATCAGTATATAATTTTTATTTCTAATCAAAGGGAAACAACGTCAAATATTGATTTAAAAATGTTTTCAGGATCGATTTCAATGATAGCTATGAGGCGCCTGACCAGCTAATACTTTTATGTTCAAAAGTGAAACAAATCGTTCCAATGATTTGTGTTCCAATTTCGAACAATTCCAATGACAGATTTCTGTCAGTAAAATTTGTTCGATGGATAACAATCAGGAAATTTTTGTCAATGACAGAAATTTCTAATGATAGCTATAAACGACCAGTCAAAAAAATTTCAATGTTTGTTTTCAATGATAACCAACCTTTCAAAACTGGCATCTTAATCAAATATTTTTAAAAATGCGATACATTATATTCATATTTAAAAAATTCAAAGCTTCATCAAATACCTTTCGAATGGGAATGGTTTCAATGTGTCAAATATGTCAAACATATTTGAATATCTATTCTGGAAAACAATGTGTTCAATTTCACTCAGATCGATAGGGTACCCGGATACGTTTTTGTCACTGTTTTACGTGTAAATGAACAGCTGATCCAAAACAGCTGTGATGTCAAAAAAGAAAACCAAAGGTATCTAAGAATGTCTGGTATTGTTGAATTTGAAGGAGCTTGAAAATCGAATTAAATTTTGTATGTTTTTTAAGAATTGAATTATCAAAATTTTCCGTTGTAAATTTTATTTTACAATAATTCTGGACCTCCAAATCTAATGTTTGTCTTTTTTTTGTGAACAACTAAAAGTTGGTTTTATTTTGTCTCCAACTATCTCAATTTAGGTATCCAACTCGTTCAATAAGGTATCTTAAAATCCACATATCCAGCATAGCTTATTCAACTCGAGATTGAACGCAGCCAATGGATTGGACAGTTTTGAATTCGCAAATCAGCATTGGATTGGTTTGACGTCTCGTCGTCGAAAAAGATATTTTTCTAATAAAATTGTTTGTCTGGCAGTACCTGACAAACTTTTTCTCAGATCTGACAGCTGCAACATGTTGCATTGCATCAGTCTAGGCGCATTTCCCAGAAAGAACTAACAAAAAAGTCACTCAATAACGATCAACAAATGAACTTCCATATTTGTCTCCTATCTCTAATACCTTTTTCTTTCAGGATGTAGACGAGACGTAGAGAATGATTGCATTCGTATTGTGGTGTGTAAAATTAACAATAAATTCAATGATAACGGACAACGGTTGTAGAATCCAAATCAATGTAATTCAGAATCTCCTGCTTGAGCCTGACGTCGACGGTCGCATTATCTTTTAGTTCTTTGGGTTTTAAACGTTTGGGTTTTTTCCGTTTATGGTTTATCCTTATAAATTAAATTTCTAGTTTGTTTGCATAAAATTTATATTTTAATCGCGTACAATTTTGACAAGATCATAAAATCTGCGTTCGATTATCGAGTGTGTTTTGAAAGAAGAGATTTTTTTGAATTTTTTGTGCCAAGTGCACAAAGATGAACAGTGATCATAATTCACAACAGTGCAATCCGCATTTTGCTGCATTCCGTTTTTTCAAACAAGTCGACTATTGGCGTCCACCAGTACCACACTATTTGCCACGAATCGCCAATGCCACTGGCACCGCCATTGCCACCCACACCCACATGAGGCAGCACTTTGCGACGACCTTCGTCAATCAACCTTTAGTCAGCTTCCGTTCTCCGAATCTATTTGTCCAGCCACCTTTCGGTCAAGCACTGCCATTAATCGAGGAAAGTACCGTGGAAATGACAACCAACGAGGAGCTCCGTCTATCATTCGAGTGGTAAGGTGAGTAAATACAAATTGACTCCTTATCGGACAGTGTCTAGCCGTTAAGATTTAAAACAAAAAGTGTTTCTAGCTTTTCAAAATGAAAAAATAAAAATCTACATTTTCTGTTAAATTTATCCAGCAACATTTTCGTCATATTTTTGTTATACGGTGGTTGGGTTGGCCATTTTTGTTTTGTTGTTGTCTAGGTCTACATGAAGAAGTCTACAAAACTACAGACGCAAAACTGTAGTGCAGATTTTGCAGCAGAGAGAACAAAGTTCAAAGTTGTGTTGTGTAGGTTAGATTTGAGTGCAAAGTTGAATTTAATGTGTGTGTTTATCTGTGATCCACAAATTTTAACAAGAAGATGAATCAAAGGGGAATATTCCAATGTACTTTAAGGGGGTTAATTCGTTAGCATAGCATTGTGATTGATCATAAGAGTTGCCACTTTTTGGTATTCTGTTTGTTGTGTTGGCGATTTTAAATTAAATAATAATACAAACACCCAAACACGAATTTTCACACCCTTTTTTGTATTTTATAGACATACAGTATTCCCCGTTTAATTGCACTGGCCATTTTGTCAGGTTTTTCGATAAATCATCCGGGTGGTTCAATAATTTGTAATTTAAAGTTTAATTGGCCAACCTGTTCAATAGATCGAAAACCGCTGACGATGTGACGATCAAAACTAAAATTGCAAATGACAGAAAACAAATAACAGGCAGCTGTCATTTTGTAATTTTGTATTTGTTAGTTGCATTTGTTTTAAAATCAATTTTCAAACGCGATTTTGTCGGTCAATTAAACGGGAAATTTAATTAAGCTAGGTTCAATTAAGCGGAAATTACTGTACGCTAGTAAATAATAACACTGGTTCATAAGGTTTTGTTTCTGGCAATAAAATTGGACTTTTAAATGGTTTTTTTTTTTTTTTTTTCTAGCTTAATTCAAATCTGACTTCAAAGTTACTCTGTCACGTAAGGTTTTTACGATATTCAGCCCTGTCAAGAATTCCATAGTAATCAGATACTTTTTTAAGTGTTTGTAGTATTTCATAACATTTTCGACAAATCTTCAAAAGTTGTTCGATTCCAAATCAATCTATAAGAAATGCTGAACCATTTGCGCTAAAACGGTTTTAAACAGAAAACGACAAACATAATTGAAAGTAATTTTTGTTTTTGTATCTTATCTGTCATCTACACAAGTTTTTGAAATATATTTAAAAATATAAAAATATGTAATGTTGAAGAGTGGTATTTTTAACACTTGAGCAGATAATTCAAATCGAAGTTCGGATTCCTAATCAGCATTTGAAATGAAATCCAAAACGGAGTTTTTAAAACTATGAAACCATTCAATTCAAAATTCGCTCAAAACTTCATATAGAGTCAAATAAAGACTCAACACTAAAAAGAATTTACAGAAACTTAGTAAGATACTAAAAGATTTCGTTGCAAAACCATCACACAATTTATTGTTAAGGGATATGTTGTGCTTTAACTTGGCCTCAAAAACCGGTTTAATGTTTGTCTTTAGTATTTTTAAAATTGCATATTTCAAAAAATTGATGTGATAAAAAATTGGCTCAAATTTCCTGTTCCTCAGCACGAATTTTCACACGTTGATAGATTTGTGCAAATGAATAGTAATTATTGCAATTTTAGGCCGAGGAAACATTTATTACTATTCTAAAGTTTAAGGCGTGTGCAGTGGCTAAAAAAAAGGTTTAATTCGAAAAAGAAACCATTTTCTTTATGACTTACTGTTGTGTTTCCTTGCCTTAATATGTATTATAAAAATGTTGTATTAAGACCTTTACCTACCTGTAAAAAAAATCATAAGGATACTCGTGCTGCGGTAAATGACTCACTTATATACATATATTTGATCGTTTTTGTAAATGCATGGTTTCAACTTTTGTATAGCCCTACAAAATTTTGTGGTGACTCCGTTTCAACTGTAGTCTGGGCTAGTCTTCAAAAAAAAAAAAATATACAAAAATTGAAATCTTCGCATTCTAGTTTTCAACGTTTCTTACCATAAAATCGATCTTTGAGATCTTGTCGTAATCTTTTTTGTAATTTAGTTGTAAAGCTAAATAAAACAAAAAAATTTGTTTTTGTAAGCTGACTCGAATAAGTTTGCTAAAGTATGGAGAAATAGACATAATGCTGTATTATTTGTTTGTTATTTTGCAAAAAATTAGTGTAAACAAATATATCGCCATTTCATGCGAAGTTAGACCATAATCTAGAAACGGACACCTTAAATTTAGTTCTCATTTCATTCAGCTTCAATTAATTCATTACAAATTATTTGTAAACTATTAACTGATATTTTCTTAGCATTGTCCTTTTTATTAGGTTAAAATTAGTTCTGGTCTGAATTTCGCTAATTTTTTTTTAAATTATTCCGACAAAAATGTTGAATATTATCATCTTTCAAATATAAAAACCAGGGGGGGTTATTCCGTAAAACGATTATCGTCAGACGATATCGTTTCGACGACGCCTATCGTTTCACTTCACGTAATACGATAATCGTCAAAGTGATATCGTCAAAACGATAGCGTTTGCACGATAGCTAAATAGGTATCGTCAAATGGTAACTAAGCAAATTGAAGTAAAAATGTTTTGGCGTAATTTTAATTTGTTAAAAATGGAAAATGAAAACTAAAAAAAGGACAATTAATACGGCTATGAAAAAAATTAAGATATTAAGCAGACCGTTTATAATTCATAAATATGTGCATAAGTAATCTTTCTTACTTATTGTTGTAAAATAATTTTTAATGATACTGGAAACAATAAACTTGCCAGACGTTTGTCGTTTTGCTTATATGTATACCTCCAATATTAGATAATATCTGCAGTAACTATGTATAGAGACTTTAGGTGGTGAAGGGTACCAATGGTTGACAGGCAACGATTTTTGACTCGGTTTTGCACAAAGCATATTATCCCAAATAGTTTCGGAAACATCAATATTTTGGAAGCGAAGTCAAGTCCCTTGTGGATAAAATGGAATCTTTCTAGTGAAAGTCGGAAATAAAGTAATGGTCTTATCAAAACTATTCAATACGAGGAGGTTAATAGAACGAATAATAAGAAAAATCATAAATTACAAAAAGTTATTTCTTCCCATGGACGGAATTTGGTTTATACCCATTGGCCAAGATAGGATGCTCATCCATAAATTGAATATAAACTTGCAACTTATTTTGTGTTATTGACCTATGTAATTATATTATAATTTAATTTATTAATTTACTGTAATATCAGACATAAATAGCTACAATTTTGAAATTCTGAAAATATAGTCGACGGCGGCGGCAAAAAATAAAAACACAAAATAGTTAGTATGTTTGGAAACAAGAAATTTCTTGCAAATTTCAACAATTTCACATAGAAAAAATAACAAGTTTCGGAAACTTGGTTACATTTTCAATTTATCGAACAAAAATTTCTTTCATTTTGACATTTCAGTTACAGTTTCAGAGTAGTGAACAATCTTGTACTGAAAACGATTGACGAGACGATAGTGATAAAGTTATGTGAAGCAAATTATAGACGATAACGTTAATGATAATCGTTTTGACGATTATCGCTTTGAAAATTACGGAATGACTCTCCAGATTATTTTGAATCGTTTTTTGGCAATTTTTCACTGTATTCACTGTGTATATGAAATCCCAAAAAAACACGAAAGTAAGGAAGGGGTTGAAAATCAACAGAGGTGTTTCCTGGAATATTTTGGAATGATTCTTGGAAAATACAAATTAGGGAAATTTCTTCAACTTTTTTAAATTTTATTTATAGGTATCCAGAGTAGGTCCGCTTGGGTTCAAATTAAAATAGGAAGGGTTTTTGACAGCTTGCCAAAAATCCGTCATCATATCGTATTTGTCAAAGATGTTTGAAAATGTCAACCACCTAAACAATATCAAGTAATAAGTACATGAAGGAGATGCCCCATCTTTGGACACAGAGCGTACATATTACATATTATCACACACTTAACACGGTTTTTAAGCACAGCTTAAAAATGTTCTTTAACAGCTAACAAAATGTACAAAAACATTCCAAGATTTCAACAGTTTTCCAAATAAGCCCTTTTTAAGAGCTAACATACATTAGTTTAGAGGGGCTTTGGGTGCATTTCATACAGAAATGTTAAAAATTGTGTTGAAAATCAATTTATTCTGTTCTTGTTGCCATTTCTATAAATTCGAAGAACACTACAACAATAAGGATGCAAAAAGCCAGAAAATAAGAAACTTTGTCAGAAAAATTTGTTCCTTTAGCAAGAAAAATTAAACAAAACCTATTATGTATATTATATCGCTTTTTTTGGCGTGTTTTTAAAAGTATTTTGATCAAAAAGCAGTCAACAAAACTTAAAAATTGTAGAGAGAAAAATATTTTATGAATTTAAGGAAAAAAATAAATAAAAACAATTTAAGTTAAACAAATGATTTGGTAAGAAATTTTAGTGTGGCACTAATACTTTATTGCACTTTGTACTTTATTGCTGTTTTTGGGACACTTATATTCGTTTAATCCATGTTTGAACCGCAATCATAACGCATCCAAAGCAAATTCACCTCAAAAGCTAACCATTTTTGGGCGAATACCGTTAAATTATTAACAAATCTTTAGAATCTTTACTTATACAACTTTACTGTATCAGCTTTATGGCTGATATGACTCCACATCCTGTATCTTCCACAGGTATAGACGTTGATGATTTTGTGCGGCGCGATTGGAATAGGGCTGGATTTTCTATTCATATTATGTTCTTGGTCCAGTCCTAGTAAAAAAGTAGTACTTTTTGCAACAAAGTTCAAAGCAGTAAAATACAAATCTTAGATATATATATACAAAATAAATAATTTAAAATAAAAGGGGGGTCATATCCATTAAAGCAATAGGATATGTTTTTAATAATTCAAGGGAATTCCTACGAAAATTAAAAACAAAATACTCTCCCAGGGGGGGTCATGAACCCTACAATCCCCTCCTCCATTGCATAAGTATAACTTAGACTTCTAGAATATTGTGTTATTTCAAATTAACAATAGTTGCTTAAAAGTACCCAAAACCATTGATGACATACATACTAAAGTGTATGTATGTCATCAATGGTTTTGGTGTCATTGTTTAACTTAACTTATAACCTTTAATTTGAAATAAAATTTTAAGTCATACCTCGACTTATTTTTCGGCTTTACTAAACCGTTGGACCCATTCTGTTTTTGTTGTTCCCTTTTTTTTTTCATTGCACTAAAGTAAATGAACCTGTCTTATAAATTTGAAGATTAATTAAGAGTTTTTTTCTTTTCCAAATGTAAAGTTGTGTATATGAGATTTACTTAAGCTCAAAAATTATTCCCTATATTAGGGAACGACAGGTCGAATTAGCTTCCGGCATAGGTAAATACATACGCACAATGTACGTTACGCTTGAATGCATTCATACATCATTCCTAATTCAAGAAAATTCTGTATCTTTCATTCATCTACAATAAAATTTTCTATCTATTAAAGCTTCTTCCATTCATTACATCCAATTCGCCCACAATAAACACCGCCCATCTATACATAACTGCACCTATTCCTTATACCTAGTCCTACGTAGATACTATATCTTTTTATTTTTCTTTATAAATACAAATTAAAAAACATGTACCTACCTATCTACTTAAGGGTACATACATATGTACATATGTACGAGTATATGTATATAAATAGATTTTTTGTTAGCTCATCTCAAGACACTTAGTAACCCCAATTATTATATTAGGTAAACTTATGTACATCATCTATATCTGTCCATAAGAATGTATTTATATCTAAAAGAAATAATAATCACTTCCAAGTCATTAGGTTAAGTGGGATTTTGTAATCCTTTAAATTTCACATTAACAGCAAAAGCAAAAGCATCACAACCAAGAGCATAGTAGGTAGGTAGTAGGACCACATCAACAAAATAAGAAAAAGTAGGAGCAACATCAATATTGCTGCTGTTCTGGTAAACATCATAACACCAGAGCAGAGCGAGCAGAGCAGAGGTGCTCGGAGCTCCCGTAAGCACTAAGCCTCGTAACTTGTAAGTTCCAACGGCAACGTTCCAACGAACGACGATGATATCTTTCCATCGGCATCGCCCATCCTCATACCCTTTTTCGCCCAGATCTCTCTTTACAGAGTTCAATGGTCTTTTGACATAAAGTGCTACCGAGTCAAGTTGTGGCACACAAAGTGTGGTGGTACTGTCATCGTCCTCGTCGTCGCTCAGTTGAATCGTGTAAGAGTCGAGAGCTCAGACTTAAGGGATGGATGGGGCGGGCTCGGCGCCACGCTACGACATAGAATAGATGCATATGTATATGATGCTCTAAGGAACCTATCCCAATGTCTTTTCCCAAGAAAAGCTCTAAGAATAAAAATGTTACACAATAAGTTTAAGTAAAGCTTTCTCTATTTTTGGCTGTGTCGCGTGTCGTATGTGAAATTGTGTTAAAATATTTCCTTAAAGATTTTTGTTTTTATCTTTTTTTGGGAGAGTTTTTTGTTTCCTTATTTTTGGAAGCCGCCACAGCCACATGGAGCGGTTACTCCCTCTAAATGATGATGATGTTGGATGTCCTATGTAGCTGTAGGGATATCCAAACATACAGTTTTTGGGATGCACTTTATATTGTAGTAGAAAATAATATGTTCGATTGACGCATGCTCTGGGGAAATTCGAGGAAATTAAACTTCTATTGTCTTGAATCATATGGATGATGAATTTATTTGTTTTTGTATTATACGAGTATTTCTATATCGGATAACTTCAGTATTGTTGTAGTATTTGAGTTTTGATGGGGTTCTCCTTGGTGGAGGATTGTATCAAAAAGTTAACAGGGTTTCACGCATCAATTAAGTGAGTTTCTTTATGGGAGATGAGGTATTGCCATTTGAATATGCTTTTGCGAAACAAAATTTTTAAAATGATTCAAATTTTTAAATAGAATTTAAAAATCATGAAGATATTAAATTTCTGTAGAATAAATGGTGCTGGAAATGTTCGGGAATCTGTTTAAAAAAATTGATTGATTGGTTGATTCAAATCAACTATAATTTTTGTATTAAGCCCATCAACAATAGATTTTTAAATGTATTAAGAAAAAAATATACAATTTTATGCAAGAAAGTTGTGGAAAACAATTTAGACATTTTATACTAAAATATCATTAATCTTCTATTATTATATTCTTTTCGAATAAACCGTATACAAATAAAATGCTTTTCATAGTTCTTTCAATCTAAAATTTACTATTTTTTGACTTCAGCGAACATTTATGGGATTTTCCATGGATAAAATAAATCAATTTATTCTTGATCTAGATCTGTCAAAACACAAACTTCTCCTGATGTTGCATTCAATTGGCAAAATAAATTGGTTTATTTTTGATTTGAGATCAAATCTTCAGATCTGGAGTTTTTGGCAAATCTACGCATCTGCACCAATAATAATCAAATTTTTAAAAAATGCTTTTGGCAGCTCTACCCAACTCGTTAACACGCACACGAAGTAACACTAATACAATGTCCGTAAAAAAAAAAATGCCAATCGTGTTCCATGCGCCGCAAAAAAAATCTATTTTAACAATAGTTTGCATAGAAAACGAAACCACCACATTTTACTAAAAATAAGGATTTTAAGTTCTTAAGTACTTAAGTTTTAAAGGTGCCCGGATAAATATGAAAAAAGGCTTTCCAATAGGGATGGGTTGATTTTAACAGCTTGTAGCTGTCAAAATATCTTCTTTTAATCAGTCACGACAAATCATCATGGCAAGTTACAGCGTCGAGCAACATGTGCAAATAATAAACCGATGTCATCAAAATGGGTGTTCTCAACGATGAGCGCATGCGCAAAATAATAGTTAGGAAAAACAATTAAAATTTTTGAAATAACACAAATATTTTTTTTTTAAATAAAATATACGTACAGTATGTACATAACATATATTCTCTTTTAAAGCTTCAATTGTCTCGGGCTTATCTTATGTTAAATCGTATGATCTTGAAGGCCGAGACCAAACGCGAGATAATGAGTTCATAAAAAGTTAACTTCAATTAATTGATTGTTTCGTTGCGACGTTGGGACCCGAATAATTATTTTGGTAATAAATATACACGCATTGAAAACGTTTTTCAGGAGTAAGTCTCATCATTATAGAATGGCAAACCAAAGCCAAACTGAGCGCTATCAAAGAGATCAACTCTGACAAAATTATTGCTAGGTTGAAAAACACCCTTTGTTTCCAAATCCTCGCCTTCCGAAAACATTTCCTTTAAAACTGGCCAGAAATTTAGTCTATATCAGTAGTATAAGTTAAGTAGCCAATGTTTGATTTTAACTTTGGAAAATTGTTAAAAGATATAAGAACTTAAAATTGGGTAAATCTTCTTTTAAGCTTAGTAAATAACTAAAAATACCTTTAAAATTTAACTTAATTGTTTAAAATTTTCCGCTAAAGATTTTAAAATTGGACCTGTTTATTTGCAATAACTATGAGGTTCCATTTTGAGAATCCATTCGTTGATACGCTTTCGTTCGAAATATCATCACTCATTCTACTCCGGTGCAGGGCACTCGTTTACTGAACAAAACGACTCGACGACGTGTCCTAAAGTCGACTTCAGTTTCTCACTTATGGAAAACGTCATTTTATCAAATGCGATCATGGATCACAAAACTTGCACAAAATATATACGAATTATCTCCTAAACTAATATATAACTAATGTATATTTATACAACTTAGTCAAGTCAGAAAACAAAAACAAATTTGTATTTTTATTTAGTTTAGCAACTACATTATAAAAAAAGATAAGCAAAGTTAAAAACGTAAAATTTTAAGTTTTTTCTCTCTATCATTTTTTGAAAACCTTCCACGATACTTTCAAGGTAGTCGTAATACCGTTGATGCGTAGTTGCCATAACGTTTTGTACGAAATTGAAAACATGCATTAACAAAACAATTTAAATGAAAGTTGAGTTGTCAGGTTATTGGAAAAACACACCAAGTTTTTAAATAAGCAAAGAAATGTTATCCAAATATTAAAGTTCATCTTGAGTTGTACAATGACATATGTTGAATACTACTCTACGAACACATCCATCGAGCTTCAAAGAAGTATTAAACGTACTAACTCAACGTCTTAAAATGAAAAACTCGAAAATTGATTTCGATACTCGAATAAAAGTCAAATATCTATCCGCAGCAGTGATGCTACTGCGGATGTTAAATAAAATAAATTGGGTGGCGCAACAGTCCGTTGAGAACTAGGGCCTAGTGACTTACAACTCTCAACCATTTTTGTGTGCGAGTACTGTTGTCAGAGATGGAGGGGACCTACAGTTTTATGCCGAATCCGAACGGCTAATTTGAGAAAGCACTTTTCATGACAAGAATTACTCTTGGGGAATTTGTCAATTCCTCGCAAGAGGCAGTACCCGTGAAAAAAACTTTAGATGGCATAGGCAGGGATCGAACCCACGACCTCTGGCATGATAGTCCAACGCACTAACCATCATGCCACGTGTACTACTGCGGATGTTGCATTTGTTAATAAGTGCGTTTTTTGGTATTCCATATATAGTACAGTGAGAAATTGCCAAAAAAAACGATCCACAGTAGTCCGGTTTTTATATTTGAAAGTTGATACAACTGAATATTTGTCAGAATAATTTATCAAAAAATTCAAAAAAAAAAAAATAGCGAAATTCAGACAGGGGTGAAATCGTGTAAGCTGATTTTTGATAGTTGACTATCAAAATCAAGAAAATACGTCTGTGTAATGTGATAGTCGATTTCAAAGTTTTAACCAAACAATTTGACATAAAATAAAAACTTCAAGAAGGGGGTTTGTTCGTAGCTACTACATTAACATGTAGTGTTGAATCGAGCTTGAAGCTCGCCTAAATTCTTTATATACCTGAATCGAGTTGAAATGAGCTTGATTCGCCTCGATTCCGGTCGGGGATCGGAGTCGAGTCAAAATTTGTGAAGAAAAACTTGTGTGGAGGAGTTAGTTTTACAGATAATGCGTTATGGTCTGTTTATTTTCATGTTTGTGTACAAAAAATATAGTTTTGTTTTAATCAAATAAAAAAAAAAAAAATTGCACATGGAGTAGGTAGCATATTCTTATATGGTGCTGAACTATTCAGTTTTTCATTGTTTAACACGAATAAAACTATCTCACTTGCACTTCATAAGAAACATCGAAACACCATTTGCATTTTAGAAAGTGCTGTCAAACTGAATCATTTTTAAATCTTCTTGTGCGGTGGAAACACCAAAAATCTAAACCGAGATAAACGTTTGTTGGAAACAAAGCAAAACTTAATTAGGTATCTTTTCTATTGTTTTCTCTTGCAAAATAAGCCCAGTTAGTCCATTTTCACTAACAAAACTACATAATATCAACAGTAATAGATTGATTTTTCCCCCCAATGGAAAACACACATGATTCCAAATGCACAACTACTCAACGAACACAGCCATCGAGATACAAATGCAATATTAATCGTACCAACATTTGAGAACGAAATCACATAAGATCCATTCGCGACTCGTATAAATGCCAAAAACCCATCCATAGTAAGATTCTACTCTTACTTTTATCGGTGTTATTCATACTATGGATATTGTTTTTGTTATTCGTGTAAAATCCTAGTATACTATGGATAGATTTTCCAACAAAACACGGGTATTACTGTACTACGGATGGCTGTTCCAAAAAAAAAACCACTCCTATTAGTACGATGGCAGTTATTTTTATCAAACGTTTTAAACTCTAAAAAAAAGAGGACAAGTAAGAGTATTTTTTTTATAGTTTTGTATAATCCTCAAAAAATGACAGATGAGAATATTTTTTAAAAATTCATCCAAACCAATACTATAAGCGTTTCTGAGAAAATGAGGATGCAGTGGTAGTGAGTTTTTCTTAAGGTGTTGCAGTTTTATCCCTGAAATTAAAGTTATCTCATTACACGGCAAAACTCCAGCTTGCTTCAATGTGTTGTCTCTTTGATTCATCTAATGAAAATTGATAGGTACTTTAGGTAATATTGAATTCATATATTTTAGCCTGGCAATATTTTCGACACCATCCTAATTTGTTAAATAAGAAAATGTTTCTTCTTTTCGCACATAATATACAAAATACCTGCCTACAACCAGTAACAGAAACAGCAACAGAAACAATATCAAAACAAAAACAACAACAAGTGCATATGCAACACCCTTACGCATAATTAAATATTTCTCACAAAAACGTCCTGTTCCTTGTTTTTATATATAAAGGTAGGTTGTATCCTTATCTTTTTTTTTTGTTGTTGTTGTGATGTGTGTCTCAGTTCTGCCACCCATTAGTGCAAAACAAGCAAAAAACACAGTTTTCTTTTGCCAATGCTGCTGTTGATGTCTTTAACTTTACAACCACCCCCACTGACCTGCATCGCAAAGACATACAATGTAGGTACTGTACCCTGGTACATTCTCCTTTCCAAAACCCACTTTTGGCGTCAAGTTTCAAAACAAACCAACATACACACAAACACACACATGTACATACTTCCACACATAATCATTAAACACACACACTTTTATAAATAAAACAGAGTGAAGTAGAAAATGAGAAAAAAAGGATTCAAAATCTAACAAATCCAATGCAACATCAAACCAGGAACCTCGTCGTCTATATAAAAGTTGTCCCAATGGACTTTTTAAAATAAATACACATACATACATATATGTATGTATATAAGCTCCCCGAAGGAATATAAACGACAACGAACGAACGCAACGGTTTGTCGTGGGTGGTGCTCGTGCTCTTTCTCGTGTTCAACATGTTCACTGTTCACTGTTCAGTTCATGTCCTGTGTTCCGAACCAAATCAAACCAAATCACAGACCAGAACGAACAAGGATCCTCTGACTTTTGTCGGTTTCCAAAAACCCCCCATTTAGTTCTTGCACTCTCTGAACGCAAGTTGTGTTTTATCATTTTCCAAAAACAAAAAGTATAATTCAAATATAAATACATATACATACATATATATGATAAATTTATATCCTTATTGAATTTTCTTTCATACACACTCTCATACACAAATTAAATACATACATACATTTATACCTACTTTGGAAGGATAATATACCTACATCATTTTTCTACATAAATTCAAATTAATTTAATTAATTTCGATTAAGAAAAAAAAGAGAAGAATAAATTAATCAGCTTGATTTTTTTCTGCATCTTCTCAAAACATACACACTCGTACGTACTCTTCGTCCTTCGAATCCACCCTTTATAAAACCCCACCTAATCTTAAAAAAAGTAATATATTATCTACTCTCAAGAAATATTCTTAAAAGAAAATTAAACTGAACTATATCGCGCGGATAGAAAGTCGTTCCTTTTGTTTTTATAATCAAGTGTTAAAAAAAGGATAATAAATTGTGAATAATTGTTTCTCTTTTGTGTACACGAAATCAAAGTTTATCTAAAAAACGCTTTTAAAAGCCGCATAATAATACAATTATTGCCGCACCTTAAAATAGTGTATATACACCCAAAGAAGAAAACTACTCTATCTACACATCGCGTTTGCTTCCTTGCTTGCTGCACACACAGGATAGGATAGGACATCATCATATGTAGGAAAGCACCAGAAATATACCTACAACACCAACAACAACAACAACAACAAAACAGAATCAGAAACAACTACAACTACACAACGACATCGACGTCGACGTGGACACAACACGAGTAGAACAGCAAAACGGCGAATACAGGAATTGCAGTAGTAGCAGCAGCAGCAGCAATTGCAATAAATTTTGCAGCAGGACGAACGACGATGAATAAAACGCACCAACACAAAGCACAAAAGAATTAAAAATCAATCTGTTTGAAATTTAAGGAAAATATAGAAAAAAAGGACTTCAACTTTTTTTTTTTTATAAATACGCCCTAAATTTTCTAAGAATAGAAAAACAATCGCGTGATTTTTTAGGATAAATCAGAAAAAAAGGATATTTATATACATACATATATATATGTACCTATCTTCTACTACAACAACTGTACTCCTCCTACTCAAAAGGATTCCTTTTCTATATTTTTACTACTCATAGGAGTCACGCCATCGTCATACCTACGTAAAGTTTTTTGAAGTCGTTCTTTTCGTCGTCGAAGTTTATATGTACTTAAAGTCGAGGAGAATTCGCGGCGGGGTTGTGTGTGTTTTTTTCTATTTTGTTTGTTAACAACAAATAAAAAGAAAGAAAAATTATAGTTTTCAAAAATTCTAGTGCAATAAAAACTACCTACACTTAATCAAATCAAAAAAAGGATATTTTGTTATTAGTTTCTATCGATGTGTATGTGATGTGTTGTGACAAAAAGGATATAAAACTGTGAAATATTATTATTTCCTCTCTACAAGGATTCTGATGCATTTAAACCACAAAAAACAAGCTTTCTCCTATTTTGCCACAGTAGTTCTTCCAGAGGCTAGCTAATACATATAGAAAGGAGGAAAATTTATTACAAGAAAGAAAAAATAAAATAAAAGCAAAACGAAACGAGAAATCAGGACAACAAGGAGTGGTTTGTATATACTATAATATGATAATTCAATCAAATTCTAGGCGCATACAGTGTACCTACCAACCTACAACAACTTAAAAAAAAAAGTCCCACACACATTTTATTTTGTTGCAACAACCCCCATTCTTTATACTCCCCATCCTCATCCTTATCATCGCCCTCACTCATCATATTCCCTTTATCACATCGAATCACCCACATCCTGGAATATTTCCGTTGCATCCAGCATCTAGCATCCAGGAGCTATAGGAGCCAGGAGGAGGAATTTTACGTTTTCATAGTAAAATTTTCATTTATATCCTGCTGCCTGGATGCTTTTCGTATCCTGATTTCTTTCTTACCCCCCTTCATTTCATTTTTGTACCCACTACCTAGTATCTCTTCTCTTCTCTACCTATACTATATGCGATTTGCAATTATTATTATAAGAAATAAGGGAATGGGGAGAGATGGTAGAAGAAAGAAGTGGAATTAATCGATTTAGTTTCATGGAAGAGATGTATGCAATTTTGTGATGTTGCGCCTTCTTTTTTGCCATTTGATTGTTGTTGTTATTGCATCTGTGTCAATTGTTTTGTCTCTTTCTATATTCATTCGGATGGTGCGGCACAACACAGCACAGTGTGAGATAAATACATATGCATGTGTGTGTATGTTTTTTTTTCAAAAAAGCTTTAAAATGCAATAGAAAAGCTTTTTTCTTATAACATCACCGAGAACGACACCGACATCGAAAACGACAGCGACACCGACAGCGCACCGCCACTGACACCGGCTGTGACTGAGATGTTGCATCAGATTTGGTTTGATTTCAGGGGGTGGTTGTCGTGTTGTGTTGTGTGTCATCAGCCCTTATCTTTCTCTCTCTCTTTGTCAAATTTTCTCTCTTCTTGTGTAGGTTTGGTTTGAAACGAATGTCCTGCTCCTGGGTTTGTTTGTTTTTCTTTTTGTATCTTTTTGTGTTTCTATTATTTTTTGTTGTTGTTGGTTTTAGTTGTAGAGAGATGATACTATTCTTCGGTTCCGGCACATACCTACAGCTTTTACTATTGAGGGTGGTTAAGGGAGGGGTTTTTATTTATTTTTTGTATTTTTATTTTTTATTTTCTTTCTCATCAGAAATTATTGTTTTTGTGGCTCGTGGCTAAGGGGTTGTGTTGGTTAGGAACATAATATCCTTATGTGTATATGGTTGGAATGCTTAATAAGAACTTTCATTCAGTAACAAAAAAGAGAATGCAAAGAGAGAAACCTATGCTAGGTATGATGACGATGAGTATTGAGTACAAATGCAATTTTGTTTTATTTATTCGAATTGAAGAGAGTTTTGTGTAGGTAGTTTTCTGGTTAGTTTAGACTTTAGAGTGTATCCTTCTTCTTTTTTTTTGATTTCTCGTAAAAATTATACGTCAATAGGCTTAGGTACATATCCATACATATATTTTTGTTCAGATAGTTTTGTTTACACATTAAGCTTATAATTTAAGTTTGTATCAATGACTCGTAGTGTGTTTTTTGTGTAATCGTACTTATACACAAAATAATAGGCATGGAACAGTTTTTTTAAAAACCATATGTTCAAAAAATTCTTTAAAAGGGTTTTCAATAAGGGCGGGTAGATGGGCAAAATGTCAATCGTGGCGTTTGCTGTGTGGCACGTAGCGCCGTTCTGCTGGAACCACATGTCGTCTAGGTTCATATGGTTCAATTTGGGCCATAAGAAATTAGTTATCATCGTTATGTAGCGCTCGCTGTTGACGGTGACCGCCTCACTAACGTCGTTTTCAAAAAAGTGCGGACCAATTACGCCGCCGGCCCAAAATCAACACCAAAAGGTAACTTTTTGAGGATGCATAGGTGATAAACTGGTGTCATCTCATATACCGCAATTTTGCTTGTTAACACAGCCATTCATCAAAAAATGCGCCTCGTCACTAAAGATGATTTTTCGGCCAAAATGGAGTCCTCTTCCAAACGATTCGAAGCCCAGTCAGCGAACAAACGGCAGCGTTGTCTATGGTCATGAACTTTAAACTCATGGGTCAGTTGGATCTTGTACGGGTGTAGGCCCAAGTCCCGACGCGAAATTCGCCAAGTTGAAGTCTGCGAAAAGTTGAGTTCTTGTGCACGGCGCGCGGCGAGGAATAGACTGCCTCAGGTTCTGCTGTGAACTTTCACAGGCCGCGGCGATGTTCTCGGCCAATCTTGCGTTACTTGAACGTATGGGTGTTGGCTGATTGTTTATTGAACCGGTCTTCTTAAATTTGGCCACCAAACGTTGAAGAGTCGACTGTGAAGGGCCATCACGTCCACCGTAAAATGGGTGCAATGCGCGCAACTTTGCGTTCACAAGTTAACACTTATTTTGATAATAAAGTTTTATCATTTGTATGTGCTGTTCAATCGTGTTACTTGCCATGATGATTTACCATAAACAACTGAATAACAAACAAAAGATTTGACAGATGTCACCAAAACAAAATGGCAGCCACGGGTCGGCAAAGTCTACCCGCACCAATTGAAAAAACCCTTTATATTGATGGAAAGATAGCGTTTGAACTTATACATATTAGGTGTTTAGATACATACCTATGTATGTTGTTTCTCATAACAATTGTGTACGTATTTTTTAAAAAATGGATTTGTAGTTTCACGTCGTAAATAAAGTATTAAACTACAGTGGTGGACAAGAATTTAATACATTAATCAAAGTATAAATTGAAAAAAAAAAAATTAAACAATATTTACAAAACATTTCTATTTAAATATCTTGATTTTTATGTTATTTACATTATTTACACATGTAAGCAGGTATACCTACTTTTCCAGAATAAAATCTTAAATTTTGAATAGGTATCTGAAAGAAAAAAATTACAAAATAATAACAGAAAACATACTTTTTTGTCTTGACATGAATTTACCACATTTCAATAAAAATGCTTGGTTATATTACTTACCGTAACTATATTTTCTTTAATATTTCAACGTCATTCCACAAAATTTCGATCGGGTTCAGACCGGTTGATTGAGCAGGACACTTTAAAACATTCATTCTATTGACCTCTAAGGTAATTTTCACTAGTTTTGAAGTTTGTTTAAAGCCAACGTCGTGCATGAAGCGCCATTAAACCGGCTAATTACTCGATCTTCCGCATATGGTATCATATGGTTCAGTATAATATCATTGAACAGGTGCTGGTCCATTTTGGAGTCTATCTTCACTATTGGACCAACATCGTGTCAAGAAAAGGAAGCCCAGATTATCACGTTTCCACCACCGCGCTTCAATGTCTTTATGAGTATTTTGAATTATGTTCCTCGTTTTGTAAACGCCACACATATTATATTTTTTTCCATCGGATTGAAATCGACAGAACTTTGATTCAGCGCTTTCTTCTGTTGTCTTTCGTGTGCGAGGAGCTTGTTTAACATGTTTTATTACTCCATACTTTTCAAAATGTCTAAGAGTATTGTAAATCATCTTCCTGAAACATTCTAGCAGCTCAGAAATCTCCGTTACTGTGCGACCTTTCGACTTCATCTTAATGATAAGACTCCTTTTGTCCTCAGAACAGCATTGCCCTTTTGACATGACTATTAAATGTTTTTGTTTGTAATTATGTTTGATTATACAACATTAAGAAGATATAAAATTATCTCGAAAATAATTTTGTTCTCTTAAGAACCTACAATTAAAAAGTAAAATAACCCAAATTTGTACATGTGCTAAATTGCTGTCCTGTCAAAAACAATGCAATTGACAAACTACACTGGTCTGCAATATTTACCTTTTTTTCTCCTTCAAATAATTTTTTGAGATCATAAAATCTAAATCTGGTTTCAGAAAAATTCTAGCACGTATCATTTTCTTAAAAATGGTTTTTAAAAATTATGAGTAGTTTGTAGAAATTAACCCTTTCAGATTCGTTTGAACTTGTACAAAAATAAAACTGTTGTTCACATTCAGCTCAAATTTGAAGGACTTATTCCTCATAACATAATCTATCGTATGACACCAAATTTGATTGTATCCATTAATTTTTGCTCACGTTTTAAAATACTGATACTGACAAAAACAGCAGAAATATCTAAATCCTGCTGTAGAGGATATTTAAAATCTCAAGGCCCGTCATATATAAAAGCGTTAACAGACGAAAACCAAGACCAAATTCATAAAAGGTGTTTTTTTTGTCTAGCGTTATTCTTATATTAACAATGCTTTTCAGTTTACATCGTATTTTAATTTATAGAAACGACGCACACTGATAGAAAGAGAAAGTGATATCAATTGATTGAATTTTAACAGTTTTGCATACGCCTGCACAGTTTTCGCTGTTGTTGAAAAGATGGAAGACCGTCTGAAACGTGTTTTGTAATTTTATACTACTAATTAGTTTGTCCCTGGACCAAAAGCATACTTTTCTAATAGTTTTCGATGCGCTGAATTTGAATTCAAAGTCGAAAAAATTCTATTTAGTCAGGATTTTGAAAAAAATGCTTTTAAAAATCACAAAAATTAAAGAAAATCTCAAAAACAGTATATCAACATCCATTCCAAAATTATAATTCTGTTCTTGGGATAGAGGTTTTTTAGATTAGCTTATTTATGGTACAATATGCCAAACCTATCATTTTAAATTTTAGATATCTCGGAAAAAAAACAGATATTGAGAAGATTGAAACCGATTTAAAAAAACCTGAAGCGCTACAGCAAATCTGACTTCAGATTCAGAATCAGGATTCCAAAATCGTTAAGAAAAGTATAGCTTTAATTAAAGGCCAATGTTATTTGTTTTCATAATATGATTTGAATTTAATTTTATTTACATTGCTTGTATATTACTCTATGTTTTCATAACACTTTATCACATCTGAAAGAAAAACAAAGAATAAAATGTAGAATCATAAATTTTTCCCAAAATATTTTCAACCAAACCTTCTCGGTAAAAATGTTTAACCAAAGCCTCAAATCTTTGCTTTGGCATCGCATAACTACCAAGAATTGTGAATTTCTGGCCACAATTCAGATAAATTTGTTGTTTTTTTATGTTTAATGTAACGCTTAACGCATCATTTCACAAATTTTCGATCGGGTTAGGATCGGGTGATTGTGCAGGTCATTTCGAAACGTCGATTTTATTAACGTCTTACGTCACTAACTTTGAAGTGTCGTTCATGAAGATCCATAATATCGGCAAATTGTTTTCTGCATAAGGTATCACATGCTCCACTAGAATATCTCTGTATACGTTGAGGTCTATTTTGGTGTCAATCTTCACTATGGGACCAACGCTCCGAAATGAGAAAGCAGTCCATATCATGACGTTGCCACCACTCAATGGATCCTCGATCGATAATCGGCAGATCATTTTATTCTCCTTTATAATAATTGTTTTTTGAGTACGGGGAGCTTGTTTAATGTTTTAAACAACGTTTTAAAATGACGAAGGAAAAAGTGAGAATATGCTTCTACTATTACCAATGTGCTAAATCCGTGTCCACCACTGTAGGTGTTTAGATACATACATATGTCGTTTCGCATAATAATTGCTAACTTATTTTTTTTTTAAATGGCGTTGTAGTTTCACGTCGTAAAAATAACTCGTAGCTTTATGCTCTATTAACATGTATGAAATGTAATCGAAGTTAAAATTACAAAATAAAATTAATTTTTAGTACCCGCCTTCAGTTGGACTCATAAATATATTTTGCTTTAATATGGTACTTTGGTTTAATTGACAAATCCTCCAAGAGTAATTCTTGTCATAAAAAGTGTTTTTTCCAATTAGCTGTTTAGATTCGGCATAAATATTGTAGGTTAGGTCCCGTCAAATCTTGAAATGACTCGCACACTGAAATGGTTAAGACTTACAACACTAGGCCCTAATTCTCTACGGACTGTTAAGCCACCTAATTTTAGTTAATTTTGTCAATAAGCTTCAGAATTTCGTAGATTACTTACGAAAATAATATAGAAAACTTCAATATGCATCTTTTTGCAATTTTAAACCATATGACTTAGACTTTATTCTAAATTTAGAAACCCCTATTTAAAAAAGACAAGTAAAGTTAAAATTAAGTAAAGATATTTCTTAGAGGTATAGAAATTCGAAATGGATTAAAACGAAGATGATTTGTTTTAAATTTACATGAAATTTACTTTATTCCAAAGATAATCTTCTGGCATTATGATTTAAAAATGGTTTCTGGCATATGACGACTAGGGCTGGCTCGGACATAGTCTAATATTAATTTTCGATATCTAATTCCAAAATTTGTGGCCGTATATCAGCATTAAGTGGCGAATGTTTTCCCTCAAGTATTCAAAAGTTTCGATACAAAAACTGCGAACTAATGTCAATCGAGACTTTAAATAAATCATTTGACAGCTGACAAAATGGCCGCCAGTTGAAATAGTGTTGCCAACGTAAAGTTCCATAGCTCTTACAAAAAAAACCGTTTTAAATGAAATTACTGCTTGTGTCTACTTCAATTATCTTTCTTTTTTGTATGATAAAGAAACCTACTTGGTACCTTTAATAAGGGTAAGCTTATATTTTTTTTTATAGATTTTTATTGTAACTGAAATTCGTATAATCATTTTTTTTTAATTTAAACCTAGATTGCACAATTTACAGAGATATGGTGTCTTACATTCTACCTTACTACTGAAAATATTATAACAAGCATTCTATTTATATCACAGATTTATTACATTTTGAAGGAAAAGTTACTACAAAAAACCTTCATTAGATACTTGACATTTTTTCATAGGAAGAGAGAAGTGGGGAGCAGAAAACTGTCTTAAGATGTTGTTTACATTTATTTATCACAGAAAAAAAAAGTATATTAATAAATAAAAATAAATAAATTAAAAAATAAATAGATAAATAAATACATAAATAAATAAATAAATAAATAAATAAATAAATAAATAAATAAATAAATAATTAAATAAATAAATAAATAAATAAACAAATAAATAAGTAAATAAATAAATAAATCAACAGGCGAATAACAATTAATTAAATATAAACGAGAAAGTAAATAAATTAATGACAAAATGGACAAATAAATAATAAATAAATTAATAAATAAATAAATAACAAATAATTAAACACGAATGAACGATTTTAATAAAAAAATGAACAAGTGAATAAATAAATACAGAAATTAATAAATAAATATTTTAATAAATTATTAAATAAATAAATTAAAAACAATAAATAAATTAGTAAAAAATATACCTAAAAAATAAATAAATAACAAGAAACAAATAGAGAAAAAAAATCAGTATATAAATATAAACGAGAAAGTAAATAGATTAATGACAAAATGGACAAATAAATAATAAATTAATTAATAAATAAATAAATAACAAATAATTAAACACGAATGAACGATTTTAATAAAAAAATGAACAAGTGAATAAATAAATACAGAAATTAATAAATAAATATTTTAATAAATTATTAAATAAATAAATTAAAAACAATAAATAAATTAGTAAAAAATATACCTAAAAAATAAATAAATAACAAGAAACAAATAGAGAAAAAAAATCAGTATATAAATAAATAATAATTAATTAGATAAATGTAACTTTCATTTATTAATAAATAAATCAAGAGAGAAAAAAAAATTACTAACACCTTAAGCAGCTAAATTTGAGATTAAATTGTTATCCGAACAATTACACGATAAAATATAACGGTCTTGTAACTTATATTATTTTAATATTATGAGGATGTAAACTCATATTGTTTTGTAAGCTACTGTGATTTTTTAACTTTCCATAGTTAGAATAATTAGGATCCATTTTCTTTCAAAAAAAATCGTATTACCTAATTTAGAGCCTTCCATCACTAAAGCAATTTATGTATAAAAAGCGTTTTGACATTACACAAAAATAAACAATCTATAATTTACATTTTAAATGTTCATGACTGATAGAAGAAATTACAAAAACAGACGCTCAAAATTTAAAAAAAAAAATTAAAAAAAATGTAAAATCCATTTTACTTCTCTTTAAAGATGATTTAGCTAATTTTTAACGATTTTAACATCTTATTTTTTCTTGACAATTTGCTAAAGTTTAAACCACAGTAGGGTTACTTTAACTTCAAATCCATATGAAATCTGTCGCTATCCTAGACAAAAATTCTTGCCAATTTTACTTAAAAGTGTTGATTTGTGTGTTTTTTTTTATAATTTGTGATTTACAATAGTTTTGTTTGTACATTAAGAAAATGTTTTGGGAAGACGAAGATTTCGAAGTATTTGAAGACGGGCTTTGTACACAATAGTACCTACGATGTTTTACGTCCCAAACAAATACATTTGAAGAGCAAAACGAAATGAAAGGTTTAACATTTTGGAGTCGCTAGTAAACACTCTTCCTTGTCAGTCGTTTTGCAAGAAAAAGATTTCCTTGATAAAAATAAAGGTTATTTATTAAATTGCACAAGAAACTTTAATTACTAAGAAGAGCTATTTTTTTCTAGAAGGAGCCCAAGAGAAGTGTCTGATCTAGGAATATGTATATTCAAAAGGGGTTCACTTTTGTAGACCATGCTAACTATTTTGATAATTCCTCTTCCTTACTTAAGGTGGCACTTTTGGGATGGATGTGATTTATCCAACCAGCTTCTACAACTCTGTCCTATAGGGTGACAAACAAAACTAGTTTTTTTAAACTTCCATCTCGTTTAATTATTTTGTACTCTTTTAGAAGGGGTCGTAGTACCTTTAAAAGTTCTTTACTCAGTTATATAGTTTTTTCTAAAGCAAAAATCTGGAATAGTTAAGAATTATTAAAATACAAATTTTACAATTAACAATAAAATGCAAAAGCTCATTTTTAACATTTTCAAAATCACGAAACACATACATTACGTAGGGTACATACAGATACAGTTTCATTTTTATGTAATTTATCCTAAAGCTTTAATGGTGAAACACAATCTTTTCTTTCTTTCTTAAAATATTAATAAAATTGTATATTAAATATATTTCTTATTGCTGAAGAATTGGTTACCCGTAGAATTTGAAATTTACATAGTATATCGAAATACTTAAAAACTTTGGTTATCGTTAGTTTATAGTTTACTTAACGTGCAAGTAAAAACCCAAAGAGACATTCAATCAACAAGAGACGAATGTCAATCTCAGAATAGTTCTATGGTAAACATATACAATTCAAAGTTATTATTCATTTTCATGAAGAGTATTGGTAGAATAGCTCAGCTGGTTTATATTCTTATTTTTAAAGGAGGAAAAGTGACACTTAAATTTATTAATATTAAATTGAAGCTTACCTATGGCTTCAAAAAACGTAAGCTTTTGCAATGAAAAGTTTTACCAACCTTGGAGGGCAAGATTCTTCCCATTTATTCATGCTGAAATTTAATAAGTCATTCAGTATATTAAGGATGAAGCTAACGCCACGAATAAATATGTCATCCCTTGTTCTTCACGTTCAAATGTTAAATTATATAATTTAACACTTTTGGCAAAATCCAATAGTAAAACTTGCATTATGAAAACTGAATACATATCTTGAAATTTTCGATATGTGTATCATAAAACTCTTGTGGATCGACCACATTCGAGAACCCAAATTTGTACATGTGCTAAATTGCTGTCCTGTCAAAAACAATGCAATTGACAAACTACACTGGTCTGCAATATTTACCTTTTTTTCTCCTTCAAATAATTTTTTGAGATCATAAAATCTAAATCTGGTTTCAGAAAAATTCTAGCACGTATCATTTTCTTAAAAATGGTTTTTAAAAATTATGAGTAGTTTGTAGAAATTAACCCTTTCAGATTCGTTTGAACTTGTACAAAAATAAAACTGTTGTTCACATTCAGCTCAAATTTGAAGGACTTATTCCTCATAACATAATCTATCGTATGACACCAAATTTGATTGTATCCATTAATTTTTGCTCACGTTTTAAAATACTGATACTGACAAAAACAGCAGAAATATCTAAATCCTGCTGTAGAGGATATTTAAAATCTCAAGGCCCGTCATATATAAAAGCGTTAACAGACGAAAACCAAGACCAAATTCATAAAAGGTGTTTTTTTTGTCTAGCGTTATTCTTATATTAACAATGCTTTTCAGTTTACATCGTATTTTAATTTATAGAAACGACGCACACTGATAGAAAGAGAAAGTGATATCAATTGATTGAATTTTAACAGTTTTGCATACGCCTGCACAGTTTTCGCTGTTGTTGAAAAGATGGAAGACCGTCTGAAACGTGTTTTGTAATTTTATACTACTAATTAGTTTGTCCCTGGACCAAAAGCATACTTTTCTAATAGTTTTCGATGCGCTGAATTTGAATTCAAAGTCGAAAAAATTCTATTTAGTCAGGATTTTGAAAAAAATGCTTTTAAAAATCACAAAAATTAAAGAAAATCTCAAAAACAGTATATCAACATCCATTCCAAAATTATAATTCTGTTCTTGGGATAGAGGTTTTTTAGATTAGCTTATTTATGGTACAATATGCCAAACCTATCATTTTAAATTTTAGATATCTCGGAAAAAAAACAGATATTGAGAAGATTGAAACCGATTTAAAAAAACCTGAAGCGCTACAGCAAATCTGACTTCAGATTCAGAATCAGGATTCCAAAATCGTTAAGAAAAGTATAGCTTTAATTAAAGGCCAATGTTATTTGTTTTCATAATATGATTTGAATTTAATTTTATTTACATTGCTTGTATATTACTCTATGTTTTCATAACACTTTATCACATCTGAAAGAAAAACAAAGAATAAAATGTAGAATCATAAATTTTTCCCAAAATATTTTCAACCAAACCTTCTCGGTAAAAATGTTTAACCAAAGCCTCAAATCTTTGCTTTGGCATCGCATAACTACCAAGAATTGTGAATTTCTGGCCACAATTCAGATAAATTTGTTGTTTTTTTATGTTTAATGTAACGCTTAACGCATCATTTCACAAATTTTCGATCGGGTTAGGATCGGGTGATTGTGCAGGTCATTTCGAAACGTCGATTTTATTAACGTCTTACGTCACTAACTTTGAAGTGTCGTTCATGAAGATCCATAATATCGGCAAATTGTTTTCTGCATAAGGTATCACATGCTCCACTAGAATATCTCTGTATACGTTGAGGTCTATTTTGGTGTCAATCTTCACTATGGGACCAACGCTCCGAAATGAGAAAGCAGTCCATATCATGACGTTGCCACCACTCAATGGATCCTCGATCGATAATCGGCAGATCATTTTATTCTCCTTTATAATAATTGTTTTTTGAGTACGGGGAGCTTGTTTAATGTTTTAAACAACGTTTTAAAATGACGAAGGAAAAAGTGAGAATATGCTTCTACTATTACCAATGTGCTAAATCCGTGTCCACCACTGTAGGTGTTTAGATACATACATATGTCGTTTCGCATAATAATTGCTAACTTATTTTTTTTTTAAATGGCGTTGTAGTTTCACGTCGTAAAAATAACTCGTAGCTTTATGCTCTATTAACATGTATGAAATGTAATCGAAGTTAAAATTACAAAATAAAATTAATTTTTAGTACCCGCCTTCAGTTGGACTCATAAATATATTTTGCTTTAATATGGTACTTTGGTTTAATTGACAAATCCTCCAAGAGTAATTCTTGTCATAAAAAGTGTTTTTTCCAATTAGCTGTTTAGATTCGGCATAAATATTGTAGGTTAGGTCCCGTCAAATCTTGAAATGACTCGCACACTGAAATGGTTAAGACTTACAACACTAGGCCCTAATTCTCTACGGACTGTTAAGCCACCTAATTTTAGTTAATTTTGTCAATAAGCTTCAGAATTTCGTAGATTACTTACGAAAATAATATAGAAAACTTCAATATGCATCTTTTTGCAATTTTAAACCATATGACTTAGACTTTATTCTAAATTTAGAAACCCCTATTTAAAAAAGACAAGTAAAGTTAAAATTAAGTAAAGATATTTCTTAGAGGTATAGAAATTCGAAATGGATTAAAACGAAGATGATTTGTTTTAAATTTACATGAAATTTACTTTATTCCAAAGATAATCTTCTGGCATTATGATTTAAAAATGGTTTCTGGCATATGACGACTAGGGCTGGCTCGGACATAGTCTAATATTAATTTTCGATATCTAATTCCAAAATTTGTGGCCGTATATCAGCATTAAGTGGCGAATGTTTTCCCTCAAGTATTCAAAAGTTTCGATACAAAAACTGCGAACTAATGTCAATCGAGACTTTAAATAAATCATTTGACAGCTGACAAAATGGCCGCCAGTTGAAATAGTGTTGCCAACGTAAAGTTCCATAGCTCTTACAAAAAAAAACCGTTTTAAATGAAATTACTGCTTGTGTCTACTTCAATTATCTTTCTTTTTTGTATGATAAAGAAACCTACTTGGTACCTTTAATAAGGGTAAGCTTATATTTTTTTTTATAGATTTTTATTGTAACTGAAATTCGTATAATCATTTTTTTTTAATTTAAACCTAGATTGCACAATTTACAGAGATATGGTGTCTTACATTCTACCTTACTACTGAAAATATTATAACAAGCATTCTATTTATATCACAGATTTATTACATTTTGAAGGAAAAGTTACTACAAAAAACCTTCATTAGATACTTGACATTTTTTCATAGGAAGAGAGAAGTGGGGAGCAGAAAACTGTCTTAAGATGTTGTTTACATTTATTTATCACAGAAAAAAAAAGTATATTAATAAATAAAAATAAATAAATTAAAAAATAAATAGATAAATAAATACATAAATAAATAAATAAATAAATAAATAAATAAATAAATAAATAAATAAATAATTAAATAAATAAATAAATAAATAAACAAATAAATAAGTAAATAAATAAATAAATCAACAGGCGAATAACAATTAATTAAATATAAACGAGAAAGTAAATAAATTAATGACAAAATGGACAAATAAATAATAAATAAATTAATAAATAAATAAATAACAAATAATTAAACACGAATGAACGATTTTAATAAAAAAATGAACAAGTGAATAAATAAATACAGAAATTAATAAATAAATATTTTAATAAATTATTAAATAAATAAATTAAAAACAATAAATAAATTAGTAAAAAATATACCTAAAAAATAAATAAATAACAAGAAACAAATAGAGAAAAAAAATCAGTATATAAATATAAACGAGAAAGTAAATAGATTAATGACAAAATGGACAAATAAATAATAAATTAATTAATAAATAAATAAATAACAAATAATTAAACACGAATGAACGATTTTAATAAAAAAATGAACAAGTGAATAAATAAATACAGAAATTAATAAATAAATATTTTAATAAATTATTAAATAAATAAATTAAAAACAATAAATAAATTAGTAAAAAATATACCTAAAAAATAAATAAATAACAAGAAACAAATAGAGAAAAAAAATCAGTATATAAATAAATAATAATTAATTAGATAAATGTAACTTTCATTTATTAATAAATAAATCAAGAGAGAAAAAAAAATTACTAACACCTTAAGCAGCTAAATTTGAGATTAAATTGTTATCCGAACAATTACACGATAAAATATAACGGTCTTGTAACTTATATTATTTTAATATTATGAGGATGTAAACTCATATTGTTTTGTAAGCTACTGTGATTTTTTAACTTTCCATAGTTAGAATAATTAGGATCCATTTTCTTTCAAAAAAAATCGTATTACCTAATTTAGAGCCTTCCATCACTAAAGCAATTTATGTATAAAAAGCGTTTTGACATTACACAAAAATAAACAATCTATAATTTACATTTTAAATGTTCATGACTGATAGAAGAAATTACAAAAACAGACGCTCAAAATTTAAAAAAAAAAATTAAAAAAAATGTAAAATCCATTTTACTTCTCTTTAAAGATGATTTAGCTAATTTTTAACGATTTTAACATCTTATTTTTTCTTGACAATTTGCTAAAGTTTAAACCACAGTAGGGTTACTTTAACTTCAAATCCATATGAAATCTGTCGCTATCCTAGACAAAAATTCTTGCCAATTTTACTTAAAAGTGTTGATTTGTGTGTTTTTTTTTATAATTTGTGATTTACAATAGTTTTGTTTGTACATTAAGAAAATGTTTTGGGAAGACGAAGATTTCGAAGTATTTGAAGACGGGCTTTGTACACAATAGTACCTACGATGTTTTACGTCCCAAACAAATACATTTGAAGAGCAAAACGAAATGAAAGGTTTAACATTTTGGAGTCGCTAGTAAACACTCTTCCTTGTCAGTCGTTTTGCAAGAAAAAGATTTCCTTGATAAAAATAAAGGTTATTTATTAAATTGCACAAGAAACTTTAATTACTAAGAAGAGCTATTTTTTTCTAGAAGGAGCCCAAGAGAAGTGTCTGATCTAGGAATATGTATATTCAAAAGGGGTTCACTTTTGTAGACCATGCTAACTATTTTGATAATTCCTCTTCCTTACTTAAGGTGGCACTTTTGGGATGGATGTGATTTATCCAACCAGCTTCTACAACTCTGTCCTATAGGGTGACAAACAAAACTAGTTTTTTTAAACTTCCATCTCGTTTAATTATTTTGTACTCTTTTAGAAGGGGTCGTAGTACCTTTAAAAGTTCTTTACTCAGTTATATAGTTTTTTCTAAAGCAAAAATCTGGAATAGTTAAGAATTATTAAAATACAAATTTTACAATTAACAATAAAATGCAAAAGCTCATTTTTAACATTTTCAAAATCACGAAACACATACATTACGTAGGGTACATACAGATACAGTTTCATTTTTATGTAATTTATCCTAAAGCTTTAATGGTGAAACACAATCTTTTCTTTCTTTCTTAAAATATTAATAAAATTGTATATTAAATATATTTCTTATTGCTGAAGAATTGGTTACCCGTAGAATTTGAAATTTACATAGTATATCGAAATACTTAAAAACTTTGGTTATCGTTAGTTTATAGTTTACTTAACGTGCAAGTAAAAACCCAAAGAGACATTCAATCAACAAGAGACGAATGTCAATCTCAGAATAGTTCTATGGTAAACATATACAATTCAAAGTTATTATTCATTTTCATGAAGAGTATTGGTAGAATAGCTCAGCTGGTTTATATTCTTATTTTTAAAGGAGGAAAAGTGACACTTAAATTTATTAATATTAAATTGAAGCTTACCTATGGCTTCAAAAAACGTAAGCTTTTGCAATGAAAAGTTTTACCAACCTTGGAGGGCAAGATTCTTCCCATTTATTCATGCTGAAATTTAATAAGTCATTCAGTATATTAAGGATGAAGCTAACGCCACGAATAAATATGTCATCCCTTGTTCTTCACGTTCAAATGTTAAATTATATAATTTAACACTTTTGGCAAAATCCAATAGTAAAACTTGCATTATGAAAACTGAATACATATCTTGAAATTTTCGATATGTGTATCATAAAACTCTTGTGGATCGACCACATTCGAGATGTCACCTAACTTGTCTAAAATGCCTAAAGATGTTTGGGTTTCCTAGATACGTTTAAAACTTAACTTAAACCTATTTCTGGGCTTACTTAAGTATCTTGGAAAGTGTTTAAAGAAGACTAATTGTTGACAATAAAATATCATTGATTTATTTCTTTCGCAATCGTAATGTATGTTGTCTCACCTTTTTTTATCGTTATTTTAAGGGAATATTCTATAGTAAAATAGCCATTTTTATTCTTCCCTTTAAGCAGTTCCACTCAACTTCGTTACTGTCAAGTTCAGAGATTCGTTTTTTAGTCGTACTACGCGAATGTGAATACTTTCAGGAATACAACAATCCTCGCTTCCTTTCCCAATTATAGCATTTAGTCTTTAGTATAAAAAAAAAATGTTTCCAACAAAATGATCAGTTACTCAAAATAAATGAAATTTTCCTGCTTGATAAATTATTTCATAAACCAATACTTTTTGATAAAAATAGCTAAGCATACATTGTAAAGACGTTTTGCTAATCTGAGATAAAAGCTGTTATATATGTATGTAATTATACCTTACCTACCTGCAACTGTCAAGTGTCATGTATCACAAAATACCACGTGCGTCATTTCCAACCCTCATATTCTTTATTATTACCCAAATATCATCCACTGGTATCAAAGGTAACGAGTACAAGCACAAGTCCCAGCAACACACTTAACCCCTACGCACATTCAAGCTTCAATCATTAAAATAAATTTATTCCGATAAGAATTACCCTCCCTTTGACTTCACCCTTTAAAATAAAACCTATATTTTTATTTTTATTTTGTATCCGTATCAAACCCTCACACCTGCTTCATTCCCTACCAAAACCATCAGACCAACAATTTGATCTAAAGAGAATTTAAAAAAGACCAAAGTAAAATCAACCCTTGTAGAAGAAGATGAATAAATCTAAGAGAACCGAAAATTCTCACAAAAGTTTTTCTTTGAGCAGAAAAAGAAGCAAAGAAAACTAAAAAAAAATTCCATTTTCCAACTCGACTTGCAACATTTTCTTCTTTCAGTTTATTTCGGTTCTGTTCAGTTGAAGGAGCGTGATTTTGTTCTTCTTCTCTTTCAGTTGATTTAATTTATTTTTCTCCTAATTTCATTTATTTTATATTAATTTTATGAGTTTTATTTATAAAAGCAAAAAAGATATAATTAAATTAATTTAATTCTTTTTCATTTTTGACTTTAATTTTAATTTTGGTTAAATTTACATTACACGTTACGCATTACGTTCGGTTCGTTCGTTTTTATACCGTTTTGTTGGGTTTTTACAAATTTTTGTTTGTAATTTTGTTTTATATAATACAACCGCAAGTCTTAATTTCAAATAAAAAGTTAAAAAGTGCATTTTCTAATTTTTAATTATATAAACCACAAATAAAATATTGTCTTTGTAAAATTTGTGTGAGTGACAGTTAATAACGTATCTGCATAGTTCAATAACGTTTAACGTTTCGTAATCATTTGACAACAACAACATCTATTTATACGTAAAAGTATATTAAATTATTCTAAGTGCATCTCTGGAAGAATTCAAACCAACATTTCTCTTTGACGACTTTTTCAAAAGTCCAACAAAACGCTAGACGTAAGAAGCACCTGCGTGCTCGGCTTATTTACTGATTAAAGGTAAATTTTTGAAATTTTTCACAAAATTTAAATTCCTCTCTTCATTCTTCATACAAAATTTGTCTATGATTTATCAGAGAGAAAAAGAACATTGACAAGACAGGAACCAACAAATAAAAATAAAAAATTTCCAATGATGTTGTATTCGTAGTCGAAAGGAAAGTTATTTTTGAAAAATCTAAAAATATTTTTCAAAACATAAAATTTTCTATTCGAAAACGAGCAAGAAAAACCGAAAAACTCGTGTATACAAAATAAATTTTGTATCTCCTCCGTCTTTTACACTTCATTTCGAATGAAATGATATTTCTATCTCTTTCCATCTATTCTAATACTCGTATTATTAGGTAGTTTGCGTTTTTCTGTTTCTGTTTCTGACTTTTTTCTAATGGCCGTTTTCGTATTGAACTTTTTGACCTACAATATTTAATTATTATGAGCTCTTAAACAATTTATTTGTTTTTGTTCTTGTTCTTATTTTTCATGTGTAGCTAAGTATTTTCAATAATTATTTTAATATTGTTATATTATTAGAAAATTGGATTTGCGCTCTTTGGGGATAGAAGATGGTTTAGAATTTAGATAATAAAACCGCTCACTAAGAAGATGATTCCGAGCTAATTTTGGGTATTATTGTGTTTTTGAATCATGTTCTGTTTTTTGTTTTTGTTTTATATAATTTTTGAGATGATAATTTGTACGAGTAGTGGTGTTTTTCTTGAGATTCTTGAGATATTTTATTGCAATTTGTTGCAATTTGTATGCACACCCGAGATATTTTAGATGTATAATTTTACATTTGTTGGGAAATATTTGTAGTAAGGCCAATGGTACCTTAACCTGCCTTCTATGTACCTACGTATTTTGCTGTTCTTGAGAGCATCGAGAATTGAACGGACATGGACATTTATTGTACATAAATAATAAAGTAATTTGATTTATAGAACATGAATTAATTTATGCGGATTTGTTTTGATTGCGATGTGTGTCGTGAATTGTGAAGAATGAAAAATGCGTTTTAAATGAAGATTGTGTGGGATGAGGTAGGATAGGTAAGGCACTTGTGATCTATTTTAAGAAAACAGGTGCGCATTCGTCTTTTTAATTTATATTTTGTATTAATTTTGTTTTGTTATGTGTAATTTATTGATGTTTAATGAGTGTTTATTAATTTCTTATAGAAAGTTACTGTACGTGTACGTACAATTATACTGTTCGTTGCGAATACCTTTTTCGTCGGCTACATTTCTTTAAAAAAAAAACAATGGAATATCGACTTCAAAAACATGTTATTTTTCAGTTTAAAAAAAAGGAAGCGACCCACACTGATAACTTCCCATCCGTGCCCGTCTGTAGATTTGTCTAATAGTTCAACAATTTGTTAATAACAACATTTTGTGTGAGATAAACAAATTTGAAGCCAATATCGTTCCTTGTTCTTATAATACTTGACTCGAAAACCATTTCTTATCAGTTTTTGTTTAAAAAGTTGTCAATTAAATTTTTTTAAAACGTATTTAAAACTTAGCAATAATATTTTGCATATGAAATAAATTTAACTTGAAAAACTGTTTTTGTCTAAGAGATTCTCATCGAAAACCAATTTTTAACAATTTTAGTAGAATTTTTCAAAAGTTTTTATTTCTTATGTACAAAAATACAGGTTGGGTTTTTCTAAGACCATTAATTTCCGTTTAAAACCAAATTTAGCATTGAATAAAATTATTTTTAAGTCAATACCTCGATTTATTTACGAGATATATCAAGAATCGAACAACAATTTTTAATAATTTTGTGTAATATTTTTAAATGAAAAAACTGACGGTTGGATTTTTATAAACATTTTACTGAATGTTGAAAATAAAATTTTTTATAAGATTAAATTAGTTTGAATTCATCATCTTTAATTTTTGGAAAGATATTTGCGTAGAAAATCAATTTTTACCAACTTTTAGTAATGTTTTTTTGGTTTTTATTTTTGGAAAAAAAACTGTCAATTCGATTTTTCTCGAAATTTTACCATGTGTCAAAAACGTTATTTTTAGTTGTATTCAATTATATTGGAGATAAAATCATTTTTTTTTTCGTAAAATATTTTTTTTTTCAATTTTTTGTATCTTTACAAAAACCAGTAATTGAATTTATTTCAAAATTATATTATTTTCAAATCACGTCACTTCATTAATATATACAATTTAATTGAAGTGGCTAGCGTTATTGGTTGCTATTTGGGGTCAACCAAAATGTTCACTTTTTACTTTCGACATTATATTTTTTTTTTCATTTTTAAAGACAAAAATAACAGTAGTCCGTATACAAATTGTTTGTGAAAAATCGAAAATCCGAATTTTCTCAAAAACCAACTGATAGATTTTTATGAAATTTTCTGTAAAAAAGGTTTTCTTAACTTGGATTCTTCCAATAAAAAAAATACGTATTGCTCCACAAGGGGTTATTTTGTTTTTAAGTTTTCTGAAGAACTGATCAACCGATTTCAATAGTTTTTTTTCTGCACAAGCTCTTACACTGTTTCAATAATATTTGATGATCAAAAATGTCATTGGTTGTATTATTGATTTAAAAACAAATTTCTTTTTTCTTTTGTCAAAATTCGATATCTTGAATGGGTCTTCGTTATCTTACGAAATTGAAATGTAAAACGTATATTAATAAACTCTAAATAACTGCATACCGAAAATATTTTTAAACATAAATTGAAAGATTTTATACAGTTTATGACCATACAGTATCGTACAGTGCCATACAGAATTTTGACCATACAGTATTTTGAAATACAGCATTTCGACCCGCTAACATATTAAAACATTATGCTAATGAGAAATTATAATGATGTGTTCTTTAAAACAAGTGTTCTGTTTTCAAAATTTTGTATTTCAAAATGCTGTTAATAGGCAGAACACTTTTTTTTTTCAAGAAAACATCATTAATTTATAAGTCGCGTTGACAGTTTCTAAAATTTCAAAAAATTGCTTTAACTTTTGTTCTAAAAAGAATGACTTTCTAAGTATTGAATAAAAAACGCCTTTTTTTGTAAGGACTTTACTTCATTTTAAATTAAATGATAAGCTTAGTGAAACTATAAGACCAACGAATAAGAAATGTGTTTTTCAATGAAGATATTAAACTCGAAGACCAGTTTTGTATCACAAAATGCAAATGCATCAAAATAAGATTGAGTCTGATTTTAAACAATATTTTGTGCTTAAATATTGTTGAATTGCGAACCGAATACCGTTGTAACAGTCTCGACCTACCTGGCATAGAGGAGACCAAAGGCAACAGTTGGCTCCCTGAAATTACGCCATAGGAAATTACGCCAAAAACTGTTTTGGAAAAAAAGCCCAAACAATTTTGGCGTAAAAAAATAGGAAAAAGCGCCCAAAAACAAAAATGAAAATACGCCAAAAAGTGTGGAAATTACGCCAAACTTTTGGAAAAAGAGCCAAAATACTAACATGGAAAAAACGCCAAAAAATAAGAACTTTTTGGTGTAATTTCCAAATTAGTTTTGGAAATTAAGCCTTAAAAGAATAAACAGAGCTTTTTCTGGCTTAATTTCCAAAATTAATTTGTTGATATTGGCGGGTTGGGGTCAAAATTCTGCCGGGGTCAAAATTCTTTTGTCAAAATTCTGCTTTCAAAATTCTGCTTTTCAAAATTCTGCTTTCAAAATTCTGCTTTCCAGAATTCTGTTTTTCAAAATTCTGCTTTTCAAAATTCTGTTTTTCAAAATTCTGTTTTACAAAATTCTGGAAATAATAAAAATAAGTTTTGGAAAATGTTAAAAAGCGCGCGCTTTTTAACATTTTCCAAACCTTATTTTTATTATTTCCAGAATTTTGTAAAATTATCCTCTCGCTTGCATAAGCGAGATGTTTAGACGCAATTAATTTTTGCTCTCTTAACTTAGAGAACAGATCTCAGCCATGTAGGTTATCTAAAGCGTATTGCTAAGAATATTAATCTCTCCACTTTCACGTAATTTGCTTTTTGTTTTTTAATTGTTGTTATTATTTTTTGTTTACTTTTGTTTTTGTTGTTGTTATTTTTGCTCTATTTTCAGTTATTGTTTATAATTATTAAAAGACGAAATTTTGATTTTTTTTTGATAAAATTGAAACAAAAACCATGTTAAATTGACTTTTCCGTTAATAAATATACTATTAAAAAAAAGCAGAATTTTTTTTTAATATAAATTTCCAGAATTTTGAAAAGCAGAATTTTGTAAACCAGACAAAAAAACAAGCAGAATTTTGAAAAGCAGAATTTTCGTTAAAAAAGCAGAATTCTGAAAAGCAGAATTTTGAAGTCAGAATTTTGACCCGATCCCGATATTGGCGCCTGCCTGGCGACTTTACATACCCAAAGCGGAGCAACGGAGTTGCGTGAGCGGGTGTGAACCCCAAAAAAGGGAGTTTAAATCCTGAGATCCCGCGAAGCGGGCCACCCACAGGTGCTTTTATTCAAAAAAGCTGTTGATATTGGCGCCTGCCTGGCGACTTTACATACCCTAAGCGGAGCAACGGAGTTGCGTGAGCGGGTGTGACCCCGAAAAAGGGAGTTAAAATCCTGAGAACCCGCGAAGCGGGCCACCCACAGGTGCTTTTATTCAAAAAAGCTGTTGATATTGGCGCCTGCCTGGCGACTTTACATACCCTAAGCGGAGCAACGGAGTTGCGTGAGCGGGTGTGAACCCCGAAAAGTGGAGTTTAAATCCTGAGATCCCGCGAAGTGGGCCACCCACAGGTGCTTTTATTGAAAGAAGTTGTTGATATAGGCGCCTGCCTGACGACTTTACATACAGCACCTGTTGGTGGCCCGCTTCGCGGGATCTCAGGATTTAAACTCCACTTTTCGGGGTTCACACCCGCTCACGCAACTCCGTTGCTCCGCTTAGGGTATGTAAAGTCGCCAGGCAGGCGCCAATATCAACAGCTTTTTTGAATAAAAGCACCTGTGGGTGGCCCGCTTCGCGGGTTCTCACCCATAAAATATGCTCTTCAAAATTCGTGAAAAACATGTAAAATACTGTTATTTGCCGTTATTTATTTCTGTATACCATATGAATACATTCGACAAACATGTACTTTTTTGTTTTTGATTAGGAAAAAAAGCCAAAAAGTTTGTTTTGTGGCGTTTTTTCCTTTAAGATTTGGAAAAAAAAACCAAAAAGTTTATTTTTGGGCGTTTTTTCCTTTTTTGTTTGGAAAAAAAGTCCAAAGCAAATTTTTGGCGTTTTTTCCAAACAAAATTTTTTTGGCCTTTTTTCATTATTTTAAAAGGAAAAAGCGCCAAGAAATTTTCGGCAAAAATAGCCAAAAAATCCGGAATTAACACCAAACTCTTTGGATCCTTTTTCCTAGGAAAAAAAGCCAAAAAATTGTACGGAGAATTTTTGGCGTTTTTTCCATTTTATTTTTTTGGCGTAATTTCCTATGGCGTAATTTCAGGGAGCCGCAACAGTTCTTATATCGACACTTTGGTTGCTTGAGAGAGGGGCTTTACTACTCAATTGGTTTCTTTTCTTTTGAAAGATAGTGCCTCTAGTGTTGCCGTGGGAGCTCTGCACTATTCTTTCAAGTACGATGTTATAAAGAAATCACATGACAGGACATCACCTTATAACCTTGTTGAAAGCCTTTTTGACATCGAAAGGTTCGGTTAAGTTGTTTCCAACCTTTATGGAGCAGCGCAAATTCTCCATGGTCTGGTCATCCTGCACAAAAGGAAGAGTTTGGCAGTGATGCCAAAATTAAACATGGATCTAAACAGTTCCCTGTAGATGCCTTGAAATCCATTAAAAGATGGTGTGTGTCAATTTGATGTTGTAAAGTTTTTTTCCAGGATCTACCGTAATGTGAATATTTGATCGACTGTGGATTTTCCTGGTCTAAGGCCACACTGATATTACGGCAGAGAATATTTTGTAAGCGATGTTAAGAAGACTGATTCCTCTATAGTTGGTGCAGTTAAAAGGGTCTCCTTTTTTCAGTATCGGGCAAACAATACTAAGGTTCCACTCATTGGACAATTGGACATGCTTTCTTCGTCCATATTTTACAGATAAGTTAGTGCATGCTCATAAGTCATAACCAAATTATCTACATCTGCTTTGAAAAGCTGCTCCAGGCTTTGTAAGACTTCAGCTAGATTTGCCAATATTTACTTCGTCTAAGTCGGGAAGACGGGATTGTTGGTTCTCCTCGTCTATATTGAATGGATCAATCTGCCTGACAGCGGAATTCTGTTCGTCGTCGTCGCCGTTATACAGTCTGCAGAAGTGGTCCTTCCATATCCTCAGCATTGGATGCGGTTCTGCTATAATGTTTCCACTTTCGTCTTTACGGTTCGAGGTGTACTCGTGAATTTCGTTTTAACTGCTCATAGAACTTTCGAACTTCATTTCTGCTTCTGCTGAACCTCTCAAAATCTTCGACCGCACACTTCTCATACTTTCCTCAACTAATTTTTCTTATCCTTAACTTCCCCTAAATGCATAAAATGGTTTTCCTCTTTTGAGAAGGTATTTATAAACCGCTTGATGTTTATGTTTACTTGGGATTGTTTTTGAGTGTAAATAAGCTTGTTTAAGACATATTTGACTTTAAGATTTCAAGCTTATGGTTTTCAAATCAGCTTGTTTAAGACATATTTAACTTTAAAATTTCAAGCTTATGGTTTTCAAATATTCTGACAGCTTATTATACCTCTGAAATTTCATTCATTACACAGGATAAGTTATAACAATAATTTTTCCTCTAAATTTTATAATTAAGAACCTGCCGATTAAACCTTGAAGTATTGCTAAACTCGCGTAAAATTTAGTTGGCCGACTTTTTAATTTTTTTCTTTTTTAGGGGCAGTTTTTTTTTTAAAACCTTAGCAGCCCCCCATCAAAATGTTCCCAAACCGTATGGTTCTCATTTCTGAAAAAAGAAACCCACTTGTTAACAATGTACTTAATTAAACAATTGTCCTTGATAAGCTATTCATAAAATGCGTAACTTTATTCAATTAAAACATTAGTTCACCATTTTTAAGGTTTCCCTCAAACAATGCTGCAACTGTTTTCGTTCATTGTTCTCAATTTAAACCTATGTATACACCACTGTAACTTTACTATATGCATTCCAAATATATGCTTAGCCTAGTAAATCAATATTAGTTTCCTTAATCCCAAAAAAGTACAAAATCTAATTTCCTAATTTTTATTTTCTCTTTGCAGTTTTATTTATATATCGTTCTTTGTGTTAAATATATAAGAGAGTATAGGAAGAAGCTTTTTTATACACATATTGTGATCGATTTTACAACAAAACAAAAACAAACAAAAATAAGAAAGAATTAAAATAAAAAATAAACAAACACAAGCTTAATTAAAACAAAAAACAACGTTCTACACACTAATTAATTCGCTAACCTCAGCATCTCAACAGTTTAAGCAAAAAGGTAAGTTTAATAAATAATTAATTTATCCACATGATTGAATAATAATTTATTTTGTTTTGTCATTTCCATTGCAGCGTTCGTTTTTGTGTTAAATTTACAAAAAAAAAAAGAAAAAAAAACATTATTAATTATTAATTAAAAATTGTATCAGTATTATTAGCTATAGAACATTTCTCTAACTATCAAAACACATTTATAGACAAAAACAATTACTTCTAATTAGTAAAAATTTTAACACATTAAGAAAAAAAAAAGTTTATCAACAACTAATTAAAAATTTAAAGAAAAATCCTTAATCAAAAGGATCTCATACAACACCTACACCCCTTTCCTACCTACTACCCTGAACATTTTATTGTTACCACTAAAACACATATTTTAATCAAATCTCTAAATGATGACCAGCGGAATGGTTGAAGGTCAACAGCAACAACAGCAGAATGGCGGAAGTGGCAGTTCATCGGAAGACCCAAAAACCAATTTGATTGTAAATTATCTGCCACAGACAATGTCACAGGAGGACATTCGGTCTTTGTTTGTCAGTGTTGGTGAAGTTGAAAGTTGCAAGCTGATCCGTGATAAAGTTACAGGTGAGTTTAGTAATTTTGAAAACTGATTGATTTAATTCAACTTATTGGTAGAGTCCTATTTATGTTATCATATTTAATTAGAACTTTTATTCTAATCTAGTCTCGTTTATCGAGTCCTGGCTGAATTAAACATAATATTTTCTAGATACTCAGTAGGTTTGAAGAAGAAGTAATTTAAATCCTTAAACTCATAAAAAATTAAAAAGAAATTAGTAATTTCACCGGCAGTATAGCTTTCGCAACATAAGGTCCACTGCTGGTGATCTCAAGGCTCATCTTACCGAATAGTGCAGCAAATTTGGCAGCAGGCCCTCTTATCGGAAATGTGTGCCTTTTGGTTCAGATGAATTCTTCCTTCCTGGATAAGAAAATTTCTTTCGGAACGTTCAATACAAGTAGTTTTGGATGGGTCTGAAAACCAAAATATAAATGCTGGTGTACCCAAGGGTTCTGTTTTGTCTCCTACACTCTTTCTTATTTTCATCAATGATCTCTTGTCTGCAACTTCTAATCCAATTAATTGTACTATTGACAGTAGGTACTCTAAGCTTTACATATTCGTTTTCAAACTCACATCCATCTTCTTTGGATGTGGCACTGTAACGACTAAATATGATAAGATCATTAAATTCCGACATTGTACAATGGGAAATAAAAATCCGCATGGAATTTAATGCTTCGAATCCCCATTGCTGTCTTGTATCGTTAAAGCGAGATGTACCCATTGCCATTATCCATAGATGGCACTTGCATCAATCAGAGAATGAACATCTCGATATTCTCGGTATGTGTATCACCAACCACCTTTTGTGCAAGATGTTTTGGTTTCCTGAGGCGATGATTTTCTCCTTCTTTAATTTGTTTGTCTTGTATGACTTATATATGGGCATTTCTACAGTATTTTTAACTTTCATGTTACCACAGTATATTAAACCTTAGAAATGAAATTGGCACTTTCTAAATAGATAGATATTCGTATCATGACTTATTTTAATTATGTAACCTACTTGTGACTTGATTGGATTAAAATTTGTAATTAAAATTAATAAAAAATAGGCTTAAATATTGCAAATTTCAAGCGTACCAGATGCAAATTTATTAAGTTTTATAAACAAAAAAAATTCAACGACCGTTGGAACCAACTTAACATCATTAATATATAATTATTTATAATATACACTGATAGAAAAACCTCGAAAGAAAGGTGTGCTACCATTTAAAAAATAGTACAAAGCAATTAAATTAGAGTACCTCTGTTTTTACAAATATTAAAATCTGATCTTTTTCTTTATATAACTTTCTCAACGATCGATTCTGGTAGTATTTTATAGGCTTAAATTATGCTCTATCAATCAATAAATCAATTAAAATTTAATTGGATCATGTGCCTCTATTTAAAAATAAATAATGCCATTTCAAAGTTTAAAATTGAAAACGTGATTGGTATAAAATATGTGATTTTTTTAGCGGCACACCTATCGATAAGATCTTACAGCTAAATAAATGATTGTGAATGATAATTTTACGAATAATCAATACCTAAAAAAAGCTGTTGATCTAAATTTTGAAATTTCAAAGTCTGTACGACAGTACAAAAAGCAAAATTTACTATGAAATTAGGGTTTTTCATTGAATGCTTTTCATTGATCTAACGTACCGGATATTACGTAACGGATATTAACGATGTTTCAAAATGAATCACGCAAGTATTTTCTTGTTATTTAGATGATAAACAATCAAGAAAATGTTTGTTTATAGATGTGCCTCAAAATAAAAAAAAAAATTTTCAATTGTTGAAAATGAAAGATTCTGTGGAAATGCCTATATACGTCCAAAGCTTGAGTATAATTCCAATCTCTGGGCTATTGCTGCTGCTACTTACTTAATATTGGACAGTATTGTACGTAGAGCATTTTAATTGATTGGTAATATTATTGGTTCATTTACACTACATCAAAAAATTGTACGTACAAGTGATTCTTCAAAAGTAAAGTATAAAAGCTAAAGTATATAAAGAAAAACGGCTTTTTAACTTTTTTTTTAATGTTTTATATTGTTTGTTATATGAAGAGTAAAATCAAAACAAAATAAATTAGTACAAACTTCATGAAGAAAAAAAAAATGCAACAATTTAGGCAAAGCAGGAAAACAAAGGTCAAAAAATTGCACGTACAGTGATAAGAACTTAGTAGCGAGTGTTATAGCCTTTTGCTTTTATTACATTATGAAAGGCGATTCTTCATAGAGAGAACTAGTTTTGAAGTGACTTCCGGTGTAATGTTGTTCCATTCTTCCAAGTTTTTTTTTGATTCTCGGACCTTTCTTCCTAAATAATCCAAAAAAAGCTCAATGGGATTAAGATCTGCGGATTGGGGAGGAAGAGGCATTTGCGATTTAACATTATAGATCGTTGTCTTGCACTAGCAAAAAGTCGTCTTTTAAGCCAATTTTTAAAGCGCTGGATTTCAAATTATCCTTTAAAATTTGTAAATATTTGTTTTTATCCATTGTTGTTTCTATAAAAACCAAATTTCTCACACCATTGGACCCCATAGCTCCCCAGACCATAACATTTCCGCCCCAATGTTTCACCGTTGATTGCAAATTCTTCACATCTAATGCTTTGTTTGGTTTCATCCACAAAAAATCTACGACCGTTCGACCCAAAGACATTATACTTGCTCTCGTCAAGGAATAACACATTCTTCCAAAAACCATCTGGTTTCGAGCTTTTTGAAACGTTTGCTTTTGAAATATGGGGTTTTTTTTATATCGTGCGACCATTATATCCCTTTGAATGAAGAAAGTTCCGAACGGTTTGAGGGTTAAGGGATATTCCATGATTTGCTTAAATGTCAGCAGCTATTTTAGGAGCACTTTTGAAATATAGGGTTTTTTTGTACCGTGCGACCATAATATCTCTTTAAATACAGAAAGTTCCGAACAGTTTGAGGGTTAAGCACATAACTTGGGATAGGCCTTTACCATTCTTTCAATTTTCCGTTCCATGTCATCGTGTAATATTTTTTTTCGACCTCTTCTTGGGGCCACTTCAAAACTTTTGTTTTTCAAATAATTTTTTAATACATATTGAACTGTTGACCGTGGTCTACCAATAGTTGGCAATATCTCAGCATAACTTTTTCCATTGTTTCTAAGTTTAAGAATCAGTTTTCTTACCTCAAGAGGTACTTTTTTATGAGAATCTTCCATTTTCAAAATAAACTTCGCACAATTAAAAAAAAAAACAATTGAAAAGATCAATATACCACTGGATACACAAATGTGTGGTGCGAAGTCTATAATGTAAGGGAAACCCGTCTATTTTCAGTTGCAATTTTTGATGTAGTGTACGTCGCTTGAAAATCGTCGTAAAGTTTCTTATCTGTTACCGTCACTTTAACGGTTTAAGCTCAAGAGAAATAACCAGCTGCATCCAACTCCCCCCCCCCCCCCTTAAACAATTCAACCGCAAAAATTGCGCTTCTAGGAATGCTCATCAGTTGACCCTGTAGCCCATCTTCGGTCATACTGTGAAGTACAGAGATTCGTTCGCCGTACTACGTGAATGTGGAATTCCCTACCACGCTCTGTCTTTCCCAGTCTTTGCAGTATTCAGGAATTCAAAACCAATGTGCACCTCCTTTCAAACCCTCTCTCACTTTCACACTGTGTGTCCGCAATTTGAGGGTTGTAATATCCACTTTAATGTGCGCTTATTATAAAAAAAGAACCCCGACAGAAACAAAAACTAAAAAATATGAAAAGAAGGTGCAAATAGTCATTTATTAATTTAACACTAAACACAAAACATTCATAAGAAAGCCTGCTCTCAATACTCGGCGTGACCAACACACCAATCAACGAGTTAAGATCACGTTGCAATTCTTCAAAATAACGAGTACTTGAAACAGTTTTGAAAATTGTAACTGTGTCGGCATAAATGATCGTTAATAAATAAAGTAAAGAACAAAGAACCTAAATGACTATCTTGTGGAATTCTAAAGTCAACTTTGAACTTGTTTCGAACTTGATTCGCAACCATTGAAAAGTACATAGTATGATCTATAGAGTAAATAAGATTGAAGCCATTTTACGAAGTGTTCGCTAAAACCCAGCTTTCTTAATTTAAAAAGTAAAAATCGATGTAGGAGTGAGTCAATACAGTTGTATGCTAGTTCCATTAAACAAATTAACAGTAGGAGTAATACCGTGCTGATTTGGAACTCTCATTTCTTTAATATAAAAAAAGGGTGATTCACAAATAATAGACACAAATGGTATACAAGTTACAGATTATCTAGCCAGAATTGCCTCCTTCATTTTTTTTTGACCGCCTCTACTCTTTGCTAAAAACCATGGTGGCTTAAGAGCTTATTGTCCTCAGCATATGAAAGAATTACCTTTTTCAAAATATAACGTTACTTTTTCTTGGTCATGATCTTGCAAGATCAGTCCAACACTAAATCAAGAAAAGCAAACCCAAACCAAGATGGTACTGCTTCGGTGTTTCACGAAAGTTGTTATGTAGGGTTTCTTTAGAACAATAACATTACCTAAGATGCAATTTCACGAATAACTCAATTTCCATATTGTACGAGTACGTTGCTATATAATTACATTAAAAATATAGGTTAACTCGGTATAAGTCATTGCGTTGCCGTGCCCGACCCTCCCAAAATGAGTTCAATAACATTACTAATAATATATTTGTTTTTGTTTTACAAAGAGCCCAATCGTACCTATATCAATGAAAGAAATGCCTGCTAAAAGTGAAAACTCAATTTGTTAGAAGAGGCTTTCTTTTAATTTAGAAAGATAGGGGTGTCTTTTTTTAATTAAAACAATAAATTTTTTTTTTTTTTTTTTTTTTTTTTTTTTTTTTTTTTTCGCAGGAAGGTGAGAAATCTTCAGAGACACTATAAGCCCGATGCTTATAGTAGTGTCAGATTTTTACTGACTAAAACTCACCTCCCTTATCTTCTATATTATTACTACAACTAAGTCCAGCTTAACAAGTAGTTTTAGCGTCATTTTGTTCGCGTTTTGTCAGGAAGCTCCCCAACGAGAGGACCTGAAGATTCCACAAAATTCGAGTGGAGAGATTAATTTGTTTGCGCTAGATCAGAAGGTCTTGTTCGGTGCAGACGCCGAAAAATGAACGTCTCGCTAACAGATTGTTGGATTAAGTTATTACTATGATTTCTAAGTCGTGATCTTAGCTCTGTAGCAAATTTTTTAATTTCGTTTTCTACATAATTTATATTTAAATCTCTATGTAAGTCGCTATTTCTTACATACCATGGAGCATTTACTATTATTTTAAGTACTTTGTTTTGGTATGTTTGCAAAATTTGTATATTTCTTTCGTTGGTACAACCCCAAAGTTGTATACCGTACGTCCAAACTGGTTTCAGTACTTGCTTATAAATAAGAAGCTTGTTATATACGCTTAGATTGGAATATCTTCCAATAAGCCATGTCAATTCGCGGAGTTTATTTTCGAGTTCATCGCGTTTCTTTTTTACATGAACTTTCCATTTAAGTTTCGCGTCTAGAGTCATGCCTAGATACTTCGCTTCATTAGCGTATGGAATTTGCACAGAATTTATATAAATAGGTAAGTTATATACTTTTTTATACGTAAAATTTGTGTGCGTCGATTTCGTTTCATTAAGAGCAATTCGCCATTTCTTTGTCCAATCTGAAATGCTATTTAATGCCTTTTGAAGCTTAGAGGTTGCCGTTTCTATTGAATCCGATATTGCGAGTACAGCTGTATCATCGGCAAAAGTGCCTAAAGTTGTGCCTTCTGTTTGGGGTATATCTCGGGTATAAAGAACAAACAAAATCGGTCCAAGGACGCTACCCTGGGGAACCCCAGCGTTTATTTCTTTAAACTCCGAATACTCCGTTCCTTGCTTTACTCGAAAGAATCTATTTTCTAGGTACGATTCAAGAATGTTATATATTTGCTCTGGAAAGACTTTTAATTTATATTTTAGCCCGTCATGCCAAACTTTGTCAAAAGCTTGAGAAACGTCAAGAAATGCAGTTGAGCAAATCTTTTTTTCTTCAAATGCTTTTTCAATTTCGTTAGTTATTCGGTAAACCTGATCAATTGTCGAGTGATTATTCCGGAAACCGAATTGGTGGTCGGGAATTAAACGTTTTTCTTCAATAATTGGTAGCATTCGTTTAAGAAGCAATTTTTCAAATATTTTAGATATGATTGGTAAGAGAGAAATTGGTCTATACGATTTTTTCTCATTCGGTGGCTTACCCGGTTTGGGGATCATTATTACTTCGGCGACTTTCCATTGCGTGGGAACGTAAGCAAGTCTTAAAGCAGCGTTAGTGAGCTGTAAGAGCTTAACCATTGCTTTTTTAGGCAACTCTTTGAGGACACGACCGTTAATCAGGTCGTAGCCAGGAGCTTTATTATTTTTCTGCCGTTTTATTTCCTGGACAAGTTCAGTCAAAGTAATATTCCTGATAGAAAAATTTTCCGGCGCTGGTTGGAGCTCTCCGTCATTAGTCAGAAACTCTTGACCATCGAAAGGTTTGAACGTTTCCTCAAGGTGCTTAGCAAATAAATCCGCCTTTTCCTTATCAGTTTTTGCCCATTCAGAATTATTTTTTCGAATAGGTGCCGACATTATTTGAGGCTTTTTAATACCTTTTATCGTCTTCCAAAGAGAATAATTCGTTTTTTTGTCTGCTGTTAGGCTTTCAAGATAGGCAGAATTCTCGCTGTTTTTAAAATCTCGTAACAAATTTTTAATCTTGTTTGATAAAAAGTTGACGACACTTTTATGCTGAGGAGCACGTGATTGCTGCCATACTTTTCGAGCTTTTCGTTTTTCGCGTATCAATTCTTTTATATCTTCTGGAATTTTTTCTTCGTATTGCCTTGACTTTTTACTACAGATCGGAGTATTATTCCAAGCTGCTTCTTGAACAATATTTATAAATTTTTCTGTTTCATCTTCTAACTCAAACGGAGTTTGCAAAGAGACGTTCAGTATAATTCTATTTTCGCAATCTTCTTTGAATTTATCCCAATTTGTGTTATTATTTGTTAAGATTAGGGGCTTTTCTTTTTCGATTACGTTACTGTTTATTGTTAAGATAACGGCCGAGTGATCCGTAGAAAAATCGAAGTTATCATCTACAATAAACATACAACAATAAATGCTCACTAAAAATATTTAAAATTAAAACTTAATATCTAATACATTTTTTTTATTCCATTTTAAAAAAACAAAAGGCCAAAGTCTCGGCTATGGTTTTGTTAACTATGTTAAACAAGAAGATGCCGAAAAAGCAATAAACTCCTTAAATGGTCTTCGTTTACAAAATAAAACCATTAAAGTAAGTTTTATTTTTATATTTTTAAGTACTTTTTAAAGTAAAAATATATTAATATTTTTTTATTTTTCTTATAGGTGTCAATCGCCCGTCCTAGCTCAGAATCAATTAAGGGAGCAAATCTATATGTATCTGGTCTTCCAAAGAATATGACCCAACCAGATCTAGAAGTACTATTCAGTCCATTTGGAAAAATAATTACCTCAAGAATTTTATGCGACAATATCACAGGTTAGTAAAACAAAAACTAAATACTAAAATTATAAATAAAAATGTAGAATATCAACAAAATCTTAACAAAATATTTTTGTTTTTTTGAAAGAAAAAAAAAAACTAACCTTAAGTAAAAAAAAAAAAAAAAATTAAAACTAAAAAAGTTCTGGATTTTTATAGAAATAAAACAAAAATTAACAAAATTTGATTTTAATTTTTAATTTAATACAAAATAACAAAAAAAAAACAAAATTAAAAAGACAAAATTTAATACATTACGTTTTAACAAAAAAATATTTTGTACCTTCAGGTGGAGCTAGTAGTGATTCCGGTAGGTAACCAAAATAATTTTTTCCGTATAAAATTTTGTGTTTATAATAACACGAAATTATTGTGGTTTTATTGTTTCAATTTGTTGTTCGTTATTATTTATTATTTTTCTTTGTTTTTGTTTTTGGTTTTGTTTAATTCTAATTTTTCATTTGTAAATTCGAATTCGATGTGTCTCATTCACTTTTATTTTGAATTCATTTGTTTTTGTTTATGATTTTGACTTTAAACTAATTCGCCATAAAGTTTTTTTTGTTTTTGATTTACTGTTGTACGCCATAATGCAAAAGATAACTTTACAAACAAATATAAAATAAAAATCCAGACATTAATAATATTCATAGAAACGAAAGCTTTTTCCTTCTTCCTTCTTCTATCTCTTTCTCTATCTCTATATCTCTATACATCTATCTCTGTCTTCTACATTTTTGTTTTTCAAAGTCATGAACTGCATTTGCCTTTAGTCTTTTCAAACCCTGCCCTGCTGTCCTTTTTTAATTTTAGTTTGCTAAATATTAAAGTACTTAATGAGTTAAAAGAAAAATAAGTAAGCTGGAAATAAGGTTTCTATCTCATTTAGTCAGACTCTCAGAGAATCGTTATTGTCCGCCTTTAGCCTAAAAAAAAAAAACTAAAACCATTGTACACTATCCATAAATGTATCTAACTACAGGTCTTTCAAAAGGTGTCGGCTTCATTCGGTTTGATCAACGCCATGAGGCAGATCGTGCCATCAAGGAACTGAACGGAACTGTACCGAAAAACGCCACCGATCCAATTACAGTGAAATTCGCCAACAACCCGAGCAGCAGCAAAGCTTTGGCACCCCTCGCCGCTGCCTATATTGCACCCCAAAATCCACGAGCGAGATTTGCAGGTGGAGCTGCTGCCGCTGCAGCTGCTGCTGCCATACATCATCCTACCGCTGCTGGACGTTATAGGTCTGATTTTAAAATTAAATAATTTTTTGTATGTGAATTTATTTCTATTTTGGATTTTAGTTCGGTTATTCCCAGATATTCCCCACTGACTGGTGATCTCTTAGCCAACACAATGATTCCGGGGAATACCATCAATGGATCTGGTTGGTGTATTTTTGTTTATAATTTGGCACCAGAGACTGAAGAGAATGTGTTGTGGCAATTGTTTGGACCGTTTGGGGCTGTGCAATCTGTTAAGGTGAGTATTAGGAAATAAGTTTGTAATTTTTTTTTTTATAATTGGTATTTTAATATATTGCACTTTTCATTGAGATAATTTAGTTTGTTTATTTATTGAATTCCTTTGCTTGTGTCAAGACTAAGGTTTTTTTTGGATGGGACAGATTTTCCAAACCATTTTTGGTGTTAGATTATAATATAAATGCCTTGAACTGATATCTTAAGCTCGCACTAATTCAATTGTTTTGGTATGTTCATTCATAGAAATCGAGCCTCTACTTTGAGCAAAACCTGGTCAATTAATTGTAAATTATTGCATTTACAATGTTTTAATCACTTACGTCTTAAGGGAACTCAAACAAATTTCAAAAACCTTCAAAAAATGATACTAAAAAATTGGTTTTCGGCTTAAATTTCTGAAGAAGATAAAACGTGTATTAGCACGAATAAGAAGTGACCAGTATGGGTCACATCACAGATTCTTTTAACTTACTGTTGGCGTGCTTTTAATATATACATATTATCAAGTAAAGATCGAAGTGCTTCTTTTTTTTTATTAATTTGAATTAATTTGAAGGAAGATCAAGATCAGATAATGAGACGCTAGAATAAGTCAGCAGGAGTGAGTTTAAGTTAATTTTTAATACAGTTAAAGCCTTTCTTTCTCAAATTTAATGCCATAATTGGCTGAATTTTGAGACATTTTATTCTTTCTCTTCTGCAGATGAGGATATTCTTGTGCAATTTGGTTCTAGTGACACAAAAAGTGTACCAGACAAACCAGAGAAAAAGCCTTAGAAAAGAAGCCAGAAAAACTCAATTCTTGCTAAAAATGCTACCCCCCCCCTCTAAACGAACAAAACAAATGTCAATATTACCGCAATAAATACTGAACTACCCAAACCCCTCATATAGCTCCAATATTAGACTCAAACTCAGCTTCCAATTGCGCCTCCGTTAATGAGGACAGTATTTAACAATTTCATCCCTATCAAAGCTGTCTCGATTCTCGAAACATACATTTATTTTTATATCTCGCTTGGATCCCATACAACAAGATATAATTTCACATCTAGTATCTACCAAGAGCATAACTTGTAGCTCATCGATTAGGTTTACTAACATCAGTAAGCCAAATAGCTTCGTCTCCTCCTTTTTCGATTCTATTTGTGATACTTATATTTGGACCCCAGAGGTTTTAGTCAAAGAATTCTTAAATAAAATGTTTCTTTTAAATTTTAGTCAAAAAATTTAACAGGTTTGCCCTCTTCTACCAAAACATAAAGGGTCTTCTTAGTAAGACTGCTGACATCTTTCTCATTCATTCCCAAATGACATATTCGTTTCGGCAAAAACTTGGCTTAATTCAAGTTTGTCAGTCAGGAGTTCGAAGTTTGCAAAGTATTTACTCGGAGGTGTTCTCATAACGGTAAAAAATACACAATACTTTTAGGTGATTTTAATTTACCACAAATGTCCCCGCTTGACTATTTAGTATGGTGATAAGTGAAGTCGCTAGTCGAAACAATTGACCACTTGGAGGACAACATTCGCCGCGTTTATTGCCAATATACGGCTACAAATGTTCCAAAAAATCATCAAAATTTTGACCTCTAGTTTTTATTCCATTTAAAAGCATTATACCCCTAAAGAACACCCTTTATTAGGAATTTAAGCCACGAGATAGGAAATCGAAACTTAAAGAATTATAAGTTTCATGCAAACAACTCTAAGCCATGAACAAATTCTTTTTGTTATTCGCATGTATACGGAATAATTTTAAAGTATTTCATTACATTTAATATTCTAGAACATAATATTCTAGAACATTACATTACATTATACAAAATAAAATGGGCTCATACTTGTTTTTTTTTTTTGAAAACTGTAATAATAAGCATAGGCAACCGCATAAATGTTTTCAGAAGGAAGAAAACTAAAATGGAAGGGTCCTAATTCTTGTCATGAAAAGTGCTTTCTTAAATTAGCCGTTTGGATACGGCTTAAAACTCTAGGTCCCCTCCATTCCCGATAACAGTACTCGCACACAGGAATGGTTGAGAGTTCTCAACGGACTGTTGCGCCACCTAATTTATTTATTTATTATCATGGCTATAGTCATTATATAAAACAAAAATGTCAAAATAAGAAATAAAGTCCACATCTATTCCAGGTAATTCGTGATCTCCAGACAAACAAATGCAAAGGATTCGGCTTCGTTACAATGACCAATTATGAAGAAGCTGTTGTTGCTATACAATCATTAAATGGTTATACATTGGGCAATCGGGTCTTACAAGTCAGCTTCAAAACAAACAAACAAAAGCAAACGTAATTTTTACAAATACTAAATCGAAATCAATTGTTTGCGTTTTTAAATTTACTTTTACATTGATTTTCTTTTGTATTTCAATAAGTCCGCATTATTATTTATTTATTTTTATTTTCGTTTTAAGTGTGAAGTTTTATTTTTTCTTAATATTGTTAAGTTTTATTATTTTTTTTGTCTAAGCGGTCTATTGTTTTCCTTTTTTTTTGTATATCATGTTAATTTAAACAAAAACAAAAAAAAAAACAAAACTTCATGTTAATAATAATTAATGCAAAACATACACAAAAAGTTTTAAGGCTACTAAACTAAAGAACAGAAAATTGTTGCAAAAACAAAAACAAACAAACCTAAAACTAAGAGAAATTCACAACTTGTACTGAATTCCATGATTATTGTAAAAACAAAAACTAAACACTAGTTTTATAATTTTTCTTACTTTGAGATAATACCAAACGAAATTATGTTAATATCTACACTTTATTTTCCTACGATCGAAAAATGTGCTCGATTTTCATTTCATTAATTTTTTTCTATTATCTAAGAATTTAATTTCTTTTGGTTATTTTTTTTTTGTTTACAAAAATAATTTATTGCACGTAGGAAAAAATGCAATTTAAGCAAAAATATAAAATCAAGAGAAATAATAATAATAATGCAGAGAAATGAGATAATGAGATAAAAACACCATTTTTAAGAAAATAAAACAAAACAAAAAAATATTAATAAAAAATATTATACACCTTACTATATTATTATTAATATTATTATATATACATTTATATAAAATATTATATTATATATATTTAATCTACAATTGAGACAAAAAACTAAAAACAAAACAAAAAAAAAATCAATAAAAAATCATGATTTTCACAAATACATAAATTTATACATTTTGATTCCAAAAGTAAAATAATAAGAAGAAATATTAATAACGAACACGTATGTGAGAGGAACGTATACAATTAATATAACAATAAAAAAAATATTTATATGTATAATATATAAAAATTTTGTAGATACAAAATAATAATAAAAGAAAAAATCATCTAACAAAAACTAAAAAAAACACAAGAACTCATAAGAGAAAATACATTTTTATTATTATTAACTATTATTATCAATTCGACACAACACAAAAGAAAAGAAATGAAAACAAAATTTAACAAATTTAAAATTATTGTAGCAAAATTTAATCGTTATCGTAGAATAAATTTCGTTAGTATTTATTCCTTTTGATTTAACTTCTTTGTTTTTTTTCTTTTTTTAAATATTGTAAAAGAAGGAATTTTCGAAATTATCTCTTTTGGTTCTTAGTAAAACCACAAAACCAAAAATAATAACAAAACAAAAAAACAACTATCAAATTCTTTATCCCTCCTAATATATTTATATAAAACAAAAATTACCTACACAAATATATATTACAAACAAACAAAATATAATAATTAATTTAAACAAAGTTTATAATTAATTAAAGAAAAATATTTGTAGTAGTTAATTATAGAAGTTTTAGACATTTTTATAAAAAATCTTCTTTTCTTTAAACAAAAACAAAAAAACGAGCAGCATATAGGAAATAACGGTGTTAGAAAAGTCAAGAAGAAGGGTTTTATAAAAAAAAAGATGATGTTAAGCTTTTAAATGTCTTAATTAACTTTTATCTTCCTTGCCAGGATCAGAGCTTTCTGTTTGATCCATTCCACAATAATAACAATTCTTAAATTCTCTTTGGGAGTGATGTTGGTAAAGCTTTTGATATTTTGAAAAAATATTCTTTTAAATGGACTCCTTTTATAAGGCCCGTCAAATCAATTAAAGCTTTTGCATTTGCTATGCTTACTTTTACAAAATTGACACACCTTAATTTGTGAGGATAGTGTTTAAGCCCCTCCTAGCTTAGTTTCGATTCCAAAGCTTTTTAATAAATTCCATCCGTTTTTGATTATTGATTGAAAAAGAAAGCTTTTAACCTTAAAGGTATGTTATAAAAAGACATCAAACAACTTTTCTTTATCTTTTAAATAATTTCAAGGCTCAAAAAACCTTACTTCTTGACTATTCTATCCGCTTTTTTTTATATGACAACTTGATTTAATTCTTAATTAATATAAATTTAATTAAACCAAAAATTATATTAAAACAAATGCTTAAAATTAAAATTAGTAAAAAAAAGATCGCATAAGTAGAAAAATTAAAATTTAAAGTTTCAATCACAAAAAGGAAGAAGAAATAAATTTAAAATACAAAAACAAAAACTAATAGAAAACAAAACTACACCAACGTTAAACAACGAAAAAATAGAAATTTATTTTACTATATGTGGTTTCAACAAGTAAACAACAACAACAACAAATAAAAACAGTTTTCTTTGCTTCTTTACAATTTTGTTTGGTTTTCCAGCACAAAAAAAATAAAAAAATGTTTGTTTCAACGAAGGAAAAATAAATAATTAAAAAATAAAACAATGAAACCAAATTTTTCTGTCACATTTTAATGTCTTTTAACAAAATAGCAAACAAACAAAATCAAGTAAAAAAAAAAAAAAAACAATATTCTTAATTTTTGGTATGTTGCGCATGAATTAATATTTTGTGTTTTATGTTTATTTATATGTTTTTGTCTATTAATTTAGTTTATGTCTCAAAAATATAATTTTTGTTGTACTATATAGTTTATTGTTCTTTTAAACAAAAAGAAAAAAATATTCAAAAAACTAGTCCATTGTGTTTGTCTGATGTATTTTGTATATGTTATGTTTTTATTTTGTTCGTTTTGTTTTAAATTAATATTTTAATATTGTTTAAGTAAAACATACATAATATTTATATCTCTTTGTTGTTTTTTCTGTCTCTACTTATACTTTGTTCATTTTGTTAATGTATTGAATTTATTATGTATCTATATATGATTTTATTTATTTAAATAAAACAAAAAAAAATATATATTTTCAAATGAAATGATTTATTCTTATTTTCTTTAAAATATTTTTTTTTTTGATTTTGTTGTTGATTTATTATTGTTTGATTTAGTAATGCGGTAGGTATTGTTTATATTTTCAGGAATATTTTAAATTTTATTCACCTAAATGAAACACATACTTTTTAAAAGAAAAAAAAAAAAACAAATTGAAAATAAAAACAAAAATTATTAAAATGAGAAAAACAAATGGTGCTGAAAAATATTTTCCTTGATGGTATTTAAAATACAAAAAAAAAATAAAAAAATAAAGAAGATATAGAAATTATATTAAAATGAGATAAAAAGTAGAAATTATTTATGAAGAAAATTTAACAAAGAAAAAACAAAATACAAACAAGGTTGAAATATCGTAGTGACTGAAGAGTTTATTTTTTTAAACAATTTAATTTCTTGAGTTTTTCAAAACGTTTCTATGGAATAATTTGCTTTTAAGTCCCTATTTTCGGTTTTTGATTTATGTATACATAAATCTATGATTGAAGAAACTCCTCCAGCATGTTCAAATAGCAGGGACTATCTAGTTAAAATGAGCTTGATAACATTTGAATCGTTTCCTTGCGAGGGGATCTAGTTTTCGGTAAATGAGGGTCAGAGGGTTTCCTAGATTTCAACCCCACTGTAGTCTTAGCTCAAATGCTTCTTGTTAGCCTTGAAATAATTCTAACGATTATTCATTAGGTACCACCTGGTGCTAATGTCAATTTGGGATCCTTTGGGATGTATAATTGGAGTTGTAACCTTTATTAAAAGAAAAAATAGTTCGTCTTTGTTGGCCTAATATCTATGCAACCATAATCTTCAAGTATTTATAAACAGCACAGTCGACGGCAGATGGATGGATTTACGTCATCTCATCCTCATGGTCGGATTTTTATACAAAATCGAATTCTTAGGTGGGTTAGTGACTTTCAGAGTACTAGAAATGTATATATTGGGTGGTACCATTTTCCAACCTCGAAAAAATTGATAAGCTATTGTGACTCCTTCCGTTACCTCAACATGATTCAGTTTTTTCTTTTATGTTCGAATTTGAAGAGTAAGAGCTGAAATATTTCTGAAAATGTCTCCTAAAATTAAAATTGGAAGATGTAGATTTGAGGAGTAAGTATGTATCTAAGCATTGAATGGAAATGAAGAAGTATGTTTAAATTACGGGTTCTTAAGACTGCGTGGGAATGTAAACGATGTTCAACAATTTCTTCTGAGGGCAAATCTTCTGGTTGGAACGAAATTTCTTTCATCATATTGGACAAAGGTTATAAGTTCGATTACAATGCGGTGTGGTGCTATAAGCGATTCACTCTAGCTTGGACGAACGATTCCGTAGACGCTACAATTATAAACTGTGTATCGAAGCTGATATTGTGACAAAAATTAAGCTCAGTTGACTCCGATGGGCTAAACACCTCGCTCGTATGAGTGAAAAGGGACCAGCTCGGAAAGTCCTTTGTAGTACTTTTTATGGTAAGAGACCAGGATGCCAGAAGCTGAATGGGGTGCGCTACTTGATGGCGTGCGTCGTCTGCTCGCGATAAATGGAAAGACTTGTTGAATGAGGCCAAGACCAGATCCCGGCTGTCGAGGCGATATGGTGATGACGATGACGATGATAGTTTGAAAACTATCTTCTATCAACTTTTAGTTATGAAATAGAAAGTACCTTATCCAGCCATCAATTTTGACGCCTTCCTAGAAACATTTGAACGCGTATAATGAGGTTTATGGTGAAAAATTTCTATAGGAGTATAATCTTACTTCGAAATGATCGACTGAGAATTTCGGCCTGAGAGAGATTAAAGGCAAATATTAAGGGATTATTATCGAAAGTGTCTTTAAAAATCATTATGAGGATAATCTATAAATGATAAGCACTCGCTTTTGGACTGTACTGATATCGATAGTTGAAAACTTATTAGCAATATCAGATGAAACATAGTCGTAACTTGTAAGGTGGCACCGAAAATAAAAAGAAAAAAGTCGTAAAGAAAACAATTTGTTCTTTTTAAAAATTCAGCAGGGTTGGCATTACCTTAAAAAGAATGAGTTACGGCATAGCTTCATAAAAATATCTGGAGCGTTCTTGGGTTGAAAGGCAATGCATTCAGGTCTGGTAACCTTAAAAAAATTTTAGAAAAGGAACGAAGTGTTAATATAAGCCAAAATTGTTGAGTTCTGGAACAATTATAATTTATTGTCATGAAGGCATTTTTAAGTGAATAAGAAGGGGAAAGAAAGGACCTCAAGGGCTCATGAAATCAAAGAATTTTAAAAGCTAATTTGTAATTTGACAGTTCTACAGAGAGGGTTGTCTGTGCACATAGGTTTTAAATCCTTGAACATTGCAAAGACATGAAGAGAAAAATTATCTCCTTTCACTTGTTCCAGAAAAATTAAAACCATTTTTTCCTTTTATTCATTTTATAGCAATCAATTGAATGCAATCTTCGAGAATTCATGCATTCTTTGCATTCTTTTGCATTCCGACTATGTCGTATAAACCACCATGCTGAGCGTTGGTGAAATTTTTTCATAAAGCTGGGGTAAAAAGAAATGTTTACAAATAAATTCAAATAATGCAAAAGGAATCAAAGAACGCAAAAGAATGCAAATAATGCAAAAAGAATGCAGCGAATGCAAAAAGAATGCACTAATTCTCAAAGATTTCATTCCATTGCTAGCTGTAAAATGAATGGCAGGAAAAAATGATTGCAATCTTTTTGCTACAAGTGAATGGAGATTGCATAATTTGAAGTCTGAAGTCCCAAAGTGAAATCAATGAATGCAATCTTCTAATTGAATTTAGTAAATGATTTTTAAAGACTGCATTCACAAAAGACAGCGTTCTTGTACATGTCTGGTACGGATAAAGAACGAATATTTCTACTTCACATCAGTAAGACCAAAGATGGACTTAAGGGTAAACTGATGGGCATTCCTAGAAGCGCGAATATTACTATTGAACTGTTAAAGGGGAGGAATGCAACTGGCTATTTCACTAGAGGATAGAAAGGATGAAGCAAAAAACATCTTGACAATGTTCGATTGGCAGTTTAAGTGGATAAATAATTTTCGGAGGGTCATTAAGGTGATCGAACTCAAGAATGCAAATACAAGCTGAGGTCATGATTTTAGGAATTCTTCCTTTCGGTTAGTTTTGTTTACTTTGCATTAGTAAGAGGACCAGGACAGTTTTCGATAAAGTAGAAACCCTTAAAAAAACATGTTTGATTGCAGGAGCTTTTTCAAAAAAAAAAAAAATAGGTATTAAAAACAAACATAAATGATTTTGGAAATTTAGAAAAATAAAAATATTTCATTGCTAAATTTTGTTTATGAAATTCGCTATTTTATTATCATTTTCAGATAAAAAAAAACAATCTTCAAAGTCACTGCACAACGCGTCCTAGAAAGCCAAAGCGTAGTGTTAAAAAATTTCGCTACAAAAACAAAAGAAAACAAAAAAAATGTGTTCAAAATGCAATAGAAAAGTAAAATTTTAAAATAAAAATATAAAAATGATAGTAAAAAAAACTAGTTTGAAATTATAAATTAAATTAAAAACAAACAATTATACCTTCTTATCATCTAGTACATTTATATAGAACTATTTAAAGAAAGAAAGAAAAAAAAAGGAAAATTTAAAACAAAAACCGACAAAAATCTTATTGTATATCTAATGCATATTATGTACGAGTATATATTATTATTAATTATTAATTAATCAAAGTCAGAATTTATTTCAAAGCTCACACTACATTTTTTTCTTAAACAACCATAAACAAAAATTAACACTTTATAAACTAAAAACAAAAAATATAAAGTGAAAGTATTCTGTGTATAGCTTGTGTCTGGGGGATGATCGTAACCATGGAATAAGTCGAATTACCAGTGCTAGTACTTGCTCTTCAGTATCCTGGCACTCGTACTCAAAAACAATACGAGTGTATTTTTTAAGTACTTAAGTAATAAGCGATCTTTAAGTGCTTGAGCAGTATTTAATTCTAATGGAATACAAAATAAATACATTTTATTAATTGAAGTATTCTATACCTTTTTAAAGACTTGGTGTAGAAAACAAAAAGCTTCTAAAGATTATTTTCCAAGCATATGCTCAAAAAAAACAAAAAATCTTTAAAAAAAAAACAAGTATTTACTATAATCATCCACTCGAAAAACAAACATGTGACAAAACAAAAACTCAAACACTCAATCTTGATGAAACAAATTGAATAAGCAATCGTATTGAATACAACAAGCAATTGATTCATACAACAATTTTTTGTTTCTATTTTACTCTAAGTATACAAAGAAAAATTAAAAAATATAAAAAAAAAAAAACACAAAAACAAATATTTAAGGGTAAATGAAAAAATAAAATCAATTGAAAAGAAAGCACAATAATATATTTATTAAAGTAAAACAAATCGAAAAAGAATTTAAAACAAAATATAATATTAAATATGTTAATAAAATAAAAATAAAAACCACACACACACAGTAAGGCTATAAATGTTAACATAGAACGCGCATATCCCAATTTAAGGAAAAAGAATTAAAAAAAAAAAATAAAAACAAAATAAATTGAATGTTCTTTTGTACTTTTACACTGAGAAAAAAAACCAAGATATATAAAAGAAAGAAAAAAAAAAAAACATAACTAAATGTCAGTATTATCTATAGAAAATTAAACAAAAACGAAAAAAAAATATTTTTAAAAGTTTAAATAACTAAAACAAAAACAAAAACAACACACAAAATAAATAAAAGAAAATGAATAATATGACGTAATTTAAAAAAAAAAATGATAAATTTAAACGGTTGTGCTAATTCCATCGATGTGGAGTTGTTAATAAAAACATAAAACATACAAACAAACAAACAAACAAGCAACAAAAAATTCAGAGAAATATCTTTGCTTTTTTGTTTTTGTTTGCTGTTTTATTTTAATAAATCTTCCTTTAAATAATTATGTATCCCTCTGCTTTTTAATATTTAAATATTTTATTAAAAATTTAATTTAAACTAAAAATTGGCAATCAAAGAAAGTAAGATGATGGGATTGAACGCGAGGTGTCAAAAAGCTGTTTTTAAAGATGTTCTGCTAAGCTCCTTATGTCATAAGATTGACAGTCTCTGTGAATGTTCATAATGGGAAGAAAAATGAACAACAAAATTGACAGTGGCATGTGACATGGAGTACACATTGAGTTTTGCAATGTTTGTTAGTGTCTCACAGAGCAAAAAGTCACCAAGTACAAATATAGAATTGTGTTAAAAAGTCCAATGTGAACATTCCCTAAGGTCTCGTTTAAATGAATAAGAAAATAGGTCTGTTGGCAACCTTGGCGAAAACTGCGAACTGTCAAAAATTGTTAGTTTTCGCGTTGGGCTTGCTTTTTGCCAAGAAAGCATTCCATACCAGAGAGAAAAAACTAATCGAGAGAGCCAAATTTCCTCGTCTCCGTCCCTTCGAAACCTCTTACTCTCATTTTTTTTATAGCGTGTTGAATTCGTATCGGTGTATACATGTTTTCACCTCGGAGAAGATTACACAAAAAAACATCAGTTCCGGGAAATGCGACATTTCTCATTTTTGTTTATTGATAGCCAAGAAAGCTATGTTGTTTAAAGTCTCATTATAATATTTTTAATTCTCATGAATTTCTTTCTTTAATTTTACTAACATCTTGTCGTTTTTATATCTACAAAAATACTCCTATAATTCAAATTAATTCTAGCAAAACATTTTTGCTTGTCAATAAATAACGGAAGAAGTTATACCGGTAGTTCGTGGTGAATTTGTTTTTCTCTTCTCTTTCTCTGAGTTACAGATAGATGGCATTAACAACCAAAACAAGAAAGGATGTGTGCAGAGAGAGTGTAACAAGGTTAAGGTTTTTTAGACTAGACTTTATTTGTATATTTGAACGAGTACATGTTTTTTATAAATGTATGTAATGTTTATTTCAATAGTAATACCTTAACTACTAACTTAACTACTGTATTATCTAAAATATACTGCATTGAATTATTTTACATTGAATTATAAAAGGAGGAAATAATAAAGTTCTTCAGAAATACTGTAGTTAGAACTTTCCCTCACAGATTTTTCCTTGTCGCTATATAACCGAAAGATAAGATATAAATAGTTAGAACTGGAAAATTTATAAAAATGATGCATAAGACTTAAATTTTGGTTGAAGAACAAATTTGTATATTCTTTTCACAAAACCACTGACCTAGCGAGAATACAAATATTTTTACTTTTGTAAAAAAGTACTTTTCGGCTTATGTATGTAGTTAAGCCTTTAAAAGCAACACACTAGCTTAGTGGAAAGCAGTAAGAATAGCTTATTACCTACACAAATCTTATGCAATGAAAATTGGCAACAGAAGTAACAAGTTGACGGTCTTTTTATTTAGTCTGTACTTAAATCACTTATTTTCAGCATTTTGAAAATGTCGTGAGTAATGTAAAGACAATAAACAACGAGTACAAACAAATAAAATAGAAATGGAAAAAAGAGATGAGTATATAAAAGTGTTTAATATGTTCCTGCGTTGTTTTATTTTCATGATACATGTTTACCTACATTCTGTAACTCTCTTGAATGTTCCTGCAACTCTCGCATCGACAAAATTAAGTCGATAAACTCTGAAAATTGAAATAAATTTGAGTTTTTTTTGCATTTTTCAACGGTTTGAGCGAAAATGAAACGCATAAACGCAGCTAATAATAAAAAAATAATAGTTGTAGTGCTTTTAGAGTTTTACGTTTCTAGGTCCTAATTCTCATTGGACTGTTGCACCACCTAATTTATTTTACTTACTTACTGGCTTCAAATAAATAACTAATATTTCTCTAAATGCGTAATTTAGAATTGTTTCTAAATCTTCATTGTTCTGGCACCTAACAAGAGTAATTAATTTCACTTCATATTTGAGAGATATTACTCCCAAACGAACGCAATGAAAGTACCAAAAAGTTGTTCATCCACAATTTTGAATTTTCTTTGAACACCTCTGAACAGCTGACTACATCCGCCATTTTTCAAAGGTGGTCGCCATTTTTCAAAGGTGGTGAGCAGAGAGAAAAGAGAGAAAAGTTTTTTCTCTCTCGTGGTGAGTATGTACACAAACTTGCATAAGTATTTGTTCCCCACATTTTTTTTATATCGAGTTAATACATATGCAAGTTGGTGGCCAAATCACAGCTTGTAGGCAAAAAGAGAGCAACCGTCGAAGTTGGTTCTCTCTATTAGTTCTTTTCTTTCTGTTCCATACTTTTTTGGCAGTTTTTCTCTCTCGGAGAGAATTTCATCCCTCCCCCACATATTTTACCGAAATTCAAAGTAGGTGACTGGAACTTTAAGGGCGTTAACTCCAATTTTTTGGTGGTCATTCTCGCCCTAGACAGACAATAACAAGTTTTGTGCAAACACGTGAGTCTAAATATTCATTGTGTGCTGTCGAAGGAAGTCTCAGTGAGACAACGCGTTGCTCGAAGTATAGAAAAAATAACTTTCTAGTCAATGTTTTTAATAAAGTTTCATTAATTGGTATGCTAGTTTTTGGCAATTCAAGACTTATGTCATTTTTTTACACGACTTTAAACAAATATCATCGGGTTTTAACATTCGACAGGTAAAAGGATTGTTTCTTTTCTTTGAACTTCTGTAATTTTAAATAATATTTTGTCAACAATTCTGTCAAGTTTGTATAAAATAATACAATTTCCATTTTACAGAAATCGAATACATCAATATTCTAAAGAATACACATATTTGGATAACAGAAATTTCAGAAACAGAGGAAGATTATTGGGGTAGATGATCATTTGTCGATAGCCATTCGGGTGACAATTCCGTTACGTCATGCCAATAAAATATACGAACAGATTCAATTGGATTCCTCGTCTTATTGGATTTCTGTGATTTTGTATGAATTTTAGTATCTAGTTCGGCCAACTGCATTATTTGAATATGAACTTGAATAGAGTTCAATGGGCAGGTTCAGACGACAAAAGAGACTAGTATCTGATTGGCCAACTGCTACAAAAAAGTTGGCCTCCAATTAAGGCAACTTTATTGGAAAGTTGACTGGAAAGTAAGTCAAGAAAAATCTCCCCAACTATCAAGTCAAGTCCACTTATGTCAAAATGACAGCTGATCATGTTTTTTTCATTTGCATGAAAGCTGAACTTAATTACAATGTAATAGCTTGCCTAAGGTTTGTTTTGTAAACAATAACATTTTTGGTTGTTTTGCACGATGAACTGGGAGTAGAGGTTAGTGAAGTAAAGTTCCGAGTTTGAAGTTTATGACACTTGACTAACTAACAAGTTGCCTTGTTCAAAATGTACGTTCAAAGAATGCAGTTGACTGCAAATGAAGTCCCTAAGTGTCACTTATGAAACTTCAAAAACAGAATTCGTCTGTGTTGTTCACATTATCCTTTTTTTGAGGCGATTCATTTGTTATCTTCAGGGGCTAAATTTCTAACAAACTTTAAAGACGATTAAATCAATCCATAAAGCCTACTATTGGAATTCATTCTACCGGATTACCAATTAAAAACGTCCTTATAATTTTGCTTCTGTCAATGCCAACAAAAACATGACTGTCACAGCAGCACGAAAACGTTTTTAGGGACTGACTGCACTGAAAATTATTGGATTCAAGTTCAGAATAACAAACACTTTTTAGAGTGTAATTTTATTAATTAAATTATCCAATTAAATTATTGTAACAAAGACACTAAGAGCTCAGCTAAGAGAAAGCTTTTGTAGTTGTTAAGAGCACTCTACAAAACTGAATGTTATAAAATAGCTATTTTTTGACAACAAATTTCAAAAAACACAAATTAACAATCCCAAAATCTACTACAAAAGCCAACAGAAAAATAAGAAAAAACAATAATTATGGTTTTTAAAAGCTAAACATCATTAATTAAATTTATAATTACAACAAAAAAAAAACTTAATATACAAACAAACTATTATTGCAAATTATTATAAATTTATATAAATGCAAAACACAAGACAAGAACAAAATAAATTATCTCTATGTAATGTGAATTTTTAACAACAAAAACAGAAGAAAATTAAAAATGAATTATATGAAACGAACAATTTATGTATTTAAATTTAAACTATAAATTATAATACGTATATTTGGTAACATTAACAAAAAATATCTTTATAATTATTATAAATAAAAAAAAAAACATTGAAAACTTATATATATATAATTATAAAATGAATAAACTTATTAAATATTGTGTCTGTGGATGTCTATTGATTATTAGGAAAATAAAACCAAAAAAAATCACAATTTATATTAATTCAAAGTAAAAACAAAAAAACAAAAAAAAAAACAATTACAAAAAAACTATTCTCCTTCAGCAATGAAACCAAAACAAAAAAATCTTTATATAAACTTTTAATTAATTAGTTAATGTCTCTATCAATCTCATATGCATCAATGAAACAAAAAATCAAGTTTAAGCAAACCAAAAACTAAAAACAAAGAAAACAAAAACAAAAAAATATATTTATTATTATTATTATTAATTATCATGATTATCGATTACAATTATAAAAATTTGAATTTCATCAAATGAAAGTAAAACAAAACAAAATAAAAAATATTTTATTGCAAACAAAAACTAACAACAACAACAAGAACATGAACAACCCGAGAGATTCATTTAAATTGACAAAAACAAAATAAAACATTTAAAAAATTTATTGATAAGTGCGTTTTAATAAAATCTTACATTTTATTTTTCATTGACATTAGAAATTTTAAGTCTTTCCTTTATAATTTTACTGGTGGTTTTTTTTTTAAGAGTCTGAAAATTTTAAGTAAAGTTTTTTGTTTAAACATTAACATGGCAACACTATTTTTACTGGCTGTCACTCTGTGCATTGTTAAGTTATTCATTTTTGTTTGGGTTTGACATTTCAACATAAAATTTAAATGCTATAAATGGGCAGGTTTAGACAAGTTAAGGACTTGAAGATAAGGCAAGTTTCTAGTATCTGATTGGCCAGTTGCAAAACATTTGCCTTCCAATTAAGGCAACTTTATTGGAAAGTTGACTGGAAAGTTAGTCAAGAAAAATCTCCCCAACTACAAGTCAAGTCCACTTGAGAATTTTATTTAGCGATGAAGCTTACTTTTGATTCAATGGATACATCAAATCATCAATACAAAAACGGCCGTATTTAGAGTGACGATGTATATTGAAACACTGTTACTGAATAACTAACTTACGGTGACGCTACAGTCCAGGCCTGACCTGGGTGTCAACCAACATGCGTCTCCAGCCAACTCAGTCCCTAGCTAGATTTCTCCAGTTTCTTACGCTAAATTTTTTGAGGTCCTCTCCCGCCTGAATACGTCACCTGAGTCTCGGTCTTCCTCTTGTAGATTTAAGATTGTTATTTTTAGAGTCAATGAGCATAGAAGTTTTATAAAATTTGCTGATTAATTGATTAAGAGCACTATTAGCGCCATAGTTCAAACTGCTTAAAATAGTTCTAATGGAGTAAATTCCTCCTTAGCTAGCCTAACTCAGATTAAAATAGAATCAACAAAGATTCCATTCAATATGCCAGATATAAAGAAGAATTAAAAATACTCTCTATGAGCAGAAAGAGATGGGAGATTTTTCGAGGGAAGTCTTTGAGAGTACGGGGGTAGCAAAAGTCTATTAGGCCAGGGGAAAATCCGAAGAAAAAATCTTAAAAATCTAAGTTGAATACTTTCTGTTCTATCAATATGAACGGAGTAGTATGGCGCCAATAAAACGCAAGCGTATTCAAAAATTAGTCTGACAAAAGAAACATACAGAATTTTAACAACTTATGGATTACGGAACTTTCGGGAAAATCTTTTTACGAAACCAAGTATTTCATTAGCTTTTTTAATAATATAATTATAGTGATCAGTAAACGTTAATTTTGAGTCCAGTACAACATTATTCAAACATAACGAATTCAACTTTAGTTTGAGTGTAAAACACATTGTCTTACATTTGTCAAATGTAATACAATTTTTACATTTTTTTTACATTTTTTAAAATTAAACTATTTTTACTGCACCGTTCCCAAAATTGATTTAGATCTTCTTCTAGCTCTTTACAATCCTTGATGGAGTTAATAATTCAAAAAATGTTAACATTATCTGCATTTAAAACAAGGCAAATCATTTGTAAATAAAATAAACAACAATGGACCAGGTTGACTCCCTTGAGGTACACCAACATTTCCGTGAGGGTTACTCCTGAACAGGACGCTATAATATCTATCTTAAGATATGACCAAGTCCACTTAACGAAACGGTCGTTAGGTCCAATTTTACTAAATTTGCAGAACCATGGACTGCCTTTAGGTATGAATATTTCCAAAGATCTGGGAGCTTAGAACATTTCATAGACTCGTTGAAAAGACGAAACGAAAGATAGGAAATATACGACACACAATTTTTCAACATAAATGATGATATTCCATGAATACCACTATCAATCACTCGTAGAGGTATCAGATATCGAGAATTTTTTTGATCTAAGATGACTGTATTCTTGTGTGTAAGGAGAAATAAGAGAAGAGGTGTTTGAAGAAGAAAAATCTTCAAAAGCAGTCTTAAAATAATCCACGAATATGTTCGAAATTGATTCTGGAAGATGTATTGATGAACTTTGAAATGTTCAATTTAAGATCAAACTCACAGTATTGGAATTGAATTGAGAGCACATACATACATACATAAATTTGTGAATAAGTCACAAATTCGCCTTGGTAGACTCTAAGCATTTGCTCACACTTCAATAGATTGAACTTCAATCAGGCTTAATTTCTTTTATAATTTAAAGCGATATTTCTTCAATTATTTTGCTGCGCCTTTTCAGTATCAGTTTTTCCAAAAATGTTGCCATTTTATAAGTTATATTGGTCTGTAAGACGTTATTTCTTTTGACGCCCTACCGTGCTTTTAAAATAAAATTTAATGGGTCAAGAAATGTGACACTTTCAATAACAATATAAAATATTCATTTGAATCAAATTCAAATCTAACTGAAAATTTTTAAATAAGAATTTTAAAATAAAAACTGAACAGTTCGAACTGTCACACACAAAAGTCATTGCATACTTGCAGGCCGATCGATCAAATTCGTTTAATTTTAGTACTCGTTCTGTATTCTCAATAAAAATAAACTCCATTCGTTAGTTTAGTTTTCATTTATACTTTGAGTCGGAGTGCTGTGCGGTTCTTTTTACGTGATCGATAAGAAAAATAAAATAATGTTAAATTATTAAAAATATGTAATCATTCGATTCAAATGATGTAAATAGAAAACAAATATGTGTTTGTGTTTAATATAAAACTAAATTTCAATTCAATTTCCAAAAAAACGTTGTTTTCTTATAAAGAAAAGAAATAAATGAAGTGTGTTTTAATGATTTGTTCCTTCGAGTTTGTGACCGTGCCCGTTATTTTGTACTCGTTGTTATGCTATTGGCTGATTATTTTTGCGGTTGGTTTTGAAAGTGTATTTAAAATAAAAGCAGCATTTGGTTTTGTTGGGGAGTTGAAAATGAGCAAAACATTTTAAAATAGGTAAGTCGATAATTTTCTCTATTTGTATTTTAACAATCTTATGAAAATTCATTTGGCAAGTTTTTATTTCTAAGATTCCTGAGAATTTTCTTAGATTCATTGAAAGATAATGAAATATAAAAAAAATTCACCCAGTAAATTAGCTTTGTATTTCTTTTGTTCCCCTTTTAAATTATGCAATAGAGAATTCTTGAGAAATCGAATTGTAAAATTATTGTATTCTCATATTTCTGACAGAAAAGTGAGAAACTTGTATGAGAAATTTTGTATATATTTCTGAGAATACGGAAACCTCTAAAATATTAAAAGTATAAATGGCAAATTTTCACATTGGACAACCAAATGGAGTGTCAAACTAAATATTTGTATGCCAATTGTATTACGTCAAAGACAAAGATAATTTTAAAGTTTATTGTTCTAAAGGGTTTTTCGATAACAGCGGGTAGATGTTGAAATGGAATAAAACAAGCTGTGTGTGAGGTATTAACAAAATTATTTTTTTATTTGAAAGGCGCATAGGTATATGCCATTAAGTGTGGAATATGACATCATTCAAATGCTCGCCTCGGCTTCTTACGGTTCCGAGTGGTCCAATTGACTCTTTCGCATAGATCCGGCTGAATTTGAGCGATGGCCTGTGTTATGTTCACCTTAAGGGCATCGGTCGATTGTGGTTTATTTGCATAGACCTGCGACTTGAAGAAACCCCACAGGCAAAACTCTAGAGGGGTCAAATCGCATGACCTTGGCGTCCAATTCACATCACCCCTGCGAGAGATAACCTTACCCTCAAATCGTTCATGCAAATGTCGTTTGCTGTGTGGCACGTAGCGTCATTCTGCTGGAACCACATGTCGTCTAGGTCCATATGGTTCAATTTGGGCCATAAAAAATTAGTTATCATCGCTGTTGACGGTGACCGCCTCACTAACGTTGTTTTCAAAAAAGTATCGACCAATTACGCCGCTGCCGGCCCAAAATCCACACCAAACGGTAACTTTTTGAGGATGCATTATCACCTGGTGAACCTCGCGTGGGTTGGTGTCGTCCCATATACAGCAATTTTGCTTGTTCACACAGCCATCCAACAAAAAATGAGCCTCGTCACTAAAGATGATTTTTCGGCCAAAATTGGGGTCCTCTTCCAAACGACTCGAAGCCCAGTCAGCGAACAAACGGTTGTCTATGGTCATGAACTTTGAGCTCCTGGGTCAGTTGGATCTTGTACGGGTGTAGGTCCAAGTCCCGACGCAAAATTCGCCAAGTTGAAGTCTGCGAGAAATAGGCTACCTTGGGTTCTGCTGTACACTTTCACGGATCGCGGCGATGTTCTCGGCCGATCTTGAGTTCCTTGAATGTACGGGTGTTGGCTGATTGTTTACTGAACCGGTCGTCTCAAAATTGGCCACCAAACTTTAAAGAGTCGAATGTTAAGGGCCACCACGTCTACCGTAAAATGGGCGCGATTCGCGTAAAGTTTGCGTAAACGAACACTCATTTTGATAATAAAGTTTTATCATTTGAAAGTGTGTAACTTGCCATGATGATTTGGCATAAACAACTGAATAATAAACAAAAGATTTGACAGATGTCACCAAAACAAAATGGGCGCCAAAATCTACCCACGCCAATTGAAAAACCCTATAATTCAATCAATAAGCATTTTTTTAAGAAATTTTTTAAGTTGAATATCGCAAAACTAAACAAATGGTCTAAGAGTAGAAAGCAAATATTCAAAGAGTAGTCATCAAATTTTGGGAGTGAAGTGATAACCAACGTTCCGTTTGGCGGTTTTTTTTTGTTAGCCGTGGTCGGGGGTGGGCGTTCGAAAAAAGGTAATTTTTCCGATGTTGAGATCGAAATGATAACTACATCAGTTATATTCACATCAAAATACCAGAAAGCATCCCCCGATCACCAAAATGTGTGTCCAAGACGTTATGGTTGTATTTTAATAGTTTTTCAAATGTCTTTTTCAACTTAAAACCCTGATAACTTTTGTCCTATATCAGAACACTTCTTTTGATTAGAATGTGCATCTTGGATGATCTTAAGGGATTTATTTTCAATTGTAGGCATAACCAATGACTACCAAACTCACATTACGTGATCAAATAGAATGAAAATCAAATATTTTATTACAAAATTGATTTTATAGAAGAAAATATTCAGAATCAGATTCATCGGATAAAAAATTCAAAGTCATGTCTTCACTTTCATTTTCGTTTACAAATACATTTTTTGGGCCGCAATTCCGTTAAACAATTTCAGCTTTATAATGTTATTTTTCATTTTCCAGCGACAATGAAATGGGCTAAGCTTTACGCCTGCATTTTTTCCAAATTTGGCATTTATATAAAAAAGTTAACGGGTGTTTAAAAATTTGTTTCATTTGAAAGAATTTTGTGGTGTCGGATGCCATTTACCAGTGCAGATGTTAAGAAGTCTACCAATTTGCAGACGCGTTTTATCCGAAAAAGGATTGCTGATATATTCTATTTTTTGTGGTCACAGACTTAACATACATCTGTAAATTATGCTGAAAAAATTAAAATAACATAATATGAAACTTAACCTCACACTTACATATTTTAAGGGCTAAAGTCTAAAATTTAGTTATTATTTTTTTTAGAACACTGTGGCTCTGCAATATATGGTCTAACTATTGAATTTTGACGAATCCCTACTTATGAAAACATTCTAAGATTCCAACAGTTTTGTAAACATGTCCTATTTAAAGCTAAAATGCAATAGTTAAGCGGGGTACATTTCATGCAGAAATGTTAGGAATAGTATCGAAACGTATGTTTTTTGCAAAAATAATATATTCTGCTCTTGTTGCCAATTTTATAAATGTGCAGAACGCTACAAAAATAAAGATGCAAAGAGCCAGAAAGTCAGAAAATGAGAAAGTTTGCCAAACAAATTTGATCTTTTTTTCCTAAGAACATAAAACAGAATCTAATATGTCGATGCAATTTCCTGGAGTTTTTAATTACTATGACTTTCAGTATGCTTACTCGTAGATTGGAGGTGATGCTAGAAGACAAGTTCTAAAAAATTACTGTTTTGCGTGAAACTTTTTCAAATGTTTTGATTAAAATGGAATCAACAAAACAAAAAAAAAATGTATTATTATTATTTTATTATTCTTACATAAATGTACAGAGTAATACTTAAGATTACAGCTTGAGCATTTTAGGATCTTGTAAGGAAATATGTAGGTGCACAAAATACACATTCGAAATTTTCTTCTCACTTCAATTCTTGAGAGATTCAAAGCTTTTATATTAAATAAATTAAATATCAAATGTCCATTTTGTTTTGCAATTAGCCATTAGTTTAACGAAAGTTTCAATTTTGCTGTTTTTGGGATATATTCTTGAAATGCATGTTCAAATCTCAGTTCAACAGCATTCAAAGCAGATTTACCTCAAAAAGTAGTTTTTTTTTTCAATTTATTAAGATCCTAAAAGTTTTGTATTTGATAGATCATCAATTTTGAAAAAAAAAACACTAAAAGAAAGCCTTACACGATTTATGTGCGTCAAATAATAAGATGGAATTGAAGAAGAGAGTCAGGAATTTCATGGCAACTTCAGTTTGTGTTAAGAAAATAGAAAATGGTTATTTCAAGATGTCTTCTTAAGAACCAACATTTTTTCTCTTTCTCTCAGAAAAGATCTTATCAAAATAATTTAAAGCATTACTAAAGTTTTTCCAAATTTTAAATTTTTACGAAAACCTTTAAGATTATTACAAAGATTTTAGTTGTTTTTGGTAGATAAACCGTTTTTTTTGTAAATTAAATTTTTAACAAATTTGCAGAGCTTTTTGGCTCATAATGATCCCACTTGGATCCTTCGTTGGTAAAATATTCGAAACTACAATTATTATTTTTCACTCAATTTCCACTCAATGTTTTTCCTTTCACTATCTTTCTGTGTAACAAAATTTGTTTGAAGGTAATATCTCTTCTGGTTCTTGAGATATTCACGACGAAAAAAGCTTCCCGAAAGTACGAACGTACGTACACATGCACACACAGACATCTCTCTAAAAATCTTTTATTTAGATTCTAGGGAACTTGAAACTTCGAGAAATGTTAACATTTTCAATTCGAGAATAGGACCGATTACAATAATTATGAGAAGATAAAAATACTCTCCATGACCCCTATTCCTGGAGTGTTCAAAGCTTTAAAATAATTTCTACACCGTTGTTGATTTTCCCAAATTTAATAAGCTTATTATACGCTGCCCGTTGATAGTCCACATCCGAAAACTACTTTTAACTTCAAGCTGAAATATCTCAACTTTTCCATGAACGATTTTGAAAATGTTGCCACTAATACCACAAGTTAATTTCATTTGATACCAAACCTAATCATGTGCACTGTTTGCCAAGCCTCTCTTGTAAAATGGTCATTCCCTTTTGGAAGTGAATTGAGAGTGATGAAATGTAAGGTCATAAAAGCTCCCAGTTGACGAATACGTTTTGTTCTCAGCCTCGTTTTTCACAGCAGATTGTGCTGTGATGACATCATTGGAGATGTACCAAACTGGCATTCTCTGTAGATAGAATGGCTTTTCGACCGTAACGTCATGATTTTCCGAGCTTTAGATGTGGCAATTTCGTTTGTTAACGTCACCCAGATGAAAATCGTTGTCTTATTGAAGCGATTATGATACAGTCGTGCGCCTTAAGTTGTTGAGTCAGTTAAACGAGGTCGGTATGGCAAATAATAGTCTAACTTATCATGTCGCAACTAATCGCAATCCAACTCATCCTAAAGGATAACTCATCACAAATGAACATAATGCACGATTGTTGCATAAGTTGTCCGCTGTGATAAGTAGCTCCGTATTCCACAGTGGCGGCACTAGACCAAAATCAGACGTTCGCAAGACAAAATTTGCGGAGGCTCTGCATGATTATGAAAAAAAATATATAACATTCTTACAAACATGCGCTAAGAACTATAATAATAAACTAGTTGGAAAAACAAAACTTTCTGATCTTCCTCTACTGCGCTGTCCTGTGGGTGTAGATTCGTCGTCCACGTCGCTGTACAGCCCGTACATCTCGTCGTTTCATCTTCTCCACCACTCCCCTTCTATGCACACGGGACCGTAGATCACACGAAGAACCCTTCTCTCGAAACGACCCAAGGTGCTTTCATCCGCTTTTGTTATAGTCCATGCTTCTGCACCGTATAGCTGGACGGGGATGATGAGGGTCTTATATAGCGACAATTTGGTCCCTCGAGAGAGGGCCTTGCTACTCAAATGCTTTCTAAGCTCAAAGAAACAGCGATTGGCAATATTTATTATTCGTTTGATCTCAGCGCTGGTGAAGGACGAAGTCCTTGACTACCTCAAAGTCAATGTTATCAGCATAAGCTAGTAATTGGACATACTTTTGAAAGATAGTGCCTCTTGTGTTGACGTGGGAGCACTGCACTATTCTTCCAAGTACGATGTTAAAAACATCGTATGACAGCGCATCACCTTGTCTTAAACCTTTTTTGACATTGAAAGGTGAGCAGCGTGAATTCTCCATGTTCATCCTTTACAAACGGACGAGTTTGGCAGGGATGCCAAAACTAGACATGGCTCTATACAGTTCGTCCCTGTAGATGCTGTCATATGCGGCCTTGAAATCGTTGAAAAGATGGTAGGTGTATGTCGATTTGATGTTCTTGGGTTTTTCCAGGATCTGCCGTAATGTGAATATTTGATCGACTGTGGACTTTCCTGGTCTAAAACCACACTGATAAGGACCTATCAGGTTGTTGAAGAGGGGCTTTAGACGTTCACATATTACGGCAGAGAAAATTTTGTAAGCGATGTTAAGTAGACTGATTCACTCACATCGGTAATTGGACCGATTTTAATGTACGGTGCGGCAGTAAATCTTGTCCTGGCTTAAAGAAAACGTGATATTAACATCTGATAAAAGTATTTTCTTAGATAGTCAGGCCGCTATCAAATTTTTGAACTCTGTCTCTACAAACTCTATAACAGTCCATAGTTGTCGATCATCTCTAATGGAGATGACACAACAGTTTAATGTTCACCTTTGCTGGGTGCCTGATCATAGAGACATAAGGCAGATGAACTCGCCAGGAACGCTACAGTACAACCCATTCTACCACGTTTGGCAAACGCTGGCATACCAATCGCCAATCTGGGAGGTATAGAAACCTGGAAATTTCTGTCGAATTGCAGTTGGGGGATGATGTAGTCTGTGTGCTTTGGAATTGATTCTAAATAACTAAGAATTACGGAGTGTTGTTGTTAGTCCACTGTGACGAAGCTTTGAGGCGAATAGCAGAGCTTGCAGCTATTTGTTTGCTAAATATGTCAAGAGGTGTTAGGTAGAGTAAGGTGTCCAGTGTCGCAGATGGGGTCGTCGTACTACCACACGGTACATTAAAATCGGCCTGAATACCGATGTGTATAGCCAATGCGTGATTCTGGGTTGTAAGCCCCATTTATTACCAATAGCTTTTTTGCAAAAAAAGAGAGCTACAGTAGCTTTTTTGACTCTTTCCTGTACGTTGCGTTTTCAATTTAGTTTTTTATCGAAGACAAGACCCAGGTATTTAGCCTCGTCTGAGAATTTTAATTGGATTCCTTTAATATAGGGAGGGTTAACAAATGGAATTGTGTATCTCCTCGTCCACACCGATCAGCCCAAAGTATTAGTCTGTGCTGTCTAAGGCATTTTGTAAGAGTTCTTTTAACGTGTTAAGATGCTTTCCTGAAACTGCTATAGCAACGTCATCCGCATAGGCTATCACTCTGAAACCCTCCGCATCCAGACTAGTTAGGATTTCATTCACCACTAGGTTCCAGAGGAGAGGGGATAGAACACCACCTTGCGGTATCCCTCTACTAACGAATCGTCTGCCAAAAGAGTTGCCCAGTTTTGAGTAAATTATTCTGCTAGTAAGCATTAAATGAATTAACTCCCGAAGCGAACTCTCTACATTTAGAGATGTTAGTGCAGATGTGATTGCAGATGTGTCCATGTTGTTAAAAGCACCTTCCATGTCAAGGAAAGCAACCATAGTGAACTCTCTATGATGGAGGGAGTATTCGATGGTGCGTACTAAGGTGTGTAACGGCGTTTCCACCGATTTACATTTATAGTAGGCATGTTGAGACGAAGACAGAAGTCTTGTATCAATACTTGCCCTTAAATGGATATCGATCAATCTTTCCAAGGTCTTAAGAAGGAATGATGATAGAATTATAGGTCGTAGATCTTTAGGATTGACTTGCGAGCAATTACCTGCTTTGGGTATAAAAACAACTTTAACTTCTCTCCATGCCGAGGGAACATGGACCAGGTAAAGGATTGGTGCAATTATGTCAGAAGTCTTTTGTAGCTCGGCTGGTATTATTCCATCTGTTCCTGAAGATTTAAATGGTTTGAAGCTGTTAAGAGCCCATTACAGCTTGTCCCTTGTGATCAAACCTTGTGGGTATGTTGTATTGGGACTTGAACGTATATAACTGTTTAAAGTTTCGGTAAGAGAACTGCCAGGAAAATGAGTATCCAATAGTAAGTTCAGCGATTCATTACTTGAATTTGCCCAGGAGCCGCCTGCATTTTTCAAGCAGCTTGGCATCGCTGGACTAGTTGAAAGAATTTTCCGTAACCTAGAGGCTTCAGAAGTTTCTTCTATCGTGCCACAGAAGGATCGCCAAGAAGATCGCTTAGATTTTCTTAGTGCCTTCTTGTAAATTCTTAGGTATTCTTTGTAAGAGTCCCAGTGAGAGGCTAGTCTTGAGACTTTGGCTCGGTTGAAAAGTTTCCTGCATTATTTTCTGAGCGAGTCAAGCTCTGAGGCCCACCATTGTGGTTTCCTCTTTCCGCTTATGTGTATAAGTGGAAAAGCAATTTCTAGCGATCTGTTCATAGCTGAGGTGAGGTCATTGACTTTGTTGTCAAGTTCATTAACATTTGAAGAAGGACAAAATAGTCCAGGTTTTAGTAAACTTTGTAACGGGTTCCTGTATGAAGCCCAGTCAGTTTTCCGATCATTTCGAAAAGTCAATGGACTTGGGTTTTCATCCACATTGATATTGAACTGGATATATCTATAATCAGAGAACGAGTGTTCTCCGGATACTTTCCAGTCCAAGATCATATGGTGTATAGTATCTGAGACAAGAGTTATGTCTAGGACTTTTTGTCGAGTTTTAGTGATGAAGGTTGGTTCATTTCCAACATTACTTACTAAGAGGTTAGTACCAAGAATATAATCAAAAAGAGACCCATCTCTGTCGTCGATATTCGTACTTCCCCATACCGTGTGATGAGCGTTAACATCGCTCCCAATAATTAGGCGGATCCTTTGACTTTCCGCTTCAGCGACGATTTTCTCCAGGGTTTTTCCAAGGAGAGGGTCAAGGTGGTCATGGCCAAGATACGCCGACACTAGCCAGAAACTTCCTTTGGTTGTTTCCAGCCTAGCTACGGTGGTATCTTTGTCACTGAAATAATGGAGTAAAAATACCTTAATGCTACGTTTCACCAGTATGCAAGATCTAGGTTCACCTTTATCTGTCACACACAGTGTGTAGTACCCAGGAGTCCTGAGTCCTCGAACAACGGATCCCACAATCCATGGCTCTTGGATCAGGACAATGTCTTCCCCGTTTCTTGCCAGACGGAGAAGAAGTGAGGCCGAGGCCTTTATGCAGTGTTGGAGATTAATCTGTACTAACTGCAGCATTTTGGCTACAATTAGGCAGATCAACCTCCACCACGGTTTTGTTCTGATCCTCTGAGTCTGAGGATGAATCCAAGAGTTCGTCCTCGCTCAGAAGGATCATGTTAAGGTCGTCCTCAGTCTCCATTAAGGATGGACTGTCTACGACTTTTTTAGAGGGTGGAGTCGCGATTGGAGTGGGCATGGGTGCATCGTCACCCTCTGTTGGAATAGAAGACGACGTCCCAGGCCCACCAACCGCGAGTTCACCTTCGGTTGTTGTAGGAGGCCCGCTTTTCACGTTAACCTCATCTTTTTGTAAAACGTTTTCCATTCAGCTTCCTAGCCAGTTTCCAAAATGAAATTTTAAATTTCATAAAGACTTATTATAACAATTTTTTTGTATGTCCTGAATTTTGAAAATACCTCTCAGAATACTAGAAGATTGCATAAGGCTAGTAAAAGAAACCGATATTTTGCCAACTGTAGTAAGATTACTAAAAACTAAATTAAATCTTTCTTAATACACTATGTACTTTTTGGGCTTTAGTGGGGGTTAAAGGTTTTATCACACAAATTTTACTCATATTTTTCCGTACCTGTGAAATGTAAATAAAACTATTTAGATAAATATGCCTCGTGCGTATGTGACTTGATGTAATAGAAAATAAATGTCTTTTCACATATATTTCAGGTAAGATTTGTGTCTCAATTTGAACTAAGTAGTTCACTTCAATTAAAGGTAAGTATAGTTTTAAGACTTATATATTCTTACTTAATAAAGCTCATGTTTCATAAATAATGCATGTTTTTGTTTGTATTGTGAGCATTATAGAAAATAACTATAAATAAATAATACACCATATGGCCTCTGAAAAGAAAAATAAAAGAAAAAGTTTACCTGAGCATATAGACGAACAAAGAAAAAGAATCAACCCCTAAGTACACATTATATCTATATGTACGTTTTCAAGCTTTCTCAACTTTCCACCTTGGGCTATCTCAATTTAACTATAGGTAGGCTACCGGTACACATATGTACATATGTGTATAGAATAAATGTTGTCATTATTTGTGTTTTTATGAATCTTATGTATAGAGTCACCAAAGTCAAATAGGAAAAAGTGAGAGGGAGAGGTAAAGAGTATAACATTCTACGCCTCACTCTCCCTCTAAGTCGATTATTAACTGGGGCATATGAGCAACATTAACAAATCTATGTGAGATGTGTTGTACACAGGCCTACGGTAAAGTACATCTAACCAAAAAGCAATTGTATTAAGTCGAAATACATTCTTGGAGCTATTATGATCTACCTAACTCTTAACTTTATCACCATATTTATATTTGTGTTTATATACTTCATAACACGTCAACGGATAGGGTAGCCTCTAGTATTTTATGGTCATGTTAGGTATATGTATGTTTATTGTTTATTGTGTAGCCGAGCCTTGTATAGCTCCTGGAAGTCGAAGTGTGTTCCTCTTAATGCATGTTTGCGCATTCGAGTGCATTTTTTGGAAACTATATAGAAATGTACATTTGAAAGAAGGATGAAGGATGTTAGATATATTCTTACACATCCTGCAGGCTTTTCGTATTGACTTTCTCTTACCATATCTTCTGAAACCATCAGAATTGTTGTTTGAATCATAGAAATGTAACGGGTGTTTTTTTTAGAGGTATCTTTATAACTTTGAAATTTGATTAAACATTGAAACTTACTTCATTCGAAAGAAAAACTTCCGGGATTATAATTTTAATATGATTACTGAAATAATAACATCGTATTAGAACCGTAGTCTATGCTGAGAAATGGAAAAATCACTTTTTCAAACTAACTAACGGCGGCGATGACGAATCAAATTCTGTTGAATAGGAAAGATAAACCATTTATCTTAAGCGATGCAGAACAAAAATTCCGCCTACCCAACCTCGACGAAGTAAAGAGAACTACATATCTCTCATCGAGAGCCTATCAAAGCTGCTGGAGATGGTGGCATCGGTATTAGGCGATTACACCAACTTATCGCCAAAATATGGTTGGAAGAAAGCATGCTCGATAAGTGGAAGTACTAAAAGATCTTGACATTCACAAATCCGCTGGCCTGGATTTGTTCTGAAGAGGTGTTCTTCAACGCTGGCAAAACCACTGCGTAAGCTTTTCCAGCAGTCCTATTCTACTGGTCTCTTTCCGAGTGGATGGAAAACTGCATTTGTCCAGCCTGTCTCTAAAAAAGGTGCATCCTCCTCCCCCTCTAACTATCGTCCAATTGCACTTACATCCCTTCTTTATAAGGTCATGGAAACGCTGATCAATTTTCAGCTTAAAAAATATCTTAAGAGAACGGAAGCTTCTTAAGGACCGGCAGTATGGCTTTCGTTGCAATAGGTCCACTGGTGATCTCATGGTTTATCTCACCGAACAGTGGAACAAATCTTTACATCGTTTTGGAGAAAGTAAGATTATTGCACTTGATATTTCAAAGGCATTTGATAGAGTTTGGCATCAAGCTCTCTTATCGAAAATGCGTGCTTTTGGTATTGATGAATCTCTTCGTTGTTGGGTTAGAAATTACCTTTCGGAACGTTCAATTCAAGTAGTATTGGACGGGGTCAAATCTGATATCCACAAAATAAACGCTGGTGTGCCCCAGGGCTCCGTTTTGTCTCCAACTCTCTTCCTCATATTCATAAATGATCTTTTGTCTGAAACTTTTAACCCACTACATTGTTTCGCTGATGGCAGTACCCTCTGCTTTTCATATTCGTTTTAAGATTCTCATCCTTGTTCTTGGGATGTGGACTACCAACGGCAGCGTAGGTATAATAAGCTCATTAAATTCTGATCTTGACAGCAAGGATTCAAAAACCGTGTAGAATTTAATGCTTCGAAAACTCAATGCTGTCTACTGTCACAAAAGCGTAACCCTCCCCCAATGCCACTATCCATGGGTGGTACTTGCATTGAGGAGATTGAACAACTAACATTCCTAGGTATGTGCATCACAAACCACTTGTTGTGGAGTGATCACATATTTGACATCGCCAAAAATGCTGCTAAGTGTTTAGGTTTTCTCCGACGATGCAAGAAATTTTTTACCCCTTCTGATCTGGCTATAATTTACAAAGCTTTTATTCGTCCAAAACTTGAGTATAACTCTCATTTTTGGGCTTGTGCTCCAATAACATACTTGAGTCTTCTGGATAGAATTGAAAAAAGAGCTATAAAAATGATTGGAGATCATTCTCCAACTTGACATTTGCTTCTCTTGAACACCGCCGCAAGGTCTCATGCCTGTCATTGTTTTATCGTTACTTTTATAAAAAATGCTCTATTGAAAAAAAAATGCATTCCTCCCCTTAAACAATTTAACAGTAATACCCGTACTGCTAGGAATGCCCATCAGTTTACCCTAGAGCCCAATTTCGGACATACTGTTAAGTACAGAGATTCTTTCTTTATCCGCACTACACGAATGTGGAATGCTTTACCAGGCTCAATATTTCCCACTAATTACAATGTGCAGACATTCAAAAGCAATGTGCATCGGTTTCTCCTTTCTAATCCTATCCTCCTTTCCTAATTCCTCGCACTATGTTTAATCATTATAAGGGTATTCATTACCCCTTTAGTGCGCGCATAACATTAAAAAAAAACTACAGAGGCATCAGTCTCCTGAACATAACCTATAAGATACTTTCTGCCATCTGAAATCATTCGTCAACAGCCTGATAGGTCCATATCAGTGTGGCTTCAGAACAGAAAAGTTCAACATTGTTAAAATATTTTTATAACGGCTGATTTTGGAGACAAAACCCGCGAACTTCAAATCGATATCCACCATGTGTTAGTTGATTTCGATGCCACGTGTGACAGGATCTGTAGAGAAGAACTTTACAGAATTTTGTATCCTTGTTAAACCTTTCCGTTTGTGCAGAATAACCCGAGCTTTTGATGTCAAAAAAAGTTTTAGGCAAGGTGATGCCTTGTTATGCGACATCTTGAACATCGTTTTGGAAAGAATTGTGCATAACTCAACCGTCAACTAGATTAACAATCTTTCAAAAGTCCGTCCAATTAATCGGATATTGACATTAATTTTTGAGCATTGTCACGGAAACGGAGAATATGGGTTTAGTGGTACGACCAAGTATATGCTGCCATCAAGAAAGAACATTGCACGATGACGTCTTGGACACAACGTCACCATGGACAGCTATAACTTTGAAATAATTGAGGACTTTGTCTACCTAGGCACTGCTACAAAGTCAGATAACGACACCAGCAGCGCTGAAATTAAACGAAGAATGACCCTTGCAAATCGCTCCTTCTTTGGATGTAGAAGTCAATTAAATAGTAAAGTCCTTTCTCGATCAACTAAATTCACCCCTTATAAGACGCTCATCAGTCATCATCAATGTTCTTATATATGCCGCTGAGGCTTGGACCTTCTCAATGTAAGATGAGAACGTCTTAGGATGTTTAGAGAGAAAAATTCTTCTATTGATTTTTGTTCCCATCTGCATAGGTGGAGAGCAATGTCGAACTGTACAGGCAGAAGAGAGATATAGTTCAAGGAATAAAAGTCCAACGACTTAGATGGATCATGTAAATCAATGCTTCAGCCCGGAAAGTCTTCGAATCTAATCCCGAGGGACGGTGCGGCGCGCGCAGTAGAGGAAGACAGCGACTCAGGTTGCGCATTTAGTTGGAAGAGTACCTTAACCAACTTAGCGTAGGAAACTGGAGACTTTTAGCTTGGGACTGAGCTGACTAGAGATACATGTTGGTTGAGGCTCAGGTCCATTCCGGATTGTTACGCCACCTTAAGTAAGTAAGTTAATAACGGTGGCTCAATATATACTTGAGGATTATAACCACTCTAAATACAGTAGTTTTGTTTATTGGTTTATCCATTCAAATACATATCTGGGTGATATGTATTTCGAACAGAACCCTGATACCTATTCACCATTTAAAAGCGTTGTTCAGGCGTCAGTATATTCATGTTGAAATGTCAAAAAATAGTGTTGCCAACTCAAAGTTTATCTCTAAAAAAACACCCGTTATGTGTACATGCCTAGGAGGACAAGGACTAGGAGGATGTTAGCAATATTTCCTGTTGCCAATACAATAATAACATTGTGAAGGATTCTACACGCACTCTTGTCTTCCGCAAACTTACCAACAGTATCGAGAGGAAGGTATGCAAGCTAAGTAAAACGTCATTCACACAAAAGCAAACATGCGACGAACGACGACGACGGCCGGCGCGATGCACTGCACTGAGTACTGAGTACTGACTGCCTCGTCTTCTCTTGTGTCACTATGCAATAAGAACGATACAATTTTATTGTCATTGTTATTGAGGAGCTCCAGATTTGTGTTGTGTTCTGTTGTTCTGCTGTTTTGCTGTTCTGGTGTTATGCTGTTGTGATGCACCTAAAAGATTTTCCATGTCCTTATGGTCTCGTTGTTGTTGGTCTGATTTTATATATGTATGTAGGTAAAACCTAACCAACTATATGGTTAGGATATGTAAAATATATTCTTGTTTTTTCTCAGTTGAATCCTTTTTATTGTGTTCGAGAGAGTGAAGAGGCGGGAGGAAAGCAAAAGCACACTAAAAGGACGAAAATTCTTGTTTTGAATAGCTTTTCATTTCCACACACACTTCACTCAGTGTGCGGTGGATGGAGGAAGGTTGGCAAAGTGTGAATACTTCAGCTGTAGGTGACTTAATTCAAGAATTCCACATCCATGTCATCATCATCATCATCGTCATCGCTCGTCTTCGGTGCACAGCCATTGCACATATAGTTGACTTGATTACAGGCGACCAAAATGTAGATATAGATATCCATCCACATGCACAACACATTCACCTCTATTCACACATCCATCAGAGCAGCAAGAAGGATTTGAATGTCCTTGTCTTGTTAGATAAAGGCATTTTGCAGCAGCTTTTGTCTGCTTATGTCCTTAAAACAGAGACTCTATCTCTATTATATATTATAAACTATATGAAGAGCTCCAGATAAAGGCGACCTAAAACCTATGTGTTGTGAGCTTGTGAGTTGAGATCCTTTTATATTTATTGTGAAATAATTTCCATCACCTGCTGTGTGGTTGGTTGCATCTGATGATGATGATGATGATTGCCAGGTAAAGAAAGAGGTACGGTACGGATATCTTTCTACGAATACTCCTTCGTATATACGTAATTAAAATGAAAGGCAAATATAAATTGAAATTAAAGAAAATGTGCAAAAGCTTGATGTTCATCGATTTCAATTAAAATATATGTATGTATGTGCCGTACCGTACATAGTGCATCACACAGTCACAGTCGAGGGTTGAAATAAGTGAACTAATCGATTTAAATTGATGACATGGTGACGGATAGATTATACCAGGAATGTTCTTTTTTTGAGGGCTGTAAACAATAATTTGCATGAAGCCATAGAAAAGAATAGTTTTTTCTTTTCTTCTTTTTTTTTATTTTCCATTGCAAAAGAAATTAGAATTGTTGCGATGTCTGGGGTGAAATAATAATTTTAGAACAAAAGAAAAAAGAAATAATCAATAGTTCATAACTTATGTTGTAGACGTAATGATTATATTTTTAGTGGATTTAAACAAAAATGTAATTGTATATTTCACAACTAAGTTGCGTCTAATTATTTACGCAGATGTTTTTATCACAGAATTCTAAGATTGTTACTCCTGGTTGGTGAGTCCACTCAATTCACTGACGTTTTGAATTGGTTGTAAGACTTAATTATGAAATTCACCGAATGAAGTACATTGTCGATTCCTAAGACTACCTTACCATTTCATTTTTAAACTTGCCTATTGACTCTATCAGTTTCTGACATCTAAATGTCACATAATGCAATAAACAGAGGAAAAGAAAGCGACAAAGTGAAATGTGATTTTAACTATATTGGAGCTACATAATATTGCCCAAAGAATCAACGACATCTTAGATGCTTTGGAAGAACAGGTTTATGTGTTTTTATGTTTTCTAGGAATTAAAACTTTCACCATTTCTAGGAACTAAAACTTTGGTCATTCAGATAAATTTCAAGGAATCGAAAAGTAGAGTTTCCTAATAAAATGGATATAGGCTTCTATTAACACAGCGAACATTTGTTTGAGTTTTCTTTATGTTTGAATTAGGATATTTTACGTTTATAAAAACGTTCGACTGGATAAATTTTTTTATACGTTTAAACATTCAGTTAATGGTGGTTAAAAAACAAGTACTAATATAAGAATCACTAATACAAATATTTTTTTCATTTCTACTTTTGAGTAAAAGATTTTGGCCTGTTCTGCACTCTAAAACCTTTTTTCGATTTTCTTCATTTTTCTCACCATGAACAATTTTTGAACTTTCCGCAGTTTGTTTTTCCTTTTTTTTCGTTTAATTAAAAAATAAATGACAGATTATATAAGGACTGTGATTTCAGTAATTCAGATAAGTTAAACAAAATGTTGTTGGTGCAGGGCATTCGACATTCCGATATTTGTATAACTTTCTTTCGTCGCATTTGATATTATCGAAAGTTTGGAAAATAATTAAAACTGCCACTTTGGCTCTATCGCCGAATTCTGTGATAGAGTTGAATAATATATTATAAATTTTACTGTAAATGCATTCGATTTTTCAGGTGATTTTAAAATGACTTCATTAACAGTAAGAAATATCGTCACAAGTTACACGTTGAAAAATCCACGAAAAATAGAAAAACTATTTTTAAGTTTTTTACAGATGTTATGTTGTAATACTAAAATTAAATGTACACACAATTTAACCATCAAAACAACGAACTAAAAAAGAATCAGTGAACTCAAAAACGATACACTGAGTATATTTCTGAAAAGTCCGAAAAACAGAAACGCGTCTAAGAAGATGCCAGAAACAAAAGCCACCTGTAAAATCTCAGGATGAAGTTGAAAACGGAAGTTATTTACAATAATAAAAACCACCAGGGTACGATCTTATCACTGATCAGGTTTTAAAAGAAATGCTCTCGATAGCCTTCAAAAAACTCCAATGTATAATAAATACATGCGTTGCCCTCTAATATGTATCACTTTATAGGAAAATTGCGGAAATCATTGTCGTTTCTAAACAAGGTAAACCACCAACAGAAGTAACATCTTACAGACCAATATAACTTAAACAAATCATGACAAATTTTATGAAAAACTACTTCTTAGCAAAATATAAGAAAAAAGAAGAATTATTCTGAACCATCAGTTTACATGGAAGTACGGATGTGGTGGAAAAGGCACTTGAAGAAAAACAAGTTTGCTCTGCTATATTCTTAAATGTTGCTCAAGCTTTTGACAAGGGTTGACACTTGGGACTTGAGTACAAGCTAAATGGGATCCTTTCCAGACAGTAGGTACTATTAAAATTGCTTGGAACTAATGAAAATAGAATCCGGTTTACCGCAACGAAGTGTCCCAGCACCAACCTTGTATCTCTTATAAACAAGGGATATTCCAGAGGAAATAAACGGCTACCTTAGCTGATAATACCTTGATATTGGTGCAAGATAGATCCGTTGTAAGTAAGTGTTTAAAAGCAAAAATGACGTATTTAACTACATTTTTCAAACGAAAACATAAACATGGTTCCAATTACATACTATAAACAGTGCAGAAGTATTTTACTATAATACTACCTTGGACTGATTTTGGGTGCAAGACTTAAATGAAAAGAGCACATCAAAAAGAAACAAGAATTTCAACTTCTAACCAGGAATAATGAAAGACGAACCGGTCCCCACGTTGGGCGCCACCTGTAACGGAACTAAGGTGTTGTCGGCAAAAAGGGCTCTCGACAGTAGGTCCCATATTCCCTCATATAGTAGGGGCTGCTATAAAATCGAGGACATTTCATGGTCGTATCTTTTACGGTACGTGAGTGGGCTTTCCCTCTGAGAGGAAATACCATCGGGCTCTCTCCTCCTTGGATTTTTTTTTTTGAGTAACCGGTTTTTATATCAGGACGAATTTGGGCTCCTTTTTTTGAACCCGAATAATTTTTTTTTAATATCTACCCCGGCATCTAAATACCTAACAAACGTTCAGCGTTACGAAGGCAAGAACCCCCCCCTTTCCGACAAGCTAGGACGTGCTTATGCTAGCATGCCACGCCTTTGTGACCTGAACACCCTTCCTTACTGCCAGGATCAGCCCGCTGCACCTGTAAGTAGAGGGTTGTAATGGTGGTAAGGGAAGGAACTTTTAAAGGCACTCTAACCGACATGTTCCGACCATGTCCTATGTGAGTTTTTGAGGATAATAGCACCCCTACTATATGAGGGAATATGGAACCTACTGTCGAGAGTCCTTTTTCCGACAGCACCTCGGTTCCGTTACAAAGACAACATCTTAATTTGAATTAAAGAAGAATAAATTAATGTTATAAAAGCAAGAACCCGTTTGGTCCTATGGCTTCTAACTATGGGCTGTAAAAAGAAAATAAATGCTGAACCTATCCAAAAACTCTAAAACAAATTCATTCGTGGAATAATAAATGCCGATTGTTTTATGAGAAATAGCGATATAAACGTGGCTTCAGACGTCGTAAATACCATATGAGAAAACAAATGTTACTAAATTATAATCTGAGACTTTAGATATACGTGATTTACAGTATGAAAAGGCCTACTTTAATTAATAACAGCATGATATAGTACTTTTCACTAAATTTCTGTGCGATACATGAGACTTCAGTAAATTACTTTACTTGATATCAGACATTATTTTATCACTAATCAGAAATGGAAGCCATCATTTTAATTCAAACTACAGTCTGGGATCTGGATGCATCATTTATTTACTGTCTGATGCTGTCATCAACTTTTCCCCTAAAGCTCAAAGCGAAACTGCTCGCCGGTTTACCCGGGTTTTGTCTAAAGAAGTACGAACTTTCGATTTTAAGATTGTTTAATTATTTGTTATTGATTTCGAAAGCTATTCAAATTTATTTTATCAGCGAAATAATTTATTTGCTTTTCCGGAGTTCTTCAATGATTTCGAAGCGGTATCCTCGTGATCTTAGTTCTGGTTCGGGTGTTTATAAAAACATGAGCCATTCTTTTGGTCTAGTAAATCATCGGAAGTATACTTCTAATTATTATCGACGGACGTAGCCGGTAAATCAACGACGTACCCGGCAAATTCAATGAACGTATGTATAAGAAAAATAAACGAATCCGCCAAGATCAACTGACGTATCTGGTATCCGCTTAGATATTGGCTATCTGTTTTTGATAATGGCATGCAGATGCAGAGGGCAAATGCAACGATAGCTTACGGTCGGTTTTGTTAATATTTTGGTGAGATAATGCTCTCACCAAAAATTTAATTTAATAAATTGATTGTTTCGTTGGCCATCATTTTGGAAGGTACAGGACTTAAGTATACCAACAGGTACGTTGATAAATGGAGCGGACATGTACATATGTATTAAACTTGAATTCTTCATTAGAATTCAAAAACTTTTTGAGAAATTAGAAGTCACTTTAACTACTATTACAGTTACCAGACATACATAATTAAATACAGTCTGAAATAGTAAACGTCACAATAATACAGTCTATGATAGTAGTCGTCACTTAATTACAATTGAATATGAAACACACGTTACTACATTACATTGTCTGGAATAACGAATGCGTTTGGAAAAAGGATCACATCAAACATTTTACACATTGGTAGCAGAAGTAACAATTATATGTGAGACAAATCATTGGTCCTGAATTTTTATTTTTGAGATTTAAATCTTTCCAAAAAGGAAATGACTACCAAAGTGTATGTTTCAATAATGTGCCTAGGTTAAACAGACGAACTCAAAAAGGATCTTATACAAGTAACTTTGGTAGTACGAAGAGGAAAGTAGTACCTAAATAGTTTATCATGGAACATTAGGCATTTTCAAGGATCCCCAAATATATTCACATTGCTTCACACATTTTAACACATTCCCACAAACCCTTATAAATCATCACACATCTTCGTGCATTTTAAAACATCCTTAAACATCTTCAGTCATCCTTAGACAACTTCAGACATTCCTACGGATCCTCGTGGATCCTTATGCATCTCCCCACTTATTCCCACATCTTCCTACACCTTATAACATCTTTATACACCTTCATACATCATTATACAATTTCCAATCTATTTTTGATGAAATAAATTCGTCGTGATAATTAAAACATGGTAATAGGGCGAACTTACGCATAAAATTTCAACCATAAAATCAAAAACAATTTTTGAATTTTTTACCTTTTTGATCCTTTTCTAAAACTTAAACTTAAACAGAAACTTCAAACCTTAATTAAATTGAATCCATGATTAACACTCATTTTAATCTGTCATCAGCAACACATGCACCAAAATCCTGGCCACACAAGTTTAAGGGTACATTGTTCTCCCCATATCTGACAAGGTGCCGCCGCCCGCCAGGCGGTGACATATTCAACGAAAGTCACACAGAAATCCACAAAAACAAAACCCCAGTTAAATCTTTGTATGTTGTCTTTTGTCAGTGTATCGTGGGTGACTCGTGAGTCGTGAGTTTATGTTCATGTTGTTCATTTTCCATAAGTTCATGTTCTGAACTATACTAAATCTTAGATACATAAACTTTTAGCTTTCACACTTGGGAATCTATAACAACCAAAACCACACACAGGCATTATGTGGTGCGGTTGAAGGGAGAACGGGGTGTGTGTTCTTTCAACTAATGACAGTTCGAGAACATTTCAATAAATTCCCAAAGCCCCGAATTTATTAACCAGCAAAAGTCCTTTTATACCCTACACACCTATATCTATCTAAAGGTAAGAGTATCTACCTACCTCCCCATTAAACCCCTTCCCCATCCCTGCCGTTTTCAAAACCGCAAATATTCCATTTTGCTGGTATTGAGGCAAGGATATAACAAAAACAAAACACAGCACAACATTCTGATAAAGCTATAAGGGGTACGTCCAATTGCTAGAAATATTCTCTAACTTTTGGAGAAGATCCTCTTGAAAATCATAAAATACCAAACCTAACCTTTTCGTATCTAAAGGAAGAGTTCCATCGCTCCATCTCCAACTCGTTGCCTGAAATCTGCAATTTAACAAAATATTCAAGCACTCATATATGGTAACGATTGTTCATGAGGACCTTTTGCCTTTATAGGATGGACGACAAACGAGCAAGTGAAGTACATATATCGGTACGGTACTGCGGGTAAGGGTACTTGTGTATCTCTCTATCTATAGGAATTTTCGTTACAGGTACGTATAGTCTACGTGGGTTGTGGTTTTGTGGCCAGACCTAAAGCCAAAGCCATCAGAGAAGACCAAAATGGAAAAGTTATTTTTTTTTATGTATGTCCTATTGGAAGCGTGAAACAAATTTCTGATATATTTACTATCACGTCCAATAAAATTGGCTTGGATAACAAGTTTTTATGAAATAGAACGAAAAAGGTGAAATGTTAAGGTAAAAAGAAGACATTTGAAAAGTCGGAAGTGCATAGTGCAAAGGGCAGAGTGCATAGTTCAAATGGGCTAAAATTCAACAAAAAACAAAACTAAACAACTTTAAAAAATATCAAATTATTTGAAGATATCTCCTTTTTCAATTTATTGTTGTTTCCCTTCATTTTCCGTGGAAGAAAACGTACGCGGAAGTATCAATTATTGGAGAATTATAACAACAAGAAGAAATTGACAGGAGATATGGTGAAAACACCTCGCGACAGAATTCTAAAAAGTTGAACTTGGAAATTGTTAGAATTGTAGTAAGTTGTAAGCAGAATGTAAAGAGTGATACATGGAAACCACACGATAAGAAGCAAATAATATGTTGAAATTTGCCCAAATTGAACTGCAAGCAGAACGTAACTATGTTCAATGGAATAAGTACTTAGCTTGAGTAACATTGGGCCAACGTGACTGCACATTTAATTTTTATATAAGTGGAAAGTTCTTTTAAGCCTTAAATCATTTGAAAATTGTTCCTATCGCCTTAATTAAACACTTTCACCAATAATTCATTGATAATTTTGTTAAAATAGATGAAAATTTATATTTAAACTTGGGGGACTGTCCCCAAACTACCTTTTTTAATGTTCAAATGACGTTAGAAATATTCTCACTTTTTGCCTTTCTTAAAGATAATTATTCCTCTGGATCAGATGAAATACTTCCGATTTTCTTGAAAAAATGTAAATCAATAGAAGCTTTCCCGTTTCGTCGCATATTTTCAATGTCTTTAAGCTCAGGTAAATTTCCAACCGTATGGAAGAAGACATTTAATACACCGGTAGACAGGGTAACAACTTTGACATAACTATTTACCGACCAATATCTGATCTGTACTGTGTTTCCAAGCCTTTTGAACAAATTGCTTGTGATAGTTTATATTTCAACTGCAAGAATTTTATGTTTTGCATTTACCTATATTGATTATTCTAAAGCTGTTGACTAACTTTCTCATAATATCATCACATTTAAGCTGAAGGCAATTTGATTTCGTCCTCAATTCTTCACATGGATTTCTTCTTTTCTTAAAAATAGGTGTTACTAAGTTAAATTCAGAAGTTATTTCAACAACGCAATTGCCAAATCAGGAGTTCCCCAGGGTAGTCATATTGGACCACTACTCGTTATTTTAGCTGTAACGATGTATCCTTTTGTTTATACGATGCAGTAACATCTAATCTAAAAAACTGATTAAAAACTATCGCAGTAATCTATAATTGCATTTGTAGATTTAAAGGTCTACATCAAACAGAAAGATTTTTGTTGAGAATAGAAGATATAGATTTAACTCAAATTTAACTAACTCACACCAAAATTAGGACTTATTTCATTGGAACATCGATAGCGTTTGGGGGGATTGGTTTAAAACAAACGAAGTTTCAGCTGAATTGAAGGTCAAGGAGGAAATTAAGTCCCACTGAAAAAGTAATGGGGGTTACTGCGTTCGAATTTATTTAGGTTATCAAATCTGTGTTAGTTTTGATAACTTCTCTAGCTTAAGGTTTTTTGTTTTTAATTTTTAAACCATGCAAATTCCAAAAAATATAAATCCTGCAATTGTGGTTAATTAACGATCACATATGTAAGTTAGAGATTTCTAGAAAAATGTCTTCCTATCTAATCAGTCTATTGGCTATAAAATTTACTTCCTTCCAAAGCTTATGGACACTTTTCAAAGAAGAGTATTTAAAAGTAGAGATATCCGTTCCTTGCCGTACCACGCGAATGTGGACTGCTTTACTAAACTCTTTCTTCCCTTGTGTCATTGCTATATTTACGAAATTAAATCCAATTTGCACCGACATACATCTCCTTTCGAATCCACCCTTCTTTTCTTATGCTCACACAAAATCTTTGGCATAAAAGACGATTTATTTATTGGTTTTGTTATTAACACATTCACAGTTTTAAACAATGGAACTTTGTAACTTTCATCTTCCAATCTCGAAGCCTTTTTCACAGAAATCACGAAAAAAGTCTGGGATGCAATACACTACACACTGATAACTTTAGTGACCTTAAAAACTTGTCTGTTGTTTTTAACTTCCCATAGGAAGTTATTGTAATCGGTCCGATTTGTCGAATTCAAAATTTTGACATTTCTCGACGTTTCAAGGTGTCTGTGCGTGCGTGTGTACGTACGGTCGTACGTTCGTGACGTTTTTTTCGTCATCCATAGCTCAAGAACCAGAGCAGAAAGACGCAGAAAGGGCTCTCAAGAGAATTGATTTTTTACCATAGCAGTTTAAAAAAAAGTTCAAAATTTTGGTTAGCCCTAAATATCTCACGAACCAATAACGCTAGAGACTTGAATTAAATTGTATATTATATATTGTAACGTGATACCAAACAAATACATTTTTGGAAAACAATCCAACTAACCGTTTTTTTTTTTTTAAATCAAAAAAACTGAAAAAAAAATGTGTCACCTCTAAAATTTTACAAATAAAAAATGATTTTATCTCCAAAACAATTTTGTGCAACGAAGAATAACGTTTTTAACATCTGGTAAAATTTTGAGAAAAATTAAATTGATATTTTTTTTTAACAAATAAAAACCTAAAAAAAAACATTACTCAAAGTTGGTAAAAATTGATTTTCGACTCAAATATCTTTTCAAAACTTTGAGATATTGGATTTGAACTACTTTTATCTCTAAAAAATATTGTTGTCAACATTCAGTAAAATTGTGACAAAAATCGAATTGACAGTTTTTTTTTACAAAAAATTAAAAATCTAAATAAAATTGGTAAACATTGATTTTCGACTAAAATATATTTTTAAAAATTTTAAATTATGGCTTCCAACTAATTTTAGCTTATAAGAAGTATTGTTTTCAACATTCGAAAAAATGTTGAGAAAAATTGAATAGACAGTTTTTTTTTACAAAAAATAAAAACTTAAATTAAAAAAACAATACTAAAACTTGGTAAAAACTTACTTTCGACTCAGATAGCTTTTCAAAAATTAGAAATATTGGGTTCAACCTCATTTTATTTCACAGGAAATAAAGTTTTCGATATGCAGTAATTTTTTTATAAATATATAACAGTCCGTTTTTTTCATAAAAAAATAAAATCTACAAATAATAGTAGGTACGCAAATTTGGTAAAAATTGATGTTCGGTTCTCGATATCTCTCAAATTAATATCATTCATCCAATTTGTATTTGTTTATATATAAGAAATACAAAATTTTAAGAAATGCTACTAAAATTGGTAAAAATTTGGGGAGCGGCTCGAAATGCTGTAGTTTAAAATACTGTATGGTTAAAATTCTGTATCATACTGTATGATACTGTATATTCATAATACTGTATGGTTAATATACTGTATCTCAAAATACTGTTTTGTCAAAATACTGTATCTGATAATACTGTATCTCAAAATTCTTCTTCTCAAAATCCTGTATGAGCAAATAATTATCTAAAAATACTGTATTTTTGCAAAATTCCGGTCTTAAGCTTCCATTACGTATATAGAGAACAACAAAAGCAGAACCCGATTTCTGCGTGTACATTATATCATTTATTGAAACTCCAAACAAGTAAAAAAACAGAATACATTAATATCATCATAATTAATATCATCATATCATAAATAAGTAAATAACAATAGGCAATAATATTTATAAGTAGCAATCTATGAATTGTATAATACAAATGTATTTACAACAACAACAAAAATTCAAAGAATTATGAATTATCATCATATTATGTTATTGTTCAAGGGAAGTATATTAGAACATTATGCCAATGAAAAAATATTATGATGTATTCTTTATAAAAGTAATCTGTTTTTAAAATTCTGTATTTCAACATGCTGTTAATAGGCTGACAAATAAAAATCGTTTTGATAATGTAAAAAAGTGCGCACTTTTACAGAATTTTGGTATACAGAATTTTAAGATACAGAATTTTGAGCTACAGTATTTTGATCTTACAGTATTTTGTACATACAGTATTTTGAAATACAGTATTTTGAGATACAGTATTTTAAATACAGTATTATGATCCATACAGGATTTCGAACCCAACCCAAAAATTTGTTTTCGAATAAAAATCTATTTAACAAAACTAGATTTTGAAATAAAACTATTTCATTATATGAAAAATATTGGTGGTAATTTTGAAATTTTTGTAAGAATAATTCAACTGACAACTTTTTAAACACAACACGAAAACCTAGAAACCTTTTAAGCAAGACAAATTGACAGACGGGATGGGAAGATATCAGTGTGGGTCGCATCCCAGCATCTTTTTTTTTGTAATAAGCTTATTAACCATTTAAAGAACTATGAAATGTTAACAATTTAAAATTGTTATAAAAGCTGCTTTTTGTCGAGATATTCGAGACATCGAGAAATTTGAAAATTTTCCATTCAGCAAATCAAAATAGTTTCCAATGGGAAACTTTGAAATCCGAAAACCCAAATTTATTAATATTTCATTTGGTGTCGCAAATTTTTTTTCATTTTCACAAATTTAAAATAGACACAAGATGTATAATGGAAACAAGGGTAATTTTTTAAAATCGATACAATAAAGTATGTCTCTTTATAATAGTATACTCTTGTACAATCTATTTGACGAAACAAGCATATATGTATGTATATATTATGATGAAATACAAGTTAATATTATGTTAAACGGATACCCAAAAGCTTATCTCATGTGATATCTCACCTTTTTTCTCGCAAATTTATATAGAAACCTTTTATGTATAATATCTCTTCATTGTAAAAATAATACTTTTGTTAAGTTGATCAAAAAAAAAAAAAGGAAATACTTTTCTCGCCAAGGGCAATTATTTCCATGAAAATAGCTACTTTATACTTACAATTCTTATGTAAATATGGATGAAAAGAATTTTAAATTTTATAAATTTATTTCTATTCATACAAAAACGACCTTTTTGATTCTCGACCCAACTCGAGAAAACATCTATACCTACATTTTAAAAATTTTCCCAAGCTACATATTTTTAAAATTTTCTATTTTCTTTTCTTTAATGCACGGATTCATTATTATTAAAAATTTATTTGAAATCGAATTGAAAATTTTGAAATTTCTAGACGTTTCAAGGTGCCTAGAATCTAAATCTATGGTTTTGAAAGAGATGTCTGTCTTTTTTTGTCTCCATATCTCAAGGACAGCATCTATAGGGGAGAGCTGTACAGAGCAATGTCTAGTTTTGGCATACCTGTCAAACTTATCTGTTTGTGCAGAATGACGATGGAGAATGCACGCTGCTCTATTAAGGTAGGAAAAGATTTCACAGATGGATTTGATGTCAAAAAAGGTTTTAGACAAGGCGATGCACTGTCTAGCAACTTCTTCAACATCGTTCTGGAAAGAATTGTGCAAAACTCAACCGTCGAAACTAGAGGCACAATCTTCCAAAGGTCCATCCAATTACTCGGATACGCAGATGATATTGACGTAATTGGAAGATAAAAGCATGATGTCAGTGGAGCGTTTTTGAGCATTGCGACGGAAGCGAAGAAGATGGGTTCAGTGGTCAATGAGGGCAAGACCATGTTGACATTGAACGACGACGTCTTGGACACAACGTCACGTAAACGTTGATATCCATTCGCTCTACATGACCCCGCCATCTAAGTTGTTGGACTTTAATTCTGTTAACTAGGTCAATGTCGCTGTACAGCCCGTACAGCTCGTCGTTCCATCTTCTCCTCCACTCCCCTTCTATGCATACGGGACCGTAGATCACACGAAAAACTTTTCCCTCGAAACGACCAAGGTGCTTTCATCCGCTTTTGTCATAGTCCATGCTTCTGCACCGTATAGCACGACGGGGATGATGAGGGTCTTATATAGCGACACTTTGGTCCCTCGAGAGAGGACTTTGCTACTCAATTGCTTTCTTAGCCCAAAGAAACAGCGGTTACCAAGAGTTTGATCTCATCGCTGGTGTTGTTTTCTGCGTTAATAGCGGAGCCTTGGTAGACGAAGTCCTTGACTACCTCAAAGTTACGTCTGTCGATGGTAACGTTTTGACCGAGGCGTCGGTGTTGTAAGTCCTAAAAATGTTTTTTTCGGCCAAAATTAGGGTTCTCTTCCAAACGATTCGAAGCCCAGTCAGCGAACAAACGGCGGCGTTGTCTATGGTCATGAACTTTGAGCTCCTGGGTCAGTTAGATCTTGCACGGGTGTAGGCCCAAGTCCCGACGCAAAATTCGCCAAGTTGAAGTCTACGAAAGGCCGAGTTCTTGTGCACGGGGAGAAATAGACTGCCTCGGGTTCTGCTGTACACTTTCACGGACCGCAGCAATGTTCACGGCCGATCTTGGGTTCCTTGAACGTACGGGTGTTGGCTGATTGTTTACTGAACCGATCGTCTCAAATTTGGCCACCAAACGTTGAAGAGTCGACTGTTAAGGGCAACCACGTCTACCATAAAATGGGCGCATTGCACGCAACGTTTGAGTTAACGAACACTCATTTTAATAATATAGTTTTATCATTTGAAGGTGCTGCTTAATCGTGTAACTTGCCATGATGATTTGGCATTAACAATTGAATAATAAACAAAATATTTGTCAGATGTCACCAAAACACAAAGGTCAGAAAATCTGGATTCTTTATTGACACGTTTACGTTTGCGAGTAAAACACATTGTCTTACATTTGTCAGTATTATAAATCAAGCGATTTTTACTGCACCATTTCAAATGGAGCTCCTTACAATCCTTGTCGGTGTTAATAATTCAAAAAATTTGAACATGATCTGCATAAATTAGCGATATACATAGAATTATTTAAAACAGTACAAATTATTAAAAAACAAATTAAAAAGTAATGGACCAAGGTCACTACTTTGAGGTACATCAGAATTCACTTCAAATTGACATGAAGGGTTATCCGGGAACATGATGCTATAAAATATGATATGACATAACAAAATGGTCGTTAAGTCCATTATTACTTAAATTATTAATAAGAATTTCATGATTTAGTTAGTTAAATGTTTTGCTGAAATATGTGAAGATGCAATCGAAGTAGATAATTGTAATAAATTAGTAATTGTTGATTTTTTCTCAAACCCATGTTGGTTTTCACATATAACAGAAGAACGATTAAAAGATATTATGTCACAGACACGCGGGACTAAACAATTAAACGCATATTAAAACACAGGCAGATCGATAGCGAATGGAGATAAGGTGGAAGAGCTAACAATTCTTCAGAATAATAGCGGTTATACAATCCGGGCAAGATTAATTGTGAATGTCAAGATCCATTACATTTTTCAATACTGCCACCAGAGGTATGATACATATTAACTTACTAGAACAAAAGTCTGCTGTTTTGAGTGTTACTTGCTGAATAATCCCATTAGATCATAGTTCATGTTGCTGGATTCTGTAAAATCTGCTTACCTTTTAGCTAAAACTATAGACTCTGCTTGAATAGTGTTACGAAAATGTCGAGAGTATCCAAGGTCCATTTTATACATTTTACTTATGAAAACGTTATATCCAGATCGAAAGTATGTACATACGTTGTTTTCAGCAGTGCTACAAGCAAAAAGGATGCAGTTACCTTAAGGCAAACACAAATATGTCAATACCATGTTATATAAGCCACTATTTGTAATTACTCCTGTGTTCTTGTTTTTTTGTTTTTATTTCGTTTTTACCAAACATCAAGTTAATATCGAGTGCTAACAAATATTTGATTAAAAGTAGTTTAACACCAAAAAAAAGAAGAAAACACAAACAAAAAAGAGCCCTCCTCTATCCGTTGAAATATTCTCATTTTTCGAAAGGATTTATCAGAAAAAAGGACCTTTTTTTAACGGAATCAAGCCGATTCTTAATAACATTTGCACTCGCTCTCAAAAAATAAAAACAACTTTTAAAACGCAACAGAAACCACTTTGTCCAAAAAAATTCCATCTAACAAAATGGCAAAATGAACAAACACAATTTACCAAACCCCCCTCCCCCCCTCAGTCTCAACACCCTACCCCACCCCACATATCCTATCCTATCCTATGATGATATTCGTTGAAGATAGCGGTGATGATGATACTGGTAATAGTAGTGGTAGTATTATAGTCGTAGTAGCACTTTAACCGTTGGCATTTGTGTCGTCAGAGGGAGCCACTGTAAATAGGGTGCACTGTTAGTAGAAGTACATCCGTAGGTATATCAAAATGCTAATGCCTTTTAGGTATCTTTCTCTGTACTGTACCTACTGTTGCTGCATCCCTATTGTGTGTTCATTTACGTTATAACGTTTTAACCCAGGGACACGTCAGGGATAACACGGGACAGGAATTAAATTCAACAATCTATATAAAGTGTATGTGTGTGTGCATGTGGTTGTGTATAGGGTATAGTGTGTGTGAGAGAGCGATAAATGTGTTAGGACTTCGTTGTTGCTGTTGCTTTTGCTGATGCTGATGCTGATGCTGATGAAGTTGCCGGCCAGGCCAAGCACCAGAGCAGGAATCGCATCAGGATGGCCTGGCCAGAATGTAGGGGATAGATTTGGTCCAAAGAGCAAGCCTCGCATATCGTATGTATCGGTAGGTGGCGGAAACACCACTCGTGTTTTACAACATCATCATCATCATTATCGTCATCGAGCCTTCGGGGTGGATAGAGAGAGGGAGCCGGGTAGGTTTGAATGGACAATGCCACCTCACTCGGTTCGTTCCCAAACCCTACTGACCCGCTCTCTGATTAAATGTGGGAGTACCATAGAAGGTGGATGCGAAGATTGGGTGCGCGTTGCCGTTGCCGTTGCCGCCGCCGCCGGTAGTAAAGCCGGGTGTGTGTTGTAACGTAACTACATCGAGAGGGTAGTTTTCAGTTTTTGGTTCCGTTTTATAAAGTTTTATTTTATATTTTTTGTTCATTATTTGCAGTTGTTGTTGATGTTGGAAGGTATTTATTTTGTGTTGCTGTGTTTATTGCTGTACACACAGTTATTGCGGGTTACCTTTGGACTTCGGGTTGTCGTAGCGTCGTCGTCAGTCGTTGTTGGAGGGATTCTCTCTTGCTGTGTACCAAAACTAACCAAACCAATATATCTATCTATAGGTAAGGTACAAAACAAACCTACGACCTACGACAACGACGACGACGTGTTACGTTTTAGTAAGTGCGACGACACACAGAAGGACCGAGACCGAGACGACACGATGAATCCGATTCCTAAACCGAAACCAAGAGGTGCTGCATGTGGCAATAGTTGAATTCCACCTCTGAAGTCATAGTCAGTCAACTCAACACCCAAACCTCCCATCAGGAACCACCCAACCCCCCCACCCTAACCCATCATCAGAAAGTGTGTGCATTTGGGGGTTGTTGATGGTTGGTGCGCTGGCTGACTCGATAGCTCGATGGCTGGCTGGCTGACTGGGTGCTGTTTTCCTGCTCAGAATCTGTGTGTGCTGTGTGTGTGCTTCCGTCAACGTGCCGTGTCGTCGTCATCATCGTCATAGTCGTTGGAGTCTCTGTTGGGTATTCAAATGGATCTGACGATTGAGTCGGCTCAATAAGTTTATAAGCCGTGGCCCAGCAACAACTTGCTCCCCCAACATTCCGAGCTTTTTTTTTAGTTTTTTTTAGTGTGTCTCTTTTAACGTAACGAATATTTTTCAAAACAAAAGAACTAAAATCAAATAAAAAAACATCGCCCATCATGTATCCAAATGGTTCGCAGTCTTCGCTAGGTCGTTAGACGGTTTCGTCGTCGTCGTCGTGTAGTGCGTCTCGTTTCACAGAGGTGTAGTAAAACAAAAACTTTATCAAAAATAGCTAAAAACCCGATCGGAAACAAATAATAAAGTTTCCAAAAAGTGACTTTCCAAGAGAGTGGGTTATTTTAATTTCCTGTTTGATCCTGGAAATCAGGATAAAATAAAACCTACAAAAAAGACTTTTACAGCCCGACGACATTGACACTCGCTCGCAAAAGGAGAGGAGGAAAAATATTAAAATTGCTTGTTGAGGTGAGTTAAAAATGTCCTTTTTTTTTCTTGTCTTTGTTGATTTCTTTGGAGTTGTGTTTTCCTTGAGAAAGGAAAAAAGGATACTTTTTTTTTTTTTGATGTTTTGGTACGGGGTCTAAGTTTTAGTTTTTAATTAATTTTATCAAGGAGCGGAAAAGTGTTTGCACATTTCAAATAAAAAGGTTACCTTTTGATTGTTTTGATGCTCCTGACGGTGTCCTTTCTCCGTCAGTAGACGACGAAACGAAGATGGTTGGTCTGTGCCTGCCTGCGTGATGGAAAATGAAAAGATGTGCGCTCATCATCATCATCATTTTTGGCATATCCTTTTTGGACATTTTTATTTATCCTTGTGCGATGGTTTATATCATTCGGATATTTTACCAAATTAATCTTTCATTTTGAAACATCCTTTTTGTGCAAATCTTATTTCGAGGCGGTAGCGAGGTTTGGATTATCCTGGTAAAGTATTCATTTATATCCTTTTTGCTCCTTTTTTGCTTATTTCTTTGTCGTTTTGTCGTTTTGTCGTCATCGTCGTTTTATCGTTGTCGTAGTTCGTCTCTGCTTTTTGGGTGTTCCCTAGAGTAAGTTCATCTCGTGGCGATAGTGGCACGGCTTGGTATGTCCTTTTTTGTATGTACTGAAGGTTGGTGGAAGTTCGTTTTGTCCTCAAAGGAATTGAGGCAGGTTATGTGATGTTGATGATGGATGATAGATAGGTTGGAATACCGTTATACGTAATTTAAACTTGAATGGACCAAAGTGGTTTGAGGAGAAGAAGATGGGAAGGAGTTTAAAGGGCTGATGTAGGTACCTACGGAAATGCATGGAATTTTAATGGATGGATGGGTGGTTGACGTTGGCGTTAGCGTTGGCTGGTTGGGTTGGTTACTTATGTTTTATTTAATTTTGTCTTCTATTTTGGTGGCAGAGCGTGAGTGCAGTGGTGCGATGATGGTTAAGGTGGATAGGGGCGAGGATGAGATGGAGTATAGTACAGAGAAAAGTTAAGGACACACTTTTAGTACCTATATAAAAAGTCCTTTGCTGTGTTATCTTTGTTCTTGTTTTATATATTTTTGTTGTTATTGATTCCCCATGAATGCCTATGTTAAAAGGATAAAAGGGGATTTTGTCAGCGAGTTGATATTTAAATTAAATAAATCTCTCGTTTTTTGTTTTTTGTATACAAAATATATAAATGTAAGGAAGGGAGGAGAAAGGCGAAGCTTCGTTGTAAACGTTTTTGATGATTGTTTTTAGTGTTTTTTTTATTCTATAGTGGCATAGCCTTTTGTCCTTTTAAATAGAGAAAATGGATTTTATACCATACATACACAACAACACTGGTGATGATGTTTGGACTTTATTGTTTTACAAATTTGTGAATCCTTTTGTTTTACTTTTATATGATGATGATGATAGGTTCGTTTTCTCTGTGTGTTGTTGATTTCTCTTTTATAAATATGGATGATAGTTATGGTGTGAGGTTTAATTTGGTTTTACTTTATAGACAAATTTTGTAGAATTTATTTTGTTATCAAATATGAGAGGTATGAGGTTTTTAATATACTTTTTTTTTAAATCAAATTGGTTTTGGATAAAATCGGATTAAATTGATACGTCGGGTTTTGGTTTTGGTTTTGTTGGTGTTTGAATGTTTTAATGATGATAAACATGAAAATGTAAATTATATTCTGTTATTTGGAAACTATTTGTTGCAATATAGAGATTAATTTGTGAAAGTTTTTAGTTTGAACTTTGTAATACCTTTTGGTAAATTAAAATTTAATTTTTCGCCTAAGCGATTACACAGTTATAAAAATTTAATAATGCTAAAAGGTAATTTGCTCGTTGTATTTTGGTAAATTTAAATAAAAGACTAGGAGAGGAGTGGACCAAGAGACACGGTTTGTTACTGTTAAGTCATGGTGACTTCTTTGTCACAGAGTAACAAGTCACACCAAAGTTACAAATTACTCACCACTACATTTATTTTACTAAAAAAGCTCAAAAAAGGATTTGTTGTGTGACTAAATTCTTGTTTCGTAGAAGATCAAAATCATTAAAAATTTTAGTTTAATGTCCTCAACTTTTCTATTATCCTTAAAATGTGCAAAAGTTATACCCGTTGCCAAGAAAGCTCATACAAGTCTAGCGAATGATTATCGTCCCATAAGCATTCTCCTATGCCTATCAAAGGTATTTGAAAGAGTCTTAAAAAAGCAGATGCTGATTAATTTGTTGTGAATTCCGTGCTCAGTCCACTTCAGTCGGACTTCAGAGCTTACTACAACTTTTCGTCCGCTATGGTGAACGTATTGTTTGAAATAAGACAGGAATTCTACAAAGGATGTGTTACTTTGCTTTGCCTTCTAGACTTTTCAAAGGCCTTTGATGAAGTCAACCATACCATACTTTGTTAAAAACTCCCTAATTTCTTTGGTTTTGGTGAGAAGCGGCCATAGAGCTCTTTTGTAGTTTTTTGAGTAATATATTTCAAAGAGTGGTAGTTGGTAATAATTGCTATGATTTTATGTTTCTTTGTACAAGGTGTACCCGAAGGATCAATTTTGGGTCCCATTTTTTTTTTGTTTATACATAAACAATTTACCTTCAATCTGCAAACATTCATTAATTCACCTCTACGCCGATAATATTCAAAACCATTACACAACTTGGATTAGCTCGTTTCAAACTTTAATGAGGAACCATTTTCAATTTCACATTGGGCTGTACCTACTCAATGGATAAGTACTTCCAAAAAATGACATGTAATCGCTATTTCTATCAGTTTCTTTGAACTTTCTTCTTCGTCTGATATATTGCTAATGAGCACGAAGATGAAGCTAGTGTAAACCGTAACAAGTCTTGATTTTGTCATTAATAGGAACTTATCGTTTTACAATCACATCGATTTAGTTGTCAAACAATGTATGGTTGTCTAAGTAAATTATGGATTTCAGCCAGTTTTAACCAGCTTTAAACAGAACAAAGACTATTTCTAACCCTCATAATGCCTATAATAAACAACGATGAGGCCGTTTATAGTAAGCTTATAAATAAAATAAATTAGGTGGGCAACAGTCCGTTGATAACTAGGGCCTAGTGACTTACAACTCTCAATTATTCCTGTGTTGTCAGATATGGAGGGGACCTAAATTTATAGCCGAATCCGAACGGCTAATTTGAGAAAGCACTTTTCATGACAACAATTACTCTTGGTGGATTTGTCAATTCCTCAGGCAGTGCTCGTGAAAAAAAAAACTTTAGATGGCAAAGGCAGGGATCGAATTCAAGACCTCTGCCTTGACAGTCCTACGCACTAACCATCACGCCACGGGTAACCTTGATGCACTCTAATATCACTAACTGCAAATGGTTTTTTATGATTCTGTCAAGTACATTTATCAGGTTCGTAGGCACAAAAGAATCTCTATGTTCGCGAAGAATGTTTTAGGTTGTACTCTATACAACAACATAGAAGTATTAGAAACTGTATATTTCTCTACAAAATCATGAGTACAAAGTCACCATGTTACCTCTATTCCAAGCTACAATTCGCTAGCTAGTTTTGAACTTTAAACATTTTAACCAATTCAAACAATCATTTGACAGTTTGTGGCAAAAAAAACGCTTCTTTTGAAAAGCTATTCTAAAATAATATACAAACACATTAATCACTTTGAAAAATATTTTGAATACCAATAATTTAGTTAAAAGTGACCAAAGAGTAGTTAATCTAGGAATTAACTTCGATATCGGAAATTATTTTTCGACAAAAAAGAGTTTTCGATTAAAGAAAAGTACAATCGAATTTGTGTTGTCTAAAATTGGCATAAACTACAATTCAATAGCCAAAGGAATGTGCGTTAAGTCTATTGCAACACCTTTTGGGTAAACTACATTGAGCTGGGAATGGAGCTGTTCCATCTTTGCACGAAATAACCATAGCAACCGTCTGCAGTGTAGTTTATCGAGGGTCGAATATTATCATTATGAATTTCTCTCTAACACCATTTGCTAAGTACAAAATTGTTCAGACATAGCCTCGAAATTTTTTCTCATTTAGGACTTTCTTAAGTTCAGTGCATATTTGATCTTAATAAACACCATCTAAGATTTAATTTGCAACTTTTCAAAATACGAACTAATTGAAAAATTGTATTTCAAATTGGTGAAATACTTTTACTTTTCACTTTTCAAAGTCTGAAAAATTGAAAAGTTAACAAATTTTTACTTCGTGGATTTTTAGAAACACTTTGCAATTTTACTTTACAAGATGTTATTTGTTTGCAAAGTAAAAAGTGTTTGGTGAAATAGGTCCCAAGTCTTAATGTATATGTACATTATAAAACCAATAAGCTAAACTTAAACTGTTGAGTGTTAGCATTTTTTTAAATACAATTCATTTTACTTTAGGTCCTAAACAATTTTTTGTGACATAAATTAAACTTAATCTTAGAAATCATTAAAATGTTGTAGTGAATTAAATTGTTGTAGTGAATGAATTTCAAGAAGCTGTTATATTCCCAATACATAAGAAAGGATCATACTCGGATGCTTCAAACTATCGGGGCATTTCCTTCTTGAATGCAACATATAAAATTCTTACAACGATGATGCAGAAAAGGCTCAACAAGTGGATTAAGTCTCAGAACATACTGAAAGAGTTTCAAGCAGGTTTTAGAGCAGGCTACTCTACAATGGACAATATTTTTGTACTCCGAAGTCTTGCAGAAAGCTTTATCGCTCAAAAAAAGAAATTATATGTATTTTTCATCGACTTTCAAGCGGCTTTCGATACAATAAATAGAGGTGCCTTATTCTATAAGCTATATAACACGGGGTTATCGATGAAATTTGGACGTGCGCTAGAGAATCTCTATAGAGGAACTCGAGCGGCTGTATGGAATGGTGCAGAGTTGTTAGATTGGTTTGTGACCTCATCGGGAGTAAGGCAAGGCTGCACATTGAGCCCCACTTTGTTCTCACTTTTTATAAATGACCTGATTGATTATCTTCCTGGTGGCGTGGATTTCGCAGGAACACATATGAAGGCCTTATTATTTGCAGATGATATTGTCATGTTTGCGTATTCGCCGGAAGCGTTACAGCTCATGATAAACAGGTTATATAATTACTGTTGCTTATGGAACTTAATCGTTAATACGCAAAAGTCTAAAGTGATGATATTTAAAAACGGTGGTGGAAGAAATGCTTCTAACGAGAAATGGTCATTTAACGGGGAAGCCTTAGAATGTGTAACCGAATACAAATACCTAGGGGTAATTTTTACGAGAAGTTTGAGCATGCAGAAGCATTTAACTGAGAAGTTAGAAAAGGCGAAAATGGCCATTAACATATCATGGAAAAGATGCTTCATGAACAGAAACATTGCGCATAGCAGTAAGCACAAGGTATTTGAAGCTGTATCGGAGAGCATACTTTTATATGGCGCACAAGTTTGGGGATGTATGAGATTTCAAACGGTGGAAAAACTCTTGACACACTATATTAAAAGGATATTTAGCTTACCAGTCAACACACCAAATTACGTGGTAATGCTCGAAACAGGACTATCACCTTTACACATAAAGACCTTGAAGTTGCAAGCCGATTTTCTTCAGTACATATTCAATTTATCAGAATCCAGATTAGTCAAGAAGGTAGCTATCAGTGCCATACACGAACGAAACAGCTGGTATAGAGAGTGGTCAAAACTTGCTGAAGAATGCAATTTAAGCTTTGATTTAAACCTGGAAAACATTGATAGTTGCAAGACTCTCTTCTACAATGTAATCTCGAAGGTGGATGAGAAATATAGAGCTGAATATATAGCTGAAGCCTCCAGTTCCATCTACAGAACAGTTTACAGTAGATTAAATCACAATTTGGCAGAGAAAAACTATTTTCGTGACTCTAATAAGGTTAATGTTATCGCTACAATGGTCAGACTTCGCAGCGAGCTTATCAATCTGAACTTCATGCCTCACAGACCTGATCTACCATTAGAATGCAGCATTTGCAACATGAGAGAAAGAGAAGACGTCATTCACTTTTTGGGAAGATGCCCAACTCTGAAAGAAACCAGAAGAAGCGTTCTTGGGAGCGATGTTTTATCTGAAGAGCAAGTTCTGGACGAATTGAATCATATGAACGTTAATAGACTTTATGAATATTGTGTAATTGCGGTCAGATATAGAGCAAGAATAATTAACGAAGATTTTTGATTAAACAAACCTTTAACTGTATCTTATTTGAATTTTTAAATTTTATTGGTTTCCATATAATTTCTTATTTTAAACACATATGTTATGTAAAACGGTTATATCTTTGTAATTAAATTAATATATTATAGTTGTCAATCTGGCAGACGGTAAATGCCATGTCATAATGATTTTTGTAAATGTAAAAACGTATCTATTGTTAAATTCAAATGTTGATCCAATAAAATCCAAATTATCTATCTATGTTGTATTAAACATAAGTGTGACTCCACAAGTATTTGACTTGTATGATTATTTTTATGAACTTTTAGAATATTTATGATTCTGACTTTCGTTTTTTATAAGTTATAAACTTCCATTCATTTAAAATAAATTTTACCTCTTCTAGAACACAAGCGCTCTTAAGTAAATGTAAATTAACATCTTTATAAAACAACTAGCTGACCCGACACACGTTGTTTTGTCATATAAATAATTTCTAGAGAATATTTTGCTAGAAATAAATAACTTATTGTAAGTGTGTAAGGCTGTGGTATATAAGTGGGGGAGGTATAAAGCACTATAAACGATGATGAAATATTAAAATAACAAATCACCAAACAAATTTTTTTAATTTATTAAAATTAATTCTTTAAAATTAAAACATATTGTTAATTATGACAATACTACAAAAAAAAACAATATCCCTTGACACTTTGACTGCTGACGTCGACGCATCGTCGACAACATGTTTATTACTTTCTGACCTCTCCCAATGCCTCCGCACACCCCGCATCCGGGAAAAACGCCATACTATGATGCTGACGTCCACTACGAATCGACAATCGTTTTTTATAGTCAAAAAACAAAATATTAGTAAAATTAAGCACTGATATAAGTAGAGTAAAAGGAACCTTTTTGACAAAAAAAAAATGTCCGAATAGAGGGATCGCTCATGTCAAACCATGCCGCAGTCAAAGTATTAATGCAACAGAGTGTACAATATTTTTTGTGATCCCATCTTCTTCTGGATGGTTTGTCCACTCTAGAACACTCCACGTTTAGTTGTCCGTGTGAAAAACATGAAGTGCTCAAATCTAAGCCGCAGACAGACATCCTTTGGACTCGATACTTATTGATAGTCATTGCAAATGCCAATCTAATTGGAAATTGAAGGCTTATGAATTGAATTGGCACATGTGTGGGTATAATAGGGATTCGAGGTAATAATATATTTTAACCTCGGAATTTGCCATTTAGAATTATGGCTTCGATAACATTTTTCATCAATTTTTAACTTCCCATTGAAAGTTATTGTAATGGGTCCGATTTGTCAAATTGAAAATTTTGACATTTCTCGACGTTTCAAGGTCCCTAGAGTCGAAATAAAAGATTTTTAGAAAGATGTCTGTGTGTGCGTGTATACGTACGTTCGTACGTCCGTACGTCCGTACGTCCGTATGTCCCTATGTCCGTACGTCCGTACGTCCGTACGTTCGCGACGTTTTTTTCGTAGTCCATAGCTCAGGAACCAGAAGAGATATCGACTTCAAATAAATTTTTAAACAAGGTGCTAAAATTATACGATATTTGTACAAACAATGACAAACAATTATTTGATAAAATATTCAATAAAAAGTACGTATATGCCTAAGTGTACTTATTTTATTTTTAGTCTTTTAAAGAGAAGCTTTCTAATATTTTTTTTTTTAAAGAAACACCACCTCCGCCCCCTTTAAAACAATTTTCAATTGCTGCAGTTTTTGGTTAACAGGCCTAATATAGATTCTTGAAGCCGTATGGTGGTTGTTTTGTTTATTGATTATATAACGCGTTTTAGATTTACCTAGTATAGAAACTTGACCTCCATCGCGTTCTAAGCTCTATTGTTATCATGTGGCTTACTAAACATTTATATATAATTTTTCTGAAAAATGTCAGTTTCTTGTTTCTATTGTTCATTTCATTTGTCCAGTTTATATTTCTAAGATGTTTGAGAATTTTCTCAGTCAAATTAACAGAACAGGGAAATGTAATATAAATAGAAATCACTATTCATTCTCTCTTAGGAATAAAATGATCTGAACACTTCGATGGAGAATACTTATAGTCTGGGAATTGGGATCGCCGCAAGATGTTATCCAAGGTAACACGTCAACAGTTCCCCAAAATCCTCCTAATGGCTTTTTGTAAAATGACATTCAAGGGAGGGTGAATGATGTGGAAAGGTTTAAATAAAACAAGCTGAAATATTTCTTTTGGAACAACTTACATTGATATGTACATGATTTTAAGGTAGTTTTTAAGGCCCTATTTAATAAAATTCAAACCAAGGAAATTGAAGCAATTTTTAAAAAGTTATAGCCATTTTTATATTTGTTATGTTTTTTAAGAACAACAGGTAAAATAAAACAACAGATAAAATAATATAGAAAACATCTTTAAAATAATGTTACAGTAATGAAATTAAAGCAGTTGTGTTATTTGACATACGACATTAACAATCCAAGGAGGTCAAAGGGTGATTTTTTCTGGGAGTAGGTATGTGTAGCATATTTGCCATAAAATTTTCCAATGAATCGATAAAAACCGAGATCTCAAGGCTAATATTTGACCTGAAAGGAAACCAGTTGATATAAAATATTGCAGGTAGTAGTAAAGATGATAACAGAAACTTTCGTGTTCCAACATTTAGTTATAGCGTTTCCGAGAAAAAGTGCATACAAAAGTGAAAGGAAACCACTTCAAATTTTCATCTCTTAATTATGCACAAATCCCACCATTTTCCAAAACAACTGATAACGTTTTGCATACCGGTCTCAGAACCTCAAAGATTACTAATATACGAACAAAATTTCAATGAAGTACGAAAAAAAACTAACAAGCTTTATCGAAATATGAATAACCTACCTCAAGATGTAAATGTCGAAACCGAAAAATGGCTATGTTATTCAATTACTGATACTGAAATATTCAACACAGACTTTCAAGTTTTTTGACCCGATCCGTATTGTTTAAAGAGTTCACTTTTAAGTCGTTTGGCCAATAATCATTTACACTACGGAATTTCTATACATCAAAATAGAAATTTCATTTGGTTGCCTGCATATAGTTACTGTGTATTTACCACCAAACTTTAACTATGAAACTGTTATAAAACTAAACGATTGCTAAAAGAACTATCTCTGAATATTAATTAATTAATAGAATTAATATATAGACGAAATTTATATTATATGCAACTCCAATCTACCTAACCTTTAATGGAACAAATCTAAGATAACGTGAAATATATTCCCAAAAACCCATACAACCCCAACGAAACCATTGACACTAGTATGGCTTCTTTAGGACTGATTCAAAAAAATTTTGTAAAAAACTAAAATAATAAGATACTTGATCTCATTTATGCCGTGAATTCTGACACTGCTGTTTCTCAAAGCGACGCTTAACATCTGATGAAAATCATCCTGTACTAACAATTTCTTTGAATTTAAATGTATGTTATTTATATAATGTTTGTATTGGTCAAATTGAATTTAATTTTAAAAAATGTAACTTTGATCAACTTTTAAAAAGTTTTTTTTGAATGATTCATAGAAAATGTCCCAATACGTTAAGTAAAATCAAGAAATATGAATCCACCATGGTTGAAATGACATGTTAAAAATTATATTTTAAAAATATCTTATTTCTAATGTTTGGTTGAAGAACAACTTGTCAAAAACTGATGGAGATTATAATACAACATAGAAATAAGTTTATAATTTACTCAAACTATTTATATGAAGACTATGCAATTACCGCATTAGATTTAAAAGTCAATGCACGATTTGGTCATATGTTGATTGTAAAAGGAAAATTGACGGATACCCTTCAAGCATGACTTATAAAAATGAAAGCCATGATCCTCAGAATTTATCGAACTTGTTTGCGGAATATTTTCAGAGTGGCTATAAAGACTTTTTTTCATCAAATTTTAACTTGTCAAATAACTCTAATGATGAAGTGAGAGAATTCGAATCCTTTTTTAATGAATATTAGGCCAGATACAGACTATTCTCAGATCTGTCAGTAGTAAAAATTTTCCCAAATATCTTACCATTTTGAGAAATAATCACCCTTATTTCAATGATCAACTATGAATTATATTGTATAATGAATTTAATTGAATGGCATTGTGACTATGAATTACCAACATTGTTTCCTCATTGTGAATATTCTTTTAAATTACCTAATTTGAATGAAAAAAGCGGTATTGGCAATTTTCATCAATTTTCTGGTTAGTTGTCAATTTTTCTTTCAATTGTAAATTTCCAGTCCATGGATTGGCAATTGCACTTGGTCCAATTAATGGAAGGGAACGTTGATCTTTTTAAAGGATTTAGTTCCAAAGCTGTAGTAGATACAAAGTGGGGAAAAATTGATGCAGAGCTTAAAAGCTTAGGTCTTTCAGAATAAACTTCAGAGAAGTTCCATAATACAAAATTGAAATAACGCCCTCTGGTGTTGATCCGAACAGGCTTTTTTATTTCGAAAACAAAACAAACAACCTTTAAATGCACATTCAGAATATTAAAAAATTGGATGTATTCACGATTTTTTTTTTCATTTATTATTGGATTTTTACAAACTAATTTTACTTTTAGTAGGTATCTTAACAACTAAACCTATGAGGAAAAACAAAAATATGAAAAATTAGACTTCACTTTATAATTTTGATATGGGTTATTTTTTTTCTCAGAACGAAATAATGTCAAGGCCAATTTTTAAAACCAATTCTTAGTAAAACTTAAAGTTTTTAAGAAAGGGTGCAATATTTGGGGCTTGATCTTTTTCGTTGAATGACATCTCGTAGACGTCGTGGTATTGAAATAATTATTAATCATTTTATTTGACACATATTAATTTTGGCTCACTCTTCTTGAACAACTCTTGTCAAATAATTTATAGTGTAAAATGCACATCTATTTTTAAAAACGTTTTGTATTAAAATTGCCCATATACGATTTCAATCGGGTTCGGGTTTTGAAACATAAATAGCAGCGTTATCCTTGTGAAAGATACATTCCGCAGCAATTATTTCATCCGTATATTTTTGGGAATTTATTTTGGTAGAAACAGTAGCTTATGGCACCCCAAACCTCAACGTACCACTTTCAAAATTGCGAGCATTTCTATGCTGCTTTTTGGTTCGTTTATCATGCCAAAATTGTTGGCAACCGTCTGGGCCTCCTCAATTTTGTCTCAAAGCAGAACAGCATTGCTTTTTTGTTTATCCTTATCATTATTTCGAAGAGTGTATAAACATCCGTCATTGGAATTGTAATACTTAGTTAAAACCAACCTTGACAACAGAAAATTTTTTATAATGGTATTTGTCTATTGTCGTTTATTGACAGATTTGTAGCAGCTGACATATATGACAATATTGTAAGACCTGCCAATTGTCCGTAATGATCTTTATAAATAGCGTTGTGTCGCAACCTCTTGAAGTTTTGAGTGACAGAAATCTTTGACTTTTAGAAGAACTTTACTATTTATTTTAAATTGAGCAAAAGAAAAGAGAAAATTTGTATCATAAATTTAACTACTGCTAAGTACAATTAAAGCACGATTGGTTTCTAATGGCATTTTTCTCAACTGTACAACTGTCAAACAGATATTATTATTTATATTTGGCAACCCTAACATAACATCCTTTTATTGTAACCATGAAACAGAATCAAGTATGGTGATGAACTACACATTTTTTTTTTCGTCTGTCTTTCTGTTTTATCAATTTTATCAAAAAAAAAAATCGGTTTATTCGCGCAGTGTTGTCCGATTATAATTTTTGTTTGTAATATGGTGAATACAGTACAATGTCCACAATATCTACGTAGATACTAGGTACATATTCGTACATATACGGAATTGGTATTAGGTTAAGCTTTGAATTCAAGAAAAAAATGTTATGAAAACCTAAAAAATATCGGAATTGAATTTCATGTGGAAGGACCTATGGGCTCTCTAACGAGCTTATAAACAGCTTAAATGATTAACCAATTGAAATTTATAGTAGACCTCCTAATCAGTTTCAATATTGTTAATAAATTAGGCCAGAGCCATTGAAATTGAAGTGAAGCTACGCAATTGCCAAATTTTAACCTCATTTCAACCCAACTAAGATATTCATGTATTTGCCTCTTATTAGATGTTTTTCCTTTTCTTATCTGAACAGAGCCTGAATTGTCAAATTGAAAATTATGTTTTTTTGTCCGTGCAGTGTGTTCAAACTTTTTTGCTTTTTTTCGTTCGGGAGATGACGGTTTCGTGTTCAGTGTTCAGAGCACTGTCAACAAGCTAGAATAGATATTTATTTTCAACCTTTCTGTCAGTTTGAACTTTCATATTTTAGACATTGTTCAAATTTTAGTCATTTGAGAAAACTTATTTTGACATTTTATCTCACTACCACTTTTTTTTAAACAAATAAAAAATTCAGTCCAACTTTTCCCTCTATTTTTAAATATTAAATGGGATGGAGATACAATTATGAAACGTCAAATTTAGTAGCTTGTTTTTTTTGCATAATTTACTGGACGAAGAAATCAAGATCTTACTTCAGTTTTTAGTTTATGAAGTTTGAAAAATGTAAATTTGTTTGTGGATTATAGAAAACAATTTTTTCCAGGATGAGGAAAAGAGGAAAATGATCTTAAATCGACACGTATTTTTATTAATCTTTTAAAGAATTAAATTGGAATTCTTTAAAAAGGAGTGTGGTCGAGACAAGAGCTCTTTTTTCAAGCACTCTTTGTAAGCAGTATTAAAATGCTGAAGAGTGTTTATAAGTAATTTAAAAAAAAAACAAGACCAAGGTTTTCTGCTCTGTCAAATAACTTTTTCCATAGTTATATTTGACAGTGTTCACATTGAAGTTTAATTTTTTCTCTCGCTCAAAAAAAATTCAAATCTTGACGACAATCTAAGTCACAGATGTTCAAAACATTTATCATATCCGTTGTTTATCTTGTTTAATAAAACTGTTAAATGCTGTGGCTGTATAACCTTATGCAGTACATGTGCAGTGGCGTGATGGTTAGTGCTTAGGACTGTCATGCAAGAAGTCTTGGGTTCGGGTATCGCTTCTTGTGAGGAATTGACAAATCCTCCAAGAGTAATTCTGGTCATGAAAAGTGCTTTCTCGAATTAGCCGTTCGGATTCGGCATCCTTATCCCTGACATGACTTGCTGACAGAATTGGTTGAGAGTTGAAGGCTACTAGGTCTTGACTTGTTCTCTACGGACTGCTGAGCCACCTAATTTATTTGTAATCTTATGGAAATACGCCTTTTTCAAACCAACACATAAAAATGGTCCGTAGCGCTGAATCTCTAATTTATTATCGTTCTATAACTAAACTGTCAGTCATCCCAAAATTTTGCTTCAGATTGTCAGATTGATCTGGACGACATTAAGCGAGTTTTTGATTTTCAGTAAAGCTTGGGCAACTAAAAACCACCTTGTCGTCGATAACATCGTCATATGGTTCTTGGTTTTGAAGGATTTTAATCTTGACACTCCTGATGCCAAAACTTAATTTGTTAACTGCTTTTTCAAGAGCCCCTCTGCTTTCTTTCCTAATCCTTAAATGGTAAGAGGCACTGTCTTCTGTAGCTCTTGCGCCTTTATGGCAACCCAGTCATGCATCGAAACCAGTAGATTTAACCTCTTAGAATTACGGATCAACTCCTGTTGGTTTAGCTTAGTGCCCATAAAAGGAAACCTGATGTGAGCCATAGGCAATCTAGGGATGTTCTTATCTGGAATGAGCTTGAGCTTCTAGCCTTCCTAGTCATTGCTAACCTAAGAAATCCTTTTTCTAAAAAATTCCTTGTTAAACTCGTCTGCGCACTTAATTACCCTGTATCCCCTGAGCATTTCACCAGAGTCAAAACTAGGTTAGGGGCTCTCACTTTTGGGCAAGGAGTAGGTAAAATCCATTGTTTGCCCGACCGTCAAGCTAACTCTTTTTATCAGTCCAGTACGGGCTCCTTCCTGAGTACTGTTGCCCTTGACGCCCTATTCTTGAGTAGCCAGAAGATTATTGTACTCGTTCATAACCTTCTGGCGTCCTCCAGCTACCCCATTCTCGGAAACATTTTCAAGAATGATAAGGTGGCCTTGCGGAACTAATTCCTAAGAAGATCGCCTGATGACTTTTTATTTCCCCTAGTAGCCCTGCTATAGCTGGTTTTGCTACCCGAGGGATTGGATGGGTTGGTCGGTTTAGGAAGCAGGGGAATAATACGGCTGGTTTTGGAAGCGTCACAACATCAGAAATTCCAGTGCTATGAATACTCCCCTCTACAGTCTCCTAGCTAGAGTCTAGATGTTCATCCTCAAAGTCGGCGGATGGTACAAAGTTAGTAATTTCAGTTACGTCCATGGAAGGAAAAAAGCCAAAATGAAAGTCCCACGAGTAGGTCGAAAGGGAAAATTCAGCCCCGGCAGAGCCAATAACCAGGCTAAGGCAATAAAATAAGACGTGAATGAGCTCGTTAGTGGCTAATTTACACCTCAGCCTTTTATTCTTCGACACGGGTTATAAAAACGTTCACACCACCACTGAAATTTAGGGACCCCTTAAATATGGTAAGAACGAATTGCTGTAGGTTGAACTATTAAAGAGTAAAACAACAGACAAACAATTCGTGCTGACCTTAGCTAATCCCCATCAGCTGTGCTGATCATTACCACCCAGCACCCACGACGAGGGTTTTGATACGAGAATTTTTGCCAAGCTTGTCAAAAAATAGTTTAAGCTGTTTTTTTTTTATTCAATAAGCCCATTGATTTAATTTTGTGTCCCACCTAAAGGTTGTATTGATCCCAATTCAAGGGGAGGGCCTTGATGACCATTAAAAAATCATATCGTACACCAACCGGCCTTGTATATTTCCATTTACCTACCTTCAGACTAATTAAATTACACTCTGTTTCCATTTAGAAAAAAAGGAAACTTTTTTCTCTTTGCCCTCGAAACAAATCTATTGGTTTTGGTTTTATATGTATCTACCCGTACCCTCCCTCTATCCGCTATGCCTAAGAGTTGCAAAGGGGCTATACCTTCAGGTGCTGTGCATCATGTCGCAGAAAATATCGTAACCACTAATCCAATTGAATTAGTCTATTCCGTTCGTATAGATGGATGATGATTGTTTTTCTTTTTTAGCACGACTCACATTTCACAATAATATAAATGTAGTGAGTCTTTTTTTTTCAACAAAAGTCTAAAGGTCCAACAAGGCAAGTTTTGGATTGGAGATTGTTGGAAGTACAAGGGTGAAGGATCCCACGCAATTTGTACCTATTATGTTTGTAGCTGTGGTGGCTGCTATTGCCACTGCCACTGGCGCTGCCACTGGAGCTGGCGATGGCTGCCTTGACTTCGCTGTAGGTCCGTCATGTAACTATATGGCATTCCCATTTAGAACGAACGAGGGCACTGCCTCCTAATTGGATCTGCAGTTTACAGTTCTTTTAATTTTATTTATTTTCCTTACATTTCAAGCTCCACACTCATTGACAGTTTTTTTTTTTTTGGCTTTGCCTGAGTCCCTTATGTCACTGCAGCCCTAGCCATATCCATATCCATATCCACCCCTTACCACCCCTGTTAGGATTTGTTGTTGCACTCTGTCACACAAAAAGGAACCTACATTTAAAACACTCACTTATATTGACATGAGAAGGGTTAGGGAAGGGGGAGGGGGTTGGGTATAGTGGCGTGGTGCGTGGGGTTGAGGGTTGCAGTTACAGTTGTAGTGAATATTTGCGAGATAGAACTATATTTAAAGGAGATGCGATGATGGCGATGGTAATGTGCAAGAAGTGAGGATAACTTTATCTCTCGTCTATGGGAATGTGAAAAGTTGTTATCCACTTTAGCCTATAGCCTGCAACGAGTTGAAGAGATATTGCTGTTTGAGGATACTTAATTCAGGATGCACATCATTCACTTGATGAGATAGCATTTGGTAGCGAATCGTTATTTTAATTACTAATGGTGTATGGGTGTTGTTGGTTGGATAAACTACTGCAAGCCACCGAGCCACACAAGCACGCGGGCTTAGCAGACTACTGCAAGGGTGAAATTGAACGTTTATTTAATGGCACATGAAGGACATGGACGACAAGGCATTTTGTGTGTTATATCTTTAAACTTTCATATGGAAATAGGTTTTTGAAATTATATACATTCGTTTCGTACTCGTTGTATATACAGATACAGATACAAATACGAATACGGTGAAGATGAATTTTAATTTATTTTTTGATTTTGTTTCTTTTTTTTAAAGGATACGACTGCAGGAGGGGGTGTGAGAATTTGTTTAAAGTATTATTGATGTTATGACTTTCGACCAGAATTAGAAATGGTATACCTGTTTGATTCAAATTATGAAAAAGTACAAATTGACAGCTTGAGGTATTTGAGAAAAAGGTTTAATTTTTCCTTGTTCACCTCATAGCGCAGAATTAACAAAAATTCGATCACTATACTCTCTTCTGTTGGCATGTTATATTTTGGGTGACAAATTGGAATCAGAACCATTGTTTTTGTACACTTTGGAATTTTCAGAAAGTAGTTAGCTTTGTAGTACCCGTGGCATGATGATTAGTGCGTTGGACTGTCATGCCAAAGGTCTTGGGTTCTACTACTTTGGATAGCTTTATTTTAATTTCATATTAGAAGAACCAGGATGGAAAATAAATTATCTGAAGATAAGAAAGAGGAAGAACATGTATGTTTAAATTGTAAAGCGATCGCCTATTGGTTGTGTAGTTAGGTAGGTGTCTAAAACGAATAAAGAATAGATCATTAGCGTTCTCAGCTTTATGCAGATAGATAGATAAAGACATGTTTATGATGATAATGAAGGAATGTAGGTAGAAGGTACTTACTTACTACAAACTAATCACATTCCTTCTTTCCTACAAGTTTTCAGCGCAAACATGGAGTTATTACGTTCAGTTTATTTTTTCCGTTAAAGTTTAAAAAAAAAAACAAGCATACTAACAGGTACAAGAAATTGCTATTCATGTGTTGTTTACAGTCAGGCTCTTGTGCGTTTTGGATTTTAGTTATGAAGTGACACGCAAGCTGTAGTTGTAGAGGTCGTACGTAATACCTATATAGGTATACTCAGTGGCGTCTATAGGCATGGGCCCGGTGGGCCAGGGCTCAGGGCCCCGCAATTATTTGGCCCCCAAATCCACCAACTCAAAATGAATGAATCTATACAAGAATTATATAGAAAACGAAATAAGGTTTCATTTTACTCTCCGTTCCGTTGAAATTCTCCTCTTCAACATCTTAAACTTCTGGCAACATGAATCTTTATTCATACACCTGCACACGCTGTCAAAATTATTTTAACAACTCTGCTTTCGTTCTACTCTACAGTTCTGCACACATGTTGACTTTTCAACTCACTCCATAAACAAACACAAAGTTGTCCCATGATGATTCATTCATCGCAGATCATTTAAAAAAAATGTGAGAACTCAGGAAAGGGATACACTTCCTATTTATCAGCAAATATTTGCAACGAATTCATTGATATAATGGGAAACAAGTCCTAATGAAAATTTTAGGCGAAATTAGATCGGCAAAATATTTTTCCCTAAGTGTTGACAGTACACCCGACCATTCTCATGTAATTCGGTATGTTAAAAATTGTGTTCCTATCGAAAAGTTCTTAAAATTTATACCTATGCAAGAGCTTAAATCTGAATATTTGGCTGACACAACCTTGACATTTCTGGGAAATCATGATATTTCAATATCAACAAAGCTATGATAATGCGTCTAATGCGTCCTGCACCATCCGTCCAGCTAATTGGGAAAGAAAAGTCAGTGCCAATGTTTGACACTATTACTTTGCAATAAAAAATACGATCCAATTGTTATCAAGAAATTAATGCATTGTTTGGCTTTTTTTGTCGATTGCAATATTTGACTTCAGTGGAATTGCAAAATTCTTGCGAACAGTTTTCAAAATACTATAGAGATGTTAATGCAGAAGAACTTGAGGTAGAATGCTTGCACCTCGAACAGTATTTAAAAGAATTCAATAAAGATGTAAATGAAGATCTTTTTACAATATCAAAATTGTTCAGTCTAATTACAGTGTCATTGGGAACATATTTCAATTATTGAAGGTGAATTAAAAAAAATTATAAAAGTATAAAAATATCTGTTTTATGTTTTTTTTAGTTCTTTTTAAAAAGTAGAAATATGTAAAAAAAACATAACTTAATTTTAAAATGATTTTTTAACCTAAAGAATAAAAAAAAATATATTATACCTACTTTTTTTTGGCCCCAAATCCTATTTGGCCCAGGGCCCCCAAAAGTCTAAAGACGCCCCTGGGTATACTTTGAAAAAGTAATTCTAATAGGAAATACATTTATACTCTTTCTGGCCCGTTTCTTTAGACTCAATAGAGAACCTGTAAGAAATTGTAAAGAGAAGAATTAGGAGCAACATTTTTAAGCACAAAAGTGACCTATTTGGTGGAATTCAGAGGCAGCGGAATGATATTCCAAAAACGGTTATTAATTACCCTATACCTTCAATGCCCAGAAGATATACAACCACTATAAAAAATAAAGGGTATGCAATTAAATATCATTTATTAAATATTAAATATTAATTATTAACAAGGTTCCTTAAGCAAAAAACAAATTTTTTTCCACACTTAGAACACAATGACTCCTTGTTGATAACCTGTGAAGAAAAAGCTGACATTTTTGCGGGATTGTTTGAAAAAAATTTTAAAAATCCGTTAGTAAATGAAACCCAGTTAACGGTCTAGTAAGTGAGTCAATTAACTTTATTAACAGTAATGATGAACCTTTGCCAGTAGATGTTTTTATCACAAACAATGATATTAAAAGAATAATACATGGTATGCGGAACAATAAAGCACCAGGAGTAGATACTGTGAAAAATTCCTACTTTAAGGAGCTACCAATAATTGGTGTATCTTTTATTTGTTTTATTGTTAACGCTTGTCTAAAGATAAAATATACTTTCCAAGCAGGAAAACCACCAAACATACCTAGTAGTTATCGACCAATAAGCCTACTTATTAGTTTTAGCAAAATACTAGAAAAAAATATTAAAATTAAACTTCTTGATTTTCTCGAGTCTTCCAATGTTGTGTCAAACCAACAGTTTGGATTCAGGCAAGGTCATAGTACGACACATCAAGTTCTTAGAATTTGCAAACATGTTAAAGACAAAATGAATGCAAAAGAATCAACTGGTCTTGTCCTTCTGGATATTGAAAAGGCTTTTGATAGCATATGGCATGATGGTCTACTTCATAAACTAAAATTATTCGGTTGTCCTTTATATGTAATAAAACTAATACAAAGCTTTCTTAGAAACAGGCAATTTCAAGTTAATTTAAATATAATACACTCTTCCGTTAAAAACATAACATCGGGGCTACCTCAAGGATCAGTATTAGGTCCATTATTATACATTACGTATGTTGCTGATTTTCCAGAAATATGGAACTGTGAAATAGCAATGTTTGCCGATGATACCGCCATTTATAGTTCAAGTAAAATTGTGTATGAAATTGAAAATGACTTGCAACATGCTCTAAATAAAATGCATGATTATTTCATAACATGGAAAGTAAGTGTAAATGCTGAAAAAACACAGGCAATCTTTTTCACCAGGAAAAGAAAAGCCTGTGCTTTACCACTTAATCAGCTAAAGATTAATAACTGTGATATCCCGTGGGTTGATTCTGTCAAATATCTTGGTGTATATTTAGACAAGACATTAACTTGTGCAAAAACGCACTTAAAAAAATTACAAATTTCTCAGAACAAAACATTAAAAATGATGGCAAATTTACCTTGGCATTATTCCACCCAACTTTTACACTATCAAACTGGAGTTCATCTAGTTGCAAGAAAAATTGAAGCTCTCAACCAAAGATTTTATCAAAGATGTAGTGATTCAAATAATAAGTTAATACGAAATTTAGTAAGTCAGTAATATCAATGTTTGTAAAATCGAAACTATAATTATTTATTTGTTTATTTATTTATCTATGTACTTATTCTTTTATTTATTTGTTTATTTGTGTATTTATTTATTTATTTATTTATTTACTTATTTATTTATTAATTTATTTATTCATTTATTTATTTATTTATTTATTTTAAATTAATATCAATTATAATAACAAGTTAACTTGTTTTTGTTTGGGCATTTTTTCTAAATATTATTATTGTATTATTCAATTATAAAATATAAAGGAACTTGGCAGTTCCTTTAGTTTGTAAGTTTAATCTAGTCATTTTTTTTATTGTATTATATATTGAATGAAGGTTTTTTATAATAGTTTTCCTTCAAATGTAGTTTTTTCTTAATTCAAATGTATTTATTAACTTTCATAACATTTTTCAGTTGTAAGATACATATATTTCAAATATCAAATCTCTGTGCAAGCTGCGTACTACGCAAATTTTTGTAAAGCCTTATCTATGAAAAATAAAGTATCTATCTAACATTTCCTTGCCTCGAAGTAAGAAAATAGTTTTTAGTTGCAAGATCTAAGTTGCAAATGTTTTGCACAGCAATTGTACTAACTATGAAAGTATTTAGTTATTTATTTTTTGTTTAAGTGAAGGGTGTTATTTTTTTTCCAACAATTATACCGTAATATCAAAAGAGTTTAGAAAACTAAAGAAAGCATTTTGCTGTTTGATTTTCTAAACAATTTTTTTTTAAAGAAAAATGTTGGAGGTTCTAGTTGCAAATGTTTAGCACAGTACTGTACATTTTGAGTAGCGATGAAGCTCAATTATTTTGGTTGAATGGATATGTCAGTAATCAAAAGTGCCGTAATTAGAGTGATGATAGTGTGCTTTATGAGTTGGTAGAGTAATTGTTCCGTACTTCTTAAAAAACTATGCTGGCACGATCGTTACGGTCGTAACGTTAATGGTGCCATGATGTGCGTGTCACATAGCTCGTGGTACAATAGATTTATTAAAAGGAAACTTTGGGTGACAGTATAGTTTAACCAATTTTACCTTTGACTATTTTTTTTAAGGGTTATATGAAGTCGATAGTTTACTCGAAGTCTGATTCGATTGACCACTTAGAGGACAACATTCCCGGCGTTATTGCCGATATACGGCCATAAATGTTGGAAAAATCCACCGAAAATTGGACCCCAGATTAGACTACTTACGAGCCAGCCGTGGCGTTCAGGTGCCACAGATCATATTTTAGTTATAAAGGCATAGGGTTGTCCTTCGAATAAAGTAAATTTCAATTACCATTTAATAAAATCATCTTTGTTTTACTTCATTTCAAATTTATCTAAAAAAACACCCTTTTCATTTTTTGTAATTCTTAAACAATTGAATCTCCCGCAAAGAAATAGAAATCCAATTTCTTAATAACTTTCACCCACACAAAAATATATCATTAGTTTAACTAGCTTCAATTTGTTTATATACTTTTAGCTGAAGTTTGAATAACATTTTTCAAACACACAAAACTTTGCATTAACTTTTGAACTCCATTTCCGACATGGATGACACTTTTATCACAAAAGCTTAGTCAGTGTTGCATAAATGTGTAATCCCCACCACATGACAAGAAAATTCCCATCGTAGCTTGTTAAAAATTTAGACCATTTATACCAAGAGCTTTTATATACATTTATTTTTGTATATTCTCTACATAAATGTATACAAACTTTCATCAGAAATATTTAATAAGCAAAAATCACTGCAGAAATGCAGATTTTCCAAGCGGGAAATATTCCCTCAACTCATTCTCTGAAAAAAGGATTTAACAAATTCAGTGTAAAATGCAGCTGAATTATATAATTTTGTTGCACAAGGAAGCATTTCATTTCGGCGGAGCGGCGGCGACGACACGGGCAGCGGAAAAGATACGAGTACGAATGAAGTACGGAACAGAATTGCTTTTTAGGAGATTACTTTTGGGCTTTGGCATTTTATCTAGGACCAAAGTTGTCTGGAATGGTATGATACTCCTCTGCAGAGAGAAGTCGTTTGTGAAGTAGAATTTATGCAAAAAGGACAACACTACACTGAAAATATAATTTGTCAAAAGGTTGCGGCAGTCTGATGTTTTCTAATTTGCTTTAACTTAATTTGAAAATGTTCTTTTGTGTTGAAGTGTTTAGATCTTGGATTATAGACACACCTCCTATAAATTATATAAAAATTCCACTGGCTGTATCAAAAATAATGTTTCTCTTGATCATACTGCGGATGGGTTCAAACTTTAGTGAAATTAAACCCGCATCTCCAACAGCTTTATAAATGATTGGTCCTATAATTACCTCCTAGAACATGGTACAGAATCTTCAAATGTCCAATATTATTGGGTAAAAGGGAGTATAAATTGAAATAAAATTAATAATGTTTTTGTGTTGGAATGTTTAATATGTAAAATTAAACATTTACTTACATTGAAATGGGGTATATTGACAAATTTGAAGAAAGATAATATTTACGGGTTTCAATAAGAATGTTTCATTTTAAATCATATTGAAGATATACCACCGCGAATGAAATTAGTTCTTCAAGCTTTAAAATGGTTGGTAAATATTGAAACCTCAAACAGTGCGTTTTTAAAAAAACGAAATTTTGACTACACCTGCTGAACGATAGTTTGTGCAAAAAGTACTTGGACAAGTCTCTTGGGGGAATGTAAGTGCTGTAGCCACTCGACATCGATCTAAACAGCCCAACCTTTCAATCAGAAGCCTCAAAAGAATCTCCAGGTTATTCGTTTTCAACGTCCAATTGACTCAGCCTTGACAAGAAACCTTAATAGCTTCTTATGGTCATGCGGAATTTTTTGCAGTTTTTGGCAATTATTAATAATGGTGTCGTCAGTGTATGTATCAGTTTTAAATGACGAATTGCATGTCTATCTTGACTGGATTACAATATAATCCAAGAAATCCGTGAGCTAATTCCCGAAACCATCAACAATTTCTTTCAAAATTGCGGTGACAGAATGCTCTGCTGCGAAGACAGCTAGCCGAAGCAGCTACTTGAATGTTTGCTCTTTCTGATAAGGCTATGTTATGTGAAAACAATTTATTTTTGTTAATTTTAATGCATTTTTAAAATTAAACTTGTTATTGTTCCATCTCTGTTTTGACAATATTTCACGACAATAAATAGAAATATAAAACCAGTAACCTAATTTTCGCAATATATCTTGGTGTAGTGTCAAAAAATGAACTTATATTAACAGTTGTAATTTGTTAATTTGACGCTAACATTTTATTGGAACACGTAAATAAAAATAATTAGAAATACATATAATCATACAAATTTGTTACAACTTTGGTTAAGCTTATTTTAAAAGTTTAATGCCAAATCACAATGGATTTTATTACTTAAAAGCACGTACACGACTGGATCGCACGAACTTTCAAACCCTGCCTCTACCATATACAGGGCCGTCTTTACCCTTTTGGGGGCCCTGGGCACTTATTGAAAATGGGGCCCCTGTATGATTATATAAAAATGTTATGCTGTGTAATAAAGGTATACAGAAAAAATCACATAACTTTGAATTGATATTTATTCTTTTAATTTTTTAAATAAATACATTTTTTAATTCATTAAAAAATAAATAGTTATTGCAGCATTTAAAACATACACATAAACAATGTAAAAATTAAAAAAAAAATAAATATGTCATATAAAATTCAAAAATAAACAAAATTTAAATAACAGACAATTAAATAAGTTATTGAGAATGTAATTTAAAGAACAATATAGTGACACAGACTATATTTTTTCAGGTAAAAAAAAGGAAAATTTATTAAAGGGGTCCTTTTCTTGATTTGAGATTAGTAAAATCATTGATCACATCTTCAAAATCGATGCCTCTGGGGATGTCGCTTTCGATTGACATCAGCGACAAACATGTCAATCTTTCTTGAATCATTGTAGTTCTGAGTTCGTTTTTGATTGTTTTTAACTTAGAGAAGGAACGTTCCCCACTGCAATTGGTCACCATCATACTTAAGAAAATTCTTAGTGCAATTTCAACATTTGGAAATTCATCTTCAATTTTATTAGTTTTTAAAAAATTATGAAGCTCTAGAATGTTGTCAGTTTTTTCGTGTCGACTAATTTTCAAGTAGTCTTTTAAATTCAGGCATTCAGCATGTAGTTCATCTCCGTTCACATCTTCGGGGTAAAATTTAGCAAAAGATTTGCAGTTCTCTTTAAAGTCTTCTGAATTCAGATGTTTTAATCGAAAAAAAAGTCAAAACGTTGGCCAATCTTCGTATACGAACCTAGTTGCTGTTTTAAATGAACGCTTAGTGTGTCGACAATGGGAACAAAGGTTTCAATTTTAAATCTTTCTTTCCCAGTCAGAATTACTGAGTGTCCAAAGCAGTCAAAAAAAGTCTGGCTTGAGCTTCTACACCTTATCCTTTGAGAAAGGTCCTTATATTCGGATTCCGGGTTTTTTTGTCTGGCTGATGAATCAAAATTATCAAAATTGTCCCCGAGCCCAATTATTCAAAATTCATCTATTACACTCAGCAAATTTATTGCAACATCCAGGGTAATATTTTGTTTTTTAAGTAAAGTACTTGATTTATTAATTCTTTGCAATACAGAGTTCCAAAGTTCTGTAAGTATTTTTTTTTATTTTTTATTTTTATTTATTTTTATTTGCATAAATTTACTCAGTAAGATACCATACCTTATAAATTAGAGTAAAACATCAGTATAGTAATACTATTTGTACATCCATTGTGAATTCATGAAATTAATTTGAATTCAATATCTTCACAAGATATCGAAAACCGAACATCAATTTTGCGTACTGTTTTTTGTAGATTTTAGTTTTTTATGAAAAAACGGACAGTTTGATTTTTATAAAAAATTTACTAAATGTCGAAAACACAATATTTCCTGTGAGATAAAATTAGTTTTAAGCCAATATTTGTGCTTCTTGAAAAGATATTTGAGTCGAAAGTAATTTTTTTATCAACTTTTATTAATTTTTTTTAAAATTTTTTATTTTTTTGTAAAAAAAGCTGTCAATTCGAATTTTCTCAAAATTTTACCGAATGTTGAAAACAATATTTCTTATAAGATTAAATTAGTTTGAAACCATAATCGCAAATTTTTGAAAAGAAATATGAGTCGAAAATCAATTTTTACCATCTTTTGTTAATTTTTTTTAGCTTTTTTATTTTTTGTAAAAAACAGTCTATTCGATTTTTCTAAAAATTTTACCAGAGATAAAATCATAGTTTTTTCGTAAAATATTCAATGTGACAAATATTTTTTTTCAGTTTTGATTTATAAAAAAACTGTTAATTGGATTTTTTTCCAAAACTTTATTTGTTTGGTATCACGTTACAATATATAATTCAAAATTTAATTCAAGTCTCTAGCGTTATTGGTTCGTGAGATATTTGGGGTTAACCAAAATTGGCTATGGTAAAAAAACCACCCACTCAATTTTTTTGAGAGTCCTTTCTGCATCTTTCTGCATTATTATATGTATAACAAACTGGTTCTTGAGCTTTGGACGTCGAAAAAAACTTCGCGAGCGTACGTACACACGCACGCACAGACATCTTTCTAAAAATCTTTTGTTTCGACTCTAGGGACCTTGAAACGTCGAGAAATGTCAAAATTTTCAATTCGACAAATCGGACTGGTTACAATAACTTCCTATGGGAAGTTAATAAAATTAAAAAAAAGAGAAAATTTAATAAGAATCCATCGCTTCGTTTTTGAGAAAATTTTAATTTTCATTTCTGCCAACACATGTGTGTAAGGTCTACTGATGCTTTTTATCTTAAAAAAACGCCTAACGTGGATCTGCCTAAAACCTAAATATCCAAGTTTGAACTCAATTTACCCAATTGTTTTTCGAGTCAGACAGATGGGCGAAATTGGGCGACCCACTTTTTTAATTTTTTTTTTAAATTCAAATTTTCGAGTTTGATTAAATTCACAATATGTATTTTTCCGCCATTTTACTCGAAGCCATGTAAATATAAAAACAACTAATTGACGTCAAATTTTCATGTTAGCACTTTTCGTCTATTCTTTCCTGCATTTTATGGCTATACTATAATTGTATACCAAAATCAAACAGTTTATGTAAGAAACACGAGTTACTTTCAGAAGAATTTCATTTGATAATTTTTCACCCAATCTTTATTTCCAACAGTCAAGTATCATCATCATCATCATCGGCTCAACAACCGGAATCCGGTCCTGGCCTCATACAATAAATCTCTCCATTTATCCCGATCGCGAGCAGACGCCATCCAATTGGGAACTGCAAGGCTTCGGGTGTCCTGGTTTACGCTTTCTCTCAGCGTAAACATTGTGTGCCACGCTATCATCTACCCTAAAATGTACTGCAAAGGACTTTCCTAGCTGGTCGAGCCCATCGGAGTCTACCGAGCTTAATTATGTCACAATAGCAGCTTTAAGGTAGATTGCATACAGTTCGTGATTGTATCATGTCCGGAATCGTACTTTTTCACATAAGGGGCCAAAAATTCTCGGCAAGGCCTTCCTCACGATGCGCCACCTATTTTTTTTTTAGCCGCACACGACAGCTAAATGCAACATATAAGATCATCACAACAATGTTACAGAAACGACTTACAAGATGGATTACAACGCAAAATATGCTAAACAAGTGTCAAGCTGGTTTTAGATCCGGATACTCTACAATCGACAATATCTTTGTCCTCAGGAGCCTTGCTGAAAGCTTTTGCATGCAGGGTAAAAAATTGTATGTATTTTTCATCGATTTCAAAGCAGCTTTTGATACGATCAACAGAGGTGCTTTATTTTACAAATTGTACAATCTGGGATGTTCGTTGAAGTTCGGCTTAATACTCGAAGAGTTGTACAGAGGAACACGGGCTGTAGTTTGGAATGGAGCGGAACTTTCGGATTGGTTTGCAATTTCGTCAGGAGTGAGGCAGGGATGCACACTGAGTCCTACCCTCTTTTCGCTCTTCAAAAATGATCTAATTGATTTCCTTCCTGGAGGAGTTGACTTTGCGGGAGAGCGTATTAAAGCATTGATGTTCGCGGATGATATAGTCTTGTTTGCTTACTCCCCAGAAACACTCCAACTTATGATAAACAAGATTTACAATTACTGTTGTTTATGGAATTTGGTTGTCAACACTCAAAAATCCAAGGTGATGGTTTTTAAAAGAGGAGGTGGACGAAACGCATCGAATGAAAAGTGGGTGTTTAACGGAGAAGACATTGAATGCGTCAAGGAGTACAAATACCTAGGCGTCATCTTTTCGAGCAACTTAAACATGGAAAAGCATCTAGTAGAAAAACTGCAAAAACAGCTATAAATATAGCATGGAAAAGAGTTTTTATGAACGTCAACATAGCACATAGTATAAAATATAAAGTATTTGAAGGTGCAGCGGAGAGTATTCTTTTATACGAAGCCCAAGTTTGGGGATGTAAAAAGTTTCCCACAGTGGAGAAACTACTAACTCACTACGTGAAAAGAGTATTTCGTCTGCCATTGAACACACCAAACTATGTTATTATGCTAGAGACAGGACTTTCACCTCTATTCGTCAAAACCCTTAAACTGCAAGCGGACTATTTACTGAAAGTTTTCAAGATGCCTGATTCCCGACTGGTCAAGAAAGTAGCTCTTAAAGCAGTACAAAATCAAAATAGCTGGTACAGGGAGTGGAATTGCCTCGCCGAAGGATGTAACGTGGAGTTCAATTTAAACGTTGGAAGCATATCAAGTTGCAAGGATATCTTATATGATGTGATTGCGAAAGTAGATGAAAAATGTAGAGAAGATTATGTAGCTGAAGCTTCCGAGTCCTTATTCAGAAAAATTTATAGATGGCTGAACCACAATCTTGCTGAAAGAAACTACTTTAGTGATGCAAATAGTGTGAACGAGATTTCAACAATGGTTAGACTCCGAAGCGAACTTATAAGCCTGAATTTCATACCACATAGACCCGAATTACCATTGGAGTGCAGTTTGTGCAATCTTAGAGAAAGAGAGGACGTTATTCATTTCGTTGGAAAATGCCCTACTTTAAAGGAAACAAGAAGGAGCTTTTTTGGAAGTGACTTCTTATCGGATGAACAAGTTGTTGCCTTGCTGAATGAGATGAATGTCGGCAATTTGTACAAATATTGCAAAATCGCGTTAAGTTATTGATCTAGAAGTATGAACGAAGATTTCTGATTTATCAAACAATAATCCACTTAAATTAATTCAAACTTAAAATTGAGAAAAAAAATAATTTGTAATTAACTTCTTTTTTAAATCCACATAAATAATTATAAAAGCTAATAAGCTTTTTGTATAATTTATGTTAATTGTCAATCTGGCAGACGGCAAATGCCATGTCATAATGATTTTTTTTTATATACAGGGTGTCCCGTAAGTAATGGATAACCCTGAAATGCCGCATGGTAGACTTTATGACCGTCCTGAAAACTGATAAAAAAATGTTCTATCCCAACCACAAGAAAAGTTATATGCATTTTTTTGTTCAGTGCATTATTTTTTTTCTCACTTTACATTTTTGAATACCACGACTACAAGTGAATGAGTTCCATCATTTTTTTTTGCAAGAATATTTTACATTACTTTTGCCAGCACATAAGTAGAAGAAAATTATTATAACTATTGGACTTCTTAGAGAAAAAAATTATTTAACATTGAATTTCAATGCAAAATGTGAAAACAAATAATTTTTGAAAAAGTTAAATCATAGCTGGTATAAAAAAAATGCATGAATACCTGAGTGGCCAACTATTTTAAAAATATGCGCGTTAAATGCAGATTTCAAAATGGTATTACTTATTATTATATCTAGAGTCAATAGCAAATTATTGGTAAAAATCTGCAATACTAGAGTAAATTTAGCAAAAACAAAAGTTTTCAAAATTAGCACAGTAAACGTGAAAATAATACCAAGCGTTGAACATAGCAGATTTTTGATTTATTGGCTGTTTCTACGATGTTGTCCTAATGATAAATCCAAGCTTTCAACTTCTAGGGCCGAATGCATTATTGATAAAAATGTCAAAAAAGTGCCAAAAACGGTTACATTTTCGAGCTTGTTTTGAATTTTACTTGTTCTATTGGGCTTTAACAAACCCATCAAATATTTTGTTGGTTGCTATTAGTTTATTTGTTATTTTATTTAAACAAAAAGTTTTTGAGCCAGCTTTTAATCACATGATCACTTAGTTAGAAAACAAAAACAGATATTTTTTTAATTTTTTTTTATTTAAAGCAAATGCTCAAACTGTTTTCCACCCACTCTTATACAGGTTCTGCACCTCCGAATAAATGAACGTCTTAGTGAACGTGCAAGGTTTTGCTCAGAAATTTGTAATGCAGCTGCCTCCACACGATTTCTTAGCTCCTCTAAAGACCTGATCGGCTTGCTGTATACGATTTCCTTAATGCATCCCCAATAAAAAAAAATCAAGTGGAATTAGGTCTGGTGAACGGGGTGGCCATAAAATTGGTCCCAGGCGTCCTATCCATCTGCCTGCACAGGCACAGCATAGTGTGCTGGTCAACCATCATTTTGAAGCCAATAAGATTCCTTTACTTCTTGAGGCACTTCTTCCAGCAAGGTTGGGAGATCATTTTGGAGGAACTCCAAATAACCTTGGCCAGTTAAAATCCCCGGTAACTCAAAGGGTCCAATTATTTTCCCATTGAGAATCCCAGTCCAATAGTTTATTTTGAATTGGTACTGGGATCTGTCTTCCCTCATGATGTTTGGGTTTTGTAGTGCCCAGAAGTGGAGATTATGGGGATTAGTGTAGCCATCTCTTTTAAATGTCGACTCATCGCTCCAAAGAATTTTGTCAAAAAACTGCGGATCTGCTTCAATTTTCATTATCATTTGTCGACAAAAACTCATTCTCGTTTCAAAATCTTGCGGCTGGAGAGTTTGCACCCGTGTTAGGTGAAAGGGATGATATTTATATTTACTTAGCACATTATGCGCAGTCGTCTTTCCGATCCCAGTGCGTCGTGCTATTGCTCGGATTGATACTGTAGGATCTCGGTCAAATTCCGAAAGCACTAAGTCTTCGGTATCTCTAATAGCAACCAACAAAATATTTGATGGGTTTGTTAAAGCCCAATAGAACAGGTAAAATTCAAAACAAGCTCGAAAATGTAACCGTTTTTGGCACTTTTTTGACATTTTTATCAATAATGCATTCGGCCCTAGAAGTTGAAAGCTTGGATTTATCATTAGGACAACATCGTAGAAACAGCCAATAAATCAAAAATCTGCTATGTTCAACGCTTGTTATTATTTTCACGTTTACTGTGCTGATTTTGAAAACTTTTGTTTTTGCTAAATTTACTCTAGTATTGCAGATTTTTACCAATAACTTGCTATTGACTCTAGATATAATAATAAGTAATACCATTTTGAAATCTGCATTTAACGCGCATATTTTTAAAATAGTTGGCCACTCAGGTATTCATGCATTTTTTTTATACCAGCTATGATTTAACTTTTTCAAAAATTATTTGTTTTCACATTTTGCATTGAAATTCAATGTTAAATATTTTTGTTTCTCTAAGAAGTCCAACAGTTATAATAATTTTCTTCTACTTATGTGCTGGCAAAAGTAATGTAAAATATTCCTGAAAAAAAAAAAATGATGGAACTCATTCACTTGTAGTCGTGGTATTCAAAAATGTAAAGTGAGAAAAAAAATAATGCACTGAACAAAAAAATGCATATAACTTTTCTTGTGGTTGGGATAGAACATTTTTTTATCAGTTTTCAGGACGGTCATAAAGTCTACCATGCGGCATTTCAGGGTTATCCATTACTTACGGGACACCCTGTATGTAAAAACATGATTTGTAAAATGTATTTATAATATTCTAATAAAAAATCTATCTAATCTAAATAATCTAAAATCTTGGAACATTACACCAGGTCTCGGATCCATATGTGAGTACTGCCAGAACCATCTTTGATAGACTGAAATAGGTTCTGTTGGCTTTGAACAACCGGCGTATTTCTTTTTCTATATTTTCGGCGGCTAGCTAGTATTGACTAAAGGATTGCACTACTTCAAATTCATGCTCCGTTTCCTTGATTGGTTGACCAATTGTTTTTTTTTCGCTGTCTTTGTTTTTGCTTCGCTAATGTGTAGCCTCAGATTTTATGCCGCCTGATGCTCAATCAGGATAAAGGAATCGTTTTCAGCTTGTTCGGTTCTCCCGATGATGTCAGTATTGTCTACGTAAGCCAGTTTCTGGGTAGACTTGGTGATGATGGTCCCTCCTGTTGACTTGTCAGAGTCACGGATTGCTTTTTCCAAAGCCAGATTGAAGAACAGGCAGGCCAAACCATATTATTCTCAGAGTCCATTTTAGATGTTGATTGGTCTTAAATTCTATAAACAGTTGGTTAGTTCGAATATAAAATTCTAAACATTTGTCCATCGCTTACCTAAGGATAAAAACATGGTCGGTTATTGATTTGCCTGGGATAAATCCACACTGATATTGTTCAGTTATAGTTTCATCGTATCTATCATATCTTTCAGGATATAGGAGAGTATCTTAAAGGCGGTACTCTACAACGTGATACCTCTATAGTTGCTGCACGTTGTGACATCTTCTTTCTTGTGTATGGGACATATAATACCTTTTCCCCAGTCTTCTGGCATTTCTTCGTGTTCCCATTCATGCAGTATAATTTTATGAACTGCCTAATGTAAAGCTGGCCCGCCATGTTGAAACAGCTTGGCTCTTGGCTGATATCCATCGGCTCTCGGGGCTTTGTTTTGTTTGATCCTTTTTCAGCCTTCTCGACCTCTTCAAGTAAATTTCATGTAAAAATAGAGTATCATGGTTTCTTGCAATAAATAACTGTCGTTTGATGAATGGCAGGGTTTTTAACTTTATTTTCCAGAATTGGTGAATTTTGATATTTTATGTATAAATTCATTCCAGCCATCCTCTTTCAAGTATGAAAACAAGCCTTAAAAAACTTAATTCCGTGATGATATCATCCCAATTCGATTTAAAGGTATCCCATTTTGGTTTATTTAGTATTATCTGCCTGTCTATTATTGTCTCTGTAGTGTGTGTGATTTTATACCTTGGTAGCAAATAATCAACCAACAAAAAAGCCACCCATCTTATTTTCAATCGATTTGGGATGCAACATTTTTCAATTAAGTCCTGACAGGATATTAATGATAAAAGGTGCTTTATATAGGATGGACGATGGCGTCTGTCGCTTTCGAGTTTGAGTTGGAGAGAGAGTCCTTTTTAACAAGTATATAATAAAATTAATTTTGTTTCTGCTGCTGCTTCAATATTTTTTTTATTGTTGGTTGGGTAAAACATGATTATCCTTTACTTAAATGAATATACATTTACTACAAACAGGAACCAAATAACCAGTAAAGTATTGTGATGGCAGGTACCACTACCGCAATAATCATTAATTTATCTGGTTAATTAAATTCCTGTAATAAAACCGCCCATACAACCACATACCACATCCGATATACTACTATAATAGTCTTCATTCCACATAATTATATAAATATATAAAATCAATCATGTACAAATAATAAGGATGCGCATTTATCGAAAAATCGAAAAAAAAAACAAAATTAAAGATACGAAAAAATCCCTTAAAGCCATCTTCATGTGAAATCTTCTTTATTTCGTACCAATTAAGTACAAAATGTTGTAATCTCGCTTTAATTGCCATCTTCCAGCTAAAGCTATGTACCTATACAATCAAGCTTACCTTGTTAGCTATAAGAGTAAATATACTCTTATAGAACATCTCTTGCATCTAATGAAAGGACGATATAGGACTCTACAGTCTATACGGTATATTAACAGTAACTATTACTCACTGTCCAATAAATAATGGCCACTGCCACTGACTCACTGACTGGACTGGACTGGACTGGTGTGAGTTTCACAAAGTCCATAAGTATCTATTTCGTTTCTTTTTCTGTCTATCTGTGTTTTACACCTCATTCGATATCGAAAGGATGTACACCACATGAAGACGACGAAGAAATAAATAAATAAACTTGAAAATAAAACTAAAAATAAAATAAACAGACTTTTCAACAACCAGGAACACAATGCAAAAAGTCGTTCTATTTTCCGCAGACTTAGGTATACGTCTTCCTGCTTTGTTCCCTTCCTCCCCTCTTCTTTCATTTTGTCTGCCTCCCAAAGGCGACAATGTTTTCAACAGTTTTTATCCTCGGAACAGAATTTTTTAACTATGAACTTATGTTCAAATTGAGTTTTTCACTATCGCTTCAGTTTCTGCTGCTGGGAGCTTAAAACATTTTCCAACAAGTTTTATGTCCCTTTAGGTTAGTTCCAAGAATACCCCCGCACACCCTTAGCTCTGCGCCCACAGATTTCTGCACGAAAAATACAACACAAAAAGAGGTGGTACAAAAATTTGCTTATTGTCAGAAATTAATTGGGAAAAAGTTCGACGTCTACATTATTTACAAAAAGGACGACCGACCGCATGAATGACCATACCATATCAGCTTCAACTTCAGCTTCATCTTCAGCCAACCGTCACCATCAAGCATCAACCAACAAGGACTCTTTTTGATTTCTGTCCTTTTTTGTGTCTCAACTCTCAATGCTAATTGTATACCAACTCCACTCATTCTCCCGCAAAGAACAAAGGAGACGACTTTAAAGGACTTTGAGCTTGAGTGCAAAATTACTGGATTTTTGTTTGATTCAAAAGTGGTTTTTCTTTTTTTGTTTTCCTTTTTTTTCATCATAAACTGACTGAACTCGAATAGAAGTTAGTAAATATTCCTTAAAAATGGGCCTATATACGTATACAGTATACGAGTACACCTTCTAAAAATATACCTTCTATTAAATTTTGTCGACTTGCTGTTTGTGGAATTGAAAGGAGGCAAACTACTTCTACTTCTACTTCTACTTCTACTTCTACTTCTACTTTTGAAGCTCATTTACTTCTTGTTTTTGGGGAAATATTTAATTTGCCATAAAATATAATTCTGTTCAAGCTTTAATGGTTCATGAGTCATTAAATGTTTTGAGAAATCACATAATATTATAGGAAAATCTTTGCCTTTCTTTGCTTCTGCTTATTATGCACACAATTTCCAGTTGGGTTTTTGTGTTTTTTGTTTCTATACACCCGAATAAGTCCATCTGTTCATTATTGAATTAATATAGAAAATATAACCCTACTTTAATATTATTTTGAAGTCTATACGTTAAACATGCTTTTGACTTTGTTATATAGAATTTAGATCGTTTGATATTTTTTCTATTTGATGTTTACTAATGGATTTTCTTGAAGGATGCTCAAGGCGTTCAAAAGGGAGAGGAGGAGGGAAATTAACATATATATGTATATAATTTTTGTATTTACATCGTCAAAATTCAGTTGACTTGAAAAAATGAGTTGTTAGGTTTAGGTCAAGGTCAAATGGTGGAAGAATTTTTGTTTACATATTGCATCTTATTGGTTAACTTCATTTATGTAGTCAGTTGCCTTCTTTCTCTCAAAATTTAGCCTTAATACCCAAACTTTTAAAAGTTCCACCAGTTAACCATTAAGCCAAACTTCGGATGTATTGTGAAGTACAGAGACTCATTTTTCAGCAGTACTACACAAATGTGTAGTATGCGAATGCCAAATGCTCGAATAACAATCGCTACTTGCAAGCTATTGCTAATGCAGGACGCTATTAAGAAGGCAAACACCAGGTGGAACAACATCACCACAAAAAACATCTGGCCAACACTAGAATTAAAGCGTTTAAGGTGCTTGCTATATCTAAGCAGATCGCATATGAGCTCGATAAATGTCATAATCGGGCACTGTCTAATACAAAAGCACGCCACGCGGCTAGGCGTATTCTCAAATGACTTTTGCAGATGCAGTACGGACGAGGAAGAGGAGGAAACAGTTCTTCACCTTCTCTGTACATGCCCTGCTCTAGCTCAAAAACGTTAGAATTACCTAGAAGAATTCTTCTATAACGATCTAAATGATCTAAATCATATGAGCATAATCAGCCTCTCACGTTTCGTAAGGGACTCAAACTGGTTTCATTGAGCTTAGGAGAAAGCCTCAAGAGTCATGTGGTATCACAATGGGCCATTAAACTGGTCTAAGTGATGTGTCCTATTCCATCAAGGACAGCCACTTTAACCTAACCTAACCTAAGACGTTCTTAAGACTTAAAGTTAGAACTTTCAAAATCTTATCATATTAAATCTTTTGATTGAAACACTAAACTCTATGACCCATCGCAATTTTTCTAAATATTCATAGTTTTAAAATACCAGACTCAATCTTTTACCGCCTTAAATCAATTTCGTCAAATTAAATAATTATGCATCAGTATCAAAATAGAGAATCAAACAAAACAAAATTGATAGTGCGCAGCCTCAACCAAAGCAACTACAAAAATTAATGATTTACTACCAGAATGTAGCCGTCCTTCAGCCTCCCTATGATGTTCCCATACTCACAGAAACCTGGCTATTCGATTCCAGTTTTTAAAATTTTTCAAAATGATCGTCATAATGACCCCAATATAGAAACTGTTGGAGGAGTTTTTGTTAATAGCCGTTCTGTTCTTTAACCTTGTCGGCGATTTTTTGGACTCTGCCATTATCTATTTCGTTAAACTTAAATATTATACCTATAAGCTATCATTATAAGAATATGCATGAATTCAACTTTAAAAAATATAAATGCACAATTTATTGGCAAGGGCGGATCCAGACTTTTAATCAGGGGGCGGGGTTCACACACTTTACATATAGACGAGTTTTTACTCACCGCTTAAAAATGTTCTTTAATGTTTTGTAAAGGAGGCTAACAAAAATTTGAATAACATAATTTGTGTATTAACCTTACATTTACACATTTCAAGGGCTAATTTAGAATACTGTTTTCCAGCAAGGTATGGTCTAACTACTTATGAAAGCATACCAAGATTCCAACAGTTTTTTAAATATGCCATATTTAAGAGCTAAAATACAATAGTTAAGAGGGTTTTTGGTGTATTTCACGCAAAAATGTAAGAAATTGTTTTGAAACGTAGCTTTTTCCAAAAATAAAATATACTTTTCTTGTTTCCAATTCTATTAATGATATGAAGAATTGTTGGGCTTTTTTTGACGTAGTTTTTTCGAACTCAATTTCCGGGATTCTATTATTACTACACTATCAGTTTGCTTACTCGTAGATGCTAGAAAATATTTTGATCTTAAGGGGGTATTCTAGTGTAGAATTTTGAAAAAATCAAAAATTGTTTTTTCATATTTCCAAAGTTTAGACATTCAAGAATAAGCGTTTAAAAGGATTTTTTAATATTCCTATTATTTCACAAGTTAATTGAAGGTCATAGAAACTGGTTTTGAAGGTCATAGAAACTCAAAAGGTCGAGCGCTTGGAATTCCGGACTTCAGAGGCGTCAAAGGAGAGTAGAACTGCTCGTCTTCATCAGAGAACATCGAATCAGTATTTTGAAGTAGAGGAAGGATTTTTATATGGATTAAAAATATGTACGTATTCTGTATCATTCTATAAGTAAAATTGACGAAAACTTTTCTCAAAACTCTGAACGCGTTTTTCTCGAAACTACTTTTTTCGAGCTGGCGGTAAGGATATATCGAGTTCTAATAGACCGATTTACTTCAAATTTGGAGAGGATGTTCTTTATACATCTCTTTATCGTGTGGTCCTTGCCCAAAAATATAACTTCTCATTTAGTATTTTTTAAAAATTCAGAATTGTTGAAAAATATGCAACAAGAACATTTTTTTTTCAAACTGCTGCCATTTTGTTAAAAAGTTTTTTTTTTTAACTTATCCAAGAGCGAAACAATAGCGACATCTATAGTAATTAAGAATCCGTCTGGTTTTTGTTTTTCAGATCACCAGGAGGGTTGGTAGGATGCACGCCAGGACACCCTCTTTTATTTAGACCCCCCCCCACTTTGACTGCTTGTAACTTTGTTAATTTTAATTTTTTTTTATTATTTTTTATGTATGAACAACAAATCAATAAACAAATGATAAAAAATTTTGACTAAAAATATTTGTTGTTTCCTTTATAAAACGCTTCAAAAACCGGGCGAAATTCATGTCTCTACACTAGAATACTCTATACTAGAATAAAGGAGTCAACACAACTCAAAAATTGTAGAGAGAACAATGTTTGGTTCTTGAATTTAAGGAAAAAGGTGCATTTAATTACATAAATTCTCTAAAAAATTAACTTAAAACAAATTAAGGTAAACAAATAAGTTGGGAAGAAACGTTTGTGTGGAACACGCAAATTATACTTTTCAGAATCTCTCTTCACTTCAAATCTCAAGAGATTCAAAGCTTTTGTATCAATAGATATGAAACGTTTATTATGTTTTTCAATTAGACATTAGTTTAACAAAAGTGTCACTTTTGCTGTTTTTGGGACATTTATATTATTGAAATTCGTGTTAAAATCTCAGTTCTAGAGCATCTAAAGCAAATTCACTTCAAAAGTAGATTTATTTAATTTTTTTGTTTTCAACAGAAAATAAATTTTAAAAGACATAAAATGAACCTGCTAATTTCTTCCAAAAAGTCTGTTTAAAAATATTTCCTATATTTTAAGATTTAAAAATGTGTGTGAAACAGGGTGTTCCTCAAGGATCAATTCTAGGCCCCATTATCTTCTGTATGTTCATTAATGATTTACCATCTGTCTGCAAACATACTGCAGTTCACCTCTATGTTGACGACGTTCAATTGTATCTAGCTCGGCCAATTGACAACACAATTGATCTTGTAAGTAAATTAAATGAAGATCTACATGAAATTTACTCTTGGTCTATAAAAAATGGTTTGCTACTAAATCCCAGAAAATCTCAAGTAATTCCAATTACTAAAAAGAAACTGGCTCTTAATACTCTACCTGATGTTTTATTATTCTGTAGACAAGCTAAACATTGTTCAAACTGTGACAAGTCTGGGATTTGTTCTGAATTCAAATCTATCAGGATACGACCATACAAACTCTGTTATAGGTAAAATATATGGATGTCTTCGGAAATTGTGGATGGCTGCAAGTTTTACTCCACAAAATACCAGACAAAGGCTTGTTAAAAGTCTTATCCTACCGCTTATTACTTACTCTGAAGTCGTATACCCTAACTTAGACTCTTTATCCCAACGAAAACTTCAAGTTGCATTTAATGACTCGGTAAGATACATCCATGGGCTTCGTAGATATGACCATATTTCTCACTATGTGAAAAACTTTTTGGGAAGTACTTTAGACAACTATATTGATGGTAGAAATTGTATCTTCTTACATAATCTTATAAGTAGTAAGACTCCATCGTATTTATATGAAAAACTTAATTTTGCTCGTTCCCTTAGAACTTTTAGTCTAATTCCCTCACGCTATAACTATCTCAATTCATCCCGTTTATTTTTTATTCACGCCGTTAAATTATGGAATTCTTTACCAATAAGTATAAGATCTATCGCTACTGCCACTCGCTTCAAAAGTGCCATCTTTCTTCACTTCACTTCAACTTAATCTCAAAGCTACTCTTTCTTATTTTTTTCTCATTTGTAAACTCTTCTTCTTTTTTTTTTTCTCAAACTCTTTTTCTACTGCTTTATTTTCTTTTTCTTCATTTTTAAAATCTCATACTTCTTTGCTGCTATCTCTAAAATAAAAACTCAGAATTTTGTAAATTTAAATTTAGTTTTAAGTTATGGAATTTAAATTGAATACATAAATAACTAAATTAGTTCCTATTTATCTTATCTCTATGTACTACAAAAGATATTAATCTTAATGTACAAATGTTAATAATATGTTTACAATAAATTGAAATTGAATTGAATAAGTTGTTCTCAAAAATTTAAATGCCATTTTATTTCTCAAAAAATCTAGACTAACTTATTTTTTTTTTCGAAAATCATTTTAAATTTTTGGTAAGCACTAAATATAGTGCTTATACATATACATTATATATATACAAATTTCGTTAAAAAACGTTGACCCCTTTCTGAGATATCGAGTTTTATAAAAAAAAATTAATATATTTTTAAAAATCAAAAAAAAAAGAATGACATTTTTGATCATCAAAAATCATCATCATTTGATCATCGACAAGAGCTTGCACAGAAAGAGAAGATTATTGAAATCGGTCCATTATTTTTTGAGAAAGCCAAAATAAAAACAAAAAATTTAGAGAAAGTTTTAACAAAAATCTATCGGTTCATTGTTCGGGGACTGCTGTTATTTTTCGTATTAAAAAAAAATAAAAAACGCCTTACGCTAATCGGTTGAAAACTTTAATTTTAATCGACACAATGATTTGGGCTTTAGGGGCCAGGGCAGACGGACGGATTCGGAGGATCATAATGTCATGTTTGATTAAAAGCACGAGTTCGAAATTTTTTACAAATGCAATACTTGACATACAGTTCATATATGTCGCAAGTAAAAATCATTTCAATGTTCACTATTTATGTGCGTCAAAAAAATATGATGGAATTGAAGGCTAGTTTCAGAAATTTAAAGGCAATATAATATAAAATTGACTATCTCTTATTCAAGGTTTCTTCTTAAGAAACTGAATACTTGCTCTTATTCTTAGAAACAAATTTTATGAAATTTATTTAAAACTGACTAAAGTTTTTCCAAATTCTAAATTGAGTTCAACAAAAAGTGGTTTGCTGTCAAAAACAACTTAAATTTTTTAACAAATCTTTAGATGAAATCTTTAAAAAAATTAATAAATTGGGTGGCTCAACAGTCCGTTGAGAACTAGGGCCCAGTGACTTACAACTCTCAACCATTCCTGTGTGCGAGTAATACTGTTGTCAGGGATGAAGGAGACCTACAGTTTTAAGCCGAATTCGAACGGCTAATTTGAGAAAGCACTTTTCATGACAAGAATTACTCTTGTCAATTCCTTGCAAGAGGCAGCACCCGTGAAAAAAACTTTAGATATCATAGGCAGGGATCGAACCCAAGACCTCTGGCATGACAGTCCAACGCACTTTTTTTTTTTTTTTTTTTTTTTTTTGAATTCATTTTTATTAATTCAATCTTAAATCTATCTTAAAGCTAGACAAAAATTCATAAAACTAGCCTAATTAACCATAACTTACAACTAACTTACTGGTCCCATACGGACACTCTAAGTTAAAAAATAATACTTAATGCTAATGCCTTTCGGCCCTAAGATCTATTTTAACTTCAATTCAATTTTATTTATTTTTGTATTCATTAGAAAATTTAAAAAAAAACTAATGTCAATATCCTTTTTTATTTTTACTTAAAAACTACTTAAAATAAGGTCCTTAATATAAAACTTAAAGCTAACTAAAACTACCTATTCTACCTATAACCTACTTAAAACTAGAACAACCACAGCAGCAAATCTAACTATATAACGTTTTTTGATTTTCATATTTTGTCTTTTTTTGTATTTTTTTTTTATTATTCCATGTTTTTTTTTTATTTTTTTTTGTATTTTTTTGGATTCTTTGTATTTTTTTTTGTATGTTTTTTTTTTTTTTGTGCCACCATGCCTATTCTACTTAAAACTAAACCCTAAAACTATAAAACAAGTATGTAAGCCGGCCAAGGCTTAAAACCCCATCCCGACTACTCACTATCAAGTGCCGATTGAAGCCACCAAAACTGGTTCTCCTGCTTCACCCTATCAGTTCGGTCCCGTTCGGACACAGCCCTACTGAACCGAAGGAGCTCTGCTCCGCCTTTTGCCATGACGTCCCGATTGTACAGGAGTCGCCTATCCACGGTTCGTCGTCTGACGTGGTAGATTAACGGAACTGCGAATCTATCCTGTATCAGACCGCATCTATCTAAAAAGAGGAATGCCTCTGGTGGAATGAAGCCGCTCAAGCGTGCACTTTCAAAATACTCGTCGTTCGGGTAGAACGCCCCGAAAATTAAATTGTTGGTCGAAGACATAGCTCTTGCAATGTGACCTCGAACGAGTTTTATCACGAAATTGTCAATTCTGTTGATTCGAGCCCCGTTGTTTAGGACCTCGTTGGAATAGTAGTGCACGTAAGAAGATTCGGCTGTTCGATATAAGCCGGTACAGCGTCGTAAACACTGCCGCTCGAACACCCGAAACCTCTCCACCTGGGAAGGGGCAACGCTGAACCACACAGGACAACCATAAACGATCATCGGCCGTATGAGGGCCATGTAGCAAATTACCTTCACTCTGGGGTCAAGCCGACAGCTAAAAAACAGCCGTTTCGTCAGAGCGAAGGCTCCTCTGGCCCTGGTTATATGTCTATCGAAATATAAATACTGATCTAACCAGATACCGAGATACTTCACTACACTTTTGCTCGCTAATGGCTGCCCGTGAAGATCAACGATAACCATCTTGCGCCAATTCTTGCACGTATCCCTCGTGGCCCTAGCCAACGGAGTCCGGAACAGAATTGTCTCCGACTTATGGACATTTATTTTCAGTTTCCAGTCGTCGCAATATCGCTGAATCTTGTCGAAATCACGCTGCAACAGAATTCTAATAACCTCAACCTTTCGGGCCGTTCTGTACGCAATAAGATCGTCGGCGTACGCACTTGCCTTTGTAAGACTACCTATCAGATCGCTGGTGTAAATGCTGAAGAGAATCGGCGAATTCACCGCTCCCTGTTGTCCAACAATCCAACGCACTAACAATCATGCCACGGGTACTACACTTTACTATTTAGACTTTATTGATAAAATAGATGATTGTTTAAGTTCCAGTGTTCATGGCTTTTTCGCTTCAGTCAATAAAAAGCTGTACATTTCCGGCCCTTTTCGAAAAATGCATTCCTTATCATAAGAAAGATACAAAAACCTTAATCTTAAATTACAGACAAATTGCTAAACTATCCGCTGCTCCTTAAATGTTTGAATATATGATCTGTGATATTCGTTCCTCCGGTTAATGAGCCAACTAACATGGCTTTGTTAAAATGAAGTTCATAATATAACAAATTTGTTACAGATTACAACTGGGATGCGACCCAACTGATAACTTCCCATCCTGTCTGTCGATTTGTCTTACTTAAAAGGTTTGTAGGTTTTCGTGTTTTGTTAAAAAAGGTGTCAGTTCAATTATTAAAAAAAAAATTTTTTAATTACCAACAAAGGTTTGCATATGATGAAATAGTTTGATTTCAAAATCTATTTTAGTAAACGAGATTTTTAGTGGAAAACCAGTACCAATTTTAATAGCACTTCTTAAAAGTTTTTATTTCTTATACAAACAAATACCAATTGGATGAATGAAATTAATTTGAAGTCAATATCATCTTCTATTGTTCACGAGATATCTAAAAATGAACATCAATTTTTACCAAATTTGCGTACTATTTTTTGTAGATTTTATTTTCTTTTATAAAAAAAACGGACTGTTGGATTTTTATGAAAAATTGACTGAATGTCGAAAATATAATCTCAAATTTTTTAAAAGATATTTGAGTCGAAAGTAAATTTTTACCAAGTTTTATTAGTGTTTTTTTTTAGGTTTTTATTTTTTGTAAGAAAACTGTGAATTCGATTATTGTCAAAATTTTACTGAATGTTGATAACAATATTTTTTAAAAGATAAAATTATTTTAAAGCCAATATTTCAAATTTTTTAAAAGATATTTAAGTCGAAAATCAATTTTTACCAAATTTTGTTAATTTTGTTTTTAGATTTATTAATTTTTGGAAGAAAACTGTCAATTCGATTTTTCTCAAAATTTTACTGAATGTTGATAACAATATTTTTTAAAAGATAAAATTAGTTTAAAGCCAATATCTCAAATTTTTGAAAAGATATTTGAGTTGAAAATCAATTTTTACCAACTTTTAGTAATGTTTTGTTAAGGTTTTTGAAGTCGATATCTCTACTGGTTCTTGAGCTATGGACGATGAAAAAACGTCGCGAACACAGAGGTACGAACGTACGCACAACGTACGCATAGACAATAGACATCTCTCTAAAAATCTTTTATTCCTATTTTTAAGAGTGAACGTTTGGTGTACCTCTGGGTAGTCACCCTGGTCCGTTATTATTTGTACTATTTACAATGATCTTCCCGTCCTAGTTAATTCGATGTCACTTATACTCATCTATGCCGATGATAAACATTTTTCGTACAATTAACTCTGTTGAAGACTGTTATCTTTTACAAAAAGACTTTCAAAGTTTCTAGGAATGGTGCAACATTAATGGTTTCAAATATTGAAAAGTGTAAAACAATATTTTTTACACTCAAGAAAAAGTGCTTTTCTATAACTTTTTGATTAATTTATCACCACTTTGTAATTTGTCAAGTTTTACTGTCTTTGGGATAGTTTTGTACTCAAAAATAACTTTTATTGACCATTTTGACTATATAGTTTTAAAAAGCCGAACAGCACTGTTGGTTTTATTAAAGGATTTTCTCTACAATTTCGTGATCCTTATTTTCTAAAAACTCTTGTTTAGTTGTGTTGTATAAATAGATTGGAGCCCGTTCAAAGAAAATTTATGAGATTTTGCTTAAGATTTCTACCATGGTCCAATCGACATACCTTGGAACCTATAATATAATGCAAACTTCAAAGTTTTCATTTTCCGATATTGATTTCATAAAATATTTTAAATCTCTTCAAGCTTATTGCTGTCAGATAATTATAATCAAAATACATATTTCGATTAATCGAAGAAATTATATCCACTCGAATAAATAGAGAAAAATACATATTTCAAATATGCCTACCTTACAACCTAAATTCGTTATCAAATTTCAACACACTCACAACCAAATATTCTAAAACACTTCATGTGCAGTGTATGTATTTGTACACCTACCCTACACATATTCACATGTTGAATATAAATTTTGCAAAATTTAATTAATAATTCAATTGAAAATGCATAAATTATATAATTTCCTATAGCATCAAAAAAGAAAACAAATTTCTACAACTCCTCCCATATTCAGAATTGGAAATTGCAAATTGAAAATTTTGTATTTCAGTCTTTTTTGGTTGTTGTTGTTGTTGTTGTTGATATATTGACATCATACCTAAACACGTTTGGTAGAAAGAGCAAGGAACATTTGACATAAATGTTATTCATATATGCATGACCAACGCATATAAATTTTACCTTACATCAAATGAGGTAAAAATAAAATAAAATCAGCTGGCTTGACTGTAGAGGCGGACGAAGAGGAATACCAGAGGAGAAATGTACTACATACTACATACATATATTGATGGTTCAGAGGTTATGGTATGATTCAATTTGCCCATCAGAACATGTTGCATTGGCTAAACTTGATGGCAGTAACTGAATTGTAATGAATTTATCGATTGAATTTGATTTGATCTCGTATACTATACATACACCATCATAAACAAACATTAATGTACGAACGTCTATACAGACATAAATAAATATTAGCAATATTCTGCCAAAAGGTAGCAAACCAACATCTCTCGATCAAATTAAATTGTTGCCAATATTTTGATTAATCCTATTCAATTGAAAATTCAACATCTCTAATGCAAGGCAAGGCAAAGAACCTATGTTATATGCGTGTGTGTAGCTTGAGGTTGGTGGTAAATGGATACATTTTGAAGCCCAAAGGCAGGTGGCTGAGGCGGATAAGGGGTTTTTAGTTAACGACACTCAATATGCCTTCTGAGCAAACAACATTGTGCATCAATGGTCCCACAGGCAATAGACAGCACCAACGTGTTGTGATGTCTCGGGGGTGGATTAAAACCTTTATGCAGGTTAAGGAGTGTTAGTTTAATTTGCTGAGAACGTTTAAACTTCTTAAGCAATTCTTACAAATATGACCCAACATTCGAATTTTCAAATGTTCAAGATTTGATGTAAAAAGCATTGAGATAAAACTGTTTCAAATTAATATTGAGCCCGCTGAAACGCGGCGCCTTAGGCAGATGCATAGTTTGCGAACCTGCTGAACCCACTCGTGGCGAAATACCATACTATTACTTTGTTTACTCTTTGAAGGTGGGATTGTGAGAATAGATTAAATGATGCGCGTTGCACCGGAAATTATACACAGTAATCCACATTTTCAGAGGGTATACAGAATCAACACCAAAGACCACAACCCTTACGTATACACAGAGCGGTGTAGCACGGCGATACTTACTCAAAGGGTTTGGCTTGACAAATATGTGTAGTGTAGGCAGTGTAGATTTAGGTGTAGCTACATATATGTATGAAATCGACAAAACATGAACTCGAAATGAATAATGAAGTATTTTGGCTTAATTATTCAAGTTAATAGCACAAATAAGTTTCCCGATGATGATGATGTGGATGTGCTATTTGAGGTTATAAAAATAATATAGGGGTAGCAAAGGTTTACAATATACGATAGAATGGAAAAGGGAAAAAACCGAAAACCGAATAAATTTAAATGCGACATCCTTTTGGAAATAATTATTTTAACATTTTTAATTGGGTTTTAAATTAAGAGGATGACTGAAGAGAACAAAGAGGAAATACAATTTAAGCAAACACTATCGGTGAGGCGTGGAACTTGAGTCATTTGTCACACAGCAGAAAATAACAAAAGCTATAGGTACGGGGCTAGAATGGGTAAAGTTTACCTTTTGGTCATTTCGATTGGGTTGATGAATTCGATCTAAAAATTTGCATTTGAATATTGAATTAAACAGTGCACAATATCCATTGTCCAATGAGGCTAAATAAAGACATATACAATAATAGACCGCTTCATATCCAAGTCTACACCTAACCCAAAAAGCTAAAATAAGCGTTTTAAATTATAACCAAAATTAGTTAAATTCTCATAGTTTCGTTGTCGATTTGCTTGTTGAATGAACGCAATGGTGCGGAAGCATCATTACGAGTTCAATAATAATTAAATACATGCAATTGTTTTAATAGGACTTATATGTATACATTAATATATGTATCATATTATATTATGTATGTATTGGAATGTTTGGGTAGATAGGATGTGGGATATAGAATTGGCTTTTGTTTTGTTCCTTCATTAAACGTATTTACCTTAGGCTTATTGATTTTAAGCCGAAATTGACATTTGAATTGAATAATGGTTAATGGTTTAGATAGGTATGCATACAAGGTGCTTAAGATATTGGTTTTAAGTCAAAAGAGGGAAATGACTAATTAGAAAAGCCTCGAACATTGTAATTAGGTAGGTAGTTAACGTCAATACAAACAAGACAATTATTTGTAACACATTTTGAGCTACATACATATGTATATCACGATTGTATACAACCTTGAAACTCCTTAAACTTTTTTAAGGGAAAAATTGCAAGTGACAATTTTTAATAAGACTAAGACTAAGACTAAGACTAAGACTAAGACTAAGACTAAGACTAAGACTAAGACTAAGACTAAGACTAAGACTAAGACTAAGACTAAGACTAAGACTAAGACTAAGACTAAGACTAAGACTAAGACTAAGACTAAGACTAAGACTAAGACTAAGACTAAGACTAAGACTAAGACTAAGACTAAGACTAAGACTAAGACTAAGACTAAGACTAAGACTAAGACTAAGACTAAGACTAAGACTAAGACTAAGACTAAGACTAAGACTAAGACTAAGACTAAGACTAAGACTAAGACTAAGACTAAGACTAAGACTAAGACTAAGACTAAGACTAAGACTAAGACTAAGACTAAGACTAAGACTAAGACTAAGACTAAGACTAAGACTAAGACTAAGACTAAGACTAAGACTAAGACTAAGACTAAGACTAAGACTAAGACTAAGACTAAGACTAAGACTAAGACTAAGACTAAGACTAAGACTAAGACTAAGACTAAGACTAAGACTAAGACAAAGACAAAGACAAAGACAAAGACAAAGACTAAGACTAAGACTAAGACTAAGACTAAGACTAAGACTAAGACTAAGACTAAGACTAAGACTAAGACTAAGACTAAGACTAAGACTAAGACTAAGACTAAGACTAAGACTAAGACTAAGACTAAGACTAAGACTAAGACTAAGACTAAGACTAAGACTAAGACTAAGACTAAGACTAAGACTAAGACTAAGACTAAGACTAAGACTAAGACTAAGACTAAGACTAAGACTAAGACTAAGACTAAGACTAAGACTAAGACTAAGACTAAGACTAAGACTAAGACTAAGACTAAGACTAAGACTAAGACTAAGACTAAGACTAAGACTAAGACTAAGACTAAGACTAAGACTAAGACTAAGACTAAGACTAAGACTAAGACTAAGACTAAGACTAAGACTAAGACTAAGACTAAGACTAAGACTAAGACTAAGACTAAGACTAAGACTAAGACTAAGACTAAGACTAAGACTAAGACTAAGACTAAGACTAAGACTAAGACTAAGACTAAGACTAAGACTAAGACTAAGACTAAGACTAAGACTAAGACTAAGACTAAGACTAAGACTAAGACTAAGACTAAGACTAAGACTAAGACTAAGACTAAGACTAAGACTAAGACTAAGACTAAGACTAAGACTAAGACTACCATGTACTATTAAACATGTTAAATACAACATGTTTAGTGTAACGTGTCGTGTATCGAACATTCTACATCCAACGTTGAACACGCAACATCAATCATAGGACATTGAACATCGTCAATACTCAATACAAGTTTTTCCATAACTTCAAGACTCAGTTTTATATAGAATTAGACAAGCTATTGACCCTATCTTTTATACCAATTTTGATATTTAAAACTTTAAGGCCAATGTGCACATGTATTTTCTCGTAAACCATTCCTTAAAAAAAACACTCATCAGTAGAAATTGTTAATTGTAAATGTTAGATCCGTAGCGTATTGGTTAGTGCGTATTACTGTCATACTAAAGGTCTTGGGTTCAATCCCTGTCTGTACCTAAGTTTTCTTTCACAGGCATTGTCTCTTGGCATTAATTGACAAATCCTCCAAGAGTAATTCTTGTCATTAAAAGCGCTTTCTCAATTTAACAACGCATTCAGAATACAAAAACTGTAGGTCCTCTTTATCCCTGAAAGAAGACTGAAAAATGTTAAACCCCATTCAGTGCTTTATGAAAAGTCGCAATAGTATGTATGTACATACTGCATTTTCAATTGATTGACGTGATTTTACTTATTTTCTTCTCATCTCAATCAACGTTAGTCTATATCAGGCTATGTTCTCAATTGATGTTGGATATTTTAAACACCAAGCAGTAAAAATAGGATTTCAACCTTCCTGCCAATTCTGGATCCACTAATAAATTAGCTATTTTATGATATTCTCTTCTCCGACACGCTTAAATTACGTATTTAATTATTTATTCAGATTAAAGTAGCAATAAAAAAAAAAACTATATATACAATAAATCGAGAATAGCATCTAATCTATGTATATATATCCTTAAATACCACATCTTGATAAACATCAAGTCAATCCAATCTAAATGGTCCCACATCACGAACAAACTTTATACCCCTTTGACGTATATACAACAAAAATACGTTCCTATAAAATAATAACATTCTTCCAAAGATCACGTACAATTTTGATGTTTTTCAAGACTTCGATACTGTCTCAGTATTTCTATTTAAGTTTGTAGTTTTTAGAAAAGGGTAGGTATAGGAAGGTATGTATATTGAAACCTGCACATTTGTGAAAGCTTGAGAGTTAGTTCCTCTTTAATCAACACGTACAAGATATCCATCGTCGTCATCGGTTGACGTCGTCGAAGTCATCTTGTAGATTGGACTTTGTGGCAAGTCTAAAGCTCAATCATTCAAACAAGAAAGGGAGAAAAAGAGAAGACTACATCTAAAATTCCAATGACAATAACGCAAAATTGACATAACATCATCCAGAGCTATCCATCTGTCCATCCATCCATCCACCCATCCATAGAAACACAAAAGACCACAAAATGTTTTCAAAATACTAATAATTGGAATGTGTACCTCTAACTGTACTTTATAATGCGCCAAGGCTTTTGAATCATTGAGGTCAATATTGTGGTCACATGGCTAAGAATTTGACAAAGAAATCTTATCTATAATTCTTGTTAATATTCAACTCAGCATCAAAAAGGACAACTAGGTTAGGTTAGATATAATCTTTCCCTACACAAATCAGGAATAGAATACTGCGTTCCAGAAACCAAAAATGACATAAAAGGGGGTAAACCGTTAAATGACCACACCACCAACTTAAGGGAAATTTTTTAAAATCTGATATATGTTTTAAAGGCGCTGTTATGGTTTTCCAAAAAACTCAAGATTTAAATTTACTTTCTTTTATTAAATTTAACACTGGAGACGAAAAGAAATGTTCCCTGTTAAGAAAATCTGAACGATAAAATAATGACAAAACTTCAGTAATTCATATGTTGCTACTACAATGTTTGACATTCTTATGCCGCTTTGTCTACTATTCTGACATTAAAATGGAGTGCGTCATTACTTGGTCTACATTTTAATGTCGCTATCATATTGCGACACGTCACGTCATATTGCGTGTTGCAAAAAAAGTAGTTCCTAAGTTGTCGGCAAGCGGAAGGGTGCTTTAGCCTGCCCGTGTTTAACTTGGGTATTATAATGTTCAAATTCGATCTCCGAACTGCAGCTTCACTTAACCTTGAACACGGGCAAGCCCCATGTCAACACTTATTCTATTTATGGGACCCAAGAGACTGCTTTTGAAGCGTCGACTTATTGCAAAGTGATCAATGGGAAGAGGTTTGTCATCCAGCTTATTTTTTTATGACGTCTTGTGTTGAAACATTGATGCCAATAATCACAAGATGGTTAGCGTTTGCTGAAATCCACAAACCTCTCAACATTGCCCTTTTAACTGCCATTTCCATGCTTTCCCACTACGTTTCTGTAACTACATTCAAGCACTGTACTCGATTTTGTATTCCCCATTTAAACAATGCTCTAAAGGTCCATCTTGCCGTTGAAGATCTACATCCGTAGATTAGGGTTGTGATTCCAAATACGAATATGAAAAGCTGTGGGTACTATCGTCAGTGAAACATGTGAGTGTATTAGAAGTTTCAGACAGGAGATCATTAGTAAAAATGAGAAAGAGTGTTGGAGACAGAACAAAGTCCTGGGGCACACCAGCATTTATTTTGTGTTTCTCAGAATTGGATTCAATCAATACTATTTGTATTGAACAGTTTGAAAGGTACTTTCTAATCCAACGAAGGAGGGATACGCTTTCGATAAAAGGCTGATCTGATACCAAACTCTATCAAATTCTTTTGAAATACAAGCTTTCTCAAAAGTGGTATAAAGATTTGGTTCAATTTTCAGTGAGATAATCGATAAGATTACCAGTGGACCTGTTTCTATGAAAGCTGTACTGTCAAGAACAAGGACCGTTAATGTTATTGGCCGATAATTCGAACGATAGTAGAATTTACCGTTCCATCTACTCGGAACGAGACCTTAAGACTATGATAAATGAAAAATGGTACACAGTGGTTTTGCCACCGCAATTGTTAAGAAGAGGTGTTCTTTAACACCTCTTCTTAACAATTGCGTCAATTCCATCATGGACCAGCAGATTTGTGTGCGTTAAGATCTTAAAGGACTCTGATTACTGTACGTAATGTGCGAAATGAGAGTAGTTCCATAAAATAATTGATGCTCTCCAGTACGAGTTGACACTCTCTTGCAGTGTTGAATTGGTGGAAAACTTTTTAGCTCTCCTTATAGAGCTAACAAATGGAGTGGCAACGAGCTTAGTGTTTTTTAAAAATTACCACACATTTATACTGGCTTTGGGATATTGCAGTATTATTTGCCGTAACTCTTACTTGCTTAAGGTGGAGCTACAGTCCTGTGTGAACTTGGGCCTAACCCAACAAACTTCTCCATCTAGCTCGGTTCCAAGTTGGGTGATGTCAGTACGTGCCACCTGATCCGCGGTCTTCCTCCACTGCGCTGTAATGTGGGCGTGGATTCGAAGACTTTCCGTACCGGGGAATTGGTTTCGATGTGTTCTACGTTATCCAGCCATTTTAGTCGTTGGACTTTTATCCTTCTGGCTAAGTCTACGTCGCTTTAAAGCTCATAGTCGTTTCATCTTCACCTCCGCTCACCTTCTATGCACACGGAACGGTAGATCACACGAAGAACTTTTTTCTCGAAACGACCCAAGTTGCTTTCATCCACTTTTGTCATAGTCCATGCTTCTGCACCGAATAGCAGGACAGGGATGATGAGGGTCTTACATATGTAGTGACACTTTGGTTGCTCGAAAGAGAACTTTTTTACTCAATTGCTGTCTTAGCCAAACAAAACAGCAGTTGGCAAGAGAAATTCTTCTTGGTTTGCCATCATTAACCCATTTTTGCCACCTCTGTCCAATACTCACAAAAGCCCCATTGAAAGCATGGCGAGTTCTTGCGATTATGGACACACTTTTGAAAGATAGCGCTTCTAGTTTTGACGTTGGGGCTCTGAACTTTTTTTCAAGGACGATGTTAAAGAAATCGCATGACAGCGTATTACCTTGTCTCAAGCCATTTTTGACATCAAAAAGTTCGCTTAAGTTGTTTCCAACCTTTATGGGGTAACGCGAATTCTACATAGTTCCCCTGCACAAAGGGACGAGTTTGCCAGGAATGCCAAAATTAGACGTGGCTCTATACAACTCGTCCCTGTAGATTCTGTCATATATGCAGCCTTGAAATCGATGAAGAGATGGTGAGTGTTAATTTGATGTTCTTGGGTTTTTCCATGGTCTGCCGTAATGTGAATATTTGGTTGACTGTATACTTTCTGGTCTAAAACCACACTGAAAGATACCTATCAGATTGTTGACGATGGGCCTTTGACGCTTACATAATATGGCAGAGAAGATTTTGTAAGCGATATTAACTAGACTGATTCCTTTATTGTTGGGGTAGTTTTAAGGGTCTCCTTTTTTCAGTATCTTTGATATTTGATATTTATTTATTTATAAATCAGATGTAAATCAAGTAAAACTTATAAATAGTAAAGGTTTTATTACATTAAATTTATTAATTATAAACAAGAATATGAAATTCATATACAAAGCTTAAAAAATTAAAGAAGATTAAAAAATAAATTAAAATTGTTGCAAAAAGAAATAAAAATGAGTATGTATATTGAAAGTGTATTTCAGTTCCAGCTCGAGAAATATTCAAAACAAATATGCTGGAGCTTTATGTTTTCGATTCTAGACCTCATACGATTGGGAAAATTATTTCACAGTCTGACAGCATGAATAAGAAATTGAATGCGCGATGTCAAACACATATGGGTGGGCGGGCGCAATAAGATAAAGCTGTAGATAACTTGGAGTCTTTATAACAATCAAATTGAAAAGTAAGATAAAACACCGATACTTGAAAAAAGCTTTCAGGTTACAGCTGAAAAGTTGACTAGCCGGAAACGAGCCATGATCAAATCTACGCAGGTTAAACACAAATCGAGCAGTGGCATTAAATGCTACCTTAAACTTCTGAGCCGAATGAGAGTCAAGGTCTGCAAGCAGCCGCAACCCGTGACTTAACTAACTTTAATTTATTATGAGTGAATAGAATTGATCAAATAACAGATAATCCTATAAGCGAAGCATACATACATCTTTGACAGAACAGTATCGACGTGGGTATCCCAAGTTAGTCTATTGTTAAAGATCAATCCTAAGTTTTTGGCTTGTGTAACATAATATGGAATTATTTAATATAACGGTAGTTAAGTTTTCAGATTTGAGTTTTTTATTCGATATAGGAAGAGCTTTAGTTTTTTCAGGATTTAGTTTAAGCCCGTTGCGGGTCGACCAAAATTATATACATAGACTGTAGATCAATGTTTATTTTAGCTATTGTATCTTTAATCATGCTCTCAGGGAAGCTAATATATAACTGAACATCATCAGAGTAGATATGGTATTAAAAAAAGGACAAAACAGAAGATCATTAATAAACAACGAAAACAGTGAAGGCCCAAGTATTGATCCTTGAGGAACACCAGTATGAATAGGAAGGAACGAAGACAGTTTACCATTAGGAGATACGGTTTGCGTACGATTGGTTAAATATAAGTAAACAAGATTTTTTTTTTTTGTTTACACTTCAGAATTTTCAGAAAGTAGTAAGCTTATAGCAAGCGTCAAACTACGATCAGAGACTCATCATAAGTGCATGTGTTAGTTGTTACTAAGAAAATAATACAATTATAGCCTAACACACGCACAAAATACAAAATATAATAATTATTAACATTTAACATGAATTATTACAGTACAATCAAATAAAATAAAGACGTTTACGATAGTGGAGCACTGGTTCTAAACAATGATTTTAATCCCACCTATTAAAATTTAAATCTATCGATGAACAGTTTAAGTTATATAAAATGCTCATTCGACATAAAGCTTCATTCTTCCCATAGTTAGTTCTATGGAAGTCAATATGTATAAAAGCAGGTGATGAGTTCCGCCTCGGTAATTCAAATGTACACAAGATAGCAAATAAGGTGCATCAATTTCACCATTAATGAGTTGATGAAGAAATATTAAGTCATTATTAACACGCCTTTGATGGAAAGATTGCATTTGAAGAAGCAGAATACGATGTTCATAGGGAGGCAGATCATAATCTATAACGTAACAATGCTTTTTCTGGATTATTTCTCATTTAATTTCATGTGCTCTATATATAATTCTTGTCAACGGCAACACTGCCATAAACCAGAAACTCATCGAAAGAAGGAGAGATGGGGAGTCGTTGTCGTCGTTTGAAAGGGATAAGTCGCCTTCTGCGTATTGTAATGTATATTTCAATTTCTAATCAGTAAATAAATATTACACTTTTTTACAAATCAAAAGTTTTGAGTTCATCTTGACAGAATCAGAAGTGGGATAACCTACTTCCTAGTTAAAAGATTCAGAAATTATTTTTTTAAGAAATCCATTCAGTCATAAGTTAGAATTTATTATCTTTGGCGCAACGACAACGAAAATGTATATAGATACAAACGGAGTAGCGATATACTCAACGAGAACATAAAGAAACGTTCAACGGGGAAAAATCAAACAAAACGAATTTATTCAACGAAAATACTTAAAACGAAAGAGGCAGAGATAGACCCACGAGCCTCGACACTATAAAAACGAAAGAGACAGGGTAACGTTCCAACGAGTCTCGAAACGGAAAAGTAAACGAAATAAGAAAAAAAAACTAAAAACTGAAGGAAAAGAAACTTCTGGAGGATAACGAAACAGAGTCGGCGGCACACGATTAGGTTAAAGATGATTAAATTCGAAAGCTTAAAAGTTGCCCAGTTAAATTGCCTTTTGCAATCGAAAAACCAACCAAGAATTGGTAATAAAGCGCAAAAAGTTGCGAAATTAATTGAGCTATTTGGATCGGATGTGGTGGATTCGGAAGAATTAGAGTCGAGCGAGATGGCTACGGAAGAGTCTTGGCAAACACAAATGGACGACTTGAAGAATACGATGACAAATCTGACGAAAATTGTAGGTGAATTAGCTGTTGGTATAAGAAACGTCGATACGGCCACGGCTACACCACAAATGCCGACGAACCCGAGAGGCCAAGAGGTTCCTCCTCACGACAGAGCAGCGTCTAATGCAATGTCACACGGCTCAGGTTCGACGGAATCTTCAATCTATGGAACGCCACTCACAGCTCACATGATTCTTCCAAATAAAACACATGATATCATCGGAATCCTCCCTGAATTCGATCCAATGAAACGAAATCTATCGTCGCAACAATTCATCACAAAAGTAGAGCAATTGCGTTGCTTATATTCGTGGAGCAATGAAATGATGCTCTTTGCGGTTCAACACAAGCTTAAAGGAATAGCAAAGAGTTGGGTTGATGCACTGCCGGTATTCCAGACATGGTCGGATTTTACCAGTGCTCTGCTTAACGATTTCCCTAGCTCAGTCAATGTAGCAGAAATACATCGAGAACTAATGAAACGCAAACGTAAGTCAGGCGAATCTTTAGTTGAATATTATTACGCAATACTTACCATTGGAAGACGAGGTAAGTTGGATGATCTTTCTGTTAATTCTTACGTTATTAATGGTATTAATGATCCCAACATTACACGAACGCTTTTGGCTATGAACTTCGGGACGTGCAACGATCTTTTGAGGTCGTTAGAAAGTTTTTCCACAACAGTTCCTGTCTATTCGTCGAGAGGGGTATTATCAACAGGTGGTCCAACTGAAGCTGAAGAACGTAAACCAGACATCGGACGAGCTATGAACATCCAAAAAAATATAAAATGCTACAACTGTAACGAGATGGGGCATATATCATCCAAATGTCCCCAACCACCAAGAAAGGCAAGATGTACGGTTGGCAATAAAGTTGGTCACGAGTCGAAAACTTGTCGTGCGAACAAGTCAACAATCGCCAAGGTCGAGCAAAATGAGGTAGTTGCTCAATTTATTCCTCCTGTCATGAAGGATGTTGTTTTCTCTGGACAGAAGCATTCAGCATTCGTTGACACGGGAAGTGATCATTCATTTATCAACGAATCAACATCTCCAAAAGGCGTAGAACGAAAAGAATCTGTAAAGCAATTTAAAGCGTTCGGAGGTTCCATCGTAGAATCAAAAGAAGTCATCGAGGTGGTTCTGCGGATGGATAATCAAGAAATGCACGTTACGTTTCAGATAGTACCAGATGAAATTCTACCTCAAGGGATTCTTTTGGGTCGTGACGTTCTATGCCGGAAAAATCATCGTATGATACTCGAAGCTGGAGTTTTGCAAATTCAATCGAGAACATCGAAGATCCCCACCATCGGTGACGAGCTGACAGTGGGTGAACGTAAGGTGGTGTTAGATCTTATCACAAGATTTGAAGATTGTTTTGGTGAAGATATTTCTCAACTGGGTCGATGCAACATGAAGACCATGGAGATTGCAGTAACGACAAGCAATCCTATAGTTGGAAAACGATACCAGGTCCCATTTGCCTTTAGGGAAAAGCTAAATGCAATCACAAGCGATCTTCTGAAGCATAATATTATTCGTCCAAGTAAGTCGCCACATGCAGCATCGGTGGTTTTGGTTCCAAAATCTAACGGAGAGAGTCGAATGTGCATAGATTATCGTGCACTCAATGCAGTTACGGTGAAGAAGCAGTCTATAATGCCAGTGGTAGAGGAACAGCTGTCACAATTGGCAGGTAACAAATTCTTCTCTACTTTAGATATGACTGCTGGGTACTATCAGATTCCCTTAAAAGAAGAATGCAAAGAGCTTACGGCATTCCTAACTCCAGATGGGCTATTTGAGCACAACGTTATGCCATTTGGTTTGGTAAATGCACCAATGGTTTTCCAAGAGGTTGTTCAAGAAGTAGTCAAGAATCTTTCGTGCCGCAAAAATGTGGTAAATTACGTAGACGAACTGATTATAGCAACGAATACATTTGACGAGGGTGTAAATGTGTTAGAAGAGGTGCTTCAAGCGATGACACGAGCGGGACTCACGCTTAGACCATCGAAATGTGTTCTCATGGCAACGACGGTTAATTTTCTGGGACATATCATTGGTCCTGAAGGCATACGGCCAGGTGAAAATAAAACCAAGTGTATTGAGGAGTTTCCAAGACCAACGAACGTAACCGAGGTACGTCAATTCCTTGGAGTTACAGGGTTCTTTCGGAAATTTGTCCATGAATACTCTCGCATCTCTCAGCCGCTTACAAGACTTCTTAAAAATCAAATGAACTTCCAGTGGGAACCTGAACAACAGGAAGCGTTCGAATGTCTTAAGGCTTCAATCACTAAAGAACCAGTTCTCGCACTTTTCGACACGAAGAAGGAGCATGAAGTGCATACAGATGCATGTTCAATTGGACTTTCTGGAATTCTGATGCAACGAGAATCAGACGGATTCAAACCAGTTTCGTACTTCAGTCGTCAATGCAGTGATTCCGAAAGTAAATATGCCAGTCACGAATTAGAAATCTTGGCTATCGTTGAAACTTTGGAGCGATACAGGATTTATCTATTAGGTACAAGGTTTCGAGTCATCACTGATTGTAACTCGATTGTGACTACAAAAAAGACAACACCTCTACCGCCACGCATAGCAAGATGGTGGTTACGACTACAAGAATTTGATTTCGAGTGTGTGCACCGACCAGGTGTAAGAATGCAGCATGTTGACGGGATGAGCCGCATACCAACTCTTCCACCAAAGGAGCCAATGACAGTAGCTGACCAGGTATTGAAAATAGCTACTTTAGATGACAACTGGATATTAGCCATGCAACTGCAAGATAAGAAACTCGCAGAAATCATCAAAATTCTCAAAGAGGGAACATCAAAAACTGATTCGACGACACAACAAATACGAGAGGATTACGTGATTCAAGGCGGACGTCTTCATCGTAAAGTTGGTGGGAAAGAGAGGTTGGTGGTACCAGAGCTGGTGAGGTGGCGAATAACCAGAGCTTGCCATGATGAAGCTGGACATTTTGGGACTGATAAGACAATCCAACGGATTACAAAACATTTCTGGTTTCCCAGAATAAGACGATATGTGAAGTCATACATTGCAGCCTGTCCAGAATGTTGCTTGAACAAAGTCAAGGGTGGGAAGACTGAAAGTCAGCTCCACGTAATGGAGGTTATGCCGATTCCTTTTCGAAGTCTCAACATCGATCATCTGGGTCCATTCCCAAAGAGCAAAAGAGGTAACCTTTACATTATTGTTGTTGTCTGTTCTTTCAGCAAGTATATTATCCTCAAAGCTGTGAGGAATACGAAGACAGCACCGGTTATCAGTATGTTGAACGAGATAATGTCAATTTTTGGTCAACCGTTACGCATTACATCGGATAGAGGTACAGCATATACTTCGAGTGAATTCAGTCACTTTGTCAATCACCACGGCTTGCAGCACGTCAAAACAGCTGTCCGCACCCCAAGAGCTAATGGCCAGGCCGAAAGGGTCAATAAAACCCTGCTAGCAACACTGAAGTGCTCAACCAAAAGTGATAAGGATTGGGACTTAGCATTGCCAGGCATTCAATGGAACCTGAATTCACAACCGAACTCAACTACAAAGTATTGTCCAAACGAATTGGTGTTTAACTTCAATCCCAGAGATGTCAGTCAAAACCAATTAATTCAAGCAGTACAAGATGAGGCGACAGACGAATGTGAAGATGTTGTAACTAAAACGAGAAATGCAGCGTCCAGCATTATGGAGGAAAGACGTAAATGGAAAGAACGGTACGAAAAAAAACATCAGACACCATATAAATATTCTGAAGGTGATCTCATCGTAATTGATCATGTTCCTCAAGCAACAGGAGATTCACATAAACTCGATCCAAAATACAAGGGTCCATATATTATCACCAAGGTTTTAGACCACGACAGATACATCGTTGAAGACCTTCCAGATAATCAATTGAAACAAAAGCGCTACAGCAACGTTATTTCGAGTGACCATATGAAGCCATGGTGTAGACTCAGTCCTGATATCGATGTTAACCGAAGCGGAACAGAACCGGAAGATGAAGATTCGTCCGATGGGGACGAAATGTCAGGAGAGGCCGAGCTGTCAACGGCAACACTGCCATAAACCAGAAACTCATCGAAAGAAGGAGAGATGGGGAGTCGTTGTCGTCGTTTGAAAGGGATAAGTCGCCTTCTGCGCATTGTAATGTATATTTCAATTTCTAATCAGTAAATAAATATTACACTTTTTTACAAATCAAAAGGTTTGAGTTCATCTTGACATTCTGAATATTTCTTTTCAATTATATTATATTACCTACACTAATATTATAAAGAGGAAAGATTTGTATTTTTGTATGTAACGAATAAACTCAAAAAGTACTGGACCGATTTTAATAATTCTTTTCTCATTAGAAAGCTACATTATCACTGAGTAACATAGGCTATATTTAGTACTAGATGACTATAGAAATCTTTAGAAATTCCTATTAAAACGAACCGAAGGTGTACAAAAATTAGCTATAAAATGTCTTTCATCACATACGCTGCGAAGAGTATTAATGATAGGATAAACAAATATTTTCTAATTTAGTGATTCATGGTCGTTTTAATTAGCATGCTTGTAACTTAAATATCTGTACCTATTTATGTCTACCCGTGCGAAGCCGGGACGGGCCGCTAGTATTTTTATGAAACATAGCCTAAGAGTAAATCCATGCGACTAAGTCATTCACTTAATTTTACCAATAAATCATTTTTTTATCATATTACCCCTCACAACCCTTAACCACAGTATAATAATAACAAAAAGTCTTCTAAATAAATCAGTTCAATTTCCTGTTAACAAAAATGAAAAAAAAAAGAACAAACACAACCAAAATACTAAAAATAGAACAAAACTCAAAACCTAACCCATCACAAAACCATTAATCTCATTTGCTAAAACCAGTCTACCCCAAAACCAGCAAAAAGCACGCAAACCAAATAACATTTGATTGGCATTTCTCGTATTGGATCAAATCTAATTAATGTCCCGGCAATGACTCTATTTTCCGTTGTCTTTTTTTTTTTTTTTTATTCCAAAGTCCATACTAATGACAAAAGATATAGATACAAGCCTACACTCGTAGATATCTATAACATAATTTTCAAGGCAACCATAACTCGATTAGTATCTTGTGTTGTGATTACAACAGAAACGGAGAATGACGACTTCCTGGTTCCTTAAGATAAACAAACGCTTAAAGATTTAAATTCAAAATGTATCTTTTTTCAAAATTCTATAAAAAAAATAGCACCATTTAAGGACCATTAGTAGATTAATTTTTTGACGAATTTTTATATGCTGAAGGTACAACATAATGAGTTAATACTCGCTTGTCAAAAAAGTGGGATTGAAAATTACTTCCAACAGTTTTCGAAGATGAAAATTAGGTTAGTATTTTCTTTAATCCTTAATTTTTTCATTGACAAAATTAAAGTATTGGTTCTGTGGAAAAGTGTGTGACTCGCATGACATATTCAAGGCAAATATAATTAACTCTCATGCAAGATACTGGGAAGTGTAATTATCCTCTCAAAATTTCTTTATACAGCTTCAATATCTCTTAATAGGCTTTTTGCTCTCCTATGAGACTTATTTATTTCACCTACTCTCATGGGAGAACTATCATTGTTGCCTCCTTTATTTATCCGCATGTTTAGCAACTCGCAACCCCAATAATTTCAACCTCTGTTTTAAGAATATGACTGAAACAAGGTTTTTGTTTCCAATATTCGTAATTTTTTTTTTTTTTATTTTTGTGTGGGTGCTCTCCTGTAAGAAAAAAAGGACGAAGGCCCGGCATTTTGACTTCTCTCCTGTCTCTTGTCTCTTTTTATACTTTACTGTCCGTGTTCCAGTTTTTGAAGGGTGAATGCTTTTAGTGGTTTTGTAGTGGTGTATAATTCCACTCCACCCCACCTCCATTCCGCGCCGATCTACCCTTAAAATTTCCAGGACATATTGCTGCTTGCTCTCGTATTGTGTTATTATGCTCACTCGCGCTAGAACGCTAGGAACGTGTGATGTTGCGGGAGGACTATTTTTTTTTGTTTGTTTTTGGTGGAGGTATGTGTTTTAGTGTATTGGTAAATATTGATCCACTAAGAGAGCGCGCATGCGAGAGGGTAAGTTTGGTTTATGGTTAATTTGCAGAGGGAAAAGGAACATGGGAAAAGGACATTTGGAAATTAATGTTTGGGTTTTATGGCAGAAAGTGATGCCAAGTTTGTAGGATTACTTTGTTTGGCAAAATAATTTCAATTCATATTTTTTAATCCATTTGTGAACTTCAGATGTTTGTTGGACTTTTTTTAAGGGATTTGAATAAAGGCAAACAGAAAAAGGCAACATAGCTCAAACATTTATAAAGGACGTAAAATGTATAGAATGAGTGCAATGATCTGGACATAGCTGTTTTTTTATTGTAATTGATCCTGTTGTCTAGTTTTTTTCTCTCCTTTTGAATTGTATGCTTTTTGTCGCAGGTATTAGCTCGAAGACTTGACAAAAACTCCAAAAGTATTCCTTGTGATTAAAAGGGCTTTCGATATTGGTTGTTCTGATGGTACAAAAAAATGAAGACCCTTCCCCATGTTTGAAAGGTGTCCCAAATTTTCTTTTAGTCTAAGGAAATTGTGAAGCTTTACAGTAAAAAAAATTGACTTTTCAAAAATATTTGAACATGAATTTAAGTTTCATGAGAATTCAAATTTTATGCTGACTTTTTTTCAAGATTTTCTGATTAAACCTTTGAGATTGAAAAATTTAAAACTGGAAGAAAAATATTAGCATTTTGTATTTCAAGAAATAAATCAGAGCTGTAATTTATCTTGGATTTGCTTTTTCGCAATTTTCCAATTAAAAATTATGGACACAAATGAAGTCAGTTTTCTTCTTAAGTGCAAGAACAATTTGTCTACAACTTAAAAAAGAATTGTATAATATATCATTATTAAATGACATTGCAGTTTTATGCTTTCAACAAAGTGTTGGAAACCTGTACAAAACACATCAAAATATTCATGTATTCCAGTTTTTGTCACCCACGGTATACAAAGGAGCTTAAATTTCTCCTCATAAAAAGTACGTCCCCTTCATATCGTGAAACATTATGTTACCCTTTTTGAAGATTCAAATTCTCCAACCAATTATTTACATATTTGCCGAATATCTTATAAATATGGAAAGTTGTTATAAATTTCGCCCAAGAGTTTTTGGAAAAGGGAAATCAGATGGCGTTAGACAAAATCTCACATTACTTTTGCCTTACTAAAAGATAATGATTTACACTGATTATACTAAAGTTTTTGACTACCTGTCTCATGATATCACATCATATTTAAGCTAAAGGATACTGGATTTCCTTTCCAATTAATCAAACGGATTTCTTCTTATCTTCAAAATAGGTTTTATCAAGTTACATAAATTCAGAAGTTATTTCAACAATACTCTAATTGCCAAAGTAGGAGTACCCCAGGGTAGTCATTTTGGACCACTACTCTTTATTTCCGATCCTGATCGCTTTTAAAGTGAATCCTATATACATATGTTAGGATTTCTTAAAAGCTGCTGGTCTAAGTAATTTCAATGTTCTTATGTTACTCTCGCTCCATAAAATATTTTGGTTTAAGTACACGCATCCCAAGGTAGCGACTATTTTATGTATACAACCCAACTAAGAGGGCTACCATAATCGGATGCTTTCAACCTTCTTCATCCTTATGAACATCGGATAAAGCTTCTTCAAATGCAGCCTCTATCGTGAAAGAATGTACATAATGATACTGTCTTTTTTCATCAAGTTATAATAGAATTTGATTTATTAAATTGTACAAATTTAAACTAGAACGAAGCGGGCTTTTAAAAGAATGCAATCTCTTGGGAATGCAATCATTGTAAAACATTTATTGAACTCATCGTAAAGATTGTATTTATTTAATTCACCTTGAATGCAAAGACTTCAATTGAACGCAATGACTTTAAAAGAATGGAAAAACATAAAAACAATGCAATGTGTACTTTTAAAATTGACGTGACCCCAAAGATAAAATCTAAACGAGTTTATTTACCTGATCACGTCTCTGAAAAATAAAGCCATCAGTAAACTTTTCTTTCAATATAACTGTAAGCAAAATGTTCAACACATAAGATTGAATTTTTACTAGTGACTTGGTTTTTAATTGCCAAATTTGGAAAAGTGTCAGCTTGAAAACTGACAGTTGGCCAAATAGCTAACTTGTTAAAGTGAAACCTCTTATTGGAAAATACCTTATTATGGATTTATTTTGCATTAATTTCATTTCTCATACTTTGTAATCTTTTTTTTTGGAAATTAGGGCGTTTAACTTCTTACATTCCACTACGATGGACTGATCATTTGATTTCCGGTTACGAAGGAACTTGTGACTAGACCGAATTAGTTAATTTTGTTTCTGTTTTTTTTTTAACTGCAGCTAATTTTTAAAAATTAATATCTAATTCAAATTGAGTGATTTGATGTTTATTTTCTTCCTTAGTTTAAAAAGAAATTCTATCAAATATTTCACTGTATAATCTCACTAATAAATTGTTCCTACTTGGATTATTTTGCAAAAAACGACCTTCTAAGTCATGCTCTAAATTGTATGTTTTCTGTCGGAAAAGGTCTCGACTTTCGTTTCTTTGTAGTCTATCACAATCTGTATACTCTTATAACATTAAATTCAGCTGTGGGAAAATAATATGTACATATATCAAAAACGTTAATTAAAGACACGAATCGAAAAATTAACGCTTTGACGTTAAATGAATTTATATATCTTATACAGAATTGGAAGCACCCGCATGCACTTGACTGACTGAGTAACTGAACGTATCTTCTCTTTAGGAAAAATAGAATTAGAAAGAAGACTACATTACGTTTATACTCACTCTATTACTGCTGTAGCTGATATGATACTAATTGAATACTAATTAATTTACTATATGAGATCTCGAGATGGGCTTCGCTTAGAATGTTTGTATAAGTGGTTAGTTGGTCAATGAGTTGTATCGAATGAGTTTTGACTCTTGATACAAAAAATGCATCAATTATTTCGGTGTTTTTTTCCCTTTTTTTAAACGAGAAAGTCTTAGAAACAATTAGGTAAGAATTGAGAATTGAGCACATTTTAAAAAAATATGCTTCATAGAAATGAATAGATTGATTTAAAAAAATATTTTTGTTGGAAAAGTTAACATAAATTTGACTGAACATTGACTTGAGATTAAGTCATGTGCATGTGCTACGAGTTTGTAAACGATCAAAATGTTTTATGCAAAACATTGAATTAGTGAATGTGATTCAACCGTCTCCCAATAGTTACAAAACTCACAGTCCGACGTAAAGTTATTTTGAGAATAACTTAAAGGGTTTTTCGAAGGCGTTATTGACTCTGTTCTTTACGAGCAATATTTGGTTTTTCGCACCTGAGCTAAAACCACAATATGGTCTTCCTATAAACATGTATCAATATTGACTTTACCTTTTTCTTTGTATTATTCAATGCTTTAGAATATGTAAGTTAATAATATTCGGTACCGTTAGTAAGTGTTCTTTGATCTACACTTTTTTTTAATGATATTCTATATAAAATAAACTAATTAAAAGAATAAAGTTAAAATAATTGTAAGGCAAAATTGTCTATCAGCTATATCCAAAAGTTGTTTTTAAATTCTTTATTTTTTAACATAATAAAGTAGAAATCTTATTGATACAAACGGTGTCAGATGTAGAAAACTCCCACGTCATCAGACTTTGATTGGTCTCATTTCTTACCTTTTTCACTTTGTTATTTTGCTGAAAAAAATACATTTTTATAATGAATGAACAGTATTCTAGAGTTCGAAACAGCAATTTTAAAATCTAAACTCATTCCAGTTAATAGACTTTCGAAATTTCATTCAAATTGGAGATACTTTTTCCTACAGAGAATGTATCTTTAAAAATGGGCATGGCAGTGTGTAATGGTATGTTTGCAAAAAGTTTCGGGTGCACAATTTCGACATTCCAAATCTACTTTAACTAATTGTTTATTAACTTCAGTAGGTATGGGGCTACTTGGCGGTGGGAATTTTTTGCGGTTAGGTTGTGACGTAACAATAATAATAATTTTAAAAATGTTGTGTGTTGAGTGGGTCTGGGGCTGGGGCTCGAACCGAAGTATGTGAGTTTAAGAAGCAGACGTGGTATGGGGTGAGCTATGGTGAAGTTATGGTTGTGTAGTTTAAATTCGACTAGTGTTTAAAATAAAATTGAAGTGAGTGTTGTTGTTTGAGAAGAATACTGTGATGTGTTTTATTTTGGAAGAGTTTATTTTTAGTGTGAAAAAAAAATTGGTTGAGATTTGTGAACTAGCAGCGTAGTGGAGGGGCTGGGGCTGGGGATGGGGCTGGGCTGGGCTGGGCTGGGCTGGGCTGGACTGGGCTGGGGCTGGGGCTAGGCTGAGGTGTTTCTAAGCTAAGCTGAGTGCTGAGATTGGAGAGGCTAGGGCTAGGGCTAGGGCTGGGGCTGGGGTGTTTCTAAGCTAAGCTGAGTGCTGAGGCTTGGTGAATCACTGGGGTTCGTTAATTTAATTTAAAAAAATGCCTTTGAGACGACATTTTATCAAAATTTTTATGTTACAAGACAATTGAGACATAATTTTAAATAATCTATATTTGCGGTATTGAACTCATTATGTGAATTATGGTCTCTGGAAAAAAAAGATATGATTTTGAAAAGTAGTATTTCGTATTTAAGAATCTGGCAATTGAGACTTTGAAATGACATTTTATCAAAATTTTGAGGTTACAAGACAAGTGAGACATAATTTTAAATAATCTAGTTTTGCGGTATTGAACTTTTTATATGAAGTATGGTATGTGGTTAAAAAAGATAGGATTTTAAAAATTGAGACATGACATTTTATCAAAATTTGAGGTTACAAGACACGTGAGACACAATTTTAAATAATCTATTTTTGCGGTATTGAACTTATTATATGAGTTATGGTCTCTGGGAAAAAAGATATGATCTATATTTGTGGTATTGAAGTTATAATGTGAATTATGGTGTCTGGAAAAAGATATGATTTTGAAAAGTAGTATTTCGTATTTAAAAGTCTGCCAATTGAGACTTTGAAATGATATTTTATCAAAATTTGAGGTTACAAGGCAAGTGAGACATAATTTTAAATAATTCATGATTTTATGTTAGCGGTTGAGTTAGAGTAAGTGAATTTGAGTTTGTATAATTTGTGGCGAAATTGATAAGTAAATTCAGATGGCTATGAATTTGTACTACAGATAAAAACAAGTAGGTATTCTATGGTAGCGGTAAAAGTTGTATATAAGAGAGGGAACAATTTCTTAAATTTAAGTATTAACCAAATAATTGGACTAAGTAGTACAAGAAAAACTAAAAAAAAAAAAAAAATGGATTTTCTGTTAAAAAAATTAAACAAAATGACTGAAGAGAAGCCATTGATTTCGTTGAAGGATCTATCTACAGATCCTCAACGAATTATAGAGGTCCGGAGGTGCAACACTCGTTACGGAACGAAGATACTTGTCGAGCTAGACAAGTATAAAGTTTTCCTGAGCGATCGTTTCAGCACCTTAACAGACGGGGAGCTGAAGGCCATGCAGAATACGAGGATGCATCAATCTTCGTCTGGAGTAAAGTTCTTACCAGAAGAACGTTTGAAACGATCCAGAGAGGATCATGAAGTTGAAGACGACGATTCCAGCAGCGAATTATTTATGCACTCTCAAAAACGACAATGTTTTTGAGAATTAAAAAAAAAATTGAATAAGTACCTAAATAAAGTTATAAAAATTTAAAATTGTATTTTTTATTATTTCTTCTTCATTTTTTTTTTGTCATTTTGGTTGTTTTGTTGTTATTTTTCCTTTTGATAAAGATGGTAACAGAGAAATAAATGTCTAGACATGCATATTAATTCAACCTATTATGATAAAGTTGTTGGGGTTTGTGGTTGTTATAGTGTTGATATCATATCAGTTGTTAGGAACTGTCAGTATTTTGTATTTAAGAGTCTTCAATGAGAAATTTCAGTTTTATAGTTTCATTACTTTAGTTCCAATTTATAAAACGGTTCATTAAATTAAATTTGTGTGTGAAAAATAAAAATGGATTCATTTTTAAAAAAGCTGAACAAATTAGCGGAAGAGAAACCGCTAATTTCATTAAAGGATCTAAGTGAAGATCCCCGGCTTATTCTGGCAGCACAACGGTGTAACACTCGCTATGGGGAAAGGATACTTGTCGAGCTAGACAATTGTAAGATGTTTTTTGGGGGATCATTGTAGCAACCTGACAGACGGGGAGCTGAAAGAGATGGAACACATGAGGATTCAACGATCTTCGACGGGGTTAAGATTCCTGCCAAAAATTTTGTTAGCGGAAGAGGAAAAGGAATATGAAAAGGTAATCTAAAGAAGTACAAATAAATAAAATGGATTAATAATTTGTTTTGTATTTAGCGTTACGAAATATTATCGGATGTATCAACAAATGTTAGGAGGTTTAACCTTAAAGGAAGAAAGGTTGAGTTTAAGGTTAAATCAGTTCCTAACAATGTTGAACCTACTACTTGGTTCAAAGGGGCAGTAGATAACATAGTCGCGTTCATTTTTGCTGAGCTGCAAGAAACGGATAAGGTAGGCGTTACATTCTACGGGAAAGGATTTTCTGAAGAACGAGGATGTGGGTATTTGAACTTCAAAAATGCACGTGACTTCAATAAGTCAGATCTTTGGGGAATGATATCAAAGGTTTTCCAAAGTAATTCAGAGGGTCTTCATACTGACTCCTTTGGTATAAAGGTGACAACCGTAAAAATACCCCATGGAAAGGGCAGAAGCCCAGGAGCATGTTTTTACAACTCGTTCACAGAAGAATCCAAAAAACGTCGAGGTATTGTTTCTATCAAGAACAAAGACAATCTCTGTTTACCACGTGCTCTGGTGGTCGGGAAAGCTTTTGCCGATAAAACTGCTGATTATAATACAATTCGGGATGATGTGAAAAAGATTCAAACTGTTAGAGCAGATCAACTTCTAAAGGACGCAAAAGTTCAGATTCCTAGAGAAGGGTGTGGTATTGTCGAGTTACAATTATTTCAAAGTCATTTGGCAGACTATAGAATAACTGTGTATGAGTACAACACTAAGGGTAGAACAATTGTATTCAGCGGCGTGCCTACAAATGAAGCAGCAATAAAAAGAATAAACCTTTTGCATAACAAAAATCACTACAATTTGATAACCTCTTTAACATCAGCGTTTTCTTGTAGCTATTATTGTGAAGATTGTCATGTACCATACAATGAAAAATCCAGACATAAATGCCGAAAAGCATGTCCACAGTGTCAGAAAACCCCGATTTGTGAAAAGACTAACCAAGAGATTCTTTGTAATGATTGCAATCGAAAGTTCAGAGGAAAAAATTGTTTTGAAAACCACAAATCGATTGCCTGTAGAAATAAATCTATCTGTGAGGAGATAAAAAGATGTAAGGATTGTTTAAAGACAATAAGTCAAAGAGAGCACTTCTGCAACGAGTATTTTTGTAAGCAGTGTCAAAAATTTGTGCCTCATGACCATCAATGCTTTATATTACCTGATCGGAGAATACCGAAAACAGATAAATCCCTCTACATCTTTTATGATTTCGAAAGTAGACAAGAATGCACCGATGCAATCGATGAAACAGTGGCAAATGTTCTAAAAATTCACACCCCAAATTTATGTGTTTTCCAACAGAGGTGTAGCTCATGTATAGATATACAAGATCTCAAATTTTGCAATGTATGCAAATTTCGACAACACGTGATAACCGAAGAAGTGGTATTAAAGTTTCTAACTTACATATTGAGTGTTCGAAGGAATTTTAAAAATGTGATAGTGATAGCTCATAACGGGCAGGCTTATGACCATCAGTTTGTACTAAATTACATTCTTGTAAATACAGACATAAAACCTGATTTGATTATGCGTGGGTCAAAAATTTTGCTAATGCAAATCGGAAATGTAAAATTTTTAGACTCCGTCAATTATTTTCCGATGGCTTTATCTAAACTACCAAAGGCATTTGATTTATCCTCATCATTAAAAAAGGGTTACTTTCCATACCTATTCAATTTAACCAAAAATGCAAAATACGTAGGAAAGTTACCTGATCCTAAATACTACGCCCCTGATAGTATGAAACCTGAGGACCGAAAAATATTCCTTAACTGGTATGAGGAACATAAAAATGATGTTTTCAATATGGAGCTTCACTTGGTAGAATATTGTGTTAGTGATGTCAAAATTCTAACAGAGGCGTGCTTAAAGTTTAGAAAAATGTTCTTGATGCTTAATAACGTAGAGCCGTTTTTGGAATCTGTCACTATCGCTTCGGCATGTAATCTTGTGTATAGGCGTAATTTTCTTGCAGAAAACACCATCGGATTGATCCCAAAAAATGGTTATAGAAATGTGGAAAAACATTCTAAAATTTCCATTAAGGCTTTAATTTGGGAAGGAAGAACGCGTCAAATATATATTGAACATGCTGCCAACGGAAAAGAAATGGTTATTGCTGGTTTGAAAGTGGATGGGTTCTGTAGAGAAACTGGTCAGGTTTTCGAGTTTCACGGCTGTTATTATCATGGACATCCTAAGTGCTTAACCCATAGAAGAGATGAACCACTAGGAAGTGATACGCTTGACACACTAAACTTGCGATTTGAAAGAACGCAATCCAAAACGGCTAGATTGAAATCATTCAACTATGAAGTGATTGAAATTTGGGAATGCGAATTTAGAAGAAAGTTATCAATGATGAATCATGAGGAGTCGGAGTTCTTAAAAACGCATCCGTGTATCGAGAAAACTCCACTCAACCCTCGAGATGCATTTTATGGGGGTAGAACCGGCAATACAACCATGTATTATCAGTGTAAAAAGGATGAAAAAATCAAGTACCTCGACGTATGTTCCTTATATCCATGGGTTTGTAAATATGGGAAATTTCCTATAGGACACCCAGAACTCTACACAGATCCATCCATAACTTCTCAGATAAAGTTAAAAGACATAAGTGGAATTATCAAATGCAAAATATTACCACCAGAGAACTTGTTTCATCCTGTTCTTCCAATAAAACAAAACAGTAAACTTATTTTCTCTTTGTGTAGGACATGCAGTAACCTCAAAACGAGAGAAAAATTTTGCCGTCATACAGATAATGAACGAGCTTTATACGGAACATGGATAATTGATGAGGTGTGCAAAGCCCTAGAAAAAGGTTATAAGCTTTTGGAAATCACCGAAATATGGAAATATAATGTGGTTCAGTGTAGTACAGAAATAGGTACTAAAGGGCTTTTTGATTCCATGATGGATAAGTTTCTGAAATTGAAGCAAGAAGCCTCGGGTTGGCCTAGTAATTGTAACACAGAAGAAGAAAAACAAAACTACATTTCTCACTTTTTAAAAAATGAAAATATTCAACTCGAATATTCTAACATTGAGAAAAATGAAGGCAAAAGATCTTTCTCAAAATTAATACTAAATTCATTTTGGGGTAAGTTTGGCCAACGAGAGAATCAAGCTAGAACAAGCATTGTAAACAGCCCTTCAGAATTATATGAAATGTTGACAAACCCCACTCTAGAAGTCTGCAGTGTTTTACCAGTAAATGATGAAAATGTTGTCGTAAATTTCACAAGTAAAGAAGAGGCTGTGGAATCTTCTCCAACGGTAAATGTAAGCATTGCAGCCTTCACAACAACTCAAGCTCGTCTCAAACTGTATGACTTTTTGGAAAAGTTAGATAGAAGAGTGTTATATTATGACACAGACTCTATTGTCTTCATAAGTCGTGAAGGAGAATTTGAACCATTAACAGGAGACCTAATCGGAGACTTGACGGATGAGTTGGAATCTTATGGAGTAGGCAGTTTTATTACAGAGTTCGTAAGTGGTGGGCCAAAAAATTATGCTTACAAAGTATTTAACCCTAACGATAATACATCCTCCGTTGTGTGCAAAGTGAAAGGTATTTCCTTAAACTATTCTGCTTCAAAAATGGTAAATTTTGAATCCATTAAAGAGGCAATACTTAAACCTGAAGAAAATGAGAGTATTCTGGTTGTTTCTGAGAACATAAAACGTACAAAGGAACATCAAGTAGTTACCAAAACAGAACACAAAACGTACAGACTTGTTTCGGAAAAAAGAAACTTCCTCCCCGATTTCAGTTCCCTTCCATATGGATTCACAAGAAAAATTACTCCATCAAAAATAAAAGATAATTTACAATAAAAACAAAACAATATGATTAATTAAATATACACAATATTTGTTTTATTTATTTTATTTGCTGGGCTATTATAGTTTAAACATGTTTACGAACCTCGCCCGTTATTACATTGTATTCAATGACTCTATCATGCAAAATTAAACAATACACAGTTGTTGAAGGAGGAACCGGTATTGTGGTTTTTAGTTCTATTTTCACATCCACTGGCCCTGTTTTTATTGCTTCATTTTGGTGTGAACAATCAACTACTATTATCGGTGCGGTATCCTTTAATTCCTGTCGAGATAAAAGTGGATTTGATTGTTTTTTGTAGTAGGATTGCTGAAATTTACTGTACATATCATAAATAAGGGCGAATCGATCTTGCTTAAATTTGAGATTTAAGTCTTCACGAGGATATGCTTCTGAGTTTAAATACACTTTTAGATTATTCAAGTCACAATGATCAAATTTGCTAACATCTTTATTTCGTTGATTTTTTCTATCGCTTTGCAAAGCAATTATAATAAATCTTGGTTTTTCCAGTTGACTTGAAGTTTTAACAGTCCAAATGTGATCAGTTACTGTTGGCAGTGCAGGATATTCATACATTTCCCAATTTCTAAAATGAATTTGAATTGGTTTCGATTGTATTTGCTTAAGTAGTGTAAGTTTTTCTGAATCAGCTAAAGTAATGTGAGGAACTCTCCATTGCAACTTAAAAACTGAAAGTTTTAATTCTTCATTCTCCTTGGAAAAATAAGCATTTTCATTGGATCGTGTACGAATAAGAATTAACTCGTGTCTTGCATTTACTATAATCTTTTTATAATCTTCGGCAAATCCCAACAGATTTTTCAATGGAACACAGAAGTTAAAAGTCCCTGAACTAAGGGATATACCATCTTTTCCAGTCCATGATGCATTTTCTAAGCTTTTACTTTCATGCTCATTCAAAGATATATAATTCTTTAATGATGTTGTTATACCAACATTTTTATTGAACTCAATATCCACTCCGTTGAGTTCATAATGAATTTCTTCGAAAAGAAATGCCATTGCATTATTACAAAGTTTTGATGTAGAAGATATCGTTCCATCTGCTTTTGTGAGACTTCCTTCAATATAAATGAAACTTTCAGAAGGTAAAATACACAAGTCCTGTTGCTGAATGAGAATACGTATTTCATCGCTTGGGTTGAATGATTGAAGAAAGGGTGAATAACTGTGATATTCGTATTTGGATATGCTATTGTCATAGCTAACAGCCTGAGTTATATTCAATATTTCACTCATTATCTTATTTTTAATTTAAAACCTAATGAAAGTAGATAAGCCGAATTTTCGGTGGTGAGGCTTTGTGTAGTTAGCTTCGATGTTTTATAAGGACTAATTGAGGAATTTGGTTTAACGTCTATTATATTATTGTAGATCAGCATTATTAAGAAGTGCGTTTTAAATGCAAGCGCACAGTTATTGTTTCTCCTCTAAAATTTATCAAATCTCCGTCTTGGTCCACTAGCTTTAGCGTAAGAGAGGTTATTCTATTGACATTCACTGGTAAATAGACTACATTTTTTGGAACTTCAATGATTTTATACCCCGGTCCTACTTCAGGGGAAAACTCATGTAGAGTATGTACGGGGCTGTTATTCAAATATGAACCAGTAATAATATTACACTCAATTCGTATAACATTAACTTTATTTATATCAACTGGTAAGTCTGATAGATGTTTTTGATCAGGTTCAAGTACACGTTTACTGAAACCTAATAATTTCCCAATTGTACGATCTTTGTTAAAATAAACCTTCTCGCTACATTGGATCTCACTTTTCAGGGTATTATTGTTTGCTTCCACCTTTATAGATGTTGTTGAATTCAACGTTAACAATGTTTCAGAAGCAAGTGTTGCAATGTCATCAATTTCATAGGACCCCACTGGAATTTCCAATACATCAGACCCAATGTGAAATAAATTATTCCGCTCATCCACATTAGGTATAGAATTATATGCTTGAAAATCAATCAACCCACAAACGTAATTACCATCAAATATTAGAGATGGGAAATAATCTGCGGTGAGAAGGGATGTATTCCCGCTTAATGTAAGTGTCAATGTCATGACGATAAAAAAGGTAATGAAAAAGTTTTATAGATTTTCTTTTTATTTATTTATTTAAAATTACAATCATATAAGAATCTTAAACATAAATGACCGCAATTTACTGAATCATAATCTTGGTGCTTAATATAATTATAATGTATATTATTACCTAAATATGTAATTAATTCAACTGGTGGTGGCAAATTTCCGAAACTATCAAAATAATCTATATAGTAGTCTTTTTTAAAATACGCTACCCAATGTGTTCCTAGTCCATTCGATGAATCAAGATTTAAAATTCCACTTTCATTTTTCCAAGGTCTACCTTTTGGTAAACTATCGCGCATAAAAACCCCTCGAAAATTTGGGATAAAATCTTTTGCGAATGTTCTTAAATCCACCTCATTTAGTGCACGATTAGGTAGCGAGTTTAGTAGTTTTTTGATTGTGAATGTAAATATAAACCTAAACCTTTTCTATACGGCTTTAGATGTAAACCATGTCCAACTGCAATCGATTCCATTTTTTGGTTATGTCGTTTTTTCTCCTCTAGATCTTTTTTAGCAATATTAGCATTATTTACAGCTTTTACAATTCCTGCAGCTCCTCCCGACAAAGCTCCAAGAGCTGAAAGCCCAGCAAATAGAGGTACTAGAAATGGGATCACCCCACCTATTTTTGGTACTGAGATAACTCTTGGTATCCTTATGTTAGTACCATTACGTTTTATAGTTTTCTTTGCAGCTGACAAAGCTACTTTAACAGCTTTTTCAAGGTTATGGGGTTTTTTTTCCTCGAGTAATCTTCCTATGTTTTTAATTGTTTTACTAAAAACCACAGGCTTTTTTGATTTTGTCATTTTGGCTTTTCTGTGTTTTCCATTAAGTTTTGAACATCCCATACCTAATTTTAGCTTACTCTTAATAAGATTTGTAACCACTGCAGCACTTGCTCGCTCACTTAAACTAGCGTCTTTTGATGTTACACGCTGCCAAGCTTTTTCAGACAAAATCTTATCAGCTATGTGTCGGTCTGAAGTATTTTTAAACTTAGAATAGGCTATATCGTGTTGCTTACACGCTTGATCAAGTAAATTAATTCCAGAGTCTCCTCGAGCTAAACGTTTTTCTAGTTTTGTTCCAGGACCACAATATTGATAACCAGGTAGATGTAATTCAATTGGTAATTTATTTATTACAGTATTTAGGAAACCATTCCCATTCACTACATATCGATGACTGATTTTTTTGTTTGAAAAATCAATCATTTTAATATATGAGCACCAGCTTCTTCGAACCGTTATTCAGTTATGACAAATTAAAATATAATCTTCATTTTTATATAAATTTAATTAGTTTTTATCAGTATGCGCTTCGTTAAACAACAACATCTTTTACCTATCAAAAATATGGAATTAATTCAAAATGATGAAACAAAAGAGAAAAAACATGGGGAACTTCTACCTAATAGTATAAGAGGCCTAATCACGGGCCCATCCAATTGTGGTAAAACAAATGTTATGATGAGTTTATTACTACAGACAAATGGGTTAAGATTTGAAAATATTTATATATATTCAAAGTCCTTACACCAACCAAAGTATGAATTTTTAAAACAAGCAGTTATGCCAATAAAAAATATGGGTTTTTTTTGCATTTGCAAATAATTGTGATGTCATACCACCCGAAGAGGCCAGACCAAACTCTGTATTTATTTTCGATGATGTTGCTTGTGAAAAGCAAGATGCAGTTCGAAACTATTTCAGTATGGGTCGACATCGTAATGTAGACAGTTTTTATTTGTGTCAGACATACACAAGAATCCCTAAGCACTTAATAAGAGACAATGCGAATTTCCTCATTGTTTTCAAGCAAGATGACATGAATTTAAAACATATTTACAATAACCATGTGAATTCTGATATGACATTTCCAATGTTTCAAAGGGTTTGCGCCGAATGCTGGGACATTAAGTATGGATTTCTAGTCATTGATAAGGATAGTCCCCTGAATAAGGGCCGCTATAGAAAGAGATTCGATGAATTCCTGAAACTATAAAAGCTAAGTGCAACTAATGTGTTCAGCATTAATACTATTATGTTCTACCAAAGTAGTTCCAAGGTGTACAGGGTTGCATCCGGTTCAGTTGAAAGCAGATCAACTCAGTTCAGAAAAAGCTGTTCTTCATTCAAAACCAAATCTTTAAATATTAAACTAAATTTTATACGTTTTAAAAAGCTAATTGCATTCTTATTTATAAACTGTTTCAAAAAAAAAAACTTAGGAAATCATGATGAAGTTAAATAAAGAATTAACAAAAGACCTCATTAAAACTACCGATACACTACGAAAAAAATATAAAGCTCTTAGAAATGGTAAAGAAGCATTCGATTTTCAATTAAAAGAAACCTTCGAGCCAATTACTAAACCTCTTAACGAATTAGTAAAAAAGTCAAAAAAGCATCATTCAATTCATGAAAATCCCAACAGTTTTAAATCGTCTGTGGAAAAAATAAAGCGCCATTATGAAGAGGAGGAAACTGAAGAAAATGATGAAGAAGTTGATGATAAATTCATAACTCCAGGCATCTCCTCTAATTTAGTCGACAGTATTCCCCCAAAAACATCTTTATCAACGCCTAGAAGCAAATCCGATAGGAGTGGACGCAAACTTCGTCGAAACCTTGTTCGCGAGTTTGTAGATCAAATAGATTTAAGAAATTATGGAGAAATTCCTCGGAAATATATGGATCTGTTTGTAAATAATTCAAAAACAATTGATGGCGTATACGGTGTACATACTAACAATGGGAAATTACAAATAGGTGATAAGGACTTCAAAATTAATGGGCAGAATATAGAAATTAATAATAAAACCTATAAAGGAACAAGTGGCTTATTTGAGTTGATATTTAAGAAAATACCAAGTTCAGCCCTTTATAATAAAGAGGATTTAAATAATTACAAAAACATATTGTTTAGCACCAATGCATATAGACGTAATCATGATTCTAAAAATCAAATACTGGGACATAAAGGATATAAATATAAACATATTATAAGTAAACTATTTAAAGATACTTCTAGCTCTCCCACTGATTTACATATAGGTCAGGGTTTAATGCATTTATCAAACAAAGAAAAAGACTATGTCTACTGGGATGATCCAAATGAACTCGTAGTTCGTTTACGACTTCTTATTGCCTCACATCAGGCAGGACATAATAATCATTCTAACGAGATTGTTTCCATTATTGAAGAACTCAAAGAAGCAAACATCATTGAATGAAAATGAGTGTTGATAAGTTTGGACGTTATTCAAACAGAACTCAATCCAAAGTTAGGTTAGGACCAAGAGGCGAAAGAGGAGAACGAGGAGAGCAAGGTTTACAGGGGGAAAGAGGTCCACCTGGACTACCAGGAGAGGGGTTTCTTAAAAAAGAAAACGGAGACTTTAGTTTAAACTCAAAAAGAATACGAAATCTTCAGGAGCCTTATGATAAAACAGATGCGGCAACAAAAAATTATGTTGATGAAAAATTTACAAATTTTGAAAAATACATTGTATATGAAGTTAAAAAAATAGAAAAGTATTTGCTTGAAAATGTAATTAACAAAAAAACCGAAATTGCAGCTCAAACAAAATCAACTATTTAACATAAAGCCATTTATTGTTTACTGCAGTCTAAAACTTTGAATTGAGGAGTGAACTCATACATACTTCCATGATGTCCAACATAAATACTTCATTAATTTTTGGAGAAATATTAAATTTCCTGAAAACAAATCAGTGTAATATACTTGATGAACATTACGAATATCTTCTAGAATGCTTATCTTTCTTGCGAAGATTTGAAAATGTATCTACTACCTTATCGGATAACGGGTGTCATTTTGTCAACTGTCCCTGGTCTTCAAATCAATGTAAAGAAGGACCAGATACATGTGCATGTTTCCTGGTTGAAAGCAGATTGATAAGAATTAAAAAGTTAATGTCATTGTATGAAAGATTAAAAAAATAATAATACAAAATTTATAAACAAAATAACAGACTTATTGCAATTTTATTTAATCATTATTTAAGAAGATGAGTAAGAGAGACGTTGTCAATGAACTACATAAGCCTTCTCGAAAAAATTTTAAGAGAAGGCGAGTTGTTATCAAGGGGTTAGATGATTTATGGCAAGCTGATCTTGTTGAAATGGGTGCTTATTCAGATGAAAATAACAATTATCGATATCTTCTTACGGTAATTGATACATTTTCAAAATTTGCTTGGACAGTTCCTGTTAAAAGTAAAACAGGTAATTTAGTTACTGCAGCTTTGGCTAGTGTAATAAATAGCGGTCGTGTACCAAAAAACTTACAAACGGATGATGGGAAAGAATTTTTTAATTCATGTTTTAAAAATCTCATGAAAAAATATGGAATCAATCATTATTCAACGTTTAGCGTACTCAAGGCATCGATTGTTGAGCGTTTTAATCGCACTCTTAAAACACTCATGTGGAAAGAATTCAGTACCAATGGAACATATCGATGGACCGACATAATAAAAACACTTACAAAAAAGTATAATGATTCAGTACATCGAACAATAAAAATGAAACCATCTGAAGTCAATGCTTCAAATGAAAAGCAATTACTCTCCAATATTTATAATCACATCAAATTTCATATTCCATCTAAGTTAAAAGTTGGAGACTTTGTCAGAATAAGTAAATATAAACATGTATTTGAAAAGGGATATACACCGAATTGGACAACAGAAATTTTTACTATAAATAAAGTTCAACGCACAAATCCTGTTACTTATCTTTTAGAGGACTTTCAGGGCAATCCTATCAAGGGTGGATTCTATGAACTTGAGCTCCAAAAGACCAAGTTTCCTGATACTTACTTAGTTGAGAAAGTACTGCAAAAGAAACATGATCAAATATTTGTCAAATGGCTTGGATTTCCTTCAAAAGATAACTCTTGGATATCTTCCAAGGAATTAGTTCATCTTTATAAAAAAAAAAATAAATGAAAAACTTGTAATTTTAAAATAATAAACCTTTAATACTATATAAAAAATAAGTACATGTTTTATTTAAGAAATTTCCATTTTATATGTTTGTTTCATTGATTTAAAATCCAGCAATTCCACATCAGATTTGTATTCAAGATCCTCTTTCATAAACACTTCAACTTCCCCATTACTCAGAACTCTTTCCGTTTCGTATTCATGATATTCATAACATTTTATAGTTAAGCTACGCATATTATAATTACTATCATAAGAACATCGGATAGTTAAAGCCATTTCATCGTCAAATTCCAATTTAAAATGTCTATAAAATATGTTTTTACTTTGAATGATTCCTGATATATCGGCTTCTTTTTTAATTAAATCTTGCCTAAAACTTTCAATTGCCTCTTCTACAGTAACGATCTTCTTTTGTAATACATTTTTGTCTGTTGTTGTTGTTGTAGTTGTTGTTGTTGTTTTTGCTATCTCATCATTTTGATATGATGACACACCGTCATTTGTGGTATTTAACAGCGATTTTCCATTCGAAAATGTTAACAAACGAAATGATAAACCTATTTGTACGGTATCATTGTTTGGTAAACTCACAGCAAAAGAAAGATTATTGGTATTGCTTGGTTCTTGTAAATCAATATTAATCGGTAGAGGCAATCCAAGGATTAAAGTTGGTATAACTGCCAGAAATGTTAAGTAGAACATTTTAGTTGAAATTTTGTTCTTGCTAACTAGAAGTACTTATACGTCAAGTAATAAATATAAACTAATAAATTAAACAAGTGTAAGAAATTTATATAGTATTTTGGTAGGTACTTTATTTAAAAAAGTTTGCTTACTAACACAAATACATATGAACACATGTGTAAAAATTATTTTTCTTCTCCATCGTGTTATTATTTCTAGGGATCATTAAACTAAATGCGATTGTAAATTGTTTTTATTTCTGCTTTGTTCTCTCATTACTTCTGAAGAGTCGCGTGTTCTTAATTTCTCGGGGAGCTTCCTCTTAGATATATTCAGTAGTTCTGCAGCACCGAACGGGCACAGAATTGGGTACTCATTCTCTTTTCTTTTTATAACATTGGAATGAGGAAAAATTGATCCAAACAAAGTTATTTCTCCTCCTGTGAAATCAATAAGTTTTATTAAAATTTTATTTCTTTTTTTTAAATTGACTCTTTTACCCTCAACTTTAAATTTCACATGTTGCATTGATTGAAACTGCATTCTGAAATTGTTTAGATGAGAAGTAACCTCCCCATTTCTTATATGAATTATGGTACATTCAACACCATATTCTGGTTGTACAAGTAATTTCAAAGTATCAGTAAAAAATACAACATCACTTATTTTTATTTCCAACCATCCTGCTTCACAAACACAAAAAGTTTCCCCCTCTTTCAATTTTTCACACCAAAACATTTTTACAAGGGTCGACTATTTTAATTAATGAACAATTATAAAATGTCTTCATCACGTTAACGCTATCTTGTTATATTGATATTTTGAAAACTCCAAATTAACAAAACATATTATTACACACATGCACTATCTACTATCATAAAAAAAAAAAACCCTAAATGATTACGTTTGCGGTCTAATTTAATTATATGGCAAACCGCATACCATAGCAGACTTAGTACCTTCAAAAATAAAAAAAATAGAAAATAAAAAGATCCAAGGTCGTTTTTGATTTACAATTTTTTTTTTTATTTTTTATTAAAAATCTTGTTTTCTACACATGTATTCAAGAACAATTTGCGCATTTTCCAAAGCACAACATTTTTGGTTAGAGTGAAAATAACATATTTGTTTACAATTGAATTGTTTCTTTAAACATTTTAAATTAGGCGTATTACCAAAATCCTCAATATTAATATACATTATGTTTTCATTTTTTAATAGGCTATCCATCCAAATTTGCTTATCCTTTCCTTTAAAGAAAACTATTGAGTTTCCTCTGATCAGTTTTTTTATTAAGTTTTTAACGAATGTCAAATTCGTTGTACCGTCCTCCCAACTTATTCCGTGATGATGATGATTCAACCATTTCACCTGCCTCTGCAACGCTGTTGACAATTTGTTGAATTCAAAGGGTGATTTAATAAGAAAGTGTTGATGTTGTCCTTGGTGAATCAATGCAAATTCTTTTGGTATGAATTCATTGTTGTAGCCGATGAAACCTTGAACATCAAAGTAGTATTCCATTGTTTTTTTTTTATTTAATTTGTATCATACACTTTATCCACAATGTTTTTCGACAATTAAAACTTGACTACTGAAACTATAAAACAAAACTTCAAGACTTTTAAATACGTAATACCACTTTTCAAAATCATGTCTTTTATCCAGAGATCATAATTCACATAATTCAATGCGGTAAATATAGATTATACGAACATCAGTGATTCACCAAGCCTCAGCACTCAGCTTAGCTTAGAAACACCCCAGCCCCAGCCCTAGCCCTAGCCCTAGCCTCTCCAATCTCAGCACTCAGCTTAGCTTAGAAACACCTCAGCCTAGCCCCAGCCCCAGCCCAGTCCAGCCCAGCCCAGCTCAGCCCAGCCCAGCCCAGCCCAGCCCAGCCCCATCCCCATCCCCAGCCCCAGCCCCTCCACTACGCTGCTAGTTCACAAATCTCAACCAATTTTTTTTTCACACTAAAAATAAACTCTTCCAAAATAAAACACATCACAGTATTCTTCTCAAACAACAACACTCACTTCAATTTTATTTTAAACACTAGTCGAATTTAAACTACACAACCATAACTTCACCATAGCTCACCCCATACCACGTCTGCTTCTTAAACTCACATACTTCGGTTCGAGCCCCAGCCCCAGACCCACTCAACACACAACATTTTTAAAATTATTATTATTGTTACGTCACAACCTAACCGCAAAAAATTCCCACCGCCAAGTAGCCCCATACCTACTAACTTCCCATAGGAAATTATTGTAATCGATCCGATTTGTCAAATTGAAAAAGAGGCTGGGATGCGACCCACACTGATAACTTCCCATCCAGTCTGTCGATTTGTCTTGCTTAAAAGTTTGTCTACATGTATCAATTTTTACCAAATTTGCGTACTATTTTTTTTAGATTTTATTTTTATATGAAAAAACGGACTGTTAGATTTTTATAAAAAATTACTGAATATCGAAAACAATATTTTCTGTGAAATAAAATAAATTTGATGAAAATATTTTTAATTTTTGAAAAGCTATTTGAGTCGAAAGCAAATTTTTACCAAGTTTTAGTATTGTTTTTTTTTAGGTTTTTATTTTTTGTAAAAAAAACCTTTCAGTTCAATTTTTCTAAAAATTTTTCCTAATGTAATGTAAGTAAAAATTAGTTAGAAGCCATTGTCTCAAATTTTTGAAAAGATATTTGATATTTACCAACTTTTGTTAAATTTTTTTTTCGGTTTTTAATTTTTTGTAAAAAAGCTGTCAATTACATTTTTTCAAAATTTAAGTGAATGTTGGCAACAACATGTTTTGAAAGATAAAAGTAGTTTAAAGCCAATATCTCAGAGTTTTGAAAAGATATTTGAGTCGAAAATCAATTTTTACCAACTTTTATTAATTTTTTTTAGGTTTTTATTTTTTGTAAAAAAATTGTCAATTCGATTTTTCTCAACATTTTTCAGAATGTTGAAAACAATGTTTCTTATAAGATAAAATAAGTTTGAAGCCTTAATCTCAAGTTATTGAAAAGATATTTAAATCGAAATTCAATTTTTACCAACTTTGAGTAATGTTTTTTTTAGGTTTTTATTTTTTATAAAAAAAACTGTCAATTATATTTTTCTCAAAATTTTATCAGATGTCAAAAACATTATTCTTCGTTGCACAAAATTGTTTTGGAGATGAAATCATATATTTGTCGTACAATTTTTGAGGTGACAAAGTTTTTTTTTTCAGTTTTTTTGATTTATAAAAAAAACGTTAACTGGATTTTTTTCCAAAAATATACTTGTTTGGTATCACGTTACAATATATTATATAAAATTTAATTCAAGTCTCTAGCGTTTTTGGTTCGTGAGATATTTAGGGTTAACCAAAATTGTCACCTTTTTTTAAACTGCTATCGTGAAAAAACCACCCACGCAATTTCCTTGAGAGCCCTTTCTGCATCTTTCTGCCTTATTATCTGTATAACAAAATTTATTTGAAGTCGATATTTCTTCTGCTTCTTGAGCTATGGACGACGAAAAAAACGTCGCAAACGTACGTACACACGCACGCACAGACATCTTTCCAAAAATCTTTTATTTCGACTCTAGGGACCTTGAAACGTTGAGAAATGTCAAAATTTTCAGTACATTTTTTATAAAAAACCAACAGTCTAAACATAACTTGTAAAACTTGATGCTCGACTCTCGTTATCGTAAGATAATGGTCTTGGAAAAATCCAATCTGTGTTTTCAAATATAGGAAATAAAATTTTTCAAAAACGCTATTAAAATCGGTAAACATTTGTTTTCGTTTAAAAATCTCGTTAACAAAAACATATTTTGAAATCAAACTTATAATAAAATATAAATATGTTTAATGCAAAATATTGCTAACAACTTTTATTTAATTATTTTAGAAAAATTCAACTGACAACTTTTTTTTATAAAACACGAAAACCTAAAAAAAACATCAAAAAACTGTTAAGAAATGGTTTTCGACTCAAGTATTATGAGAAATAAAAATATTGACTTGAATTTTTTCATCTCACAAAAAAAATTTGTTAATGTTTTGTTGAACGGACGGATACGGATGGGAAGTTATCAGTGTGGGTTGCATCACAGCTTCTTTTTTTTTGAATCTTTAAGCCGATTCCCTTCTTATCATTCGTCACTAAAACTCGTTTAAGGACATAAGTTGAACATAAAATTTCACCTAAGATGTATCCCTCTTGTAATTTTTACTGGAATTGGAATGACTGTTTAAACTGACTGTGACTGTTTAATTTTAATTTTGTCTCCTGGAAACATTTCAGCAAGCGTCTGCAAAATTAATAAAAATTAAATAATTTTTAAGAAACTTTTTTATCGAGTTCTTCGTCACCCTGTTTAATAAACACAAAATTATTCTTACCGCAGCGGCATCGCACTCTAAAACGTCCTATAAAAAAAAACTTACCTCGAAAAAAATCTTTAAGAAAAAAAAATTTCCAACCAAAAATCCTATTTCTCTCCAAATCTACCCTCACCAATTTACCCAAAAATACCAGCTAACCAACACGAACAAAGAAACACACACTAACCAATAACTATAGCATCAGCTCTTTCGTCTAGATGTATGTATATGTGTGTACAATCGCGAACCATAACAATACCACCCCCGCATTATTGTACCCGTATCCACTATCCACGTGCCTAACAATATCCGTATAAATATGCCCATGCCCATTGCCCATGTCCAAAAATTAATACAAATTCACCGCGTTTTTAAGCACACCACACATCTTCTCGGCATAAGCCATACCCCCTAGGTCCCAATCTCCCCCAAACCCAAAAATATAAGAACAATTTTCCGAGAGATTTCTCTCTTGCTCGTTTCATATACACCGCACCAATACTAACACACTGAATTTTCTCTCCATTTTCTTTGACTCTAGGGGTGGTATGTGGATAAAGTTTAACCGCCATGGATCCCAGTGCTCTAGCAAATATGGACCGGGACGCATTAAAGAAGCAAATCGAGAATATGAAGTATCAGGCATCTATGGAGAGATGGCCTCTATCTAAGAGTATTGCAGAGTAAGTATAGCTAATTTGTTTAAACATTTTTAACTTAATTTTTTTGTTTAAGTGATAAATAAAAGTGTTAACGAAAAAAGTGTTTAAAGTGAATTTAAAAGAAAAACACACAATTTTGTGTCTGTTCTGTTTACCCTGCGAGTTCTGTCTCGAGAAAAAGGAAACCCCTCCCTGTCATTGATTATAGACATAGACGACGACTCCAACGACAACGATGACGATAAAACTACGAAATGACTGTCACACAACACAGAAAGAGACAAAATAATTTATTTTCCCCCAAAAAATACAAAAAAACTTTTTCTTTTGTTTATCAACTTTAAGGAAATAGTATTTTAAAAATATACCTAATTTTTTCGTGTGGAAACCGACGACGAACTGAAGTTTGGGAAAAAAGTGTCAAAGTCCTTGTTTGTAAGTTTCGTGTCCTGTTTTTTAGTCGAAGCAAAATTTACATTGTCAAAAAAAAAAGAACTATCCTTCAATCTATATACAAAAACTGTCTACGGTTCTAGTTTACTCCCTTTGTTGTAAAAATCGATGTATACACGCAGAGAAAGTGTTTGGTTTGCCAACCCCCTGCTTGTTATGTTGCTGCGGGGAAAATGATAGATTTACCGAGTGCTGTGGCGTGGTTGTGTGATGAGGGGTGGTCTGCACTTCCGGTGCCCGGGAAAATGCCAAAAATTTTACTTTTTCTTTTTTTTTTGACAGATTGAAAATTTTACGGAACGTCTTCGTCGCCGTCTTTGCTCTGTGTCGTTGTTGTTTTTAATCTAAGGGTAACGACCTCGACCTCCCCTTCTGCATCCACATTCCCGAAAGTTGTACGTTTTTGTAATTTAATATATCAACATAAGAAAGAGGAAGACATTTCCAAACGCATTGGTAGCGCCACGCGCCCGTTCAGTGGCATCAACATTCGGTAGACAAAAAAGTTGGGTGCAACGCAGCGACAGCGACACTGACACCGACAACGATAACAAGACAGAGAGAGACACGGTGGGAAAAATGTGTTATTTTTGTGGCCAAAAAATAAATTTGGCACAAGTTGTGAGTTTTATTTTTATTTTTGACATATCAAGTCCACATTTTGGTTTTTAATTTGTTTTATAATTAAAATCATGATTTCGGTGTGATTTATTTACCACGACTATGCGACGACGTACGCTGAAATGTGGCGGGCGCCAATAATTTATTTTTCTAATCAAAAGATGCGATTGATTGACATTGCACATATAGCAACATAAATACACTACCTAAACATTTGGTGATTATTTGACTTTTTGTTGGCAAAAGCCACAAACCATCAGAGCAAAGCAAATAAAATGTGCAGCAATTAATTTTGTTGCTTATATTTGCTTTTGATTAGGAAAATTTTAGTTAAATTGATTTAAACATAAAACAGATGTGAGGATTTTTGTGGTAGTGTTGTGTTTTTGTGACAAGGAAAAGAGGAAAGAGGTTTTTCAATAAATATTTTACTATTCCTTAATTTTTAATTGGAATATCAAATAAATATAATCTCATCTCACACATTTAGGGTTCTTAAGGGAGTTAAAGGACTTTAGTGTTGACTGACAGAATTAAATTGTGACAAAAAATTTGATTTTTTTTTTATTTAACTCGAGAGTGATATTAAAACTTAAGTTTGTTGCTTTATGTTTAAATTTAAGTTCTCGATAGGCTCTTTGATGGTCCATCAGGTTGACTCTTAAAAATAATTTCTGATCCTTTCTAAAGATAATTAAAAGTTCTTTGTGTTTTTGCTTTGAAAATTCAACTTTCTTATTAAGTAGGTACGTGTTATACTATTGTATACCTTTCATGTGCAGGGTGCTTCAGGGTTGGATCCAGGTTTTTCTTAAGGAAATATGTACTTCACCGATGAAAATTGAAAATTCAAAACATTAAAGTGGCACTTGAGACGTTAAATTTAATTAGATTAGAATTATACCAATATCCATGAAAACGGTTTTAAAATAATCTTAGGAGGTGATATCATTTTATTTAAAAAGCTTTTTGTTGAGCTAATAAATGAACTTTTAACAGAAAAAAAAGTGTGTTTAAGAAATTTGAATTTTCAGAGTAACCTCAATTTTGGAAATGTCGGTGGTAAAAATTCAAAAATGTGTATAGTGTTGGATAAAAGTGTGAGAATTTAAAATTCAGCTAATCAAAACTTAAGCACATTCATTCTGTCATTCTTCTGGTTAAGATTTTGGACCTATGAATTTCATTAACAAAGCCCGTCACTTTAATTAATTACAGGTTCGTTCAGAATTTTTAAATATCATGTTTTGGTTTAGTTTTTAAAATTGTATCTTAAAACTTTTTATAACTTTAATGGAGGAATTTGAAAAACTGATTTGTTATCTCAATTGATTTAAATTTAATGCACAGAATGTTTACTAGATGGTAAAAAAACTTAGTTTTGAGTTGATACTTGTCACAAAATAGCAGCATTGGCGTGTCGTGTCGTTTGTGCCAAAATTTAGGGTTTTCTCTAAAAATTGTGTCATTTTTGTTGCAAGTGTCAAGGATTTTATATTTATATTTTATTTTATAAATTAAACCTTGTTTTCCTTCACAATTTACCTAGATTCCGTTCAAACATGTTTAAGTGTTCCGAAATGAGTTTTGACTTAAAAGTTGATTTTATTTTCTTTAAGTGTATAGAATAACATGGAATGAGTTTAATTTGTAACGTACAAAAATAACTTAAAGCAAATTTAAAAACTAAGTCTCACAAATAAAAAAGTCCTTCAACAATTAGCAACTGTTCCTTTTTTTCGGACAAAGTTTCCTATGTTTTTTTGTGAAGGTTCTTAAGGTCTGCAAAAATAAATAAAAATAAAATATTCACTATATTTCAATCACTGTCTTACTTAGTGACCATTTCGCCTCTCAAGGGATATTCCAAAAGATTTTGTTCATTTAACTAAAAAGACAAAATTTGGTCTGTATTAAAATTCTTGAGGCTCTTCGAATAAAAAATAATCTTTTTCTTATACTTTTCAAAAACAAATAGACTTACAAACAACTTTTTTGTGATTTGTTGAAATTCTGAAAATAAAATTAGTACTTGAAATCTAACAGTATGAAGTTAGATACAAAACTACAACTGTGCTGAATTGACAACACTGTGCAATATTCAATACTTGATTGAATTACATTTTTATTTTTATAAAATATAAGTTTTTTATGGATTTTAAAACCCTTACCACATTGTAACAGTTATTTCTGTTTAGTTTGATAGAGTTTGGTTATGTTCTAAATAACAAATAATGTAAATGAAATATAGTATTGTATAAATTATATCACGATTCTCATCGTGAAATTTCTGAATAAATGATTCAAATATTGATAATGTTCTATCAATCAATAATACCAAGTACTATTTATTCAAACAACGTTTTGAAGAATTTCTACCAATTACTCGAAAAAAAATTCTAAAATCACTCTCGGTTTATTGGTTTATATTGTAACTTTGGTTTCAAATTCTTTAGAAGTCGAAAATTTCTTCACTTTATATTAGGTCCGTTCGCATACTTTCTACACTAAAATTCGTAAAAAGAAATATTTTAAAGAGTGGGGGTCTCTCACCAAAAAAAAAACTACAAAAAAGTAAGCGAACGGGAAAACAACAAATTTTTCACACAGTATTACTGTCTTCTTGCTGTTCTTTGAAAATTTGTTTTTAAATTTTATAACTGACAGCAAAAACGAGCAATTTATTTAATTTATTTGAATTTCTATCAAATTTGAAATTTTCACAAATCAGCCCAAAGAAATTTCTTGGGCTAAAATTCGTAGGTTGGGGAAATATTTTACTCTCTCAGGAGCGCTCTCTTTTACGAAAAACTACGAAATTTTTGAGTACGCGAACAGGATTTGGTTAAATTTCGTATTTTTTACTAAAATTGGACTTTTTAGGAGGGTACGCGAACGGACCAATTATTTCCTAAGAACTGGGTGTACATATTTTATAATGTTATGAAAAGTCAAATTTCGGTTTTATAAAAAAAAAAAAACAAAGTTATAACGAATAATTTACTATACTTTCTTAGCACCCGGTAGGATTTTTTGACTTTATATTCTGACATTATATCAACAAATAATATTATCAATAATAATTTTGTCATTAAATTAACTTCGTTTAATTTATTGTCGCTTTGAATCAATTTTTGTTGTCATTTTCAGTGTGGCAATGTAATTTGGGGTTTTTTTTATTTTCAATATTATTATATAATATATTATTCTATATTGTGTTCTATATTGACTTGTTTAATCAGTTTTAATAAATTGTTGAGGAAGTGCTTACTGTGACAAGATCTTTGGCGTTGTTTGGTTATATATAATGTCCGTGGTTAGAATAAGTGCGTTTTTTTGGTATTCCATATATAGTACAGTGAGAAATTGCCAACAAAACGATCCGCAGTAGCCAGATTTTTGTATTTAAACATTGGTACAACTGAAAGAAGATCTGTCAGAATACTAATAAAAAAAAACACACAAATAGAAGAAAATTTTTATAAAAATCAAATGTTAAAATAAACTTAGCAAAAAAAAAAAAACTTAAACTAATAAAATAGACAATTTTCAAGAAGAAATGGTAAGAAAACATTTGGAAATTGAGATTCTATAAAAAAAGTTCATTTAACAATTGCTTCAAGGAGGGAGTTTGTTCGTAGACTACTAAATTAACATGTGGTGTTGAAGCGAGCTTGAGGCTCGCCTAAATTCTTTATATACCTGAATCGAGTTGAAATGAGCTTGATTTGCCTCGATTCCGGTCGGGGATCGGAGTCGATCGGAGAAAAAAATCAGTATATGAATAAATAATAATTAATTAGATAAATGAAACTTTCATTTATTAATAAATAAATCAAGAGAAAAAAAAATTACTAACACCTTAAGCAGCTAAGTTTGAGATTAAATTGTTATCCGAACAATTACACGATAAAATATAACGGTCTTGTAACTTCGAAATTCTTACAGTAACCTTATCAATATTTGCTATTCTATGAAGTTCTTCTGTAGAAAAGTACCAGGGCAGATTAAGCATAATTTTTAATATTTTATTTTGCATTATTTGTAATTTTTGTATATGAGTTTTGGCGCATTTTCCCCAGACAGGGGAACCATAGAAAATTATACTTTGGAAAATAGACTTAAATATTATTAATTTGTTTTCTGCACTCATTTTAGACTTGCGATTTATAAAAGGATAAAGTGTTTTTATCACAATATTTAGCTTATTTAATGTTTGCTGAATGTGCAACTTAAACGTCAATGTTTTATCCAGGTGTACCCCAAGATACTTAGCACTTGACTTCCACTCAATTTGCGCTCCGTTTAATTGAAGGCTATTGTATGGCAGTAAGCAAGGTTTCCTTTTTTTCGTAAAAAAAAGAGCCTGTGTCTTTGATGCATTTATTTTTATTTTCCAATTATTGAAATAAATCTGAATAGTATTCAGAGCAGATTGCAAGTTGGTTTCAATGCAAAAACCAGTTGAATCTGATGAATAAACGCATGTGTCATCAGCAAATATTGCAGTTTCACAATTTTGAAGTTTAGGGAAATCGTAAGTATATATGTTATATAAAAATGGGCCTAAAACTGACCCTTGGGGTACACCTGAAGTGATATTATTTTCTTCAGTGTACCAGTTGTTCACACAGACTTTAAATGTTTGGTTTGAGAGGAATGACAAAATAATTTTTACAATATACAAGGGAAATCTCAAGGTAAAGAGCTTATGAATCAAGCCCTCATGCCAGACAGTGTCAAAAGCTTTTTCCACATCAAGAAGTACCATTCCTGTGCTCTTTCCTGAAGACAAGTTATTTTTAATAAACTTTGTTATTCTGTCAATTTGGTTAGTTGTACTATGATTGTTCTGGTGGCAAGATATCAAATTGATCTACATGCAAAACGAGTTTGTTTTTTATAAGTTTTTCTAAACATTTGCTTAATGAGCTCAACAAACTAATTGGTCTGTAGCTAGAAGGATCACTAAAACTTTTTCCTGGCTTATGGATAGGAATGACTTTGGCTGCTTTCCACTCTGTGGGGAAGTAACCTGTTTTGAAACAATTGTTAAACAAGTTTTTGAGGTATCTTATACCTATTTTTGGAAGATTCTTTAAAAAAAGATTTTTAATTCCGTCAAATCCGGGCGATTTTGTGGTCTTAAGACATTTTAAAACAAATTCACCGTCATCAGAAGATACTATATCTTCGGTTACTTCAAGGACACTTTCGTTAAGTAATTGCATTGATTGATTAACAATACATTCAATGTGATTATTAGTTGCACTGTTGCCAGCAACTAAACTGTTTGCACAAAATGTGCGGGCTAATGCGTTGGCTTTTTCGTCGTTGGATATTAATATAGAATTTCCTATTTTAAATGACGGAATATGAACTTTTTTCTTTTTAATTACTTTTATAATATTCCAAAACGGCTTGCTACCTTTATCTAAACCCTGTAATTTATTGCTCCAGCTCTGATTTCTGAAAAGAAAGATTGAATTTTTGATGAACAGGTTCATTCTATTCATTTCAGAGAGAAAGTATTCGTCCCTGGTCCTTATCCATTGGGTTCTAATTTTGTTTCTTACTTTAATTGCTTCCACTACATAGGAGGGAAGTGAATTATTATTGTTTCGACTTAGAGTTTTTTTGGGCACGGTTTCTTCAACACTCTCAAGAACTGATGCTGTAAACGTTCTAACTGCTCCGTCAATTTGTTCGATACTGATATTATTTGGATTCCTCTCTGTAATGTTTCTCAATTTAAGGCGGATACTTTTTTTTAAATTTTTTCAAATCAGCATTTGCATAGTCAAAAAATTGATTGCAATTTTCCACAGGGGTTGAATTTATGTTTATTATTACAGGGAGATGATTTGAACTAAGATCATTTTCAACAATAGGTTGATTGAATAGTTCGGGGGAATTTGTTAGGAATAAGTCTATAGTAGAGGGACTAGATCTATTGTTTGGGGGCATACAAGTAGGTTGAGGGGGATACAAAATGTTAAATTGGTGTCTTGAGTCTAAATCAGCTAGTATATTCCCCCATGCATTAGCTCTGACACAGCCCCAATTCCTGTTCTTGCAATTGAAATCGCCACCAATCAAATATGTATCATTTATTGCAATCAATTTACGTAAATCGTTACGGAAATCAATCCTTTTTTCTGGGGAAGTAGAACCACCCGGAAAATAAACTGAAAAAATTTTTATAGAACGCCCATTTTCAAATGGTACTTCAATGCCAATATTTTCAACAAGTTTAGTTTTAATCACAGGAAGTATTTTATGCTTAATCGTTTTTTTAACTACCACGGCAACACCGCCCCCTCTTCTCTCTTCTCTATCTACACGATAACATTTGTAGTCTTTATTTGAGATATTTACATTTTCATCTAACCAAGTCTCATTTATTAAACTAACATCAATATTATGTTTGCTTAAGAAAGCAAAATATTCTAATTTTTTATTCCGAATGCTTCTAGCATTCCAACAATTTATCTTAAAACTACTATTCATACTTATTTACCTGAGTATAGATACTTAATTGCTAATTGTGCAATCGTATTAAACTGATCTGCTTTAGTATTGCATCGGCTAAGTAATGTTATCATCTCTGCTGTGATTGAGTTGATTTCTTCCATCGAAAATAGAACGTTGTTCCCACTGTTCGTGCGAGGTGTTAGTCCACACATTGGAGTTGTTGTTTGTTGCTTCATTATCGTTTGATGTTAATACCTCAGTCTCAGTAATGTTTGGACCTTTGGACTTCTTGTATGGCGTGAGCGCAGGAAAGTCGGATTTATTGGGAATGTACGAAGTATGTTGTTGGTAAACATCCCTTGATGTCACCTTAGCATGTGTTCTATTTCGTATAGATAACTTTTCGCGAATTTTAAAGAAGCTTTGTCGGCTGATGCAGGTTGGGTCATTGGCCTTGTGGACTTCGTTACAATTTGCACACTTAATTTTGTTTGATTTACAATTTTTGGTTTCGTGATTTTCTGCACAGTTGGCACAGTGAGTTTTAATATGACAATTTTTCTCTCCGTGCCCATACATTTGGCAGTTGTAGCACTGTGTGAGTTTGTTTCTCTGCCTTCGGGCAAAGTCCCATTTCACTTGGGTTTTAAATATCGATTTGCATTGTTTCTTCAAATCATTTAACTTGATTGAGCCACACTCGAGGTACACAAGATAGAAGATATCAACAAAGTTTTCATAGTTTTTTTTTATAATTTTTACATTAAGGCATTTTAAACCAAGCGATAATAGCTCTTGTTTAATCACGTCAATGCTTAATTCATGTAGGCCATATAGAATGACTTTGAAAGACCTTACTGAGGGCAAATCATGCGTAAAAAACTGCCAGTTTTTTTCCTTAAGTGTATCGCAAAGTTTGGCATGAGTTTCAATGTCTTCACAATTCACTTTTATCCCAATGGACATTTTCTTTACACTGTAGTGTTCTATTTTGAATTCATTAAGTAAAGCATGAATACATTCACTTGTTTTTTGCAATACACAGACCGATGGGATTTTGGATTTTTTATTTGACACAATTGGTTGCTCAATAATTTCGTCGTCTACTTCAATATCGATAGCTGTATCTGGATGAGTTTGTAAAGGAATCCAACGATTATGCTCAATAGAGCTAATCTTTGGGTGTTTGCTGGTGGAAGACATGGTGTCTTCACCAACTGGGGATAGAGATCTCTTAGTAATTTTTATGTTTATGAAAGGTACCGCACAAAATAGGACAAACGTCTGACGAGTTTGAAAGTACGATTGGTACAATATCAACGTACCATTCGAGACTCGTATAAATGTCAAAAACCCATCCATAGTAAGATTCTACTCTAACTTTTATCGGTGTTATTCATACTATGGATATTGTTTTTGTTATTCGTGTAAAGTCCTACTATACTTTGGATAGATTTTCCAACAAAACACGGTTAATGTTGATTGAACTTAAAGTCTCACAGATTAACATGGAACTTCCTTGTAATGTCCATAAACTTGATGTCTGTATGATCGCCGCCGGTGTCGAAGTAGACTTGGGGTGACCATTCGTTTGAGATTTGAAGCTATTTGCAGACATAATGTGCTTTTTTGTTCTTTTGTGAAGTCTGTTTTGTGACTGCAAATATTATGTCTCCGTCTTCTATGTCCAAAATCATACTTTTTTGTTGAAAATTGTTGCGAGCTTGACTTGTCTGTGTCTATAAATAAATTTTCTAATAAATAATTATAACTCCACATTGAAAATGTTTGTGGTATCAATTTAATTAATAAAAATAATACTTAAACCTCCTCGTTTAAAGAAGTTTAAATTTCCTAAACCCTCAAATATAAAGGTCTTTTAAAACAAAAGTTCTATCTCAAACTGAAATCTAAATGAGAGAATTGAGTTCTAACGTTTGAGAATTTGATAAAGAAATGAGATAGAACTCAATCAACTTCTAATTTTTCAATAAGCCCAGTTTTAGAGACTAGAATTTTGTCATAAATTGTACCGTTTGTGTCTCAATAAATGTATTGTAACGTTTTTCTTAGCTATAATAAGTTCTTCTGTAGATTATGAGTCTACCTGTAGATTTAAAGAATAAGTATCAATCTATTATAAACGAAAATTAGAATGTACACTGGGGTTTTTACGCACCTTTTCAATCTGAACAATTTTCTTTAATTTTCCACACGGCACCAACACTAATGTTGGTCAATCTTGACGTAAGCAAAAGTCAATTCGGTTTCATAAAAATGAGCCTCTTATGATGCGTTAAAGAAATTATGCATCTTGCGAATGAACTCCAATTTAAAAAAGTTTCAAGAATATCCTTAATTTTGGACTTAGGTTGCTTAGCTGAAGACTAAATTTACATTTTTTGACAAGAACAGCTATTAATAAGTGTCTATAAGATTGAAATAATCAGCCCTATCATGAATCCCGAAAAACTGTATCATGAAATCCGTTCGTAGTGGAAAATCTCATACAATTTTGCATTACGAACGGATTTCATGATACAGTTTTTCGGGATTCGTAAAAATTTCCGATAGCTTAAGGTTTTGAAAAAATATGTCCTCAAACAAATTTTTTTTAAATTATATGTGTTTTATTTCTTATTGACCAAAAAGCTTTCAACTTTGTACCTCTATTTCTTTGCGCATTGTATTCTTTTGAATTTGAAATTTCTTAATATATTGCTGAAGTTAAAGGTGATTTCTGTAATCAAAGTTTAGTGCCATAATTATTATGTTCGAGACTACAGTTTTCTACGTTTCACTGTAATTTTCACGCTATATTTTTCAACTCACTTTAATTGCAAACATTCGAAAAAGAGGTACTTAAACCAAAACGTTTGTTATTATTTTATTTTGAATAAACTTTCGAAGAATATCAGAAACTGTTCCTATTTAATTGGTTTTGTTTTCTAGTTTTGGGTAAAACTTTTGATATAAGAAAATGCCAACTCCTTGTGACTTTAATTTAACAAAGTTTCCAAGTAAATTCTTCACTCTGATGTTTATGTTTACATATTCAACCTTTTTGCAATTTCACACATGTGAGGAAGCTGAAAACTTTACCTAAGGCCCTATATAAAGCTTATAAAATATATTGGTACAGATCGTGTACGTGACAAATGATTTTTTTGCTTAGTTTTGTTTTTAATAAATTTATAAAACAACCAGTAAAACACCCCAAGCTGTATATAGAAACATTCATATATTGATTGATCTTTCGAGTACGTGTAAATTTATCGTACATAATTTGTTGATATCGATATTTTACACGTGATGTAATACAAAGGTGATTTACGTTCATATGTAAAAAGAAGGATATGATAAAAGGTCAAAATAAATGAGGAAGATTACTTTTTATGCGCTTACGGGCATAAGGCCGATTACTGGTAACCTTGGAAAGCTTCAATGGGTTATGTAGAATGTAATATTCTTTTGAAGAATGTTAGTAAAGGTCCAAGTTTGGTAATTTACTTTTTTGAAAGCAATCAACAAAAATGAAAATTCAAAACTGAAGAAGGATGCGTTTTTTTATAAAACATTGAGAAATTAAGGAATGTCATTAGAAATATTTTCGAATAAAAGCACTTGGATATAAGTTGTTCCTCTTCTGTAAAGGGTGGTCAAACTTTAATGCACGATGTTATTTTTATATGACAAAAAGTTTTTAAAGATTTATCTTAATTTTAATTAGCCCCTAAACCAGATATAAATACTGTTAATCCAGCTAATAATAATAATAATTGACTTATAAATGTATTACACAATAAAATATTAAAACAATGAATCTTTTGTATTTCTCTATCCGAAAGTTCTCAATTACTCTGAAGCATAATTGAGGTTCAATATCGTTAATTTGTCAAGTTATCTCATCATTTAACTCTTGAATTGTTCTAAGCTTATTAACGTACACTTTTTTTTCTTCTTCTAATTATCCCCAAATAAAAAGTCAATGTTCTTAAAGGCCAATTGTCATCGCCAAAATACGGATATTAAATTGTTCGTGCAACAGAGCCACTGAGGCTTATCATGACTCTCCCTGGAAATTTTGTTTCCCTTAGAATTTTTTTTTCCCACTGAATTTTCCTGGGCATACATTTTTTTCCAACAAAAATTAAATGCAAATGCTCAATTTCTCTCGTAGAAAGTAATTCTGGAAACAAACTTTGGGCAGCATTTATGTACGTTTGAAATATTTGAGACAGTGAAACATTCCAACGAAGTATGACATTACTCTTTTTCGGATCATCAACATTTCAGTTCTTGGATTCTCAAGTGCCCAAATGATACGGTTCTGCTCTTTGAGAAGAAAGTGTGTTGATTACGCTTAACAGATAAATCGTGGAATACACAAAACGCAATTTAAATTGAACGGCTATTTAATTATAAAATGGTTTTACAAACACTTTCTAAAAATTCTTCAATCCTATATGGTTGAATTTGTCCAAGACTAAAACAAAGAGATGTCAAATAAAATTGTGCAAGAAACTTTACGTTAAAATATGACTCACAACTTACATTCTTTCAACTAATCCAGCGGTGCCAAGCTGTCTGAAATATGCAGACGGCTCCTGGATAAATTCAAGTAAGGAATCGCTGAACTTACTACTGGATACTCACTTTCCTGGTAATTCTCTAACCGCAACTAGCAACAAACATATTCGTTCAAGTTTCAATATAACATATCCACAAGGTCTGGTCACAAGGGACAAGCTACAATGGGCTTTCAATAGCTTCGAACCATTTAAATTTGCAGGACCAGATGGGATAATACCAGCCGAACTACAAAAAGCTTCAAACATTATTGCACCAATCCTTGAGGCAATTTTTACCAGATTTCTATATCTGGTCCATATTCCCTCGGCATGGAGAGACGTTAAAGTTGTTTTTATACCTAAAGCAGGTAAATGCTCGCAAGTCAATCCTAAAGGTCTACGGCCTATAAGACTATCATCATTCTTTCTTAAGACCTTGGAAAGATTGATTGATATCCATTTATGGGCAAGTATTGATACAAGACTTCTGTCTTCGTCTCAACATGCCTACTGTAAAGTTAATCGGTGGAAACAGCGTTACACACCTTAGTACGCACCATCGTATATTCCCTCGATCATAGAGAGTTCACTATGGTTCCTTTCCGTGACATCGAAGATGCTTTTAAAAATGTGGACACATCTCCAATTACATCTGTACTAACATCTCCAAGCGTAGAGAGTTCGCTTGGGGAGTTAATGCATATAATGCTGACAAACAGAATAATTAACTCAAAACTGGGCAACTATTCTGCCAGAAGATTCGTTATTAGAAGGACACCTCAAGGTGGTGTTCTATCCCCTCTCCTCTGTAACCTAGCGGTGAATGAAATTCTATTTAGTCTGGATGTGGAGGGTTTCAGAATGATTGCTTATGCGGATGACGTTGCTATAGCGGTTTCAGGAAAGCATCTTAACACGTTAAAAGAACTCTTACAAAATTCCTTAGACAGACTAATACTTTTGGCTGATCGGTTTGGACTGGGTTGTCGGACACAAAACCGAATAAATCCTATTTTCGAGGAAATACAAAATTACCCCCCCCCTATATTAAAGGAATCCAATTAAAGTTCCCAGACGATGCTAAGTACCTGGGTCTTATTTTAGACAAAAAACTAAATTAGAAACGCAATGTACAGGAAAGAGTCAAAAGAGCTACTGTAGCTCTCTTTTCTTGCAAAAAAGCTATAGGTAATAAATGGGTCTTACAACCCCGAATCACGCATTGGCTAAACACATCGGTAATTAGACCGATTTTAATGTACTGTGTGGTAATTTGGTGGACTGCTTTAGCGAAAGCTATAAGCCGCGACAAATTAAATAAAGTCCAACGTTCAGCTCGCATATGTATAAGACGATCGCTTCGCACGACCCCATCTGCGGCATTGGACACCTTACTCTACCTAACACCTGTTGATATATTTAGCAAACAAATAGCTGCAAGCTCTGCTATTCACCTCAAAGCTTTGTCGCAGTAGATTAACAACAACATTGGCCACTCCGTAATTCTTAGGTATTTAGAATTAATTCCAAAGCACACAGACTACACCCCAACTACAATTCGACAGAAATTCTCAGATTTCTATACTGCAAGGCAGATGAACTAGCCAGGAACGGTACAGTACAACCCTTTCTACCACGTTTGGCAAATGCTGGCATACCAATCGCTACATGTAAACTATTGCTAATGCAGGACGCTATGAAGAAAGCAAACACCAGGTGGAAGAACATCAAAACGTATCAGGTCACATAAGACATCTGGCCTACACTAGATTTAAAACGATCAAGGTGCTTGCTATTTCTAAGCAGATCGCATATAAGCTCGATAATCGGTGTCATAACCGGACACTGTCTAATAGGAAAGCACTCCACGCGGCTAGGCGTATTCTCAAATGACATTTGCAGAAGCTGTATGGACGAGGAAGAGGAGTCAGCCTCTCACGTTTCGTAAGGGACTCAAACTGGTTTCATTGAGCTTAGAAGAAAGGCTCAAGATTTATGTGGTATCACAAAGGGCCATTAAACTGGACTAAGTGTATCCTACTCTATCACGGACAGCCACTTTAACCTAGCCTAACCTACATTGTTTTACCGCCTTTAAGCATAAAATTCGGTCAAACATCAAATTCAATTTCGTTTGGAAGTTTTTCTTAAGGTTGATTGAAGTAGGTTTTCAAATCAATTTACAAAAGAATTCTAGTTTGAAATTATGGAAAACCACTATTTTCTATATTTTCTACGAATTTCTTTCAAATATTCAAGTTATCATAATCGGTCTGATTTGTCCAATTGAAAATTTTGACATTTCTCAACGTTTAAAGGTCCCTGTAATCTAAATCAAAAGTTTTTAGAAACCATATCTCAAGAACCGTCTGAGATATCGACTTCAAGTAAATTTCGTTTTACAGATAAAACATCAATATCTTTCAATAGATCTAATTTCTAATCTAAGAAGTTGATGTAAAGAAATAGAATAATTAGTTTTCCAGTTTCTTCGTTTAAAATATTTTCCCTTTTCTCTGAATTTAAAAACAGCTTCAAAAATTCTTCTTTCGTTCACAACACACAGAATATCTTTTTAAAGACTTGTAAATAAACTTTCAGCTTAGAGGACTTATTAAAAAAAAAAAAAATATGAAACCACAGTCAACGAGATAATGTTATAATAATTGTGTCATCATGAAACTCATAAATCAATTAGTAAATCCAATTTTTCACACATTGTGTCATAGCACGTTTCCGCAGTCAAAAGTCCGCAATCCGCACTCAATTGTGCGTCGTCGTCTTTAGCCTTCGATGGTCGTTGGTCTTCCGTCTTGTCATCGCCACAACACCATTAATGGTACATCTTCTAATCCGCCTAAATTATGTATTTCTCTTTCTCTCTCTCTCTTTCTATTTATGTGTATAGCTATCTATCAAATACATTTGACACCAAAATGTGTTTTGTTAAGCTGAAATATTATTTTAAGAACCATTAGTCGATTTGAAGATGTACTTGAAACATGTTTCGATAAAATAGATAAGATTAATGAGACTATTGATGGTTATTGGTGGTTGATGTTAAACCTTACCAACTATGTTATGTACATAGAGATATTTGTAAATTTCTGTATTTGATTTAAACAAAATCTATTGATTTAGTTGACAAATAAATCACCACCGCATAGAAGTGTGTTTGATATAGGAAGCACTTCAGGAAATAGGGAAGTTGTATGTTTCCTTCACTTTAAGGATATAGAACTTTATTATTACAACTTCTTTAAGTAAAAATACTTTCATCAATATTTAATGAAGGTTTTTTCGTTTTATTTATGTATGAAATGTATGAAAGAAATATCACAACATTTTCCTTAGACAATAAGTCTTCTAGTCATTTGACAGTTTATTGCTAAGTCTATTTGTATAGCATATTTTTTGTTTCCTTTATAATAACATTTCATAATGTATAGTGAAGAAATATACGTCAAAAATTATTATTAATATTCCCACTTAAGCTTCTTACGCATTTTTCTTCAAGATGTTTTCAACAAAATTTACTGTTTAAATATTTTTCTTATGCGATTGGAACATATGATATATAAACTACTCAAAACAAAATAGGGCCCACAAAGTTTTTTGGCTTTCGTCTGAAAAAAAATTAGTGTTTAAATTTTTGTTTTTGGGTATTATGTTTCATTTAAGTATTAAATAATAGTGTACACACTTGTAACACGGACAAAAATTCTTTATTCAAGTTACACTGAAAAAAAAAACATTTTATAGGAAAATTTACAAAAAATTAAAAAATTAAACTTTACATATCACTATTTTTTGTTATGATTTCTGGTTTATGTTATTTGCTTAGTATCAATTAGGGCCTTTTTTACTCTGTATGCACTGTATAAGCCTATCTGGTACGCTTTCAATCAGATGAATTACATTTTCTTCGGGTATACGCTCCCAACAGGCTTTTAACTCGTTTATAAGCTCCTGTGCAGTGTTGAAACTGCTGTGTCTTTCTTTGATGCTTTTTTTAACTGGTTCCATCAATTTTCTATCGGATTGAGGTCTAGGCTCTTTGTTTGACCATGTCAAAAGTGTCAGAAAGAGCTGCTTGCGTGTTACGGGTCATATGCGGGCTAGCATTATCTTGAATAACAACCAACTCATCGCCAACTCTTTGTGAAAATGGGATCACAACAGGTCATATTACCATATCAATGTAACTGGCGGCGGTAACGGTGCCCTCATCTAGGATATTCAGCTCTGTTCTGCTTAGCAAACTTATTTCAGCCCATACGATAATACTGGGGCTCCCAAATCTCTACCGTGAATGCACGGATCGCTAAAACGTTCACCTGCCCTTCTCCACACTCGTACTCGCTTATAATTACTCAAAAATTTGATTGTGCATCCGTCTGTAAAGAGTACAGAACTCCAGTTGTCCAAGGTTCAATTTAATTTCTCACAGGTGTACCTTAATCGAGCTGCCCGATGGGCCAGTGTAAGTTTGGGCTGAATAGCACACGCTCTGTAACTTTGAACATCTTAGTGGAGTCGATTGCGAATGGTTTGATTATTGACTTGAGTGCCAGTTGACTGCCGAAGTTGAGTTTGTAAAGCCCGAGCGGTTAGGGTAAGCTTCCGACCGGTAGTTATTCGAATGTACTGGTCTTCTTGCTGAGTTGTGGCCTGAATTCTTCCTGATCCTGGTCTCTTTGTTACACTCACAGTTTCCTGGACACGTTCCCACACGTTTCGTATAGCTCACCGCGACACACCGATTCGATTTGCAACAGCCCTTTGAGACTCTCCTTGATCCAGCATATTTACCGCTCTAATTGCGTTTTCAGTATCCGAATGGCGTCAAAAACCGGGCTTGTAATCACGTTTAATCACGAAGAAATAAAGAACAACAATTAAATTAAAGAAACACTTACCAACAACGCTAGAATCGGACTGACAAAACATGTGCAATAATTTTTGCATTGATTGTTTTTTCAACCGATTGGCTTTTTTTGCCTATTCACTTGGAAGTAACTGTAAAATTGTTATTCAAAGCATTGATATGGAATCATACACATGAAAACGTTTCAATAAAATGATGGGCTTCGACAATTTTCATCAATTAAGTATTTCTTAGGCAAAATACAAAATAAATCTTGGGTGGTCTCGTTTTTGTTTTGAGTAGTTTACATTGTTGAATTTCTATACATTTAAATTAAATAAGTTAAATATCAATAATAAAAGAAACCGATTTTTACCTTCGAAAACTAAAGCTTATATTGCTTATCAATCAATATTATTCCATCGAAAATTCCAAACTGCAGTTCTACTGAAGAGCTTCTGTGTTCTTTAAATTCATACTGAATAGACAACACGGTTTCTAAATTCTTTAAATTCTTATTAAAAAGACAACACAGTTTCTAAATAAAAGAATAGTATTTTAAAATTCGCCGTGAATTACAAAATTGTAAATATCTTGAGGTAAAAGGATCAGAGGAATCTTTAGCATTCTTAGAAATAAATTCAAGCATTGAACTAATCTTAGAAATAGAAGTTAGGGCATCAATAATCAGTGATGAACACTGCCAAATACTTAAGAAAATCGGTGTATATCATACCACCGATAATTCCATGCTGCAGGTGGGAGATATTTCTATATTCGAGAGAACAAGCATGAATTTTACCGATAAAAATCAACAAAGAAATTACAAATAGTTAACATTAGAAGTTTCCCTCGTGTATCGAACCAAATTAGGAATCAAGTAAAACATTTCTCGTTGTTAAAAAACATCCAGAAACATTAATAATTTCTTTTCTATTTAGATTTAATACTTAAAAGGAATTGATTATAATACAATTTGTTGAGAAACTGCACCTAAGTCTACTTTGTAAGACGTCACATCAACAAGAGCTGCAAACTGCCGACGGCTTACAGCAGTTTCGGGGGCAAGCATTCAGTAGACAAAAATTTGTTGAAATTTTTTTTAATAGTTTTAAGTTTCTGTCTATTTCGTTAGACGCTTAATATGAAAAAGTAAAATAGAATTTTTAACGCTGGTAGAGGTTTCAAAGTCGTTTGAAATTTAAGTCCATAATTTTTAGAGAGATGACTGTGAGTGCGAAATATTTGGTTGAGCTCAAATAACTCACGAACAAAATATTAGTGTTGACTTAAAAAAAAATGAATACCAAACATTTTGACGTCGTAGAGATTCGGAATGAATTTCTAATTTCTACGCTTCCAAGAATAAAGTTTTCGATATTTTGTAATTTTTTTTAGAAAAATTGTCTAGAATACTTCGACATGAAAATAACAGTAAAAAATCGAAAATTAGATTTTATACTGAAATTTGTATTAACCTAATGAAATACAATGTTAATTTTTATGGAATTTTCCATTCATTTAAATTAAATTAAGGTTATGGCACTGAGGGCATCTGACTTGATTTTTTTGGAAAATGGACCTTGAGTTCACGAGAGCTGTAGATCACCCTTGTTGTTATTTATAAGCTTGTGGAGCTTCAATGCTTTGGACGATGCTGTTGTCCTTCCATTCAACAAAAAGTAATTTATTTGTCTCATTTAACTGGACCTCAAAAGTTCCTCTATCATGTTTTTGAAATTGTTTGTTGTTTGAAAGAGGACACTTTTTCAATCGATTATCTCGAAATGTTTAAGTTGCTCTAAATGTGTTTTTCCTTCAAGATGATCATGAACCCATAGATTGTAAGAAAGTTGTCAAAATAAAGAGCATGGTCACTTGGGCAGTCAATATTCTTTATTACTCTTAATTCGAAAGGCAATGCTCTAAAAGAAGGCTTTACATTTTTAACTCCTCAGTAAGTTTGAAATTCATACATGTAACCACCTTTGCTACAAAGCATACAATTTTTTAACCCCTGAATCTCACTGGTTTTCCTCTAATAAATTGTTTTGAAGAGTTTCGAAAAAATATTTCACCATTGATTCATCGATATATGAATGCTCATCCACATATCCCCGCTTTTACATTTTTGGCAAAATAGCTTACTGAGCGGGCGAAGTTTTGCCAATGCTTCGTTTAAATCAGGGTTGTTGTTATCAGCAAAGTGTATGAATCGTTTTATTTCTCGGAATCTATTCCTGGACGTACTGTTAGCTACAAAAGTTACATGTGTATTAGCTGATTGTTTCCAATACATATGTATGTATATTCTCTTGCCTGAGAATGATATCCCGAAAACAGTACGATTTCTAAATACATTTTTAAATCTTCTTCATTGAAAGCAAAAGTTTGATGGTTTTTTTGCGCTTCGTACAGTATTGTTTGGTTTAAAATAAGTTGTCTTACCTCTGTATCAACTTTTTTTTAAAACATCGAATTGGCTTAGTCCAAAGAATTGTAAAGCAAAATTTTGGATTCTACACAAATGATTTCCGGTTCGTTCTTGAAATTCACTTTGTCTATACCGGTAAGACAATTGACTTTTTCAACTCAGATAAGTGAATATCATCATCGCTGTCAAACCCATCATCATCTGCGGCGTAAGACTCCTCAAAAATGTCAACCTCACCTGGAACATCTTTTGGTAGCTCTGTTGCCTTTATGTTTATGTTTTCGTCATCCATGTCCTCTTGATCCGTAAAATAGGTCTAACGGTGGAGGAATCATGACGATATCAGCGATGCCGATGTTATGCATTTCTTCAGAGGCTGCATCGAGGTTGTGAAATCGTTTTCCAGTATTCAAATGGATAAAAAAAATCAAAAATTTAATTTCCATTTGTGGCATACTTCTACGTGACTATCAAGTTGCTTCATTTTGCTGTAAATTTTCTCAAGAAGTGATTTAAATAAAAATTTTGGATTTTTAAGAAAAATATTTAATCATTTTTTTTAATTTGATATCTGAAAAACGGGTCAACATTCTTTAACAAAATTCAAATATAAAAAGGTATACAACATATCATTTTATTCCTGGATGAAGTTGATCAAATGCGATGGAAACATTCTTGGTTTTTTCTTGAAAAAGTGCATGGGGTACACTTTAAGCGTACAATTTTAACCCTGTTTTGTTCTTCAATTATATTTTTTGTGTTCTAACTGACAAAGAAATAGTTTTCTAGTAGTTCTAGATCAAGTTAATGCTATAAACTCGTGTCAAAAATGATAAGAACATTGAAAATTTCAAGTGTCAATATATTTTGGAAAATAACTTTCTTATAGTATTTTTGTTTGCGATGTTATGATACCCTTTTAAACACATTTTTTTTTTCAAAATATCAATCTACTCTTATTTAACATCGATTTATGTATATAGAGAGTATTACTGAACTCCTCTCCCCTTTTACACAAAGTTACTACTTACTACACACATAGATCATTATGATTATGCTTTCAAATCAATTAACATACATGATGAAAATATGAAGCATGAATGGGTACTTACCTTCCAACATATTAAAAGAATAAGCATAGCATAGGAGGAATTCCTAGAAGACCTATAGATTTTTTGGCACCATGTGGACGACGAAATAACCATCAACAACACAACACGACGACACACAATACCCATGTGCTCGTAAAAGCTTTTTAATTTGACTTTGATGTTGGCAATTTTGTTTTTTTTTTCTTTGTTGTTCTGTAATTTCCTAAAAGTTAATGAAATGAAGAAAAATAAAACCCTAGAAATGTACTACATATATAATACACATACATATACCAAACATACATCAACTAAAACGTTTGAAGTTAGAAAAATATTTAATTGATATTTGACAAAAAAAAGTACCTTTTATATAAATTAAATATCCTGCAAAAAATTAAAAATACTTCAAATAAGTTTCTGTATTTAATCAAATTGTAATTGGGAAAATCAGACAGGTGCACAACGGCACACATTTGCGTTTTTACATTAAACTCAATTGGAAATTTCGTTTAATTTGACTTTAATGCGTTTAGGCTTACTTAAAGCTGCTTGGATGGAATCGTAACTTTCTAAGGCTCTTATTTTTAATAAATTGAATTGAATTGAATTTTGCTAACGTACAAAATGGCCAACATAATTTTGAGTCTTGTACAAAATTCAAGAAATTTTGTAAAAAAAAAAGTGCGTATACGCCCAAGTGTACAATTGGTATCTTTTTTAATAATAGTTAGGTACTTGTGTGGATACTTTCGGTTTTGATTAATTTGTATGATGTATCTTTGAGGTTTGTGTTTCTGATTGTATTAATAAAGATTATTACAGGAGAGCTCATACACGACTTCAATAGAAATCAACTCAATTGTAATTATAATTTAAGGTACTTAATCTTGATTGAGTGCTTAAATAAATAGTCATTTTATGTTTTTTTAATTATTAAATAAAAACAAAAAAAGAACTATGTTTATAATTCTAAACATTTATTAAATAAATAAGGTAGCGTAACAGTCGGTTGAAAACTAGGGCCTAAACGTTTATTCTAATAGAATAAGGTGAAAGAAGGGGTTAACCTTGGATTTGGTGTACGAAATATTGTGTAAAAATTCTGTTTCAAAAGTTATGGATGGTGGTCAAGAAATGATTTAGAACAACCGTAGATCTTGATAAACATACATAGAACAATGGTAGACCTTGACATACAAAAAACCCTTTGGCCTAGATAACATCGCTTCTATTGTTCTGAAGAGGGGTTCTTCAAAGCTGGAAAAATGCGTAAGCTTTTCCATCGCCCTCTTCTACACTTCTCTTTTCGAGTGGATGGAAAACTGCATTTATCCAGCCTGTCTCTAAAAACGATGAATCCTTCACCCCGTCCAACTATCATCCAATATCATTCCCGTCAATTCTCTCCAAAATCATGAAAACGCCGATTAATTATCAGCTTAAGAAATATATCTAAGGATAAAAGCTTCTTATTGACCGGCAGTATTGTTTTCGTAGAAATTTTTTCACTGATGATTTGACGATTTATCTAATCGAACAGTGGAGCAAATCCTTTCATCGTTTTGAAGAAACTGCACTTCAAAAGCATTTGATAGCGTTTGGAACCAAGCTCTCTTATCGAAAATGAAAATGTGTACTTTTCTAACCGTTCAATAAAAGTTGTATTGGATGGTTTTAAGTCTGAAACTCATATACCGGCGCGGCGGCATAACAATAAATTAAGTAATTTACAAATTCTCTTATCGTCCAAAACTTGAATTTAACTCCCATATTTGGGCAGGTTGCTCTAAAGCAAGTTTAAGAGCTTTGAAAATGATATGCAATAGAACTATAACCGAAACATTTACATCACTTGAACACCTCCGCAAAGTATCTTGCCTTTTGTTGTTCTACCGATTTTATTTCAAACAATGTTCTTTCGAATTAGCCAGCTGCATTCTCCCTTGCAATTTCCGTGGTTGAGCTCAATTTCGGACATACTGTCAAGTATAGAGATTCTTTTTTTAACCGCACATTAATAATGTGGAATGCTTTACCTAATTCTGTTTTTCCCTCTCATATTTGTATTCGCAACTTTAAGACCAATGTGCCCCAATATCTTTTCTTAAATCCTTTCCTATTTTCCTAATTTCGCACTGTGTTTAAATGTAAACATGTTAAGGGTGATAATAACACCTAGAGTGGTGCAAATTAAGAAAAAAGCAGAGAATGGGGCTTAATATTCCAAAATATTTCTGAAGCCAGTGACAAAAATTTTATCACTATAGCTCCAGACAAATTACTCAAAATGATGTTTTGTGATTTTTAGATCTTGGTTTACGAAATGGTGATTTGGAGTACCCAGCTCCGTTCCAGTATTACTAATTGAAATCTCAACCATTTTGTTACTGCACTGATGGGTAGTAGATTAGACAACCAGTTAAAAGCTTACACATTTCCAATGACCTTAAATTTTTCACTATTAATTTAAACTTAAAAATTGCTGAACTGTGTACACTAGATGAGATCTTATCGAGATTTTATAAGACTTTAAACCTAATGTTAAAACACCAAAAGAAAGGTGTACATGAATTTACTTCTTACTCTCTGTCATTACGAGGTGAATACTTTATTTAACTGGACTAATAAGTCTCTGCCCAAATGTGATAGTTCAGGATACCATAAGCTTAATTTTAATACTAAAATTCCTACTTTTTCCTTTATATCTGAAAGCAAATATAAAAAGACTTGAATTTGTATTTGACAAGTGATAAATTTCGTCTAAAAATACCATATTGTAGACTAAACCTACTCCAACTGACAGACAGACAGATAGACAGACAGACTAAAATAGAATTCACGTCCATCTCTGTATATTCTGACTGATTTTCGATTTTATTAATCCCTCCGACCCAACCAACCCTCCTCCTCTAAATGTCAGTGCAAAGATTGTTAAAACACACGCACTAAAACAATAAACCTATCACACAATGGTCAACATGTGTATATGTCAAATAATTCAATTTGCTATCATTCAGAACTCAGGACCAGGAGTGACTTTTAGTCCACAATTTTGCTTCCTCTAACAATGAATGCGTCAATGTGATGTGTTGTATTATAGGGTACCTCATTATATACTTAACTTCATTTGTAGTACATATTCCGATGCCCCCATCATCAAATCACATCAAGTGTCACTTTGACACTAATGGGGTATTGTTTACTGACATTTAGTTGAATGTTGATAGTTGATTGTGACAAATAAGAACAAACTGAGTACTGACTTTTTTGCACATCATAAATATATTGCTTTAGGGAATAATGGTCGTCCGTATAGATAAATATTATTTATTTAGCAAATTGTCAAAATCATTTTGACAGTTATCTCTCGAGAGGTAAATTTGTCATTTAAACAAAAAAAAAATGAAGAGAAGAGTCGAAGAGAAAATGAAAAGAAATCACCACTTTAAATTACCACAATTACTTTTGCGATGACAAGTTATTGGGTAAATTATACGAACATAGTCAAGGTGGGGTGGGTGATGAGAGTATATGTAGCTCTCAAGCCCAAAAGGGAATGAGACATAAAAATAGATGTTTATTACTCCTGTCATCATTTTTTAGGGTAAGTTAGGCATCAGGGCTTGGGAAACTCATTTCCTTTCTCCCCCAAGGATATGATATGGGTCAAAGGAATGTGTGATTTAGATAATAATACGGAAAGAAGGTTATTTTATGATGGGTAAGAATCCTTTCAGGCATTACATACTTACTACCTTTATAATAGAGACAAGCAAGACAAAAAGTTTTTGATTAGTTCAAAAGAGGAAGAGGTGGAGAAGTGTGCGACGACGTTATAATGACATTATATAAAAGTTTATTGTTAGGTGTATTTTCCTTTTTACTTAAAAAAAAAAAACTACCTAATTGAAGGTCAAACTATTTTCTACATTCTTATTATTTATGTCCTTCTGTTGTTGTGTGTGTTTTGTCTTAATGGTATAGTTGCAGTTTTTTGTCAAAACTACCCTTAACTGACAGCAGCAGCAGCGTATAAAACATCTGAGGGGTTTCACAGTATAGAAGAGAATCACGTCAATGGGTTTTATTTTATTTTGTTGTTAAAGTTGCATTCATCGTTCTCTGCTTTATTTTATAGTTCTTTTGTGTTAAACAACTATCCAAGTATTGATCGGTAAATGATTCTTTGTTGTTTTGTATGTGAATATAACGGTGTATCTTCTATATACAAAGTCGTTTTAATGCGTCCGTTCTTTGTAGGGGTTGTATATTGTCCAGCGTATAGTTTGATATCCAGTCAAAGTTTTAGTTTTTCTTTTGGCTTTGTTTTGCAGCTGGTGTATTCTTTGTTTTGCAAGTGTTTCCCCGACAAAAATAATAAGGATAACAAAATAAAAATTGAAAACAAAGATGGTGTGCATGGTCCATGAAAGTGGCCCCAACCAACCGACCAACCTAACAACCGACCAACTATAGTTTCAAAGAATGAAAAAAGAGCAACAAAGTTAGGTCGAGACTTTGTTTGAGTCTTTTGAAAGTTTGTTGGACATAGACGCCTTATGCTTTATACAGCACAAAATCGATTCATTATTATGGCTTTGTATGGCTTTTGTTCTTAGAGTCGCTTTTTGGATGCATTTTACAGTTTTTCTGAAGCAATGCCCCATATAAATAAACACATATTAAAGACAAATACAATTGAATACTTCCTTACTAACTAAAGGTGGTGCTACAGTCCAGTGTGAACTAAGGCCTAACCTTTAACAAACTTCTCCATCTAGCTGAGTCCCTAGCTAGTTGTCTCTAGTTGCGTACTCCAAGTTGGGTATGGTCACTTTTCACTTTTGAGCGCCACCTGATCAGCGGTCTTCCCCTGCACCGGTGTCTTGTGGTCGTGGATTCGTAGACTTTCCAAGCCATAGCATTAGTTTCCATTCGCCCTACGTGACCCAGCCAACTCATTCGTTGGACACTTATCCTTCTGGCTCAGTCTACATCGCTGCACAGCTCGTAATTCCATCTGCCACTCACCTTCTATGAATACGGGTTGTTGTGTTAATCACACGAAGAACGAAACGACCAAAGGTGCTTTTATCAAAGTGTGCTTTTATGACGTTTTGGCAAAGACGTCGGGGTCGTAGGTTCTTTCTTGATGACAGCATGTACTTTGTTTTGTCCTCATTAACCGCTTAACCCATTCTTTCCACCTCAGCCTCAATACTTACAAGAGCTCTGCAAGGACGATATTAAAGAAATCGCATTACAGTGCATCACCTTGTCTAAGGCCTTTTTTTTACAACGAAAGCTTCGGTTAAGCTGTTTCTAACCTTTATGGAGCAGTTCGTATTCTCCATACTAATCCTGCACGAACGGACGAGTTTGGCAGGGATGCCAAATTTAGACATTGCTCTATACAGTTCGCCTCTGTAGATGCTGCCATATGCGGCCTTGAAATCGATGAAGAGAGGTGGCTGTCAATTTGATGTTCTTGGGTATTTCCATGAACTGAAAATTTTGTTAGCGATGTTAAGGAGACTGATTCCTATATAGTTTGTGCAGTTTAGAGGATCATCTTTTCGGGCAAATAATACTGAAGTTCAATTCGTCGGGCATCCTTTCTTTCGACCATATTTTACAGATAAGTTGGTGCATGATCCTAATCAAATTATCTCCAGCTGTTATAAAAGCTCGGCATTCAAGCCACCTGCTCCAGCGGTTTAGTTAGACTTAAAGTCTTTAAATTTAAGCCGGGAAGACGGGATTGTTGGCTTTCGTTGTCTATATTGGATGGGTCATCCTGGAAGATAGAGGAATTCGGTTCGTTATCGTAGTTATACAGTCTGCAGAAATGGTCTTTCCATATCCTCAGCATTGATTGAGGTTCTTCTATTTTACGTTAATAGTTACGTTAATAGTAGTACCCGTAGAGTGATGGTTAGTGCGTTGGACTTACATGAAAAGTGCTTTCTCAAATTAGCCGTTCAGATTCGGCATATAAACTGTAGGTCCCTTCCATCCCTGACAACATTACTCGCACACAGGAATGGTTGAGAGTTGTAAGTCACTAGGCCCTGGTTCTTCATGGACTGTTGCGCCAGCACCAATACGAATGAATTACTGATGGAAAACTAGTAGTTTTACTATGTTATTTAACTTATTCAAATACTCCACCTTTGAAATTAATTTATTTCTAACCAATTTCTTTTAATCTTAGTTGTTTTGCATTTAAGAATAAACTTTTTGGTCTTAATTGATGTAGCACTTCAATTTTTTTTACAACGAAACACTTTAATTCCACTTAACTTTTTGTGTAGGGGAGTAGTACCCGTAGCGTGATGGTTAGTGCGTTGGACTGTCATGCAAGGGGTCTTGGGTTCAATCCCTGCCTGTGCCACCTATCTTTTTTCACGGGTACTGTCTCTTGCGAGGAATTGACAAATCCTCCAAGAGTAAATCTTGTCATGAAAAGTGCTTTCTCAAATTAGCCGTTTGGATTCGGCATATAAACTGTAGGTCCCTTCCATCTCTGACAACATTACTCGCACACAGGGATGGTTGAGAGTTGTAAGTCACTAGGCCCTGGCTCTTCATGGACTGTTGCGCCACCTAATTTATTTATTTATTTTTTTTTGTGTAGGTAACACTGTACACTTGAGACTGCGGCTTTGAAACTTTGTACAAGTCTTTCCACAATTGAGTGTTTGTGTTGTTCAATCACCTGGTGTTTTTGCTTTGTCTCTTGTATCTTTTCCTCGGTCTCCGGGATTGTGACGCTTTATCAAAGAGGCTGTTCACCCTGTAATAGTTCATCCTTCGTTCCTATAAACAGTTCAGATCAAGTTCACTGTTCTGAGATTCCACTTACCAGGTATACTTTACTCTGCCTTTATTTCGCAGAAAATGTTTGACGTATTTCTAACTAGATTTTTGTAGTAAGTTCCTAGTCAGCTGTGGCACCTGTATACAAACGAAATTTTAATTATGCTGTCTATACTTCGTTAAAGTCAGCTGTACAAAAATATTGGTAAATTTTTTCCAGGTTCAATGCTATGACCTGTCTGATGGTAAAAGTGAGTTCGTTACATTTCGTCTATAATATTTCCTTGATCAATCTTCTAAACTTTTATTAGAGTCCTTTCTAATGTAACAATCTTCAATAACTATATTTTATTTTATTTGACTGCTTACTTCTCATAATACCGGTTTTTCCTTCTCAGAAGTATGTATTTCTCTTAGTGGTAAGATACAATTCAGTCCAATTAAAACGCGATTTCTGCTGGATTCTTGGCCAATTCCGATTCATTCTTCGTGATGCATGATGCTGGAAAGAACTTGAGGATTCTTTAGTGATTTTAAGATCGAAATATACGAACTCTTACATTAGATATAAAAGTTGAAGTTATTCAAGTTATCTTTCCATGATACTTAAGACACTCAAACTTGTTTAGGGCCTAGTGACATACAACTCTCAACCATTCCTGTAAGCGATTAATTTCAGTCATGGAGGGACCTAGAGTTTTTGTGCCAAATCCGAACGGATATTTTTGAGAAAGCACATTGCATGACAAGAAATACTCTTGGAAGATTTTCTCGAAAGAAGCAATAACCCTGAAATAAACTTTAGATGACACAGGGAGGGATTGAACCCAAAACTTCTGGAATGATGACCCTAAACAATAACCATTACGCATCAGGTATTAAACAGATTAATTAAATTGATAAGATTATGTTTCCAAGGCTTCTTTTGAAATTGGAAAAAAAATATTCAAAATTTTTTGATATCTCTATATTCATTTCGTCGATTTTGAGTTCACAAAATTATTGATCATTGACATCAAAGTTCAATGATTTGATCTCCCCAAGCTTGAAACTGAGTTCGTTGCATTTGCACTATGGAATAAATTCCTTTGATCGTTCTTGAAGGCATCTTATTCAAATTACCTTGAAAGTATATTCCCAAACATTTTTATTTACTTTCCAGAATGCGTTTTGTCGTTCCGATGAACCAAACTCAACAGAAACAGCATTTTTACCAACATTTCCTATGAATTTCGACTTGAGATTGGTTTCCTCGTATCAACAATGATTTGAATTTTAGTTAAATGGTCAAACTCAATGTGAACTCTTTCAAAAGTATGGACATGTTTGAAGACAATCAAATCGGTTGATTGATTCTCAAATTTCCATGTACCCTTTGATTTGTGGAAAATCTTGAAGTGGCTTAATTTCTGAGTTGTGACTCAGACTTGTGGGTCCTCTTTCTTAAATATCTTCCTTTCTTAGGTTGACAAAAATATTTATAATCACTTCGCAAAACGTAAAACCCTTAACATTTATATCCAGAGCTCAGAGCAGTTCCTTTAAAGTATTTCATTAATTTCTGTAAAATAAAAATCCCTAAAAAGAGTTAAATATTCTTCTTGGTGATTTAAAAGGATTTTCACTATTTTCACAGGTGAACGCTGTGTATCTTCATTTTGTGTTGGTTCATTCTAGAAAAGCAGAATTTAAAATCATCCCATAGTTCAATTTAATTTAACATGAAACCACACACACACAAACTCACACAGTGACAGTGATGAAAATCCAATTTAAATTGGATCAGAAAATTCTTTTTGACCAAAAAAAAAAAAAAATGAAACGTTCAAAATCCCAACCTTCAGTAAAGTAGCAAAAACAGAAAGAGACAGAGCTATATTCTAGCTAGTTATAGTATAAGAGAAAATTTGCATATAAATTGAATGACGAATAATTATTTAATCTTGAATGCGTTTCCATTCATTTCGTCGTTTTTGTTGTTGGATTTGTAAGGTTTGGTTATGGTTCTGGTTCTGGATCGATTTGGTTGATTTTATTCTGATCCATCACATCACAACCATAGGGCCAGAGAACCATGTCCTTTCACTGCGTTGACAAGGAGTCACTACTTGTCGAAATTTCGCAAATTGGCTTCCAACATCTCATCTCATCATGTAAATTGTAATAAGTTCTGTGATTAACAAGTTCCAGTCGTTGATCTCTGGTCCTTTATACCGACCGAACCGATGAAGGACGTCCTCCAAAAAGGAAGGGACGATTTTTCTTTGATTTTTTTTTTCACTTTGGAGGTTTAAACCCCCCTCCCTCACCACGACCACTTTGAGGTATTTACATTCGTGAAAAATGAATACGAAGACAAATAGTATGATAAATGCAAATGGACTCAGAAAAAATCCTTCTCCTTTATTGCTCATGTCATTCCCAATAACTCAAGTTTAGTTCTGTGTTGACTTTTAAATCGAGCTCCGCGAACTCTGCTCGTACTCTCCTCTCCTGTTTTTACGGTGGAGAATTTCATGTCTTTGGACAAGCTTTCACCTTTTTTAAACCAACATCAACAAGCTGGGCGGAATGGTTAATCGAAATAAATAGATATAACCACGTGAGATGTGTGATGCTGATTGAAATTGAGATGAAGAAAGACGTTAAATAAGCGAGAAAGAGAAAGAGAATCAAAAAGCAAAAATAGATGGAGGGATGGTTGGAACTTTACGAGGGATGGCAGTCACAGAGTTGTAATAAAAAAAAGTCCCAAATGGTTGCAAACGACGGCAACTACAACGCAACATAAGGACATTATAACGACTACGACTTCTTGTTTGATTACCATAACGTGTAAAATGGCTTTCAACTATGTCCTGTACACATCTGTATATCTATTGAGTGCACAAGATGAATAAAAACCTCCTTCTCCTCCTCCTCCTCCTCCCTCCACGAAAGCATCAGGAAAACGCAATGGGAAAAAAAGAATCAAATAAAAGCAAAACTATTGGAAAAACCATGAGCTGGGACTTAGGGGAAGATATATAGTCACACACAAGTATTTGCCTGAGAAGTCAATACTTTTCCATACAAACTGTTTCAACAGACTTCTTTCTCTAGGATGGCAATTTATTGCTATATCGTTGGTTGGTCCTCCTCGGTTGGAGGGATAATGGTGATTTGTTGCCATTATACCACCACCACAAGTTGGGAAAAAATGAATTATTGAATCTTTAGAATTTTTTTTCTTTTTTTTCCTCGTTTTCTTCCTGAAATTGAACTTCTTCGTACGAAAATGAAAAAATACAATATAAAAAGCTTGAAAGTATGCAACGAATGTGCTTCTAAATGTCATGGCAGTTTTAGTTTGTCTTGATGACATGTATTATTTTTCTTTTTTTTTCATTCTATAAAAACTATAATTCTGATATTTTCATCACGTTATTATGCATCACTTGTCAGTAACATAGCTTTTTTATTTTTCGCTTAAATGGCTCCCAACGTAGGATTTTTTTTTTGTTGTTTAATATTATTTGGGCTTTGGTTTGTAGGGAGAAAGTTTTCATATTCTCTCACTCTACATAACTGTATACGCTCTATATGTACATATATAGGACGTCGAATATGTTGTTAAAATTGAGTGACGTTTTAAGTGGTTACGCTAAATTTTGATGAAGTTTGATCGTGCATAGCATACACATCATAATTAAGTTATACTGAAAAAGCGGGCAAACTGGTGGATGTCGATGTGTGCTGTGCATGTTGGGTTTTGTGTATGGTTTTATATGCAGTGCATACATAAATGTGTGTGTACAAGTATAGAGTGTAGAGTGAATGACTTTGGGAAAAGTGTGTTTCCATACAAATATATATGGTTGAAGTTTTAGTAAGAGTTTATGTTATTTTTGGGCAAAATGCCATCACATCACTATATGCACTTTAACGAACTCTATTAAGACGAGCTAGGATATGTGTGTATCTTTATACCTCTTAAGAGCCAAGAAGTCGAGGTATTATTTAGAAAACTTTATTTACCTTGAATTGGGAAACACTTGAGGCAAAATTTCTTGGAACTTAATTTGAGCAAATATGGGATTGAATTTTAAATAGTTTTAAAAAGATATAAACATTTTTTTTTAAAAAAGGCTATCATTATCCTAGGGGTACTGCCTCTTGCTAGGAATTGACAAATTCTCCAAGAGTAATTCTTGTCATGAAAAGTGCTTTCTCAAATTAGCCGTTCGGATTTGGTGTAAAACTGCGTAGGCCCCCTCCATCCCTGAAAACATTACTCGCACGAAGGAATGTTTTAATTAATTATTAATTATCATTATCCTAGACTATAGAATATTCCTATAGATTTAGCAATATACATTTGAAAAGTTATGCGCATTTGAAAGATTCAAACTTAGGTGACTTTGGTCGAATTAAATGGATGACAATTCTGTTGATTACTGGAAAGGCTTATTAGCATATCCTGATTGACCTGGTGTTTTTCTTGTGCACCACATAAACAGTTTTGTCCGATCCTGGTTCAATGTAAAAAATAAAAATCATCAGAAAGAATACTTTCCCCAATGTGTTAAAACGTTTTTCAATTTGGCAGAGTTCTAACAAGTTATTTCATAGTTGTTTTGTAATAAATTCGAATAGGGTTGAATTGCATAATTGTACTGTTCAAATCATACTAAGGCTTGTAATTGCATATTGGATAGCAGTTATTTTGAGTCCACTTCGTTATCTGCAGAACCTTTTATTTTATGTATAAAACCACAGAATATTGACGGGGAATATCAGAAAAAAAAACAAAAAATTCAAAATATTTCTTAGCATTAAACGTAAAATAAAATTATATTACAAAATTGTGTACCTAACATGAAGAACCCCTCGCACTTTGTTTTACGTTATCAGAACTTTGCCTAAGAAATCAATATTTTATGCGACTTTAACATTGAGATTGTATTCATTGAATTCATTTAGAGCAGCTATATTCAACCTTTTATTTTAATGGGCCACATTGATAATTTTGTACCGCTACCGCGGGCTATAAGAAATTTGTTGTATTGTATATAATAATACTCATTTAAATGTGCATACATACATACATTATGTATTTATTTATTAATGAAAATATTTTAATTTGATTTTTGAAATTGAGAACACATTTTCAAAACTTTATTTAGATCTGGCTTGTTGCTGCATGCCAACCTAATGACATCCTCTAGGTGGGATTCCGTTAGTTTGTTTCGGTAAATGTTTTTTGCATATTTCATTCTCGAAAACGAAGATTTGCAAACAAACGTAGATCCAAATAATGTCAGCAGAATCTGTGAACTTCTTTTGACGATTGCATATTTTTCGGGGACGATGCTCCAAAATTCTAGGTATTCCCCCTTTTCCCTTTTTTCCTTAAACAGATCTTCAAGATTTGAATCGTTTTTAAAATCGATGAACTCATAAAAAAACTTTGCCTGATCTTGATTTAAAACAGAAGCCACCCGTGAGATTAGTCGTTGTTTCCAAATGCAATGGGTTTTCTACAAGCGTTAAGCATTTTTTTATTTTTCTGATATCATGAAACCTTTTTTAACAATCTTTTGACAGTACTGTTAAGTAGTGCAATATTGTTGAGCAGTTTTCTTCAGAGATGTCGATGAGGTCCTTTGTAGCCATTACCATTGTTGGAAAATTTTGTAGCTGTTTACTTCTTATTTCTTCATGAGAAATATTAAGCGTTTCTTCAAAAGCAAATATTTTATTTACCATCTGTGAAATTATGCTAAAAAACACCACCGTTGATCAAGACGAGGATTATTTCGTGGCGCAAGGAAAAAAACCTTCCCAAAACTCTTCCCCTACTAAGTCATTGCACAGAGGTATGCAAAGAAACGTCACAATACTCACTTACCAATTCTTCCAAAAGGCTTTTAAATTTTTTGTGGTTTAATTCCTTAGCTCGAATATATTTCACAATATCAAATACAATCTTCATCACTTCATCGATTTTTAAATTGATAATCCGCGCAGCCAAGTTTTCTTGAAAAAAATTATATTTTTTTTAAATAAGATTATAAATCCATTTTCAGATCCATTCATGGATGGACAGCCATCTGAACATACACTTACGATTTTTTTAATATCAATATCATTCTGCTCTAGAAAATTTGAAATTGTATCATCTATTCCCCAGGTTTGACCTTTCATCGCTAGGAATTTGAAAAATTCACTGAAGATTAAATCCTGTTCTGTGCAATATCTAACAAACACCGAACATTGAGATGTTGCTAAAATATTAGTGCAGAAATCGAAAGCCAAGTTAAAAAGCATACAGTTCCTTAAGTTTTCTATTAAATTGTAACGAATATATTTGGAAATGTCTTCAATACGTCTCACACATGTTGAATCAGACAGCTGTGTCTTTTTTTAGTTCAGACAACATTTGTTTTTTTATCAAACAGAATATCGGCAGCACTTACGAAACATTCTTTGACAATACTGCATTGGTGAACGGTTTCATGTGTTTACCAAGTATAGCAAATTTCATAAGATGCCTTAGTTAATACAGAGTCTTGAGATAAAGCCACGGACATCACATTTTATTGCTGTTGTAATGACCTCTTTAAAAAAGTTAATTTCTCACTTCTTAATAATTGTGTTCTAGGAAGATGTTTCCTTGAAAAAATTGTCTTTTCTGTTAAAATGACGAGCACGGCATATTAAACAGGTAGTCGAGTTGTTTTGGCTTGGCACAGAAAAATATTCTGTTTCCCATTCATCTTGAAATGATCTATTTTCATCAGATATATTTCGTTTTAGTTTCGAAGAAATTCCTGCCATTATTCTTTATTTACAAAAATTCACTGCAACCGCACTAACTGAAATTCAAAATATAAGTACTTAATCATCAAAACGAGGTATGTCGGCAAAGTAGTTTCCTTGACTTATTATGCCTGGACTGCTGTGTTTATGAATTTTCCATTCAAAATTTGAATAAAATGATTCCAATTCAATTTCGCAATGGCAAGAAAAGTAAGGAATACTCAGCGACATCTGTTTTTCATATAGTTGTGCAAATCTTTTCTGGCGTAAAAAGGAGTGACATCTAGAATAATTTTTTGAAAACATACTATGTCCACTTTTCCACTGCTGTACGTTCTAGTGTTGCTTCCAATTAGAAAACTCACTTTTTTCTGCAGTCACTCGATATTTTAGGAATTTAGACCAGCAGCGTCTAAAATGCCTCCAAAAACTTTTTAATTTATCTTGATAAGACAGGTTTTGAAGATAAGAAGAAATCCGTTTGATACATTGAGATTCCTTGAGCTTAAACATGATGATACCATGAGAAAGTTTTTTTGAATCTTTAGTAAGGTAAAAGTAATGTGAGATTTTGTCTAACGTCATTTGAACATTTTTAAAGGTAGTCTGTTCATATAGTCTCGTAAACATTGAAATTTCCTTTAAACCATTTGTACACTTTAAATCACTTTTAAAAATATAAAATACTATCTCAGAAGTAAGATAATAACATTGTCAAATCTCTGAATTGTAAAACGTGCGGTCATAGGCTTTGTATAGAAAATTATCACGAAATAAATATATCTATCTATCTATCTATATTGAAAGAAATTCTCTTCTATTTTTACGGGAGTATCAATGAAAGATTGCTGAAAGTTGTTTTACAAACACTTTAGACATTTCTGGAGTACTAACTAAGTTGCCTGGAATTCGGGATTGACTGAATTTCTTTTCGTATTAACGAATTTGTGTCCATAACTTTGAATTGGGGGTTTTCGCGTCTGCAAAAATATGTCTGATTAATGGCTATTTTTGTTTAAAAAAATAGAGTACTAACAGCTTCTAACCACCAATTAGAATTCTATTTTTAGCTTGTACTAAAGTTTTGGTTAGTTTCTCAAAGATGTTTGGCAAGGAATATTTGAAGTGGAAAACAAGTTAATAACAGTGATTCGCAACTACTACAATCTCAAAGGTTAAGTCAGAAAATGTTTTAAAAACTCAAGATACAATTTTTAATTCCCAAAAAACGTAAGTTTATATTGAAATATTTTCGAAAAAAAAAAATTCCTTAGACTTTTAGGCATTTTGGTCACCTTTCAAACATGTATACCTTGATTTTTTGTTTTAACACGGAGCCATTGAAATGTTAACGCTGGTGATATTCGGAAATGTTTTTTGAAGTAAAGTACACACTGAAATATTTAGGAACATTTTAAATACATTTGGCTCTATAAGACTTGTATTCTATAGTTTAAAGGATGTTTTTTATTTAAGCCGTGTGATATTAAATTTGGCTAAACTTTTGATCTGCACAGTTTTTACTCCTGAAAGACGTTTGGAAATTGTTGAAATTTATTAGGGTTTGGTTCATCACACCCAATATTCGGTCCACATAATTGCGAAGAAGAGTTATTAATTCGATCAACTATTGCTTAAATATCAAAAAAGACCTAAATGAGTCCATCTGCCAAAGCCCGCAACAGACTTCGGCTACTTTTCCGAAATTATTTTTAAAACGCAATTTCGAACCCTATTCTTTAAAATAATGCTAAATTCTTGGCCATAACATTATATTATATGAGTTGTATTACTTTCTAAAAACCACACGTCTTAAATAATAAGATTAGGCACTTTATACCTGCGAGTGGTTTGAGAAGGCTACAATTCGGAAAATATCAGAGACATCCGTCCAAAAAGTTATAAAAAAAGTGATTTTTTGAAAATGAAGCATTTGTATTTGAAAAGCTATCAGTAAGTGTCTCCCTTAAGTATGATATTCGCCTTATCAAGGTTTTAGTTTTAGGAAAGATTGGGCAAAATGATAGTCTACATTTTGTTTGTCTTTAAAGAAGACAAGGAGATCAAAGTGGATAAACTTAACATTCTGTCTTATTAACCATCAAGTTTGCATTTGTACGTGACATTTTGAAGTTCAAAAACATGAGTATGCCTGGAACGTTATCATTATTTCCAAGAAATTCAAAAACAAGTAGGTAGGATTGAAAAATGTCAGTGATTGGTTGTTGATTGAGGATGGCAACGCGGTTGTCATAAACCATTTGTTACATGAATTGTTCATCAATAATTGTCGACCCTTTTTCACTTAAAACACCTTTTCTTAAAAACACAAACTCTAATATATAACTATGGAAATGAAAGGTAGGAGTATATTGAATTTCTGCCACAGCTAAAGAGGTGACGGTTAAAGATTGTTATCATAATTTTTTGGAAAATAATAACAATTTTTTCTTATAAACAAGGGATAAGCTTCAGGGTCATTTGTTTTTGTCAAAAACAGGAGGCGATAAAAAGGCGATGAGCAGAAGGAGTATATTTTCACAGTGAAAAAAGGGGTTCACTCGTCCGTCTTGCCTCGGTACTCGAATGTATACAAATTTAAGGAATTTGTTAAGGGAATTTATATGGAATCTTTTGGGAAAACACAAAAACAACGCATATTTTCTTCCCATCTTCTTTTTCTTCTTTTATATAAAAGAAGCAATGTTTTGTATTAGGATATTGTTTTTTTATCTTAATTTGAACAAAAGAAAAAAGATGAACAAAAAGGTTTGGTATTTTAGGATATAAAAAGGTTGAAAAGGAGAAATATTTTATCCAAGTCTTATTTTTTCGAAAGGAAATAAAAAAACGAAGATAAAATAAGTTATATACGGAAAGGATTTAGTGAAAAATTTTGATATGGATGTTACATGCCTTTAGTGGAAGGGTAATTTAAATTTATATTCCTTAATAGAAATGCAAACAAAATAAGTTTGATTATGTATTTGTGTACCTACCTTATTATTCGTTTTGATTATTTTGAAGGACGTCAATTTCAATCTGCAAAAGGGGAGAAATATTATTACTTAATTCGTAATGTAGATAGACTTAAACCAAAACAAAGAACATTAACACTTCCCTGAGTATAAGTGCTATCCTGTTGTCTTAGAAGTGAAAATTTAAGGTCTTAAATGGGCCTAATGCCTATCTCTAGCTTAAATGACTCCCGCACCAAGTGCTCTTTGGAGATGATTGACCTCTTTCTTACCAGGGGCAATTATTGCGCGACTGTGCGTGTTTGAAACTATTGGCAAATCATTGGAGCGGAAGTGCCAATAACACAGAAATTCAAAACCCCAGGCTGTTGACGGCAGGTGTGGGGAGTTTTGGAAACTTCTGTATGGAAAGTAAATGTTAGTGTGAATGGAATAGCAAGTTGATTTTTAAGATCTACAGGGTTTAAGATCTAGTGGTTTAATTTTAAATTTTAGGTTATTTTGAAAATACCAGCAGTTTTATGAAAAACAAGTTGCAGGATAAACACAATACCTCTTGCATTAGAAATGTTGAGAAATTTAATCATAGTAATTGCATAAAACATTTTTTTCAAAATACGTAAACCAGACTCAGTTTTTCATGTATGGTATTGTAATTGATGAATTTGCGTATAAATACAACAACCAAAGTATAATTCAAAGCCCATTATATCAAAAACAAAGCACAGACAAAGCTGAATCGGCTTAAAATTAGCTTAAATATATTTTAATTTAGATACTATGAAAATATCAATGTATTTCCAATAAAGACCAACAAGGTCTACAAAAATATATATTTTTTGTATAATAAGCGCACATTCAAGGGGATGATACTACCCTTATAATGTAAAGAAAAAGTGTGAGCACTAGGAAAGAGAGAGAAGGGTTGAAAGGAGGTGTCGGTGCACATTTGAATTCCTAAATATTGCAATGCCTGGGAGGGTGGCAAGACATTCCACATTCTCGTAGTACGGCTAAAGAACGAATCTCTGTACTTGACAGTACGACCGAGGGTATACTGATGAGCATTCCTATAAGCGCGAGTATTATGGTTGAACTGTTATAGTGGAAGAATGCAGCTGGTTATTTCTCTAGAGCATCAACCGTTAAAATAACGGTAAAAGGGGGTAAGAGAAGAAACTTTTCGATGATTTTCAATCGACGTAAATGATCCTATTATGTTATTATCACCAATCAATCTAAATCCTCTACATTCAATACTATCCAAGAGGCTTAAGCAAGTTTCAGGAGCACCAGCCCAGGTATGGGAGTTATACTCAAGCTTTGGACGTATATAAGACTTGTAGATAACAGCGAGATCAGAGGGGGAGAAAAACTTCTTGCATTGCCTTAGAAAACCCAAACATCTTGTATCATTTTTGGCGACATCGCGTATCTGATCGTTTCACAAAAGGTGGTTTGTGATACACATTCCGAGAATATCGAGATGTTCAGTCTCCTCGATGCAATTGCCATCTATGGATAATGGCAAGGGGGGTATATCTCGCTTTAACGATACAAGACAGCATTGGATTTTTTAGCATTAAATTCCACGCGGTTTTTTAATCCCCATTGTACAATGCTGTTTAGGTCGGAATTTAATGAGCTTATCATATTTTCCCGTTGCAGTTCCACATCCGAAGAAGAGGGATGTGAATCTGAAAACGAATATGAGAAGCTAAGAGTAGTATCGTCAGCGAAACAGTATATTGGATTAGAAGTTGCAGACAGGAGATCATTAATAAAAATGAGATAGAGTGTTGAAAATAGAACAGAGCCCTGGGGCACACCAGCATTTATTTTGTGGTTTTCAGACTTGAACCCATCCAAAACAATTTGTATTGAATGATTCGAAAGGTAATTACTAATCCAATGAAGGAGGGATTCATGAAAACCGAAGGCACGCATTTTCGCTAAGAGAGCCTGATGCCAGGCCCTATCAAATGGTTTTTAAATATCAAGTGCAATAATCTTACTTTCTCCAAAGCGATGTACAGATTTAGTCCACTGTTCGGTGAGATTTTTTGAGCTGATAATTAATCAGCGTTTCCATGACTTTGGAAAGAAGGGACAAAACTATAAAATGTCTACTTCACGATGCCTTTTTGTTAACAGCAACTTCTCTGATTCTTGATTCTGAGCTTTTTGATGCTGCAAATAAAATCTTCGGGCATGATCGTCATGACCTTGATATCTCTGACACATGTAAAATAAGAAATTCTATTTGCCATTAAAGACTCGCAAAACCAAAATTCCCATCTTTCCAAACTAGACGAAGTCTAACAAAGCCGCTAGAGCAGATGGCTTGAATGACAAGCTTATTAAAGCAGATAGAGATGATTTGGTTGGGAGCATGGACCAACTTATGTCTAAGATATGGTCGGAAGAAAGCATGTCAGTATTGTTTGCCCGATTCTGAAAAGGATACTATTGAATTCCACCAATCAGTCTACCTAACATCTCTTACAAAATCTTCTCTGCCCCTTATATGTGGCTTTAGACCAGGAAAGTCCGTAGTAGATCAAATATTCATATTACGGCAGATCTTTTAAAAATCCAAGAACATCAAATCGACACCCATTATCTCTTCATCGATTTGTAGGTCACATATGACAGCATCTACATGGACGAATTGCATAGTGCCATGTCTAATTGTGGCATTCCTGTAAAACTCGTCCATTTGTGCACGATAATTGTGGAAAATTCGAGCTGCTTCATAAAGATTGAAATCAACTTTACCAAACCTTTTGACTTCAAAAAAGGCTTTGGACGAGGTGATGCGCTGTCATGTGATTTCTTGAACATCTTCCTCGAAAGAACAGTGCAGAGCTCATACCTCAACAATAGAGGCACTATTTTTCAAACGTCTGTCCACTTACTGGAATATGCGGATGATATTGACATAATCGGAAGAACTCAGCGTGATGTCAATGGGGATTTTGTAAGTATTGAGGCAGAGGCGATAAAAAAGGGGCTTAGAAGTTAATGAGGGTAAAACAAAGTACATGCTGTCATCAAGAAATGACCTACCAAACCGACGACCCTGTCAAAACTTCACCATCGGCAGACATAACTTTGAAGTAATTAAGGACTTTGTCTACCTAGGCTCCGAAGAATTATTCTTGCTAACCGTCCTTTTCTTGGGCTAAGAAAGCAATCGAGCAGTAAAACCCTCTCTCGAGCAACCAAAGTGGCGCCATATAAAACCCTTATCATCACTGTCACTACGATGCAGTAGCATGTACTATGACAAAAGCGGATGAAATCACCTAGGGTCGTTTCGAGAGGAAACTTCTTCGCTTCATCCCACATGCTGAGAAGGTGAGTGGAGGAAAAGATGGAACGACGAGCTGTACGCATTGTGCAACGACGTTGACCTAGTCAGAAGGTTAAAAGCAGAGGGTAGAGCGCATCGAAACCAATGCTTTGGCCTGGAAAGTCTTCGAATGTAGATGAAGACCGTAGATTAGGTGGCACGCACAAGTGGAAAGTGACTTCACCCAACCTGGAGTGCGCAACTTGAGACATATTGCTAGGGAGCATGCGATATGGAGAAGTTTGTTGGAAGAGGCCCTAGTTCACACAGGACTGTAGAGCTACCTTAAGTTAGTTAGTAAGTAAGCTTCAACAATATGGCTGTTAGTAACTGTCAAAGTTTGTGAATCGTTTTTGCAAGAACAATAACGATCAGGATCTAACGACCCTGATACCTAAAAGGGTAATAACCTATAGAATTTGAACTTTCTTGTTATTGATATATTTTTAAGTTATTTACAAAATATTTACAAATATTTTTAAATTTAGAAGTATTACAAACATTATCAAAATATGCTATTTGTAAGAAGTCATCACTCACTCACTCACTCACCCACAGTCTCTGTATGCCATTTTAATCATCCCCTTCGCAAATGTCCAATGAATCATCTCATTTTTTCTTCTTTTATTTTCTTACAAGAAAGAAAAACAACGATCAAATAGGTTCTTCTCTCATTTTGCCTCTAAGCAAATTTCTGCTGATGATGTGATACGCTTAAATAAAAATAAAGAAAATAGCCCTCAAGGACTTTTTAAAACGTTTTCCTTTTTTTTTAGAAAAAGGACAGAAAAAAAACGAACAATGGCTAGTAGGCTTTTGTAAGGAGATGCGGTTGAGTTAGTTTCGTTTCGGTTTACTTTGGTTTGATTTTTTTGTTGTTGTTGTTGTTTTTGTGTTTTTTTTTTCGAAATAAGTCCGCACTTGATACAATTTCGGTTCGTTGTATTTGAACACGTACGTTATTATTTGACATCTTCAATCACTTTAATATACACACATAGGTATGAAGACTTATGTACGTACATAATTTTCAGGCGTTTTCATTTTGTGCCCTTTTGAGTCAATTGGCCCTTGTTTGATTGATGAAGCCGACTTATACGGCCTTATCGTAACATCAATCAAAAGTGTATTTAGTTTAGAATAAAAGTGATGAAGATAGAGAGAAAGAGAAGTTTTAAGAGCAAAAATGATGAAGATGTGATTAAAGTTCTTGTTGTTTTTAATGCAAATAAGCACCTTTTGAAAAATCCTACTTTTTAAAGTTCCTTTTAGGAAAATTGTTTCTTAAAACAAAAAGAACACTGACAATGACAGTTTAAGAAGAAGACAACGACTACACAAGGCATAAATAAAATGCCCCCAAAAAGAAGGAAGGTTAACTTAATGCTTCCTTCTTCTTTTGCTTAGTTTTGTATTTATTTAAATTCATTTTCATCTCTTGCACATAAATTATATTCAACTTTTCTCTTCTTCTTATTTGAAAAGCAATAAATTGTTCTTATGTGTCCTTCTGACTGGAAGGACTTTTGAAACTCAAAAAAAAAAAAAAACAAAAGCAAAACAAAATTAAAGAGGGAGGTTTGTTGGACAGAAATTGACGCGTTCGAAGATATTCATTGAACTCGAAATAATTCACAAAGAGTGTGAACAGCAAGAAAAGAGGACCCAACCTAAAGCTACTCGTAGCGTGTTTTGCACAAATGAAAGACAAATTTATTGATGATGCGATGTCACTGTGCGCCATCTGTCTGTCGCTACGATGTCCTACACAAACTGCTTCACTGAAGAACAAAAACAAAAAAACATAAATAAATCAGGTGAATATTGCTATGGACCTTGGTTGTGCCATCAGGATACTTGTAGTTGTTGTTGTTAACACTTTCAAATAGAATCGATTCGACACATAGAAAAGCTTTTTTTGTTGTTGCTGTTGTTTGAATCGAATCGAAATCCATTGACATAAATTTTAAGTGACAAGACTAATGGAGAAACGTTAGTTTGGCACAGTGGGGCAATAAAGATGGAGAAGTTGGAATCATTTCAAAAACACATAAATAAAAACGCAGTTTTTGACTTCTTTAATCTTCTGCTGATAATGAAACTTTAAAATTTGAAAAAGAAGAGATGGGATTTAGGATTCTCTTCGATCCAAAAAAATGATATACAAAAAGAGGCTTAGTTGCGACCCAAACTGTCCTTGTGTCGATATTTATAAAAAAGTTGTACAAAACATTAACAACAACATTTTATGTTAGATATTCAAAGTTTGAAGGTTCCGTGTTCTCAAGGTACTTAAGTCGAAACAAATGTAGCAATTGGATTTTTCCAAAAAAATATCATTAAGTTATAGACGATATTTTGGATAAGACAATATAAGAGTGATTTCAATATATGTTTTTGTTCCAGAGATTAATAAGTACAAAACTAATATTTAAAAAAAATTCAGTAAAATTCTTCAGTAAATTCCTTGTCGTAAAGATGTTCTTATGAACAATATTTTTACATTACAGTAATTTTCTATGGGCAGTTAATTAAAAGACGTTTGATTGTCTTGGTGAACAAATTTTCAGTTTTAAGTAGACTCATTAATATTTCTGTTTCGAAAGTATGCTTGTGGTGATCTTTTAATTATATTATTCACTTAATTTTTAAATAATACCTTTCACTTAGCCTTAAGAACAATTTGTAATCGTAATAACTTCTTATAATATTATAATTTGTTAACTTTGTTTATCAAATGTAAACAAACCTTCACTAAAAATAATGTTTCCAAATTCAATAAAAATTATTTATATTTTGGAATTCAAAGAGTTGACTTCTCATTATATAGAAACAACTACTTTGGTGACTCCGAGTTAAAACACTCTCAGGAATCACAAGAAACCACATTATCATTTCTTATAAGGTATTCCCCGACCCACGGTAAGGTGATATTATTAAACACCACAGACTGATACAGAAGAGAAAATCTCAGAGAAAACAATTGCCAAGTTACTATAAAAGTGCCACCATTTAGGTTCCTCCAGCTTGAGGCCCTGTTCCACACCAGTGGAATACCACAGATACCACAAAGTATTACGGGAGAACGGAAACCTGGTAGCAGATGTGGTAACTGAAGTGTGTAGCACTCCTTCTACGGAAAAATACAATGGTCTAAAGTCACTACTTCTGTCAGTATTTTGGGGTACACACCCTTCTCAGCAGTATCACTTTCGATGAAAAGCGGCCATCTCTCTGCTTAGAAAGATGAAAGAGCTTACTTTGCCCACAATTTCAGAAGATATCCTCAGGTCTTTATGGATGAAACAATTGCCAAACACATCCCAATCCATCCTATCGTGTAGTGAAAATCAAGACCTTAAAAATTTGGTAGTTGAGGCAAATGCAATCTTTGATGTTTACTCCAATTCAAAAATTGCTTACGTCTCAACATCGCCACCATTCAATGTTGCTGACATTTTTGAATTACAAAATCAGATTGCTGGTCTCCAAAGTATCGGAATACAAAACTTCAAATGTTTTTTACTACCATCAAAGACGCAAGTAAAATGTTAGCAACCTTGTCAATTTAAGATGTAAAACTAATTTTCGGACAGCAATCAGCGACTACCCTGTCCACCGACGTTATAAGTCGCCTTTATGACAATGAGAAATCTACAAACATATGTTTTCTCATAGATACTGGAGCCACAATTTCAGTCATTCCACCTAAATGAATAAATTAGGTGGCGCAACAGTCTGTTGAAAACTAGGGCTTAGTGACTTACGACTCTCAACCATTCCTGTGTGCGAGTAATGTTGTCAGGAATGGAGGGGACCTACAGTTTTAATCCGAATCCGAACGGCTAATTTGAGAAAGCACTTTTCATAGCAAGAATTACTCTTGGAGAATTTGACAATTCCTCGCATGAGGCAGTACCCGTAAAAAAAACTTTAGATGGCACAGGCAGGGATCGAACCCAAAACCTCTAGCATGATAGTCCAACGAACTAACTATATCATGCCACGGGCAGTACTTCATTTGACTTCATTCCACCTACCAATGTAAATAAACGAAATGGTCAATCCAACCGTTTTCTTTACGCAGCAAATGGCACTTGGTCATTGCTCAAGTCACCAATAATTAGATCTGATTTCTTGTAATTTTTCAATCCCTCAAAACTGAATTAAATAAAAAATCCATTACATTTTTGATGAAAAGGACAGGCCTCTTGAAATCAATATTCTTCACCTACCTTTGGCCGCTGGAAACCACGAAATGATGGTATTTGGTCGTAGTTTCGTATGGAGAATTTCGAGCACACGAAATTGCGTTGGTGATTAATGGTTTGCTTTTAAGTTTCTACGGATACTCTTTAGGAGGCTTAGCATATGAGTTTAACTAAGTCCTCAGGATGGAAACATTCTTTCCGAAAACATCTTTTATTATATAAAAACACATTACCACGATAATTGTATTATTATGTTAAAGGTCTGATACCGCCCAAGATCTCCCATATTCTCAAAGAGTAACTCTTGATATGAAAAAATACTTCTCCGATAAGGTCCTTGAAATCGGCATACAATTTTAGGTTCCCTTAATATCTAAATAACGCACCAGATAAAGTCGTAATTACCTAAGTTTTTGTGGTTCATGAGTTGTTGTGCCACCTGTTCCTTTTAATTTCAACATTGGAACTATTGTGTTTCACTGTTCTTCACCCACATAGCCACATATCGTATAGTAATCATCACCATCGGATTGGTTATCCTTTGAAGCATTTTAACCGGTCGGTCAGCGACAACCCGGATAAGCAACGGATACAACATCCTTATAGTCATCCATAAAACCGTTTTGTTTTATTTGCAAAGCTATTTCATCCATTTTTGGAGCTCCTCTTGGTATACATACATTCCTAAACCTCCACTGACTGTGAAGTGCTCGGGGTCCGATTATTCAAGGACTTTGGAGAATAATAGAATTATCCGATATCTCGATAGCTATTCGCCTGCATCTCCTGGTAATCGCATAATATGAATTCCGCATCTATTTTCTCCACAAGAAAAAAGGACGAATCCTGACAGCTTTAACATGATGCTTTTTAAAATATTCAAACATCTGTATAATAGAACCTAGACAAATATGGAGGTCTTTTGTCTGACGTTAGATTCAATCCCCCCATCCTTCGCATGCATAATATGAAGAAGAGAAAATATCCTTTTGGGATTATTTTAAGATTTATAAATCATGTGTTCGTTCCTGGCGCTGGTTTAGAGCAGAGCAGAGGGATACGTAGCCGTCGTCGTCGTCGTCGTCGTCGTTTCTCCGAATTATGGTTTGTCTCTATGATGTCTTGTATGCATTTTCGTACACCTCCTAATTGTTCTGGGAATTTTCGAAAATAGACCAATCCTTGCTGCTTTTATGCATTTAACGTAAATGGCGATGTTCATAATAACCCACAAAGGTGTCATGAATATTATACCCTTCAATAATACGAGAGTACCATCTACCTCTCTCTGAGAAGTCTGCATGCCAAGAGTCTTGTTTCTCTATGCACAAAATGATGCAAACTTTAATGTTATTCTAACACCCTCTATATGTGTGTTGTATATGTTTTATGGAGAATGTCAAAATGCGCTCCACAAATATGAGGGAAATTTTGTCAGAATGTTAAGTTAATTTCAAAATTATTATTTAATAATATAAATGTGCATTTTGCATTTGACAGGACATAAAAATGTTAAAAAATCACCCTTTCCAAGATTCGAACTCAAGTCAAATCAAATCAAATCACCCTCTCTCTCTCTGCTCTGTTCTGCTGTTCTGATATAGCTGTTAAAATTCTATCAAAATGTCAATCAATTTAAACGAGTTGATATAGATTTTTGGAAAATTGAAATGATTTTCTAGTTCGTTTGACATACTCCTTTAAAGATATAGTGACAGAGAAACGGAGAGAGGTGATTTCATGATATTTTATGGTTGAATCGAGTTGGAATTTATTTTTTTGTCTGTTCATCATAAATTGATTTTGTTATAAATGAACAATTTTATTTTTTATTTTTCATTTTCTGTCAATGTCATAAAATCAAATGCATTTAATTTAGCTGTCATAAATGATTGCACATTTGATATTTTAGTTATTTTTGGGGTGTAAATTGAGTTTGTATTTGTTTTTGGTGACGAGCCTTTAAAATTTCTGGGATGTCGCTGAAAGTTTTCAACATTCTCCTACTATAAATTGAATGCATTAAGTTTTATAGACAAAGTGGTTAAGAAAATTGTATTAACATTAGACCAAAACATCATATTTTTTTTAGCCTACGGCATTTTTGAATACAAAAAAGGAATCAAAAACAGTATAGGTACTAGTATTTTACCTTAGCGGTTACTTACTTACTTACTTACTTAAGGTGGAGCTCAAGTACGGTGTGAACTAGGGCCTCACCCAACAAACTTCTCCTTCTAGCTCGGTCCCTACCCTGATGTCTCCAGTTTCGCCCTCCAAGTTGGGTCAGTGGACCTGATCCGCGGTCTTCCTCTACTGTGCTGTCCTGTGAGTGTGGATTCGAAGAGCATTGGTTTCCATGCGCTTTACGTAACCCAGCCATCTTAGTCGTTGGACTTTTACCCTTCTGGATGAATCTACTTCGCTTAACAATCCGTAAAGCTCGTCGTTCCATCTTCTCCTCCACTCAAATTCTCAGTATGCGGGATCAAGCGAAGAACTTTCCTCTCGAAACGAACCAAGGTGTCCCTTTTTTGTCGCCTCAAGACTCATAAAAGTCCCATTGACATCAAGCTGAGTTCTTCCGTTTATGTCAATGTCATCCGCATATTCCAGTAAGTGGACAGACGTTTGAAAGATAGTGCCTCTAGTGTGGAGGTGTGCGCTCTGCACTATTCTTTCAAGTACGATGTTAAAAAAATCGCATGACAGCGAATCACCTTTTCTGAAAACCTTTTTTGACATCGAAAGGTTCTGTTAAGTTGTTTCCAACCTTTATGGAGCAGCGTGAATTCTCCACGGCCATCCTGCACAAACGGACGAGTTTGGCAGGGATGCCAAAACTAGACATGGCTCTATACAGCTCGTCCCTGTAGATACTGTCATATGCGGCCTTGAAATCGATGAAAAGATGGTGGGTGTCGATTTGGTGTTCTTGGGTTTTTTCCAGGATCTGCCGTAACGTGAATATTTGACCGACTGTGGACTTTCCTGGTCTAAAACCACACTGATAAGGGCCTATCAGGTTGTTGACGATGGGCTATCACATGGGACGTTCACATATTACGGCAAAGAAGTTTTTTAAGCGATGTTAAGTAGACTGATGCCTGTATAGTGGGTGCAGCTTAGAGGGTCTCCTTTTTTGCAGAATCGGGCAAACAATACATTCATCGGGCATGCTTTCTCCCGACCATATCTTACAGATAAGTTGGTGCATGCTCCTAACCAAATTATCTCCAGCTGATTTGAAGAGCTCGGCATTCAAGCCATCTGCTCCAGCGGCTTTGTTAGACTTCAGCTTAGATATGGCAATATTTACTTCGTCTAAGTCGGGAAGGCGGGATTGTTCGCTTTCTTCGTCTATGTTGAATAGATCATGCTGCCTGGCAGTGGAATTCGGTTTGTCGTCGCCGCAAAACAGTCTGCAGATGTGGTCCTTCCATATCCTCAGCATTGACTGCTATTCCACTATGATGTTTCGACTATCGTCCTTGCAGCCTTGTGAATTTCGTTTCACCTGCTCATAAAACTTTCAAAATGCATTCCTGCTTTTGAACCTCTCAACATCTTCTACCGGACGCTTCTCCTGCCCTCTCTTTTTCCTTCTGAGAAGTCGGTGTTCCTCTTGCCTCTTCTGCTCGTAAAGCTCATGAGCAGCTCTCGTCCTTTTATGCAGCGCCGCTTTGCGTGCCTGTTGTTTTGCTTCATTTGCCTGCCGACATTCCTCATCAAACCATCCTTGTTGGTGGTTTCTTGAAACCCAGCACATCAGAGGCGCCTTCTCTGATTGCATCTTGGCAATGTTGCCACAAGTTCTCAATAAATTGTGTTGGCGGCACAGAACTTCGAGAGAGGTTACTTGTAACTCGGTCGGAAAAGGATTTGGCGATCTCTTGCGATTGTAGCCGTTCGACGTTGTACCTTCTCCCAGCATCTCCCTGTTTTGCCTTGGGTTGGGAAACCCGAAGTGCTACCTCGGCTACAACGAGGTAGTGGTCCGACTCGATGGCAGCTCCTCGGAAAGTTCGGACATCCATGATGCCGGAAGCGTGTCTAGCGTCGATCGCAATATGGTCAATCTGGTTGACGGTAGATTGATTTGGAGAACCCCAAGTTCCTTTGTGGATGTTGAGGTGTGGAAAAAGCGTACTGGCTGCCGAATTTAGCCTTGATGCGGATGGTCATGAGGCGCTCGTTGACTTCTTGCCTAAGTCTGGCTCCAATGACAAAGCCGCATGCAAATAAGCGCTGTTGGTTTTCTAGGTAGCAGTCACCACAGTCTGCTTTATAGCAGTCTAGGGCCTCCACTAATTCTTCGGCCGCTCGTGTTCTGTTAGGGACCTTACATTCCAAGTGCATATCCGAAGTTCGTTGTCCTTAATTCGTTTGCGAAGGTTGTCAACAGTAAATCCGTCCGTATCAGAGGCTTGTTAGTGCTTCGCAACTACGGTGTTTTTACGTGGCCAGGAAGTCACCCCGACGGCACAACCCCCAACCTGGAGGGCCAGATCCTTAGTATAACTCCAAGGACGGGCAGCCGAATAAACCGCTCCTTATAGGCCTGGGCTCCGAATAAGTCTTAGAAGCCCTATAAGGTGTTCACTAAGTAGTTCAACCTTACTGGAACTGTAGACGCCACCGTTAATTCCATCTCGGGAATTCCTCGGCTGCCGTCTGGATAAGGAGAGGTGCCTTAGTGGAAACACCTCTCCCCCTTCTCTCGTTTACTGCCCCCAACAACTTTCCACTGTGTTTGGAACCCAATCTCCAGTTGAGGTACTAGGCACCCGATGTTCACCATGGGGAGGTGAGAGTAGGAGTTGATCTAGACAGAGGTGGGTTTTGAGAAAAACCTGTGGACGCTTAGCTTGTGTCCTCTTGATTGCACATGTCTACCATTTGAACATCATTAAAATTGTGACATCTTGACAATAAACTGCTGTTTTTGCAACAAAGACAATCGACGAAAAAAAGAAGTAGCCAAAACACCTAGAAATATAACTATCTCATTCATCGTATATGTATACTAGTTACTAGCAGCATATGTGTTTTCGATATATTTCAGAGTCGCCAATTTCAGTTGAAATTCTTTTCCAATACATCACCCATTTAGAAAGCTTAAGATTTTAGCCATATACGAATTTTTTCCTTTAGTGGACATAGAAAAAGAAACGAATATACCATATTTGCATGTGCTTATTTCAAAACCCCATTAAAATTATACCTTATCTCAAAATATGATCTACATAAATTTTCAAATTTTTGCAGGAAAAGACCTCCGATGGCAATTGTATTCAAAGTTCAAAACTTCCCTTTCTTCTAATCCTATAATACACTTCCTTTCGGAATTTCTCATAGTTCAATCTTTTGTATACGAAAAAATATCAAAAATATAAACTTATTTTATGGAGCAAACATACACACAAAAATAATAATATTTTACCAATATCGAGTGTCCCTTTCACATTGATCAATGACCATAGTTTAGTAGTAATTTTGTGTTTCATATTTTTATTTCTTCCTATTTCGTTATTTTGTTGTTCCTTTTTACTTATACTCTGCAGACTTGCTCCTTGAATTTAGTTCGTTTCATTTTTCAAAAATAGCTCGGTTAAAAATAAAAACAAGCCATAATCGATCTGTGATGGAAGAAGTTTCAAATAAGCTTTTATATGGAGTCGTATAGGAAACCCAAGGGGTTAAGGACATATCACTTCACTACGACTACGATTCTACCTAGCAACATACTTTTTTGATGTTTTAAAAAAAGGACATAGCCTCCTTAAAGCAGCTCAAAGGAGTTCGTGTGTAGGAAAATCGATTTATACGAGTATGTCCTGTATTTATTTTTGCCGCGAAATAGAGGCAATATATGTATGTATGTATTTATTTTTGTCGAGTTTGTATGGTTTGATGGTTGATGTTCTTTGCTGTGCTTGTGTTCTGCTTGTGTTGTGTTGTGTGGTGGAAGTTTGAAGAAGAAGATGGAATGAATGATGGCAGATGAAGATAGATTAGTTTGGTGTAGGGAACCAGGAAATGGAGAAGAAATATCCTTTTAAGTCGGATGAATTATTAAGGAGCAAGAGATTAAGTTGAATTGAAACAGCATCCGGAATACCCACAATATACATTAAACAAAAATATGTACATAGATATAAAGTTCGTGAAATGTTTAAAAATTGTTTGGTCAGTTTTTGAGAATGATATTTTAAATTCCAAAAAAAAAATAAATAAGGAATTTATATTCAGGTAGGTAGCTGTGGATAAAAAGAGGGTTTGAGTTAATTTGCTTTTTGATAGAGCAATAAATTTCGTATAAAGACCGTTTATATAAAATATCGTATAAAATATTTGAACACTAAAATATGTATGAAACATCAAGTCAAATGAAAGGAAATCAGGAGAATGTGTCTAGCTATGCATTTTTAATGGAGTCTTTTGTAAGTTATTGGCTTGGTAATAACTTTTTATGGACCTAACGTTCAATTGCTTACTCTTTAAAAATTTAATATAATATACAAGTTTATTAAGAGTTTTTCAATTGGCGCGGGTAGATTTTGGTGCCCCGTGGCGGCCATTTTGTTTTGGTGACATCTGTCAAATCTTTTGTTTATTATCCAGCTGTTTCAGCTCATTTAGGTAGACGTGGTGGCCCTTTACATTCGACTCTTCAACGTTTGGTGGGAAAATTTGAGACGACCGGTTCAGTAAACAATCAGCCAACACCCGTACGTTCAAGGAACCGAAGATCACCAGCGGTCCGTGGAAGTGTACAGCAGAACCTGAGGCAGTCTATTCCTCGCCGTGCACAAGAACTCGGCCTTTCGCAGACTTTAACTTGGCGAATTTTGCATCGGGACTAGGGCCTTTTACCAGTGCAAGATCCAACTGACCCAGGAGCTAAATAGTTCATGACCATAGACAACGCCCTTTGTTCGCTGACTGAGGACCCCAATTTTGGCCAAAAAATCATCTTTAGTGACGAGTTGCATTTTTGGATGAATGGCTGTTTTAACAAGCAAACTTGCCGTATATCGGACGACACTAACCCACTCGAGGTTCAACAGTTGATAATGCATCCTCAAAAAGTAACCGTTTGGGCTGGTGGCGTAATTGGTCCGTACTTTTTTGAAAACGACGTTAGTTAGGTGGTCATCGTCAACAGCGAGTGCTACATAACGATGATAACTAATTTCTTATGACCAAAATTGAACCATATGGACCTTGACGACATGTGGTTCCAGCAGGACGGCGCTACGTGCCACACAGCAAACGCCACGATTGACATTTTGCATGAACGATTTGACCAAGGTCATGCGATTTGACCCCTGTGGGGTTTCTTGAAGTCAAAGGTCTATGCAAATAAACCACAATCAACCGATGCCCTAAAGATGAACATAACACAGGCCATCGCTCAGACATCTACCCGCCCTTAATTATGCCAATAAACAAAATCGACAAGTTGACTGCTGCTTTAATATCAATTGAAATGATTTCGAAAAGTATTCGAAGTTATAGAATCAATCAAAAGAAAGAACCCTGAAAACAATTTAACTCGATTTCCAATTTAAATTTCTTTTGGCTCGATTTTGCTAACCTAGATGCATGTTATGAACATTTTTTTTTGTTAATTTTCACCTCAGTGCATATTTATAAATCCCAGCTCAAGATTTTACAAAGATCATTGTAGGAAATATAAATCAAGAAACATATATGTATGTAGGTTTACTTATTAAAATTAGTTTCAAAATTTCCGCACTTAATTAAGAAGAAAAATCAAATAAACCCATAACCATTTTATCAATTAGGTACAAAACCAATGAAACCGAATCCTTCCTTAGCTTTGTGTGTATGTAGCGTAGCTATATAGCGAAAGTAAATAATCCTCCCACAAAGTAATTATTTTCGTTTTGGCAACAAAAAATCTCCCTAAAGTTAACCACTTGCCTGGGGTATTTCCATTAAGGATACACCTTTCCACCCTTTGTTTTCTAACTTTACTATAACTACCACCAAATATAGAAGGTTCATACATTTATAGATACTTAATCAAAGCTTCATCAAAAATTCTAAATAGAAACACGAAAGGCACTATTTCTAGAATAGGTTAGATATACCTTTTCTATATACCTCTTATATACGAACGACTATGACGATGACGACGATTCTGACGCTTGCTTGTGATGTCCTGACCTGACCTTCGTGCTGTGCAATTTAACAAGCTCATAGTCCAATGCCACGCAAATTGTTGTCCGAAGGACCGAACCAAACAGAAAACTGGTAGTCTAGTACAAACCTCGGATAGCCGTAATTGTGCAAAACGGTTTTATGCGTTTTGTTGTGTTTTCTAAAAACAAAGCTTCGCCTTCTTCGGCTTTCAAAAATGATGGATAGCACATGATTTTGTTCAGCTTTTTTTCTGGTTCCTCCTGTTTTGCTGTGTTTATTTCCTTTTCCGGTTTTTCTGAGGAAATTTAAAGAGAAATTCTGTTGGACTAAAATATCGCGTGTTGAATGAAACATCTCCCAAACTACCGACCCGCCTAGCACCACACCTTGCCATAGGCAATGAACTTTGAACAATCCTTAAAGACTCAAAGTACACGAACAACGAACTAGATCATATACTCGTACAATACATATGCCAATGCCAACATTTTTAGCCCTCGTTAGTTATGCTGCGGTGCCGCTACCCTAAGGCCTCCCCACCGCCATCCATTGCCAACGCTACCATATCGCTTGTCCGTTGCTTTTGAAAAACGTTCTATTTATCATTCTATCGAAAGGTTAATTATACTCGGTTTGTATCTTTGTTTTTCTTATTATTTATTTTTGTTGAAGGATTATAACTCTAGGCCAAAGGATAATTATTTATAGAATATAAACTTCATACATTCGAGAGTGTATGAAAGAAATTGTGCGAGTTTGTTTTTTCTTTTTTTTTGCATTTGAAGCAGAAGTTTTTCTGTTTTACAAGAAAAGTTTGTGGCCATTTGTGAGGATGTAGGTATTGGAAAATTAATGTTGCAAGTTGGCAAAATTCATCAATTATAAGTGGAATTTACTTTAGGTTCGGACCTAGTACAAACTGCTACGGCAGCAAGGATCGATGGGGGTGGTATTTAAAGATTGGTCATGTAGAAATTTCAGCTGAACATTTATTGTTTTACAGGAAACAATTCAGTTGAAATAGGCTCAGGGCATTTGGTTTATTGCAAAATTAAATACGCATGCAGGCTTGTCTTCGGAATATGTTTTTTTTTTTAAGTTTATTGGCCCTTAGGGGATAATTTTTCACATATAAGTGCAAATTAAGGTGAATATCGGCATTAATCTTAAATTATTTGTGTTTTAAGATCAAACATGAGCTTGAACCTTAAGCGTATTTTTAGGCATAAGTCTTGTCCGTGTCCAGAGTAAACAACCATAAAATTGGTTAGAATTGTTAACCGTGGGAATTATGACCATCTGTTTTGGGGCACTTTTGCATTGGATCAATACCTGATATAAATAAATCAATATAATTGGCTATCTTAGACATTTCATGGATACAACGCAATTGTTCCATATTTTCACTTTTGTTCACAGTCACACTGTACGAGTAGGATACTACAGAGATACTACTCGGTAGTCAATATGACAACTTTTTTTGAAAGAAATTGGTCAGTACAACAATCGTGGTAGTCAATATGAAAAATGCGATAGTCAATATAACAACTTCGGTAGTCAATATGTCAACTTTTTTTGAAAGAAATTGAAAGTTCGGTATTCAATACGACAATCGTGGTAGTCAATATGACAATCGCGGCAATCAATATGAGAACTGCCATAGTCAGTATGACAACTGCTGTAGTCAATACGACAATCGTGGTAGTCAATATGACAATCGCGGCAATCAATACAACTGCGTTAGTGAATATGACAACTTTTTTGGAAAGAAATTGAAAGCCCGGTGGTCAATACGACAAACGTGGTAGTCAATATGACAATCGCTGCAATCAATATGGCAACTACGGTAGTCAATAAGATAACTGCAGTACTCAATATTACAACCACAGTAGTCAATATGACAATCGCAGCAATCAATATGACAACTGCGGTAGTCAATACGACAATCGTGGTCGTCAATATGACAATAGCGGCAATCAATATGGCAACTGCGGTAGTCAATAATATAACTGCGGTACTCAATATTACAACCGTAGTAGTCAATATGACAACTTTTTTTGAACGAAATTGAAGGTCCGGTGGTCAATAAGACAATCGTTGTAGTCAATATTACAAAAGCGGCGATCAATATTACAACTGTGGTAGTCAATATGACAACTGCGGTAGTCAATACGACAATCGTGGTGGTCAATATGACAATCGCGGCAATCAATACAACTGCGTTAGTGAATATGACAACTTTTTTGGAAATAAATTGAAAGTCCGGTAGTCAATATGACAATCGCGGCAATCAATATGACAACTGCGGTAGTCAATACGACAATCGTGATTGTCAATATGACAATCGCCGCAATCAATATGACAACTGCGGTAGTAAATATGACAACTTTTTTTAAAAGAAATTGAAGGTCCGGTGGTCAATACGACAATCGTTGTAGTCAATATTACAATCGCGCCAATCAATATTACAACTGCGGTAGTCAATAAGATAACTTTTTTGGAAAGTAATTGAGAGTCCGGTAGTCAATATGACAATCGCGGCAATCAATATGACAACTGCGGTAGTCAATAAGATAACTGCAGTACTCAATATGACAACCACGGTAGTCAATATGACAACTTTTTTGGAAAGAAATTGAAAGTCCGGTAGTCAATATGACAATTGCGGCAAACAATATGACAACTGCGGTAGTCAATACGACAATCGTGGTAGTCAATATGACAATCGCGGCAATCAATATGACAACTGCGGTAGTTGATATGACAACTTTTTTTGAAAGAAATTAAAGGTCCGGTGGTCAATACGACAATCGTGGTAATAAATATGGTAAATCCGGTAGTAAATATGACACTTGTGGGAATCAATATGACACTCGCGGCAATCAATATGACAACTGCGGTAGTCAAAAAGATAACTGCGGTAGTCAATCACATAACTGCGGTAGGCAATATGACAATTTTTTAAAAATCGAAATGTAACTTTTTCAAAATAAGGTTGTTCTATTGGCTATTTTGGTATTCAACACGACAACTTGCCCAAAATTCAAGTTGACTATCGATGATTGAAATTGAAGCAATTTTTCGATTTTTAATAATTTTGTATTTCAATTTTTTTAGGAATTAAAAGTTTTCAGAATTTTAATTATTTTTCTATTCTTGTTTTTCGGATTTGGGTTTTTTCGAAAGTCTCAAACTTTCGTAATTTGTTTTGTGTGGATTTTTCATTTTCCGTGCTTCGATTTTGTTGGCATTCAGATGGGTTCTCAAGTGTTAGCTAAATTTAGGAAGTTAAAGGATCTTAAATTTTCAGAATGTACCAGGTAGTTTCTTGGATCTTAAACTTCTGCGATTCAAAGCTATTTCAATTTTTTTAATCTTAGCTTTCTGAAGTTTTTAATTTTCTATATTTGAGGTTTTATTTTAAGATTTTGTAAGATTCAGTCAGACTTTTACATTTTCAGGATCCTAAATATCTGGTTGTTATTTTTTAGTTTCATAATGTCAAATTTAAGTTTTAACTGTTAAGGATTTTAGCAAGATTTTAAAGATTTCTGAATTCGAGTTTTAAAGAATAACAGCTTAGGTTTTGTGTTTACATTTTTCTTATATTGAGTTTTCTTTATTATCAATTTTGTGTTTACATTTTTCTTATATTTAGTTTTCTTCATTATCAATTTTTAGTCCATTGAGTTCTCTGGTTTACGTTTTAGAAATTTTGTGTGTTTTTCAATCTGAGAATTTTGCGGTTTTAGGTCTTTGAAAATTCTGTTTTTTTTTATTTTGGTTTTTTTTATGATTTTGAGATCAAAGTTATTCAGATGGTTTTTTCAAAATATATTATTTTTAAGACATTTAGAACTTTGAGTCGTTTTGAATTTTACTGATATCTACTTTTCTGGATTGCTGGCATTTTGAATTTCCGATTTCAGAAACATATTCGATGCTCTGTAAATGAGAATTCAAACGTCTTATTAATTCTTAAACAATATTATTCCAAATTTAATTTCTATTTCTTTATAAACTTTTAAAATATATAAAATAATTAATAATTTCTTTCTTTTCTTTTTAGGTAAGTAACGAAATGATCAGAATACTATTGATATACATACATATATTGATTGACAAGTAAGATTTTGAATTTATTGTTGATTTATTTGAAAACAAGCAGAACCTAATGGGTTAACCTGATATTAAAGACACTGGTTGTCAAAATAACTTTTCTTTTTAAGGAATCAAGTGTAAGATGTTTTAAATTCGAATCTCACCTTTATACTTTTCTATCACATCAGGTTTTTAAAATATGCTCGTTTAAAAATGCTGAAGACAACCGAAAAAACGGTTTCTAAGGCTTAATTAAAACACAATACAATAAATTGTATGAAGATTTTTAAAATGTCTAAGGATGCAGTTTAAATTATTTTAGTATCTCAATTAGTTTTCGTAATTTCTCACTAGTTATAAGATGACTTGTGGTTATTTCCGTTTCTCTGTGAAGAACCGTTTTAGCATGAATGCTTCAGCATTCTCTTAAGGTACTGTTTGGTAAAAAACGAGGATTTGTTTTTGAATATAAATATCGAAATATTTACTGACTGTAAATTTGGAAAATTATCACGAATTTTATTGAAAACAAAAAACAACTTAATGAATTTTATGGCCTTAAAAATTCTAATATAAGGTTTTTTTCGAATAATTAAAGTTTGTATCCGATATATTGATTTTGATTTCGTATTCAATCTAAAGTCGCATTTGGCTAGTAAAATAAATTGTCTACGATTTAATTGGATTTTTATTTAAAGTGATACACTTTGTTAAGCTTAAAGTGAATTTTAATTTATGAGTTATACGAAAGACAATTATTAGTCCCCTGTTGCAATTAGAATATTTATTTAATCCTCGAGATAAATTAGTCTACTTTATTTCCAGTTCAAAAGGGAATTTATCGGTTTTAAAAACTATTAAACAAAAAACCAGATACGTTCCCGCTCGCCCTCATGCAAACGACGACGAAGAGCATGACAAAAAAAATATAAAATGTAAATCTATAAATCAGTCAATTATAATCTTCTTATAATTACGATAAGTATGCAATGAAAAATCTATCCCTCGAGAAGTAGGTAAGGTACATAATATAGCTTTAGATACTACCTCGTAATATCTTTCCACTCTATCTCTTCTCTATACAAGTCCTTTAACGCCCGCCCGCCAGCCCGTCCGTCCTTGATGTAGTTTCTCGAGTTGCTTTTGCTTTGCTCTACCACGCTACTCTCCTCTGCCCTGTCATGAGTGATAATTATTAGAATGAAAGGTGAACAGGTACCTATGTATATAAAGTTGCCCCTAGGTAATGATAATGGTGGTTGCTACCCCATATAATATATATGTAAGCTCTATGTGGGGTGTTTGAAATAAATGAAAAATTAATTTGATTAACTGCAAAAAAAAAGAAGCAACAACGAGGTTGAGTCTTTTCGTTCTCTACTTTATTTATGTAACTTGTTCTATTTTTTAAAGGTTATTTATACCAACCAAGTCTCAATATAAGTATAGGGCTTCTTTTTTGTTCACTTCCTTGTGCATTTATATCATTTTTTTTTAAAATAAGCTCATTATTAAGTTACACGTTGGGCGCCATTCTACTTTATTTTTGTTTTTTGGGCGCCATTCAAAACAGTAGCACATGCTTTATTTGGCATGGCTATAATCATTATTGATGTTGGAACAAATAAGTAATTTGGAAGAGAAAAAATGTTCCTTATAATAAAAAATCACACACAAATAAAGGGTGCTTTTTTTAAAGGCATAGAACTTTGGAATGGAATAAAACAAAGACGATTTTGTTTTAAATTAACATGAAATTTACTTCATTCGAAAGACAATCCAATCTGGAGGTCGATAACTTTCGATAACTTTTTTTTAACATTTATGGCCGTATATGGACAATAACTCAGCGAATAGTATCGTCTAAGTGGTTAATCGCATCAAACTTATCCAAACAGAAAACAGGCAAACGACGTTAAATCAGATGAGCTTGGGAGCCCAATTCACGATTCCGTAACGTTAAACTATGTGGTTACCAAACTTTCCTTCAAAAAATCAATTGAGGCACGAGCTATAGGGCATATGTTGAAACCCCATCTGATGCACATCATATAGTTGTTCAATTGATAACCGAAAAAGTCAGTAATCGTATGTCTCTATAGCCGTCACCATTGATTTTCACGTTTTGGCCAAGATCGTTTTTAAAGAAGGACCGATTATTCCACAATGTATATAATCTCTCTCAACATACACTTGAGGATTATCATCTCTCCAAATACGTATCCTTTTAACCAAAAGTGAACTTTATCGCTTATGAAATTTGGGATCAACGGCAATCTGTTTTGGACCTATTCACCGAATCTACGTCTTGCTATGTGATTTTATATAGTGGATTCATTTCTTGAAATCCCAAACTACAAAAAAAAAATAAACCATTTGATAGCTGCCAGTTTAAAGTTGTATACCTCTAAAAAAAAACACCCGTTACAAACAAGAACAATACAGTGGAGAGGGGAAAATTGCCTCCTAGCTCCGGCTGATGTGTAATCAAGGACCAAACAAGGCGCCTGAAAAGTCAATCTGAAATTGTTGGTTTTCTGTTTGCCTTCACGTTGTACTGTACTTAGTGGTGATTTCTTTCATTCGTCCTTTTTTTCTTCTTCTCTTATTCGTCTGTTCTATGCCTCAAGTAATATTTGGCGCTATTTGTTACAAATAGGTTATTTTTTTCTTTTTTTTTGTTGTAAGTAACATAAATTGCGTCATATTGTAAGTGAAGGAGGAAGAGAAAGAGACAGAAGAAAAACAAGGATAATGATTTATTTATTACCAATAGCATGATGAGAATTTATATATGTATGAGTTTATTTCAAAAGATTCCCCAGAGGGCCCATCCTATAAATGCTCAAGTTCTCAGTTCTACTGGATCCGATGACAATGAGGTGTCAAGATAAAGTCGAAATGACAACGCCACCACCGTTAAAAAACAGAGGGGGAACATAGTACGTGCATAATACTTGAATATCTTATCAAACAACCATCGATAAGGATATTTGCTTGCCATTTTATTCATCCACAACACAAACACACACGCACGCACGACGGAAATTCAGTAAGGACGCGTATATCACAGGAATTTTGAAATGATACAAATGTTTACAAAGTTCTTGAGCAATATCGTATATCCTATCCACCTTCTTTAGGGTTTGACATGGTATATGAAAATGTCTCTAGCTAGTCATAGTGTAGTGATGCGGGGATGATGTTTAATCCCCGCAAAAAGGTAGGCGCCAAAGATATGTAGGTTAGGTAGAGGTAATATATAGAAATGAGTGTTAGGCATATATAGTTAAAGTGTTTTTAGGGTTTATTGATTCTTAAAGTGAGATTATGATAAAATGTCTTGGAAAATATCAAACACAGTAGATTTCGTACTACATTATTTGTACAATAATCCTTTTCCTCACTCGAACTCAAACATGCTGATGTTGATGTTGATGTTATTCATGAAGAATTTAAAATTTAATTCAATTTTGGATTTTATCTCCCCTCCCCCTCAACGCCATCATCCGTTCTCTCTTTATCTAGCTAGCGTCTTGTCTTTTACAAAATTGAATTTAGGATGATTGCAGTTTTTAAGTTGATTTATTTACTTTGGGTAAAGTTTTGATGGATTTTTATGTGTGTGTTTTTTGGGGTCCTTATATTGCTGAAGTGTTATTTACAATTCTTGATGGTTTTTAGTTTGTTGAAATTTGAATTAAACCATCTCATCACTATCAACTATCCTTGCTCTTTTGAATTTTAAGAGATTCAAAACTAAAACCATATTGGTGATGAACTGATGAGGAAAGGTTGCATTTGAAAAGGAGTTTTTGCACTCACAAAATTTTAAGGGTTGTGTAAATAAAAGAAACTTTTAACCGATTGAAGTTTATATTTGTATATGTTGCCTTTTTGTCTGGATCTATAAAGAAGGATTTATTAAATTGACCATTTCTGTTGTTAATTGGTTCATTAATAGAACATACATATGTGTTTTATTTTCTCATAAAAGCTTTTAATAAAGTGAACATTGAGCCTTAAGGTTAATGGAATTTAGGGGGCGAGTGCCATGTAGACGTTTCACAAAATTGAAATAATAGCAGAACATATTATGTAGAATGGGCCCTGCAAAAAAAAATTGTTTAAATTTTGAACCCGCTCAAATTGAACTTAGTGCGTTTGCCTTTTGTAGGCGCTCGTAGCGGCTTTCTGTAACATTTTAAAACTGACTATTAGGTAACTATCCATCGCTTATTTCTATAGTTCATGCTCGAGTTCACATTTCATGAAAGTGTGTTTGGAGCCTTGTGTAGTTTTAACTTAGATTATGCTGAGTATCGATATTTTTCCGCTAGAATCACAAACTTATGGTTGAAGTCGTGAAATACCAGATTTTGTATCAGAGGGAATTTTTGAAAATTATGGAAGACATGGAAATGAGCTAAAAATCTCACAATAACTCATGGAACTCGAAAGCCAGAATTCTAAAAAAAATGACGGCTCCCATAAAAAAATGAACTATTTGAACAAGTGGAGGGCTGGCTAATGAAATGGAGTTTAGGGAATGATAAAATAGTGCAGGTACATTATCCGTATTGATATTTTATCAACGTAGTTTCTAGTTTTTTTGATCGGGTTTTTCTTCTTAAAATACATTTACAATTCTGAACACATTGATTTCTTAGGTTCAAAGACAAATTATGGGTAAAGATAAAGTGTAGTAAGGCAATCCATCAGTCCTAAAGATCTACGACCTATAAGTTTATCATTATTCCTTCTTAAGACCTTGGAAAGATTGTTTGATATCCATTTAAGGGCAAGTATTGATACAAGACTTCTGTCTTCGTCTCAACATGCCTACTGTAAAGGTTAATCGGTGGAAACAGCGTTACACACCTTAGTACGCACCGTCGAATATTCCCTCCATCATAAAGAGTTCACTATGGTTGCTTTCCTTGACATCGAAGGTGCCTTTAACAACGTGGACACATCTGCAATCACATCTGCATTAACATCTCCAAACGTAGAGAGTTCGCTTGGGGAGTTAATTCATTTAATGCTGACTAGCAGAATAATTAACTCAAAACTGGGCAACTCTTCTGCCAGAAGATTCGTTAGTAGAGGGACACCGCAAGGTGGTGTTCTATCCCCTCTCCTCTGGAACCTAGTGGTGAATGAAATCCTAACTAGTCTAGAGGGAGGGTTTCAGAGTGATTTCATATGCGGATGACGTTGATGCTATAGCGTTTTTAGGAACACATCTTAACACTTACAAAATGCCTTAGACAGACTTATACTTTGGGCTGATCGGTGTGGACTGGGTGTTAACCCACAAAAAACCGATTTGGTCTTATTTTCGAGGAGATACAAAATTCCATTTGTCAACCCTCCCTATATTAATGGAATCCAATTAAAATTCACAGACGAGGCTGTCCTATTTTAGATAAAAAACTAAATTCGAAACGCAATTTACAGGAAAGAGTAAAAAAAGCTACTGTAGCTCTCTTTTCTTGCAAAAAAGCTATTGGTAATAAATGGGGCTTACAACCCAGAATCACGCATTGGCTATACACATCGGTAATTATACCGATTTTAATGTACGGTGTGGCAGTATGGTGACTGCTTTAGAGAAAGCTATAAGCCGCGACAAATTAAATAAAGCCCAACGTTCAGCTTGCGGCACTGGACGCCTTACTCTACCTAACACCTCTTGATATATATTTAGCAAACAAATAGCTGCAAGCTCTGCTATTCGCCTCAAAGCTTCGCAGTGGACAACAACATTGGCCACACTCCGTAATTCTTAGGTATTTAGAATTAATTCCAAAGGACACAGACTACACCATCCCCCAACTGCAATTCGACAGAAACTTCCAGATTTCTATACCTTCCAGAGCTTTCTGGGAGGATAGGGTATTCCTGGAAGACGAGTCTGTCTACTTTTTATACAGATAGATCAAAAACAAAAGAAGGGGTTCGTGTAGGTGTGTACTCTGAACGACTGAAATCAAGTCTCTCATTCCATCTTCCCAATCATTGTAGCGGAACTTTTAGCGATAAAAGAAGTGTTGTCCTGGCTTAAAGAAAATGTGATATCAACATTTGATGTCCGTGTTTTCTCAGATAGTCATGCCGATATCAAATCTCTAGACTCTGTCTCTACAAACTCTATAACACTCCATATGTAACTGTCGATCATCTCTAAAGGAGATGTTTAATTTTCACCTTTGCTGGGTGCCGGGCCATAGAGATATTGCAGGTAACTGTAAGGCAGATGAACTCACCAGGAACGGTTTAGTACAACCCATTCTACCACGTTTGGCAAATGCTGGTATACCAATCGCTACTTGTAAACTATTGCTAATGCAGGACGCTGTGAAGAAGGCAAACACCAGGTGGAATAACATCACGTTTCAGGTCACAAAAAACATCTGTCCTACACTAGATTTTAAGCGATCAAGGTGCTTGCTATCTCTAAGCAGATCGCATATTAGCTCGATAATAGGTGTCATAACCGGACACTGTCTAATAGGAAAGCACGCCACGAGATTAGGCGTATTCTCAAATGATTTCTGCAGAAGCTGTATGGACGAGGAAGAGGAGGAAACAGTTCTTCGCCTTCTCTGTATATGTCTTGCGCTAGCTCAAAAACGCATAGAATTACCTAGGGAATTCTTCTATAACGATCTAAATGATCTAAATCATATTAGCATAATCAGCCTCTCACGTTTCACAAGGGACTCAAACTGGTTTCATTGAGCTTAGAAGAAAGGCTCAAGATTTATGTGGTATCACAAAGGGCCATTAAACAAGCATAAGTGTGTCCTACTCCATCACGGACAGCCACTTTAACCTAAACATAAGGCAATCCACAATCCAGTAGTACGGTTAAAGAATGATTCTCTATATTTCTTAGGGCTCAAAATAAACTGATGGGCATTCCTAGAAGTGGGAGAAAGAACAGAGTGGTTTTCAGACTTGAAATGTTGTTGTATTGGACGTTGCGAAAGTAAATTTTTAACAAAATGAATAAGAAATTCAAATAAATTGAAGGCACGCATTTTCGATAAGAACGCAAGATGCCAAAGCCTATCAAATGATTTTGAATGATGTTTGAGGAGGCCACCGTGATGATGATATTTTGTGGTATTGTTTATTTCCACTAGGATTTAATAGTGGCATAAATTATTATCATCAAGTTCAATGAACAGATGTTGGTATTTCTGTGGTAAGACGTTTTGAGTTATTTTTACCAAAGTGTTTTATTTTTGAAGGCATTTTAAGCTTTCAAGTATTGTTAATCAATCAGATTATGTCTTTGGCCTGGGTTTAAGACTTAATCAAGACATTGTAAAGCCCAGTGTTTATAAATAAATAAATTAGGTGGAGCAACAGTCTGTTGAGAACTAGGGCCTAGTGACTTACAACTCTCAACTACTAAAGTTCAGTGTTTACTTGGTATTTTTATTTACCTTTTCACACGCAGAATCTTTCATAAAAATAATTAAGCTGTACCACCAGAACTTACCTTTTGATTTTGACGGATTATACTCATTGATATAAGCCTTCTGTGATCAATATACATACATTACACTATTCCCCTGAAAGACAAAACTTATAGTATTCGCACAGTTCGGCTAAACAACGAATCTCTGAACTTTACGTCTGAAGTTGCGCCCAAGTATAAATTCATCGGCAAATAGTTATTTCACCAAAGAATATTTCGTTAAAGTAAGGAAAAGAACGGGTGAAGCAAGACACAAGATTACGAAGAGGTTCGAGTGGTGTAAATGATTAAAAAATGTTGTTGTCACTTATCATTTTAAAAGCTCTTTTTCATAAATTTGTCATATGCCTATAAATTACCATTGTACAACCAGTTCTTTCATGACTTCCTGCTTGTTTCTTGACATACCCAATTGTTCATTAAACTAAACGTGATCTACAAAGAAACTTCGAGTTTATGAGAAGAAGAATATAATTTTAACAAAAATTTGAAATTATTATTTTTCTTTTTGACATTTATCAACACAGAAGATGTTTTGTCTTGCAAGTCATAAATTTCCTAAATTTTGCAGTCATTTTTATCTTTAAAATAGGCTCTTCAAAAAATAAAAAAACAACTGCGTATAAGTAGATGCGTCATTCCAAAAACAAATTTCAAAGTTTATTAGCATTCCGCAACGAAAATTCCTCTTTAAGCAATAAAAAACCTTTTTATTCCTTCCGAAACAATAACCATCAAAAAAAAAAGAAACGGGAAAAAGAGACCCCTTTTTATGACATTACAAATTGCTATGTGTGTTAAGATAGAACAAATATAATTTCAGATGAAATTAACGACTTTAACATCATTCATTCATTCATTCATTCATTCATTCATGATGTCCATATAATTTCTATGCGCCCCATAAGTATTATTGTTATTACTTTTGCGACTGAATAGATATGGGGCGATATATATCTTCACAAAAATAATAATTGCATGTTTAACTTGAATAATAAATTTTATTTGAAACAAAAAGCACACTCTTAGAAGAACTGACACGAAATGGTCAGAAGAATAATTCAACTTGAACATGGTTTTATTTTTACGTGGACTTTGGAATGAGAACAAAAATCAAAGAGTTGTGTTCAAGATTTGTGTGGTAGGATTAAATTTAAAGATTAAGATCCTCCGTCAAGGATTTAAGGGAGCTTTTATTAGTTAACCATTTCGACATGCAATATAAAAGTCTGCTTCAAAGTGTGACTTGTGAAATACTCCTAAATCCACCCAATGTATGGTTTTTAATGAGAAATATTTGACTTTAGACATTTTGACTCTTTCAAAAATGTATGTAGTTTCTTTGATATGTTTTTATTTCACAGGTCATTGAATGATCTGCACTTAAAAACTTATAATTCTTTGAAAATGAATGAGAAAATTTACAATTCCTGTATAACTAGTAATGGCTGTTACACTTTTATATGACAAGAAGCAAGGGTTTCGCTTGAAAACTCTGCAGTTTACAAATTGTATTCTTATTCTGTAACAAACACCATAATTGATAGATTGACTTTGACTGATGATTTCTCAAAGCTCAAAGCTCATAACTTTCTACTTGCACTACTTCCTTTTCTGCTGATGAGCATTTTTTGGCGCAATTAGATTCTGGTGTTAATAAAGCAGGAAGTGTATCTAACAAATCAACGAAAAATGCTAGGAATCGAAGCCTAGAAAACATTAAGACTTCTAACCTCCCTCAAAACGAAAAAATATCAATAGTATTCCAATAGTTGACTATCCTATCCCTCATATATGTAGGTAAATACCTCAAATGTTATACTCCAACTTAGTTTCCAATAGCGGATCTTTTTTTAGAACAGTAATTAATAATCATATTTCTATCGAAGCTGTCCCGAAACCTTAATTAATTTTAATATTATGTCTGGACTCCGATACAACCCCTTAAGATATAATTTATCATTTAGTCTCTACCAAGAGCATACCTTTCAGCTTGTAGATCAATTGAGAAACAAGGTGTTTCTTCTAAATCTCAATCAAAAATCTGAACGGGTTTATTTTTTTTCTATAAAAACGAAAAGTGAAGAAACACTTTCTTACTTTCTCTGAAAGTAGGAAAATGAAATAAAATTTCAAGGTGTATGGAAGAAGTCTATTTCTTACACCAACTCTGAAGAATGTGACAGGGCGGATATCAAAAACTACAGGCCAATTGCAAAATTTTCTTGCATTCCTTTAGTTTTTGAAAAACTTGTTTGTAGGAGTTCGTGAGTAAAAAAAGATCAATTGCTACAAATCTTCTCACATTCTCAAACAAATGTTCAAACGCTTTGGAACAAGGTTATGAAGTTGAGATATGACGCTTTTGACCAACCTAGCCACGGAATTATTTTATTCAAACATAAAGCTCTTGGTTTTCCTCCCTTTTTCTTAGCTTGGATCAAATCTTACCTTGAAAATATATCCTACAAAGAAATTGTCTTTCAGAGCCATTTGTTGCTATATTAGGTGTTCCCCAGGAAAGTCAACTTGGCCCTTCTCTATTCATCCTAGCTTTATTAATGACGAAACGTCATGGTACGCTCAAATGAAATTCTCATTTTTTCTTATGCCATGAAGATTTTTAAAATATTAAAGTCCATGTATGATCCAATACTTTTACAGGCTTTTGTTTACCAACAACTAACTCGTGTACTTATGTTGAGCCTCTGATCATAGATTGAAGCTTGATATGTCTCGCTAACTACTTTCTAGAATTGTGACTGCATTTTGACAGCTTCCTATTGTGCTCGGTGAAGTTGCTAAAATGTCACTCTTCTTCATCCTTCCTGTCTCAATATCTTAGTCGGATATTTCTGTCTTTGTGCCTTCTCAAATCTGGAGGTAGGCATTTAAAAACTTTCTTGAAGAGAGCATTGATATTCATTTGCTGAATTTTATTTGTGTATAAAGGAGTCAATTGTTTGAATTTTGTTTTAAGTTCAAACCCCCATCGTTATTCAGATCAAGACCAAATCTGTTTTAACTTTCAAATTTGATTTCAAACTATTTCCCTAGGTTTGAAAAGCTTCCATACTTTTGTTAGAGTTCCCCTGATTACCTTGTTTTTCTCCGAAACTGCACTGGAGAAAATAACTGTTATCATATTGATGAATGTTCATCAACTGAAAATATAGATGTACTTTCATCATATTGATGAAGAAATTGGATGACAAAAAATTGTTCTTAATGAACCGTTCCTTAATATGAAGAATCTTATTTTATCAACTTTTTAGCAAGAAATTACCTACAATCAGTCCATCAAAAAATGTAATGTATTTTATGAACCCAAATTTCTGGTGATTTGCATATTGAATGATTTCTTTACATTTTGTTCATCATATTGACAGCTGATTTCTTTACATAAATAAAACTTGAGAGCAATCAACTTACTTTTGAATGATTTCATCAAATAAAGCTTCGTCAAATTAACGAATCCATTGGTTATATTTATGTATTATTTTTTAACATCCATCATATTGATGAAAGCAATTATTATATTGACGAATGCGTTCATCTTATATGTGAAGGATTTCTTAACAATAAGTTCAAAATATTAATGTATACATTCATCATAGTTATGAAAAATATTTTCACATTTAGATCATCATATAAACGAACCTTTCGTTTCCAAATGATAGGCGATACCTAGAACTATAACCGAAACCGTTTGTCTTATTGATATTTTTATAAGCAACGCTTTACGAAATAAACAGTTGCATTCTACCCCTCTAACTAATAAAAAGTATTACCTTTAATTCTAGAAATCCCCTTTAGCTCAAATTCGCCCAAATATTGAGTTTATTTTTATCAGCGCACATCAAGAATGTAATATGTTTTACCCAAGTTATTTTTTCGTTCAATTTGAATTTTTAAATCTTAAATCATATCAACTGTTTTCAAATTTTAAGATAGATGTTTATGGCTTAAAGTTTAGAAATAAAGTTTTAAATAGAAAAAAAGTTTTCACACTTGCCCAATGACAATCTGTTAATTCGATGCTGCCAATGAGTGACATGACTCCTCCTGTACTTGAAAGCGTAAACGTTTCTATGGGACAAATCTTCTTTCGCACTCGTACAGTTGCTAGAGTACTAAAAGATGTTGGCATTCACATATCCGCGGGCCCATATGGTATACCCACTATTGTTCTGAAGAGGTGTTCTTCAACACTGGCAAAACCACTGCGTAAGCTATTCCATCTGTCCTATTCTACTGGCCTCTTTCCGAGTGGATGGAAAACTGCATTTGTCCAGCCTGTCACTAAAAAAGTCGAATCCTTCCCCTCTAACTCTCGTCCAATTGCATTTACGTCCCTTCTTTCCAAGGTCATGGAAACGCTGATCAATTTTCAGCTTAAGAAATATCTTGAAGAACATAAGCTTCTTAATGACCGGCAGTATGGCTTTCGTTGTAATAGGTCCACTGGTGATCTCATGATTTATCTCACCGAACAGTGGAACAAATCTTTACATCGTTTTGGAGAAAGAAAGATTATTGCACTTGATATTTCAAAGGCATTTGATAGAGTTTGGCATCAAGCTCTCTTATCGAAAATGCGTGCTTTTGGTATTGATGAATCTCTTCGTTGTTGGGTTAGAAATTACCTTTCGGACCTTTTGTCTGAAACTTCTAACTCACTAAATGGTTTCGCTGACGACAGTACCCTCAGCTTTTCATATTTGTTTTAGATTCGGATGTGGACTACCAACGGCAGCGTATAATAAGCTCATTAAATTATGATCTTGACAGCATTGTTCAATGGGGAATCAAATACCGTGTAGAATTTAATGCTTCGAAAACTCAATGCTGTCTACTGTCGCAAAAGCGTAACCCTCCCCCAATGCCAGTTTCCATGAGTGGTACTTTAATCGAGGAGACTAAACAACTATCAGTCCTAGGTATGTGCATCACAAACCACTTGTTGTGGAGTGATCACATATTTGATATCGCCAATAATGCCGCTAAGTGTTTAGGTTTTCTCCGACGATGCAAGAAGTTTTTTACCCCTTCTGATCTGGCTATAATTTACAAAGCTTTTATTCGTCCAAAACTTGAGAATAACTCTCACATTTGGGTTGGTGCTCCAATAACGTACTTAAGTCTTCTGGATAGAATTGAAAAACGAGATCGTTCTCTTACCGAGGCATTTGCTTCTCTTGAACACCACCGCAAGGTCTCATATCTGTCATTGTTTTATCGTTATTTTTATAAACAATGCTCTATTGAAATAGCCAGTTGCATTCCTCCCCTTAAACAATTCAACCGTAATACCCGTACTGCTAGGAATTCCCATCAGTTTACCCTTGAGCCCAATTTCGGACGTACTGTTAAGTACAGAAATTCTTTCTTTAGCCGCACTACACGAATGTGGAATGCTTTACCAGGCTCAATATTTCCCACTCATTACATTACAATATGTAGACATTCAAAACTAATGTGCATCGGTTTCTCCTTTCTAATCCTATCCTCCTTTCCTAATTGCTCGCACTGTGTTCAATCATTATAAGGGTATTCATAACCCCTTTAGTGCGTGCACAATCTAGAAAAAAAATAACAATTTTACATAAGAACACTTAAATTTTTGAGGACTTTTTGAAATTTCTCTCCCACTTCCTGAAAAGGTGCGATTCCAGAACATGACAAATACAACTACCCACTTCGAAGCTTCGGCTTTCTATCTTTCTGTTTTATAATATTGCTGATTAAACATAATTTTTATACCTTAAACTTAACGAACACATCCTCTATCAATATAAATACAAATTATATGCATCAACTTTTCCTCCTTCCTCTTTATATTGCTTATTCAAAGTATACTTGAATACATTTATGTAAATTGGAAATCCCTAAGGGCATATTGAAAACTTGCAGCCAAAAATCTTCATCCCCTAGTCTCACACCCAGATTCTATAGTTGTTATCTTTATCTTCTTGATTCATCCCGGTATCACGAGAAAAAAACTGTCAGAAATGTTTTGAATTGAATCATCGTTTTTGTCAACCCCTTACAAAACCAAGATTTATTCTCTCTCGACCTTTTCCCCATATTCACTCACTCTGATGAAAAGAATTAGAATAAAACTTTTTTTTTTCTTAACAATTTTACGAACAAAAGAGCCAAAATGTACAATATTGAAGAAAATAAGATGCAATCTTTTCAAAAAATGTCCTAGATAAACTGCACTTACATTGAACGGTCCTACCCAGTGGCTTCACATCCCCGTTTCCCTTCAATGATCTACAAAAAGTCTAGAAGATTGAACTTTCCATTAGAAGAAGAAGAAGAAAGTCAGTCGTCAGAAATAAGGGACGATTTAAAAATACACGGAAGCAGCAAAATTACATACAGGAACACACACAGAGCTGCTCACTTTGTAAGCCCTTGTTTTGCAGCAGAGAAGCAGCAGCATAGGTCCTTGCAACATACACCATTCACTAAGTCTCATCATACACATAAAATGTATAACGAACTTCTGGCTACGCTGCGATAAACAGAAGAATGGCAATATGGCTGCGAAGGGAGGACAGGAAGTCCTGGTTCGTTCTTGTTTTATGACCTCTACGGACCAGAAATATGCTGATCCTTCTGCTTCTGCATCTTTTGTATTTTTGTTACTCGCCACCACCTCCGCCTTGGATGCCCCATGCGATGCGCTGTAGCTGCAGATTATGTTGTAACTTAAGTGCATTTTAATGTTTCTATGTATGGACTTGTATGCTTGGTCCTTATATCCTTTTTACGTATGTGTATTATTGGCTGTATCTCGCATTGTGTGACTGTGTATTGTTTCTTCTGTTGAAAGAAGTTAAAAAGAAAAAGTGAAAACAATAAAGATACGATACCGCAATTTAAGAAAAAGAATAAAGGACAAGATAGTCCACTTCAGATTAAAAGTGCTTGTATCCTGCTAAACTGTTGGCGGGTGACTTGAGCTGGAGCTTGAGCCATATACAAAGCAAAGCAGCACTGATGGATGAAGGCGTTTAGGGAGGTGGAGGTGGGGGTGTGGGTGTATCCTTTTTTTCTTTGGCTTTTCTTCATCATGTCTTGGGTGGTTTTTTCTTTCGTTTTCTTTTTCAAGGAAGTGTGCACACTTAAGCGATTGTTTTTTAGCTTTTATACATCTTGTGTGTTTTTGTTTTGTATTTGTTTTATACCTATTTTATTTTTTATTTTTATTTCTCGCCTGCTCTTCCTTCTTCTTCAACACTTTTTTTGTATACCTATTTATTTTCTTTTTATTTAATGTGGCAGTGTCAGTTTCAGTTTCAAGCCTAAGAAAAAGGTGCCACATCACAAGGAGAGGAGGTTAGGTGTGCAGAGAGAAGGGTTGAGAGAATTGTTGTATGGCGCTTTCATAAAACTAGATGACATTGTATTAAGAGCATAGAGAGCAAAAAAACTAGGTTTTCCCTACCCCCCACCCCCTCTCTTTTTCCCCTACGAATGTTCTTCATTTTATCGGTCTTGGAAAATAAAAAAAAACACAGCCTAAAGGAGCTAAACACATTCTAGATACATCCGTGCTGTTGCAAGTTGTCATGGCTCGGCTCTGTACGTAGGGTATGATATGGTACTTATATATGTGCTATGTTCCGAAGACCGATGAGAGGGTGTGAATTATGTGGGGACCTATTGGATGAATGAGAAAGATAGAGTGATTACAGTGTTTTTTTTTTAAATTCTTTTTCCTGCTAACAGCCCAGGAGCGTTTTCAATTCTAAAGAAATGTGAAACAAGTCGACTTTTTTTTCTATATCTACGTAGGTTCGCATAGACATAGATACTTTGTACATAATTATTTTTCATAGAAAACGACGACGACACGACTAGGTTAAGCTGGATTTGGGTTAATGTATTCAAGTGCGAAAGAATTTTTTTTTTAATTTTTGTAGAAAGGACAAATAGTGAGATGTTTTCATTTTTTCCTTTTTCGTATTCGGACAGTGAAAAGTAATGAAGTAAATATATGTACGTTTCTAGAAAAAGGATGAGGTCGAAATGGCTGTAAATGTAAAGTAAAAGCGTGGTCATGATGAGAATTTTAAAGAAATTGACATTTAAATTGAAGAGAAATACGCTTTTTTTTCTTACAATATTTTGTCAAGGAGATAATTCGATTTTTAATTCAATTTGATTTAAATACAGTTTTTGTACTTTGAATCGTTTTTAAATCCCTTAGATACTTTAATTCAGACTTCAAAAGCATTTGATATAGATGAGTTTCTCATTTATTTGAAATTACCTGCCAGACGTTCCCGTCAAGCTCTTTTTTCCAGGATTTCGTTTTGTCTACGATTATCGATTCTCTCTTGTTTTCTTTATTCAATGATTTCAATTTTTAGACTTGTCATTTACTTGACTAAAACGTTTACAGATTAGTTCATTGATTTGAATGGTGGTAAATAAATACATACTTTTAATTTAATGGTTCAAAGACTTTGTTTGGTCTTCTGCCGAATTCCACAAACATTACTTGTAAATATTTTTCACATTAATATAACCCTTACTTGGAATTTCCAACAAGTTCAGGTTCAAATAGTATTAGCGTGATAGTCACATTCATTGAATTGGTATGAGAAGAAATGAGTTTAAATGATTCTTCTAATATTTCGGTATTCGATTTTTAGAAGACACGAATAAGGAATTGGCCTTTAATCCAAGATGTAAAGCAGATTTTAGACGTTGGATGTTCTTAAGTTTGGAGTATCGTACACAGTATCGTAACAAAAACGCCTCACTTCACTAGGTACTTTATCGACAGGCAGAACATCTGGGCATCAAAAAAGTTCACTCTTTCCTGAAAGAAAACGCGATATCTACTACCGATGTAAGCATCTTCTTAGACAGTCAAGCTGCCATAAAATAATTGCTCGGGTTAGAAAAGTGTAAAGCCGACAAATTTGTAAATTTGGAACTATACTACACCTTTGTTGTTTAATAGATCTAACATTGGTATACCTTTAGGTGAATATAAACGTGCCATTTAGAAAGCGAACTACAGATAGCCCTTAAAAAAACTTATTTGACCAAAGCTTGATGCCCAACGCTCAAAGGAACTCTTTCTCTTGGTAGGTTGCGCACAAGCTACGGCTTAGTCGTTCTAACTGAATGCTACTTAAGTTTTGCCAAATTGTTTTTGCAGAAGATACATAGATGAAGAAGATTAGACAGTCTTTTACCTTCTGTATTCACTATTCATGTCATTTCCTATCACAAAGACTAATACTCCACTTACAAGTCTTCTGATAAAAAGTGTTTTACAAGAGGTGTAGAACTTTTTGTCTCAACATACACATCAGGATTATCATCAGTCCATTAACGCAATTTTGTTAAATGACGTATCCATTCAACTAAAAGTGAGCTTCATCGCTAAACAAAATTCGCGTACTTGTTTTTCGAATAGAACTATGAATTTCAAAATAAATTTGAAAGTTTTTGAATCGTCGTTCAGGCATCAGTCTATTCATGTTAAAATGTCAAACTTAACGAGAAATAAATCAATTGACAGCTGATAAAATAACCACAACTTAAAAAAGTGTTGCTTAAGTTCTATACATAAAAAAAATACCATTTATAATAGTTTCATCGATTTAATAAATTCAGAAATTTGTTGACTCAAACGCTTTATAATAAGCTCCAAATGGTACAACAATGTGCTATCACAAAGAACCAACTCCTGGTCAAAGTGTATTAAATTTTTGTTTGGCAGATAGCAGCATAGAGTTAAGAGACGCTTATAGAGTTTACCAAGAACTACAATACGGCTTTTTGACTAATTCAAACTTTTTGTAATCTCAATTCATTTCGAAAACTTAATGTCAACCCCCAGATGTTTTGGAGATACGTTAATAGTTAACGTGAATCTGACGGATATCCAGCAAGTATGACCTTTCAAAATTCTTTAAGCCATCTTACAGAGTCAATTTGGAACATGTTTGCAGATTATTTTAAGACTGCCTTTGAAGATTTTTACTTCTGCAAGCACCTCTTCTATTATTTTTCCTAACACAAAAGAATACAGTCATCTTGCATCAATACATTTTTCAGTTTCTGGGGTCTCTATACTAGACAATATTTTAAAGCTAAATTAATGTTGCAGTCTTTGTCCTGTTGGAATACTATCATTTGTGTTGAAAAAATGTGTGTCTTTTATTTATCTATTGTTTTTTTCTTTTCACCAAGTCTGTGAAGTGTTCTAAGTTCCCTTTTCTTTGGAAATATTGATACCTAACACCAGTCTTTAAAAAAGCTTCTGCAAATTTAATTACAAATTATAGTCAACGAAATGTTCTGCTTTTCCTAAATTGTTTGAAACTCTTGTCTCTGATATAATTTCTTTCAATTGTTCTTCTTGTATGAAAATCAAAATGGGCTTATGAAAAAAATCAGCGATTAATTATTTATAACAGTGCTCTACTTTTTGTTTGGATACTTTCGAAAACCACTCTCAAGTCGATTGCATCTTTACAGACGTCAGCAAGGCACTTCACAAACTAAGTCATGAAATTCTTCTTTATAATTTATGTAATATTGGACTTAACGTACGTTTCGTTATATCTTAAAGATAGATATAATAGCGTCATGTTCAGGAGTAACTTTTCATGTCAATTCTGGTGTACCTAAAGCGAGTCACCTTGGTCCTTTGCTGTTTATTTTATTTTTTGTTTATTTTAATTTGCCTTCTGTTTTAAATAATTTTACATCGAAAATCTATGCAGATGATGTTTACATTTTTCAAATTATTAACTCCATCAAGGATTGTAAAGAGCTACTAGAAGATCTTAATTTTGGGAAGGGTACAATGAAAATCGTTTGATTTTAAATATTGACAAATGTATGACAATGGGCCTTACACTTAAACGTAATATAATTAAATATGCCAGGATGTTGAATTGGTCACGTTTGAAAAGTGATTCCAGAATTCTTACCATGGTGTTGTAACAGACTCAAAATAAACGTTTACTGATTACTAAAATAATGTTATAAAAAAAAGCTTACAAAACATTTGGTTTCGTCAAAAGATTTTTACGAGAGTTCCGCGATCCATATGTTATTGAAATTCTGTATGTTTCTTTTGTCAGAACAATTTTTGAATACGTTTGCGTTGTATGGTCGCCTTATACTCTTCCGTGAATTCAACATACATTTTTAAGATTTTGTCTTCGTTTTTGCCCCGGTCCTGATAGATTTTTTTAATTTCCACACACTCCAAGACTTCCCTTGATATATCTTCAATCTCTTTCTGGTCATAGAGAGTATTTGCAGTTCTGATTTATAGCTGGTGTATTGAATGGAATAATTTCATGTCCATCTATTCTTTGTGGATTGATTTTCAATCTGAGTCAGACTAACTTAAGAAGCAATAGAATAGAACTATGGCGCTACACTGAGCCAAAAAAAGCAACGTAAAATCAATGGAAACCACTTTGAATCAATGTAAAATCACAACATTTATAGCCTAAGGTAGAAAATGATTGAATCAAAACAGTTTCACTTTGATTTCCGATTGTTGTGAAATTGTAGTAAAATCCATTGAGTTCTACTTTTAATGCCGAAATACATTGAATCAATGTTGTTTCAATTTAATTTAAGGGTTTCCTCACGTTTAAACTTAGAATCAAGTATGAACGCATTTGAGTCAAATACGTTGGCACTTTGAATCAAATATGTTGCCAGATTGAATCAAATATGTCACCACATTGAATCAAATATGACTCACTTTGAATCAAAAATGTCGCCACATTGAATCAAATATGACACAACTTTAAATGAAATACGTCGTCACTTAGAATCAAATATGTCGCCACTTTGAATCAAATATAACGCAACTTTAAATCAAATACTTCGCCACTTTGAATCAAATGTGTCGCCAGTTTGAATCAAATTCGTCTCCAATGTGACCCCACATTGACTCAAATATGACTCCACTTTGAATCAAATATGTCGCCACATTGAATCAAATTTGACACAACTTTAAATGAAATACGTCGTCACTTAGAATCAAATAGGTCGCCACTTTGAATCAAATATAACACAACTTTAAATCAAATACGTCGCCACTTTGAATCAAATGTGTCGCCAGTTTAAATCAAATTCGTCTCCACTTTTAATCAAATATTTTTCCACTTTTAATCATATATGTCGCCACTTTGAATCAAATGTGTCACCACTTTGAATCGATTTGAAGTAGTTCCGTCATTCATTGAAATATAAATATTTTCTACTTTAAATCAAAGTTGTTTCACCTTTGAAATTACCTTGTTTTTGTCTGTTTTTTTGTTTTGTTTGTATTATGGTAAAGGGGAAACGCATTTAATTCAAAAGTGACCATCATTTGATTTGAAAGGAATTAAAATAAATTCTGTGATTGATTTTATGTCGTTACAACTTTGATTTAAAGTAGTTCCGTCAATGAATGAAAAACCTTTGAAATTACGTTGTTTCTTGTCTATTTTTTTTTTCATAAAGTAAGAGGAAAACGAGTTTGAATTAAAAGTTCCCACCACTTGATTTAGCTATCGAAGAATTTTTGCCAGATTGATTTAATAATGTTTCAACTTTATTTCATATCATTTCACCTTTGGATCAATTAATTCAAGGATACCAAATTTGTTTTCCACATTGATTCAACAACGTTTTAACTTTGATTCAAATGGCTCCTACTTTGAATAAGAAAAAAAGATTTTCTATTTTAATTTAAAGTGGTTTCGTCTTTTAATCAACGTTGTGTTTCGTACGAAATATTTTCAACCAAAAAAATCCATTCATTTGAAGTCGTTTATTTTTAATTCAAAGGCGTTTCGTATAGTAAAACTCCTTGTTTAATCGGTTTCGTATTTAAATCCAAGTAGTTTTACTTTAGATGGTTGTTTTTTTCGAAGTGGCCTACAACGTAAATTCATAAGGAATCGCATTAAAATTTACGTTGCAATTTTTCTCTGAGTGTAATGGTCCTCTAAATTAATTTATCAGTAAATTTAACAAATTCTCTATATCAATGAGACTCGTCAAATAACAATCTCAAATTAAACTTATTTAATAAATATAAATGCGGACATAAGCACAAAACGTGTAACTCTGCTTTCTTACTTTTTTTTTTAAATAAGCAAATTATACATTTGTAGAAATTTTTTTGTTCTTACGAAAACAAAAAAATAGTATTAAGATTGGAATTTAGTATTTTTTTGTTAGAATGTAAATCAAAAAATCTCTTCAAATCACCAATCTTGGTTATCTACATTCACAATCAGTCCATAATCTCTTCCACAACCTGATTTCCTTATTTAAAATAAAACAATCTCTACACTTTATTTGAAGAAACTCATTTAATACTATATTCTTATGTTTCTCAGGTTCATTTAATTGAAGCTGCAGATGGGCTCACAAAAGAGCATATACAAAATCTGTAAAAGAACTCAAAGTAATGTAGTTTGAATGCAAGTTTTTCAAAATGACGCTTAAATGCGATTATCCTAACCCTTAAATGAACCTAGATTTATTTTTCTAATAAGGATTTTTCATTAAAACAGACATGAAAATAAAATATCATATGAAATTTGACCTAAAATATAAAATTTCCAAAAAAAAATACTAAAAACTGAATCGCATCCATCAAGTTTTATTCTCACAGAAATCCTTCATGTACTGTACACTCAACTCATACAACTGAAAATTTGTATTCTTCATATGCATATGAGGTGCATGATTTTGCAAGGTTATATCTCGCATCAAGCAGACATTCAGGAATCTTGTCTTGAAAAATACCAAAATAAAAAAAAATCATGACAAAACTATTCAAAAACTACAACATATTATTCCTTCACACACATCAAAACCATCTGAAGCATCATACACACAAAACACGCACACACATTCATGAACATACAAAAAAAAAAAACTAAATTTATTCAAAACTTTATCATTTTATTTGAATTCCCTCATTTCCATATATCATTTTCAGGATAAAATAGAAAATGAAAAAAAGAAAAACTATAAACTACGTATACCTACATTTCCATTTCAAAACTGCTAAATATCTGTCGGCAAAGAGTCAGTCAGAGGATGAAAATCCTTTTCCTTTTTTCTTCCTTTTTCCACTGAAAATCCAAAACCAAAACCAAAAACCGAACTCAGCAGCTTCAAAAAATAAACCAGGAAAGAAACACCGATATGATAGTTCAAGTGCCTTAGAGCGAGCATAATATGCAAATTGAAGAGTGAAACCAACGATGACGGCAACGCTATACCAACGAAAAAAAAACTACTACACAAATTTTTCATCGTCTCGAACAGAATTATGTACTTCCACTACCCCCCCCCCCCCTTATCTTTTTTTACAGAGATAGGTTTATACACACTCTCAAACAGAAAGGACGTAGCTCATATATCCCATAGGGAACTTTAAAAAAAAAGTTCAAAAAATCCACGTGGCCACATCAAAGTTTTTTTTGTTGTGTTTTTAGAAAATTTTTGGAGGTTTTATTTTGTGTTGTTGTTAAATTTATTTGAATTTCTTAAATTCCACGCCATAGATACTTTTTTAAAATTTTTGTCTTCACTGGAACGGAACCAATTTGTAGGATGGTTATCATCATTTTTTACTTTTATGTTCCATTCGTGTTCGTTATAGCTACCCACCATACCATAAGTACCATACCGCTTCCGTTGATGTTCATGTATATACGAGTAGTTGTCGAAAATGGCGATGCGAGAAAGCAACAAAAATGTCCTTTTCTTCCTTAAAGATTCTACTCTTTTATGTACGAATAAGGAGCAAGGTATATGATTGTGGCAGAACTACTTTGTGGTGTGGTGTGGTGATGGGTTGATGGGCTGATGGGGTTCACTGATCTTTTCCACCCTTTCAATTAGTCGTCCTTGTGAAATAAGTGAAAAAATGTCCCCTATTTTTCTTTGCTTTTTTCTTCGTTTTACCTTTTTTTTTTTGTATAGGTATAATGAAGGAAAAGTGATAGAGGGGTGGTTTAGCAAATAGTCCTTTTTGTTTGCAGTAAAATGTGTGTATTTAAAATCCCACAGGAATTTCTATGTTTGCAATGGCTTATTCGAATTAAGTCGTGTGTGTTTTAGCAAAGCCTTTTATTTCGCTCCCCCGCTCGTGTCTCTGTGTTTTCGAAGCTGAAAAAGAGTGGAATGAAATATTTATGCAATTTATACCACCAAAAATAGAAAAACCAACGAATTAATCCCTGAAAAGTGAGGTTAGATGTTATTTGATACCGCCCTTCGTCGACCGCGCGCCGCGCGCGCCGCATCTCCCCAAAGAGAGTGGTTGATGGTGAATATAATGGTCTTAAACGTGGAACAAAAACAACAACAACAAAAAATAAGTGAATCCATTTAAGCCAAGTCAAATAAACAAACCACATTTTGGAGAGTTCTCTGTCTCCCTCTATTCAGCAATTCAGCTATTTCTAGAGCCCTTCATAGTCCATATCTAACTCCCTCCTCCCATTCTCTCGCGTCCTGTTTTTGTAATGGTTAAGTTATTTTATAGTGAAATAAAAGCGTGAATTAGGTGGGGTTTTGTTTTTGTTTCCTTTGTGGTTTTGTTGTTGTTTTTTTAAGGTTTTTCGGTTGAATTCACACACAAAAAACAAACATTGAGGTTGAGAACTGTTATCAAATTCCAGTGTTGTGGTTTATAAAGCGTTTTTTTTTGAGAACTTTTTTTTTAACGAGAAGATGTCCGAAATAAATGTTATATTTTTTTTTCCTGGATTGAGTTTGACCTGGGTTTTAAAGTTCTTGATAAAATATTTTTATTTTGTAAGGGCTATCTATGGTAGCTATAGCTATCTAATTGAAAGCAACAAAGTGAAGTAATCCGAGATACAAAATTCAGTCAATTATTTTATGGTTTAAAGAGGTTAAGTATATTCAGAATATGGTGCAGTGAAGGCTTAAGCCAATAAATATTTAAATCCTTTGGTCTTTGATGGGCTTAGAGCTTTTTTAAGGGAGTGTTGTAGAGTTTTTAATTCCTTATAAAATTCTTTAAATGTAGTTGATAATACGTTACTTATTGCTTTAGATGCATCAAATTTATAGATCTTTAAGCCATAACAACGATGTTAATTTTTAAGTATCTCAAAGTAGTTGAGATTTACATAATTTATACAGTAAATCATTGTTAATAACGTTTACAACTTTTTATAATTGAGTTGAGCATTGCACTTACTTCACGTCACTCGCCACAAAGGGTACACTATAAACCATTCTACCGCGTTTAGTTAATTCTAATGCTGGCATGGCAATGGTTACGTTAGAACTATTGTTGCAAGAAGCTCTGAAGAAGGCAAACATCAGGTGAAATATCATCACCACTTGTCAGGTCATTAAAAACATCTGGCTCAAGGTGCTTGCTATTTCTAAGCAGATCGCATATAAGCTCGATAATCGGTGTCATAACCGGGCACTGTCTAATAGGAAAGCACATACCTAGTGGTAAGGTGTATTCTCGAATGACTTTTGAAGAAGCTGTATGGATGAGGAAGACGAAATAATTATTTACCTCTAGCTCTAGCTCAAAAATGCAAGGCTTACCTTGAAGAATTTGTCTGTATAACGATCTAAAGTTTAGATTCTAAACGATCAGCAATTTTAACCAAAGACATAAGGTTTTAACAGGATGGATCTACGTGCCACAAAGCTCAATACACCACCGATATTCTGCTGATATGGTTACCTCGCTCCGCTGAAGCTACGTGAATTACCACAAGATCGTCTGATATCACTCCTTAAGACTTTTCCTGTGGGACTTCTTATATCCAAGGTCTTGGCGAATGATCCGCAAACCACCTTATTGATATCTCATACAAAAAGTCTTGTATTTAATTTTAAAACACCTCCGCTCTTTAATGAAAAACCTTTTATTAAAGTTGTTTTCAGTCTTTTGAAAATCATTTTTAACGTCATGAAGAATTAGTGCTGATAGTTGACATCAACTTGTTATTAAAAGGTTACTTCATAAGTAAAAAAGATGAAATACTAGAGTATGAACCTAGGTTCAATTAGCATCAGCATCAGTAGATTGCTATTACTTCACCACAGCCACAGGTTCGAAGGTTCTATTTTTTTAGGGAAGAAGTTTCACTTAAAACTTTCAACAAATTAAAAAAAAACTCGAGGCTTAAAACAAATAAGCAAATGAACTTGCCTGAAATAGAAATATAAATTTTAAAAAATGGCCAATAGTTACTTAGCTCGGAAGGTGAGTTGTTTATCTTCCCTTCTTTTTTCAGCCCTGTCTTAATAAAAATAAGGTGTGTGCATCTTTTTTTAAATACTCTAAGATATGACCATAATATGTTTTGATTTATAACATTTATGAATTATTTTTCATTCTTAACAAACTGTTATATTGACTAATGGAAATTCAAACACACTACCCTATTAAAATACTGAGATTGTATGCCAATTTTTAAACTACTGCTTTCGTGGAATTCTGGGCCCAGTGGAATATTTTAACCTTAAAGTTTTATATAAAAAAACTACATCGGTGCTACTACAATTAAGTGCAGAATAAAAACGCGGATTTTAATTTTATCATCCAAATATTGCAATGTACTCTTATAGTCGGACCCTTACATTTGCGATTATGCGGTGGCAAAGCTCTTGAGTCATGCAATGAAGAAAATTTTCCTGTAGGGCTCGAATTGTCCGGATATTCTTATTGGCAATCTTTGATTTATGGCATCCCCATTAAATGAAATCACATTTTGGGGCACCAGTATCGCATATTGTGCTTTACATATCCATCAATATGGAAAATGCTGTCTGAAAACGTTCCAGCATTGTTCTTACAAAGGATAGTCACTTTCGTTGTTCAATATTGAACAACTTGCATTTTGTACGTTCGAGTGGAGCTTTAATTTCTTTTTCTAAATAACATGCATTTTTGATGTTTGTATTCCGGTGGAGGTCGAAATCTTCCTTATCGATTTACGTGGATTTGGATTAATTTCATTTCAAACTTAAGACACATGTTCTGGGGTGCCAGCACGTAACTTGATACAACCGAGTTTAGTCGATACAATCAAGCATTTGCAGCACACATTTTGGTTCAATCGAGTGTCCTTCACTGAGGGAAAAATCACGTCGTAAAATTTAGTTACCTCATACTAAATTCAAAGTTTTCCCCATTTAAAAAAAAAAATATTTAAATCAAAGTAAAAACATTTTGATTTTCAATCAAAACGCTTTTTCAAAGAATTTTGTTACGAAGGATCATTGAAACAAATAGTTAACAAATTTGATTTAAATGCGTTTTTATTTTAGTCGTTGATTCTTAATCAAATATGAAATAACAGACATTTTAAAAAATATTAAGACAAGTTTCCTAATTTTATGAGTTGGTTTAACACCGTTCATTTATTTACACAATATCAACACGAATGAACTTTTGAAACAGTACCTATACCAATTAATTTCAAATTGATTTATTTCTATGATTCAAATATGTAGAACCATATTCTCTATTTTGTATAGTATCACATCATAAATATTCATGCAATAAATATCTTGCCAAATATAAAAGCTTCACAATTTCAAATAGCCATTTTGTCTAAGATACATTTAAAATCAAAAATTATAAAATTTTGAATAAAATGCTTTTCTACTTTATATTGAAAAGGGATAACCTTAAATCAAAGTTGAAACGTATTAAAATCGACGTCACTGCTTCATCTGTCAAAGAAAATAACTTAAAATCAAAGGGAAAACGCATTTAGTGTTTTGGTCGTTAACTGGTATGTGTGTGTTGAATGTTGGAGCGCGTTTGTAATAAAGTGAAAACACACTTAAAATAAACACAAACGTCTTTGGCACCAGAAAAATAACTGTACTGTTGTTATTTTAACTACGTTTTTCGTCTGGAATTGCATTTGTCGTTCGTCTCCATGATTGCCGGTTGTGTTTCCTTAAAAGTGAATTATTAAAGTTTTTGAGAACGAAAAGAAGTGAAATTTATGAACAAAAACATTGTGAATTTATGTATAATACACTAATTTGTGTATCTTTTACAAATATACCAGACCAAACGTTTTTTTTTAACCTTCTGGAATCACCATTCTGTTGGATATCTTCAGAAATAAAAGGTAAGTAATTGTAAAAACAAATATGTATATTTATATAGTAGTCATTTTCAATTTATTTTTGTTATCAATCACACCCAAAAATTGCTGTGGGCTCGCAGTCAGTCTATTAGATAAAAATAGTTCAAAGAATTATGTTCCATTTAATTATTCTTCTTTACGAAAATCGTTTTCCTGATAAGGGAAATAAAGAATAAATATCGAATTGAATATTTTGAATATTATTATTTTTGGAGCTAATTTATACATATTCTATTTCATACAAAAATGTTTTTTTTTTTTTTATGAAAAAACGTCAGGTCAACGTTAAAATTTTAAGCACGAACTTTAGGACAAAAATCTGAAGCAAATTTTAATGTAGGTATGTAGATCAGACGATTTGGGTTCAGCCTCATGGCTTACAGACGTCTCCAAAGTGTTATCTCAAACATTTTTCAATAGATAGCTTTAAATTTTTTTCCAAATAAAACATTAAACTGATTCTTTGGAATCAATTTTGTATTGTTTAAATTTTTAAGTATTTCTTGGTTAGTTACTAAAAGAACGGATGAAATTCTAATTGCAAAAAGACCTTGTTTGCAAACAGATATTTATGCATAGTATCGTTTGCTTATTTATTTATTATTTTGTATGGTTTGTTTTTTTAGTTTTTTTTTTTTATTCAATTTTCTATCTTAAGGTTGCCTATCTTACATAAACTGAATATGGAGAATATAAACATATCAGATGTGAATAACACAATACTAAACTTAACCCCAACTGACACAGAGTTATTTCAAGTAGAAGAAAATGGGGATATCATAGATGTACAATTAATATTTGATCATCCCACAACTATTAGCGAAGATGAAATAAAATTGTCTCAACTACTTACTGAATTTAATCTTAATGCTCTTTTGCCAATCCTTAAAGGTAAGAAAGATTTAACATTCATTTTGTTTTCGTAAGTTTTGATTTGTATACTGGTTGCCCTACAGACCTCGCCACAAAAGAAAACCATGAGTTCCTGCAGTCATTTTAAGTCGAAAACCGTATGTGGTAATTTACTCGTTTTCGCTTCCTGTTTAAAGCTTTTAACAAAACGAACAAACAAATTTAGGTTACATTTTTTGTAAAAATGATGTTATGTGCTTTAAAGAAAAGTACAGAAAACAAATCAAGAATCGTTCCAAATTTAGCAAAGCTACAGGCAGTTAAAAAAGACTTGTTCCAAAATCATAAAAACCGTTATAACTGAAGGAAGCGATAACGAGTTAATTACCTCGTCAGTTTTGCGACTTTAAATGACCTCAGGAACACATGCTTATTTTCTGTGGTAATAAATAAAATTTTGATTTGATTAGCGTCGAAATTTTATTTTGACATTCCTTAAATTCTTAAACTATATTTCAATAAATGAATGGTATGAATACAATGGTTGAAAATATTCTTTTTTTGTATTCAGATAAACAAATAACTTACCACAGCTTACAATACCTTTCAAAAGATGATATAAGAGATGCTATTCCAAACATCGGACTCAGAGCAGAGTTCCGAGAAAAACTCTTTTTCTGGAGAAAACAGCAGGTTTAGCATTGAAAATTCAACAAATTCAAAAGAAACTTATTTTTTTTTACATTTAAGTATGGAAAGGACGACGAAACTATTTCTTTAAATACAAAAATTGAAAACTGACAGCAAAAAGTTGATTCCACTAAGGACAACAGCTCAAATGCAAGAAGCTCTAAGATTGTATGTAACTTGTTTTAACGATAATAAAAACCTTTTTGATTTTTTTAAATTTAATAGAATCTAAGATCAGTCTTAAGCTCGTCCTCAAAAGGAAAAAGTTTACTTAAGACTTACGAAAGTAAAAACAGGTTAGAAAACATAGACAGAGACGGGCTTGTTTAGATTATTACCGAAGAAGTTATGTGCTCGGATATTAATTTAAAACCATCAGATTTTCCCTTAATTGTGGATCAAATTCTTTCAATTTTCCCTAATGAAGAAGAAGCTAAGGTATGATCTTAAGTTTTTTATAAACTTGGTTTGAATCGGTTAGGAAAATTTGTAATCGTAAAGTAAAAAGAGTTTTCAATCACTGACGTTCTATACATCCTTTTAGGATTATTATTTTATTCCTAGAGAAGGAAAGAAAAATCCTAGCGGTCGTCTGTACTCAAGATACGCCAATTGTCGCTCCAAACGCGTCAAATCAAGCCAAAGTTCGTCTACAACAATTACCAATGAGACTCCTTTTGTCGAAGATGAAGTGGACATGTCAATATCTGAGGCAATGAAAACAAGTTTGAGCCGTGACAGCTCAGATTGGAACTTAGTGAAAGAGAAATGGAAAAAGACTTTTTCACTCCGACAAAAGGAATTGAAGCTCATGTCAAATGATGAATTTTTTAAATCTTGGCCCAAATTTTGCGATGCGAGAGCACCAGAACTGGTAACTATTATTAACGATTAACGACAGTTTTTAGATAATAAAATTGAAAGTTCTGGTTCTGATTTTTATATACGTATATGCATATGTCAACTACAAGTTGGGATTTTACAATCCAGTATATGTAAAGGACATACATTTTCTCATTTGAATTAAGGCGTGTATGTAACAAAGCTATTCTCGTTTTTACTAAACTGTGGGGCGTTTGAATAGATAGAAATTAAAAAAGACGTTTTAAGCTGTTATCTTTTTAATAGAACTAAAATATGTATATTAAACTAACTTATTTGTTTTTTTTTACATTTATATATTTGTACGATTTTTTTCGAAATAAAACACAAACATACGTAAATTGTTCTTTCAGATTGAAATCGATTTCGATTTTTTGTACCCCAATAAAAAGCATCTTTTGCTGTCCAAATGGGAAAATTTAAAAAAAAATATCAAAAACTATTATGAAATCAACATCCACAACGAAAGCTGCAGAAAAAGGTTTTCATTACTAAAAACCAACTCAGAAATAGGAAAAGGTAAGAAAAATATACATATGTAATTTATTTATTAATTGTTGAAAAATATTTCTTTTATTTTAGATTCTGAAGACTTTCTACTAACAATCCTATTGAATTCAGTAATTCCTCCAGTGTCAAGGTTTAAGGACAAACGAGGAAGCAACAAAAGAAAGGTCACCATCAGCGATGCCCAAGAGAGTTTTATTTTGAGACTTCCCCTTATAACCAACTATAAGGAAAAAATAGAAGAACTGGTGAATAAATATTATAATGTCAAACTTACAGTACAACCATTTATCATAGTAGTTGGGGGAGACGATATAAGTTTAAATTCTTTTTTTGTTTATTTAGATAAAACATTATATAAATTTGATTCTTTTATCGAAGCTTTTGATAATTGCTTCAAAATTTTCCAAGTTCTATCGTTAAGTTATCCATTAGGATGCCAACCTAGTTGGATTTTTATTCAAAAATATTTTTACAACATTAATACTCCTTTCGATATAAAATCACCGAACATTACAGCGCTTTTATCATTTTTAAATTCCGCAAACAAACAAAATTAATTATTATGTTTGTTTGTTTTAAATGCTTTAAAGAATTTCATAATGTTGATTCCCTTATACGCCACTTTAAATATGATCATTTAATAAGCGATAATTACGACCTGCAATGTAAACAAAGTGAATGCAATCAAGTTTTTTCAAGTTTCAAAGTTTTTCGTCGCCATTTAAACAAATTACATAAGCCTTCAAAATTAGAAACAAATCAATTGACTCTGGAGCCTACAATTGACAGCTGTTCAAATCATTTACCATTAGTTAATATAGATGCAAACCAGCCTACCAACACTTCTAACGCAGTTCAGAGCACGGTCCATGAGTATGATATTTTAAATATTATAAGTGACCTTAAAATATCTGTCATCAATTTAACTTTAAAACTTTACGCTCGGACTTTCATGCCCAGAAAGGAAGTAATAGAGATTCAAAATATGATTTCAGTCTTATTAACAAGTGTGACCAATTCGATTAAAATTATAACTTCGGGTAGGATACCTTTTGAAGTACAAACAGATCTTAATTGCATAATGATGTTTTGTAGTGACCCATTTGAATCAATAAAAACTGAACACCGAATGTTTAAAATCTTGAAGGAAATGTGTATTTACGAGGAACCAAAAACTTTTTTAATAAAAAATACTATATCTCAAAAAATATTGAAAGGAATGCCAACTTTTGAAGAAAAACGCATTAATGTTTACTTAATGCCATTAGAATTTCAATTCAGATCTTTTTTCCAATTGCCCGGAGTTTTAGAATTAACTCTGAAAAATCAACAAAAATACTTAAGTCAAGAAAATCTTCAAAACTTTATAAACGGCAAAACATTCAAAAACAAAAAAAGCAAGTTTAAGACTGAAGATGTTGTCATTCCCTTTATTTTGTATTTTGACGACTTTCAAATCAATAATCCTCTTGGTACTCATACATCATCGATATGTGCTTGTTACTATACGTTTCCATCTCTTCCACAGCATTTGTTATCAAAATTGGACTTTTTGTTCCATGGTGGTTTTATATTATCTGACAATTTAAAAAGCTGTGGTAATGAAATTTCATTTCACCATTTAGTTGAAGAACTTAAAATATTAGAAGCTGGTTTAGATATACGCATTGGTAATAAAACTATTCGAGTACATTTCGTTTTGGGCTTAATTGTTGGAGATAATTTAGGTCTCAACAGCATATTTGGATTTGTTAAATCATTTAGTTCTAAGAGGTTCTGTCGATGCTGTACTAGAAGCCGAATGGAAATGAAGTCTGATTATAAAGAGGAAACTGAATACATTAGAGACAAGTCAAAGTATCAGGAAGATCTTTTGAAAGATGATTTTTCAGAAACAGGTTTAAGAAATGAATGTATTTTTCATGCATTAGATAGTTTTCACGTATGTGAAAATGTTTACTTTGATATGATGCATGACGTTTTAGAAGGGATAGTTATTTATGACCTCTGTAATATTATAACCAGCTTAATATCAGACAATATTCTTACTCTTGACACTTTAAACAGCAGAAAACAGTTTTTTCCTCTTGGAGAAACAGAAGTCGGTAATTTTTCACAACCAATAGATTTTAAACGATTAAAATCATTTAATTTAAAAATGACAGCGAGTGAAGCCTTATGTTTTGTAAATTTTTTACCTCTTATGGTAGGGGACTTAGTTGATTCTCAAAACGAACATTGGATTTTATTAACGTACCTCTTAGAAATAATTGATTTTCTTTTCAAACCTGAGTACTGCGGGGAGGATTTAAAAGAGCTAAGTAAACTTATTACAAATCATCATATTCTTTATGTGAAATTATACGGGAGTAGTCTCAAACCTAAACACCATTTTTTGGTACATTATCCCACGGCGATACAAATGTGCGGTCCTTTGAGATATGTTTGGGTTATGCGTTTTGAAGCCAAACATAAAGAAGGCAAAGCTTATTTCAATAACATCACATCAAGGCTGAACCCACCTCATTCCCTTGCTGTTAAAGCATCTCTACAAAACTCCTATTTTTTAACAAAATATAAAGGTGGTATATTCATCGATTTATACTTAAGTCATTTTAAATCCGACGTTTTAACTAAAAAAAATTATTTTGATCAAATCTGGTTTGAAAAATCTGATCTGAAAAACACACAAATAGCTGATAATGTGACGTATAAGGGAATCACATATAAAAATAACTCTTATTTAGCATGTAAAAGTTCTCAGTTCGAATTATTTGAAATAATTGATATTTTATACAAAGATAAAAATCTTTTTATTGTTTGCTCTCAAATTAATATCAAAGAATTTAATAAACACTTTCAAGCCTACGAAGTTGGGAAAAATTTAAAAAACATAACATTAAAAAACATTGATTACTTCACAAGCCCGCCTTTACATCTTTATCAAATTAATAACGGCAAGACTTATGTAAAAAACAAATATATTTAAGATTTTTAAAAAAAAAATTTTTGTTTTCCATTAATCTTATGAATAAGAATTTTACTTCTTTACTAATATTTAAGTTTATTTTTGTGAAATAAAATGTTCTTTTACATTAACATTTTTAATACTAATTGTACTTTGTATGATATAAAATAAATAAATTCAATATTATATTTAAAAATGATAACCATAATCTTTTAATTCATTTTAGATATGCTTAAGCTTTTTGGTTCTTAAGCTTTATGTTTACAATGAAGATGGTTCTCTTTAAAATAAAGTATGCAATTCTTTTATAGTAAAATGATATTGCCTTTAAACATAAGTGCAATGCATCATGAATCTTACACTCTTCAATTTTGAATTAAAAATGCGTATTTACATTTTAAATAGACGTAATTTTTGATTTAAGGTTAAAATGCATTTGAACTCAATTTGTTTTATGCTTGAAATGAAATTTTAAATACATAAAAACAAAGTCGCTATGTATTTGATTCTAAAAGACTGTTTCTTGTTTTAAGGTTTCGTATAGTTTGAATCAAAGTTATTGTCACTTCCAATCTAAATTGATAAACATTTGAAATAAACAAACGTTGAACTCAAAACAAAGACGAAGACAATTGAAAATAAGTTAAACGTGAGCAGAATATAATTACTCTACTACCTTAAAACAAAGTTGAACTTATTTCATTCTTAAGTTGCTTTTTGTCAAATTGATTTTTAAATTGATCCACTTTGATTTTCAAGAAAACGCGTTTAGTCCTAAATTGTTAACGTTTTACTTCGATTCAAAGTAGTTTTTTTTGATTCTACGTTGTTTTTTGGCTCAGTGATTGATTGTTTCGCCAGATTCGGCAGCACACAAACTTCAAGTTGACGTTTGAAACAAAAGTTTTCACTCGACAGAAATTAGTTATCGTCGGCAGTGATTTTTGTATGAGAAAAATGGAAAAACATAATAATATGTCAATAAATAAAAAACAGACTGAGATTTTGACCAATTTTATGAAAAAAAAATTGTTTTACAAATGTTATACTACATGATCTTCCTTTTCTTTTTGAATATTTACTCATTTTCACTCAATTCGAATGGGTTGCTATTATCTCTCAAATATCTTCTTTTGATCTTAGCACAGGACACTTCTTCGCCTTCTCCGAATCAAAGAAAAACATTTCGAAAAAAAACTTAAAATTGAAACTAGAATGAAATTATTTCAAAGAAAACTCATTTGACATTTCATTTTATAGTTCACAATGACTCTTTTAAGTAAAAGTCACAATTAAACTCGTCTCAAATTACGTGCTGTCAAAAATAATTTGATCGACAATCCTCGATTGTATCATGTTACGTGTTGGCACCCCTGGAATTGTTGCTGGATGTTTATGGCCCCAGGAATAGGTATATGGACCATTCTGATCATTGCCTGAATCTTTATTCTCACGGTCAGATAAGTTACAAGCTCGTACCCATGCTTCACCTCACTTCACATATTGCTCCACTCACAATACGAGGTGTTCTCCCTACTAGTGACTTAGGGACTTTACCTTTCCGGCTTACACCGGCTTACCAAAACCCACTAGTATTCCGAAAATAAACTTGAAGAATTCCCGCTCGACGGCTTTTACTAATATGTAGTGGATGAAAGACATCAGGAAACGCCTAGTAACCCTGAAAAGAGGGCTAAAATTAGTTAAATTTAATTTTTGAAGTCTTGAAGTCTAAAACTGAACGACATGGATAAGTATCATTAATATAATGTGTGTATTACATCAAAATGCTCAATCAATTCCACTAATATCAAAATAGTCTTATTTAAGACAAGTTTGATTCGAAAGTATTGATTATTTTTTAAAACTGTTTTTGAACACAATTCGAAAACTTATACCAAAGGTTTTTGATACAGATACAAATATGTGCTCATTGAAAACGATATTCAAATATCATCAAATTGGAGAAAAACGTTACGGATGCTGTGACAATTAAAAATTCGTTAAAGTTCTCGCCTTGATTTACAATGATATAAAAATTAAATGAGTTTCTATGCTTTTCTGCTTAAGGCCAGGTTTCTGGCCTTTCGTCGGCAAAACGATTTAGTTGACCAAAACTTTCAGCGATTTGATCTTTGTTAAATAGAGTTGGGATTAGAACAGAGCTCTAAGGCACATCAGCATTTTTTTTTTGAATATAAGGCTTAAATATAATCAAATGGTTGTTTTTTGTTAACAGAAGATAAAATTCAACCATACAAAAATTTTCCTAATGTGGTGCTGTGTTCTTCTGAAATAATTTAATTTTGAGCAAAACAAAAAAAAGTATAGTTAGTAGGTTTTTATACCCTAGACTTTTTATCACCATTGTAGTGAACTTGGAAAATAGTAATTTAAATGCAGCTGGTTTCCATTTTGAAGATGAAGAAAACTTCAATTCTTTTAACACTGACTGGACAAATAATCTTTTCAAACCACACTTGTAAATGGTTCAATAGTGTGTGACGCTTTTAAATTGTAAAGATTTCCTAGCGTAACACTTTTTCAAATAGTAGAAAAAATAATATCCGTATCAGGAGACTAGTGAACATTTAGTTCTCTAGAAGTTTCAGGAGTGCAAGAAAAATGTTGGTCCCATTTGTATACGTGTTCGACGGGCTCAACCTAGAAAAAGCTTTAGTCTGCAATGGAACAGGGCCTTATCTCATTTAATAAGCATCTGATCTAATCAATTCGGTTGACTTCTTAATAAACCATGTATATTGTGGAATATTTTCCGGGATGATACCCTGGCTTATTTAGCGTGTAAACAGAATCAACAGTTTCTTGAGGAAATAAAAATGTAGATAACAGTATTAAACAGAAAAAATCTCTGCTACAAGAAATCCTTTACATCGGGTGTACACGCAATTCCAATGACAAGAAGACCTTCTCCTGTAAATTTCAAAAATATTGTAAGGCCGCTAATTCTGTGAAATATTTATTTCTGCAACGGGATATGGCTTTTTCCCAGAAATACTGAAAACTTAAACTAGTTCACCAAAATGGTCAGATTTTTCCCTTACAGTGACTTCTAAATTCTATAATTCTGATTCATATTCCGGAATTCATATGAATAATTTTCATTGTTTTATGATCCTTCTTATACCAAATCAAAAGCTCCCCATCAAGAGTAATTCATTCATTACTTTTTTCGTTATCAATAAATAATTTACGATACCCTAATAAAAAATATCTCATTGTTCTTGCCAAAATTTATTGAAATGATATAAAACGTCTTATTTATGTTCACACAAAAATTGACGCCAACAAAAATGATAATCACACAATATCATGTTAAACCATTAGACAACCATTTTATCAGTGTTGTGTCTTTATAGTCAACAACAATTCATTGAACCTGAAACAAGGAATACCGGAGGCTATAGAAGGGGGTGTTTTTCAATACCTTTAATCATTCACTTCAGGAGTTTACTTTGCCAAAATATTTTCTTATTGAAACCATCATTTTGCTGAGATAACCAAACTTTATTCGGATACTATCACATATGATGGAAAAAAAGTAACATTTTCTTATTAGTTATAGAAGACTAAGAGTAGAATATCCTCTCTAAAGCCGCATTGCGGCAAACCCAACATTTTCCAAAACAACACCTCGATAATCATTTTTGGCAATCAATTCGAGTGTGTTTTAAAAAGAACCTTTTTATAAGCAAAAGATGATGCCCTTTCTACGGTCGGCACTCAGTACGAGTATATCCGATACGACACCGTACATCCCAATGTGTGTGATGGAAAACGCCAAGGGCTAGGACTGGGAGACTATACAGAATTATGTTCTATGTACCTTTGGACTCCTTGTAGTAGGTGCAGTTAAGGAGGGTTTGATTTTCATGTTTGTTGACACGATTCATACGGTTGATATTGTAATATGCTCAGCTCATTGTTTTTTAGCCTTCCCCCTTCCATATCTCTGTGCTGTTCGTTTTGGTTTATATCAGGGCTATAAAATCCACCCACAATGTCCGATGAGGAAATCCACCCTCCCTGGCTCCATAAAAAAAATATTGGCAGGATTTCAAGCTATTTACTCGGACTTTTTATGTCATGTAGTTTTTTTTTTTTGATTATTATTTCGGTCAATTTTTATCCCTGGAGGAGCTCATAATAAAGGCCGAAGGCTTTGACTTTTGAATGGGATTCATAGGGGATTACCATTATGTCAGATTTATATTTATTGATGATTCCTCGGAAAACTGTGGAACATAATATTGTTGTACTATATACAAATGAGTTCTAAAAGTCAATATGCTTTTATCGAATTAAGGTATAGTTTGTGGGAAAAGCTTTATGAAATATTTATACAAAGATGAAGATAAACATGAATGCCGGATTTTGAAGGACAGATGACAGAGTGAAAAATCAATGAGATCAAACAAATCAACTTGTTGGATGTCCAATCCAATCTTATGCCAGTTTTCAATAGTAGGAGGATGATAAATAAATTTGGAATGAGGATAAATCAAGGAGATTGGATTTTTGTTGCGATTACGTTTCTTTTATACAAAATTTTAAGCATTATGAAAATCAGCCGATCTTCTAAAGTATCTCAATGTATTGCAGCCGTCTCGATGAATTGGGCCACTCAAGTGCTTTGGGTGAAGGAACTAAAGGGTAGTTATATTTAAGAAATTAGTGTGATTTTGTTTTATTATGATAATATTAGTATGGTTAAATTATGAATGGAACAAACAATCGGCCAGATGTCCGCCGCGACCTCTTTGACACACCCCCATCCGATGGTCCAAATTTCGATGACGCTGAGGCATAATTTAGGTTCTATGCCGTTAATGTTTCGAAATATCCCATCCTTTAGGTTTTGAATTGTTGCTGACTTATCGACGTACACCTTTTTTTAACATAAACCCAAAGAAAAAAGTCCAACGGTGTCAAATCACATGATCTTGGCGGCCTCTTGACATCGCCACCACGTGAGACAACACGGCCATGTAATTTGTCTAACAAAAGAGTTATGTAGTGAATGGCACTGTCTTGTTGAAAGCACATATCGTCCACATCCATATCTCCCAATTTGGGCCATAAAAAGTTCGTTATTATCCCACGATAGCGAACACCATTCACACTCACAATAACTGCCTGACCGGCATCATTTTGGAAAAAATACGGCCCGATGATGACGCCAGCCCATAAACATTGGTTTTTCGATAGTCAATCCTGGATTCTCATTCGCCCAAATGCGTCAATTCTGCTAATTGACGAATCCACTGTAGTGAAAATGTGCCTCTTCACTGAAGATGATTTTCTTCGAAAATTGATCTTGCACTGTTGCCATTTCTTGCCACCATTCTGACCATTGACATTGCTTGAAATGGTCAAGAGGCTTAAGTTCTTCAGTCAATTACACCTTAAAAGCGTATAAATGCAAGTCTTTTTGCATAATATTCATCAACGACGAGCGTGATAGGTGCAATTGCAGGGCACGATTACGAATTGAGGGGGCGGCTCTTCAGCAACACTATCGCGAACATCAGCAATATTTGCTGCAGTATGAGCTGTACGAGAATGAACTGGTGTTTTTACATCTTTTACAGACTCGGTTTGCACAAATTTTTGCGCAGTTATTCCGATTATTCGTACATTTGGAGGATTAAAAACTGGTTCTCCTGCTTCACCCTATCAGTTCGGTCCCGTTCGGACATAGCCCTACTGAACCGAAGGAGCTCTGCTCCGCCTTGTGCCGTCCCGATTGTACAGGAGTCGCCTATCCACGGTTCTTCGTCTGACGTGGTAGATTAGTAGAACTGCAAATCTATCCTGTATCAAACCCCATCTATCTAAAAAGAAGAATGCTTCTGGTGGAATGAAGCCGCTCAAGCGTGCAATCTCAAAATACTCATCGATCGGATAAAACGCCCCGAAAATTAAATTGCTGGTTGAAGACATAGCTCTTATCACGAAATTGTCAATTCTGTCGATTCGAGCCCCGTTGTATAGGACCTCGTTGGAATAGTAATGCACGAAAGAAGATTCGGCTGTTCGATATAAGCCGGTACAGCGTCGTAAACACTGCTGCTCGAACACCCGAAACTTCTCCATCTGGGAAGGGGCAACGTTGAACTACACAGTACAACCATAAACGATCATCGGCCGTATGAGGGCCATATAGCAAATTACCTTCACTCTGGGGTCAAGCCGACTTCTTTTAAACAGCCGTTTCGTCAGAGCGAAGGCTCCTTTGGCCCTGGTCAGAGCAACGTTTATATGTCTGTTGAAATATAAATACTGATCTAATCAGATACCGAGGTACTTCACTTCTCTTTTGCTCGTTAACGATGACCATCTTGCGCCAATTCTTGCCCGTATCCCTCGTGGCCCTAGCCAACGGATTCCGGAACAGAATTGTCTCCGACTTCTGGACATTTATTTTCAGTTTCCAGTCGTCGCAATATCGCTGAATCTTGTCGAAATCACGCTGCAAGAGAATTCTAATAACCTCAACCTTTCGGGCCGTTCTGTACGCAATAAGATCGTCGGCGTACGCAATTGCCTTTGTAAGACTACCTATCAGATCGCTGGTGTAAATGCTGAAGAGAATCGGCGAATTCACCGCTCCCTGTTGAAGACCATTTTTAATTAACCCTCTGCGACTGACGTGACTTTTTTGTTGCAATTCCACTGACGTGGTAGTATACCAGACACCATTTGAACAGCTTGTATTTCAAAAACTTGTCTCATATTGATATTTTTAACTATTCTATTTTAAAGCTTAGAGTGTCCATTACTATTTTTAATTACTTATGATGTTAAATTAAGGACGCACATAAATTTAAAATTTTTTTATTAACACAACATAAATAGTTTTTCAAAAACTTACACATATAAAAAAAATCAAAAAAAAATTAATATAAATATTTTCTTCATTTAAAGTATTAATTTACTAAGGTTAACAGTTATAGTAATAAGAAAAAAAAAAAAAAAGATCACTTCATCGGTTCAAAAAAAAAATAAAATTAAAAATAAAAATCACAAATTTTTTTGGCAGTCTTCACAGAGTGGCTTGGAGCATTGAAGGCAAATTGGCTTCAAGCAATCACAGCAACAATATCCAGTCTTCCTTTTAATTTTAGTTGGACAAATCGAGCATAGTTTTCTTCCAGTATGTGATATCGGTTGTGATCTTGGTGGTGGAGGGGGAAGATCATTTCCCAAAACTCTACTGACCGTCATCCGCAGTTCTCTTGGCAATCTTTCGTTGTACACGCGGCTTTTCATGTGATCTAGCACTAGTGCTCTTGCCATATTCAAAATAAAAGTTGCTCTTCTCATTTTATTATCACTGTCAGCACACATTTCATAAAGTACAAAGCTATTTATACCTGCCATATCTAAAATCCTTTGGAAAATGGCCATAGGCCAACGACGAGTCTTACGGCTACAAGAATATATTGAACACTTCTTGTCGACTTCGTCAACTCCTCCTTTAGTGTTATTATAATCTGCAATCATTGTTGGTTTTCCTACATCAGTATCAATACCTTCATTGTGGTGGGAAGAAGAGATCAGGAGGACAGCTTTATTTTTTTTCGGCACATACGATAACAAGGTATAGTCCTTTGTGAATCCATATAGAGAACTCTCCAATTCTCTATTTTTATTTGGCAAGAAGCATGGTGGTATCTCAGCTTTGTTCTTTTTCAACGTGCCTAAGTACGTCAGTCCCCTTTCCAGCAATTTTTCCATAAGTGGAATTGAACTGAACCAATTGTCAGCTGTAACATTGCGGTTTGAGTTTTCGACAGGTTTCACAAGTCTTAGAACTGATTGAGTTGGTATTGACATTTGTCTTTCTTCTTCAGTCAGGCCTATTCCATCCGAATTTTTGCCAAGGTAAACGTAGGCATTGTAGACATAGTACGTACGGGCATCGACCAACAACATTATTTTTATGCCATACTTTGCTGGTTTTTGGGGCATGTAAATAATGAACTTGCAACGACCCCTAAATGGCAACAGCATTTCATCAATACAAAGGTATGCTCCAGGAGTGTATTGGGACTGGCTGTTCGAAATAAACCTATTGAACATACCTGATATTGGGGCAAGTCTATCATCTTTGAGTCGTTCCATTCTAGTGGTGGAATCATCAAATCGGAGGCAGTTGATCAAACAAGAAAATCGCCATTTGGACATAACACATCGGAAAACTTCATGGCCAGTTTCATCGGTGGCAAATATCAAACGAAGATCAGCGTCATTACACTTGAATACTGACGAATAGTACAATAGACCAATAAATGCTTTCATTTCGGTAACATTTGTGTCCTTCAGTTCTACTTTAGTTGTTTGTTTGAACCGCGTCCGGAAGCTATTAAGCTTTTGGTTCGTAAATGTGATCAAATTTTCCAACATTGAGGGGTCAAAAAGCTTGGACCAAAGTTCAAAATAGCCTTCAAAACTAGGAGTATGCAAGCGGCCAGGTAATCTTATTATGTTGTGACTTGCTGTTCGAGATGTTCTGGGGCACTCTTGTTTACTCCACGTAAATCCTTTCTTACCTTTGTAAAAGTTTTCTTGGTGCACATTATGTTTGAGGGGACCTTCACGTGACGCTTCTTCATATTCTGGTTCCTCCAGTTCATCTGAAACTTCATCGGCTTCCAGGAATTCGGTTTCTGGCTGAAAATTTGGGTCATCATCTTCATCGTCGAAATCGCTAAATTCATGTTCGCTTTCTTCGTCCAACCACTGTTCCATTAGCAGGTCGTGACTTGCAAAGTTTCCATTAGATGTTCTTTTCAATCTTTGCGACTCTCGGTTGTTATTTGAGTGAGCCATCTAAAAAAACAAAAAAATATACTCAACCAAACAATTTACTGACGTGTGGTCTAGGAGACACTATGAAGACAAACAACAACACCGAGGTGGTTGTCTCACAGACACTATGAACTTAAAACAATAACACTGAGGTGGTGGTCTCACAGACACATACCTTAATGCTGACGTGGTGGTCTCGTATACACTCTCCTTCACGCAACACTGGATGCGCACGCCACGACAGCTCACTATACACTAACGCCTGCTTGAACGTATGATTGAAAGGTACTGAGAACGCGCAGGTCAAATTTTAAAAAATAACGATGAAATACTAGATTTTAAATTGTGTGGTGTCTGTCAGACTACCACGTCAGTCGCAGAGGGTTAAGAATACTGTGGTAGAAGTTACATTGCCACTTTTGACAACAAACTTTCTACCGTTAAGCAAGTTTATTTGCAAGTTTTTTAATACTCTAACGGGTCTAAAAGGTGATAATTTTTCTAAAAACTAGTCTCAAAAAATTCATCTACCGAAGTTCATCAAAAGTTAACTAACCAATTCGTAAAGCCATCCAAAATGTATTTGTTCAGACAGTTGACTCTTCAAAGTTAATAACTCTGGAGTATTAATAATGGTAGGAATATCGAGTCTACCAAATATTTGACTCAGACAAAATTTGAAGAGTTTCCCGAATCATATGTTAAATATTTAGCTTATAAACCACTTTTACTTGAAAGTCAATGTAATAACAATCATTTTCAATAAAATTGACTAAATTTTTGTGGAAATCCTTATCAGAACCTTTAAAAAAACAAAATAATTATAATAATACTCCCACTCCCTCTTAACACAAAGAATAAGAACTCCCATGTTCCTTCTTCACTTTGAAAAGTGCGGTGACACAAAAATAAAAAAAAAAAAAAACATCCCCCTAAAATAAAAACCTGGGATACATTTTTATTTATGGCCTTCAATTTTTGGTAACTTATTATTTTTTCGCTTCTTTCTTACAACCATTTGACTTAATTTTCCAATTCACATTCTTTATTGGTGCCGCTCTGTTTATTTTATTTTATTTTATTCTGTTTTTTTTTTTCTGTACGTTGGAAAAACAAATAAAACCATTTCAATAGGAAAATAAATAAAACAAAAAAAATAAAAAGAGAAGAGATAAAAAGCGAAAGCTGAAAACATAAATTGTCTTTTATTTTCAATAATAATTCAATCGATTTTATATTATTTCTTATTCTATACTCGTGTGTGAAGGAAGGGGGAGTTTGTTGCAATTTTATTTGTCGCGATAATTATTCTTATACTAAATGAAATCAAAAATCAAACTAAAAGAAATGAAATTAAGCAAGAACAAACAAACCCAACTTAAGTAAATTTAACCGCGGAAATGAAATGTGCCGATCTGTCAAATAACAGCGGCGAAGAGGCAAAATTGCAACAGGCAGCAATTTAAGTGCTGCCACCACAGCGAGCTCAGAATGGGGTGGGTTCAGCGAATGCAATTAATCGACGATTCGATTAATTAAGTTGCTGATGAGGGGAGAGTACGATAACTTAGGCGACAAAGTTTAATGACGGATTTGTATAGAACAGTCAAAAACAAGCATTTTTTACTATGGGAGGGGGGGGTCTATCTCCCCCCGTTTAGGCGGTAGGGGCAATTTAAAAAATATGTACATTAAATGGAAAACAAATAATTAAAAAATAACGGTAATACTTACAATTAAGCATTATACCTTTTTTTAAAGCCAACACTTTTGTCTATTAGCCTGTTTTTAAATCAAGTCAAAACTATGCATAGTTTTTGAAAAAAATAGATTTAAACTCAAAATTTGGACAAAAAAAAGTTAAAAATAAGGTTTAAAGTGTAATTTTTCAAAACCTTAAGATTATCTATTACTGTTTTTTTAAGAATTCATTGCTCTTATTTGTTTTTGATTAAAAACTGAAAACTAGATGATCTTATGTCTTCTAGTTCTTGAGAAAATTGAAAATTAGCAAAAAAAAATATTTTTATTAAATTACTTTTTCCTTGCTTGAGTATTAACGTAGTCTTATTTTGATAGTAATAATCGAATATGGATTAGGATATACCAAGGATAAATTAATTTTTCTTAAATCCAGCTTATTTAAATGCAAAAGAAACTTTGCATGCACCCCATCTTGCACCCACCGCACCTTTTACCCACCCAACCTTGCACCCACTCCACCTCGCACCCACCCCAAATCCTATAGTGTGCCCAAGCAGGGGGGTTGCAGGGGGGCAGCATGCCCCCCCTTACAGATCCCACTGTTGCATACACCCAAACTCGCACATACCTTACAGTTGCATACACCCAAACTCGCACCTACCATTGTTACTATCAAAATAAGACCACTCAAGCAAAAAAAAAAGAATTAAATTAAAATAGTAGTTGTGGTTATTTTCAATTTTCTCAAAAACTAAAAGACATACAATCATCTAGTTTTCAGTTTTTGATCAAAAACAAATAATAATAATTTGAGAAATAAAAACAATGGTAGATAATCTTGAAGTATTGAAAAAGTTACACTTTAAACCTTTTTTTAACTTTTTTTACTCAAATTTTGAGTTCAAAATTAAATTTTTATTTTCAATTTTCTCAAAAACTAAAAGACATAAAATCATCTAGTTTTCAGTTTTTGATCAAAAACAAATAAGAGCAATAAATTCTGAAATAAAAATAATGGTAGATAATCTTGAAGTATTGAAAAAGTTACACTTTAAATCTTTTTTTAACTTTTTTTACTCAAATTTTGAGTTTAAAATTAAATTTTTATTTTCAATTTTCTCAAAAACTAAAAGACATAAAATCATCTAGTTTTCAGTTTTTGATCAAAAACAAATAAGAGCAATAAATTCTGAAATAAAAACAATGGTTGATAATCTTGAAGTATTGAAAAAGTTACACTTTAAACCTTTTTTTAACTTTTTTTACTCAAATTTTGAGTTTAAAATTAAATTTTTCAAAAACTATGCATAGTTTTGACTTGAATTAAAAACTGGCTAATAAAACAGAATGTTGGCTTTAAAAAAAGGTATGACACTTAATTGTAAGTATTACCGTTATTTTTTAATTAATTTTTTTCATTTTAAATACAAATTTTTTTAAATTGCCCCTAGCGCCTAAACGGGGGGAGATAGACCCCCCCTCCCATAGTAAAAAATGCTTGTATTAAGCCCCTCTACCAAAAACCGTTATTATATCTTGTCGCCTAAGTTATCGTACTCTTGCCGCTGATGATGTTGATATCAAGTTGATATCAAAATAATTATTAATTTTATTATAATTGCCACAGGGGCGTTCTTACATTAAGTAAGGAAAAGGGCGCCAGCAATTTTTTTCCTGAAATGAACAAAAAAAAAAAAAGGAAATTGCAAACCTTTATAAAGAACCACGAAAAGGAGCGAAACAATAAAACCAAAACAAGAAAATAGAACACAAAATGGATATTTTTTTGTAAATTTATTAATGTCACAAATGCCTGAGAAACCTTGCAAAGCGCAGGATGAAAACTCAGGATCTTTTCCAGAAATTAAAATGAAAGATTTCATAGACAATGGACCGTTAAGGTCTTAATTCCCATCAATTAAATTGGGATAACGAAAGATTTAAAAAAAAAACTATTTAACACCGAATCAAAAAAAAATTTTACTTATCTTTTTTTTCTGCCAAATCCCCAACTAGCTCTTTTTGTTTTTCCTTTCCTTTCCTTCTCTCTAGAATATTTTTCCTTCCTTATTTTTCTTGCACTACGACACTAAATTTTTACAATTTTTCTCAATCTTTTTTTTCACAAACTTCGTTCGAAATCACTAATTTGTTTCTTTTTAATCTTATCACCTTGATAGTTTGCCAAGAATTGACGGCCAGATTCCAAGATCTGTCCTGTCTCTTCTTTTCGTCTCCCGCCATTTAAGCTTTCAGCCAATATGGAGTGGCGGATTTCAATCACATCATCAACAGCCAATCGGAGATCGGCTTGTTGATCTCAACTTGTGATGAAATACTCGCGATCCTGCTTACTCGCCTTTTCCTCTCACAGCTAAATGCAAGTCATCCTGGAATTCGCCGCCCGCTGGATTCACTTCCAGGTCACGACGATTCCAGGAGCTGCATTCAGCCACCCCCACTTTCTATTTCGATATCGAACAAGGATTATGAAATTCAAAATTGAGAAAAACTTTAACTTAACTTAAACTTCAACTTTAACTTTTTAAACATCGCGCGAAAGGAAAGAACAAACAAAATAATTACCATTTGGTATCTGTAAGTTAAACCCCGAACTAAGTTTCTCGAAACTTAACCGTCCATAAGTCTATGAAATCTGTATTACAATCTTTCTTTTTTTAAAATTAACATACTCAATCGTTAAAAAAAGTTAACAATATAAGCAAAAGAAATAAAATATATATATATACAAGATGAATTTTACCAAAAGCATATAAATTTACAATTTTTAATAAAACTTTAAGTTGGGCCGTAGGCCATTCTCCATTTGGAGTGACTTCACATGAAACTTTTTCGTACGCACCCACCAGACCGTCCATCTGGTTTGGTTTCACTTGAATGGAAACCAACCTTCTTTTGAAACCTGAAATGAGACTTGGTATTTTTTCCTCACGAAAATGACAGAGAGAACCATGGTCAGAAGGACTATGGCCGTCCCGCTCTCTCTCATCCTCGTGTAGAAGGAATTGTGACATTTGTCAAATTGACTATTGTAAATAAAAAGTAAACAAACCGCGAGGTGGATGCAAAATGCATCGTCGTAATTAAAAATTAAAATTTAATGTTAAAATAAAACTTGTTGCGTTTATTTATAACGCAACAAATCCCACCCTTTCCTCCTTGAAAAGGTGTTTGTTCATAATACAAACAAGATTACTTAAAAAGGGACTTCCAATATTTAATCGTTTTCCGATAACGACGTAAATGGCTTTAGGTCTTTTATGTGCCAAGTGCCACGATCCTTGCCTTTGTCATCTACCAGAACATACGTCCAAGGAGATAACCTTTTAGAGATTTTAAAAGGGCCCACAAACTTGGGTGCCAATTTAGCCGCATAGTAGTTTGCAGCATCGGATAAAACAAAATTTCTTCGCCATACAAGGTCATTCGGGAGATATTGAGTATCTCTCCTCCTGAGATTGTATGTCTCGGCGGACTTCCTAACCGCTACTTTTAATTTTGCAGCTATCTCTAATCTCAACTTCTTGAACCGTTCTTCAATGGTTCCTCCTTCGACTCTCCTATTCCCTTCAATACTCTCACTCCTAATACCTTCGTAATTCCCACTCGTTGACATCTCTTTTCCAAAATTCGCATAATACGGACTAACACCTAGAACTTCATGTTGGGATGTGCGTATAGCACAAGCTACCTTAGCTAACTGAGAATCCCAGACTCGGTGATTCTCTGAAACATACGCTCTCAAAGTTGTCTTTATGATTTGATTAATCCTTTCGGCAGGATTAGCCTGTGGGTGGTAATGTGGAGTAAACCTAATCTTCGATGAATAACCCTCACAAAGTGTCCTTAACTCCCTACTCTTGAACTGCGGACCATTGTCACAAATGACAATTTTTGGAACTCCAAATAACAGGAAAACGTTATCTTCTAATTCTTTACATACCGCCTTTGCGGTGGCTGTCCTAAGTGAAAACAATAAAGGAAATTTGGTAAGGTAATCTACTACTGTTAAAATGTACATAAATCCTCTGTTGGACTTAGGTAAGGGCCCTACTAAATCTACACTAATCATCTCCCAGGGAGATGATGCTCCTACTCTCTCAGTCATAAGACCGGCTGGCTTGTCGTTAATCGGTTTCACCTGTTGGCATATACTACATTTCCTAACATATTTAATGACGTCTGCTCTCATCTTCGGCCAATAATATTTAGCTCCTACTCTCGCGAACGTTTTCCTAACCCCCATGTGCCCTGCTAGTGGACTATCGTGACACTCTTTTAAAACTCCTATCCTATCTTTCTTTCCGACTACTAACTTCCACTCTTCGTTATTGTCATGCACGATCACATGATTTGACTTTACAAATTTGTACAACCTGCCACTGTCTACTCTCCAATTCGGAAAAGCTAACGGATTAGACTCAACTGAAGAAACCATCTTAGCCACCCAAGGGTCCTTATCCTCATCTGAAATCCCAGCTAACTCTGGAACTCCCCGAGATAACATGTCTGGTACTACATGTTCTTTCCCTTTCCTATGAATGATTTCAAAATCAAACTGTTGGAGCCGAACTGCCCAACGTGCAAGTCTACCCTGTGGATCTTTGAGGTTGCTCAACCAAATCAAAGAATAGTGATCCGTTACGACCGTAAATCGAACTCCTTCGATATAAGGCCGTAACTTCTCGACCGCCCATAAAACTGCCAAACATTCCTTTTCCGTAGTGGAATAATTTCTTTCACTCCTATTGAGTGACCTACTTAAGTAACAAATAACTTTTTCCCCCTCTTCAAATGTTTGGGTGAGTACGGCCCCGATGCCGTAGTCGGATGCATCTGTCTGAACGACAAATGGAAGCTTGAAGTCTGGACATGTCAAAATTGGAGCCGTGATTAAGCATTCCTTTGCTTTCCTGAAACTATCTTCACATTCCTGTGACCAAACGAATTTCCTACTCTTTTTCAACAAATCTGTCAAAGGCCTAACTAGTGTTGCGAAATTCGGTACGAAGCGTCTGTACCATGAAACTGTCCCTATGAAACTCCTAACTTGTTTAACATTTTTAGGTGCAGGTATTTTCACCATACTATCTACTTTTTCTGGGTCCACGTGTAACCCGTTTTTGTCGACTACATAACCTAAAAACTTGAGTGAAGGTCTGCAAAAATTGCATTTGTCGCGGCCTACTTTCAACCCTGCCTCTCGTAATCGCCTAAGAACCTCACCTAAAATCTCTAAGTGTTTTTCAAATGTATCTGTGACGATAATAATATCATCCAGATACACGAAAACAAATGGTTCCAACTCAGGCCCTAACACACTATCGATGAAACGCTGCCATGTTGCAGGCGCGTTGTGTAATCCAAAAGGCATTCTTTTGAATTGAAATAGACCCCTACCAGGTACCGTAAAGGCAGTGTATTTTCGCGATTCCAATGCCATTGGAATCTGCCAGTAAGCGGACTTAATGTCCAACGATGTTAAAAATTTGGCATTCCTAAGTTTGTCTAAAATAGCCGAAATTATCGGCAACGGATACGCATCCCTTTCTGTAACCTGGTTAACCTTCCTAAAGTCGACACAAAACCTAAAACTATCATCTTTCTTCCTAATGAGAACAATTGGGGAAGCCCATGGACTGTTTGATGTCTCAATCACGTCCTCTTCCAACATCTCCTGAAGTGATCTATCTATATGCTCCTGCATTGCCGGTGAAACCGGGTAATACCTTTGTTTAATAGGCTCCGACGACGTTTTGATGACATGTTCTACCATTGTTGTTACTCCTAATCCCTCTGGCATATTCCTAAAAGCATTCTCGACTAAATGACTGAGTTTCCCTTTCTGATCCTCGTCTAATTCAGACTCCTCTGTGATAGACGTAGTATCTATCGAAGCCACTATCTCCTGGCTCGAAAAACTCCACATGTTTGAACGTAAATCCGGGACTATGCCCGATAATGCCCAAAAATCGGCACCTAAAATCAACGCATGCGGTAGGTTGGGAATGACTAAGCATTCAATCAAAATTGACCTACTCTCTACAACAATGGGTATTCTAACTATTCCTAAAACTCCTATACTTGCACCATCTGCTAAATGAACTTCCCTAACATTTGAACTATCTAATTGTAATCCTACATCTTTTAAAACATGCCATGCGTCCCTACAAATAAAGTTTCGCGATGCTCCAGAATCTAGTAACCCTAAAAACCTAAAACCATAAATATTAACTCCTAAAAACGGACGTCTATCTGTACCGCTTGAATCTAACGTGAAACCTAACCTAACTTTGCAAGCCAACTGGTCGCCAGCAGGCAACCTTCCTAACTCTGACGCCGGCGCTCTTGTCCTGCTGGCCCAAGAGTCCGTTGCCCGTTTCCCGACGAGCAGCGTCTACAATTTTGCCTTGTGGTCCCTACAGCACCACAACCAAAACAGCGCCTAGGAGCGGAACAGGAATTAGCGAAATGGCCTTCCCGGTTACACTTAAAACAACGATTATTTCTATTGGGAGGGGGATCAGGGTTAACCGCAACTCGAGTATCCGATACCGAGGCGATATACGCAACATCCGGCTCCAAAGCCGACCTGTTGCGATTAGAGGGTGGAGGAACGAAAGACTCAACATTTGCCCTAATGGTTTCCAGCCTTCTGCCCAAGGCCACCAAATCATTGACTGACTTAATGTCAGCTAAACCTAGCTGTGTCTGGTAAAATGGAGCGATATTCTTCATGAGAATAGCCAACTTCCTATTCTCACTCAGAGGCTCCGAAAACCGTTTGAAAAGAGTCTGCATGAGCGCAACGTACATGCCTATTGACTCTTCCTTACCCTGGGTTCGACGCCTGACCTCATCCAACAAGAGGTCATCATAGTTGGAGGGCAAAAACTCCAACTTCAATTCCCTAACCAACTCTTTCCATGTTGAAGCCGTGTCCCTAATCGACCTAAACCAAAGAAGCGCCTTCCCAGTAAATAAATCCACCGCTGACCTGTAAATTGCTTCCTCAGAAACACCACGAGCCTCCCTCAATTCTTCAATTCTTTCAATAAACGAGTTCACTGATGAACCACATCGTTCACCAGAGAACTGCACGTTCCACTTATATGGTCGCTCGGGGTTCCGGTCACGGGGTGTATCACCCTGTATTTGGAACCCACTAGAGCTCGTTCGTTGGCCGACTGACGCAGCTGGCGCATCCAAATCTGCTGTCGACATTGTTGGTTGGTTATTATTATTATCATTATTATTATTATTATTATTAACATTTTTAGGAGGTTCCATCACCTCCTCTACCTCGGACAATTTAGCCATCAAAAGCAAAATTTCCCCCCTTAAATCCGCTACCTCGTTAACCTCATCCGAAGATTCGGCCTTAGCCCTAGAAATCCTACCCAACGACCACTCGATTTTCGTCAAAACTTTCTGATAATCCGACGACTTCGGATTTTTTGATGCACTCGGAAGCAAATCCCTAATTTCCAAAACTTTCGCCCTAACCGCTTTTGAATCCTCTTCAAATGAATATGGATAGTGAGGACTATCCGAAGAAATTGAACCAGTCCGTTCCAACAAGCGACTGGCCCTGAGAGTCATCCTCATCTCATCCACCTTAGACCCTTCCTTCAATCCCCGCGCCCGTAACTCATAAACGAGTTCTTCTTTGGAAAGCCTATTTATATCCATCCTGACCAAAGACAAGTATTCCCAAAAGAAAACTACAACCAAATTTTATTTACACCCGTTGATACAAAAAGAATTAAAACAACGCAGACTATTATGCCCAATCAAAAAAAAAGAAAACAAAACGATCGATGTTAAAAAATATAAATCTTAAGGAAAATCCCAACAAATCTAACAAAAAAAATTAACAATAGAAAAAAAAGCAATATGGTAACACCACTCAAGTAGATTCAAAAAGAAATTTCAAATTAATTTTAAGCAGTCAACAAAAGAATTATTATTGTCACACCACAAAAAAAAATCACCTAGGGAAACTTAAAAAAAACAGTACGTTAACACCAGGAAGCCTAAAAAAAAAAAATTAATATGGTCCCACCAACAAATTAGATTTGAAACAAATTTTAAAATAACCAAAAAATAAAACAAGAGGATAACACCCAAAAAAAAAAAATAATATACGAATTAATTTTAAGGAATCAAAAAAGAATTATTATGATCACACCAGTAAAAGCTCGAATAAATTTTAAGAAAACCTACAAAAAAAAGTCAATATAGTCACACCAGGAAAAAAATTATATTAAAATCAATTTTAAGAAAATTAAAAAGTTTGTCTGGTAACACCAATAAAAATTATAGCAAAATTAAATACCGCACGAAAACAAAGAACCGTCGATAAAAAAAAAACTTGAAATGATTAACCCGCAAAAATTATTTTAAAATCAATTTTAAGAAAACGAAATAAAAGTTAATACCTATGGTCACACCAATAAAAATCAAGTAATTTTTAAGAAAACCTACAAAAAGAAATCAATATGGTAATACCCGCAAAAATTATTTTTAAAATCAATTTTTAAGAAAGCGAAATAAAAGTTAATACCTATGGTAACACCAACAAAAAAAATCAAATAATTTTTAAGAAAACCTACAAAAAGAAATCAATATGATAATACCCCCAAAAATTATTTTAAAATCAATTTTAATAAAACGAAATAAAAGTTAATACCTATGGTAACACCAATAAAATTTATATTAAAATTAAATAAAATTCAATACCGCACGAAAAAAAGAACAAAAGAACCGTCAATAGAAAAGACTTCAAATTATTATTCACGCGCCAAAATTCTTATTGAATTGATAATGTATTTTATATATATATGAGTATATATGTATATAATTATATCGAAGTGAACAAAAGGTCACCTTCAATATAAATATATGTATATATGTATGTATGTATTTTTACGCGAATAAGTTTTCCAAATTTATACAAAAAAAAATAAAAAGAATAAAAGAAAAACACTCACTCAATAAAATCCTGAAAACCTTCAATTATTGTGCCAATCAAAAAGACAATTTCCACTTATGTTTCACAGATTTTTTTCGTAATTTATCCTCACTGAATCTCGTTAAAATTTTGAACCTCCCACCTGTCCACCAAGTTGGGTTAATTTTTTTTTTGAAGAATTTCCACCGCTGTTTCAAATCCCCGTCCAAGATATTTCCTTAATTCCACTTCACAAATATCCTATATAAAAAAACAAAAGGAATTAGTAAAACTTTCAATGATACACAAAAGAACAAAAGATCACAAAACTTAGCTAAAGAAACAAAAAAAACAGACACCCAGACACAGCAAAATATTTCCAAAAACAATACGAAGTTTTCTTTCACAGGCCCCACGTTATGGGCGACAATTTGTTGCAATTTTATTTGTCGCGATAATTATTCTTATACTAAATGAAATCAAAAATCAAACTAAAAGAAATGAAATTAAGCAAGAACAAACAAAACCAACTTAAGTAAATTTAACCGCGGAAATGAAATGTGCCGATCTGTCAAATAACAGCGGCGAAGAGGCAAAATTGCAACAGGCAGCAATTTAAGTGCTGCCACCACAGCGAGCTCAGAATGGGGTGGGTTCAGCGAATGCAATTAATCGACGATTCGATTAATTAAGTTGCTGATGATGTTGATATCAAGTTGATATCAAAATAATTATTAATTTTATTATAATTGCCACAGGGGCGTTCTTACATTAAGTAAGGAAAAGGGCGCCAGCAATTTTTTTCCTGAAATGAACAAAAAAAAAAAAAGGAAATTGCAAACCTTTATAAAGAACCACGAAAAGGAGCGAAACAATAAAACCAAAACAAGAAAATAGAACACAAAATGGATATTTTTTTGTAAATTTATTAATGTCACAAATGCCTGAGAAACCTTGCAAAGCGCAGGATGAAAACTCAGGATCTTTTCCAGAAATTAAAATGAAAGATTTCATAGACAATGGACCGTTAAGGTCTTAATTCCCATCAATTAAATTGGGATAACGAAAGATTTAAAAAAAAAACTATTTAACACCGAATCAAAAAAAAATTTTACTTATCTTTTTTTTCTGCCAAATCCCCAACTAGCTCTTTTTGTTTTTCCTTTCCTTTCCTTCTCTCTAGAATATTTTTCCTTCCTTATTTTTCTTGCACTACGACACTAAATTTTTACAATTTTTCTCAATCTTTTTTTTCACAAACTTCGTTCGAAATCACTAATTTGTTTCTTTTTAATCTTATCACCTTGATAGTTTGCCAAGAATTGACGGCCAGATTCCAAGATCTGTCCTGTCTCTTCTTTTCGTCTCCCGCCATTTAAGCTTTCAGCCAATATGGAGTGGCGGATTTCAATCACATCATCAACAGCCAATCGGAGATCGGCTTGTTGATCTCAACTTGTGATGAAATACTCGCGATCCTGCTTACTCGCCTTTTCCTCTCACAGCTAAATGCAAGTCATCCTGGAATTCGCCGCCCGCTGGATTCACTTCCAGGTCACGACGATTCCAGGAGCTGCATTCAGCCACCCCCACTTTCTATTTCGATATCGAACAAGGATTATGAAATTCAAAATTGAGAAAAACTTTAACTTAACTTAAACTTCAACTTTAACTTTTTAAACATCGCGCGAAAGGAAAGAACAAACAAAATAATTACCATTTGGTATCTGTAAGTTAAACCCCGAACTAAGTTTCTCGAAACTTAACCGTCCATAAGTCTATGAAATCTATATTACAATCTTTCTTTTTTTAAAATTAACATACTCAATCGTTAAAAAAAGTTAACAATATAAGCAAAAGAAATAAAATATATATATACAAGATGAATTTTACCAAAAGCATATAAATTTACAATTTTTAATAAAACTTTAAGTTGGGCCGTAGGCCATTCTCCATTTGGAGTGACTTCACATGAAACTTTTTCGTACGCACCCACCAGACCGTCCATCTGGTTTGGTTTCACTTGAATGGAAACCAACCTTCTTTTGAAACCTGAAATGAGACTTGGTATTTTTTCCTCACGAAAATGACAGAGAGAACCATGGTCAGAAGGACTATGGCCGTCCCGCTCTCTCTCATCCTCGTGTAGAAGGAATTGTGACATTTGTCAAATTGACTATTGTAAATAAAAAGTAAACAAACCGCGAGGTGGATGCAAAATGCATCGTCGTAATTAAAAATTAAAATTTAATGTTAAAATAAAACTTGTTGCGTTTATTTATAACGCAACAAGTTTTTTCGTGTATCATAATAATTTAAAACTTTAAGGGCAAAGACGTTTTTTGTTCTATTTCTGGAAAAAAAGAGGAACATGCCTAAATATTTTACATATACATATGTATGTAGCTCCCTAAGACATAAGAAAGCAAAAAAGGAAAGAATAGGCTTTGAAAAACAAAACCAGGAAACAAAAGGACACATTTTTTTCATCTTGGGAGTTTATTTTTAAGCCAATTACATGACTTTAGGCAATTTATAAAAAAATGGAATTATTCATTTCTTCAATTATCCTTATTTTTTAAAATATGTGGTAACTTTGAAATTTAATAAATAATAATAAATATTTTATTTGTAATGTATTTTAACATGTAATGCTAACATTACGTGTTACAATATTAACTTAAATCTTAACTTAAAACGAAAAAAAAATAACTACTTTCATTAAACAAATGTAACTTAAAGCTTGCAGACTTGAGGTTGTCAATAGTAGAGTCAATGATTTTAGAGAATTTGTTAAATGTACTGATTAATTTATTTAGATGACTATTAGTGACATATGTAGTTCTAAGATGTAAATTCATTCTTAAGCTAGCCTGAGACTCAGATTGAAAAACAATCGACAAAGAATAGATAGACATAAAACCGTTCTATTCAATAGACCAGATATAATGAAGAACTGCAAATACTCTTTATGACCAAAAAGAGATGGGAGCCTTTGCGTGAATGGAGGTAATCAAAGTTTACCAGGTCAGAGAAAAAACAAAGACAAAATCTTAAAAATCTTCATTGAATACTTTCTATGGTAACAATATGAACGGAATACTATGGCGCCCATACAACATAGGCGTATTCAAGAATTGTCCTGGGAAAAGAAACATACAATTTTTTTTATAAAATCTGGAGAACGAAAATCTCGGGAAAATCTTTTGACGAAACCAAGTGTTCTGTTAGCTTTTTAACTTCCGATAGGAAGTTATTGTAATCGGTCCTATTTGTGGAATTGAAAATTTTGACATTTCTCGACGTTTGAAGGTCCCTAGAGTCGAAATAAAAGATTTTTAGAGAGATGTCTGTGAGTGCGTGTGTACGTACGTTCGCTATGTTTTTTTTCGTCGTCTATAGCTCAAGAACCAGTAGAGATTTCGACTTCAAATACATTTTTTAATGGTGGTTTTTTTACCATAGCAATTTAAAGCGAGCCAATAACTTAAGAGACTTGAATTAAATTTTATATTATTGTACCGTGATACGAAACAAATATGTTTTTGAAAAAAAGTTCAATTAACTGTTTTTTTTATTAATAAAAAAACTGAAAACAAAATATTTGTCACCTTGAAAATTTTACAAACAAAAAATGATTTTATCTACAAAACAATTTTGTGCAACGAAGAATAACGTTTTTAACATCTGGTAAAATTTTGAAGAAAATAGAACTGACATTTTTTTTTATAAAAAATAAAAACCTAAAAAAACATTACTCAAAGTTGGTAAAAATTGATTTTTAAATCAAAAATCTTTTCGAAAATTTGGGATTATGACTTCGAACTGATTGTGTCTTATAAGAATTATTGTTTTCGACGTTCAGTAATTTTTTTTATAAAAATCCAACAGTCAAAAATAAAATCTACAAAAAATATTACGCAAATTTGGTAAAAATTGATTTTCGGTTCTCGATATCTCGTGAACAATAGAAGATGTTGACTTCAAATTAATTTCATTCATCCAATTTGTTTATATAAGAAATAAAAACTTTTAAAGAAATGGTTTTTGACTTAAAATCTCGTTAACAAAAATAGATTTTAAAATCAAACTATGTCATTATATGCAAAATATTGTTGGTAATTTTAAAATTTTTAAGAATAATTCCACTGACAACTTTTTTAACAAAACACGAAAACCTAAAAACTTTTAAGCAAGACAAATTGATAGACGGGATGGGTCGCATTCCAGCCTCTTTTTTTATAATGTAATTAAAGTGATCAGTAAACATTAATTTTGAGTTTATTTCAATACCAAGTTTAGACAAACTGGATTCTCTAATCAAAGGTGATGGATTTAACATAAAGTCATAATTTATTATATTAGGTTTGCTTGTAAAACACATTGTCCTGCATTGATCAATATTTAAAATCAAACAAATTTTTTTTTTACAATCCTTGATAGAGTTATTCAAAAATGTTAACTGGTTTATCTGCATAGATAAGCGAAAAAGATTTATTTAATACAGAAGGCAAATCATTAAGAAATAAAATAAACAGCAATGGACCAAGGTGATTCCCTTGAGGTACACCAGAATCGACTTAAAATTGACTGGAAGAGTTAGTTCTTAACATGAAGATATAAGATATATCGAAATTCACATAACGAAACGGTCGTTAAGTCCAATAATACTTAATTTATTAAAAAGAATTTCAAGACTTAGTTTATCAAATGCCTTGCTGAAGTCTCCAAAGATTTCTTTAAGGGTACATTTTTTTCCAAACAATAATTAAGGATCTTATAAAAAGTTGAAACTGCTTCATCAATGTTAGAAAATGCTAATGTATCAGCAATTAAATCCTCAGACAACTGCTGGAAATAAGCTCTTCTAAAATCAAAATTATATAAGCAATCAAAGGAATTACTGTGTTCAGTAAGGTGATTACTTAAGTCAAAAAAAATGTTCAAGGGGGGTGATATTTATCAATATTAGTAATTCCTGATCTAGATTCTAGAACAAGAGTACTAATAGCGTCAGAAGAAAAGACTAAATCGAGAATTCGATTTTTTGAGTTTTTAATACAGCTTGTTTGCTGTAAGTCAGTAAGAAGGACTTTATCGAGAAGAGATAGTTCCAATTGTGATGAAGAAGGAGAGGCTTCAAGGCAGGATTTGTCTTCGGATGGAATCCAGTCAATGTGTGGTAAATTAAAATCACCTAGAAGTAAAATATTGGTGTCAGAGCTGGACAAATTTATTTTTATTTATTATTTAAGTTTTTTGACTTGGTTTTCAAAGCAACACCTTGTTTTTGACTTTGAGTAAATTCTTTGACTAAAGTCTCATCGGGCCATATATTTGTGTTGCAAATAGAATCAAAGAAAGTGGGATTTGTTATTAATTTAAAAGAGGAAATAAAACTATTTGGTTTACTGATGCAACACAAATGATGGTATTTCATCAGGACCAGGACTGAAATATTTATTTTGCTTTAAAATATGTTATTAGAGGCCTCAGAAATCGAATCTTGTGTGTTAGGAAAAATAAAAGAAGAGTTGCTTGCAGAAGAAAAATCTTCAAAGTCAGTCTTAAAATAATTTGCGAACATGTTCAAAATTGACTGTGGAAGATGGCTTATATAATTTTGAAAGGTCATACTTACTGGTGTCAATCAAATTTAAGTTTACTATTAACGTATATGCAAAACTTATGAGGGTTCAATTTTAGACCACCCTCAGTATTCAAAATGAATTGAGAGTACAAATAGTTTCAATAAGTCACAAAGTCGTATTGCCAGTTCTTGGTTAACTCTAAGAGTTTCATCACTCTTTGATAGATTGAACTTCAACCAGGTTTGACTTAAAAATCCTTGTTTTAGCCTAAGCTTTTGTATACGAATTTCTTCTTAAAGCTATCAAATTCATTTTGGAACATCGAAAAAAAACATATCTTTCACGGGGTGCCAAAGAAAAAGGTCTAAAGTATTTAAATCACAAAGATATCGGTGGTCAATTGTTATCACTTTTTTCAGAAATAACATCATCCGGAAAAATTCTAGCAAAATTTTTAAAAATTTCTCAAATATTCAAGCTGCCATAAGATCATTAGATTGTGACTCAATGAACTCACTCGATACTGGAAATAATCTCAGGGCATCATCTCTGGGCAACAAATCCAACTCGGTATACGCCTAGTTACTTGTAAACTTATGCGAAAGCATGCTACCCTAAATAAAACAAACCACAGATGAACTAATACAACCATTTGTTGGTCAGCTAAACTAATTTTCCCAATTCTTAATTCCAAACGCTCTAGGTTACTCATTTCGGTTGGTAGATTGCACATTCGCTCCGTTATAGGAGTTCTTACAGGACACTGCTTAATGGGAAGGCATACTGAAACTGCAAGCATGAAGAAAAAAAGGAGATAGTGTCTCACTTTCTATGTTCATGTCCTGCCCTGTCACAAAGACGAAGACTTCACCTGGGAAACTTTTACTAAAATGATCCTAGTGACCTAAGAAATTTCGACTTGTCTCAAACACTTCATAGCTAGCTCTAACTGGTTCAACGAGTAACGTAAATCTTAAGATCCATGTGCTATCACAACGGACCAACTATTGGCCTAAGTGTGTTGATTTTCCCGTCAACAGCCAACTTAACCTAACCTAAGCTAACAATTTCAATACATTGTTGAAGCGGGTATAGTGCCGTTTATAGTAATGGTGTATTTTTATCCTGTCAAATGTTAATAGATGACAGCTTCAGAAGTGACAGCTGCCCAAATAGCGGGTTATTTTAAATGAAACATGTAATTGGAAATCCCATTCTTATTTTGGAGGGTTTGAAGAGTGGTCTGTACTTTTTTTCAAGTTAAAAGAATCAAAGCTGATAAAAGTTTCCTTAGAGCAAGTTTCTTATAAGAACCCATTTAAATGACTTTGCCAATAACTTTTCCTTATTCATATTCAACAATATGTGACCTTCTATACGCCATGAGAAATGAAACAAATATCGTGCAACCAACCCCAACTCTGGAAGAACCGATTGATTTTATTGTTTCATTTCACCCCAATCATATATTTTATACCTGCCTACCTACCTGTCATATTATTCGAATTCTGACAGCGCGCTGTGCGATACGGGAGCGATATAAAGTAGGATAAGGCACATACATATTTTTATTTGCATATTTATAGCTTTCTGCTATTATTTTTCTGCGTAAATAAAAATTTTGACTGTGACTTTGACATTTTTCCTTTACGAAAAGGCGAACTCCTACCCTTAGCACTCCCATCAGTAATATCAATATAAAGGACTCAACATGCAACATAACGCAAAAAAAAAACTTGTCGATAGGCAAATCAAACAAATCGGCAATGTAAACAGGCTCATATATGTAGATTATATTTTTTTCGTCCTTTCTACCTCCGCGCCGCGCGCCGCACCTTTGCTAAAACTTTTTTACAGAGAGACCAAACAGCCCCAATACTGATCCGATGTCGAAAATAATTTCTTCCCCTTGACTTTCTTCGTTTTGGAAAGAAAATATTTTATATTCGATTGGATTTTGTTTGCTTTGGGTGTCAAAAATCGTAACTGATGGTGGTGGATTTTTATTTTCGTTTACCTTGTTGAAGACTGTTCTAACTGTGTCTGTTTTTCTTGTTAAAACTTAAATTGTCAATATAAGGGGAAAAAAAGATACAAAAGCTATAAGATACTTTTTAACAACTTTTTCTCTTAATGTTGTTATTTTGCTGGAAATTGAATTCTTTGTGTTTCATTTTTATTTTCTTAACATTGTCTTAAAAGGTTTATTGCTAATCTGGTGTTTGTTTTTATTTTGTTATCTCTTTTCAGGTAAGTACTATTTGACTTGGAAGACTTTCCGTTTTTCCGGATATTTAAAGAAAAGAAAATGTTTATATGTGTGAGTACAAAGCTTTGGAGAAAATAAATTAAGCATGGAAAATGATAAAATGATTTAATGAAGGGAATTTATTGATACTAATCAACGAAGCTTTAATTGACAACTTTTGATGGGCATTTTGAAAAGTTTAAGATTGTGAAATACTTTGTTTTTTGTTTTCAATAGACCGCCTTAGAAATGTAAGTTCATAAACGTTTAACAGATTCAACAAGTTTAAGGAACAAATTTAAATCTCACAGTTTTTTAAACTTAATTTTGGAAAGCTGGATCTTTGTCAAAAATGGATTGAATTGAGTCATTCTCAAGATATACAATTTCTACTCCTTTATTTCTTTTAGAGAAATTACAATGTAAAATTGAAAAAACGTGTTTGAATTAAAATAGTGCAATCATTTTCGAAATAGTTTCGTTAGATAACTAAAAATATATTTTATTTTGAGAAGTTTAACTCTCTTACTCTCTTGTTTGTAAACTACTTTTTCTGCTTGGTTTACCGCGTCACCCAAAAAACCTTTCCACTTAACTTGATACCTTCCTAAATGTCTCCAGTTGCCCACTTCAAGTTGGGTGATCTTATTTTCCACTATTGTCCACGACCTGATCTGAAGTCTTCCTCTATTGCGCTCTCTTGTGTGTATAGATTTTCGAAAACTTTCCAGAAGGACCGTTTCTATGAGTTCAACGTAGCCCAGCTATCTCGAACGTTGCACTTTTACAATTGGACTTGTGAAGCCCGCTATGCTATGGATACCGTTGTTGGTGTTTTTATCCGTGTTTTTGTATAGTGTATTCTTCTGCACCTTAGAAATGCGATGATGAAGACCTTGATTGTTCAAAAGATGGATTTGATACTTTTGATACAATTGTTTTCCTAACCCAGCTAAAAAACACTAAGAAACAGTAATTCTTCGTTGAATCTCAGAGCTCGCGTTATTTGCTGTGCTCATGATAGACGAAGTTCTTAACTAAGGGGTGTTTGTTTAGAGGTAAAGAACTTTAAATTGGCAACACAATTTTAAATGTTGGCCATATTGTCCACTCTTAAGTGGTTTATTTTAAGTTTAATTTGACATTTCCAGAATTGAGTCTATAAGATCACTTAGCAGGGCTTAGACTCCGTGAATGGACCCAAAACAAGATTGGCATTGATCCCAATTTTCATACTCGAATTTAGCTTAGTTTGGTTAAATGAATTTGTCAAGAAAACAAAACTCCAGTATTTGGGGTGATCAGACATCGTTACATCCACAAAAACCAACTGTTTGGTGGTTTTAATAAGTTGGTGAAGTAATTGTTCCGTACTTCTTTAAAAAGATTCTGTCAATAACGTTACAGTCATAGCGAACCAGGATTGCTGAATTTTTCGTCCATCAAAATGTAACACAGCATCTTTGTTTTATTCCATTTAAAAGTTCTATATCTATTAAAGATAAATCTGTCGATGGTGATATTGGTGTTCCGCTGGTGTGGTGTACTCTTAGATCAGTTCAATTGTGTGTAACGCCAAATTCGACAAGTTTGGGTTATCGAAAGGAAAAGTTCTAGCTTTTCAGAATAACGAAAAATGGCGGTTTCAATACATTACAATGCAAAAGTCTGTTCTTAATGCTCTTCAAGCAGATTTTACTTCAGCTTCAAAATCAAATGTCTTACAAAATTGTTGGTTATATCGTGTTACAACTTTGGATTTAATTTGTAAACGCAACCCTTAACTAATCATGAAACTGTCACTGCACATTTGTTCAGTAAACTCAACATTGTCATATTGGCGAAGAACGTGACAAATTTTCCACCGAAATTAGGAGTCGTTGAATGCATTTTTAAGAGCGATAACTCTATTTTTCGGTCGTAATTCTTATCCTAGTAGCCGGCCAATATCAAGTTTAGTGCACAAATTTGAGTCTAAGTATGCGTTGTTTGATTTTGCCGTTTCAGTGTTAAAATGGATTGGTAGAGGTGTCGAAAATATCGCTAGATTTCTGGCGTCTATAGCCAACGATTCAAATCAGTAAATTCCACGCCGTTCTCAAGAATTGGGCATCGCTCAGATCACGCGTAAGGACCTTGGCTTACACCCATAAAAAATAAAATAAAAAATCAAGTTTATGGACCATTTGAAGCGACGCACGTACGTTCTCTGATTGGCCAATTTATCAAGCCCTTATTAGAAAACTCTTTATTTTAGATGTCAGCAATGTCAAGCGACCCTGATCTACTCTTTACTTTGGCTTCTATTTGGAACCAATGCAGTGGAGGTATAGCAAGCATTTTATATTTATTAAAGTGTTTTACACTCTTTATTGCCCAAAGTCTGACAACCAACTCGCTTACATAAAACTTCACGGTTCCAGAATAAAATCAGTGATAAATTCTTTCGATAACCAAATAAATAAAAAAGCCAAAAACTAAAATTCTTATCGCTCGTTATTTATTCGTTTAATTTTATGGATATTTTCACAGTAGATTTAATTTTATGTGTTCGGCTTCGACGGTGGTGGCGGTGGTTAACGTTTAAAATGAGAGGAGCAATATGCTTTACTTAGCTCGTAAACTTTACAAAAGTATAAACTTTATTCTATCCAAAAAAGAAAACTAGGACTTAAGGAGACAATAGTTTATTTTGAGGTAGGTACCTATGGTCCTTAATTTCACATTCTGACACCTTTCGATTATTTTAAAATTATAGACAATTTAATCAAAGTTTTAGAACAAAATAAAATAATTTAATGCTAAATATTTCAAATAGTAGTTAATCTTCAGGGGTTATGAATACCTTCATTATGATTAAACACACAAAGGAGATACCTACGCACATAAGTTTTTAATGTCTAAAAATTTAATCGGTTGGAAAATAATGAACCTGGCGCTCCACATTCGTGTAGTGCGGCTAAAGAAAGGTACTTAACCGAACGTAGGAAATTGGGCTCAATGGCAAACTGACAACCATTCCTATAAATACTGGTATTACGGATGAATTGTTTGAGGAGAAGAATGCAACTGGCTGTTTCACTAGAACATTGTTTGTGAAAGCATCGATACACCAATGATTTGCATGAGCATGACACCTTGCGGTGGTGTTCAAGAGTAGCCTATCATTTTTGGAGCCAATTTTTTAATTCTATCCGAAAGATTCTAGTATGTTATGTCGAACCATCCCAAATATGAGAATTATACTCGAGTTTCGGAGGAATAAAAGCTTTGTAAATTGTAGCCAGATCAGAAGTGACAGAAAATTCCTTGCATCGTCGGCGAAAACCTAAATACTTAGCAGTATTTTTGACAATGGATGGATATCATATTTGAACCCGTCCAATACTTCTTAAATTTAACGGTCCGAAAGGCAATTTCTAACCCAAGAAAGAAGAGATTCATCAATACCAAATGCACACGTTTTCGTTAACCGAGCTTGATGCCAAACTCCATCAAATGCCTTTGAAATGTCAATTGCAATAGTCTTACCTTCTCTAAAACAATGTAACATTTGTTCCACTATTCGGTGAGATGAACCAAGAGATCACCAGTGGACTTATTGCAACGAAAGCCATATTGCTGGCCATTAAGAAGCTTCCCATCTTCGAGATATTTCGTAAGCTGGAAATTGATCAGCGTTTTCATGACCTTGGTAAGTGCAATTGGACGATAGTTGAATATGGAGTAGGATTCGGCTTTCTTAGGGACTGATTGGGCAAATGCTGTTTTCCACCAACTCGGAAAGAGACTTATAGAATAGGGCAGTTGGAAAAGCTTACGCAGTGGTTTTGCTAGCGTTAAAGAACACTCCTTCCGACCAATAGCGGGAATGCTCTCCGGACCCGCGGATTTTTAAATGTCGAAATATTAAAGTAATCCTGCAACTGCACGAATTAGAAGAAAGATTCATCTCATAGAATCATTTACGCCTACAAGTACAGGAGGAGTCATGTCACTATCTGGGAGCATCGAATGAATAGCGAACAGTGCCGCAAAGTAGTTTGCTTTTTCAATTGAGCTTACAAAAAGACTGTCAATGGAAACGAGCGTCGAGACTGACCGACACGATGACGTAGTGTTACTCACATGTATCCGTTTTTAAGCTCTTATATATTTTTGTCCTTCAAAATGTCCTGTTCATAAATATTATATCAACTCAACTTAAGAACATAATTTTAATAGTTTCAAATGCCAATAATAAGTTGTTAAAAATTCAATTATAAAACTTCCCAAAGATAACCTTGAATAACCTTTAAGTTTTAACCTTTTCTAACATCCCACACACATCATGAAAAAGATTTGAAGTCTCTCGTTAGACAAAGAGTATTTTTTTCTCAAAATTGATGTCAATTTTTTTTTGTCTTTGATGTTTCTAATTTAAGAAGGTCGTTGTTTCTGTGATGATCCTGATAATTCCTTTCGAAACCTATGACAAGTTTTTATGGAGCATGATGAAGGAGGGGTCGGGTTCTTTCGTTTAAAGAAAATTAATTTATAGCAGCTTGTAATCAAAAACCATACCATCAGACGCTCTTTAAAATTGGTTATCCTAAACATAAGGATATCACTTTTCTCCAAGGGTTGAAAGTGAAAACAAGAAAAAAATTAACAAGACGAGATGAATGACTCAAAGACGAAAAACTTGGTAATTAAAAACGATTTTTCTTGAAAATTTCCTTACCTCTTAAATCGTACGTTGTTGTCGTTAGTTTAGTTGTTGTTTTTGTGTTTTTGTTTCTGTTCTTGACAGTAAATTTGTATCGTTTTATTATTCCAGGTTTAAATGAAGGTATATTTATTTATAGTTTCTTTTAAGCATGCAATTGAAAAGTTTTCAAAATAAAAAAGAAACATCTAGAGACATTTTACCAACCTACACTACATACCTATACACATCTACTTCCCTGCTCTTTCTTATTTCACTAATTAAAATTGAAAAGTTAGAAGTTTCAGGGTTCGTTACAGGTAATTAATTAGTGAAATATGTAGTTTTGTAACGTTTAAGTTTTTTTTGTCTTTATTTTAAGTTTTCGATTTTGTTTATTTGATTTTATTTAATAGTTTGGGAATTTCGAAGAATTTTAAGGGTTTCTGTAGGGTTCAATAAATTTGAATTTGTTTTGAAAAGTTTTTGGTTTTTATTTTAAATATTAATTTCTTCTGAATAGGATTTTATTTCAATGTAAACATAATTTCATATAATTGAATAAATTCAAATTTCTTTTCAAATGGCGCCCAACAAACGTATACTTCTAGGTAATCTTATTTTAATTAAGTTTGTATTTTATTTTTTCATTCAATTGGATATTAACAAAAAAATAAAATGTAATACAGTTGAAATTGTTGGGCGCCATTTAATTATTAATACTATTAAAGCTATGTGAATGAAAACATTTGCAAGTTGTATTAATCATTTTTATTATTCAGCTAGGTGGAACAAGGGAGTTACATGTACTTGGAAAAAAGAAATGTGTACAAAGGAATTGTTATGGCATGTCAGAGTCCAAAAGCACAGCTTTGAGATTATTAAACATTTCAAAACTCCTATTTAGGAAAACATGTACTCACCAATAATTTTTCTTGATAACTCTCCTTTTTTTTTTAAATCAAAATACAATCAGTTGAGTCCACAAGACTTTTGTTATTAATGCAATTATAATGATTATGGAAGAAGTAAATGTGAACGATATGACTGCAGTTGTCATCTTCGTTTACATTTATGGTAGACCAAAATGAACATGCAGATGCAGAATCAATTGAGTGAGTAATTAGTTAATTTTTAAATTTAAAATAATTGAAGACAGGTTCTTTAACACCGTTGAATGCGAATTTCGGTAAGATGTGGACGGAAAATTGAAGAAATTTTCAGGAAACGTCTAAAAATTGCTAAATATGAAAATAATTTTCTTTTTCATAAATGCGCCCAACGCAAGATTTCTTGCATTTTAAACACAATCAACTTGTTTAGAAAAAAAAGTTTTTTCTTTTAATTATCCGTTTTAGGGGAAATCGAGTCTTACGTTCTTACTAACTTAAGGTAGCGCTACAGTCCGGGACTGACGTGGGTCTCATCCAAAATGCGTCTCCAGCTAGCTCGGTCCCCAGCTAACTGTCTCACCTGGCGTGTGCCACCTGATTTGTTGTCTTACTCTACTGCGCCGTCCAACAGTGTTGGATTCGAAGATCTTTGAACTTCGAATTATGTCAATATCATCGGCGTATTCGAGTAATTGGATGGACCTCTGGAAGATTGTGCCTCTAGTGTTGACGGTTGAGTTTTGCACAATTCTTTAAGGAACGCTGTTGAAAAAGTCGCATGATAGTGTTGAATCGTACGATTCGTTTTTAAGCTTACGCTTACATTTTATATTACGCCTGCAAATTAGGGTATCTGTATATTTGTACCACAATTAAGGAACGCAGCCAACCCTTTAAGTGCGAGATTAGGGACCACATGACAGTGTATCATATTGTCTAAAACCCTTTTTACATCAAATGCATCAGTGAGGTCTTTTCCGGCAATAATAGAGCAGCATGCATTCTCTATTGTTATTCTGGACAAATGTACACTTTTGACAGGGATGTTAAAACCAGACATTGCTCTGTAAAGCTTGTCCCTGTAGATGCTGTAATTAAAATTAATAAAGAGATGGTGGCTATAGATTTCCTGTTTTTTTCCAAGATTTGCCATAATGTTAATATTTGGTCAATGGTGCACTCTCCTTGGCTGAAGCCGCACTGATATGGACCCATCAGGTTGCTCATGAACGGTCTCAGACGTTCACATAATACGGTAGAAAGGATCTTATAAGCGACTAGCAAACCCGGCGAACTCCGTTTCGCCACCTGATGCCTTCGTTTTTGTAACATTTCGTTTGGGGATTAAAAGATGAAGAAAAATTATTTTTTTTGTTTTATATTTGAAAAGGAAAAATTGTATTTCATTTCACAACAGTAATGAATTCATTAATTCAAAGTGTAATTTAGTTGAACTTCTCTAAGTAAAAAATGAAAGTGAATCCAAAGTAAATACTGAATTGAAGCGTTATACTTGTCCGCAAATTATCCGTTTCAATGAAGTGCTCTTTGGTAAACCACATTTTTTGTTTTTTAGTCTGAAGTTGACACAAACAAAGCGAATGGTTTCCCAACTCGTGAACACGCAATACGCATAGCTGCCCATGTAAAAAACAATGATTTGCTAAATTTATCCCTTAAACACTAAGCGATTGGCCTTGCGACTTGTTAATTGTCATTGCGAACGCAGAGCGAACCGGAAATTGCAATCGTTTGAATTCAAACGGAAGATCAGTCGGAATCATTGGTATTCGAGGAATACATACATTTTCACCTGACTACTTTCCGTTAATAATGGTTGCCTCAATCAAATTCGGCATAAGTCTTTTCACTGCAAGTCGAATACCGCTGCAAAGTCGCGGTGGATTCAAATTACGCAATATCATAATAACTGAACCAACTTTGAGTTGCAAGTTATTTGTTGGAAATCCTGGTAACTCCAGAGAGTTCAAAAACTCCGTTGGATAATTTACTATATCATCGGGATTTGGTATGGAATCAACGGATTTGTATGTCACCAAATCGCCAGCGATTTTTGATTGAATGGTGAAATTCAGTGCGTGTACATCATTATTCTTTGCGGCGAGAATTGCTCGTTGACTTAACCAGGCATAATTCTGATATTTCTCTCACGAATGTTTGGGAAAACATTTTCAATGAGAGCTAATTGAGAGCCTAAAAATCAGCAAAAGTCATTGGTAAGAGTAATTAATCCAGTTGTCGCATCAACTGACACTTTTCCATTTCCAACAGCTAACAATTATTTGGAAAATTGTGCAGCGTTTTGATCATTTTGAAGTTGAACTCTCATATTAGTGGTTAGCGATAATGTTTTTACGTTATTCCACAAAAGTGATGCCTTCAGGCAAGCATTCAATTCATCTGCAGGCGTTCCACGGGGAATTACTGGCAACGTTTGCCTGAAATCGCCTGCCAACAATATCATCAATCCGCCAAATATGTTGTTACTACGTCGAAAATCCTTCAGTATGAAGTTAAGTGCTTCAAGTGATTTCTTATGTGCCATTGTGCACTCATCCCAAACAATGAGCTTGCATTGCATCAACAATTTTCCCATTGCACTGGATCGGGAAATATTGCATGTTGGAGTATCAATTGTGTTTAAATTGAGTGGCAACTTATGCGCAGAATGTGCAGTACGATCGCCATCTAGAAGAGTTGCCGCAATTCCAGATGATGCTAACGCCAAAGCTATGTCACATCTTGATCGAATAGTGGCCAAAATCAATGAACTGACAAATGTTTTCCCTGTTCCTCCAGGTGCGTCCAGGAACAATAGACCACCAGTATTATTGTCCACCACTTGCATTAATGTTTCGTATACTTGTTTTTGCTGTTCATTCAGCAAGGGCACATTATTTCGAATTCCTGCATTGTATCAACATTGTATTGCAGCTCTCGATTTAATTCTTGGTTCAATGCATCGTGCATCGATCGATTTGGCGCAATCATTCCTACTTCAATCAGTAGCTTGTTTGCAATAGTCAAGCATTGATCCTCAATCAGAATCATTCCTTCATTGTAGATTTCATACGTTATTTGAAGTCAATATCTCTGACGTTTCTAGAGATATGGTTGACTAAAAAAGTAGCCCAAAAGTAAGCTTTGGTTTAGAATATAGGGCCCTTGAAACGTCAAACAATTTTAAAATTTTCAATTCCATAAATCGGAAATTTTACAATAGCTTTCTATGGGAAGCTAAACGGAGTTCACCACTTTTCTGTTGAAATTTTTCCTGAATTTTGTCCGCTATATACCCCACGGAGCCCGAGACCTTTCAAACGAATGCAAAACCGTTTAAATCGGAACGTGCGTTCTAGAGTTAGAGCGTCAGGAAGGAAAACCCGACTTATTTTTATATAGTAGAAGATTTTCTGGAGACTGATGTCTATGTAGTTGGTGCAATTCAGAGGGTCTCTTTTCTTAAGTATCAGGTGAACTATCCATTGACCATGCTTTCTTCTGACCATATTTTGAAGATGAGTTGTTGCATAATCCTTACCAAGTCATCGTCTTCTGCTATCAATAATTTGGCAGTGATGGCGTCAGCTCCAACACCTTTGTTGGACTTTAGTTTAGATAAAGCTATCTTCATTTCGTCGAGGTCGGGTAGGCGGAATCATTGTTCATTGTCATTGTTCTGCGTCGCTTGATTGAATGTCGCTAACTTCCATACGAAGGAATTCGATTTGCCATCGCTGTTATATAATTTGGAGAAGTGGTCTTTCCATATTCTCAGCATAGAATGCGGTTCTACTACGACGACACGTTCCCTTGATCGTCTTTATGTGTTTATCGTCTTTGATGTTTATTTTACCTTTTAGTAAAATTTTTCGAACCTCATTCCTGTTGTGGCATCCCTCTTTCTCCTCGATCGTGAGCTTCTCATGCTACCTTTTTTTCTTTTAATTAACCAAGTCAGTGAAGACAGAAAAGAACTTTAAATATGATAGTTTATAGTAAGATTACCGTCACTTCTACATTGTCTAAGCACCGCCTCGAATTCTCATTCCCTTTGTTGTTTTTTTAAATGCTTATTAAAATCAATGTTTTATCAGAATAGCCGGTTGCATTTTCCTCTCTCAAACAATGTTGCCCATCATTTAGCCTTGAGAAAGAGAGAGGGATATAGTAGAAATTATTTCTTCAGCAGCACATCAAGAATGTAGAATGCCTTACGCGATTCCCATTTTCAAAACATTAAGAACAATAAGCACTAGTGTCTTCTCTTAAACCCATTATAACTTTTCTAACAGTCGTTTTGTCTAAGAACTTGAAACATAGTTAGGATAGTCATATCCCATAAAGTCTGGCGTATTAACTTTAAGAGTTCACAATTTTAACTGGTGGCAAATTAAGAAGTCAAAAGCGTATAAGCCAAGTATGCCTGACATTACATCATCGTGGGCTAAAAAATGTCTCCTAACTTTTTATACCTTTTCAAAAAAAAGCCAAAACTGGTATCGAACTTAAAAGAGAAGAAAGGGTATTCCAACCCTCAGACAAATCTATGATCTTATTTCATCTTTCGCGACAAATTTGAAAAATTGGAGGCAAACTTTATTTAAAATGTATTTTTTGTTATTCTGGTGTTTCTGGTTAACTCTCTTTTTCAAATTAAAAGTTGTACTAATACCCACAGTTTTTACCCCTGGCTTAATTACGGGCCTAGACATAAAGCTTTCCTTCAAGAGTACATACGTTCATATGTATTATACAGAAAAATTCGTTCCAATCATAAATAATTAAATAAAAAAAAAAAGATCAAGTCACGCCATCATCCCATCAAGTCGAATATTTTAATTATTTAGATATGAAAGCCATATGTACCTTCCTTTGTATAAAAAGAAGTCACGTATTTGTGATATCATATATTCATCCCAATTCTAGCTAAAATGAAAATCGTTGCATAAATCACCACAAAATCTAAGTACATGGAAACTTATCCCATTGTTCGCTCGCTGAAACCCCGACGAACCAAACGAGTGGTCGTTGAGTCGGTGGGTCGGTTGTAGGGAAACAACAGAGGTAACAAATTCAGAGTAAATCACTAAAAGTACATCAGAAATAATTCATGTCAACTGATCTTGAATTAATCAGACACACAACGGTTCGTTGGTGATGCTGATGGTATAATGGTGGTGCTTGTGAAGCTACAGATAGCATAAAATGAACAAGAAGCACAATGTCACTTTTCGTACCAAAATGTTGGACATAATTAAATGTCAACCATTCGACAGAAATACACAACACCCACACACCCTTACTCTTACTTACTTCTAGACACATTTTCATACTAAATATATATATGTACGATGTATGTAGGTAGGTATCATTTTGACAAAAGCTGGGATATGTAACTTAGCGCCATTTGCATTTCGTGCCCACTTTGCTCATCACACGTATACCTAACGCAATTCACATCACCATCACCATAGCATCATACCAATACCATCAACACCAACACCAACACCTATACAAGTTCATTCACATAGCCTAATTTCAAATACAGGACACAAGTATCCTTTTTGGCCTGTGCTTGAGTGCTGGTGTGTGTCGTGTCTGTCAGTTGGTCTGACAGTCAACGATTCAGTCGAGTTGTATAGTCGACTCTCTCAAACATTTCTAGCTGATGCTGTGTCGCTAATGATGCCTTGTTTACTTTTGGCCATCGCCTTACTTCAGAACAAGGATATTTACCTACTCTCACTCGCACGCAGCAATAATTTCATGCAAAATTCATAATTATTCACTTCCTGCATCCTGGCTAGCTTGCTGGCTGGCTGGCTCTACTCACTATGTCCTGTTTTAAGGACGAGGAGGTGAGTGTGGTTAAAAGGAAACTATAACATTGCAATTGAAATAAATTCGTCGCTCTGTATACCCAAACCCAACCACCACCAACAGCGCACATACACTAAACATTCACCGACTTTTGTGCGGTTTTAGTGGACGACACAACTCGAAGGACATGGTTAAGGATTTTCACTTCTTGTTTTTCCTTTAAATTGTTAATTCAGTAACTTTTAGTGTTTCTGTTTGTATATGTATATTTTTCTTCATCTCTAGATCTGCGCCCTTGTTTATTTGACAGAGTTTTCTTTTTCTTTTCTTTGTTGTTTCGTTTTTATTTATCATTCGCTTGTGGGGTGGTTGAAAATTACCACAAAAGGACTTCCCGTCATAATAACAAAAAAAAAAAAAACTAAATAAAACTAAACCCTTAGCCAAAGAGTGGGACAAAGGAAGGCCATGGCATAGCTAAGCAGCAGAAAGTAAGGTAGGAGTAGGTTTTGTTTTATTCTGATTGTGTTTATATTCCTTGAAGAGGATATCTCGAGGGATTAAGGTAAAATGTATATTTATTACTTCTTTTTCGGTTAAAAGGACTTAGCAAAAAAAAAAAACGTGCGTCGTCGTTGTTTTCAGTTGGTTTGGTTAAATGTTAAAAATTGAAAAAGATAAAGTATTTACGGTGAATGTTTTCATTTTTATTTTTTTTTGGGCAACAAAAACACTCTATTATTTGAAAGGTGTTTTTTTTTCAATTATACTTAAATTGTTTACATTAAACTTATAAAAAGAAGCTCTATTTGCATTTGAGTTTAAAGGATAGGGTGTCCCGAAGTAATTGCGGAATTTAAAAACACAATTTTGCAACTAACAGTAAAGGGTTAGGATGAAACAGAAACATTTCAAAACCAATGAACGTTTAGCAATTCCAATTCAAAAATTTGTTTGTTTTTAGACTATCATCAAAGTTCTAACACACTACTTGCAAGTGCACTCAGCATTATTCATTTTTTAGTATCCAAGTCTACGAAGTTTAAAGTTTTTCTAACAGCGGCAGCCAAAATTTCGTAATTCTTGAAATATTTGAAATACTATAAAAGCATCAATAACCTGTCAGATGTCAAATTGTATGATTTGTATTCCAATATCTTACTACATAGCTTTATTAAAATATTACAATCTTGCGTTATTTTTGAGACACCCTTTATATGGACTTATAACCATAGGTACGGATAAACAAAGCAGCATTATGTCCGTTCATTAGCATACAAACCATAATGTTAATTACTTTACAGAGCATAAAAGTGAAGGTAAATGAAGACAAATTTAAAGGGGGGAAATTTAAAACATTTTGATAATAAATGCAGGTAGTTTTTAGTATAGCTTCTGTACAAGCAATTGAAAATAAGAAAACTGAGAAATTTACAAATTTTTAGGCACTCAAGATCCTAAAAGGAAAGAAGAGCCATTTTTACAAAAAGTTACAATAATTATTTAATTAATCTAGAGAATTCTGTAAGCTTAACTTTATGGATATTTTAGACTGATAAAAGCTTGTTTAAACAATTGAGTTAAGACTTTGTTTCTTAAATTAGAAAAAAACTGATCAAAAACAGTTGAAAAATATTAAATATATGTACTCAAATATTTTGAAGAATCGAAGAAAACCCTCTCAAACGATTAATTAAAGACTATTAAAAGTTTTTTTTTAGAAGAACTCACTAACAAATTTCACTTAGGTCTTCGGAAAACGAAACGAATAATCTGTGGAAAATGTTTCTCCATTTTATTCGAACTACCTTAACAGTTATCTACACTTTACTGAGCTATACAATTCTTCAATTTTTTTTATTAGTGCTATCTATTGGAAACGCAAGCAAACCTTATTAAGGATCATTCTTTTAGTTTGCGAAACACCAAACAATCGTAACACCATTGCAAGTACGTTCGCCACTTTTTTTTTTTTTTAAATCTTTTGCTGTTTCGTCCTACTTTAGTTATTTAGAACAATTTTCTCTGGGTCCATTTCTCCCTCGTACTGTCGAGGTTCTTCTCGCCCAAATTAAATTATATCGACTTCATGACGAATTAAGTCCTGGTCCTGGTGGTCTCCTTGCCATTTTTCTAAAAAAATGTTTTTCCACATTATCCCTTCCTCTCTTAAAAAATCTTAAGTCTGTCCCTCAGCCAAGGTGAATTTCCTCAAATATGGAAATTCTCATTTAAAATCGCCGTACACAGTGCTCGAAGGGATATGTTAACAATTATTATCGACACATTGCCAAGCTTTCTCATATACCTAAGCTTTTTGAAATTTGTTTGTATGAAATGTTTACCTTCCGATGCAAATCACTTATGCCCCCTAGACAGCGGTTTTCTTAAATGCAAGTCTACAACCAATAACGTCACTGAGTTTGTATACATATTTCATCCTATGTGCATTAGAAAAAAGTTACGAAGACCATTTTATTTCAACAGAATTCAGTAAGGAATTTGGCATTTCTGGCTTTGAACCCCATTTTATAAAATGGATTGTCTTTATTTATTATATTACAGCGTTCGCTTCAGATTTGTCACCTTATACCCTTTCTTAACTATATCCGGTGTTCCCAAGGCTGCAACATAGGTCCACTTTTATTCATTCTTACAATAAAAAATCTTAAAAGGGTCATAATGCACTCTTTTATCTCACTATATGCTGATGATACGAATTTGTTCAAGACCATTTCATCAATACATGACTTTTTCCTTATTCAACATGATCTTTATTGGTTTCAGCTTTGTGTCTTAAATACTGATTGGAACTTAATATTGCCAAGTGCCAAGCAATCACTTTTTCACGTAAAAGCTTACTCATACATTAGAGATCTTGGCATTTTATTTGACCGAGAGCTTTATTTCCTTTTCCATATAGACGATATCATTCTCAAAGCCAACTCAGCACTTGGTTTCGTTAAACGTTGGTCCAAAGAATTTTCTCACCCCATGGTCCCTACATATAACCTTTGTTCGCCCACTTCTGGCTTTACGAGGTGTGGCAATTAAGATTCGGGAATTTAGTTATAATTTAAAAAGTGGCAACACTTTTTCATTTGTTATCATCTGTCTAAGAAGGGGGATCTTCCTTTTAGTTAGAGTTCAAAGTTGAATTATATAGCACGTTTGGTTTGCGTTTTATGCGTATTTTTTGAAAGTAACTTTTTTAGTGGCGTAGTGAAAATGTGTGACGTACATTACAAGCAACGTGTTGTGATTCAATTTTTAGTGAAATCTGGCGAAAAACCTTCGGAAATCCTCCGAAAATTGCAGGTTTTCTATGGAGACGATAGCATGTCAAAAACGCGTGTGTTTGAATGGGCGAAGCGGTTCAAGGAAGGGCGTGAATCGGTGGAAGAAGATCCGCGTGAAGGAGCTTCCGTCACCTCTCGTACCGACTCGAATGTTGATCGTTTGCGCATGTTGATCACGTCTGACAGTCGCCTAAGCATTCGTGCATTGTCTTACGAGTTAAACATCAACAAAGAAACGGTTCGCAAGATGAGTTTTTGACAAAAAAAAAGGCATCCCAACGTTGCCTCACCCACCCTATAGCCCCGATATTGCTCCCTGCGACATTTTTCTATTCCCCAAGATGAAGTCGCACCTCAAGGGAACTCATCATGGCGGCGGCGTACAGAAGGTCCAAGAAGCTCTAACCGTGGTGCTAAACGGGCTAACTTCGGAGGACTACCAAGGGTGCTTCCAATCATGGAAGAAACGTTGGAATCGTTGTGTAGAGTTAAAGAGAGATTATTGTGAAGGTCGAAAGTAAAATTTTTCCTAAAACTTCATTTTCTTGTTTTTTATTGACAAATTCCTGTACAACTTTATAATGGAATAAAACAATTATTATGTTTTTAAATTTACATAAATTAAATTAAATTTTAATTAAAATATGATTTCTGTCATTTGACGCCACGGCTGATTCGGATGTAGTCTAATCTGGAGGTTCAATTTTCGATGAATTTTTCCAACATTTGTGGCCCTATATTGGCAATGTAGCAACGAATGTTGTCCCCCAAGTGATCGTCAATTGTAGCCTTTTGACTTATCATGTCATCAACCACAGAAAATAATCAATCCGGGGCGTGGCGCTAGATAACACGATCCTGTAGGCCAATTCATGGGTCCATGACGTGAAACTATGCGGTTACCAAACGTTTCCTTCAATAAATCAACTGTGTTACGAGCTGTGTGAGTGTGTGGCTGTAACCAAATCTCCTGCACACCATACTTGTTCAATTGATGAACGAAAAAATCGGTAATTATGGCGGTCCCCATTGATTTCCATGCGAATTAGCCAGAAACCCCATAAGTGTAACTTCTTTTTCAAATTCAATCTCATTTATGCAACAGCGTCCTCAAAAATTGGACATTTCTCGTGTACTGTCCCTCACATAATGTCATCAACAAGCCTTTAAAACTATTTAAAAATTTCGATTATATCTTAAAAATACTTTGTTCTTCATTGAATGGATCCTTTTTCAGTAATAAAATACTGTTTGCTGTAAAATTGTTCAAAATTTGTATGTTGGCAACAATTTACTATAAAAATGGTAACAGTTTTAAGGCTTGTATTTATTGTGGAACTCTTTTTTGTAGCAATTAAAAAGAAGTAATTGAGTGTTATTTTTTGTGATGTAAAAAATAGCCCTGACACATTTGTGGCATATTTATATCAACTAAAATCAAAAGGTGCACTCTGGCGTGTACTTACTTTTTTTTTGTATTGAATTTAAACCAGTTTCAACTAAATTTTTTAAGGGTCCTCATAACTTCGAATGGAATACAAGTAAAAATCCTTAATGTTTATTTAATTACCATAGCAAACACAAATGTAACTTAAATTAACTCAAAACAGAAAAGAACATCTTGGAATTAAATTCTCATCAGTTTATAGAAATCCTTCAAACACTCCTTTCTATGTACCTTAGTTCTTTTTCCATTTCCTTATTTAAAACCACAAACGATCTTTATTTATGTATTCAAATTTACAATTTTAACCAAAAAAGGACGAAACTATACGTACAATTAAAAATACACCATCCCTTTAATGTATTCATTTGTGTTGCGAGAAATATGGCAAACTTGTTGTATGTAGATGTAGGTAGAGTTTTGTGTTTGCATATTTTTAACTTTATTTAATTTTAAATTCATTTATTTTTTGTCTCATCTACAGTAAAAAATTATTTATAGAAAGATATTTTGTGTAAAATGTAAACGAGCGAGTATAAGAAGAATTAAAATTTCAAAAAACAAGACAAGATATAATAAAACATCGCAGAGGTACCAAAAATCCTTTAAATCCTCTTTTTCTAAAAGTTAATTTATTCCTTTGACATACGTTTTACACAGACACACACACTTACAAAAAGCTGTTTAAAATTTAAAATCATATTTTCATTATTTCTCCCCTCTTCAACGCTTTTTCACAAAAGAAAGAACAAAAAAAAGGATATGAATTTTCTAGTCAAAAAACAAATTCCATGAAAAGGGTTCAGATCTTTTTCTAAGAAGGGGGACCTCTGTCACTAAATTTAGGATGATGATAAATTGTATGCAAGTGTGCTTTATATCTACACCTACACCTACAAGAAGACGTATTTATATAGAAGTATATATACTTTTACGCGTTATCATATGATTAACGGTGTGAATTCTCGTTGTATTTTTATAAAGGATTCACCTCCTTGGCACTTAAGCTGCAAACAAAATGGTTCCAAACGAATGAAATGAAAAAATAAAAATAAAAATAAACAAAACATATCTCTTCGACCTGACCTGAATTCTAAGCAGCGTCAGGGATATGGCACCTTTTGACAAAAAAAAAAAGGACTTGAACTAGGTTCGAGAGCACAAAATGAATAAACTAAACCCACCTCGTATGCGAGAGGTATGCTCATGCCTCATGCTTCATGCCCTTAGGAATTTAGGTGTGTGTGTGTGAGATGTGAAAAAGCATCACACACAAAGTACAGAGGCATAGGGAACCGCCTCGAGTCATTCAAAGTTAATGATGCGTAAATAACAACTTAATAGCAAAACGCGCCACTTGAATTTTCCACGAGGAATGCGAAATGTGCCCATTTTGTTTCCTTTTTTTTTCATTGTTATTGTTGTTGTTGTGTTTAATCTTTGTGCCTGTCATTTGCAGAATATCTATCTCACCCTTTCAATTCCTTTAACCTTCGACCGCCTGGCCCGCCTATAGCCCGCCTGCCATTTTCCATAAGGCCGACCTTGCTGAATGGCATCCATAATAATTCAGCGCACACACAACTCGTTCTGGGTGTATGTGTGTGTTGGTATGAAGATTGGAATTCTGCGAAGCATTTAACCAGGCACGTAGGATAGGTCTTATAGGAGGTTAGAAATAACACAGAGAGCAGCGAGGACTTAAGGACATGAATGATGGAATTCATCGCTGCTAAACTTGTTGCCTTGTTTTATTTTTCTTTCTTTCTTATTCCTCTAAATATGGTAAAAGGAGGCCCCCAAAAAAATGTTCTTAGTCGTGTATAAAATATTGATCGTTGCACTAAAACTATGCATGAAGAAGGATATGTGAGTGTTTTTTTTTAAAAGGAGCAAAATATATAAAAAAGCTCCTTCTCGTTCGTTGCTTGGTTGCATTTATTTAAAAGTCAATGCAGGAGCACGAGAGTCATCCCAAACCAAATGCGAATGCAAGTTCAAATCCGTATTCAGGACATGAAACGAGGAAGAAAACGCAGGGATTTTAAAATTTTAGTTTGTTCCCGTGTCCGTGTCCTTGTTTTTTTTTTTCTTTTTTTTTGTAAAGTTTACGTGTACGTGAACGATTGTAATTGAAGCGTAAATTTCATTCCGTTTGTCTTCATTTATTGTTATTTCCTTCAATTCTCCGCCATATCGCCAGTATACTGTGTGCATAGTCCTTTCATCCTTGTTTTTCTTCTTTTATAAAGTTCATGGTATACCTAACCTTCATCTCCTCGTTGTAGTTTTTAAAAAAGAAAGAAAGAAAGAGGGGTTTCAAATCAGAATAGAAAATGACTTTTCGACACAAGGATATTATTTGAACGTGAACCTGCCATTCAGTGAATTATTCCAGAAATTGGTTCTCGTCTCTTTTTTCTTCTAGAGGAATAGGCGGAAAATCCTTCTTGTTTTTTTTATCTAATTCTACCAGCCAAGCCACACCGCACCTTCAAGTGCATGCTCGAGATGGAAAGGAGAGTCGGTCTTATTTCTTCATTTCTCCTGTTTGTGTGGGTGTATTTTTTTGGTTTAAGGTTGTACATGGAAGAATATAAAGCCCTATCGTTACACATAGATCAATGTGAATTATGGTTGGTTTGAATTGGAAGGATGTAGGATTATTTAGAAATACAAAAAAAAAAAAGAAGAAAATGAAGCTTGATGTAACGGCGGCTGTGTGCTTTATATCTGCTACATGCATCAAGGACCAGGACAAAAAAGAAATCGAGTAAACGGATAGAATGGATATTTACAGGGGTATCGGAAAGGACTAAGAGATCAAATTGCCAATGACAGTTTATTTTATGTCAACATTGATTGTTCAACTAGAGATAGGGAAAAATGGTGGATGAGCGGTAAAGTGAAAGACAGAGTGTGAGGAGTAAAAAAGGAAGAGGGAGCAAAATACATCCTTAATAAAAAATTATTTGCAATTGAAAAAAACACTGTGTCAAAAATAACCTAAAAGGATTTTGAATTGTCAATGTTTGGAAAATTTATTTCTTTCTTAATACTTTTGAACACTTCCAAAATCACACACACACAAATCTATTTTCTAAAATAACAGATTTAAGGATAAACTTGATTTTTACATGAATACCTACCTACATATACATATTTTGTATCAATAAAATCAAAGTCGTCAAGGAAATGCATGCTTTAAAGAGAAATGTAAGTGGAACTCATCATCGCGAGGATGGTATTCTTGGGGTAATATGCAAGTGAATTCAATTTGAGATTTTGTGAAACTCTTGACATAAAAGTTACCTATTCAAAGAAAAACGTGTGAACAAATTTTACTGCCTGGAGAAAAGTAGGTATTTCGAGGGTCTAAGGAAGCTTTAGTAAATTCTTTTATTATCTATTTCCAATGGCTTACGTTCAGAAGATTCAAGATTTGATTATTTTTTGTTATAATTTTCTACAACTCTCAACCATTCGTGTGTACGAATAATGTTGTCAAGGATGGAAGGGACCTAACGTTATTTTGAGAAAGCACTTTTCATGCCAAGAATTACTCTTGGAAGATTTGTCAATTCTTTGCAAGAGGCAGTACCAGTGGAAAAAAACTTAAAATGGCACAAGCAGGGTTTGAACCCAAGACCTCAAGCATGACAGTCCAACAAACTTTCTTTTTTTTATAAACTACTTAAAACTAGAACAACCACAGCAGCAAATCTAACTATCTCACATGTTTTTTTTTGTTTTCCTTTTTTTTCCTTATTCCATGTTTTTTTTATTTTTTTTTATTCTAATTATGTTTTTGTTCCACCATGTCTATTCTACTTAAAACTAAACACTAAAACTATAAAACAAGTAAGTAAGCCGGCCAAGGCTTTAAACCCCATCCCTACTACCCACTATCAAGTGCCGATTGAAGCCACCAAAACTGGTTCTCCTGCTTCACCCTATCAGTTCGGTCCCGTTCGGGCACAGCCCTACTGAACCGAAGGAGCTCTGCTCCGCCTTGTGCCATGACGTCCCGATTGTACAGGAGTAGCCTATCCACGGTTCGTCGTCTGAAGTGGTAGATTAGCGGAACTGCCAATCTATCCTGTATCAGACCGCATCTATCTAAAAAGAGGAATGCCTCTGGTGGAATGAAGCCGCTCAAACGTGCACTCTTAAAATACTCGTCGTTCGGATAGAACGCCCCGAAAATTAAATTGTTGGTCGAAGACATAGCTCTTGCAATGTGACCTCGAACGAGTTTTATCACGAAATTGTCAATTCTGTTGATTCGAGCATCGTTGTATAGGACCTCGTTGGAATAGTAATGCACGTAAGAAGATTCGGCTGTTCAATATAAGCCGGTACAGAGTCGTAAACACTGCCGCTTGAACACCCGAAACTTCTCCATCTGGGAAGGGGCAACGTTGAACCACACAGGACAACCATAAACGATCATCGGCCATACATATAAGGGCCATGTAGCAAATTACCTTCAGTCTGGGGTCAAGCCACCTGCTGTAAATCAGACGTTTCGTCTGAGCGAAGGCTCCTCTGGCCATGAGCAGAGCAGCATTTATATGTCTTCAACCTCCACCTTTCGGGCCCTTCTGCGAATTAACCATCACGCCACAGATACCACTGGTATTGAGCTTATCGAAAGATAAAAGCTATCAAAGAAGTTATCAATCTAACTTTTGACGAGTTCAAAAGCATACACATTAAAAGTTCACATCGTATGAACTCAAAACTTCCTTTACGCAAGTTAGAGACTTTGATATTACTTACATGAGGTTCGACTTGGATGATCTGGTGCGCGACCAGAAATTTTAATAATGACAAAAGCACTAGCTCCTCCCTGTGCCTGCTTTAAACTTTCAAATTCCCTTAAAACAAAGTAATTTCTAAGCTAGAGAGCTTGACCTTTAAGCGAATAACCCGACGATATGTATGTGATGGGTGTTTCTTTTAAATTGGAAAATGTATAGTTTATCCGTTGACTTTGTTTCATTTGTTTTGAAACGCCAAACACTTACTTTCTCGACTGGAGTTTGCAATTTTTGTGTAGCTTTTGCAATTTATTTATCTGAAAACGAAAATGCAGTAAGGTCAATGTGGTGATGATAGCGTTGATATCGACAGAAGTATTGCTTTTAATAAAAGAAACACAGTTGGTCCTAGGACACTTCGTTGTGGTACACCGTCTTCTATTTTCTTATGTTCCGAGTAAGTTTGGTCGTACCGTTCTCTAAAGAATAAGTTCGTAACCTATGATTTCAGTATTTCGTAGTACTGCCTGTGAAGATCACTATGAAGTTTGTACTCAAGTCCAAAGTGCCAAACCTTATCAAAGCTCTAAGAATACAGCCGAGCATATTTGTTTTCCTTTAAGTGCCTTTTTCACCATATCCGTAATTCGAAATACTTGGTCTATATCTCTATGGTGGAATGTTAATGTCTGAATCCAAACAGTTATTTCGGAAAAAGTTTTCATTCTTCTATTATTTTGCTGAGCCTTTTCGGTAGCAGTTATCCGAAAACTGTTTCAATGATTAATATGCGGGGTATTGGTCTGTAATACGTAACTTCTGTTGGTGGCTTACCTTGTTTAGGTATAACAATGACTTCTGTAATTTTCCGATGATGTGGTACATATCTTAGTTTAAGGCATATGACTAATATGAATTGAAGGTTTTTAAACCCTATCAACGGCATTTATTTCAAAATCTGATTAGTGACAAAATCTTTCCTCGGTGATTTTTTGTTATTGTATACAACTTTTGTTGAAACATGATTCTTACTTCTTTGAGTAAGACATAAAGAATTTTACTATCGTCGTTCCTATCAACAAGTTGTAAAAGATCTGTAGCCGTATTTGCTGGAAATGGTTTACAAATATTCGCGAGATGTTTAGCACAGAGTTCAACTTTTTGTTTCGGATTTCCGATAAATTTGCCATCTTGAGATTTTATTGGAGAGTTTTGTATCTGGGGTAGTTTTTAGACGCTTTGTTGTTTTCCATAAAATGAATTCGGTAGAAGCATCTGTCGTTAGACTTTTCAGCATTCTACTTCCTGAATCATTTTTGAACTGACTGATTATTTTTTGGGAAAAGTTCTTTCTTACGTTATCAGTGATCTTAGAATGAGCTAACTCAGAGTATCAAACTTGAGGAATGTTTTTGTAAGGAGTGTAATTGCAGCCCACGTTAGCCCATACCTCAGGGACACCTCATACCCGAAACAAAAACTTATCCCAAGAAAAATATAACACAAGGGTTATCGGAGATTAATGTTTATAATCCTTTCTATTCCTTTATGGGCTTGAGGGTAATTCAAATTATTTTTGTTCTTTTTCTGATTTTTTTTTTTAACTCTGCCTTAAAGTAGGAAAAGAGGTTTCAACCCAATTTTATCATGTAGGATGGTTAAATGTAGACATTATTAAGTTCAGGATAGAAAATAAAATTCTTAAAATCTTAAATAAATTTCCCAAATTTCAGAAATATCTTCAAAAATGTTTAAATTCATAGATGAATAATAAATACAATTTTTTTTTACGCTGAATCTACAAAATATCTTTTTAATTACATCTTTCAATTTTATATTTCCATTTAAACTTTAACGACGCCATAACTTAACTTTAGGACGCTGTTATAGAAATTCTATATATACAATTATTTTTCCAGAGGCAATAATGAAAATACACTCCAGTTAAAGTTAAGATGAAACTTTTTCAAGGAAAAAAAAAACATTAATATTTTAAACCAATAAAAATGAAATCAAAAAACCAGAACGAAAACGAAAACTCCCAAAAGATAACCCAAACCATTTTGATGTTAAGTTTTGGATCTAGATATAGGTGTATATCTTACCCATAAGCTATACCTATATTCTTACCTAGTTTATATTTTTCATTTTCTAATCTTTGGGCAGTAAATTGTTAATATTTGATGGAATTGGTCTTCGGATAGAATTATTGGAGTGTGAGTAATAAAGTTAAGGTTTTGAAAGTGCTCTCACATAACGTACCTCAACCTAGCTATAGCTTATCTGAACTTGTGATGTGAAAGATTAACTGCCATTTGGGGATAGATTAACCCCAAAAACAAAATGGCTTTTGGGAATTTTTATTGAAAAAATACATATTTTTCTTCTTTGAGAGAAAAAGCAAGCATGATTATGAGGATGGTGAACACGAATGTTCATTTCTCAAAAGGCCAAGTCGAATTCCCACATAAAGTTGAGTAGCTTTACCAATAAAAATGAATTGAAAAGACTAAAAACAAAAACAAAGCAAGAAAAGACGAAAGATATGGGATTTGTTAGAAAAAGTGTTTTGAATTATTGAAGACTAAATGGGATTATGAAAGGACCTTTGATTTTTGTTATTTTAGAGGGCGGGTGGGGTAGTGTGATGGTGGTTGGGATGATCTAAAAGTTTGGAATATTTTCAGGATAAAACTATTCGTACTCTATGAAAGACATATTCGGAAAGGTCTTTCCTAAGAAGCTATTCGAAAGAACTTTTGCTGTGATGTTGTGATATTTTGAAAGGGAATTTTCGGTTTTCAACTCAATCACCTTAGAGATTGAAACTGAAAGAGGTTTGACCTTGTTCTAAACTCCTTGAGAACCGAAACATAAAGTTGGTTTAAATTGTTAAAAAGTTTTTTTTTTTTTATCGGACGTAGTATGTATTGACTTTTGCTCTTTTAGCTTTTGTATTTTTAGAATGATAAAGAGGTGGACAGATGGATTTTGGGTATGGGGTTGGAAGAGCATTGATTGAAAGGTTTTATATGTTTCCTTAGCTGGATTAAGTACATAGTCACTTGACTTTGCGAAATTTGTCTCCAAATAAGTCTTAGACATTGATAACTTTTAGGTGAAGCTTATTCGATGATTTTAAAGACTTTTAATTATTCTTCTCATGTTGCAGCCATCTTAGTTGGTGAGTTTTGTGCTCTGTGAGTTCGCTTTGTTGAATTATAAAATCTAATCCGTTATAATTTTTCTACTGAAATTCCTCCTCCACATTTGCTTCGGATTAAAAATTGGTTAACTGCCCGAAGAGACTTCCGCTCAAATTTTGTGTTTTTATTTAAGTTCAGAGTAAAGCGTTGAAAGTTTGTGTTTTTTTTTTATTAAAGAATTTTCAGACAAAGTTTTCAAGGTTTAAAAAATAATTTAGATATAAATAAAGTCTTACTGTGTCTTAAATTAAATTTGTGTTTCGAAGAGAAAATTAAAATATAACGATGTCAAACGAGACTTTATATTCATAAGCATTTGTTGTAATATGCGATTTTTTCAAATTTTCTCCAAAATATGAAAATTTGATTAACAGGCATTGAAGATAGTTCAATTTGCTAACATTAGAAATAGTTACTTACTTGCTTACTTAAGGTGGCTCTAATGTCCGGGACGGACCTGGGCCTCAACTAACATGCGTCTCAAGCCAGCTCGGTCCCTAGCTAGCTGTCTCTAGTTTCACTTCCAGGCTAAAGTGTTGATGTCAATTTGGTCTATATGACCCAGCCATCTAAGTCATTGGACTTTTATTTTTTTAACCAGGTCAGTCTCGTTGTACAGGCCGTATAGTTCTTCGTTGTATATTCTCCTGAACTCTCCATCTATGCAGATGTGACCAAAAATAAATAGAAGAATTTTTCTCCGGAAGCATCTTAAGACGCTCTCAATTAGCTTCAACATGGTCTAAGTCTCAGCGCCATAAATCAGAACCGGGATGATGAGTGCCTTATAGATGGTGACTTAAGATGCTCGAGAGAAGTCTTTACTACTCAATTGCCTTTTTCGTTTGATTTCAGCGCTGGTATCATTGTCGGAATTTAAAGCGGTGCCTAGGTTGACAAATTCCTTATCTACCTCAAAGTAATAGCTTTCCCTATGGTGACGTTTTGTCCAAGCCGTCATCGTTCAATGTCCTTTCTTGATGACAGCATATACATAGGTTAGAATTTTCTTTTCTGCTTTCGTCGCAATGCTCAAAACGCTCCACTGACATCAAGCTTTGATTTTCTAATTATGTCAATATCATTGGCGTTTCCGAGTAATTGGATGGACCTTTGGAAAATTGTGCCCCTAGTGTTGACGGTTGAGTTTTGCACAATTCTTTCCAGAACGATTTTAAAGAAGTCGCATGACAGTGCATCGCCATGTCTTAAACCTTTTTTGACATCAAACGCATCGGTTAGATCTTTTCCGACTTGGATAGAGCAGCGTGCATGCTCAATAGTCATTCTGCACAAACGGACAAATTTGACAGGGAAGCCAAAACTGAACATTGCTCTGTAAAGTAGATGCTGTCATACTCGGCTTTGAAATCGAGAAAAAAGTGGTAGGTACCGATTTGAAGTTCCTGGGTTTTTTTTTTCAGAAATCTGCCGTAATGTGAATATTTGGTCAATGGTGGACTTTGCTGGTGTGAAGCCACACTGATATAGGCCTATCAGGTTCTTGACGAATGGCTTCAGACTTTCACATAATACGTGAGAAAAGATCTTATAGGCGATGTTCAGGAGAATGATACTTCTGTAGTTGGAGCAATTAAGATGGTCTCTTTACCAAGTCATCGCCTGCTGCTTTGAATAATTTGACAGCGTTGCCTTCAGGTCCAGCAGATTTGTTGGACTTTAGTTTCGATATAGCTATCTTCACTTCATCGAAGTCATGTAAGCCGAATTGTTGTTTTGTGTGACATAGGTTGAGTAGTGCTATTTCCCTTACAACGGAATTCGATTCTTCATCGGTGTTATATAATTTTTAAAAGTGGTCTTTCCATATTCTCAACATAGACTACAGTATGTTCCTCTGATCGTCATTAAAGGCTTCGGTTCGTGATTGGCACCCTTTGGAAGTTTATTTTTACCTTTTGTTAAAATTTACGAACATAATTTCTGTTGTGAGATCTGTTTATCTCCTCGATTGCGCTCTTCTCATGCTCCCTTTTGCCATTTAAGAAGCCTGTGTTCCTCTCTTCTTTTTTGTTCGTAGAGCTCTCGAGCAGCTCCGCCGTTTTATATGCCTGTTGCTTAGCTGGGTGCACTTGCCGGCACTCGTTGTCAAACCAGTTTAGACAATGTCTCCACTGGTTTACAATATTTGATGCAATACGTCTTAAGAGGTTGTAAGAAACTCGATCGGAAACAGTTATCAGGTATTTTTACTACGGTTCCACCGAAGGATCTAAACACAGTCTATGCTTATCATTACTACGTTCTTTTCAAGAGTGATAACGATAAGATAAATGATCAGCTGAATTGAAAACGATTTCGAATCTTGCTTTAAAGCTGATAACAGACTTTCACAATAAATACAAATTATAAGTCCGGTGAAAGTCGATATAAACCTTTTGAAGCATCCTTCAGCTGAAAACATGAAATGACACTCAGAGAAGAGAAAAAACCCCTCATATAATGTTTACTTAAGTGTCAATTCACTGGCCTGGTTTTAGAAATGAGCCCTTAATGATATTAAAGAAAATGTAAGTGTTACTAATTGTGTTATGTGTTATTGTGTTATGGACTTTTGGTGCTGAGCTAAATTTTTAAAGAAAGATAAATGTTGATTCCGCTGTTTGCTTTGCGAGCTCTATTTTTCCTTTACTCGTATCCTATTTAATCTATACTTCTGTTCTTTTACTGGAAGCATATTAGCACCATTAATATTGTTTTATTTCTGACGACTTTTTTGATCACAGAATCACCATCAAATTCCTTAAGCTGGCTGCTATATTAAATAATAAAAAGAAATTGAAGTCAGAAATACTTCTAGCAGTAAAAATCTGCTTTGAGCTTTCAAAACCTTTAAAAAGTCAAGTTTTGGACAATTTTATGATATACTTCGCAAAATGAACACTGTTTTATTAAGGACTAGTTGATTTAGAGAACGAAAAGCCTTTTTGAAAAGTTTGCTGGCCAAACTTCAAAATCTATTTTCCTAAGTGCGTTTTTTAGAGAGAGTTTTCGTATCCAAAGAGTGTTCCAAAATGTACTTATAATGCATTAGACTTGAGGCACAAAATAAAAGAATAACTAATTTTCGTTATTGGCAATATGATGGACTTTCTCATACACTGTTTCGATATTGACATTTAAAGCACTATTCACATGAGCACGACCAACGACGAACGAATGAACGAATGAACGCATATTCGTCGATTTTGACATTTCTTTCACCTGCGAGTTTTTAATTCCTCGCGAATGAAGTTTGACTTTGACAATTGTGAGCCACAGCCGAACACCATTTACCACCGAAACCAAAACAAGAATGATTTTTTTAGGTTAAGTACGCGCTATTATTTTATTCGTTGCGAGTGTGGATAATGTGGAACGCGAATAAAGTTTGACAGTTCGTATACACTACAATTTTTTTCGCGACGAATAAATTTGTTTTCTTAAATTTATTAATATATGATATTTAAAGGTAAAAGTATGCATCATAAATCAAATAGAAACTATATTGCTATTGTTTTGTTAAGAATTTGTGTGGAAAATTGTGCTCATGTGAATACTGCTTAAAGGCTTTATTTTTGGATGAATTAGAAGTAATAACGGTGTAAACCAAATTTCCATAAGTTATGTGGCTAATTAATTAATCCAAAAATCAGCTTCAACCGGTGACGTTGGAAGAGATGTAAGAAGAAAGGAAAATAACAGAAAAGAAGTTGAAATATAGGTTAATATTAAAATCAGGCGAAGAGGTTGAAGAAAGAGAAGAAGGAGAATTCTTTCCAGGTTATTAAACTTTTGATGCTAGTAACTTTAAAATGTAATCATTTTTTTTTAATATCTTTGATTCCATAGCAGAATCAAATGAATAAATGTGTAGTGTATATTAATAGCTTCTACCAGTTTTTCCTATGTACCTCAATGTCCATAAAACAGTGGTTTCGAAATTGGTACATCTGCTTAAAAAAAGCCACAAATTGTGTGGATTTTAATTTCCTCAAGAATTTCTTTCCCAATCAACTAATTTCATTCATTCCTTTAATATGCAAAACTGCAAAATATTTGACTACCCCCTTCTACCATAGAGGTCTTTAAGCCCACATCTGCTTATTGGATTACCGACCCACTCCCAGAACTACATCTACATCTATTTTGGACTTTGTGAATTGTGAACTTCTGACCTTTCTTATATGCACAGGTATACACTCTTTTAAAAACCCTTTAAAAAACTTTGAAGATGTTCAACGTTTTTTTTCCACAGCAACGGCAACAGAAGCAGAAGCAGATATTCCAGCCACACATATAGCTACTGAAGGCACAAAGACCAAATTAAAACCATATTTCATTCATTCATATTTTCCAACTCACATCCAACTCACGTCGTTGTTTTTCCATTGTTTCAATGAGAAAAATGCTATAAGAAAAATACTTTTGAAAATTTCATTGTTGCTCGGACCACATTTTCGTCCTTTTTCTTTATCCTCCCTACGTATCTTTTGTATGGCTAACTATAAAAAAAATAGCAGACAAAGGGCAATGGCATTCACATACACAACATATGGTACACTTCTTGTGAAATTGTGGCAATGCAGTCACCATAGCAAGTTTTAGTTTTTGTTAAAAAAGAAAACACAAAAAGAAATATCCTTTCAAAATTCGAGTCAAAGGATTCATAACATAAATTTGTGCTATACTCTACACACAGTTGCTATGATAGTATAGTTGCCATTGTGTGTTGGAAAAATATTCTTTTTTTAACTCCTGTCTTCTATGTTGCGGGAGTAAACTATACCCTCAGGTGATTTCGTCTTGGCCTTCTATAACAATAAGCCACCTTTGTGTTATTCTCTAGGACTCTCTCATAGAAGAACCAAAAGTTAATATTATTCTATTCAATTTTCTTTACTTGAAAAGAAGTTTTGGAATGAGAATGAGGATGAGAATGACAAACCAGGGAGGATAAACCTAAGAGTGCACAGAACAGCACATAAACTTTTTGACCAAAAGAAAAAGAGGAATGGCAAAAACTTGGGTTTTATCTACCCTTTTGCATCTGTACTGAAGGATAGGGTGGTACACACCATCATCTGAACAGAATAACACCAGACAAGTTCCAGATTTAAGCTCAATAAAGTTCTGTTCTTCTTAGCCCTTTTTTCTCTTCTACGAACGACGCGACGGATATAGTTTCTCTGTGTCTCGTTTGTATGACAAAAAGTCGACAAGGACAACGTAAAGACGAAAAAGAGGTTATCATTTGAAAAGTTGGGAATAATTTTCAATTTGTGGTTTTTGAATTTTAGTTACACACAGTTCTGGGCTGAAACTCAAAAAGACACACAGACTTAGTTGCTTACATTTCTTCCTACTTTTCTATAGAGAATGTCACAATCACAGATTCCCATCGCCGCGCGCCGCCGCGCTGCCGCCGTTAAGTGTGTATATTTCAAATTTATGTTGAAAAACTCATACCCGTTCTTGTGCATTTATCTTTTGGAATAAGTTTTTGAAAAACCAAACAAAGTGAATTTTCTTTGAGTTTCATATAAAGCACAACTTTGGATGTTATTATTTGCCTTTTGCCGCATAAACTTAAGCTTTTCTTGCCATTGTAATTTTTAAATAAATAAAAAATAAATATTAAAAAGGTTAAATATAGGAACGTTCATACAAAATCATGCTTGAACTTACCTAGCGGTAAAGGATTTCGATGTGAGAGGAATAATTTTTTTGGAATACGAGAATATTATTGAAAAACTTTATGACTACTTAAAATGGATCTCAAAAGAAGCGGCACTTCTTTTTGGTATAAGAAGGTAAATATGTAGATTGGACAAATGCATTCAACTTGGTTTTATGTGATGTTGTTGTATATTGAATGAGTGCATTCAAAAAGCGATGAAAAAGGGGATGGCTTTATGTTTGACCTGGTTTATGCTGCAAAATTGCATTTTTGCGTTTGTTTTTTTGAGCGAGAGAGGAACATGAAAGAAATCATCGAATATTGTAAACAAGATGAAAAGAAGGAGGAGGAAGGATTCTAGGGTTCTTATAAATACTTTACCAATCATAAATGCTCTACAAAACCAATGAAGCATGTTTTAAAACATAAATATAATTACCAAAGCACTTTAGCTGAAATATTTTTGTCAAACAAGCGTATATTAGGGTTTTTCCTAGTGAAGCTATTTTGTAGGTTTAAAAATAGCCTATAAAATGTTCGTATTTTGTAATGCAAATCGTCATAGTAACTGGTGTTTTTTTTTTGGGGTCATACAACTTTAAGTTGGTTAACATTTTCAAGTGATTTACAAATAAAGGGTGATTTTTTAAAATCTATAGAAAAGTTTAAAAAAAAAAAAAAAACACATACAATTCAGAAGAATGCATGACAAGTTTATTTAAACCGCTAGTACGGTCCATATAATTTAATATTTGAAGATTATTTCATGCAAATTTTGACCTTGACTGCGCTTCAAATGGCATACTCTTTCCAACAATTCGGCCGGTATCTCACGAATAAATGCTTCAATGTTGTCTTCCAATACGTCAATTGAAGCGGGCTTGTCTTTATAGACATAAGCTTTAACATAGCCCCACAAAAATTGTCTAAAGGTGTTAAATCGCACGATCTATGCGGCCAATTGACGGCTCCCGAACGTGAAATAAAATGTTCACCGAACTCTCCTCTCAATAAGTCCGTTGTTGCGCGTGCTGTGTGGCATGTGGCACCGTCATGTTAAAACCACATGTCATGCAAGTCAAGCTCTTGCATTTTGGGCCAAAAAAAAGTTGGATATCATCTCACGGTAGCGCTCACCATTCACAGTTACGTTACGATATTCATCATTTTTGAAGAAGTACGGTCCAATGATGCCACCAGCCCATAAACCGCACCAAACTGTGACTTTTTGCTGGATGCATTGGTAGCTCTTGCAATTCTTCTGGCTGATATTTGATATTCACTCCAAAATCGACAATTCTGCTTATTTAGGTACCCATTGAGACAAAAATGAGCTTCGTCGCTGAACACAATTTTTCGGTAAAAAAGTGGATCTTCGGCCAACTTTCCAAGAGCCCATTCACCAAAAATTGTACGTTGCAGTAGGTTAGGTTAGGTTAGGTTAACGTGGCTGCGGGTTTAGAAACCACACACTTAGGCCAAAAGAAAAGGCCCATTGTGATACCACCTGAATCTAGAGAATTACTTCTAACTAGTCGAACCATTTTGAGCTTTTTATAAAGCGAAGAAGATATTTGATATCCTTTTTAGCTAGTTCACTGGGATTATCAAAAGAGTAGTCTCCCAGATGAAGTTTGCGTCTTAGTGAAAGAGCAGGGCAAGTGCAGAGAAGGTCGTTCGGCTTCAATTCTTGCACCAGCTGTATTTTGAAAGGCATCACACCTCAATCCTTCCGCAAAATGTTCCACGTTGTTGAGTAACAGAGGCCCAATTGCTGCGAACGGCGACGAATCGATAATTGATGGTCATCATTAACACTGGCCGATACAGCTGCGATATTTTCTTCAGTTCGCACGCTATGTAAGCGTAGAAATGGAAGAAGCGCGCGATGAACTTTTTTAACAGAGCACGCATTTTGATAATAAAATTCAATAATTTGCAAGCGTTGTTCGTTTGTAAGACGATTCATGGTTAAATTATAGACCAAACTGAAGATGTTTGACAGTGAAACAAAACACAAAGCGTCAGCTGTTTAAACCAGTGTTGCCAAAAATATAATAGCTACAAAATCACCCTTTATAACTAGATCTGAACCTAACTGGAGCTTTAAAACTAATCTGTTCCCACGTGTTACCCCGTCCTCAATTTAATAAAAACACCTCCATACGGCACATCTAAATCTAGTAGAAAACCCGTTTCCTTGAAACTAACATCTTGTCCATCTTCATATATGCGCAACAGTCAACAGGCTTCGTTAAATGCTCCTCTTACTGTCCGAGCACCTCCAATTAAATAATTGCCTAACTTCGATTGCAATCCTGTAGCCAAGTACCCACAATTTTGTAGCCCTCATATTGAAAACCCATTTCCTACATCTCTTCCGGATATATTGTCTGACCACAAATCCTAATCAAGTTCAATTCCTTCCAACCTAGTCTCTTATACTTCAATCAATTCTGCATACCTCCGTTCTGCGTTCTTACCTAGCACTCCATCTAGTGCATTTGACAAAATCTCCCATAGACTCATACTCTTCAAATTATCCATTCTTGGCTTGGAACCATCTTTTATAAAATGAATTTCCTCTTACCTTGAAGACCGATATTAGCGTTCGTTTATAACCTGTCACCTCATAGCATTTCTTAGCTATCTCTGGTGTTCCCCAAGGCAGTTTCTTTTGTTCATCCTTACAATAAACGATCTTGAAAGGGTCATAAAACATTCTTCTTTCTCATTATATGCTGATGATACAAAACTTTTCAAGACCATTTCATCAATACATGACTCTTTTCTTATTGAAAATGATCTTGAGTGTTTTTAAGCTTGGATTCTTAAAAACTGCTTGAAAACACTTTTCACGTGAACGTTTAAAGACTCTTCCTTGTCTCTACCTTTTGCACAATCAACTCATATCTACTGTATTACATAAGGGAGCTTGGCATCTCCTTTAGTTTCTCTTCCATACAGACCACATCATTCTCAAAGCCAACTCATCAAGTTGGCCCAAATAATTTTAACACGGTGACTAATTATATAAAGTTTGTTCAACAACTTCTCAAATACGCTGCTCAAGTTTCGTCCCCCTTCCAAAGTATTCATAATTCCAGAATCGAGAGCATCCAACATCGTTTCCATCGCTTTGCTTTTCGAGGTTTACCTTGGAAAAACCCTCTTATTCGTCCTCCCTCTATTGACTGTCTGAAACTTCTCAACTTCAGCTCTTTGGAAGAACGTAGGTAAATTTGACTTTATTCATCGACTCTGTTTTAATACTAACCTTCGTAACACCCATAATCATCGACTCTTTTATGTTCTTTCCCACCGAAGCTCCTATGGCTGCACCGAACCTACATATCGTATGCTTCAAAGGTAAAGTTCTTAGTTTGTTTAAGTTAGATTAAGAAGTAGCTTTATTAGGCCGAATAAATTAGTATTTTGACCAAGAGTTGATTTCACAGGATCACATAGCTACGCATAGAAGACCGGACATTAATTCAAGATCGTGCGATTTAATACCACTTGACTATTTTCTGTGGAAATATGTGAAGCCACTAGTCTACACCGATAAGCCCAAAACGATTGACCATCGAAAAAAGATATCCTATAAGAATAAATATGTTTAAGTCTACTTAGATCAAATTTCAAGACTCTTGGATAATTTTTTTCTGACTTACAATTTCAGCAAAATGTTGATAAAAACACTTGCATTTTATACCTGCTAGTGGTAACTCTTTATTGAGCTGCTGCCATTCAAAGAGTATTAAAAATACGTCTTTAAAATTTTGTACAACATATAAATACTGTCCAAAATTTTACACTGGTATTGGCCTCTCAATGCTCTTTTATTTTGAAATAAAAAAGTTGTTCTTTAAGTATTTGAACTAAGATTTTAATAGTGCTCTCGGTACGACCCCTTTGAGGACCGAAGATTAGGCAAAGCAAACGGAAATTTACAGGAAAATATCATTTGCACATATTGTTAACAACTTCATCATCTAATTATAATATGGAAAAGCAGACTGACAGCCAATTTGACAGATGTGGCATTAATAACATGTTCTCCAGTATTTGTCAAAAATTCAGAAATCCCCATTTGAATTTTGTATTAATATTTTTTTGCTTTGAACACAACAAGAAAGTTGTCCAATAACGATAGTTGTTTTTAAGTCCTAAGAAATTAAGATCTTGGACCGATTTAAACTATAAAAAGATTGGAACATTCCTGCCTTCAGATATATGTATAAGCAACTGTACCAAATTATTAGTTGATTGGCGTTTTGGTCTTTCGAAAATATAAAAGTTCCAAATTATTCTGTAAAATAAATATTATTTTTATATTCAACTTCATAATGTTTTAGTGCAAGATTTGTCAAACGTGAGCTTAGGATAGCGATATATTAAAAAAAACTGCTATTTAAATTTGGCAAATGCAGCTGAACTACTTGAACTTTAAAGTCATATTAAATTTCAAAAATTCTTAAATCCCACGAATCTTGATTTTATTTGGATTCAACAAAAAGTGTTTTTTTTTTTGAAAATTTTGCAAACTGTTTCCACTTCCATTCAGTTGCTTTCCTCTGACACACCCTTCCTTCATGACAAATTTAAATTTCCCTTTATTTTCGATCATGGATTTGACGGCTGGCCCTTTGATTTTTCGTTCCTTTTTCCGCTATCCCCTGTCAAACCCATGCCAATCTTTGGGTTGATTAATGTGTTTTCTTTGCCACAACACTAATTCAATATTTCAGTTTAAATATATTCGTTTGCATGATTTGCATGAATTTCAAAAAATATACCCTCGATGAAAAAAACCGTCAAAACAAAGTTTAAATTGAACTCTTAAACAGTATTATGCTGTGTAAGAAAGACCCACCCACTTTATAAAAACAACGACTTTACTTACTTACAGAATGCTATTAGGCTTTTCTTCATAAAGAATTTCTCTTTAGTCATTGGGAAGGTTAAACAAAATAAAAATTGTGACATTAGATTCGTCACCCATCCGGCAACTACTATACCTATAACTGGATATCAACTGTGTACCTTCTGTATAATAATTTAGCATCATATTATTTACGGAAGACTTACCTCTGACAAAAGACCATCAGCTCTAAGGGCGATTCTTACAATAGACAGTCTCAGTCAGCAGCCTATCCAAGAATCTTTTGTATTGGAATCATCTTTTTACTCCACTCCTCTAGGAACTGCAAACAGACTTCTGAACTGAACCAAGCTGATGATTAATGACTCTGGTTTTCTAAGTTTGCCTTAGACACGACACACCAAACGGAAAGGAACTATTTTCTAGCTTTATAAATATCTCCTACCGCCTCAAACCCATCAAACACATTTATTTCTACTACTTTTTATCCAAATCTTCTAAGCTCTTTTACTATGCGAGATGAGAATCCCTATGCGCGCCTTAGGGACGGTCTCATCGTTAGTTATGCTGCAATAAAAAATTAAGGTTGGTCAGAGAGAGAGAGAGAGGGTGAGAGATACAAATAAGTACTTTTCGTGTGAAATGTAGTGTGGAAAATGTTCTTTATATCTGTGATAAAAAGGTCCTTTTTGATATACATACCTATATTTTCGAAAATATCATAATGGAAGCAGAGACACAGAAGGACCTACACCCTATCTTAAAGAATTCATTGCCTTACAGAGTACTTCGTCCTTCCAGTGGAGTTGCTATATGCGAAGATGTAGTTATCTGTACTTTTCGTTCTGTTCAATATCACTTGAATATGCGGTTTAATGTTAAGGGCAGATTCGCACTTAATTAATTAGAGCCTATCAAAATATACAGTGGTAAGGTCTTTTAGTTGGAGCTATTTTATTACGTGCCTCGTCGGTCGGTCGAACGTTGCTTGTCTTATTAGTATTTTATTAAAGCAAGGATATGGTCTTAAGGAGTATTGGTTTTCAATGATATACATAAGAGCTAAGCTAATTAACTAATTTATTAGGAGTTTAATTGGATTTTGGTATAAGTGATTTTGAAGAGATAATGATAATAAAAAGGGGCATCCCAGAGTTAATACAAAAACTGAAACTGATGTAGTTTGAGCGAAGTTCTTTAATTATTTATTAAGTACCTTAAATTCATACATTAAGTATACAATATTAACTTAAATCTAAACTTAAAACTAACATAATTCCAACTACTTATAGCAACACAATTCAATTTAAAGCTTACAGATTTGAGATTCAATGAGTGTAGAGAATTTGTTAAATTTACTGATCAATCGATAAAGAAGACAATTAGCACCATAGTTCGATCTTGTAAAAGTAGTTCAAGAATTGGCCTGACAAAAGAAACATAGAATCTTAATAACATGTGGATCAAGGAACTTTCGGAAAATATTTTGACGAAACCAAGTATTTCGTTAGCTTTGTTTATAATATAATTAAAGTGATCAGTTAACGTTTATTGTGAGTCTAGTAAAACACCAAGGTCAGAAAAACTGGATTCTTTAATTTAAATATGAGGAATTTTCGTATAAAACACATTGTCTGACATTTTTCAATATTTAAAATCAAACTATTTTTATCGCACTATTTTCAAAATTGATTAAGATTTTCTTTTAACGATAAAAAGTTATTATTTAATAAAGAAGGCAAATCCTTAATAAACAAAATAAACAGCAATGGACCAAGATGACTCCCTTAAGGTACACCAGAATGAACTTTAAATTGACGTAAAGGGTTACTCGTGAACAGAACACTGTATTATCTATCTTTAAGATATAACAAAATCCTGTCATTAAGTTCTATATTATTTACTACTAAGCTTTTCATGACTTAGTTTGTTAAAGCCCTTCCTGAAGTCAGTAAGGATGCAATCGACTTGAGAGTGTTTTACGAATGCATCCAAACAAAAAGTAGAGAATTGTAATAAATTAAAATTTTAGGTTTTTTTGTTCAAAAACCCTTGTTGATTTTCATATATAAAAGAAATAAAAATGAAAGAAATTATATCTGAGACAAGGCTGACAAACAATTTAAGGAATTTAGCAGACAATTTTGCTGTAAGAAAATAATTCGTAACTAAATTTTTAGAACCACTATATTTCCAAAGATCTGGGAACTTAGAATATTTCAGAGACTCGTTGACAAGATGAAACAATAAAAATTGTAGGAAAAACATTTTTTAAACATAAATGATGGTATTCCATCAGGAGCAGGACTGAAACATTCATTAAATTGGCTTTAAAATATTGTCTTGTATATTGGACTCTGTTCAAACCTGAACCACATCGAAGAAACTAGAGTGTATATCGATAAAAGTGTTATACACATAATATGTAAAACATAATCACGAACAAAAACGAAGACCTCTACAAAGCACAATATATAACACGCATAACATACAAGAGCAAAACTCATCAGTTACAAACCAAAGCTAACAAGTTAACAAAAATGCTTAAAACTTAAATCATGGATCATTCTTTTTTTGTACTTCTTACATCACAAGTCTTAAATAAAAATAAAACCAAAATTTGTAGTTAAAGAGATTCTCTTATTATTTCAAAAATAGTTTCTTTTTCTTTTATCAATGCACAACGTGCACAAACATTTGGTGCCTCCTGTGAGGACTCTTTGAACTACATTTTGTATTTTAATCGTAAAAGGATCAAAGTCAGATAAAACATAAAAGGCGTATCGAGTGAGAATACTCTACGAGTACTTACCTAAATTAACCCGTTGCACTTACATAGAGGAGCACGGTACATAAACGTACCGTTTGTTATCATTTTTTGGACTGCGGCACTAGCTCACATACAGTTTTGAATATTGTGAAGAAGTTTTGCATTTATCATCACGTGATTGCAGTCATCTGGAACAATCATCTTGGACGTACAAAAAAAAAACATAAAGGGTGCGGGTGAGTGTGAGACTTTCATTTGTAGATTAGAGTGTTTTTATTAATTGCATAAAATAAAATGAGTGAGGTCTCAAAGCCAGAAGAAATTGTCAAGGTGCAGCGTGATTTGTTAAACAAAGTTTCAAAGGCTCGTAGGAATTACAAGAAGGATCCGATTGATCGCCATACGAAGACGTATTTTGAGGTTCGTCGGAACAATTTAGAAAAAATATATTCCGATTTTCAATTGAACCATAAATCTATAATTCAATCTACATTGGACCTTACAGATAAGTACTTTACTGAAGATGTTTCCGATTTATTTGAAGAGGAGTATATCAAAACATTTTCCACAATAAATGAAGCCTTCAATCTCAAGTTCCCTTCACTGGCTATCGATGACAACAAATCATTAAATAATTCAGGGTCTGTAAAAAATGACGATGATGTTGGCCAAAAGTCAAGTAACACAAATTCTGTTCGGCTTCCTAGGATTCCGCCACCTGCATTTTCCGGTAAATACATCGATTGGCCAGCCTTTTATGATTCGTTTGTTCGATTAATACATTCGAATGCGTCACTTGCAAACATCGAAAAGTTTCATTTTCTAAAACAATCATTGCCTAGTGATTTTGACAGCGATATACGTGACATTCCCTTGACCGCTGCAAACTACGTTACAGCCTGGGAAACTTTAGAAAAAAGGTACAATAATAAGCGTGTTTTGTTTACTCATTATATGAATTTGCTATCCTCTCAACCATGCATTCAAAAGGAATCCGCTTCTGATATTAAACATTTACTTGATACTTCTCGCTCGTGTGTGAGTGCTTTGCTAAATCTAAAAATCGGAGTAGATCAATGTGACCAAATTATTGTTCATTTCTTGGTGGTGAAATTGCCACGAGAAACTCATCATTTGTGGGAACAAGAACTCGGTAAGTCTGTCGATATTCCTTCCTTCCAACAGTTCACGGATTATTTAGACACTAGGTACCGCATTTTAGAAGCGATGGAATTCCAGCAAAATTTGGTCACACCAACTCCTGCTAAATCTTTCAACTCCAACACTTTCAATACAAAGGCAGTTAACAAAACCAACAACAAATTCTTCCCTCATCGGGAAACAAAAATCCATCATCTCGCTTCTTCGCAAACAAATCAACCAACGACATGTTCAGCTTGCAAGGAGCCTCATATTTTACGTCGTTGCCCCAAATTTCTTGCAATGGATTGTTTCGAGCGCAAGGCTATGGTCGATCAAGCCAAACTCTGCGTCAATTGTTTGTGTGCAAATCATCTGGCACCATCTTGTTTCAGCACTAGAAATTGCCAACAATGTGGTAAGCGACACCACACTTTATTGCATTTTCCCACTAACCACAACAACAACTTTTCATCCAATAACAACAATTCGATTTCATCATCTCAAACAGCAACCTTGAACCAAAATTCTCCTACGGACAAAAATACAAACATAGTCAACCACGTCACCCAATCATCAGCCGCAAATTCACAAATGTCCAGATTTTTATCTAGATCTCAAATTTTACTTCCCACGGCAGTTGTTAATGTCATTACAACAGATGGCCAAACCTTTCGTCTCCGTGCTTTGATTGACCAGGGATCCACTGGTGCGCTCATCAGTGAAAGGGCGGCCCAATCTTTGAATCTCGAGCGATTACCAATTATTTCGTCCATCCAACTTGCAAATGGTCAGCGAACGTCTGGGAAATCCGTGGCAAACCTTATGATTCAATCTCGCATAGACAATCAATGCTCATTCTGCGTTTTTGCTTCGATAGTAAACAGTGTTACTCACAACTTACCATCAACAAGTGTCAAGTGTCATAATTGGCAGCATATTAGTGGATTAGAGTTGGCAGATCCAGAATTTTATAATTCTTCATGTATAGATCTACTTTTAGGTGCTGACATTTTAGCCAAAGTTTTAATGGGAGGTCTGCGAAAAGGTAAAACAAATGAGCCGGTAGCCCAGGAAACCAAATTGGGATGGATCATCTCTGGCGAAGCTTTTGAACCCACTCCTGAGACCCCATTGTCATCAACAATCTCATGTTCGCATGTTTCGCTTGAACAACTTGATGCTCTTGTAAAGAGATTTTATACACTCGAAAGTATTCCTACGGAGCAACAATACACCATAGAAGAAAAATGGTGTGAAGAGTTCTTTAAGCGAACTCATAAACGTCAAGATAACGGCAAGTATTTGGTTCGTCTGCCTTTAAAAAGTTTATTCGATTCGAAAATGACGTTGGGGAGATCAAAACAAATGGCTTTAAATAGATTTTATTCAACTGAGCGGAAACTAAACAACAATCAACTCTTACGAAAACAATATGCTAAGTCCATAAAGGAATATTTTGACCTTAACCAAATTGCTCCAGTGGAAACAACAGAGAACCAACATCGTCAATTCAGCTCCAGCAATATTCCTTCATATACATGTTGTGTGCTCCCTCATCATGCCGTAATAAAAACCGACAGCCTCACCACCCAGTGCCGTGTTGTTTTTGATGCTTCGGCCACAACATCTAATGGAACATCACTCAACGATATATTATGCAATGGACCCGCTCTTCAAAATGATTTGGCAGCAGTGTTGCTTAGCTGGCGTCTGCACAAATTTGTCATCACGGCAGATGTAAAGAAGATGTATCGCTGTATCGATATGAATAAAGAAGATTCCCAGTATCAACGTATACTTTGGCGCAACGAACATAATGACATTCAAGAATTTCGTCTTACCACCGTCACCTTTGGAACTGCTTCAGCTCCGTATACCGCCATTCGTATCATGCACCAATTGGCTGAGGATGAACGCGAACGATTTCCGCTGGCCTACCAAGTATTAAAAGAGCAGATGTACGTCGATGACATTTTCACTGGAGGAGACACTATAGACAAGGTTATGCAAGTTCGAAATCAGAGTTTGAAAGCTCTACGAGCAGGAGGTTTTGAATTGCATAAGTGGGCTTCAAACACAACGGAACTACTTGCTGAGATCCCATTGCAACAACAAAGCAGTGCTACTGCTCTAGAATTAAACAGTGATGAAGTCATCAAAACTTTAGGTATGAATTGGCAGCCTGGTCTCGATCAGTTTTGCTACAAAATAAACTTTGACCTTCATCAAGGTACAGTCACTAAACGAAGTATTCTATCTACGATAGCTAAATTGTTTGACCCTTTAGGTTTCATCAACCCCATAATCGTTTCTGCGAAGATTATTTTGAAAAGACTGTGGTCATTGAACATCAGCTGGGATGAACCAATTTCAGGTGATCTTTTGGTTGACTGGAACAACATTTTGGAGGATTTACCAAACATCAGTCAGATTCAAATTCCGCGCTGGCTAAACTTTTCACCTCAGTCAATGAGAAAAGTTGAGATTCACGCCTTTTGCGATGGGTCATCTCAAGCTTATGCCTCTGTCGTTTATTTACGCATACTAGATGACCAGAATACATTTCATACCAATTTAATCACAGCTAAAAGTAAGGTCACCCCGAAACCACCAATTAGTATTCCAAAAATTGAACTGTGTGCTGCCGTTTTAGGTATAAAACTGGTACAATGGGTAACGAAACACATACAATTGCCCACAACTGCAATTTCAATTTTTTACTGGACAGATGCAACGATAGTTCTTTCATGGATTCGTGGGGATGCTAATAGATGGCCTGTATTCGTAGCAAACCGAGTTGGAATTATTCATGCAGCATCAAACGTTAACCAATGGCATCACGTTGCAACTCATGATAATCCAGCTGATCTCTCTTCTCGTGGTACAACATCCACACAACTAATAAATTCTGATTTATACTGGCATGGACCTAAATGGCTAAGTGCAGCCCAAGAATTTTGGCCAACTTCCAACTGGACGTTTCTAGAAACCAAACAGATTATTAATGCTCTTCTGGAACTACCGCCAGAATCGTTTTTAAAAAGGTATTCAAATTTCTCACACTTGCGTCGAATTGTGGCTTGGATACTTCGCTTTGTTTACAATTGTCGCTGCAAAAAGAAACTAGACGAGACTCATAAACGTAAAAAAGGAACTCTCAAGGTTGAGGAGCTAGATCTTAGTCTCATAAGGTTGGTACGTCTTGTTCAAACTGAATGTTTTCCTTCTGATTTACAGGCATTATTGAAAAAAGGCGCCGTTTCAAACAAAAGTCAGTTGGTAGGGTTAGCGCCTTTTCTGGACAACGACAAAGTACTAAGAGTAGGAGGACGCTTGCAACGCTCTGCTTTATCATTCAACGAAAAACATCCGATGATCCTTCCAAAGGATCATCATTTGACAAACCTTATCATCAGTTATGGTCACCAAACTACTTTACATGGTGGAATGCGACTCACAGCGTCGTTCCTTCGGAAGAAATTTTGGATTCTCAGCGTTAGGAAAGGAATTCAGGATGAGATAAGATCTTGTATTACCTGCTTCAAGGAAAAACCACGAACAACACAACAATTGATGGGCAGCTTACCCGCAGCCAGGGTAAATCCATCGTTCAGGCCATTTCTAGCCACAGGTGTGGATTATACTGGTGCGATAGAACTCAAAGCATCAAGATATCGAGGTAACACCACGTACAAAGGGTATATCGCAATCTTCATTTGCCTTGCAACCAAGGCAATCCATTTGGAAGCAGTTACAGGAATGACAACAGATCAGTTTTTATGTGCGTTATACCGTTTTATTGGAAGACGGGGATTATGTCATGATATATACAGTGACTGTGGCACTAACTTTATTGGTGCCAACACTGTTCTTAAAACCAATGCAAAAAAGTTCATTGAATCGATTGATCGAGAAATCGCTCCCCAATTAGCAGAAAAGGGCATCCAGTGGCATTTTAATCCACCCCACTCTCCGAATTTTGGTGGATTATGGGAGGCTAATGTAAAATCGGTCAAACACCACCTCAAACGAATTACAACTGGGACTCCGCTCACCTATGAAGACTTATCGACCATTCTTGTGAGAATAGAAGCCTGCCTTAATTCTCGACCATTGTGCCCACTCACCTCAGATCCCGATGACTTGACTGTGCTCACTCCGGGTCATTTCTTAATTGGAGACTCTTTGCTAGCACCACCAGAATCACCTGCTCCCGAAACCACCCTCCGACGTCAATATCTTCAACTACAGCGGATGTTTCAACAATTTTGGTCACGATGGTCAGCAGATTGGCTATCACATCTGCAATCAAGACCAAAATGGTGTCAACAACATGAAAATCTTCAGGTCAATGATCTTGTTATAATCAAGGACGATAGACTGCCACCCAACCAGTGGCTCCTGGGTCGCATCATTGAAACCCATCCTGGTGATGACCAATTAGTACGGGTGGTCACAGTCCGCACAAAGAGTGGCAACTACAAACGTTGCGTCTCAAAAATATGCAAGTTACCAATCAAAAACTCTCTTAATCTTTCGTGAATAGTCACATACTCACCTATCATTTTTATATTTTTTTTTGTTTTTAAGAGCTTTCATTTTCAATTTTTATATATACATATAATTGCAGTACACAAACCATCGATTTAAAATCTTTCTCTTTAAGATTAACACAAAGAGCGTCGCTTTCTTCAGTCTTCTCACATCTATTTTGGATTCATTTTAAATCACCGTCTACCAGAAACTTTTAAGATGGGATTCATATGCCATGCAAGGTATATGGCATAGGGGGGCGGCATGTTCAAACCTGAACCACATCGAAGAAACTAGAGTGTATATCGATAAAAGTGTTATACACATAATATGTAAAACATAATCACGAACAAAAACGAAGACCTCTACAAAGCACAATATATAACACGCATAACATACAAGAGCAAAACTCATCAGTTACAAACCAAAGCTAACAAGTTAACAAAAATGCTTAAAACTTAAATCATGGATCATTCTTTTTTTGTACTTCTTACATCACAAGTCTTAAATAAAAATAAAACCAAAATTTGTAGTTAAAGAGATTCTCTTATTATTTCAAAAATAGTTTCTTTTTCTTTTATCAATGCACAACGTGCACAAACATATCGAAAAATGATTGATGTAAGATAACTGCATTCTTATGTGTTAGGAAAAATAAGAGAAGAGGTACTTGTGTAAGAAAAATGTTCAAAGGCATTCTTTAAATAATATGCGAACATTTCCGAAATTGACTTTGGAAGATGGCTTGAAGAATTTTGAAAGGTCATACTTGCTATATATCCGTCAAATGTACGTTCACTATTAACGTATCCCAAAAACATAAGGGGGTTCAATTTTAGATCACACGCAGTATTCGTAATGAATTGAGAGTACAAAAAGTTTGAATGCGAATCAAACCATGGCGGCTATTATTAAAAGTTAAAGTGGGATAGTATATGTAGTAGTTTTTGACAACTATGCAAAAAGTAAGAGCTTAGGACAAGTTGGTTCTCGAAAATTACTCCAGTTTATTTGTATCTATTTTCTTTAGGAAACAAACCTAATATTTTGTCAACCTTTGAACATTTAAGGCCATTTACTTCTTAATATCTTAACGTTATTCACATTTAAAAAAATATTTTAAACGAAGAGTTGTAAACTAAATTATTTGCTACTGCTTTTCATGTACGTATGTTTAGAAAATAGATCAACTTTTCTCCAGTCCTTTGTTGCCGTATTTTCTACAATAAGCAAATTTCTGGCGTAATTTCCTCTGGTTTATGTAATTTCTTGGAGTCTTCTGTTTTAAAGTTCATATGCAAAATACCTGCTGCCTTCATAAATATGTTTTATTAGAAATCCTAGGTTATTGAAGAATCTAACCAACTTATTTATTGTTGTGTCATTTAAGAGAATTTCCTGTATTGGTCTACGCTGCAAAGAATCCTATTTAGCAGGCGATTGATGACGTTATTATCATGCTTAGATCAATGTGATTCCCTGAACTATTTAACTTCCTTAAGTAATGAATGATTACATCTATGATATCTTATCTTCCAGTCATTTAGAGGCTTTGTCAAATCCTAATAGAATGTTGCCTTTGGAATACCTTCGAGTTCTTCAAAATTATAGGAGAAATGTCTGCCTTACAATTTATTTGTAGTATGGCATAGTTCTATTGAGTGGCATAAGAAGTGGGCGGCGTCTTCAGTATAATATGGATATTGCCAACTCATTTATATGTGAAACATGTACACCCATTGGTTACTAATATTAGTAAAGACAGTATTAACAGTTTTATTAAAGTAAAGACAGAAGCCTGTGCTTACGTTGTTCCCTATTTACATCAATAAAATCTGTGCGTGTCTTATGTGGCTGGTTTTATAGCAAATGGTCTGGCTCAGCCGTAAGGCACTGTTTGAAGCAGTTTTCTTCTACATATAGTTCCAGATGGAAAAGATTGGGCATTGCATACATTTTTTGCAGTAGGAGTGGTTTTCATTCCCGTAATACCAATGCATACCATCCTCTGTACCCTTGTGACTGTTCTTAGATTTTTACCTTTCTCTATAACGCATTCGAACATACCATGTTAAGTGAGCATTGGTCTATCGATTGCAGTGTACATTCGCATTATGATTCTAGAATTCGGTGCCCAGTTTCTGCTGAAGATCTTATTGCATAAGTAGAATGCTATCTTAGCTTTTTTGGATTTTTCTAGTATGTTTGGACGGCCAAAGATCAGCTTTTTATCTATGATTTTAGCGTGGTTCCCTCTATAGTAGGGATTATGCAATCAGGAATTTTTTTTTGTCTATTTTAAGCTGCATAATTTTCAAGCCACAATTTATTTGCCAACAAGACTTGGTTCAATTGTTTTCTAATTGTGGTTAGGAATTTCACAGTCGCTAGTAGAGCTACACCATCGGAGTAAGCTACTACTTTGACTTCACTGTATTCAAGTTTGTTACGGATTCCTTTTCCAGAAGATGGTGAAAGTACAGCTCCTTGAAGCGTTTCTTTGGATAATGGTAATTAATCTCTATACCGTTTAATTAGCTGTTGATCTGTCTGTGTCTTAACATATACAAATACATGATCCATTTTATACTGAACTGTTCTACTTTAAAATCTGAGAGGGCTTAAATAAAAATTTACGATGTATCCTAAGTGTACTTTTCATTAATCGTCATTGTTTTGATAGATACATAAAAGAACGTATTTTATAATGTTTTGAATCTAAACATCCTGTTTTTCTTTAAGAAAACAAAATCGAGTAAGATTAAGTCTCAATCTTCAATACACCTTTTTGTCAAAAAAATATATCATAAGCGATGCGCAGAGAGACAACAACTGCCAAAGCCAATAATAATTCTTTTTTATTGAACCATCATTTATCTAAGCCATTGGCCAAATTAGTTAATATCAAATATCAGCTTTACAATTTGAGCGTCGTATTATCAACATTTTGAACTTATATACTCGTTAATTTGATTAGAATTCAAAACTTTATAATATTTTTCTTTCTTCTCTTTTCAGGTAAGTCATCAAAAATATAAAAGTAAATTCATAGAAGTTAAACGAGTAAGACCAACAATTCAATTTTATATAGTTGAATGCTTGACATTTAAGGTTCAATCAAACCTTTATTCTCTAAACGCTTTTAAAATTATTGAATTGGATAAGTTTTTTCTGAAATCTAAAAAGTCAATTAGACACAGCACATGTTTAACTTATTACAAAAACAATTTTGAAAATCTGTTTGTGAACAATGAAACGTTAACTTCATGTAAAAGTCAGTTCAGGATATAATTACATGGGTATTCTTGGGCGTATACGCAATCTTTTTTGTATTGAACTTTTAAAAAATATCCTTTTGTTATTTTTAATTTTAATGATGAGAAATACGTATTGTAAAGTAAATTCCGTGAAGTATGAATTTTGGAATTCAAAGCATACTATAAATGCTTCCTTCGGAAATCTTTGAGGAAACCTTCAATGCCTATTCTCGATGCCTGAGGGTTGATATTTACATATATGCCAGTTGTAGCTCTGGCGTGATGGTTAGTGCGTATAACTTTCATGCCAGAGGCCTTTTTCAGGATCATTATTTAACTCAATATCGTTAATGTAATGTAAAAAAAGAAAAGCGCATAAGCAGTTATTAATAAGAGCCCCAGAGTAAGCCATACACAAACTGAAGCAGCTTCATCACACAAACAAAAAGCTGTTGTTACTGATCTCTATATAAGAGTCATAATCATTTAAAGATGAAGTATCAAGGTCAAGGCAGATGTTAGATGGGTTGTATTTAATGTAAACAAGAATTGAAAAAAAACAATATCAACATCAAAAATTTTAAGCACCGCTCTTCTCATCCTTTTTTTATAATTACTTGAATATGAAAACGAATTTCCGTATCTTTGAAAATCATCTTTAGATTTTGAATTCATAAAACTGAAGACATTCGTTTTGAGTAAAGGTGACAGCCCATTTATTTAAAAATAAGGAAACATACTTTTTTATCCAAAAAGAATTTGTTAAGCATCAAATATTGAAGAACTCAGAGAGCTAAACAATATAAACCCAACCAGTCAGATGATCAAAAATTTATTTGACAGAAGAGCATGACAGCTACAATTGTTTAGATTTCTTCTTCTTGTAGCTCAGTAAATCAATGAGAAGGAGTAAAGAATCTGAGATCTCAAAAAAAAAACAAATTAACTGTCTAATTTGAAATACAATTTCATATGAAAATTCTCAAACAATTTATTACAATTTGACAGCAAATTTATTCCACGCTCCACCCAAAAATTTTACCTTGTATTTTTGTGTTAGCCTTATTTTATTATTAAAGTGAAATATTTACCTAATTTTCAAGACAAATGACCTTTCTTTTCGCTCTTTTTCTATGCCTCTGGCTTATTCTCCATATGTATATACAAAAGGTCGAAAACATAAAAAGAAAGAAGCAAAAAATGCGAACATCAAGGATATCAGGTTACATAAAGAAAAAGTGAGAGTGATATTGTAATATATCCTTTTATTGAATATCTTTTAGTAACTATAGATACATATAGGGCTGTTATAGTCATATGAGCTGAGTGGAGCTGAGCATAATGCTTTGGTTATACCCCAACATAGAGTGAGCGTTGTAAGACGCAGACCATAAAGAAGGTGCACATTAGGTTAATGCGTTGCTCAGAATAAGGAACAGAGCAAAATAAGAAATAATGTATTATAATTGATCCTTTATGAAGTGGAAAAAAGAAATAATGTATTTGTATGTGTGCGTGTGTTGGTGTAGACCTATTCTAAGGACTTATGGTACAAAGAACAATATTCATTTGTGGTTGGTAGGTAGATAGGGTACTCGTACATACTGAAGGATATATGCGGTAAGGTTTAGCAGTTTACATATAATTTAAGGACTAAACGCTTAAATGAAAAGTGGACGTTTATAAAACCTCTTACAACACTTTTTCTTATTCGTCGTCGTCTTCCTCTTGTCCCTCATCATCATATACTAAATCTATTAAGTCACCTTGTCGGGATGTTATACATTATACAAAAGTGGTAGGATGTCATAATTATTATAAAGTAGTCGGTGAAACATCATCCTCCTCCCCCCCCCCTTTCCTAATATTCGTCTATACCTATCAAAGTAGAAAAAATGGTCGATTATGATGGCAGATTATTACTCGTATTTGCAAAAGAAAATGAGGTCAACGAGTTGGTTGATTCGATACTAATGATAATGGTGATGGTAATGGTGACTGTGACGGGGACTCTGACGGGGACTCTGACTATAGAATGACAGTAGAATAAAGTATAGAGGTTAGAAGTGATATTAATGGGGTGATAATAATTTTGAAGGACATTTATGCATCAGTATAAGTTTGATAGACTGGATTTTTTGTTCGTTTCATTTCTATGTAGAAATATGAAAAAGACTATTTCAGAAAAGAAGTTTGACCTTAAATAGAAAAGACCGAGAAGGGGAACTCTATCTAGTTTTTTGTGTGACTCTAAATATGCCAAAAGGGGTGTCTTTTGTGCTCCTTTTATCAACTGCAATTCTCTTGACTTAGGTCGACCTCCTTGCTCAAGGGATATGTGGTCTTATACAAGGTAATAGAAGATATTGCTTTAGTGAAAGAGGCATAGCAATCACACAAAAGGGTATACTCATATATTCCATAAGGATATAGGTCTATGAATATAATAGGATATAATAAACCTACAGCTTTGCTCTGTTCAGCTTGACCTAGCTCGAAGGATTCGGATGTTTTTCTTTTTTTTTTTCTGATTCGTGTTGTCCCTGATGAACTAAACCTTTTCGTAACTCAACCCTATCTTTGTATTTTAAAATTTTCTCGAATAATAATAATAATAGTTTCTCAATAGGTATTGTGTCCCAAAATTGGATAAGAAGGTTGAAAGTGCTGATGCTAGCACAATTGAATCATGTCCATGAATAGGGGAATATATGTAAGACTCTCTTTGCTTACAAATTCTAAGTTCTTAAAAAAAAGCTTATTTGAATTTCTTACCTATTTTACATGTTTAATCTTGATACAGCTTCAGTGATCCATAGAAAACCAATTAAAGTTGAATGTTTACAATATGGAAAGCAATCGGTATAAAATTTTTTTCTATAATATTTATTTTGAGCAGCGCTATGAAAAAGAGAATAATTTGACACTAAAAAATGTGGACTTATTTTCCAAGCTTTATCCTTAATTACTTACTAAATTTATCATCTTTTCATTGTTAATCTTGAAGTCAGTACCCTTTTGTTGAAGTTTTAATAAAAAATTACGTGTTGAGCTGAATAAAAAAAATGGTAATTATGGATTCAAAGATTTACTATCTATAATTTTTTTAAATTTTACATATTTCGATTTTTACGAAGCCAAAGTGTGAATTTTAACAGTGTTGGTGTCAATTGAATGCTGTCCCTACTTAATTGAAAGTTGTAATTGTCCATTTTTGTATTGGATTGTAAAAAACTGTAGAATATTACTAAAGTACGAACTTTAAAAAATAACCCTGTAATTTGTTTTTCCAAATTTCATAAAAAAAACTCGGAAAAGTAACCAAAAAAATCGATTTATGAAAATCAAAAAAGCCGAACAAAATTAATTAATTAATTAAGAGAAATTCGGACATTTCTGTGTCGATTCTAATCATAAAATTTCATGAATTAATTGCGTTATATTCAAAACATTCTTCCCAAACAATGAACGTTTGACCTTATTCTTTCAACTTGATAATATTGTTAATTTGAAGATATGATTGGTTATTTTATTGTTAGTTTAACATGATTTTTTCTTTGAGTTATAATCTTTTGATATATATTTTTTCCCGTCAAAATTGAAAGTATTGAGAGTTTAGTACAGATCTTGAGAAAATTAATAATACAAGGCATAGATATGAATTGTAGGAATAAGTTTGTCAATACTTTTATTTATTGGTTCATTCCATATCAGTAATTTTTTCAATGATCGAGAGAATTTAAGTCACAATCATGATCCAGAAGTCGGAACTCAATTTTCCGATCCCATTTTGATATTAAAAATTTAAAGACCAATGTGCACCAGTATCTCCAATTAAATCCTTTGCTTTTTTCCTTAAAGTGCCACATGTGTTTAAACTGTCAGCATGTTAAATGAAGTAGTAACCTCTTTATTAAAACATATAACTAATCTGGAAAAAAAGTTGTCACCATGACAAATGTGCTTCCTCTTTTTGAAACAAATAAGGGCCGATACTCCCAGAAGCGTCTAAGCCGTACCAAATATATTTAACGGTAATAAATGGCTCAAGGATTGTATTCGCTCCATTTATGGCAATTTGGTATATTGATCATTTAATAAAAAAATAACTTCAATATGTTGATCCTAAAATAGACGAAATCCTCTATGAACTTCGTCAAAAGACTTACTTCTTTTCGAAGTAAATTTCAACAATTTTGAAATGTAGTTCTGGTCTTAAACGATTTAATTATGACAAATTGCCAAACATTTCTGAACAGAAATATCAACATAGTTTTCTTAACTGTCAATAAAGTTTGATATTCTTAATTTTGAAATTGACATTCAAAATTCCCTAATATGTCAAAAATATTGATTTGATAGAAGGAAACTGATATTCAAAATCAAAAAAATTGGTAGGAAAACTTGTACGTGAGTTTGTTAAAAAGGAAGTTACAAAGTTCCTTTTTTAAATTCCTTCTCAAGCTTTAATAATTAAATGTGAATCATGGGATTAAAAAATAGTTGCATTCACCTCAAAAGGTTATACCCTTAAAATGATTAAAGACAGTGCGAGCAAGTAAGAAAGGAGGACAGGATTAGAAAAGAGATACCGATGCACATTAGTCTGTACATTGTTATATATGAAATATTAAGCCTGGTAAAGCATTCCACATTCGTGTAGTACAGCTAAAGAAAGAATCCCTATACTTAACTGCATTCCTAGAAGTACTGGTATTACGGATGAATTGTTTGAGTAATGCCACTGGCTATTTCAGTAGACCATTGTTTGAAAAATATCGATAAAACAATGATGTGCATGAGACCTCGAGTCGGTGTTCAAGAGTAGCAAATAATCGCCTATTATTTTTAAAGCTCTTTTTATCAATTCTTTCTAAAAAAACTCAAGAACACTATTGTTGCACCATCCCAAATATGAAAATTATACTCGAGTTTCAGACGAATAAAAGCTTTGTAAATTATAGCCAGATCGGATATGTCATCGTCAGAGGAAACTCAAATAATAAGCATCATTTTTGGCAATGTCAAATATGTGCTAAGGCTCACTATACAAGAGATGACTAAAACTGAAAGCTGTTCAGTCTCTTTGATGCAAGTGATACAAATGGACAGTGGCATTAGGGGAGGTTTGCACTTTTGCGCAGTAGACAGCATTGAGTTTTTGAAGCAATAAATTCTACACGGCTTTTGATTCTTAATTCGACAATTCCGTAAAGATCAAAATTGCATGAGGTTATCAACTTATGAACAAACGAATATGAAAAACTGAGACTATTGTCATCAACGAAACAGTTAAGTAGGTTAAAAGTTTGAGACAAAAAATCATTTAAAAAAATAAGGAAGACTGTCGGAGACAAAACAGAGCCCTGAGGTATACAAGCGTTTATTTTGTGGATATCCGAAAGGTAATTTCTAACCAAAAAAAGAAGAGAGTCGTCAATACCAAAAGCACGCATTTTCTATAAGAGAATTTGATGCCAAACCATATCAAATGCCTTTAAAATATCAAGTGCAATAATCTTACTTTCTCCAAAACAATGTAAAGATTTGTTCCACTGTTCGGTGATAAACCATCAGATCACCAGTGGACCTATTTCTACAAAATCCATACTGCTGTTCACTAAAAAGCTTTCGTTCTTCAAGATATATCTTAAGATGAAAATTGTTCAGCGTTTCTATGACCTTGGAAAGACGGGCGTTAGTGCAATTGGACGATAGTTCGAGGGACACGCTGATCAAACTCTGTTTTCCATTCATTTGGAAGATGGAAAAGATTACGCAGTGGATATGTCAGCCATGCAGAACACCTCTTCAGAACTTTAGCAGGAATAAGATCCGGGCCAGGGGATTTGTGAATGTCGAGGTCCTTGTACTTTAGCAACTGTAAGAGCGCGAAAGGAGATTCTTCCAATAGAGTCGTTTACGCCTACAAGTACATGAGAAGTCGTGTCATTCAAGGGCAATATCGAATTCGGTACCGAACGATAACGTTGTGTTATGTACATTTTTCATGAATGACCAGACTTTTTCACTAACTTTGGGACATTGTAGTATTTTCTGCCCAAATTTCTGGACATGCAAAAATGTAATGCTTTTTTAAACTTATTCCGGGTTTCCTCAGTGAGACTGGCTTTGTAATTCTGGAAACTTACATCTTTGAATCTAATAATCTCTTTGCAGCTCTAATCGAGCCATGAGTTTTCTTTGGGTTTAATAGATTTTTCCCTTTTCGGGATAAAATTTTCCATTCCACAAAGAATTGAGTTTGTATCCATATCTGCGTTAGACATACTCCAAAAACAGTGTGATACCATCAGATACATAAATTCACTGCATGATTTTATGTAAAATCTAATTATTATAGAGTTGGATAAAGGTTAGTTCTGTTTCCCCAAGTGCTGGTGAGTTAATTGAAATGACCGAGAAATTGGGTTTGAACTGAATGAAATTAATTAACACTACGGCCCTGTATAAATATAACCAATGTCCAACCAAAGGACTCGAATAATTAACTTACTGATAAATGTAGGTTATGCTGTTGCTACCATTACCCCCTTGATTTCTTTTAAATTCATTTTGTGCTTCATCAGCATCAGATGTCAGTTTTAAGGGTCACATTTTCATTTACATATACGAGTATATTTCAGTTTATCGACTGAAAGGCTATTAAGAAAAAATGATTCTCCTTGCTTCGAGCTTTGGCTCCTCTGGCTGATCTGACTATTGATTGGATTGATTTTTGTTCTGCTCTCATAATTTTTGTCACCAATTGCAGGGACACCTTCAGCATCGACACTTTGGCCGCATTTCAATTATTTTCTTTGTATCGTCTGCATATATTCATATATAAACCTTTATCCTTAAGCTAAATTTTATGTCAATTTTATTGCTCATCTTTTTTCTTGGTTGATTTTTGCAAACTTTTTTTTCTGTTACTCCTTTAAATATGCATTGTTTTTTTTTATTTTATTTATTTTCTCCACACTGAAGAAGACTATTATATTATTTATTTTTTAATATTAAACGAAACGGTTGTTGTTTTATCGGAAGTGCAAAATAATGTATATAATACGTATATGACTGAAAGGCAAATATATGTAAAATAGTAAGTAAATAAATTGAGAGATTCATTTCGTTGACAAAAGTTATTTGCATACTCGTATATACTTCTGTGCCTCGAGGAGAACATAATTTTTGTATAGTTATATGACGTTTTGTGTGCCATGGAAATATTTATGTTAAATCAACAACGGAAAAGGACATTAAGAATGTAATATTCATGTTGAAATTTAAAATTACAACAAAAAGAAAGTTTAAAAGAAATTGGATTAAAAATTAATGTTGAATGAAGCAATTTATTGTGGCACTGAATAATTTATATTTAAAAGAACTACTACTGAATTCTACACTGAGTCGCTAGTGGGAAGTTCAGATTTAAATGGCCTAGAGCAGTCAAGAAAGGATGGTTCGAAACGTAAAGGAATAAGAAAGTGCAGCCATTCATAAAAATCATTATGACGAGCGATATCATTTTGAAACGAATAATTTATAACTTCAGATAGGAAGTTCTTGCAATTGGTTCGATTAGTCGAATTCAAATTGAATTGTCTTGACGTTTCAAGGTCCCTAGCAGATAAATCAAGGTTTTAAGCGAGATGTCTGCGTATTCGTGTGTCAAAGGGAAATACAGATTTTGAAGGGGGGAGGGGGTAGGTGTAGGTAACACACTTAACATAAGCACGAGTTTTAGGGCACCCCTTAAAAATGGTCTTTAATGTTCTGCAAATGAGGCTTGCAAAATTACAATAACATAATGTGTATACATCTTAACTTTATGTTTACTTTTTCAAGAGATAAAGTGACAATATTTGTTGTACTTCTCGGAAGCATTGGACGTGAAACTGCTTGAATGTCTTGGCTTCGAGTGTACGTGGTTTGTTTATGTATACTCGTGCTTTGAGATAGCCCCATATAAAGTAATCACATGGTGACAAATCCGGCGATCGAGGGGACCATTCCACATATCCTCGCAATTAAATCAGACGTCCAGGGAATTTTTCTCTTTAAAAAAACATTGTTGCTCTTGATGTATGGGAAGCCACCCCATCTTGTTAAAACCATACAGTATTAAAGTTGATACGTCATCTTGTCACTTAGGCCAGAAAAATATCACGGAGCATTTGTAAGTAATAATCTGGGTTGATAGTTACAGTCCAACCAGTTTCACGAAAAAAGTACGGACCAATAATGAAGTGTAAGCTAACGCCGCGCCACACCAAACAGTGACTTTGGGACTGTAGAGAGTTCTTTCATGGAGCTTTTGTGAGGTTTTAGAGACCCAATAATGGAAGTTTTGCTTATCAAACATTCCTGATAAATGACAGTGGGCTTCGTTGCTTTCTTATCCAAACAGTGTCATCCGTCAATGTATGTAATGATATGCGTAGAGCCCAAGAGTGGCATACAGCCGATCGACGAGGGCTGGCTTGAACTGCTTGACACACTCGCGCAATTCCAGGTCTCAAAGAACCAGTTCTGTGGAAGCTATTAACACACTTCATAATCGTATCAAACTTTAGGACAAGGCCGTGGTGGCCTATATTAAAATGATTTCGAAATTTCATTACCCTGGATACTGGAGTGGCACCTCGCAATAAGTCGATACTACCATACTCAACTCTCTTGACGCCCGTTCAAGCCTCGCTGCCGGCACTTTTTTTTACAAAACACGAAAACCTGCAAAAAACTTAGATGAAATGGTTTTCGATTTGAGAATTATGAGAACAAAGAAATATATAAAGACTTGAAATTTGTTTATCTCTCACAAAATATTGTTAATATTTTCTTAAAGTTTTAGAAAAATCGACCGACGGGTACGGATGGGAAGTAATTATACTCTGTCCAACAAAAATAGTCAGTACACGTCTTATGGGAGAGCTTTTTTCTTGCAAATGGTGCCAGTCAGTGGTTTTATTCCCTTTTTACCTACTGAAAAAGAAAATGCAACCACTGACTTACACATAAATTGTTGTTGTAATTACGCTTCGACGAGCGTACATCCCCACAACCTTTACCATGCGCAGCCAAAGCCACACTGACACTGATAAATAATGTGTTCACAAACAACCCTCTTCGTATGTATTGAAAATAAGCAGATTGTTATTAGAGTTACCATTTCCACGTTAATGCAAATCATGGTGGATTTTTCTTTGGATTTTGTTTGGGAGCTTTCAGAATGTGTGCTTTTTTAAAAGCTTTTGAGAACAAATATGGGAATGGTGTTGTCGCTTGCTGTTTTTCGGTAAGTGAAGTTTATTTATTATTCTTCGTAAATTAACCCTTTGTTCCCGGAGATGTCAACTTTTTCAAATATTTGTATAAAAAATTAAAATTTATATAGAATGTGTATAATGAATAATGCATTTAAATAAAAAAAATAATATTCACTAAAAATTAAAAAAAAAACCAGGAATATAAAGAAAAAATATAGAGTATTTGGTTTAATTGCGAAACCACTAGGGAGCAAAGGGTTAAGTTTAAGCGAAAATTATTTATAATACATGGTGTAATTATAGATGGTGAAAAATAGTGATTTTGTTCATAAAAAAAATATTCTTTGAAAAAGTGTTTATTTATACGGTGTTTTATAATCAGTGCCAAAAAAAGAACTGCTTTTATTTTATTATAAATCTGTGCTGTGTTGTTTATAAATTATGTATTTGTGAATATTGTGTGATATAGAATCGAAAATTTTCATTATTTTTTCATAATTGAATTTATGTTACTCTTAGTTTTCACAAAGGGGTTTTTGAATTCGGGATTATGTACATAATTTATAAATTTTCTTAAACGGAATTTATTTTTAACTTTCAATTTAAAATCAAAAGTTGGTATCCCTACTAATATTTATCTGAGCTTTTTCGAAATTTATAATGGGCACTACGGAAACCCTGTAATATTTGCTCTCTCTCACAGCTTAACGAGATTTCACTTCAGCCAGAGTGAGAGGTAAACGTCCTATCTTCTCTGTACTGACTATTTTTGTTGGACAGAGTATAGTGTGGATCGCATCCCAGCCTAATTTTTCTGTTTGTATCTGTAATGAACGTAAATTGAAGGACTCAGAGAGAGCATGAGGAAAGAGAGAGAGAGGGTAGTGTGAAAGGAGGTGTCGGTCGATTGCTTAATATTACTTACTGACAGGAAAATACAGACCACACCACATTCTAGTAGTACGGCTAAAGAACGAATCTCTGTACTTCACAGTTACAGTACGGCCGGACTTGAGGTCGTTTAAAACTGATGTTAAAAACAAAACAGATTTGAAGAAAACGGGAATTAAGTAATTTCAACTTTAAGAATGGCAATTTTAAATTCTTAACACTGTAAAAATTACAGATAGCTAAAATTATTGTATATCATTTTAGCAAATTTAACTTTTTTGGTTGAAAATCTTCGTTTTTTTTTAATATGTCGGGTTTTTCAATAAGAGCGCTACAATTTTTTTTTTCATAAAACAAAAAACCGTTTTGGATAGGTATCAATGAAATTCTTTATTCCTGTGAAAATACGTTCGATGCCATTACGTATGGAACTCGATTTCTTTTGCATGGCCACCCAATTTTCGACGGTTTCGCAATTTCACGGGCGATATTCGTACGAAGTTCGTCAATCGTCGCTGGCTTGTTGGCATAGACCATAGACTTGACGTAGCCCCACAGGAAATAGTCTAACGGCGTCAAATCGCACGACCAATGCGGCCAAGGGACTGGACCATTGCCCGAGATAACACGTTTTCCAAACTCGGTTTCCAATAAATTGATTGTGACATTCGCTGTGTGGCTTGTGGCGTCGTCTTGTTAGAACCACATGTCCTCCAAGTCCATATCATCCAATTGGGGCCAAAAATATTTGGTTATCATAGAACGGTAGCGATCCCTATACACAGTAACGTGCCGGTCTGGATTATCACGGAAGAAGTACGGGACAATGACGCCGCCGCCGCCGGCCCATAAACCACATCAAACCGTATTTTTTTCGGGATTCAATGATGACTCATGGAGTACGTGTGGATTGCTGCCTGAACAATACCGCATATTTTCTTTATTGACGAAGCCATTCAGCCACAAAAGAACCTCATCGCAGAAGATGATTTTTCGATGAGAATCCGAATTATTTTCAAGTTGTTGCTCAGCCCAAGTCACGAACATACATACTACGATTCTGGTGGTCAAGCGGCTTCAGTTCTTGTGTCAATTTAATCTTGTAAGGATGTTGGCCAAGATCTTTTCTCAAAATTCGCCACAACGAAGTCACAGAGATGCCCAACACTTGAGAACGACGTGTGAGAGACACATTTGGGCTTTCTGCAACTGAAGCCTCAACGGCAGCAATATTCTCGACACTACGGGCACTTCTTTGTCTCACTAGCACGGGAAAATTTTGTACTGTGCCTGTGGATTCAAATTTTTCCACAGACGCTCAATTGTTGATCTGCTAGAACGATTATAACGACCATAAATTGGACGTGGCGTTCTTAACGTTGAGGCCACTGACTATGAATTTCAGTAGTAAATTTTAATAATTTCGACTCGTTGTTGGCTCGTATATCTTTCCATTGTGAAATGGCAAACCTTATTATTATTATTATTATTATTATTATTATTATTATTATTATTATTATTATTATTATTATTATTATTATTATTATTATTATTATTATTATTATTATTATTATTATAAGCTTTTATTTGCCATTATTGATATTTTTTACAATATTTATTTACATTTTTGTTTACATTTTCTGTTTCTTTTGAATTAATTACTATATAAAATTGACATATTTTTTTTTTTTTAATCAAATTAATTTTAATATGTAAGCAAAGTTTGAATAAATAAATGGATGCGTGTCAAAATTCTATGAACTGGCATAAGCCTCCCCCAATGTTGCTCAAAGATCTCTATCTTTTGCGTCATTGTACCAACTTTGTCTTTCTTTAAGCAAATCGTCTGCCCATCTTTTCTTCGGTCGTCCAACTGGTCTTCTGCTTTCTGGTGGTGTCCATTTTGTAATGATTTTTGTCCATCTTTGGTCCTGTAGTCTAGATATATGCCCTGCCCAATTCCATTTAAGGAGTTTTGCTCGTTCAACCACGTCCGTTAAACCAGTTCTTCGTCTTATTTCTCTATTTCTCACTCTCTGGCTAATTCGTATAGGTTAAGTAGTTTTCTTTCCATCTTGGTTTGGCATATTCTTATTTTGTCAAAACTTGAAGTCAAGGATATAGTCTGTAACCCATACGTCATAACAGGTAGAATAGCAGAGTCTAGTATATATTTTCGTGTTTCGTCCCTTAGATTTGATTGTTAGCGTCGTTTGCTGTCCCTGTCGCTCTCCTTTTGTAGCGTCCCTGTATTTTACAACTTTATGCAAGTAAGGTTCAATTAAATTCATAAGACTTATCAAGTTTAGCCGTACGCAGTTTTGAGGAATCGGAAATCTTTTTTTTTAATGCTCAAAACATATTTTATATTGAGACTCTCTCCTTGGAGTGGAGTTTATTTAATTATTTTTCCTGAATCGTCCTTGCATTTATTAAAGTGGTCATAAGCCATGGTGTAATTTGAAGCCATCACCTCCGAACAAAATGGTTCCTGTTGAATTTCTCGTAATTGATTCCACGACACTGTTAAACCAAACTACATATATGTAGAAATTTGAATTTTGTACAACCTTTCAGATTTAAACTTCATCTGTGACTAAAGTCGTTTAGTATTTCACCTTAAAAAAGTACCAAAACCAAGCAAAAGGAGATGCTTTGGAATTTTCAAGATGATCCAGAGCAAATTGAAAAATTTGCAGTACCTATTTATTATAGAAAAAGTATGAATTAGCTTGTATGCTTTGAAAAAAACACTAATTTTATTTACTTTATTTATACGAATGTCAAAAATAGTACATATTTACTTATAGAAAATCTTTTGTAAAAGCATTCACTGTCTTTTATGCGTACTAACCATTTTGTACAGCAGACTTTTGAATTTAAAAACGTTTATGAAAATCTAAAAAGTTTCTCCTGTTTGAAATTTAAACTCTTAAAAAATCAGAAATAGTGTCGATAATAGGACAGGGCTCCGAGGCACACCATCGTTTATTTTGTTTGTGTCAGAATTAAATTTTGTTTGCAGAAGCCTTTGTAAGGGTGTCTGAATGTGTCCTATGTTTTATGGGTCAATAATGGACCTATTAATATAAACTTCAAGTTTTTTATATTTCAACTTCAAACATGAACCTTTTCAACAGTTTTCCCTTTTCTGAGTTTTTGAATTTTTCAAGAGATTGATCCTTTTTTCTTAGAATCACAACAGTACAACCAGGGATATAATCTGTATTAAATTTCATTTCTAAATCTATCCATCTTTTTTCAAAAAATATTTTCCTCATATTTTTAAGTCATGTATGTATGTACATATGCATGCTGCCTTGAGTTTAAATTTCTTGTTTTTTCGGCTCAAGGACTATTCGAATAGCGATAAAAAGAGAGGAGTGTGCTCCCCCATTTATTAAACTAAAAGAGCACACACAGTGGTTTTATACATATACATACATACATACGTATAAATATCCATATGGTTTTCACGTATTTCAAAGTTTTTGAGCTATAAAAGATAACCATCTCATTAATTTTAATTAAAAATAGGAGCAAAAACAAAAAACAGAAAATAACAAAAACTCGAACCCGAACCCGAACCATTGAAAGGATTTTCCGCAGAGTTTTGCCATCAGTCAGCCAGCCAGCCAACGTTTTTAACGTCTCATTTACTGGCTTAGATAATGACGATGTGATTTATATGTATGAAGGATTCTTTATGTAACATGAAAAAGGGTATGAAAGTTGAACACATATATGAGCACATATTAACTGGGAAATGAATGTGTTGTATATGAACATTTAAACATTTTTCCTGAGGTGTAAAATACACTTATGTGTTAAATTCAAATAATTTAAGTTTTGAAATAATCCTGCTATAGCTGGCTGGCTGGCAGGTGTTAAAAGGGTTTTAATTTTAATTGTACTTTTATTTTAGATTTATAAGAGTGAATTTTCAAGTTTTGATGAAGAATTGAAACAAAATTCACTGAAGGCGATTTATGTTTTGTTTGTTAAATTAAATTAACTCTTGGAACAAATTTATAATTTAAGTCTTTGAATTTACTAGAAGGCAATTTTTGAAATAAGATATAGGTAGGACTTTGGGGTGCAATCGTGTTTTCTATATAACATAAAATATTGAGTTATAAATCTTACACGAAGAATTTTACAGCTCTACAGAAGTTCTTAAAAGACAAGGGTTTATATTAATTGATATTTAAATGTGAGAAAAATCGAAAGACACACAAGGATGGGAAGTTGTCAGTTACCAGTCAATCTTGAACAATTTTTTTGGAGGGAGAGTCTAAAGTTTCCGAGTCGAATTTCATCATCATCGTCATCGACTCGACAACCCGGTTTCGGTCCTGGCTTCATACTACAAGTTTCTCCGCACCCCAAGGCTTCGGGCGTCCTGGTCTACTCTATCTCTCCTGCGTTAGCAAGGTCTGCCATGCTTTCGTCTTCCATAAAATTTACTACGAAGGACTTTCCGAGCTGGTTCCTCTTCACTTAAACGAGCTAGGTATCCAGTCCATCCGAGTCTACCGAGCTTAGTTTGTGTCGTCACAATATCAGCTTCGATGTAGATTTTACCTCCGGAATCGTCCTTCCTCATATGAGAGACCAATAATTCTCCGCAAACACCTTCCTCTCAAACGCGAATAAGAGGTTGGAGTGCCTCCACAAGGCCAGATTGAAGAGGAGGCAGGCCTAACCATGCACTTGTTGGAGTCCATTGAAGATGTAAATTGGTCTGGATAGCAATGAGGCTATTTTAACTTGGCTTATATTATTGGTCATGGTCAACCTTGATAGTCGTGTCAATTTGTTAGGGCTGCCAAATTCTCTCATGACCTTGTATAGTTCTACCCTAGCTTTGCTATCGTAGGCAGTCCTAAAATTTATAAACAGTTGGAAAGTTGGAATATTGGATTTTAGCCTGCCTAAGAGTAAAACTCTGATCGGTTGTTTGTCCTAGGATGAAGTCAACCGGATATTGTCTGATGATAGTCTTAGCGTATGAGGCTATCCGATCCTATAGAATAGAGGAGAGTATCTTATAGGAATGTACTCTACAACGTGATAGCTCCATAGTTGCTTCTCGTTGTGGTGTCTCCTTTCTTGTGCATGGGACATACAATACCTTTTCACCATTCTTCTGGCATTTTTTCATGTTCCCATACGTGTACTATAATTTTTATAAATTATTAATTATAGAGCATTTTTAGTTTTCAAACATGAACTTAGTCTTTTTGGGGTAAATATACTCGTATATTTATAACAAAAGCCTTTTTAGATAAACAACAATCATCAATATTCTTCTTCGACTTCGATAGGAAGAAAGGAGACAGAAATTGAAAGAAGAACAGAGATAGAGAGATGGGATTATATCTAAATGAGTGTGCTTCAGGGAGTACATAATATACACAAATTACTGCATACTTCTATGAACAATCGATTTGTTGACTTCGTATTATTCCAATAACGCCAACCTCGGAAAACCACCGAACTCGAGTACACACCACCCATCATTATCAGGCTAAAGTAGCTTTTTATCCTTGAGTTCCAAACAGGACAAAAAAAAACCTTCTATTGTCTCGAGTGGGGAGCGTGTATACTCAATTAAAATCTACCACAATTGCTGCTACTGCATGCTGCTGCTTCTGCTTCCTAGATATATCTAAAGACACTCATCTACATACTTATTTAATCTTTTTATCCCATATACAATATGTGCTTAAATATGCCACGTATCTAGTTCTTTTGTTCATGCTTTTTTTTAGTATAAATATGTATTAATAAAATAAGCGGATTGTATCTCAATATGTTATAATCCTTTTCAAAATTATAATGAGGCTCAAAATCACATAACCACATCACAGATACTCGTAGGTACCTAGTGCAATACCTATCCCTACTTAAACCCATACAAAACCAGAGAAAGCATTTAGAGCCAGTAGACTATGGTAGTAGATAAAGTATCTATAACCTATAGCTACGTAACGTGTAGGTATTGTATCTGTTAAATGAAATCTCAAAAATTACACTTTCGTGACGAAAGGCCTAATGACTTATATTAGATACATTTATACGAGGACACGTAGTTAATAAGATACGATTCGATGGGTATCAACACAGAGCTGTGTAGATTTTTTGTGTGTATACATTTTAAAAATATACAAACATACATTAGATTGATTATTGTTTAAAAACATCGCGCATTCAATTGTAAACAATTATATTTGGTAATAAAGGGTCTTTATTCAAGACGAATTAAAACGCATATAATGTCCAGAGGCCCAATTTTCGACGACGTTTGGTAGCAATTGGGGCATTATGTCAGCAATAAAGTGCCGAATTTTCTCTTCCAAGACGTCAATCGCCTTCGGCTTATTCTAGTAGCCATGAGGCTTCGCATAACAGATTCGTCGCGCTAACCATTATTTTGGTAATAAATGAGGTCGATTTCCAAACGTTGTTGAAGAATAAATCTTTTTAATATAAAAACAAAAAAAAAACAAAAGCAGCCATAAATCAAATGACAGCTGTCAAAATGACGAACCTTGAAGAGATATTGCTAGATTGAAAGCCACACTTCTAAAATAGCTGTTAGTTAGAAGAGTTTTAAAAAGGCCTGAAGACCTTTCCCGTGTTGAATTTAAAACGAATTAGTTTTTAATTAATGAGGGGCGGTCTCACCATTAAGCAAAACGTTAATTAAACAGAATTTTTCAAAGAAGTATCTTTTTTTTTTTATCTATAAAAATCAATCAAAATTCTGAGTGAAATTAAAAATCGGCTAAATGTTAGCCACGGCTTCGGTGGCATACTTCTATCTGAAGGTTCATAATTTCAGGTTCAATATCTACAATGTGCCAAAACGTGGAATCCTTTAGGTCTAGAAATATTTAAATATCCCCAAAGATAGCAGACCAAACGTATCAAATTACATGATCATGGCATCTACACGATCATGGAATTGGCACGAAGCACTTAGTGAGATAACACGGAACTTAAATTTCTTAAAAATACCCCTTGTTTCGTTGGCTTTGTAGCAAATGAAAAATGAGCCACCATATCGTCCAGCTTTATTTCCTCAATTTTTGTCCACAAAAAATTCGTTATCAACTCGTGATAGCGGACACCATTCACTACAACTGTTTGACCGATCTCGTTTTTAAAGGAGTGTGTCCGCCAAGTGACACTGTTGTGAGCAATACAAAATCCACACCAAAGATTGACATTTTCGGGATTTATTTTCTGCTCTTGGATGTCCTGTGGATTCTTATCATCTGACCTTTCACATTTTGTTTGTTGAAGTACCCGTTCATCCAAAAATGGGACCCATTGCTGAAAATTATTTTTTGATGAATATACCTAAGGGTATATGTTTCTAACAGCTCCATCAGAATCAATTCAGCGAACATATCGGTCGATCGTCGTTTACCCTCAGGTAGGGGTTATTTAAATATTATTAAATTATTCTTGTTGTGGCCTGGAAAATGTAAGTGTCTTGACATTAACGCCCTCGGATGCCCCCGAACACTCGCGAATAGAGGCGATGTTGTGCTTTTCGTTGATGTCCAAATGACCTTTCGGTAAGACGATTATGACGATCGTAATATGGGTAAAAGGCTAAAAACTTTGCCAGAGATGAACACTCATTTTTAAGAAACAACTAAATCTGTGACAATATGACAACCAATCTGACAAATTTTACTTCGACAATATTGCCGTGATTTACTGTCAAAGTTGGGAGTAATTATTTGAAAGGCCTTTTATGTACATATATGATTTTTGAAGGAGGTGACATATTTTATTGAAATGACATTTCGAAAAAAAAAATAATGAAATTAATTTTTCTCACAGGACTGTAAATTGTCGTAAATATACCAAATTGCTTCTAGTAGCCATCCTCTTAGTTTAGATTACAGTTTATAGGTGCGGCTATGCTAGAAGAGAGGATGAGTTAACTAGAGATTTCATTCCGCATCCCCACATCCGCATCCGGTCATCATCATTGCCACCACCGCGCGCCGCGCCGCCGCCACGCCCGGCCGCCCCGTTCCGCCGCTTCTACGAGTATACATTTCTACATTGTTCATTGTGGTGCGGTACATTCTAGTTTGGGTTGGTTTGCATTTAATCCTCCATAACATGCTGCTAATGCTAAACTACTACTACAACTACTATATGGGTAACGTTACGTCTACATTATAGAATGTAGGTATGTATTTTGTCCTGAATGTTTTATTAATAGCATCCTTTTGGTTTTGCTTGTCACATATGGCACGTAATCGCATGCAAACACCACCAAAACCGTCACCATGAAATACACACAACATGCCATGCCATAGTTTATATTAAATAGGTATATAAGAGTGAGCTTATTATGTAGATATATAAATTATGTATGTAGGTAGATAGATAGGTATAAAATTGTATTAAAGGACAGAAACACTAATTGAAGGTGACAAGGCGAAGACACAGTACATTAAAAAAAAATATAAAAAAAACATTGGAACATTATGAGGATGCTATTTTGGCAAGCTTACACACAGTGACAGTTAATTTGACACATGAGTGACACAAATACGACACATACACTACACATATTTTATATAGATACATGTGTGTCTGTAAATGTAGCAAGATGACACTAACAATTCATTCACAAATAGATAGAGGTAAAATAGTCTTTTTTTTGGAGCCTATGTGTGGCAAATATGTCACAAAAAAATATATATTTCATTTTTTCTTGTTTGAGTGATGATAAGGGTTAAGGCATGTGAAAATGACAATTCTTAAGACATAAAACAAATTTGAATGTTGCTGTTTTTATTAAGTATTCCTTTATTTGATATAATAACTGAAAAAATATGAGTTTTTGAATGTGTAATGTGTTACCTTAATGACACAATAGGTAACAAAAGGCTTAATTGTATGTCCTTTTTCTTAAAACTTAAATAAGAAAGATGATAAAAATCATAAAATCAAGAACGAAGTTTACACGTAAGAAATTAATTTATGGACACTTTTATTTTGTTACATTTACATAGATTTTTATGAATTTGAAGTTTTTGCTTAGCTGTCAGCTGCCAAAAAACTTAACTTAATTTGTATTAAGTAGGAAGTTGTATTAATTTCAGTAATAACAATTCATAAAATGTATACGTTTCCTAAAAAAAGGAAATGCCTTTCCAGTTTGGTACTTTAAGATGCTTTTTAGAAGGAAACGCATAGTTTTACGGACCCCTTAATAATGGTCCTCCAAGATCCTGCGATTTAACTCAGTTTGATTTTTTTCTGTAAGAATATGTAAATTCGCTTGTCTACTTTGTAAGCCTGAAACGATTAACCAATTTGAAAATAATGTTCGACACATTATTGTCGATATTCGGCTACAAATGTTGAAAAAAGTAATAGAAAATAGCACCTTCAAATTAGACTACCTTCGAGCTAGAAGTGGCGGTGATATGCCAGAAATAATATTTTAATTATAATGCCATAAGATTATTATTTTTCAATCAATGTAAGTCAATTTAAAAAAATCATCTTTGTTTTATTCCATTTCAAATGTTTTTACCTTTAAAAAAAACACCCGTTAGTACAGAGTTGACCTAGTATTTTTAAAAGATTTTCGTACAGGTAAATAAATCTGTAAAATAATTTCAATTATGAAAATTGGGCTTCAATTAGATGTATAGTATTATGCTTAACAACTTACAAGCTTCTTCGACCATGAGATTCAAAGTCTTCTTGCATTTGTATAATTTTATAAAAATCTTTTAGTCAAAGGTTGTTTAAGTCGTCGAAGTCGTTAACTTCATTGCTGTAAAAAAAATACCAAGATTTTGACACCAATGGCTTGGTCAACCGATTGTCCGAATATTCCAGAACTTCAATGAGAGTTTGTATTGGAACTTAAGAGTGTAAGTTAATTGTTTTGTTAAACCTGTTTCCAAGTAAATGTTCTGTTATTAGATGAAATTTCTTTGCAATTCCTTAATTTTTATATACTCTTTTATGTCCAAACCTGGGCAGCATAGAAAAGAGAACATTTTATAACGGAATCATTTATTTTGTATTTTACGAAAAATTATAGTTTAAAATAACTTTCTCCATGATGAAACGTTGTGATTATTTCTAAAGTCCAGTTCAGTTGAGATTTATTCCCAGAAACTTGTATTCTTTCCATACATTGAATGCAGTTCCATGTTAATGTTAATGTTAATGTTAATGTTAATGTTAATGTTAATGTTAATGTTAATGTTAATGTTAATGTTAATGTTAATGTTAATGTTAATGTTAATGTTAATGTTAATGTTAATGTTAATGTTAATGTTAATGTTAATGTTAATGTTAATGTTAATGTTAATGTTAATGTTAATGTTAATGTTAATGTTAATGTTAATGTTAATGTTAATGTTAATGTTAATGTTAATGTTAATGTTAATGTTAATGTTAATGTTAATGTTAATGTTAATGTTAATGTTAATGTTAATGTTAATGTTAATGTTAATGTTAATGTTAATGTTAATGTTAATGTTAATGTTAATGTTAATGTTAATGTTAATGTTAATGTTAATGTTAATGTTAATGTTAATGTTAATGTTAATGTTAATGTTAATGTTAATGTTAATGTTAATGTTAATGTTAATGTTAATGTTAATGTTAATGTTAATGTTAATGTTAATGTTAATGTTAATGTTAATGTTAATGTTAATGTTAATGTTAATGTTAATGTTAATGTTAATGTTAATGTTAATGTTAATGTTAATGTTAATGTTAATGTTAATGTTAATGTTAATGTTAATGTTAATGTTAATGTTAATGTTAATGTTAATGTTAATGTTAATGTTAATGTTAATGTTAATGTTAATGTTAATGTTAATGTTAATGTTAATGTTAATGTTAATGTTATTGTTAATGTTAATGTTAATGTTAATGTTAATGTTAATGTTAATGTTAATGTTAATGTTAATGTTAATGTTAATGTTAATGTTAATGTTAATGTTAATGTTAATGTTAATGTTAATGTTAATGTTAATGTTAATGTTAATGTTAATGTTAATGTTAATGTTAATGTTAATGTTAATGTTAATGTTAATGTTAATGTTAATGTTAATGTTAATGTTAATGTTAATGTTAATGTTAATGTTAATGTTAATGTTAATGTTAATATTATGAAACAAAAGTAAACGTAACCTTAACTCACTCAAACTACGTCATAAGTTTGCCTTTGAATTATTGAAAACGGAGTGAAAACCAATACACAAAACAGCAACAAGACTCGAAGAATAAACAAACATACATTTAGCTTATCAGAATTTTGTATAAAGGATTCTTTGAAATTTTCCCTAAAAAGTATGGCGTAGTTTCGTGTGTTGCATTTCTTGAGAGCTCCCTTTTTCGTATTGGTTAACGAAGTTTAAACTAAGAACCATTAAACAACAAAGTAATTATATACCTACTTAAGCTAAAAGCAAACAATGTTAACTTTAAACTTAAACACACAAAGTGGTTTCCATTAACTTACACCACCCCATCACTTTACAAGTTTACCATATTTAACGACACCTTAAACTTAACCACATGCAATAAAGAAAGATTCAGAACTCATTTAACTTCCCATATAAATTTAAGTAGCTGCCACCCACTCCCATAGTTTAATGCCAGCAGACTAAAGGAAGATATACCTATGTACTTAATTTGTTTTTAATTTCATTGTCTACGAAAGTGTTTAATTTAATTTCTTTTTTTATGTGAAAATTCATTACAAAGAAATACAGGGCGAATGAAAGAATTCGCCCTAAACTAATTACAATATTAAACTTTGTCAAAGCTTAGACAATTAAAAAATTAACAAAAATTTCTTTTTAAATATTTTATTGATTTTTATAAAAATCAATCAACCCAATTATAAATTTTTGATATAAAGCAAATTATTATAATTAAAACGTAAACAAATTATAATCATATTTTACCATCAACATTATCGATTTAATTGAATATCGTCATCACAAGGTAATAAAACAAGTAAATCTACTTCATATACAATCGGTACAGTTATGTTCGTACATACCGGAAGTCCCTTATGTAACCCATATGCAGTGCATGATACAAAGGAAATGGATATCAATTAAAATTATTGGAAGCTGTAAAAACCAGAATATAATATAAAAGAATATACATTTAAAAAAATGTTGTTGATAATAAAATTACTACTACCAATAATATTAAATTAATTTGTGTTTTTTCTCTGTTTTCAAAAATAGTCTGAGAAGTTAGGTTCCTTGCAATCTCTTTTATTTCCTGATTAGAAAGATGCCATAAAGTGAAAAAAAACTTTATATTTATTAACATTGCTATGGACATTCCCATTAGTTATGTTTTGTGGTATCGGTTTCCGGCTTTAGCTCACAGATTGTTGGGATAATATTGACCCAAAGTGCTTCCCTGGCATAAGCCGTTCGTTCGGCCCTTCACCGTTCTCAGAGGCAGCCACTTGACATCACCAAAAGACGGCTGCAAAGGCGAGTTAAGAATTTGGTGCACAAAACATCGATTGTTGCATTGGTTGTGAGGCATTTCTAGCCATTTTGCTGGAACCAGAGGTGTCGTCTAAACTCCATGTCTTCAATTCCAAAAATGACAAAGTTATTTTTTTTTTTTGCTATGATGATGACACTTTTGAACTTACCGTCATTTAACAAAACCAGAAGCCAAATGAGCTTGAATCCTTATAGTTCATGGTCAGGGCCAACTTAACACTTTTCAGCTTATAAGACTCCTTTTGTGATGATACAATTCTACTTTAATCGAACCACGGGTTTATCGTTGATCTGCAGACAGATCAATCTATAAATTATTCAGTCTTCGTTTTAGCCTCGAATCTTTTTGGACTGAGGTTTGAACACTTTCTTGACTTCAAAGCCAACAAACTCTGCCTAAATTTCTTTGTTTGAAGTATGTTGTATGTTGGGATAATCGCATTGGATCAGGTGCCCAAGGACCTGTCGTTCTTTAAGCATAGGTACTCGCAAGCTTAAAGTTGATTAAGGTCTTTTTCCGAAAATACAATTGTATTTTTTTTTCTATTTGACAACCCAAGCTTAAACTCAAACACCGTCTGAAATAAATGTTGACAACTGTCAAGATTGTTACTAACAAAATTCAATTGCGTCATATAGATAAAGATTCAAGACTTTTATTTTTATGCCTTGGATGCTGAAACAAAATCAAAATTAATATCTTCAATCTTAACAATTGCAATTAATAATTTAATTTCAAATTTAAAGGTAACTCCTTTTCGTTTGGAAAACTATTTTGCAATGTTACGGAAAATTTGGCCTAGTACAAAAATCACCTTTTAATTGACCTATAGTGTAAATTTTTTTTAAATGTATGGTGTCGAATTTAAGAAAAATTTACTCAAAAGCTATCAAAAAAAGTTTAATGATTGCTGAACTTTTCCGATTGATATTAAATCACTGCTCTGTAAACCCTACTTTCCAAACTGTGAGCTGTGCTGTGCTGTGCGTGTGCATATGTAGAAAATTCTCATCTCTTATAATATTCCATTTCTCGAGTTTAAAAATCCCACCGGAAGTTATCCATGCCTATATGTACATGAGAATTCATTGTAATTCACAGGCAAGCGAGAAAATAACGTTAACAAAAATAAAATTAACATGACATCCTTAGGATACACTTATTTCCTTCTCAGTCTCCCCGCAAGCCCTTTCATGCAGGATATACTATAACATGTAACCTACATATATTCCAACGAATAAAACTCGAAAACATTAACTTTCGTTACATTGTTGTGTTGTGACTGTTGGCGTTGGTTTGGCGAGAAAGGAAAAACATGCGGACGCGAAACGCAGCCTAGCCCCATCAGCTCAGTGTAGCATAAATATTTGCATTGCAGAATAAAAAATCCACCATTGTTTACCCTTATCCTTACATGAAAATTAAAGAGCCCTTTTTTATAACAACAAAAAAACAAACAAACGAACAAAACAAAACAAACGAAAGAGAGAGTTCTCGTTTCTTGTACTCGTTCTCGTTACTTCGTTTTTTTTTTCTTTAGTTTTTGTTGAATTTTGCCTTATTTTTATGAAAGGACGTGGAGTACGCCACCAACGACGACGACGACGATGAGGACGACGAACGCAATGTAGTGGTTTATTATTATTCGTTTTTATCGCCCTTAAGTAGGGATTTTTTATTCAGTTTTCATTTCAAAAGATTTTGAAGCCTTTTAATGCATTTTTGATGTAATTTTATCGTTTTTCCCCTAAAGAGTGTGGGAGAATAATCTACCAAGAACAAGTTTATCCTTTGATTACCTTCACTGTGTTGTGTAGGTATATAGGACTTTTCCATACAGATTTTTTCACTTTTCTATAAAATTAACTAAGCATTATTATTAACAGAACAGAACAGAACACACACACATAATTTTTTAAATATAAAAATGTTGGCAATTTAAAAGTTGATAAAACCTGCTACTGAAACCTTATTACCAGCAATTCAAATATAACGACATTGCCATAGGTGTTGGTAAAATAAAAATAAAAATAAACTTACAGAAAAAAAGTCATAAACTGGCTACTCTCGGTTGGTTTGTGGTTTCAGAGTTCTACAAAATATCAGAAGTGGGATTTCGAAGAAAAAAATAAAAACCAAAAGAAAATTCGTTAAGTGGGTTTCTCCTTCTTTCATCCTTGCTCCTTCTTATTCTCATATTAAATTAGTCTGCCTTGTGCTACCATCATAAACCTACCTACCCACCTACCATTGTGAAGAAACGAGAAGATTAAATGTTAAAAAATTCAGTAAATTACTTTCATTTCCATCTTAGGGTGATGATGAAGTCGAAGATGTTTTTTGGAGTTTTTCTTCTTTTTACAAAAAAGTAGACTTTTCGGTTGTTTAGCCAGGGGATTGATGATGGTAATGAGTTTTATTTTTATATTATTTTTCTTGGTTGTTGCAACACACAGGGAGGCTAGACTTTTAAAATAAACATTTGTCACAAAACAAATGAAACAAAATTATATGAGGATGGGGGGTAATTTATTTTTGTAAAATTGAAACTTGCGATGTTAGTATATGGAAAGTAATGATTTTTAAATTAATATATGGATATCTTTGTAGATGAAGCCTTTTTTTTGTTGAATATTTATACTTTTAGTAATTTCTTTTTGATGAAACTTTTGGAACTTCAATTTAGGTACAATCTTGTGTTAATGACATGAGAAACAACGGTAGGAATGTAGGTATAGCTACGGTAGGGAACCAAGATCAAACGAATTTATTTCTTAAAGCTTTCATAAACAAGTTGCTTTTGAAATTTCATGTTTTTTTCGAATTTTCTTGGTCAACTTTAATATATAAATTATTGAAACGAGGTTCAATTCTTTTTTAAAAAAACATCTTTATTTATTATTAATTGTTTAGAACTAGTTCACATGACATTTGACTTAAGACTAACTCTGAACAAAATGTATAGAAAAGAGGTAAGCTATCTAAAAGGTGCCAAAAATGCAAGATTGCATTTCCAATCCCATTTCCCACAGTTTACTTGCGCGCGTGCAGGATGTATCGGATGACCGTTGCACTGCGCTCGTGGGAACATGTACTGATGTATCAGATGACCGTTGCGGAATGTTTGTTGCTGTTGTTAAGTTATACAGTATTGAGCAAAACATAAGCAACCTTTAGGAGTGTACATTTTACCTATGTTTTTTTTGATTATTCATCAAAATCTCACAAGATGCAGAATTGATCTTTTCGCGTTCTAATGTCTTTTCGGAAGCAACCTTTTATTGATTAGTATTTAACTTCATAAGTCAATTACAATGTTAAAATTTAACAATACTACGACTTCTTTTCAGCTTATTGAGAGTTTTTTCTCATATTAAGAGATTGTTTTGTCAATTTCCGATTTTGAGGTCCTATTTTTCAAATTTTCTGGATTTTATTAAAATATTGACGGTATTTATATTATTTTTTTGGTTATGGTATTTATGACGTTTACAGGTACAATTTTTAACTGTTTTAAAGTTAAGACTGTAATGTAACATTTTTGATGGAAAAAGTCTAAATGAATGTTTAAAAACTTTATTTCCTAGAAATCTCTATCTAGGTATGAAGGCAATGAATTTCACTTCAATTTCTGAAACCTTTACTTTGCTTTTTGAAGTAAATTACCTCTTAAACCTCAATACTTTCACTACTTGAATCTAGTTTTGAAGTAAGTGAACTGTTTTAGTTTTTTTTCCCCAGTAAGAATAAAATCATTAGCTTTACATAAGAAGAAGAAGCGGCATAGATATCGACCTCAAATAAATATTGTTTTACAAATAATAACTTCAGAAGATGCAGAAAAGACTTTCAAAAATAGTGAGCATGTGTTTTTTTTACTAAAGAAATTAAAAAAAAAAAAACAAAGTGAAACATTTGGTTGACCCACAATATCTTTTGAGCCAATAACGCTAGTGACTTAAACTTAATTTTATAAAATATGCGGCAACGAGGTATGGAAGATTTTTGTCATCAAAACTCAAATTTTGTGTATGAATGTATGCTTTAGATGTTGCCTTTACAAAACCAGTAAAATAAAAAAAAAATAAAATATTAATTACGTACGAAAAGTCACATCAGTATTTTTGTCAAAACACTCCTGCAGACGTTGTAAGAAGTTCTCCCTCTAAAGCATTTGAAGTGGAACTGCTCTAATGTCTTGTGTTATTGTCTTACTTAAAGTTCACGAAGACTGGCTTCAATTGCGATCAAAAAGGTTCTCTCCTGGCTAAGAGAAAACGTGATATCAACTTCTGATATCCGAATATCTTCTGACAGTCAGGCTGCTACCAAATTTCTTGACGGTGTCTCAACCAAATCTCTAACGGCCCTCGATTGTCAATCGTCTCTTATGGAGATGGCGCAGCAATTTAACATTCACCTCTGCTGGGTGCCGGGCCACAGAGACATCACAGGAAATTGTAGAGCCGATGAACTCGCTAAAAATGGAACCGTCATACCTATTTCACCTGAAAGGGAGAGGAAAGGTATACCGATAGCTACATGTAAACTTCTGCTAAAAGAAACAGCTTTTGCGATAGCAAACTCTAGGTGGCACAATTTACCAACATACGCAGCCACAAAACTCATATGGACTTCACTGGACCTAAAGCGCTTTAAAGACTTGTTATCTCAAAGCAGACTTCATATTAGCTCCCTAATAGGTGTCCTTACGGGACACTGTCTTATAGGCAGACACGCAATACGACTTGGTGTAGCCTCAAATGACTTCTGCAGGAGCTGTATGGACGAGGAAGAAGAAGAAACAATCTCTCACCTCCTCTCCACCTGCTCTGCTCTTTCACTAAGACGCAAACTTCATCTGCGGGAGAATACTCCTTTGATAATCCCAGTGAACTAGCTAAAAAGGATATCAAATATCTCCTTCGCTTTATAAAAAGCTCAAAATGGTTCATATAGTGGGAAGGAATTCTCTAGATTCATGTGGTATCACAATGGGCCTTTTCTTTTGGCCTAAGTGTGTGGATTCTGTATCCGCAGCCACTTTAACCTAACCTGACCTTGGAACAAACACACAATGCGCAATGGACCACAACTCCATGGTTACTGAAAAAAAAAAGAATAAAGTTTTTCACATCTGGTATTGTTTTTTGAGAAAAATCGAAGTGACAATTTTTTTTACAAAAAATAAAAACTTAAAAAATACTATTAAAACTTAGTAAAAATTGTTCTTTTACTCGAATATCTTGGCAAGAAGTAAAGATATTGGCTTTAAACTTATTTGTTAGAAAATTTATTTTTGGAAAAATTCAATTGGCAGTTTTCTTATGCAAAATAAATATCCACTCCAATACGGGGATAATAAATTAATTTCTTATATTCATAAATGATCTACCTGATTTTCTCTTAAATTCCTTTTCCTTGATGTTTGCCGATGATCTCAAATTTCTGAGATGCATTAAGGATCCGGCTGACTGTGTGCTTCTTCAAGAAGATCTTCAAAGCTTATCAACTTGGTGTAAAATCAACAAATTAAACCTCAACACCTCTAAATGTCAATGTTTTTCATTTTCCCGCCGCTCGTCTCTTTTTGTATATGATTATAATATTGAGAACAAAGTTCTTGATAGAGTCTCAACCAAAAAAGATCTGGGAGTCATTTTTGACTCTAAATTCAACTTAGCTAATCATTTAGAATTCATAGTTAATAAGGCCAACTCTATGCTTGGATTTGTTTTCCGCAACTCTAAAGGTCTAACTGATCCCTATACCTTAAAAACGTTTTACATTGCTTATGTTAAATCAGTTCTGGAGTACTGCTGTGTGGTATGGAATCCGTTTTACAAAACTCATTCTGTTAGAATTGAAAAAATTCAAAGAAAATTTACAAGAATAGTTATTTATAAACTAAGATGGAACGCTGATGTTATGCCACCTTTTAATACTCGATGTCAACTTCTTGGCATTCAGACCTTAGAAAACCGCCGCAAAATATATTCTATAATGTTTATTAAAGATATTTTATCCTATCATATTGACTGTCCGTTTTTATTGTCTCTTATAAATTTGCATGCTCCAACTCGAGTGCTTAGAAATCGTTATTTATTCCATGAGGTACTTCATAGAGTAAATTATGCTGTTAACGAGCCCATATCTCGCTGTGTCAGAGAAATTAACCAAATATCTGATTTTATTGATTTTAATTTTCATTTGAGTAGGGATACATTTAAAAATATGCTCAGCTCAGCCTATTCTTTCTGGTTAATTAACTAAATTTATGTTAAGACAAATTTTGTATTTCGATAGTCTGTAAGAGTTATTATAATCTCTAATTGATGAATGAATAAATAAATAAATAATGAATAAATGAGTCTAATATACCCTCATGAGGCCAATATACCCTCATTTGATCATATATTCAATAATTTGATCATATCACATAAAATTATTGCTCTTTACTTAAATAAATTTCCCTAAACAAATCCAATCGGTGGCCTTTTTCTTATAAGAAATAAAAGCTTTAAAAAAATTCTACCTAAGACAATGGTCGAAAAAATAACATTTCTTTTATGTAGCTTAGGCATAAAAATACTTTTTTTTAATGATTATTATGATGTCCTGAATTTAAATCTCGCCTTTAAATTTCTATATCACATCTGGTTTTTAATATATGCCTCTTCAAAAATGCTGAGGTCAACCAAAAACGCTCAACATATTCCTTAACAATAAATTTTATGATGATATTTCAAATTACAATTCTTTCTCTTCTTGATACAGATTAAATAATTTTAGTACTTTACTTATTTTTTGGAAATTCTCACTAGCTTTGGATCTTTTTTGACTCGATATGAAATTTTGAGCAAACATTGAATTTAATAGTTGCATAATCTTGAACAATAAGTCTTGGAGTTAATTTTAACATTGAATGGAATCCGAACTTTGATTCTAACGATTTGCTCAAGTTTTTAAAATACTTGTTTTCAACATTATTTTAATAATTTTTTTATATACTTCAAAAACGTGATATGTTAGAATTGTTTAGACGACGGATTCGTTGCAAGAACAGAAATTACTTTCAATACGTTTTACTGTTTTCTGTTGAAAGTCATTTCAACCCATCACGAATTTAATCGAATCAAAGGTACTTCATAAATTAAGATAGCCTCAAAAAGCCTAGTACATATATGTTTGTTTTGATTTTTTAAAAATAAATAGATATCTAAAAATCTAACGGTTATCAAAACCGATTGCAAAAGTGCAAACAAAACCTTGTCCAAAAGTTAAATTGGTAAAAATTGGTTTTCGACTAAAATACCTCGGAATCAGAAACAGATATTGATATGAAACTTATTAAACGTAGAAAACTAAAATTGACAACTGTTTTTACAAAATTTGAAAACCTACAAAAACAACTAAAACTGATACAAAATAGTTTTTGAATCAAGTATCTTGAAAACAAAGAAAGATAAATACTTCAAACTTTTTATCTTACACAAAATGATATTAATAATATGGGATCATGACGAAATCTAGAATGCCAAAAATCTCGAATGCCGAAAATCTCGAAAATAAAAAAAAATTATCTAGAACGCAAAAATCTCGAATCCACAAAAATCCAGAATTAACAAAAATCTCGAAAGACTCTATCTAGAAAAAAATCTGGAAAAAAAATAAAAATTCGAGATTTTTTTTTTGTATTTTTAACAGTTAAAACTCAATAAAACACAAATACATCAGTTTACCCAATATTGTGCTTGTCATTATTCTTGACAGTGATTACTCTGGCACGACAATAATGCGATTTGTTAAGCTCACACAACCAATAATATTTATTATTATAACGCATTTGTTACAATGGTAAATAAATCCCTAGATTTCAATTTTAATATTTCTATATTTGTGACAATTTCATTTACTTTCATCTTTATAGAGGTAATTTCAAGCTCACGTTAGACTAATTTTAATAATACTGAATTTACTGTGGATGTTCTTACAGTTTCATTGACAATGTGTTTAGATGGGTAACTGTTCTCACAGGTGCATGAGTAGCAATGTGCAATTGTATGATTGATAACTTTACTTGTCAACTTTAAGTTTGTTAAGGAGAAATAAGTTATCCAGAATGTATGTTTGAATTTTTGAGACAATGTTTAAAATTCGCGCGAATTTTAAACATTGCCTCAAAAATTCAAACATGCATTCTGGATTTTTGCATTCGAGATTTTTTTTTTCTAGATTTTGGCATTTCGAGATTTTATTTTCTAGATTTTTGTTTTCGAGATTTTTTCCATTCTAGATTTTTGTTTTCGAGATTTTCATATTCGAGATTTTTACTTTCTAGATAATTAATTTCTAGATATCGTGGTAGACCCTAATAATATTTCTTAAAACTTTTATAAATATCATCCGACGAGAACGAATGCAAAGTTATTAGTGAGGGTCGCATCCTTACTTATTTGAATTCTTATTCTTATTAGAAACCTTCTTCGTTACACAAAACTTATTCTTTTAATTTAAGTAATATAAAAAAAAACTTAGTTAAATGTCCTTCAATTTTAAAATAAATAAAATTATTTTCTTTGGCAGTTCTTTAGTTTTAAATTCAAATTAATAAATAAATGCAAGGCAAGTAAAAAAATAGAACAAACAACAAGCCTAGGTCAAGGTTGAAAATCTGATTAAAAAATTTCAAAATAAAACAGAGCTATTCAAACTATGAAGTGCTTTTGAAATTTTATATTCCGTCAAACTTCCGGTGTCGCTGGTGTTGTATATTTTTTTTTTTACTTTATTTCAACTTTAAAGTACGACGAAGTCTTTCTTTTGAATCACCCTTTCTCTTTTTAAATTCCTCACACAAACATAAAAGAGTAACGACTGAATATAATTTCAAAAATTTTATTTCCAAACGTTTTTCATAAACTCTTCAAAATTTTTAACAAATAGAACGAAGTTTGAATATCTTAACAAAACACATAATAAACGCTTCATTTGAATATGTCTTGTCTTAAGCACAAAAATGCCTTTGAGACTATCAAGGACAACAAAAGTTAAAGAAGCTCCCGCTTGCCATGAATACAAAATATCTAATTTGTTTTTCCTCTACGAAATTATGACATCCTTAAATTTTGTCCACATTCAAAAAATGTCGAAAAGATTATGTTAAACAAAAAATTAAAAATTATAGAACATATTCGAGTACTTTTACCGGAAATGATAAGCAAACAAATTTAAAAACAAGAGCGATAAAAACAAAAACGGACACCCAGCTTCTGTTGTGGTAAAGAGGCACAGCACAAGCACCTATACGCATAAGTGTTAAGGTTAATTTCAGGACATTCGAGCAGAAAGCCATGTTATTAAAATTTAACATCAACATCCATGAATTTTAATTGCGTACATATTTTTTGAAAATATGTAAACACAAATTTATATAGGTACTTTTATTGTTTTCACGCTAAAAAAAGAAAACACACAAAAAGTGGGAAAAAATATCCTGTGAGATATAAAAGTCAGAATTAAAATTAAATGGAAATTGTTGCATACACAAACAAAAAAAAGAAACAAAACAGCAAAGAAAAGAAAAACCAAATAACGAACTCGCTTCTTCTTGTATCTTAATTAAAATTCCTTAATGGATTTCAAGCTCAAAATCAACTCATTATTGTTTAGATATGCGTGATGTAGATAAACGTACTGAAGAGAAAACAATTTGTATTAATTTATGTTAAGAGGATTTAAGGCCAACAATAGCTCACACATCTGAAATACACCTCTAATATCCTTTCTTTCATATAGCCTCATTATGTTATATCGGTGTGTGTGTGTGTGGTTATATTTACTCGTATATAGAAAGACACTAATTAGATTGTGAAAAGTTAAAGATTTATTTATGCAAGATGTGTGTTTGCGTTTTGATAGAATATGTTGTACTCGTATTAAGCTAATTAATTAATTAGGACACTTCATATACTTGGGAACTGGCGTCCTCGTCGTCGTACGTTCGCGTCCGCGTCCGCGTCGTCGCATCATGCTTCTGTCGTATCGTTGTGTATTTTAGAAGCTTTAATATTAACTTAAAAAGATTGACGTCAATTTCATCACATGAAAAATTATTAAAATGTTATTTTTCGATAACTTTATTTCGGAGTAGCACCCGTGGAATGATGGTTAGTGCTTCGGACTGTAATGGTAAAAGTCTTGGGTTCAATCCCTGATTATTCCGATTCAGCATAAAAACTTTAGGTAGGTCCCCTCCATCCCTGTCCTTAAGTGCCTTATATCCGTAAATCGATACACTTGATCTTTCTCAATAGTGAAATGTTTATTTTTAAACTATCATTTTGGTAGTTCGGCATTCCTTCTACTATTATTTTGCTGAGTGTTTTCAGTAGCAGTTTTTCGAAAACATTTATCATGATTGATGGCTTGTTTAGATATAATAAGGACTTCTGCAATTTTATAATGATGTGGTACATATCTTAGTTAAAGTGGTGCATTTATAATGATAGGACCTAACGCTGGTAATTTCCTATTAGAAAAGAAGCTGGGATGCGACCCACACTGATAACTTCCCATCCCGTCTGTCGATTTGTCTTGCTTAAAAGTTTGTCTATATGTATCAATTTTTACCAAAATTTGCGTACTATTTTTTGTAGATTTTATTTTTTTTATAACAAAACGGACTGTTGAATTTTTATAAAAAAAATTACTGAACATCGAAATCAATATTTTCTGTGAAATAAAATAAGTTTGAAGCCAAAATTTGTAATTTTTGAAAAGCTATTTGAGTCGAAAGTAAATTTTTACCAAGTTATAGTATTGTTTTTTTTAGGTTTTTATTTTTTGTAAAAAAACTGTCAATTCGATTTTTATCAAAATTTGTCCTAATGTTCAAAACAATATTTTTTATAAGATAAAATTAGTTAGAAGCCATTAATCTCTAGTTTTTGAAAAGATATTTGAGTCTAAAATCAATTTTTACCAACTTTTGTTAAATTTGTTTAGGTTTTTAATTTTGTACAAAAACTGTCAATTCGATTTTTTTCAAAATTTTACTAAATGTTGACAACAATGTTTTTCGAAAGATTAAAGTAGTTTAAAGCCAATATCTCAAAGTTTTGAAAAGATATTTGAGTCGAAAACCAATTTTTACCACCTTTCATAATTTTTTTTAGGATTTTATTTTTTGTAAAAAAACTGTCAATTCCATTTTTCTCAAAATTTGTCCTAATGTTAAAAACAATATTTCTTATAAGATAAAATTAGTAAGAACCCATTATCTCAAATTTTTGAAAAGATATTTGAGTCGAAAATCGATTTTTACCAACTTTTGTTAAATTTTTTTTTCGGTTTTTAATTTTTTGTAAAAAAACTGTCAATTCCATTTTTTTCAAAATTTTTCTGAATGTTGACAACAATATTTTTTGAAAGATAAAAGTAGTTTAAACCAAAATCTCAAAGTTTTGAAAAGATATTTGAGTCGAAAATCAATTTTTACCAACTTTTATATATTTTTTTTTTAGGTTTTATTTTTTGTAAAAAAACTGTCTATTCGATTTTTCTCAACATTTTTCAGAATGTTGAAAACGATATTTCTTATAAGATAAAATTAGTTAGAAGCCATTAATCTCTCGTTTTTGAAAAGATATTTGAGTCGAAAATCAATTTTTACCAACTTTGAGTAATGTTTTTTTTAGGTTTTATTTTTTATAAAAAAAAAAACTATCAATTAGATTAGATCAATCAACGGACAGACACTGACTTGCCAATCTTACCACCTGCTGATCCGCCACTGATCGCTTCGATATCAGTTGGTGTTAGTGAAGCAGGTGTAAGAGCGGCTCAAAACGAGGGGAAAGATGAGATGGCTTGTGGAGACGATGCTATTGGCCACAGCCTTAGCGTTAATCTTAACAAGACCATCGATTCTGTCCCCGAAAACCGAATGACCAATACGAACGACAGTCTTACGACGGTCATAGAAAAAAGGACGACTATACGCAAAACTAAGGTTTTGAACGAGAACGAAATACGACGACGACAAAGACGAAATGCTGAGAGGATTGTCCGGCGCTTTGCTAACAGGACTCCTGAGTCCTTGACAGCTAAGGAGAAGGCGGCGCTGGACAAGTCTAAACAGCGCCTTAGAAGCACAACAATAACAACTACAGATAGTGACGCAAACCCACAACCACCTCTTGAAGCACCTTGTTCCTCTAAAAGGGCAAGGAACGAACTCTCCCCGACCGACTCTTCGCCTAACAAGGCAACGAAGAGGTTAAAGATCTCCCGGGCAACCGTGAAGGGGCACCAAATGGCCATTGCCGATTTCGGCAAACCCTCACGGAAGCTGACCGAGGACGAGTGGCAACTTCTGGAGCTACGTATCCTGGAAGAAGTAAATGAGGCCATCGTCAAAAACAGGCCCCCCCCACTTTTCGGAAATCTAACGACCGTCCATGGGTTCAAGGTGATGAATTGTGAAAATGACGCCACACTCAAGTGGCTTCAGGATTTCACAAGCAGCACCTCTGCACCATGGCAAAATGCGGATCTTCGCCTAATTGATGTTAAGGAGATTAAAAACATCTCCAGACCAATAGGCATACTTCTGGTCAAAGGCCCCACTCTTCCTAATGATCGACTGGAGAGATATATAACATCACTCAACAGGGATCTTCTAAGCCAGGAGTGGGAAGTCGTAAAATGCGAAAAAACCAAGGAAGGCACCGAGGTAACGGTTAGACTAATCCATAAGTCTATACCACTGCTGAGGAAAATGGATTTCAAAGTGCGCGTCGGGATCACCAGATGCAAACTTAGATTGACATCCAATAAAAGAAAACAGGTTAGTAGGGCGATGAACAAATCTTTAGTATTATGTATATGGAATTGAAAATATTACAAATCAATCTTCATCATAGTAAAGCCGCCAGCGCCAACCTGGTCTACCTCATGCAGAGTAGACATTATGACATGGCCCTGATCCAAGAACCCTGGATAGTAGGTGGCATGATTAAGGGCCTGCACTCCAAAGACCTCATGCTGTATAAGTCAGATCTTGACAGCCAAAATAGTAATCCCAGAACCTGTATATTAGCTAGAAAACAGTTTAATCTCTTTCTTCTAACTTCTTACAGCAACATCGACCAGACCGCGGTCATTCTAGAACGCAAGGAGCACCCAACGCTCATAATAACCTCCACATACATGCCCTATGATGGAGTTGAAGGACCACCAGCGGATATAACAAATAAATTAATAACATTCGCAAGTAAGAAAAATTTTAATATTATACTAGGGTGCGACTCCAATGCACATCATGTACAATGGGGGAGCACCGATACAAATGCTAGAGGTGAATCCCTTTTTCAATTTATCATAGACAACAATCTTTGTGTGGCTAACCGAGGTAATACACCCACCTTTGTCACAAAAAATCGGAAAGAGGTGCTAGATATAACCCTCTCAAACAATTCTGACTCCTGTCTAATTGATCATTGGAGGGTTTTAGAAGAACCTTCCTTCTCTGACCATCGTCTTATAGAATTTAAAATCCCTAACGTTGATAGACAGCACAAACCCTTTAGAAATAACAGGCGTACAGACTGGCTTATCTTCAATAGGGAAATTAGAAATAACTTTGAGCACGTTAACACCAACGCCATTCTAGGACCAGACAGTCTAGAGAAGGCAACAGAGAATCTCACTGAGACTCTGCGTAAAGCGTTTGAAACCAGTTGTCCTATCAAAACAACTGTGAAGAAAAACAGTAAACCCCCCTGGTGGACAACAGAACTAACCTACATTAGAAAAGAAACAAGAAAGCTTTTCAATGTTGCTAAAAGAACAAGACTCGAAAGCGACTGGGACTGTTATAAGACTAGTCAAAGAAAATTCAAAACAGAAACCCAACGAGCCAAACGGAGCTCGTGGAAAAATTTCTGCAGCAAAATCGAGTGTACCAACGAGTCAGCTAGACTCAGGAAAATCCTTTCGAAAACCTCCATTTCTGTTGGTTCTCTAAGGAAACCCGACAATGACTGGACTGAATCAAATCGCGAAAGTCTGGAACTCCTGGTTGAAACACACTTCCCAGGCAGTAAACCTAACCCCGAACGCGAATCAGATAACTCTTCAATCTTCGAGTATGAAATCCCTACGGATGTTATAACGGAAGAAAGGCTAAACTGGGCTATTAACTCTTTCTCCCCTTATAAATCTCCAGGCCTAGACGGCATTTTCCCAATGATGCTGCAAAAGAGCATTGAATTTATCACTCCACACCTGATAAACATCTTTCAAAGCAGCATTAAATGGGGATATATTCCCAAGACATGGCGTGAGGTAAAAGTCGTTTTTATACCAAAAGCCGGCAAACCCAGCCATACCGAACCTAAGGACTTCAGACCTATAAGTCTCACGTCTTTTGTACTTAAGACACTAGAAAGACTTATCGACATATACATCCGCAGTAATTTAAAACCGGAGACCATATCACCCTTCCAACACGCCTACACAAAAGGTAGAAGTGTAGAAACGGCACTACACTGCGTAGTTAGAACCATAGAAAAATCACTTGACGTTAAGGAATACACTCTTGCTTCATTCCTGGACATTGAAGGAGCCTTCAATAACGTCCACAGTAATGCAATCGAGAAAGCACTTAATGATCAACGTATAGAAGAAGTAGTTATCAAATGGATCATGAGTATGCTGAAAAACAGGCAAATACATAGTGAGCTTGGTAACACGCATTTAGAGATGTACGCATCTAGAGGAACCCCGCAAGGTGGAATTCTCTCACCATTATTATGGATCTTAGTGATGAACGAGATCCTAATAAAACTTAGGAACTACGGTATAGTAGTGGTAGCCTACGCTGATGACTTAGCGCTTTTGGCGACGGGTAAATACCTTACCACTATTAGCGAACAATTACAAACCGCATTATCAAAGGTCAGCAACTGGACAAAGAAATGCGGTCTTAATGTAAACCCCCTTAAAACAGAACTGGTTCTTTTTACAAACAGAAGGAAGATCCCTCCGTTTACAATACCTAAAATAGATAATACAACATTAAGAATCTCCGACCGAGCTAGATACCTCGGAGTTATATTGGATAAAAAACTCAATTGGGGTCCAAATATCCAAGAAAGATATAAGAAGGCCACAATTGCACTCTACTCATGTAACAAGATTCTGGGTAGAAATTGGGGACCGAACCCCAAAATAGTAATGTGGATGTACACTGCCATTGTCAGACCGATTCTAACTTATGGCAGCTTGGTTTGGTGGAAAGCGTTGGAGAAATCCACGAACCAAAAAACACTTACCAAAGTACAGAGAATGGCCTGTATCTGTACTAGTGGTGTGATGAGGACTACCCCAACTGCGGGTTTAGAAACGATCCTCAATCTCCCCCCAATAGACCTATTCGTCCAAGAATCAGCAGCAAACAGCGCCCTCAGGCTCAGTCAAACTAATATCTGGAAAACTAGCCAGAGTGGCCACGCAGCTATTCTTACGAAATACGTAGACAACAATATCTGTACAGATTATATGAGCCCTTACTTAGATTTCAACAAATCTTTTAGTACAAGGTTCCCCAATAGACTAGATTGGGTAAATAGTGAGCCCTACACCAACGACTCAACCATTACCATCTACACCGATGGCTCGAAAATGGACAATAGAGTAGGTGCAGGTTTTTACTCTGAAAGCCTAAACCTTGCCAAAGCATTCAGGCTCCCCGACTACAGCAGCGTCTTCCAAGCTGAGATCTTGGCAGTGAAAAACGCTGCTAAACACATATCCATGATGGCGATATCACACGCGGACATCACTTTTTTCATTGATAGCCAAGCAGCAATAAAAGCTATCTCTGCCACCCAAATAAAGTCAAAGCTTGTCTCTTGCTGTCGCGAAGAGCTAAAGGTTCTTGGCACACAGCATAACGTAAGACTCTGCTGGGTTCCTGGCCACAGTGATATACCAGGCAACGAAAAGGCGGATGAACTTGCTAGGGAGGGCTCCACACTGGAACCCTCCCTGATAGACCATCATATAGGGATACCGTTATGTGAACTGAAACATAACGTCAGTAAAACCATCATTCACAAATCCAATGACAGATGGAATCTCCTAGAAACCTGTGTTAACACCAGGAAGATATGGCCTAGATACGATAAGAAAAGATCCGACTGGATCTTAACTCTTAACAAACCCTCCCTAAGATCCCTTATCGGCATTATTACAGGTCACAACCTACTCGGCTATCATAAGAAGAATATGGGGCTCAGTACTGATGACCTTTGTAGAGGCTGTGGTGATGAAAACGAGCATGAAGACACCACTCACTTTCTCTGCCACTGTCCTTCACTCTGTCCTGCTAGGAAGAAAACTCTAGGCAACTTCTTCTTTAATGAACTAGAGGAACTATCAGAACTGCCAGGCAAAAGCTTACTAAACTTTGTCAAGACCTCTAAATGGTTAAACGAACCACATGATTCATAGGTTATTATATCTTTTCAGGAAGTTACAACACTTCGGGGTACCACAACGGATCTACATTGATCTAAGTGTGATGGTAACAACATCAACCGTCAGCCCGTTCAAACCTAACCTAACCTATCAATTAGATTTTTCTCAAAATTTTATCAGATGTCAAAAACATTATTCTTCGTTGCACAAAATTGTTTTGGAGATGAAATCAGATTTTAGTCGTAAAATTTTCGAGGTGACAAATTTTATTTTTCAGTTTTTTTGATTTATAAAAAAAACCGTTAATTGGATTTTTTTCCAAAAATATACTTGTTTTGTACCATGTTACAATATATAATATAAAATTTAATTCAAGTCTCTATCGTCATTAGTTCGTTAGATATTTAGGATTAACCAAAATTTTCACCTGTTTTTTAAACTGCTATGGTAAAAAAAACCACCCACGCAATTTTTTTAAGAGCCCTTTCTGCATCTTTCTGCCTTATTATCTGTATAGGTAATAAAATTTATTTGAAGTCGATATCTCTTCTGGTTCTTGAGCTATATGATCAGACGTACGTACACACAAACGCACAGACATCTTTCTAAAAATCTTTTATTTCGACTCTAGGGAGCTTTAAACGTTGAGAAATGTCAAAATTTTCAATTTTACAAATCGGACCTATTACAATAACTTCTTATGGGAAGTTAATAAAAAAACACATCGCGTTTTTAATTTTACTTGCGACTTATAGGTATTTGGCAAATATTGCTTTACGATGGTCCAAAAAATGTGGCTCGGAGTTTCCTTCCATTTCAAGGTTTTAAGCAGACTCGGGTAAGGTATCTTTCTTTCGTTCTTCTTAGAGCAAAAATAACAATAGTCCCCACACAAATTTGGTAGTCAAAAACAGACAATTCGACCTTTCTCAAAAACGACCTTATAGATTTTTATAAAACTTTATATACAATTTTTGTTTTCTTAACTTGGCTTTTCAAATATAAAAAAATTCTGGTTCGTTTTTTTTCAGAAGTGAGTCCCCATAGAAAGGTTATTTTGTTTTTAAATTTTCTCGGGAATTAATGAACCGATTTAAATAATTTGCAACCAAACAATAAATTTGTTGAAGGAAACTTTTGGGTGAGCGAATTATCTCGCGTTGTGCGATTTAATTAGACTATTTTTTGTTGGGTTTTGTGAAATAGCTTGTTACGTGGTTAAGCCTCAATGTTTCAAATTAGTATCAACATTTTACTTCGAAAATTGTTTTTAAAATGTTTTAGTAAAAATAGTTTTTATTTGGTAAACCATAACGACTTTTGAATTTTGTTTCCCGAACGTATGCTTCTTTTTTCACCAATCTCATTTTTTAAAAATGAGATCAGATATAAGAACACAAGGGCATAAGAGCGATTGTATGTTTTAATTTACTAAGATTAACATATTTTATTTTTTCATTTTGTATTATAATTTTTTTACAAAAAGTCAATTTTCTTTGAGTCTCTAAGGTCTTAATAACACGCAATCAAAACAAGCCATAGATACACATATATTTATATTTGGAGTGATATTAATCCCACCAAAATTGAAGTTCAAAGCTTAAATCTTTAAAAGAAAACATTTATGTGTCTGACATCTGTGGGCCTCAAGTATAAATTGAAAAGTCATAAAGACTCTTGTATCTGTATCCATTTTTTTTCCCATTGAAAAGCTGCCTTGAGTTTCAATCCCCACACTTTCTGCAACCCCATAATACTTCCTCTTATTTTCTTTTTGAATTCCACTTCTTTTGGAAGAATGTCTTCCCTCTTTAGAATATCCTTGATATATTTACATATGTAGTCAGGCCTGCTATGCTTGAACCTTAAAGATTTATATTGCAACAAATTATTCATGTGTTCGTGAAACTTCCCATAAATTCACCCCCTCTCCACTTACAACAAAAAAAAAAAAATAAGGAAATCCATTTGTTTGCGGTCTTGTCTTCATAGGGTACAAACATCTTCCATGTAAATCACGATTCGACAAAAGCAGAGTATAAGTAAGTACTACTTGGTCCTGAAGAATATAGAATTCCAACAAATGGGGTGTTGGAAATAAAGTGCAAAAGATACAAATTGCTACTTTATGGCAAAAAAATGATGTGAACATCTCGAATAGTGATGCAGAGGGAAGCATCGCTCAAGTTATTCAATTTTATGCATGAATGATTGATTAGCGTATAACTATGCATGTTATAAAACAGCTGATGCTGCCAATGCCGTCCTTATATATTGCAGCAAAGTCATTGTAAGTAGTAACATCGCATACCATAAAGAGATTTGTGAAAATGCCAGAAACTGATTTATTTTCAAATTCCTTCAGAATTGTTTTGCGAGAGTTTATTTGCAGAAACAGTTTTTATAAAAAGTTTCATTTGAACGATGCGATGATTTATTTCGAACTTCACAAGACGAGAGTTAAGAGCTTACAACTTTTTTGGAAGAACTTCTCAAAATGAAATTCAAGAAGTTTAAGTTGATGATAAAAACGATGACGACGTGACGAACGAAGAAAAATAAATAATTAAGAAAAGTTCGAAAGCAGAGCTCTACCCCTTTGCGTAGACAATTTCAAATTCCTTGTGTGAAAGTTAAATTTCCCAAGACAAAACAAGCACAACCAGCCTCTGCTTTAAGATCCTTTCTGTGTTAACCAAAAATATGCGTGTTAACATTTTTATTTTCGAAATACTAGAATACAACGAAGTGCTCGCTATGGCCTACTCTCCTTTTTCTGATGTTTTTGTTTCTAGTTTTTAGACAGAGTCTTTTATATGTAATCCTTTCTCCTGACTATAATGATATCCAGGTATAGAACGAAATTCCAACCCACCACCCTCCTATACCACCCCTCTTCCATATAAAACTTCGTCAAAAATGGTAATTTATTCTTTGTTGAAGTTTAGGCTTATTTTTTGTGTTAGGTATTTTCTTCTCTTCCTATTTTTATTTGTTGTTGTTGTTGGTAAAGTCCCCTTGACAATTATTTTTTGGTTGCTCTTTTGTTTTTATGAGTTTGAACAATTCTTTTGTGTTATTAATACACATATACACACACACACACAAACAAAAAACACATCACTACGAACGATAAAGCCCAAATTCACATTCGCAGGATCTAAAGGGGATTAACACAAAAACCAAACAAACAAAACAAAGAATATCCTATATCCTATATCCTGTATAAGTTTTTCTTTTATTATCGAAAAAATATAGAAAAATGTTTATTCGATGAAAGCTCCAAAAACTAAAACAAAAACATTTTCCTTTTAATACAATGAGGAATTCCCAACATAACAAAAAATAAATAAAAAAATATATTTGTTTTTATGGGTAGTGTTCTCATGTTAAACGAAAGAATATATTAATAGTGTGGCACATGTAAAGAGTCTTATTTTTTTGTGAGGGGGGGATGTATGAGTTTGGATTAAGAGAGGGAGACATGACGATAACCACAAAAAAAAAACTTTGATTAAAATAAGTTAATTGAAGTGATGATAGTGTGTTCTAGGAGAAATGGGAGGACATATTACCAGGAAATATATAATTTCATATTTGGCCACTGGAGCGTATACTTGATTTTTTTTGGCTGAATGTGTACTCAAAGGCAGTTCATTTAATGAGTAGGTGGTTTTAATGGGACGCATGTAATGTAATTAAGTGGTATACGTTTTTTTTTAGGGAGGGCTTAATGTTAATAAAAAAACACTTAAAATAAGGAGGATCAATTTTAAGAATACAGAAATTCTGTTTATAGTTAGGATGTTCAAGTGAGAGGCTTCCATACCCGAAATTTAAGTTTTCCATGACTCTGATGGTGCATAAATCGGACTGAATTAGATGAGTCAAAAATTTCATTCTAAATTTTCAATAAATTATGTTGGCCTTGAAAATCTCTGTTGTTTGTAGCTTATTCGCACAGAGCTGCGAATTGTGAATTCTAACAACCCCAAAAGAAAAAGTCTTACAGGGTCAAACCGATCGATAGTGAGACGAATAATTCATGGAGAAATTTCAATGTTATGATATGAATATGATGAATATTGACATTTCGTCTGCCACTTCAAAATAAATTTTATCATACCTTACTGGGAGAAAATAGGCTCCTCTATAATCTAGATGATATTCCTCAGGGATCGGTGTTAGGTCCGCTTCTGTTTACGCTTTATATAAATGAAAATATTATTTCGAATTAACAGAACATTCATCATCATCATCATCATCGGCTCTACAACCTGGATCCGTTGCTGGCCTCATACAATAAGTCTCTCCATTTATCCCCACGACGTCCTGGTCTAGCGTTGCCTCCCATAAAATGTACATAAAATGTACTACTAAATGTATTACTTTCCGAGCTGGTACCTCATCACTCATACGATCTAGTTGTCCAGCCCACCGGAGTCTATAGAGCTTAATTTTTGTCACAGTATCAGTTTCAAGTTAGATAACGCCCAGGTTTTGGATCCACATGTGAGTACTGACAGATCCAAGCTTTTTGGATTTTAAAGGCTTTAACAGACCGACATAGTCTCTGTTGGCTTTGAGCACCCGCAGCGTATTTCTTCTTCCATGTTGTTATCGGCTCTGCTGCCTTGATCGTTTTATCAATTGTTCGTCTTGCATTCGACACGCCACCATGTACTTTGTGTTTCCTTCACCAATGTGCAGCCCCAGATTTTGTGCCGCCTGCTCGATCTGGGTAAAGGAATCGTGTACAGCTTGTTTGGTTGACCCGATGATGTCGATGTCTTCTACGTAAGCCAGTATCTACCTGAACTTAGTGACGATGATCCTTCTTGTAGACGTGCCAGATTTATGGATTGATTTCTCGAACGCCAGGTTGAAGAGGAGGCAGGCCTAACCATCTCCTTGTTGGAGTCCACTGTAGATGTTGATTGGTCTAGATAGCAATCCGGCTATCTTAACTTGGCTTTTTTATATTGGTCATGGTCAACCTATATAGCCGTGTCAATTTGTTTGGAATGCCGAACTCTCTCATGGCTTTGTATAGTTCTACCCTAGCTATGCTATCGTAGATGGCCTTAAAGTCTATAAACAGATAATGAGTTGGAATATTAAATTCCAGACATTTTTCCATCGCCTCCCTAAGTGTAAAAATCTGATCGGTTGTTGATTTGCCTGGAATTTGTCCGACGGGTTATCCGAACTTAGATAGAAGAAGGTATCTTACAGGCGGTACACAACAACGTGATACATCTATAGTTTCTGCAAGTTATGACATCTCCTTTTTTGTGTATGGGACATATATTACCTTTTCGACTGACATTTTTCATGTTCCCATGATACGTGCACTATAATATCATGAATTGTTCGATGTAAAGCTGGCACGCCATGTTGAATCAGCTCGGCTGATATGCCACCGGCTCCCGAGGTTGTCTTTTGCTTAAGCCTAATAGAAAATTAACATGGAATAAAAATGACATTGTTGTAAGCCAAAAATATGAAGTTTTACAAAAATTATGGACTGCTCAAAATATTACAACTTTATCAACTAGAATCTTTTTAGCTAAGACTCTATTTATTCCAGTCCTCTTATGTGGCTGGCTTAATATACATACATATATAATGGTGGTTGTGAAAGTAAAAAAAAAAATTAAAAAGCATTTAAAAGAAACCTTTCTTGTATTTATAACCTGGGAAGATTTGATAACATTTCTCATTTGGATACTAAACTGTTAGATGTGCTTTTTAAAATAACTTACAGTTTCGTACCACTTTTCTCTTAATTAAGTATGCATTAGATGCTTTTAGCTCTTTTTTGGATTTGTACCGACATTTATCACGTCGTCAGTATACTCTTCAGCTCATGTCACAATTTAGTTGAAGTCTGCGAAAGGTCGAGTTCTTTTGAGCGATGGGAAATCGACTGCCTCAGATATGGGATTCTACTATTCTGATAGATAGTGGCAATATGGACACTATCATATTTCAAGATTTGAAAGACTCCATTACAAGACCCTTTTTTACAGTTGATTTCGTTTTTGTGTAAAATATTATCATATATGTATATAATGGGTGATTTTTTTGAGGTTAGGATTTTCATGCATTAGTATTTGACAGATCACGCGGGATTTCAGACATGGTGTCAAAGAGAAAGATGCTCAGTATGCTTTGACATTTCATCATGAATAGACTTACTAACGAGCAACGCTTGCAAATCATTGAATTTTATTACCAAAATCAGTGTTCGGTTCGAAATGTGTTTATCGACAAATTTTGTTCAGCGATGAGGCTCATTTCTGGTTGAATGGCTACGTAAATAAGCAAAATTGCCGCATTTGGAGTGAAGAGCAACCAGAAGCCGTTCAAGAATTGCCCATGCATCCCGAAAAATGCACTGTTTGGTGTGGTTTGTACGCTGGTGGAATCATTGGACCGTATTTTTTCAAAGATGCTGTTGGACGCAACGTTACGGTGAATGGCGATCGCTATCGTTCAATGCTAACAAACTTTTTGTTGCCAAAAATGGAAGAACTGAACTTGGTTGACATGTGGTTTCAACAAGATGGCGCTACATGCCACACAGCTCGCGATTCTATGGCCATTTTGAGGGAAAACTTCGGAGAACAATATTCATCTCAAGGAATGGACCGGTAAGTTGGCCACCAAGATCATGCGATTTGACGCCTTTAGACTATTTTTTGTGGAGCTACGTCAAGTCTAAAGTCTACACAAATAAGCCAGCAACTATTCCAGCTTTGGAAGACAACATTTCCGAAGAAATTCGGGCTATTCCGGCCGAAATGCTCGAAAAAATTACCCAAAATTGGACTTTCCGAATGGACCACCTAAGACGCAGCCGCGGTCAACATTTAAATGAAATTATCTTCAAAAAGTCATGGACCAATCTAACGTTTCAAATAAAGAATCGATGAGATTTTGCAAATTTTATGCGTTTTTTTTTTTTTAAAAGTTCTCAAGCTCTTAAAAAATCACCCGATATTATGTCTTTACAAAGTTTTTTTTTTTTTATTTTTATAAAAATATGAAATACACATGGTTTGTGTATTTGAACAAACTCATCGAATTCACAAACCATTTATTTCGATAACGATAAATTAGTTTCCCAGTATTTTATATTTTTTGGGATCAATTCTTTTTTTTATGATATGAGTGGAGAGGAAGAATGCGGAATTATTTTGTGAACGGTTTCTATTTCTCAGAGCACCACATGTCGGAGACAAAAACTCATCCCAAACAAATTTATCGTTATCGAATTTAATGTTATCGAATATTAATGGTTTTTATCGTTCCTATTTCCGTTTAGTTTTTAGATTTAATTCGAATGCTTTTCAAATGTTTCGTCAAGGTAGATGAAGAATTTTTTTAGGAAATTTGGTTTGGAATTTCAAAACAAAAAAATGGAAATTAACCAAGATGAAAAACAAACTTTCTGATGATAGAAAAAAATATTCCTATGGTGTATGGTCAGATTTATGTCGATAGGTATTAAGGTACATAAATTAAGATAATAAAAATAGATAGGAAGGTATCAACCCAACTAAATGGTTTGATTAAGGATAATGTTCAAGAAGGTGGAATGTGGTAGATATGAAGCCACTAGTAAGTTAAAGGCAAGTTTTTCTATACTTAAGATACATTTTGACAAACAATTAAAAAATGTTCTACTATTTTTATAAAACCAAGAAAAACTAAGACTAAATACAGACATTTTGAGACGCATAACACATTAATTTTGTATTCAAAGGAAATCTGGTAGTTATTCAATTTCAATTCAATTAAATGAAAATATTTCCTAAATAATTAATAAAACTGTCTCAACATGTTACACTGTAAATACTTTAACACTTCCATGTTACATAAAGAGAATTTATCCTGTTGAATTATTCATGCGGATTTATTCCTTTCCTTTAAAATATTATTTCTATTTACAAATGGTACGAAAGGTACCTAACCTTTGTCGTCTTAAGCGACAGTAAAGCTTAAATCTGGTATTTTCTGGATTTAAAGTCTTAGTTAGACTTTCATTTAGAGTTCCAAAGTAAATATTTAACTTTACACAAAATAAATAAGAGAACTAATTTTGCTAAAACCTTTTAATTGGACAACCAAGTCATTTGAGATATTCATTTTAAAGATATTCCTTGCATACATATATACGAGTAAGCACGCATATGTATTGAACAATTCAAAAGATGTGACGACATACTTTCGAACAATTTATTTCTTCATCGTGTAATAAAACCAAAGGTTTATCTGGCTTTAAGTTGAGATACATATTTACAAAACTATAAATGCTTGCATTATTATTACAAAGGATACAAACACATACATAAATAAATAAATCCTGCAGACAGAAATAATGAGACTTGAAACAAAACAACCGCATAGGATGGAATCCTTTTTGTTGAAAGTAATCGTCTTATTTTGTGGTTTTCTTGTATCAAATCAAACTTAATTTACCACCATAGTAACAACAACAACAAAAACAAAAAGTTCCCGTCTTCGTCGTTGGGCGTCGGTTACATCGGTCCTACTTGGGTGTTGGTTGTCCATTCGTCTGCCTGATTGTCTGTCTCTCTGTCTGTCTTATTTGTCCAGTTTAAGGACCAGAACTAGAGCCAGGGCCAGGCCAGCTAGCCTCAGCATTAAAGGTCCTTAAATCTTTGTGTTCTCATTTTCTTTGAAAAGTACAATGTAAGTTTAGTTTTGTTCTTGTTTTTGTTTTTGTTTTTATTCTTCTTCTTCTTTAGTTTGATGTGATTTGTGCTTGTATAGAGGAAAATCTGATGGTGTTGTTAATGGCAGACAACAAGGAGGCAAAAACTTTAAATCGGTTTTTGTGTATGTCCATTGTCCATGTCCATGTCCAAGGATATTCCTACGAGAGTGTTTGAACTTTATAAAAGAACACCATAACAAGCACAAAATTGTGATATCACTTTGCAAAAACATGGTGATTAGGATATAGGAAAAAGGAAACCTTGAATTGTTCGATATACCGAAGAAAGCAACTTGTACTCAAGACCTAAATAAGAGTGGTGGGGTTTATCGTTTATGGTCTGCTGAGAGAGATAATTCCGAAAGCAACAAAAGGAAAAGGTTTTAAGTGACATTTGTGTTTGATAGGCAGCAAAATACTGAAATATTGCCAATTAAAAAGAGGTCGGCAGATAACTTTCCATATGTTTTTCTGTTTAGATTTGCTTATTGTATAATTTATTCGAAAAATAAATAGATGACTCTGCAAAAACTAACATAAGTTAAGAATAATTGATGGAGCTACTTAAGAGAAGCATTTGTTTGGGAAGATAGAGTAGTGTATTTGGCAATATTATGGATATGGACGAATTATAACTTTAAAAATGTAATGCGCAGATTTTAAATGGATCATAATGAAGACTTGACCACATTATTGGATAAAATTGTTATTTTAGCAAAGCATTTAAACAGCAAATAAATATTGACCAAGAAAGAAAATTTAAGTAATTTCTTAAGGAAATATGAGTCATTTTTGTTTTTTTCCAAAGTATTTAAATAACTTAAAAAATTTACGAATCCGTTTACAAAATATTTAATATAAAATACATATTTTAAAACCAGCTTTCTTTTAAACTCCCCAAAAGAAGTGTTTCATAACAATATCCTAATCTCAACAATCAACCGACTGTCAAAAGGACGATATCAGCAACCAAAATGCATTGGATCTCTTAGAAATGTTACAAAATGCATGATGCTATTATTTTAAATGGGTGCAAAATTAGTGGTTGAGTTAAAAACCTATTCTGATCATATGTCACTTGTATTCGAATGGAACAGTGAATGTATACTTCAACATCAAAGTCTGAAGCCATTACCGAAACTTAAATGGAGGATTGAAAGCTTAAATACCTATCAAAATAATCTAGATATATATTTCACTGAAATTTCTTCATCTATAATGATTCTATCGAGTTGTTTTCTACAAAAGTTGGCACATCTACAAACACTACAAAACTGTTACACCAATGAACTGGTACGATTAATGCAAACTCCACTAACAAACAATGATTCCAAATAAAGAAAGCAAATTTAAAAATGTTCAAGCTAAATCTATAAGTCAGATGAAAAATTCAAAAAACTTCTGGAAATTACCACCAGGCATAAATGGATACAATTTTGTAGTTGGTTCAAATGTGTCCGCAGAACAACTATCACACCATTTCCAAAACTTACTGTTTAATAAGTCCAATTTGTCCTTTGCTTATACAGAAACCTTTGACTCTGAAATAGACAGGAATTAAATAAAAATGTTTTTTTCAAAAAGCCAAAAATGGAAAAGCACCAGGTGAAGACGGAATTCCGTACAGCAACTTTTACTAATAAGCTAAAACTACTTTTTAACACTATTTTAACATCCAGTATAATCCCCTCTGCGTTCAAAAAATTAGTTATTTTTTATATTCAAAAGAAAGGTGATCCAAACGATGTTGAAAATTAACTGGGGATTACATTTATAAACGTTTTAGCCCAAATATTTGGTGGGGTTTTAAAAAAGAGATTAGAAAAGTGGGTTGATAATAACAGCATATTAACAGACAGACCAAGCAGGATTCAAAAAAAATTACAGTACTGTGTACTAGATCTATAATCTACACATTTTTTTTTGTTGATTTTAAGGAAGCTTTCGAACTTGTAAATAGAAACGCACTTATAAAGGTTGATTTTTTTAGCTATTAACTTTTGGGGAACACTGGTTTAAACAGCTGACGCACGTTTCGTGTTTTGTTTTACTGTCAAACATCTTCAGTTTGGTCTATAATTTAACCATGAATCGTCTTACAAACGAACAACGCTTATTGAATTTTTTTTTATCAAAATGCGTGCTCTGTTAAGAAAGTTCATCGCGTGCTTTTTACCGAAAAATTGTGTTCAGCGACGAAGCTCATTTTTTGTTCAATGGATACGTTAATAAGCAGAATGGTCCATTTTGGAGTAGATATCAGCCAGAAGCATTGCAAGAGCTACCAATGCATCCAGAACAAGTCACAGTTTGGTGCGCTTTATGGGCTGGTATCATTATTGGACCGTATTTCTTCAAAGATGATGCGAATCCTAACGTAACTGTGAATGGTCAGCGCTAGCGTGAGATGATATCTAACTTTTTTTGCCTAAAACGAAAGAGCTTGACTTGCATGACATGTGGTTTCAACAAGACGGTGCAACATGCCACACAGCACGCGCAACAATGGACTTATTGAGAGGCGTGTTCGGTGAACATTTTATTTCACGATCGGGACCGGTCGATTGGTCGCCTAGATCGTACGATTTAACGCCTAAAGACTATTTTTTGTGAGGCTATATTAAAGCTCTTTGTCATACAGATAAGCCCACTTTAATTGAAGACAACATTAAAGTATTTATTCGTGAGATACCGGCCGAAATATTGGAAAGAGTATGCAAAAATTGGACTAAGCGGATGGATTTTATTTGAGGCGCAGTCAAGGTCAACATTTGTTTTTTACACTTCAGAATTTTCAGAAAGTAGTTAGCTTACAGCAAGCGTCACACTACGATCAGAGGCTCATCATTAGTGCATGTGTTAGTTGTTAGTAAGATAATAATACAATTAAAGCCTAACACACGCACAAAATACAAAACATAATTAACATTAAACATGAATTATTACAGAACAACAAAAAATAAAAATGAAGACGATTACGATAGTGGAGCACTGGTTCTAAACAATGATTTTAATCCCACCTTATTTAAATTTAAATCTATCGATGAACAGTTTAAGTTATATAAAATGCTCATTCGACTTAAAGCTTCATTCTTTCCATAGTTAGTTCTATGGAAGTCAATATGTATAAAGTCAAAAGCACGCAAGTGATGAGTTCCGCCTCGGTAATTTAAATGTATACAAGACAGCAAATAAGGTGCATCAATTTCACCATTAATAAGTTGATGAAAAAATATTAAATCATTATTAACACGCCTTTGATGGAGAGTTTGCAATTGAAGAAGCTGAATACGATGTTCATAGGGAGGCAGACAATAAGGATCATCCCAAGGAAGACCCTTTAGGGCAAAGCGAATGAAGTTATGTTGAATTGATTCGATACGTTTTCTATGAATTTCGTAATACGGAGTCCATACCTGCGAAGCATATTCAAGATGAGGACGAACATGGCAATTGTAAAAAGAAAGAGTAACATAGGGATCATTGAACTCCTTTGCCCAGCGTTTTATAAAACCAAGCATAGAACTTGCTTTATTAACAATCAAATTAATGTGATGTGTAAATTCTAAGTTGGAACAGAAATGAACACCTAAATCTTTAATTGTGGAGACGCGACCGAGTTTTTGCTTTGATATAAAATAATCAAATACACTACCGATTCGTTTTTTAGTAAAAGTTATCGTCTGGCATTTAAAAGGGTTGAGGGTAAGGCTATTTTTGGCACACCAAAATGTGAAACTATCAATGTCTGCTTGTAAAAGGATGCTATCTTGGGTGGACTTTATTATTTTAAAAATTTTCATGTCATCAGCAAAAATAAGAACATCACTTGAGCGTAGACAAGACGATACGTCGTTTATAGACAGGTTGAATAGAAAAGGGCCAAGATGGCTTCCCTGGGCAACACCAGATTGAGCAACAAAAGGTTCAGAATGACAATTTCTAAATTTTACCTCATAGGATCTGTTTTCAAGGTATGATTTGATCCAAGCTAAGAAAAATGGTGGAAAACCAAGAGCTTTAAGTTTAAATAAAATAATTCCGTGGCTAAGTTGGTCAAAAGCTTTGGAAAAGTCAGTGTATATGCAGTCAACTTCATAACCTTGTTCTAAAGCGTTTGAACATATGTTTGAGAATGTGAGGAGATTAGTAACGGTTGATCTTTTTTTCACAAAACCATGTTGCTGTTCGCAAATGAGATTTTTACTAAAAAATGCTACACTTTCACAAACAACTTGTTCAAACAATTTAGGTATGCAAGAAAGCTTTGCAATGGGCCTGTAGTTTGTTATATCTGCCTTGTTACCTTTCTTGAAAATTGGTGTAAGAAATGACTTCTTCCATATACTGGGAAATTTACCTGTTTTTAGAGAAAGTTTGAATAAGAACGTAAGGGGTTCAACTAAAGCATTACTACACTTTTTTAATATTATCGCGGGAATACCATCGGGACCGGCTGAGCAGTCATCATTCAACGCGGATAAAAGATCAAGGACCGTACTCTGTAGCACAGGGATGTGACTACAGCTAGTTTGCGAAAAGGAGTGAAGATTATGAAAATATACTTCATCAATTTCTTGAGGGCTAATAACAAAAGATTCACGGAAATTTGTTGCGAAAGCGTTACAGATATCAACAGTTTTATTTAAAGAAAGATTCTTGTAAGTGAAGTTAACTGGAAAGCCATCTGATTTCTTCTTTAAGTTTACAAGTTTCCAAAATTTTTTAGGATTCTCTTTCAAAGAGGTGCCCATATCAGAAACATAAATATCATATAAAAAATTTGAAAGAGATGAAATAATCTTCAAACATTAAATTATATGGACCGTACTATCGATTTAAATAAATATTTCATGCGTTTTCTGAATTGTATGTGTTTTTTTTTTAAAAACGTTCCTATAGCTTTTAAAAAATCACCCTTTATGTATAAACTCTCCCAACTCGTAATCTCTACCAAATTTCTAAATGTTTTAAGAAATATGTATATTGGTATTCCCAAGTATATCTCCAGTGGAATTAGGATCGCTAATTGTAGAATAAATGGTCTTCTGTATGCAGTCAATCTTGTAATTCTTTTAGAAACACCGCAGCAAATTGGCAGCTTATGATAAGCCGGTTGTCAAACTACTGCAATAAATAGTGACTTTCAATAAATGCCGAAAAATCCAAAATCCAAAATCATGATATTCAAAAGATCTCACAGTATTGTTAGAGACAGTTCGTGAATGGTTAGCGACTTAGATTATTATAATTATTTATTAACTTCCCATAGGAAGTTATTGTAATGGGTCCGATTTGACAAATTGAAAATTTTGACATTTCTCGACGTTTCAAGGTCCCTAGAGTCGAAATAAAAGATTTTTAGAGAGATGTCTGTGCGTGCGTGTGTACGTACGTTCGTACGTCCGTACGTCCGTACGTCTGTACGTTCGCGACGTTTTTTTCGTCTTCCATAGCTCAAGAACCAGAAGAGATATCGACTTCAAATAAATTTTGTTATACAGATAATAAGGCAGAAAGATGCAGAAAGGGCTCTCAAGAAAATTGCGTGGGTGGTTTTTTTACTATAGCAGTTTAAAAAATAGGTGAACATTTTGGTTAAACCTAAATATCTCATGAACCAATGACGATAGAGACTTGAATTAAATTTAATATTATATATTGTAACGTAATACAAAACAAGTATATTTTTGGAAAAATATCTAATTAACGGTTTTTTTAAAAAATCAAAAAAACTGAAAAAAAAAATTTGTCACCTCAAACATTTTACGACCAAAATATGATTTCATCTCCAAAACAATTTTTTGCAATGAAGAATAATGTTTTTGACATCTGATAAAATTTTGAGAAAAATCTAATTGACAGTTTTTTTATAAAAAATAAAAACCTAAAAAAAACATTACTCAAAGTTGGGAAAAATCGGATTTCGACTCAAATATCTTTTCAAAAACTTTAGACTAAGGCTTAAAACTTATTTTATCTTATAAAAAATATTGTTTTCAACATTTAGTAAAATTTTGAAAAAAATCTTATTGACACTTTTTTTTACAAAAAATAAAAACCTAAAAAAAAAATACTAAAACTTGGTAAAAATTTACTTTAGATTCAAATAGTTTTTCAAAAATTACAAATATTGGCTTCAAACTTATCTTATTTCACAGAAAATATTGTTTTTAATATTCAGTAATTTTTTTATAAAAATCCAACAGTCCATTTTTTCATAAAAAAAATAAAATCGACAAAAAATAGTACGCAAAAATTGATATAGACAAACTTTTAAGCAAGGCAAATCTACAGATGGGATGGGAAGTTATCAGTGTGGGTCGCATCCCAGCCTCTTTTAATTATTTAGAAATCAAATTGAACCCATTGATGGATTTCAAAACTAAAAAAATTAGGTGGCGCAACAGCCCGTAGAGAACCAGGGCCTAGTGACTTACGACGCTCAACCATTCCTGTGTGCGAGTAATTGCAGAGATGGAGGGGACCTACAGTTTATATGCCGAATCCGAACGGCTTATTTGAGAAAGCACTTTTCATGACAAGAATTACTCTTGGAGAATTTGTCAATTCCTCGCAAGAGGCAGTACCCGTGAAAAAAACTTAAGATAACATAGGCATGGATAGAACCCAAGACCTCTGGTATGACAGTCCAATGCATTAACTATCATGCCACGGGTACTACGAAAGAACGAACCTGCACCCCATAAAAAGGGCACAAAGCGCCCTTGCCATGTTAATTAGACTACGAGTTGGTTAAAGTCTCAAAAAGATCGCTGCCGTTCAGGAGTGCTTAGCAAGCGATCCTAATTAGCCAATTCAGTTCTCAAAAATTGGGCATGGCTCAGACCTCATTAAGGCGTATTTCGCGTAAGAATCTTTTTTTTTTCCACATGCACAAAATCAAGCTGACTCAAGAATTGAAGCCGATGGACCACTTGAAGTAACGTATGTTGATGATTTTCATAGCAAGTTCATTTTTGATTCAAAATTCGTTCGTCAATAAACAAAATATGAGTCATTGGTCGGATGGAAGTCCACATTTGTTTTATGAATCACCAATTCACCCACATAAAATAACTATTTGTTGCGAGTTACATGCCGGTGGCGTTATTGGGCTATTGTTGTTCGTCGTCGACTTCAAGCCGATAATAAAGTTTTTGAAATATCTCAAAAAAATATTTGTCAAGTCCTAATTAGAAAATCTTTTATCTTCATTTAAATTAAGTTTGAACTTAAAACCTTACACATAATTAAAGCTAGACTACACGAAACGGAACTACTACAAATTAAACAATTCAAGAGAAAAACCACGAGACGATACCAAAACGAGACTGACATATTTCAATTTTGTTGAGACCAAGACGAGACGTGAACTCTTCTTTTCCATTCACTGCGGTCACCTGTTTATAGTATTAGAATCGTTTGAAAAATTCCCACTTTGTAATGGTTTTAAGAATCAGGGTAATAGTTGAAGTTTGTTTAATGGTCATAATCAAATTGAAAAGAAAATTTGGTTATCTTGAAATCGTACTGGAAAAATTGCTAATTTTCTTCATCTTGCTGATTTTAACAATCTTAGAGCTTGGAACTTGAAGTTGAAAACTTAGAATATTTATGAGGTCGACATAATTAATACCTTGGATAAAAATTATCACTATACCTACTTTTGGGGCAAGGCCCTTTTCCTCTGCAGAAACAGTACATTCATTTAAATGGAAATTTAACTGTTTAACAAAATAACATTGAATTTTAACTAAATTCCAAAATATTTCAACAAAAATTTAAATAATTATTCAACAATTTCAAAACTTCTCTAATCATTAAATTTTCTATTTCTTTTCCAGGTGAGTACTTTGAACAAAAAAAAAAGTTTAACATAAAACTTCCCTAACAAAGAAAATTCGTAAGTCTATACATAAAACTCTTATAAGCTCTAAAAAGTATGTACATATTATACATATTTTGCATAATATAAGTTAAGTATACAAATACGTCAGTTTGAGTTAACAAAATTTATACAAAAAGAGAACAACAACAAAAAAAAAAATAGGCTAACGCTTCAGTAAGTTCCTTTTATAATAACTTCCTTCATACGAATCTTCAAAGAATTTAACACACCTGCTAACTGCTTTACCATCAACCAACGAACCAACCAACCAACACTCCGTTGCAAGTTTTAAATAGGGTAACTCAACATAATAAATAGAAGAAAAAATATAAATAATCCTTGCAAAGTCCTGTTGTTTTCAAAGTTATAATGTCGCCTGTATCGCAACAGCTTACTGCCTCCCACACACTCTGAACGCCACACACGTGTCCCCAACAACAGTTTCTCGAAACATCAAAAAAAAAAAACATCCAAATCACAAAAAAAGAAAAAGTTAATTATAAGGTCCTTGCTGTGTCCTTATTTTCATCATCAGTGCAGGAAAATGAAACCGCAACGTTTTTTGTTGTGGACAGCAACAGCAACAGCAATAGCGACAGCGACAACAACGACATTTTTCGCCCTCGCTCTGAACACTTCTTATATGAGGTACCTCCAAAGTACTTAACCCTTGCCAAGTAGGATTGTTTAACAACAGTTTTGCGTACATGTACATTGTACATGTAAGACGAGAGAACGAGTAAGTGTAAGAGTGCTAAACGGAAAAGAGCTCAGAATACTTGAACTTTAACACTGACATGGTGGGGCTAACCAGCATCAGCATCAAGAACCTCCGAGATGGTTGTTCATACTTTTGATAAAGTTGTGTGAGGAGGTAGCGAGGGGGTGGGGGGGTAAGTGACAGGAAGAAATCGCAGGAAAATTGGTCTTCTTCTATTCCAGCCACCTGTCTCTCTCCATATAAAAAAATACCACCCACCCTTCATTTCCCATGTCAACCATTTCAACCCTAAGAAGCTGTCTTTTTTTGCAAGCTCAAAAAAGTTAACCCTTCTTTTTGTTCCGATGATGGGGGTGCCATTCCCGGTATACGTATATAAATTGTAACACATGGTAGTGCTACTTGATGTCATAAACGTTTCCCACAAAGACATGTCATCATATGAGATGAAGATGAAGATGACGATGATGATGGTAGAAGTATAGGAAAGACCCCCTCTTTGCTCGTGATGAGGAGCATCATATTTAAAAAAAACCCCAACTCGCATGATAATTTCCGGTTTTTATTCGAACAACCGGGGGGGGGGGGGATGAAATGTATCTACAAAAAAGAAAAAAAAACGGAAGGATACGTAGGTAAGGTAGGTAGTCCTTTTTACCTTTTTTTCTGTCTCACAAAGGAAAGACTAAGGACATCTCAGACAAGGACAAGTTCAAGAAGATTCTTCTGATGTTCTGAGGGAAAATTGGGTAAAAAAGAGTTGGTTTAGTTTTCTTCTTTTGAAAATACTTCAAGCATCAGCTGAAAAAAAATTAGAAGGACATTTTTTTGGATCCTTAATTTATGTTTAAATTTATGTTTGAATATATACATACACGCACATATTTTACTAATTTGTGTTAATTATTAAATGTCCACATGAATGATAAATTATATTAAATCGTGCACTGGTGCCCACTCCCATGCCTACGAGTATATCCCATGTCACACGCTACGCAAAAATACAAACAATTTATATCCTGACATGGCAGAATGTCCTTTTTTTCGCGTATTGTTGTTGTTGTATTTTGTTTCGAGATTGAAGGATATAATTAGATAAAACTCATTGACACAAATAAATCCTATATAGGCAAAAATAGCGAATATATTCTTATATATATTGAGTAGTGGTATTATTTATATACATACATATGTATACTTGTCCCATAATATATACAATACTTATATATGTACATGGTATAGATATAAATTATTGGTAGAAGGTTTTTGTGGTTTTAAGTGGAACTTCAATTAATTAGTGCGACACACAGAGATTTTATAAAAGAGCTTTTAGTTTTTTGTATATACATGCAGACATATATATACATATTATGTTTACATAGTTAAATGGAATATCTATGTATGTATTGTATATTTGGAATTTATGCGTGGTTTATAATATAATAATGTGAGGCTTTTTTCATTCCATTAAGAATCAAAAACTTGAATCTGAATTTATTTTTCAGTGATCAGGATACATTTTTGTATACAAATATTAAAAAAAAAAAAAAAACTTTTTAATTGATTTTTACATTATGTTTTTTTTTTTCTGATAAATTAAATGTTGACATAAAGTTTGAAATTGCATTTGACAGTTGAGTGGTTGTTTATATTTTGTTTGGTTATTTTTGTTTATTTTCTGTTTAATTTAAACACTGCTCTTAGTAATAATTGATAAATAGGTACGACGAGAATTAATTGATTTATTACTTTATATTTTTTTTAATAAGATTTTGACGAAACTTAATTCAACATACACCAAAACCCTCAATTATGCTTTCAACGAGAAGTATACATAATTTTATATAATTTAAATTAAGAGTATATCAACAGAATTAACTGGCATTCATATTTCAATTATTATTTACCCAACAGTTGAACGTACTCTAATTAAATTTACATTTGTTTTCAATATTGTGTGTTTTATTTGGAAAGTTCTGTAATTATTTTTATGAATTAAATATAAAAAAATAAAAAAAAAAAAACAGAGTGTTAATACTCCAATCGTTATGTGAGAAATGTTTTTTGCTTTTTTTTTTGGGCCTGGTTTTTAATTATTTACTCCTGAATTAAGGATGAACTTCGTTAAAAAAAATAAAATATTTTTATTTAATATGTACTTTTAAGATTAAAATAATGACAATAAGATAATATTCGAAAACTTTTTTTTTTAAGAGTTATTCGAAATAGGTTTTTCACATATTTGCATCCTTTAACAAAAATATGAATGTCCTTTTCATGTTTACAGGGATTAAGAAATATAAACGTTTCTCAAAATTGTTCAAAAGCCAACAAGAATACTGGTTTTTGTTATTCGCTTTGAAATGTCTAAAATAAATCTTCTTTTGATGACGCTATAAGAACATCAGTAGATATACCTCTCCAGTAGACACATTCTTAAGCCCACAAATGAATGAATTAGTTAAAGATACATATGTTCTGCTAGAACAGGCTCTAAATTTTACAATTCTTTCTCCAAGCTTACTAACTTCCCATAGGAAGTTATTGTAATGGTTCCGATTTGTTGAATTAAAAATTTTGACATTTCTCGACGTTTCAAGGTCCCTAGAGTCGAAATAAAAGATTTTAAGAAAGATGTCTGTGCGTGCGTGTGTACGTACGTTCGTACGTCCGTATGTCCGTACGTCCGTACGTTCGCGACGTTTTTTTTGTCGTCCATAGATCGGTCGGTCGCGATTTGCGTGACCCTTACATGCTTAAGCTTCATTTGTAAGATCAGTCTTTGAATATAGTTGTGTAGTGTGGACACCTTACTACTCCATTCCTTTAACAAGACTTGAAGCAATTCTGGGAAGATTTATGCGTGTTTGCCTTCGTTTTCTTTCATGGTCACATGAACAATTGAACATACACTTCCTTCTTACTTTCAAAGACTCACTTTAATAAACCTTCCAACGCTCACCAATCATGGAAGGTATTTGCAATTTTGTTTTATGGTTGGAATTATAAATGGGTCAATATCATCTCCATTAGTTCTAAGTAAGTCAAATTTGTGTTTAAGTCCTACAAGTTACAGACAACAGCAACAATTTTTACATATATGAAGATCAAACTAAGGGGCAAATAGCCGCTTCAATGAACTGATTTTAATATTTAATAAATATTACTTTTGTATAGAGCCAACAAATGATAACCTTAAATTCTCACTGAAAAACTTTGATGAGAACATTAATTAATTCAAATACTCCAATCATTCCAGTCATTTAAGAACAGCATGTTAGGATGTCATTCCTTTTTCAACAGATTATATACCATCTACATTTTGTGTTAGTTAGTAAAATGTTAAACTGAAAGAATAGAGAAAGTCACTTGGTGAACGCCGCCGTGCAACTTCCATTCTTCGAGGTGATTTTCTCTATTTCTATTAAGATGTTAAACCTCTTTCGAAAATATCACATAGAGTGTCTTTAAACACTCAATTCGTTAACTCTTTAGAGAAAGCAAATCTGTTTGTTAGGTAGTTCGCCGCTAATTCAACACTGCCAGAGAGTGAGTGTTATGACTCCGCCTGTCATTGAGCGCGTTAACGATTCTATGCCGCCAATCTTTTTTGGCACTCAAACTGTGGCGAGAGTCCTAAGAGATCTGCTGCTCCGGATGGTATCCCCGCTGTTGTTCTGAAGAGGTGTTCTTCAACGCTGGCAAAACCACTACGTAAGCTTTTTCATTTATCCTACTTCTCAGGTCACGTTCCGAGCGGATGGAAAACAACATTTGTTCAGCCCATTCCCAAAAAAGGCGAATCTTCTTCACATTCTAATTACCGACCGATTGCACTTCCGTCCCTTCTTTGCAAGGTCATGGAAACGATGATTAATTATCAACTCAAGTAATATCTTGAAGATCGAAAGCTTCTTAATTACCGACAATACGGCTTTGGCAGCAATAGGTCCACTGGTGATCTCATGGTTCATCTCACCGAACAGTGGAGAAAATCTTTACATCGTTTTGGAGAAAGTAAGATTATTGCACTTGATATTTCAAAAGTATTTGATAGGGTTTGGTCAGGCTCTCTTATCGAGAATGCGTGCTTTCGGTTTTCGTGAATCCCTCCTTCATTGGATTAGTAATTACCTTTCGAATCGTTCAACACAAGTTGTATTGGATGGATTCAAGTCTGAAAACCACAAAATAAATGCTGGTGTGCCCCAGGACTATGTTATATCTTCAACACTCTTTCTCATTTTTATTAATGATCTCCTGTCTGTAACTTCTAATCCCATTGTTTCATTGTTTCGCTGACAATAGTACTCTTAGCTTTTCATATTTGTTTTCAGAATCACATCCCTCTTCTTCAGATGTGGAACTGCAACGACAAAATATGATAAGCTCATTAAATTCCCATCTACACAGCATTGTACAATGGGGAATAAAAAACCGCGTGGAATTTAATGCTTCGAAAACCCAATGCTGTTTGTATCGTTAAATTGAGATATATGTACCTCCCTTGCCATTGTCCATGGTTGGCCCCTGCATCAATGAGACTGAACATCTCGATATTCTTGGTATGTGTGTCATCAACCACCTCTTGTGGAACGATCACATACGCGATGTCGTCAAAAATGCCGAAGATCTTTGGATTTTCTAAGGCGATGCAAGAAGTTTTTCTCCCCTTCTGATCTGGCTGTTATCTACAAGACTTATATACGTCCAAAGCTTAAGTATAACTCCCATATCTGGGCTGGTGCTCCCGAAACTTATTTAAGCCTCTTGGACAGTATTGAACGTAGAGCTTTTAGATTGATTGGTGATAATACCATCATAGGATCATTTACGTCGCTTGAACATCGTCGTAAAGTTTCTTGTCTCACCCTATTTTACCGTTATTTTAATGGTTTATATGCTCTAGAGAAATAGCCAGCTGCATTCCTCCCCTTAAATAGTTCAACCGTAATACTCGCGCTTCTAGGAATGCTTATCATTCATCAATATACCCTTGAGCCCAACTTCGGTCGTACTCTCAAGTACAGAGATTCGTTCTTTAGACGTACTACGTGAATGTGGAATGCCTTGCCACACTCTGTCTTTCCCAGCCATTGCAACATTCAGGAATTCAAAACCAATGTGCAGCGACACCTCCTTTCAAACCCTCTTTCCTTTTTCTAGTGCTCACACTGTGTCTTTACATATTAAGGGAAGTAATATCCCCTTGAGTGTGCGCTTATTATAAAAAAAAAAACATAGGTAAATTGTAAACCCTTCTATATTTTGGTCTCTTCTCTCCGATAGACTAGGTTTAAATAAATTGCTTTTCTGTGTTTCATTTATTATTTTGTTTATCAAACTAAATTCTTGCGGACTTTTCTTAACAAAATACCTTGAAGTAAAAAAAAAATTATTTAATAAAATAAAAAGTCATCATACGCCCAGTATGCCATTTCGTTAAGTAGTTCTTAGACAAGCTTAACCTCATGTGAAAGTTATTTTACATGTAATCGTTGAATGATTTGTTTGTTTTTCAAAATTATTCTTCATCTTGATTTCATCCTCTTAACCTCAAATCGATAGTGAAATTATTTTCAATCATGCTTAAATAATATTGCTTTTTTTAAAATCACATCTGTTGGAGTGCAACTCAGTTTTGAGATCATGGAGTCATTGATGTTTTAAAATTTCGTAAGTTTAATTTAATCTTTCTTTCTTATAGCAAGCAGTGCGCTGTGAAGTTCATAGGCACTCGCCCCTTTAACTTCACCATCAATAATGTCCAACAAAAATTCGAAGTATTTTCTAAGGTAGTCAAGGAAATAAACCAAACTAAATTTAAACTCTAATTTTTTCAATTTATCATAAACCCAGTGCAAGAGCTTAAATTATTCAGTTCTGAAATACAATTTTTAAAAAATAATGAAAAATTTAAAAAAATGTCAATGAAATTGAACTGGTTTACTGTTGAGGTTGTCCATATAGTAAAATGCCCAAAAACTTAAAGTCTTATCTTTGCTTACTAAAATTTGACATCTTGACTTCATTAATTTCATCAAGATTAAAGTGTCATAAGCTAAACTGTACTTTTCAGTGTTCATAGAGATACAAATTTGTTGTTTTAAAAATTTTGATATTTTTTAAATATATTATTAAATACGCCAACCTAACCATCTGCTACCTTTTTCTTAACTTTAAAACTGATTCTCATCAGATAGCAAACTACCTAACCTAGCCTATCTCTTCTCTAGAGAGAAACAAGTTACAAGACTTTAATAAAATAGAAAACTACCAACTGATGAGGATACCCAGATGACACCATCTGATATTTCAGCATCACACGAAAAAGAGGAAGAACCTTGTTGGTCTTCCTCCATAAGATAAAAAGAAAAAAGTTCTTCCAAACAATTTACAGTGTTACAAAAGTTTATTTTCGAAAATAAATTGTGACACAACATAAAACCGGGAAATGATGATAATTTCAATCAGAAATGTAATCCAAACTAAATGGTGATCCTGTTCAAAGCTATTACCAACTTTTACTTGTCTTGTATTTTTGTTGTTTTTTTTTTTTGTTGGCTTCGCTTTGTTCCTAAAGAATGACATCCATCCCTAAATTAATCCTTGATAACGAACGACACAACGCAGACGAGACGATGCGATGGCTATGGGAATGGCGATGTAGAAATGAAAATGAAACATCTCAACAACATTATCTTTGTCATGTTTTTTCGTCCTGTGTTTTATTTTTTTGTATTTTGTTCTTCTTACTTTAATAGTGTTTTTGTTTTGGTCCTTCTTCACCACCCACTCCGTATATCAAGATGATGAGTGACGGACCAACCAAACGACCAACCGACCAACCGACCGACCGACATCTCCCATTCCATACTCTTGCAGAACTCACAAAATCGTATTTGTCGTCCTCTTCTATGCAGACCGTATCATATAATATATAGAAAATCCTTGGTGACTTAGGGGGCGGTTCGGTCTTCTATTTTTATTAGCCCATTCCGACTTAACTAGATACTCATACTAAGGTTTGGCTTGGGTTTGACTGCAGAACCCTCGCTCTCTTGAATCTATTTCAAAGTTGATAAGGTCGAAGGATTTTCATTTTATTTTTGGATATTTTATCCTTTTCTTTCTTTTGGTGTTCTTTTTCGTTTTTATTTTTCTTGTCTTGTTAGTCAGTCATTCGGCAACTTACCTTTGCCAAAAAAAAAAAAATAGGGAAGTATTATAGCATAATGAGATTACTGTTGAGTTTGATGATTCTATGCATAGGAAGGTGACTCTCTTCAACAAGGACGCAATATTTCTTTTCAAAATTCTATGAAACATTTTGATGTGTATGGTTGTGTGTTGGTTAGACGAAGTTGCTTTTGCTGGGATTATGTGTTGTAAGTGGACAAACTACTACCTTAAGGTTTTAGAATTTAAGAGTGATGTGTGAAAGCTAGTTGCCTCTTTTTTAAGTTTCTTAGTTTTGAAAATAGTTCTTAGTTTGTTTGTTGAGTAGTTTTTAAAATTTTGATGGGTTTGTAAAATATTGAAGCTGAATTTCCAAAAATTGTCCAAATTTGTTTAGGTTTTTAACTTAGTGAAGGCTTAACTCCCATTTATTGCCCTTAATTGAAGCTATAAGTATAACTTAGAAACGAACTTCAATCTAAACATATAAGTCTAATCTTAATCCAAACTATGAGTGGTGGTGAGTGAAAAGGTCTTTGAGGCTAAAGATGCTGATGTTGAAATAAAATGAATTTGGATTTCATTTGACCAACCAAAGTACATATACGGGTCAGAGGTTCGTTAAGGCCATAGGAGATGTAGTGTGTTGTTAAATAGAAGGGGCGAAGATTTCTCTACGTTTCTATAGTGAGTTGAGGTTCACCAATTGAAAGCGGTCACGATTAGGGAGTAAGTTCAAACATTTTCCCAGGGTAGGCATCTTCGTTGAGGGCTTTCTTTTTTTAATATTATTTATATTTTAATATGGAGACCAAACCTGAGACGCATATTCATGTATAGAGGTCGGACAAACATCATGTCGCCTAAGGGTGAGAACATTTTTTAAACTATCTTCTAACAAAAAAGAATGCAGAGTTGGTCTTATGAATTATTTCATCAATATAAAGTAGAAATTTGAGTTGAGAGTCACTCAAAACGACCAAGACTTCTTATGTTAATTACTATCTGTATGGAATGATTATATTGCTTTAATGCTTTTACGTGAAAAGGTAATTGCCTAGCATTTGCTAATGTTGAGCTCTAAGCAATTTTTGGTGCACCAGTTTGAGAAAATGTAATTATCTGTTTGAAGGAGAGATAAGTTCTGATGTGCTGTAATGATTTTGAAAAATGTTATATCGTCTAAAAAGAGATTTGACCATGTCAATGGACAATGGAGTTAATTGAAGGATTAAGAGAAAAGGGCTCAAATGATTATCTTGGACTACACCAAAATTGGCTATAGTAGGAATCTTAATCGAACACAATATTCACTATTCTCTAAAAGAAAAGATGTTAAAAACATAAAAAGGAGAGTTTGAAGTCTTTAATATTATGAAAAACTTTGTCAAACGCTTTACTTAAGTCAATGGAGACTATATCAACGTCATATCAACTCATCATTTCTAAGGCTCTTAGAGTGAATGAAATGAACTCTAAAAGGTTTGTGGTGGTAGATCTGTTTTTAAGAACAAAATTTCATGCCACACTCTTTAAAAACGTGCCATTTATGACATTTTCGTGACGTTTGAAAAACAACTTAAGTTATTCTTAAATAAATAAATTTGTGTTCAATATTTTTACAAATAATTCTTTTCGTGTAAATATTTTCCAGAAACACGAGAACATTTTTCTGGCACTGTAATAGATGAGAAAAATCCGATACCAAAATATTGAAATGTAAAAAATGCTTTGTATTTTTAGATTATTTCATTAAAAGGTTGGGTAAATAATTTTTCAAATCTTGTGAAAGTTTTTTTTATAGATTATTTGACAATCTTTCAAGACATTCTATTTTTTTCTATAGTTTCTTAATTTTCAAGCTCTTCTCTGCATTAAATAACCGAAAAAAAATAAATTGAAATTTTGGTTAAATAATGAAAAAAATGCATGTTAAAAAAACATTTCCATGTCGAAGAGGCACTATTCTTTAGTGCCTGATCCCCCCCCCCCCACTTTTATCGAATTTAAAAAACTATTAATTTTCTTCAAAACTAGTGTTACCGCAAAACTATGGTTTGCAGTTCTTAGTTTTTCACAAATTCGTACTGAAACATCTATATCAAATTTTTGAAAGAGCTTGAAACTGAAAATCGCTTCAAATTTGCTTAAACCGTTAAACAAGTTTTGAAGAAACTCAATAAGTTTTATAATCTAACTCAGTTTAAAATATCTGCTCTCGTCATGTTTGAATTAAAACGTTCTGAAATTTGTATTAATCATGATGCTAAGCCCTCCAGACTTTACCAACACTTTCAAGACTTACACATAAAAAGAACATATTTTGACTTTAAGAACGCTTAACATCAAAGGTTCTGACATCTCAAAGAAACGCTGAATCACTCATTTATTAACTTGCCATAGGAAGTTATTGTAATGGGTCCGATTTGTCGAATTGAAAATTTTGACATTTTTCGACGTTTCAAGGTCCCTAGAGTCGAAATAAAAGATTTTTAGAAAGATGTCTGTGCGTGCGTGTGTACGTACGTTCGTACGTCCGTACGTCCGTACGTCCGTACGTCTGTACGTTCGCGACGTTTTTTTCGTTGTCCATAGCTCAAGAACCAGAAGAGATATCGACTTCAAATAAATTTTGTTATACAGATAATAAGGCAGAAAGATGCAGAAGGGGCTCTGCGTGGGTGGTTTTTTTACTATAGCAGTTTAAAAAAAAGGTGAACATATTGGTTAAACCTAAATATCTCATGAACAAAAGATGCTAGAGACTTGAATTTTATATTATATATTGTAACGTGATACAACACAATTATATTTTTTGGAAAAAATCCAATTAACGATTTTTTTATAAATCTAAAAAACTAAAAAAAAAAATGTGTCACCTCGAAAATTTTACGACTAAAATATGATTTCATCTCCAAAACAATTTTGTGCAACGAAGAATAATCTTTCTCCACATCTGGTAAAATTTTGATAAAAATGTAATTGACAGTTTTTTTTATAAAAAATAAAAACCTTAAAAAAACATTGCTCAAAGTTGGTAAAAATTGAATTTCGATTAAAATATCTTTTCAAAAACTTGAGATTATGGCTTCAAACTTATTTTATCTTATAAGAAATATTATTTTAAACATTCTGAAAAAGGTTGAGAAAAATCGAATTGACAGTTTTTTTTACTAAAAATGAAAACCTAAAAAAAAAATTAATAAAAGTTGGTAAAAATCGATTTTCGACTCAACTATCTTTCCAAAACTTTGAGATATTGGCTTTAAAAAACTTTTATCTCTCAAAAAGTATTGTTGTCAACATTCAGTAAAATTTTGAAAAAAAAAAACTTTTTTTACAGTTTTCTTACAAAAAATAAAAAACCGAAAAAAAATTTTACAAAAGTTGGTAAAAATTGATTTTCGACTTAAATATCTTTTCGAAAATTTTAGATTATGGCTTCCAACTAATTTTATCTTATAAGAAATATTGTTTTCAACATTCGGTAAAATTTTGAGAAAAATCGAATTGACAGCTTTTGTACAAAAAATTAATAACCTACAAAAAATTTAACAAAAGTTGGTAAAAATTGATTTTCGACTTAAATATTTTTTCAAAGATTTGAGATAATGGCTTCTAACTAATTTTAACTTATAAGAAATATTGTTTTTAACATTCTATAAAATTTTGAGAAAGTTTTTTTTACAAAAAATAAAAACCTAAACAAAAACAATACTAAAACTTCGTAAAAATTTACTTTCGACTCAAGTAGCTTTTCAAAAATTAAAAATATTGGCTTCAAACTTATTTTATTTCACAGAAAATATTGTTTTCGATATTCACAAATTTTTTTTATAAAAATCCAACAGTACGTTTTTCATAAAAAAATAAATTCTACAAAAAATAGTACCCAAATTTGGTAAAAATTGATACATATAGACAAACTTTTAAGCAAGACAAATTGACAGACGGGATGGGAAGTTATCAGTGTGGGTCGCATCCCAGCCTCCTTTCTAAAACAGTTTTACACAGAAAAGGGCAAAATGGTTTGTAGAAATGCTTGTTTTTTTTTAAAGAATTTGTCCTTTAAACAAAGTTACAACATCAAATTTATGAAACATATTGCAATGCTATTAAATTAATGTTCAAAACGGTTTTTTTTTTAAATTTGAAAGGATTTGAAATGACCACCAAAAATTAACTAAAAAACGTAGTTTTAAGAAACAAGACAGCTTTGAATTCGAAAGCTTTTAATAAAAACTCCTAAGATAAGAGAAAAAGAATTTCTAGGAACTAAGTAAGATATTAAAATAATTTGAACTGTTTTTAAGATAAGACATAGATTTGTACTTTGCAAAGTTATCATACAAATCAGGACAGCGAAGTCCTTTGAAAAAGTATTGTCTTGTTTTTGTGACTAACGTAATTTTATCGACAAGTTTAATTTGCCCGACATTGTGCGAAAACACACATGAGAACATGCCCGAGTACCTATGTCCTATCCATGTCCAGTCCACCTCTCATCAATTCTTATCAATTTAATGCCATCGAAACATCACATGCGATTGGGGTATCCTGATAATCGAGTAAAAAATACGACAACTTTTAGGCGAGCATAAAATCGTCGAAAATCAAGAGACATTCAGACAGACCTACATTCCTATTGATTTTATTTGAAAACATAGAAAACAATTCATGAGAAAAGGAAGCTTAAAGGAATATAATACATAATTTATGGGAATAATGGCCGTTCCGCACTCGAATATCCCCCAGTGCCAGCAGCGGGACAAAAAAGGGACACACAGAACACACAAACACATCTGTCCATCAGGAAATACCCAACACACATAGATTGTCACCACAGATGCAAACGTAAAGATAAATCTGTGTAATCTAATGGGATTGTTCTCGTGTTCCTGTAGAGCTCCTGCTACTGATGTCCTGTTGTCGTTGGAGCGGATCCTGGATGAATCGATATGCTCTCCAAAGACCCGAACTCTGGATGATGGGATGCTGCTGCTTCATTGTGTGGCTATTGTTATTCCAATATCCTTCCGTTCCGATGATGCGATGACGAAGAGGATGATGATGGTGACAGTCATGAGATTGAGTGCGAGTTTAGTGGACAGGACACTGGACAAGAGTTTTTGAATACACTACGCCCGCCTACCGCCTGGAATTTTCATTTTTATCATTCAGAATTCTGACATTCTCTTTTTGTACATATTGCAGCATTAGGTTAACCAAAAATCTACTGAGTATAAAATATCACAGCCATGGCTGATAGAAAGATTGGAAGGAGCTGTCAGCAATTGTTATAATTTAATTGACTGGATAAACTTGATTGTGTATAGGTATTCCTTCGTTTATGTGTGCGTGCTTCGTCCTAAGTCCTTCGTCGGCGTCGCTCGGTTGGTAGCAGTAAAGCTTCCGCCTTCCGGTCAATGAAGTCTGCATCTTGATTTAATATCAGTTGATATTGGTATAGAAAATATATCCGAGTAGAAGAGCCAAGAGCCCTCAAAAGCTCAATCGGAATACCAATATTGTTGATTAAAATGAATGGTATCAGATTGAAAAGATCTATGATGCGAGAGAGAGCATCTTTATTTAGATTTATTGTTGAGGTTTATTATCTCCGTTTTCTTCTTCTCTTCTCATTTTATTGATTTTCTATAGTCAATCGTATCAACGAAATGTGCATGCGAATGATTTGATTGAATATTGATGTTCTTTGATATGATATCATAAAAAAAACGCTCTCATTGTAATAAACCACAAAACATAATACCTACCTTACCGACACTACTGAAAGTGCGAAGCTTTGTGGTTCATGAAGCAGGACGATTTGTTGAATGTGCGGTTTCTTTTGCACAATTGACTTCTTTAGCTACCTTAACGTTTCTAAGTCATTAAGTCTTAATTTTTTATAAATAGAATTATGTGTGATAAAATTGACTGCAGAGGCTTAAGTGATGGGCATTTTTTTTTGTGTTTTTCGTCTCAAGTTATTTCAGTAGTCAACCGTCTGTAAAGATTACAGGACATTACAAGATTGCCTTGATTCGATTTAGATTGCTTTTGTAGACTTTAATCATTATTTCGAAAGCACCTTAGTTCGTTTTCGAATCTCTATAGTTGAGATACAAATTTCCATCTCCAAGTTCCAAGCATGGTCAAGTCTAACAAACTGACATTCTAGTATAATAACAATAATAGTTTTTGTAGTTTAGGTCCAACTTAGTCATAGTACATTTACATACATACATACATAGTAGTTATAGTTTAGATGTCAAAGCCTGTGAAATTTATGAGGTTAGGAGGGAAACATAGGTATTCTACTTTAGTAGTTCTCTTTTGTGGTAAAAGTTGAAAATAATTAATTAAAGTTGCCTTTAACTTGTGTTCAAAAACTGCACACTGTTTTCTTAAGAATGTTTTCATTTTTAAGTAAATGTCTGTATGTGCATGTGTACGTAGGTTTATAGGTCCGTACGTTTGGAACGCCTATTTTCATCGGTCATATCTCAAGAGCCGACAAAGATATCGATTTTCAATACATTTTCTTTTACAGAAAATTACTTCTTTTGAAGGACCTACATGGTCCGGTTGCGAGGTATATAAGATTTGAACGGCACATCAAGCGAAGTGGGGAAAACCGTATTGTTATGAGTACCTATAGGTAATATCGACTCGTTGCGAGATGTCATTTCAGTAACCATGGAGCCGTGGTCGATTGTGCATCGTATGTTTGTTAACAACACGTTTATTGAAACGTGCCGTTCGGTCATTTAAACACAGAAACGATTCCGAAATCCTTTTAATATTGGCCGCCGAGGGAGTGTTTCATAATTTGATACGATTGTAAAGTAAATGCATAACTTTCACAGAACTGGTTGTTTTAGACCTGCGTAAGAAGGTGGTTGAAACTTTATTATTTGCCCGTACTTTTTTGTGAAAATGGTCGGACTTTCACTGTCAACAACTTGAATACTGTATGATTTCAATAAGGGGGAGCGACTTGCAATACATCAAGGGCAACAATGGGTTTTTTAAGGTAGACATTCCCTGGACGTCTAATTTCATTGTGAGGAGATGTGTAATGGTTCCTTCGATTATGTGAGACAATAACCCAAGACATTCGAGCAGTTCCACGTCAAATGTTTCAGTGGAGTATGCAGAACTTCTTACAAAGTCTGGTTTTGTAATTGCAACGTCTAAAAGAATACATTCTTAAATACAATTTGAGCTAAGGTTACAAAATTAGTGTATATCAATTTTTTCAAATCCTCCATAACTCGCTGCCGCATCCCTCATATCTCGTGAACCAAGAACGCTAACTATATTATATAATTATAATTGTTTTGCGGATGACAGTACCCTCAGCTTTTCATATTCGTTAAATTCTGATCATTAAATTTTGATCTCGACAGCATTGTTCAATGGGGAATCAAAAACCGTGTAGAATTTAATGCTTCGAAAACTCAATGCTGTCTACTGTCACAAAAGCGTAACCCTCCCCCAATGCCAGTTTCCATGAGTGGTACTTGCATCGAGGAGACTGAACAGCTATCAGTCCTAGGTATGTGCAGTGCATTACAAACCACTTGTTGTGGAGTGATCACATATTTGACATTGCCAAAAATGCTGCTAAGTGTTTAGGTTTTCTCCGACGATGCAAGAAGTTTTTTACCCCTTCTGATCTGGCTATAATTAATAAAGCCTATATTCGTCCAAAACTTGAGTACTATTCCCATATTTGGGCTGGTGCTCATATAACCCACTTGAGTCTCTTGGACAGAATTCAAAAGAGAGCTCTAAAAATGATAGGTGACCGTTGTCTAACTGAAACTTTTGCATCTCTCGAGCACCGTCGCAAGGTTTCATGTCTCTCATTATTTTATCGCTACTTCCATAAGCAATGCTCTAATGAAATAGCCAGTTGCATTCCTCCCCTCAAACAATTCAACCGTAATACTCGTTCTTTTAGGAATGCCCATCAGTTTACCCTTGAACCCAATTTCGGACGTACTATAAAGTACAGAGATTCTTTTTTTAGTCGCACTACACGAATGTGGAAAGCTTTACCAAACTCAATATTTCCCACTCATTACAATGTGCAGGCATTAAAAACCAATGTGCATCGGTATCTCCTTTCAAATCCTATCCTCCCTTCCTAATAACTCGCACTGTGTATAATCATTATAAGGGTATTCATATCCCCTTGAGTGCGCGTACAATATAAAAAAAAAAACAACGTTTCGAAGAATAACGTTTTTGACATTTGATAAAATTTTTAAATTAATCGAGTTGACAGTTTTTTTTACCAAAAGTAAAAATCTAAGAAAAAAATTGGCAAAAATTGGTATTCGAATATCTCGAGGAAAGCGAAGGTATTAACTTCAAAATTATTTTATTTTATGCAAAATATTGTTGTTAAAATAACTTTCTTAGAAAAATTAAATTTTTTTTTGTAAGAAATAAAAGCCTTTAAAAAATAGTTTTCTACTAAAAATCCATCTAGGGAACAGAAATACATAAATATTTAAATCCAACTTATTTATCATAAGCATGTAAAATATTAGTGTTAACTTCTAGTAAATTTTTTTTAGAAAACTCTTACTGACAACTTTTTTTTACAAGAAACTAAAACTTACAAAAACAGCAAAAAACTTATAAAAAACAGTTTTCGACTCAATTATCTTGAGAAAAAGAAAAGATATTGACTTTAAAATTTTGATCTCACACAAAACATTGTGACTAATAATTTTTAAAACTTTTATAAATATCGGCAGATAGGCACGAATGGAGAGTTATTAGTGTGGGTCGCATCCTAGCCTCTTTTGGTTTTTGTATTTACATTTGTTTGTTGTTGATATTTTGACGTTTTATGAGGTCCTGCACCTTAACTATTGCTCGTTCGAGTTATTTCCTTAAAAAGTTCAATCAAATTCTTGAAACTACCTAATTCAAGGACGGATTAAGAGTTTAAAGCTTACATCGATAAGACTGATTTTCCTGCTATAAAAAACTCAATACACCATACATATGCCTTACTGTAGAGTGTAAGTTTTTAACTTATGTAAAAGATACAATTGATGTACCAGAATTTTATTTTGATTATAAACGTGCAAACTTTGTTGCAATCAATTACTTTTTGTCGTCAATTCCTTGGGATAATACCTTGATTAATTTAAGCCTTGATCATGCGTTTGAAAAATTTGCAATGTATCTACATAAAACTTTTGATATGTACATATATTCCTAAAAAAATAGTTAAACCCAATTCAAACCCACCCTGGTTTAACAGAAGATTATCTAATCTGAAAAATAGAAAAAATAAAGCATATAAAGCTTATAAAACAACAAAAGATAATCTGGCCCTTAAGCAGAAATACATTCAGTGCCACCTTGAATATGACTGTCTCAATAGCTTTCTTGTTAATAATTTTATTCGCTCTGCGAATATTCCAAACACTTCTGGAAATTTATAAATATTAAAAGAAAGTCTTTAGGGATTCCAAACTGTATGAAGTACTCCAATTGTGTATCTATAGTGATATGAGCGTTATATGCGATTTATTTGCCGATTATTTTAAATCTGTTTATTTACCTTCTGCTCCGTGTGAACCCTATGATTTTTTGCCATCTTATGAAGTATAGACTTAACTGTTTCTGATGTTTTTGAAGCTCTAGCTAGTCTTGATGTAAATAAAAATAAAATGCTTGTCTGTAAAAAATTATATTTTTTTGTTAAGGATTTAATATCCGAATACCAGCATGGTTTTTTTTTCTGGAAGATCTACTGCTACAAACCTTTCAATGCTATGCGAATCTGTACTTTGCGGGTTCAAAAATGGTCTACAGACTGATATTATCTTTACAGATTTTGCAAAAGCTTTTGACAGAGTTAATCATATGTAGTATACTGATTTTTAAGCTTTCAAAACTTGGTTTCCATTCTAATTTCATAAAATGGATTTCTTCCTATTTAAAAAATCGGGTTCAATTTGTAAAATTGGGAAAGTTTAAATCCAAAAGTAGTGATGTAACTTCAGGTGTACTGAAAGGAAGTCATATTGGCCCTTTGTTATTTATCCTTTTTATAAATGACATTCCGGTAAATTTTAAACACTCGAAGTATCTTATGTATGCCGATGATGTCAAGATTTTCCGGGTCATAAAATCTTCTTAAGACTGTTGTAGATACAGACAGTATCAGAAGATATCCAAAAACTGGCTGAATTGTGTAAATCTAACAAGTTGTTCCTGAATGTTGCCAAATGTCAGAGCCTTACATTCCATAGAAAAAAACACCTATCATATTTGATTATACTATCAACATTACGAGTTTAGATAGGGTTACGGCAAAAAAGGATTTGGGAGTTATATTGGATGAAAAGCTTTCGTTTAATAAGCACATCGATTACATAGTCAGTAAAGCTAATGGGATGCTAGGGTTTATCAGAAGAAATTCTAGGGATTTTTCCGACCCCTTCACCCTCAAATCATTATATATTGCACTTGTTAGATCGGTACTGGAATATTGCAGCATAGTTTGGGACCCCTACTATATTACTCATTCTTCTAGAATAGAAAAAATACAAAAAAATTTTATACTAGGTATGCTTTCTATAAATTGAATTGGAATATAGAAGTACCATCTTATCCATCTAGATGCCTGCTTATTGACATTCAAACGCTTGAAGTAAGAAGAAAATATTTTTCAACAATGTTTGTAAAAGATTTAATAAGCAATCGTATCAAATGTTCTTTTTTGTTAGAACGAATACTTTTTTACTTTCCATCAAAGACTCTCCGCTCTAATTTTCATTTGCGATAGTCTTTTTATAGAAGAAATTATAGTAGAAACGAACCGTTTGCACGTTGCATAAGAGAAACGAATTCTGTTGTTGAGGTTATAGATATTGTTTCTAATATTTCAAGAGATGTTTTTAAAAAAAATGTTATGTCTGCTTTGTTATCTGTAATTTGTTTTGTAATTAAAATTTATCTATTTCTACCATTTTTATTTATTATTATTTTTGTACATATACTTATATTTAAATTAATTATTATATTAACTTTTTAAAGTAGTCTGTAAGAGTTGAACTCTGTTTGATGAAAATAAACTAAACTAAACTAAAAAAACAAATATTTACACATTCAGGAATTCTACAGACCACAGAAGTAATTCGGTAGAATCTAATCATCTATGTTAAACCTAAAAAAAAAATTAACTGAATTTATTATAATTCACAAATTATTTTTAAAACTAAAAAACAGACAAAAATAATCAATCTTTTTTAAGTCGCACACATTTTTGTCAGAATAGTGTAGGTACTTTAAAGATTTATGAGTTAAAATGGATTTGTTTGAAATAAAAAAAAAAAAAAACTATTCATTATATTTAGCGAAATGGCAATGACATCAAATCATTTTCCCCAACATAAGCTTATTTTAAAAAGCCAAAAATATTAAAATTTTGAGGACAGGGTGAGTACAAAACCGAGTAAAAGCAGGTATTTTGTTCAAAATTTCAATGAGACGGTCGTTACTGGAAAACCATTAGAATGCGGTAATGACAAGTCAATACGTAATCTTTCCACATATTTAGTTTGGATCATCACTCATGCGGAAGCCCTCATATAAAATTTGTCATTTTAACCAAAATTATACAAATAATCTAATTTTGGCCAAATTAAAAAAAAAAGTCCAATAAAAGCCACAAAAGTATCCTATACATAAATCATATTGCATTTCCCATTATCAATTTATTAACGTGACCGCATAAATAAAATAAACCTCAAAATCCGTATCTAAATTTTCTCTTCACTGTAACTATGCAGAATATTTTTCAATCAAATTGATCAATCATTTAATTAAAACCATTACTGAAAATTTCAAAATAATCAATTAAAACTCTATTTTGCAATCAAAAATAAAATCCCTTATAAACACTTATATGATAGACACTGGACAGGACATGCATATATACTTTTTAATCGAACGAATAGAAGTGTAATTAATTTCCTCTTTTTAATTTCCGACCTTATTCCAATCAATCCATTTACACATAAGACAGGTATACATGTGAATGTATGTACATATTATGTATGCATGCTATAAATTTCCATGAATAATGATTAAAATTATGATTATCTTAATGACCGGTTATTCTTGAAATCAAGTTTTTTTTTTCTAATTTCAAAGCGACATCCTGAAAAAGTAATTTCTTATTTCTTACAATTTCATAACTGTGTTACAACCCCCTCGCCCTCGGTTCTCATCATATCAACTATAGAAACCTTAAAGAAACACTATAGCAACCTTATAGCTGGAGCAGAAACTCTAGTCAACCATTAGTTAATTGGAATTTTTCATCAAGTATGCAAAATCTTACTTATGTAGCAGCAACTATGTGATGTGTACGAGTCTCATATAAATTCCACGTTTATATTTTTGTTACACAACACCAGAGAAAAAAAAGAATAGTGCACACATTTCAAAGAAATGTCATCAAGCACACAAATCCCATCATCATATAGTTAAAAAAGAAATAATAAAAACGTAGTCAGAAAAATCCAACCATTCGTAATCCTTTTTTCATATTCATTGAACGAAATGATTATACACCAACATCAGGAGCGAACGTATGGTCAAAGGTCGAAGCTAGAAATGTATTAAAAAAAAATAGGAAACACATTCAACCTACGCCCTAACATATGAATATGAACACCAGCAGCACCACCACCACAAAGAAAAAAAGAGGTCAGACAGACTCCAGGACATTATATGATCTATTGTTTAAATAAAGAATAAGCCTGTAGGTCATATCAGCAGGAGGTCATAAAATGAAAAATTATATAAACAAAACAACGACGAACGACGACGACGTCAAAAAAATAGCAAATGAATGTCAAATACAATATTTATACTCAATGCATGGTGGATATCCTTTGAATCCTTGTAGAATACTAAACAACAACAACTAAAGCAGAAGAACTAACTGCTATAGGAGGGAAAAGGGGGGAGGAGGTGGAGAAAATGAATGTCCCAACCAGAACACACAGGGGATAAATGTCACAAACAATAGAGAACAACATTTGCTTAATGTTCCCTGTCGAATAAATACAAAAAATAACACAGAAAACTATAGACCAAAAATCTTTATCCTCTCAGGACTAGCAAGAGGCTCCTGCTGCTGATGTCACCTGTCCCAAGATTCACAAACCTATACAAACACGAAATATCTACCTTCGGCAAAAAAAAAATGCTTGAACATAAAAATACAAAATTTAATCCTCCTCTATGCAACACGACGAGCCACTACGACGACGACGACAACGGCCAATGTCGTCCTTCTCGTCCTTGTTGCAGCCGGCATTGTGCTCATCAACACCACCATACCTCACCGTTGTGCTATGTCTGCAACAACTGTGTACAGTGCATTGCTTGATAGAAAATGGGATATCGTAGTTGGAGCTATACGAAGAATCCCCCGCTAAATAATCGTTAGTATTCTTCTCGTACATATTTTTCTGTTTTCTAGAATCGCAGGAGAACGATGATGGAGGACTACCCGAGGACGAGAATGAATAAAAGAAAAAACCAAATGAATTCAGAAAGACATTTCTAGCATTTTGAACATCAGAAAGCTGTGCAGAATTTTTCCCACTTGAAACGGTAGATATTGAATAAAAAGAACGAAACCAACAAATATAAAACTGCAAAAACATGACTGTAAGGCGCCAAAATGGCCGACTTAACATAAAAGAGGATATTGCCCGGGCCGCTTAAAGCTACCAACTACACGCACACGTACATTATGAAAAAAAAAAAACAACGAATCACATGTGAGTGGAGCGAGGGTAGACACTGATGGACTAAGAAGAGGATTTCAATTCTGATTGTGTCTATTGTTGTTAGTTGAGTAGTCGCTAGGAGGAGAAGAAGAGGGAGCAGGTGGACGACTACAAAAAGGACATTCAACATTTATTTCTTCTTTTATTTATTAAAATATGTCGTCCTTTTAACGAAATGAATTCCACTTCTGAGAAATGTATCAAAAGTATAGAAAATCTCAAATTTATATAAAAAGGTACACTCGGGCGTATGAGTAATATATATATATTTTTTTTTTTGGTTGGATCAAAAGTCAAGTTTAAACTTATGGAGGTGAACTAAATGTAATTGTAAATTTGTATATAACTTCTAAGACGATGAAAAACCATCATAAAATAAATTCTGAGAATAATATTTGACAACAATTTCAATATCAAACCTCCCCTAAAAAACCAACCCAACAACATCAGAAAAAAAATACAAAGGGACTTCAGATGATTGGATATAAGATTTTTGCTATGCCAAAACCAAAACCCAATGAATATTTTAGTCACAAAAGAACTTACTTAAATTTAAAAGGGATTTAGGTAGTGAAATCAGGCACACATATAAAGGTCCCTTTCTATTTTTGTTGTTGGTTTTTTAAATGGTTCACGGTAGCAAGTTTTGGTTTTGCTTTTTCGTTTTTTGATATCATTATCTAAATGAGAATGTTATCCGATTATTTTGTGGGACTTTTAAAAATTTCGTATTTGTCAATAAGAGAAAAAATCTTTATACTGAACAAAATAACAAGCATTTCAAAGTATATTTTTTAAAATTCAAAGGCAAAAACAGAGGGAAATAAAAAGATAAGAATTTTAGATGTCCAATTTTATTAAGTAGATATATTTTCGTATACCTAAAAGTACTCATATTGCTTACAGTTAATCGAAAAAGCTAAATGTGTCTTTTAAGATAATTTTTTGTTGTGAAATTCAATTTACAATTATATATGTACCTAATTCATTTAGTTCTGTACCGTATTAAATGGCCTTAAGATAGAAAAGTCAGGATTTCAAAGAAGTTTGCAATAATTTACTTTAAAGGTACCTTCATTATCAGCAAAAAATTAAATCTACTTAAAAATGATTTCTCTCTTGGTCCATATGGTTTGCCTGAAATATAATTTAAAAAAAATGTGCTACCTCTCTAAATAAAACTCTTCCTGCACTGTTCGTCTATCGATTTCTCAAGCCATTATCCCAAAGCTTTGGAAAGATTCCTTTATTTTTCCTGTTTATAAAAAAGGAGCAAAAACTGATGTTATGAATTACAGACACATAGCCAAGCTTTCTTCAATTTCCAAGCTCCTAGAAAGCATTGCCTACTACTTTCTCTATTTTCATGGATTCTTAAAAGGCAGATCTACTACATCCAAAATTGTGTCTGAAGCTCTAAGAGAATTGGAGACTGGAAATGAGGTAGGCGTTATCACTACAGACTTATGATAAAATTAGTCAAAAAATCATCTATCTTAAACTTAAAGCCTTTGATTTCCTACTCTTTTTTTATTTCATGGCTCAGATCGTAACTAGAGAAACCCCGGTATAGAGTTCTTTTCATTTTCTTAATCTCCGATCCCATTTATGCAAACACAGGAGTTCCTCAAGAGAGCCACCTTGGTCCCTTGTTATTTTTCTTAACTATCAACGAAGTTATTAATGCGTATTTAATGATAAATCAATGGTCTCTATTTACGCTGATGATCACAAGAATGTTGCCTCTAGATAACAACATGCATAGCACTTTTGACTTCCATATTCGTCCTTGGCTTTAAGTTCTTTTACAGTTTTTTTGTTCGTGAAAAACTAATGTGTGGGCCTTCGGGCCCAAGCCTAAACTATTTAAAGATTCCAAATTTTACCTGAAAAATAAGTTTGTCATCAAAAATTTAAATGCCATTTGATAAATCAAAAAACCCTTGATTTAAATTTTTTTTTTTCGAAAATCGTTAGAGCGGTTTTTTTTAAATTAATTTTGTATGTATACAATTTTTCAATTTTGTTCTAAAAATATTTTTGGTATGCAGTTGTTTAGTAATTGTAAATATACGCTCTACATTTGAAGAAAAAGATATTTACCCGTTTTTGAAATATAGAATTTTGAAAAAAAAAATAAATATTTTTTTAAAAACCTAAATAAAAAAAAAATTCACATTTGATAATCAAATATTGGTAAGGCAATATAAGAGCTCATTCAAAAAAAGTTATTGAAATCGGTTCATAAGTTGCTGAGAAAAATAAAAAACAAAATAATGGTTCTATAAGCGGTAGATACCTTTCCGGAGCAATACAAAAATATGTTTTTCTCACTAAAAGAAACCAACATTTTAGGGAAATTAAAAAACAAAAATCTATCGGTTTGTTTTTGAGAAAATTCGAATTTTTGTTTTTTACCAAAAAAAATTGTATGGGGCTGTTAGTTAGTGATCTTAAAAAAAAAATTAAAAAAACGCCTAACGCGAATCTGCTCATAACCTTAACTTCCAAGTTTGAACTCAATCGACCCAATGGTTTAGGCTGTAAGAACGTGGACAAACAGACAGGACAGACCGAACGGAATCGCGGGACCCACTTTTTTCGACTTCTCTACCATCGTAATATCATGTTTGATTAAAATCTCGAGTTCGATTTTTTTTACGAATGCAAAACTTGCCATATAGTTCCCTTATGTTGCAAGTAAAAATATTTAGATTCAATTCTAGCCTTAAGTATCTTTTTGTTAATAGCTTGCTTCAAGCTTTAATAAATAAAGAAAATATAAAAATACTCCCAACACAAATGCCTTTGCCAAAAATAGAAATTTTGAATCTCAAAAACATCCTTGTAGAATTTTATGATATTATGTCTAATTTTTGTCTTCTTCTGTTCTATCCAAAGGAAATCTTGAAGACACTCGGTAAAAATCAGTATCGAGTAATGTAGGACTCTTAGCGAAATAAATCCACAGATTAATAAGAACCATTCTATGAAAGATCGACATGATTTTTCTTTCGAATTAATTCGAAATTCACTTTAGGCGAAGTTTACAGTTTTAATACTTTCTTTTTTTTCTTCATTTCCGAACGATCTTTCGCACATTAAAAATGGACTCCATTTCGTAGTTGGTATAACTTTGAAGTCGCTGTTTTTGTAATGCAGTGTGTTTTTTAATCACTTCTGACCTCTGTAGCCATTTCAATTTGTAGTTGACGATGTAGTTCGCTTTTTCCTATCTATCAAGGTGCATGTATTTGTTCAGCATTTGTTTTCTTTGTACAGAGTCTTAGTTGGAGGTCATGTGTCCAAAAGGGTGTAAATACTTGCTTCTAAAACATTAGTTTGTTTTGCAGCTATAGAGTCTCTTCGTATTAACCAGTACATTACTTTGTACTTCAAGTTTAGCTTTTCTCTTTGAAAAGCCATTCTAAGGCATTTGGCAGTATTGGAGTATGGTACTTATGTACTGTTTATACAAATTGGAACATTAAATTTGTTTTTGTTTGTAAAATTCACATGAGTCAATTTTTATTTTTACAGTTTGATACGACTTATGTACCTATCTGAAAATGCAAACAAAAATAAAATACTGTTTATAGAGCTAGGGTAAAACGCATCGTAGTTCTCAACAAAATATAATATACAATGTTTTAAAAAAGTCAAAATCTTTATCTTCTACATTGACATAATTTGCGTATTCCACTTATTTGTCGTAATTTCTCATTAGCTTTGAGAGGACTTATAGGCCTTCATTTGATTCTATCTAAAGTTTTAAAAAACCTTGAATGTAATTCCTTTGTGGATTTGAATACCTCGTTTAAGAATAAGTTTTTAAAATCTTAACTCTGATTTTAGTTATGCATGCATGCTAAAACTCAGAAATAGCCGTTTTCAACATTATTTTTATATTTTGTTCAATATATTCCAAAAACTTGTTGTTATAACTTTTTGATCACGAATACGTGATAAGAACAAACATTTCTTTTATACCGTTTTGAGTATTTTCGTAAATTACCGTTAAAGAATAAATGCTTCATCGTTCTTTTGAGGTTTATGTTGGCCATGCTAAGCCTAAGATTAAATAATTATCTGATGAAAAGTAATTTAGACACTAACAATTTTAAAACAGATATTATTGTATATAGCGATTATATATTTGTAAAATTATCACGAATTTTATTTCAAAACAATTTCAAAAGCATTTGAAAGAGTTTGGCATTAAGCTCTCTTACCGAAAATACGTTAAAAATTACCATTCGTACCGTTCAATTCAAGAAATATTGGATGAGTTCAAATCTGATATCCACAAAGTAAACGCTGGTGTGCCACAGCGTCTCCGACACTTTTCCTCATTTTTTGTCTTAAGCTTCATACCCCTATAATTGTCGCTGTGATGGAAGTACCGTAGTTTTTATATTCGTTTTTAGATCCTTATCCTTGTCCTGCGGTTGTGGCCTACCCTCAGAGTATGATAAGCGCATTAAATTCTGTTCTTTGCAGCATAGTCTGGCTATAATTTACAAAGCTGCTATTCGTCCAAAACTAGAATACTATTTTCATATTTCGGCTTAATCCCCAATAACGTTTTCGAGTCTTTTGGATAGAATTGAAAAGATAACTCTAAAAATGATAGGTGGTCATTCTCCTACTAAGTCATTTACTACTCTTAAACATCGCAGCAAGATCAATACCAGTTTATCTAGGAATGCTTATCAGTTTACCCTTGAACACAATTTCGGAGGTACTGTTTAGTACATTCTTTCTTTAGTCGCACTTCACGAATGTGCAACGTTTTACCATGCTCAACTAATGTGCATCAGTATCTCCTTTTTAATCCTGTCCTCCTTTCCTAATTGCTTTTACTGTGTTTAATCATTACAAAGAAACAATAAAAAAAAACCTGCGGCATTCTTATAAGAGTGACTAAACTTAACTTGACTAATTCAAGTCGAAACACCCTTCATTGCATTTCCTGCACACATTTCATGGCATATCACTTTAAAACTTACATTTTAAAAATTAAATTAAACTGAAAACTTAGTGAGCGAAAAAAGTGTAAAAAACCCACAAATGACATGATGTTTCTCATGCAAAAAATAATTTAGGAAAACGGAACTGATTATAAAATTTTAAAACGAAAAAAAATGAATAAATGAAAAAAAAAACCTTAAAACTTTCATTATCTTAATTCGACACTAATCCCAAGGACTTTACAAAGTCTTAAACTGCTTCAAATATTCTATCCGCCCAAACATGGCCGTTAACATATGTACATCCATAGCTATAGCTACCATCAGAAGTAGTTGAACACAAAATAAAAAAAAAAATTTTGGAAAACTTTTCCAAACTGTCATGCCAAAGTAACCCGAGTCCGAATCACCACATGCGATGATGGCGGAACGGAAACTTGATGGAAATTGCTTGGAAAATTTGTATTCCTCTGAAAACTCTGTGATCTGATGATTTGCATTTGAATTCTTTTCGACAAATGAACACTCACAGTGGTGGAATATCTTCTATTATTCCAACCCGCTGACATGACGTTTGGGTTTTGAGCGAGCAGCTAGTAGTTAAAAATTCGGAGGAAACTCCATCACGGATGTGACGTGACTACAAGATTTCAGTTTCGATTTTTTGGCGGATGAGTGGTTTGGTTGTAAATCACACATTTTCCGATGAAAGTACAGTGATAGTGAGACAACAGCAGCCGCAGGAACTTTTCAAAAGTCACACACACCCGAAATATTTCTGGGGTATTTTTGGAGTTTGATTTATTCACTCTTGGGATGGATGGCATTGCCAGCATTCAATTGTTTCAAATGATAAATACCCAAATTGGAAGGCAAGCGAGTGAGGGTAATATTTCACAATATCTGCACCTTGTCTCACTTGTGAAGGCAGTGTGACAAGTGGAGTGGGAAATGGGACTCCCTAGACCTACGCATCGGATTTTTATTTCACGCTTCAGTTAGGCTTCAGAGATGCAAATCAACTATAAACATAGAGCGGGATACGCAAAATTAGAGGCTTTGGTTCGTTGTGTCTGCGTGTCGATGATGTTGGGCTTATTTGGTTGATTACTAGGAGATTATTTTGATTGAGTTTCAGCCCCTAGGCTCACCAGCGCAAAGCGCCGAGCGGTTCTGCCCACACCACACCCTTTTTCACCATTCTAACTGATGAAGCAGAAGGAGTATAAGTGTGTATGTACATAGTTGAAAGTATAGTAGGGAAATAAGGATAATCGTTATTATATAGGATGATATATAGTCCTTTGGGGATGTTAAATAAAAGAGTGCTCTACGGATGAAGCGAAAGCGCGGCCGCGGAGTGTGTTGGTTACAGTGGCTTATTTCAATTTGTTTCTTTGCTAATTGGTGTCTGATTTGATATAATTTAAACCTTCTGCCAGCCAGTCAAGTCATAATGACTGGATCATTAGAATATGATTTATATTTGAAGGAAATACCTTTTCACAATTCTGTAAGGATAACGATAAAGAGATAGAAAGGGAGACTAATATAAATTTTTTTAAGGAAATTATGATGATAAGCAGTGTGAAAATTATTTAAATTGAAATACATTCGAGATAGCACATTTTTTTTGTATAACAGGATAAGGCATCACATTAAAATCAAATTAAGGATTTATTATTTATTATTTATCTTGTTCAGTGAAACGATATCAAGTGTAACTGATGGTATATTCAGTCTATTAGTATGGATGAGTCAGGGAGATACATTTGGAGGTTTTTATTAATTTTTCAACATTTAAAAGACAGCGCTGAAATTGATACAATTTATATTAGAATTTCGAACTTTATCCTTTAAGCTAGATTAAATTATAAAATTAATAAATAAAAAAACAAATAAGGTGGTGCAACTGTTCGTTGAGAGGCCTAGTGACTTACAACTCTCAACCATTCCTGTGTGCGGGTATTGTTCTCAGGGATAGAAGGGACTTACAGTTTTAAGCTGAATCCGAACGGCTAATTTTGAGTAAGCACTTTTCATGACAAGAATATTACTCTTGGAGAATTTGTCAATTCTTCGCAAGAGGCAGTACCCGTGAAAAAAACTTTAGATGGCACAGGCAGGGATTGAACCCAAGACCTCTGGCATAACAGTCCAACGCACTAACCATCACGCCACAGGTATTACAAAAATTATAAAATTGGTCGACAAAATAAGACAAATACTTTTTTTAGAGGTTTAAGTTGTCCACAAGTGCAATTTATACTGATTTAAATTTCAAGACTAAGATATGACATAAGATAGTTTTTAACAATAAATTGTTTGATGCTTTTTCAAAGTACAAATCTTTTTCTTTAAGATACAGTTTTGAATTTTTTTAGTATCTTAATTAGTTTCAGAAACTTGTATTATTAGTTATGAGTCTTCATTTGACTCTACATATGAAATTTTGAAAAAATCCTGAATTTAAGCTCTTGTGGTATTGATACGATTTGGAAATGATTTTTACTGCTGATTCTGTTTTACAATTTTTTGTTTTATATCTTTGGAATATACAGTAGGCTCGTGGTAATGTGAACTATTAAAAACCGAGCATGTTTACATTTGCGAAGTTGTTCATGCTAACGAAGGCGTAGTTCCTTAAGTTTTCCAAATACATTACAAATGCATTTAACTCAGTTCATATATTTTTTTTTTTCGGTTTGTTTTGCAAATTGCTGAACACGGCCTTTTCGCGAAGACGTTTAAGTACGTTTATAACAGCTGGATTTATATTTTCATCTTCATTGGGATCTATTCTGGTATGTGGTCTTTCCAGAATACTGTCTTCGCTTTCACTTTCATCATTGATAAAAACGTCGTTTGTTTCAATAGCGTTTGAATGAACTTTAATCTTCATTGACATTGATATCAGCAAATGAAAAACTAACCTGCTTCAGTTACTGAAGGAAATAAAATGTTCAAACCTCTGGGAATGTTTTTGTTGGGCATTGATCTTCTTCATCTCCTATACGTAGATTTAAAAAATGTTCGTCCAGCATTTTGCTATTGTTTCCCTTTCAAGACGTGCGTCGTCGCCAAGCTGAATTCAAATAACCAATAGTATTCCTTAGCGTCGATTTCTTTAGGGCTTCAATAACATCGGTAACTGTGGCTAAAATAATGTCCAGAGGCTATTTCTGTAGAAAAGTTTTATAAGTCTTACGGAATTTTTAATCCATTGGATGTATGAGCGGCGTAAAGCTTGGTGGCATAAATACATCTCTATTCTTGTTCTGCTCTTTTAAAAAGTTTTTGACCTAAAGTACAAGTTTGAAATCTTTGTTAAACTGAAACTTGTTTCGAAAGCAATTTTTTAAAAACGGCACTTGTCATCCATGATGATTTGGAGCAACCGTGTTCTATAGGATATTCAAAATTTTTAAAAGAGCGAGGGTTTTTTGACTATGTCTAATACCTAAAACTTTAATTTTATGTACACCTATTTCATTTTTACAAGCTTGAAAAGTGATGCGCTGATATTCTGTTTTTCTTCCAGGAGAATTTTTTTCTTGAGATTTATCAGGTAGCAGCTTCCAAAATAATTCCGGTTCGTCTGCATTATAAATTTTATCGTTAGACAGACCTGGTTCTTTAATTTTGGCATATAGCTTGTTCTGTATAAAAAAACTTTTCTCTACTTATTTTAATAAAGTGCACATCATAACGCTTCTTAAAACGTCGCAACCATCCGTCACTCGCATTAAAATCGCTTTGAGTTTTATTTATTTTTGAATGAAAAATTCAGATTTTTTTTAATCATCAATCCATTGACTGGAAAATTTTGTTGTCACTGTTTGAAGAACCAACGGTCAATGTCGGATCCAGGAGGAGTGGTTGATACCCCCTCCCCTGGGAAATTATTTTGTTTTAATGTTCGTAGGAATTCCCTTGAATTCAAAACTTATGGTAACTATGCGTTAATGGATATGGCGCATTATATTTTTAGTTATTTATTTTTTATAAATAAATAAAGTTTGTATTTTACTGCCTTAAGCTTTGTTGATTAAAATACTACTTTTAACTGAGGACTGAACCAAGCCAAGAATAGGATATCCAGGCCAACAGCCTCTATAAAAGAACATTTTTAAGCGCTGCTCAAAAACTCATCTTTTTGATCCCTCCCTGATAGAAAGTCCCTTACCAGTGGCACATCGCTTTTTTCCATTTTAGGAAGTTCAGAGCACTTCAAAGTCTTCTTTTTCTTATTCTAAAATGTTCTCTTTTTTATTGTTGATAGCACAAATTGTTGACTTTGCAACATTATACTGTCTTGCTAAGCTAGTTACTCTTGATCCTGATTTAAATTTTTAGCTGCTTTTCGGACTATGTCTATTTTTGCTATTTATCTATTTTCTTATGATTGTCATTGTTTGAAGTTGCCAAGAAGAAGTTTTTGAGCTCTCTAACCTCTTTCAATAAAAAAAAAATCAGTTTATCTAAATCATAGAAACAGTTTTTTTTTTCATGAGCTTCTAGATTAGATAAAGATTAAATTTAAAGCAGTTAAGCCCATGAATTTTATATTAAATATTTAAATATGAAAATTCACACCATAAAATGAACTAATCTAATATTCAGTTTAAACAGTAGATTATCACTAACCTCTGAACCACAATTTCGTTTATAGGCAATCAAAAATTAAAATACTGCCTCCTATTCCTATACCGCATTTTGTGTTGTATATTTTTTTTGATTTAATGCTAATAACGTTAAAAACACACACACACACACAAAAAAACGATTTAAGGATATTCCTAAAATAAAATCTTCTCTGCTACGTTTTCTATTGAATATATGTAGAACAAAAACAACCACCAACAGAAGACAAAAATAAAATACTACCAATTACCCTCAGGAGAGTAATCAGGAATTCAAATCATATTCTGCTTCTGTTCCAGAATAAAAGATAAATATATATTTATTATTTATTCTGCAATTGTTGTTGTTGTTCTTTCAAAAGTCTATAGTTGTATGTGTGAGTGCTTGTTCTATGTGTAGGTTGAAATTTCCGCTTCAGTTTGCGTTGGAAGCAACAACAATCGAAAAATGGATCCAGAAACAATTGCTTAATGAATCTTTGATAACCGGGATGGTGCTCATCAGCATCAGAGTCTAGTTCATTGGATGATTCACATTTTTCCATTTTCCACGACTTTGCTTCAATTCACAAATTCACGTTATGCTGTTGCTTGTCATTTAGTTTTGTTTGTTCTAATATAGTTTGTCAGGGTAAAGTTGAAAAAATTAAGAACTTAAAATATTGAGAACAGTGTTGGAAATTTAGCGGAATTCAATAGTGTTTTCCGGATTCAATAATTTCGGAAATAAAGAAATTATGACAGAAATTCTTTAAAATAAAAACAATGGGAAACTTTTATATGTAGTCGACACATCAATATGATACAAAATTTCGACAGTGGGAACGGTCTTCATGAACCTTCTGATAGATTGCCATTGGAATGTACTGAGTCAAATGCTCGTTCAAAAACATCAATGTACTTTTTTACGTCATACAGGTGGTCGTCAACAGAAAACAAGGCAACAGTGTACCTGATGTGCTTAAACAAAGGTTGCATGAAGGGCAATAAAGAATTGGCTATAGTCCAACAATGTTATCTCACGTCGTAGACCAAAAAACCTTTTTTTCAGAATTGGAGCCATCAACATCTTCAGTCTTCACAAAAGTTTAGGAACGGTTATCTTCTTTCTCTCAACTTCTCCAAACTGATCTTAGTTTACACCAAGAAAACAATTCTTCTTTCTTCATATTTGTTGTTGCCATCATTTTAATATTTGAAATTCTTCTTTAAAAAATGGCACACTTTTGAAATTTCGGACTATTATTCTGTCTTTATGTAGGTTTTATTTCCAGGAATGAGGCTTGTTATCCTCGCTTAACTTATATGGAGGACTTGTGCTTAATTAACTTGCCATTGAAAGTTTAAGTAATCAATATTATTTTTAAAAATTAATCACTTTGACATATCTCGATATTTCAAGATCCTTAAAACCTAAGTCCATGGTTTTTAGAGAGATGTCAAGATGTACGGACATATCCCAATTTTACTTGCGACATATAGGAACTATATGGCAAGTTTTGCATTCGTGCAGAATTTTGACTGTCTGTCCACGCTCCTACAGCCTATACCATTGGGTCGATTGAGTTCAAACTTGGAAGTTAAGGTTTTGAGCAGATTCGCGTTAGGTGTTTTTTTCATTTTTTTTTTAAGATCAAAACTAACAGTGGCCCCCATACAATTTTTTTGGTCAAAAAACGATAATTCGAATTTTCTCAAAAACAAACCGATAGATTTTTTTTAAATTTTCTCTAAAATTTTATTTTTTAACTTGGCTTCTTTTAATAAGAAAAACACATTTTTGGATTGCTCAGGAAAGGAACCGCTCATAGAACCGTTATTTTGTTTTTTAATTTTCTCAGCAACTTATGTACTGATTTCAATAATTTTTTTTGTGAATAAGCTCTTATATTGCTTTAACAATATTTGATTATCAAAAGTGCAATTTGTTTTTGTTTGGATTTTTAAAAAAATATTGAATTTTTTTTTTCAAAATTCTATATCTCAAAAACGGGTTAATATTTTTTTACGAAATTCAAATGTAGAGCGTATATTTACAATCACTAAACAACTGCATACCAAAAATATTTTTAGAACAAACTTGAAAAATTTTATATATAAAAAATTAATTTAAAAAAAAAACCGCTCTAACGATTTTCGAAATTTTTTTTTGAATAATCAAGGGCTTTTTTATTTATAAAATGGCATTTAAATTTTTGCAGACAAACTTATTTTTCAGGTAAAATTTTGAATCTTAAATTAGTTTTTTTTTTAAATTATTTTAACTGTATTGAATGTAACCCCCTCCCAAAAAAATTGAAAAATGGAGGTTTTTTCGACGAATCAAATGGCATTTATATCTTTGAAGACAAACTTATTTTACAGGTATATTTTTAAATCTTATGTACATAGATACTTTTTTAAACAGACTCTTTGAATACAGGAGCAAGTTCGTGCGACCCAGTCGTGCATTTTATTTATTATGGAGATATAAAAACATCAAGATATGCAGAAATGAAATCCAGTGGGTTTCTTATGTTTGTCACCTCGAATATGTACGAATAATTTTCTGCAACGGATAATAACGTTTTTGACATTATGCGTAATTTTTAGAAAAATCAAATTGATAGTTTCTCTAACAAAAAATTAAAATCATACAAATTAGCTGCCTAATAAAAATGTGTGAACATTTATTTTGGACTCAAATATCTTGAGAACGAGATATCCGATTGAAATCTTTAAAAAAAAACACTCATAAGAATTGGTACGGAGTAGTCTGATACTCTTATCGCACTAAAATCATCATGATTTTTCTTTCTTAATTCAACATTTACTTTAGGGTATGTTTATATTAAGTTGTTGTAATAGTTTTCCATAGCTTTTAGACCGTCAGCTCATGAGGCTTGATTCTTCTTAGTTTTAGAACATAGTCTCATACATTTAAGATGGTCTAGATTTCTGAGTCGGTATGGCTTTGAAGTCGCTGATTTAAATGATACTTCCTTAAATAATTCAATTTGAAGGCCGAAATTTAGAACGCTATAGGTATGTCAATCCACGAAGGACTTTAGTTTTGAAATTTTTCGGGTGTCAGTTATGGAATTATTTCCTATTAAACAATACATTCGTCTGTATTTCAAGTTGTTTAAGCTCTTTGCTTTTTTTATATGTGCTCTTTCCATTTCAGCTTTACATAGCCATTCCAAAGTATTTGGTAGTTTTGAAGTAAGCTACTTCTGTACTGTTTATAGAAATTGGAACATTATTTATATTTTCTTTTGTAAAATTTATACGCATCGATCCTTCATTTTTTCATATTAACACTTACTTTAACGACTGCATTTTGCAATGTTTGTAAAGCCTTTGCAAGGGATCTATCTGGCAGCAGTATTGTAGTAACATCAGCAAAGGCGGCCATGATAGCGTTAATATCCACTGGAATATTCCTTGTATATAAAATATACAAGGGTGGTCCTAGGACACTACCTTGCGGTTCACCGACTTTAATTTTCTTTAAATCCGAGTAATTTTGGTCGTACCGTACTTTTCTGAGCCGGTTCGTAACACAACTTTTGGTAAAAGTAAAAAAAAAACCGTTGACGGTTTTGTTCACAAACAAAATTAATCCTACAAACAATGCCACATCAATTTGTTTTAACGTCATGAGTATCTTGACAAAAATCTGAAAACACTCATGAAGAGCAAAATTTTCGAAGTTTCTAAAATTCACAATTTGACTTATTGCCATCACAAATAATTATTTTAAAGGGCATTCATTCCAAGCTAAATTTGTATCCCCAAAAATTTCTACATAAAATGATACAATAAAAAAAGTTAAAATACCTAAGTTTTGAATATCAATCAAGTGTTCTCTGAATATAAGGAGGTTGTATGTTTCTAATTTTGGGAACAAAATTTCAAATAATTTTAAAATTTTGTCGACGAAACTTTGACGAGTGAGAGTTTTTGACAATTGTTCAACCAAAAACATAAAGCTACCCATATGCTCAACTCCCATAAATCCCACAGCTAAGTTGAAACATAAAATCTCTGACTATTTTGTATTTATATTTGTATTTGTTTTCAACTATATTTAGGATACGAATGAGAGTTTGTATGTGTGTATAGCTTTTATCTCTACATTTGTGTGTTTATTGTTTTAAAACTCGTCCTACTACTGTTCCTGTAGCTGTTGTGTTGTCCTTGCTCATCTCATGCTTTATGAAAATAGTCGAATACGAATATGACACACTAAAACTTTCATACCACCCACTTTTCTTCCCTCTATCTCTTCTATTTTTCCAAAAGAGAAGTCCCCAGACTTTATACATCTTTAATATAGCAAAAATCTAACCTTTGAAAAATTTAAGTGAAAAATAAAAGAATAGAACAACAACAAAAAAAAACAATCAAAATGCTTTCGTTTTAATGGAATTTTATAGGTTATGTTATTTTATATCTCTACTACTCGTATGATTGTGATTGTGATTGTGACTATGTGTCAGTCTGACGTGTGGGAATGGTGACAGACTTTTATTTTTGTTTTGCTTATGGAATGCTTGTTTTTCAAATATTGCACTATATACACTTATTAAAGATAATTGACATGTTATGTGTTTTTCTTTATTTTGTTCATACCTGTATTATGTGTTATTGTTTACCTTGACAAAAATAAATACACAATGAGAATATTGTCATAGAACAGCCGTAGAGAGAAGAGAGAGAGAGAGACAGGAAAAAAGTAGTTGTTTAGTGACAGATGTCAAAAAATTTAATGTATATAAATAAAAGAGTTGATTTTTGTGATAGGAAAGGCATGCATCCAATGTCCTTATATAGTCGAAAGAGGGTTTTAGACAAATGGACAATTTTATTTTGTATTGTTTTAGTCGAAGATACATTACATACATATAACGTGTGTTTTTAGAGGTACAGAAATTTAAGTTGGCAACACTTTTTAACTGGCTGTCATTTTATCGGCTGTCAATTGAATTATTAGTTTGGCTTTTCAACATGAATAGGTAGACTCACACCTAAATAACGCTTCCAAATTGTGTACAATTATTTTGAAAATCATGGTTCTGTTTGAGAATCGCGTCAAGCTCACTTGTGGTTGAATTATGGCTCATTAGGCTTGCAGAAAACTAAAGCCTGTAGTGACTAACAATTATTAACCAATCTTGTGTGCGAGTCATGTCAGGGATATAAGGGACCTATACAATCTTATGCCGAATACGAACGTCTAATTATAGAAAGCACTTTTCATGACACCAATTACTCTTGGAGGATTTTTCAATTCACCGCGAAAAAAGATTATTTGGCATAGGCAGGGATTGAACCCAAGACCTCTGGCATGACAGTCTTAAAAAAACTGCCATATTGATAGTGATGATATTCATTAAGTTTGTGTTGAAACACCGTTACATCCATAAAAACAAACTGGGTGGTGTGCTTCATGGGTTCATGAAATAATTGGTCCGTACTTCTTTAAAGATGACGCTGGCTAGAACGTTACTGTCAATGGTGACGGTTATACAGCCACTATTAATGACTATTTCGATCATCAATTGAACAACCATGATATTCAGGAACTTTAGTATCAACAGGATTTAACACCGCTTGACTACATATTCCGTAAAAATAAGTCGGTAGTTTATGCCGATAAGCTCGAAACAATTAAACACTTAAAGGACAACATTGGCCACGTTATTGAAAACATACGAGCACAAATATTTTAAAAAGTCATCAAAAATTGGACCTTCAGATTAGACTAGGTACATCCGGGCCAGCCGTAACAGTCATATGCCAAAAGATTACCTTTCGAATTTCAATTTATGTCAATTGAAAAAAATAACATCCCTGTTTTATGCCAAGGTTGGAAAACCGTTCGTACTTAAAAAAGAATCATATTTTAAAATAAAAATTCTTCGCTCGCTTCTTCGATTTTTAGAGCAAATCCTTTAATGAAAAATTATCTTCAGTGGTGACTGGTGAGGCGTACTGAAGCCTCGGGGGTATGCTATATAGCAGAATTGTAGCATTTGGCGCTCGAAAATCCAAGAAAAATTATTGAAAAATCACTTCATTTTTAACGTGTAACTGTGTTTGATGTGGTTTTTGATTTTGGGTTTGGGCTCGCAGCGCCCCTTGCAAATTCGAAAATAAGGGTGGTGCAACCATTATTGCAAGCTACTTTTATTTTCAATAAGAAGGTGCAACTTGCTACACAATTAACGAAACCATCGGAATTTGTCAACAACTTCCCTGTCAGTATTATTTCCTTGGAGTTTTTTCTTCACGACCATCTGAAAAAAGAAAATCCATGACTAAAGAATTTCAAAATGGAAATAATTTTATCGGGGACGGTTAGGAACAAATTTCACAAGTAACGGTAGCCGTTTGGCTGATATTATTTTCTAGAAACATTCTCTTTCTTATTATCAATACGAGACTTGAATTAATTTATTTCTAAACATATTTCACAATAATTTCGTTATCAATATAACCTTCATAAGGACTTTCTATTAAAAAAAAATCGATCAGCGAAGATATGACGTTTTTGGTAATGTATTGTCTTGAGTTCTTGTATGTTAACCGAACTTTAGGAGCCTATAGGCATGCAAAAACGGTGTAACATTTTGTGAGCAATGCTTAATTCCCAAAATCAATAAAGAATCGAAAAACCTGGCTACGGTGTACAGCAGCAATATATTGTGAATTGTTCTTCAGTGACGCAGATGGTTTTCAGTCTTCCAGTATCAATGTTTCAGAAGGTGCTTTACGACGACCTACAAATTGTTTCAGTATAATGTGTTTTGTGACAGCAGAATGTTCACGATTTTAGAAGCAAAGAATTTTAATAGTTTAAATGTGAAAGTAGAGCGTGTATCAGTTTATTTTTAATACTAGCTTCGTTCTTACTTCTAAAAATTCAAAAGATGATAACATCAGTCTCAGCTGCGAAAATAACACTTAAAAAACTTAAATTAAACCTCTTTTAAAAAAGACCCTAAACGATTTTGTTTAAAACCTTAAAATGTTAAACGATAGCTAGTTTTTTCCACAATTTCTGTAAATTCCACTTTCCCTTTTTTTACCACATTTTTAGATTAAACATTGTGAGTTCACATGGTTGATAGAAAATTGATTCGTATGCAAATATTGGACGGTATTTTTATTTGTATTTAAAATAGTGCCCGTGGCATGATGGTTAGTGCGTTGGACTGTCATGCCAAAGGTCTTAAGTTCAAACACTGCCTGTGTCATCTCAAGTTATTTTCACGGGTACCGCCTCTTGCGAGGAATTGACAAATCATCCAAGTGTTATTCTTGTCATGAAAAGTGCTTTCTAAAAATACCCGTCAGATTCGGCTTAAAACTGTAGGTCCCCTCCATCCCTGACAGGAATGGTTGAGAGTTGTAAGTCACTAGGCCTTAGTTCTCAACAGACTGTTGCGCCACCTAATTTTATTTTTCATTTAAAATAAAACGCCGACAAATCTTTTCCTTGAACGAGGCTGCTCCTCTGCTAATATTTCTGGGAAATTCTTCCGTATCCGTACAAATATTGATGATCGTTAGCTGAAACAATGGACTAAAACTTATCCATTATGAATACTTAATTACTACAATTCGGTCGGACCCTTCAGTCCACAGTAAATCTCTCGAAACGTTTCGCGAACAGTCAACGACCGAAGAAATGACAGCCAATTTGACAGTTAAAGCTGAGATAATCCTGGGATAATACCCTCTTCCTCCTGTCAATGTATGGGAATCCCTGTTATTAGAAGACTCTTTACTCAAACCTTTTAAGGTGTTTTGATTTCTTGAATCAATTTAATAAGTTTTCCGATATCTACCTAAGTCAACTAAGATTATTTCATAGAACTCTTATGAACTCTAAATATTACTATTTTAAAACTGTTAAAGCTCAAATTTCATTACTCTCGCACTAAAATCTTAGGTTTACCTGAGCTCTTCAAAAAACTCCTTTAAAAATCCTCACAACTTTCTTGTCTTTCTACTTAATGACTTGAAACAAAAAACGTTTTACTTTTATCTATATACCTACCAAACCTATAGTCAGCCCCGTCGAGAGGGGGGGGGGGGGGAAAGGGGGGAAACCCCCCGGGCCCGGGATTTTTGAGGGGCCCGTAAAATTGAAAGCAATGAGAATATACTCTATATTTATCATCAACATTCCTATTTTCACTTATTTTTAGAGGCCCGAAAATTTAAAATCATTCATGCTTTCGCAATCGGGCCTCTGTTTGCATGTTATCTGCCAATCTATCAGTCACAAGCTTGCCGATCTGGGCCCCTGATTATTTTTGGCGTACATTTTTGTTAATATTTAATGGAAAATTGGGCAACTCTGAACTATTGAAAGAAAGTTATAATAAATTGTTTCGCTTTTCTTATTTAATTTAACGTAAATTTCAAATTTATTTTATTTTGAAAATTTTTAAAGTCAAAATAAGGGGCCCGGCAAATTAAAACAAAACACAAACATTCATTTCGGTTTCTGTTTTTATAAAGTTTCTTTTCTTCTATTTTTGTTTCTGCTGTAAACGAAATTTTTGATTCGGTTTCGGGGGACCGGAAAATCCCACCAGGGGACTAGGAATACGAGGCGATGGCAATATTATTGGAGAGCCAAATAATGGTAATTTTTTGGGCATTTTGGAATTAATTAGTCATTATGACCCCTTACTTCAGGAGCAATTGGAAAAAGTAAGAATTTCACAACAAGAGCAAAATGAGTTCATCAAAATTTGTGCCCAACATGTGAATTCAGCTATTTTGAAGGAGATTGAAAACGCCAAATACTTCGCTATAATTGTCGGTGCAACACCCTATTCAAGTCATGTGAAACAAAACACATTTATTTTGCGATATCTGCGATTGGAATACAATGTGTTCACCATCTAAGAACAGTTTTTGGAATTTGTCGATTGCAACAAAAAAACTGGCACCGCAATAGCTGATTTGATCTGCGAAACATTGGCTAAGAACGAAATCCCTTTAGAAATTTGTTGTGCACAAGGCTATGAAAATGGAAGCAATATGAAAGAACAGTATAATGGTGCACAAAGGCATATATTAAACAAAAATCCGAATGCCGTGTATTGACCATGTTCGCAGCTCACAGCCTTAACTTGTGTGGAGTCCATTCAGCGAAATGTTGTACTGCCGCAATAACATTTTTTGGAGTTGTTCAAAAGAGTTTCAAATTGTTTAGCAGCAGTGCTCAACGTTTGGAAATTCTTAAGAAAAATGTGCCCGGATCCCTTCACAAACTTTCCGATACAAGATGGTCAGCTAGAATTGAGGCAGTGAAACCATCTGAAAAACCTAAGATCATCGTTAGAAGCCTTAAGTGATATTAATTTAACTGAAACTAAAACTCGAAGAGATGTAAATGGCGTTTTAAAATATATGCACAAATGCGTCCTCATGTCTTCGATTTGGTGAAAGGTTCTTAGCGCTATAAATGAAAGAAGTATCATTCTTCAAGCCAGAAACATGATTATTGACGTTGAAATTCGAAATCTTGATAACTTGATCTCCGATTTGAACTTTATTCGAAACGAATGGGATCAAATTTATCTGAATGCAAAGTAGTTGCTACTGGATTGGGGGATTTTCCAGAGTCGTTCCCACCGAACCGAAAAAGGCAATTAAAGAGACATTTTGGAGAAAATCGAGGAGCCAGAGAGCAAATTGAAACAGACGAAGAAATATATTTCAAAAAAACACCTTTTACGTCATAGTTGATTCAATTATATCTGGAATTTCTCGTCGGTTCGATACGATGAAGAATTTGAATGCTACATTTTCATGTTTATGGCAGTTTTCAACAATGGACGAAATTGAGATTAAAAACTCCGCTACAAGGTTCATTCAAAAGTATAACTCGCATGTGTCTCAAGAGTTGAAAGAAGAAATAATTCATCTGAAAAAACAATTTTGAAGCAGAACTTCCGCCATTGTGTTTGCTCAATACTATTTATTCCCAGAACTTGGAGACGATTTTCCCCAACATTTGTGTTGCTCTCCGTACCTGTAACCGTAGCTAGTACCGAACGTTCATTTAGCATCCTTGCCAGAAAAAGAATTTTCATCGTTCGTGGCTCATCACAAGATCGTGTTTCTGGACTTGCTACACTATGTATCGAAGCACCTTTGGCAATGAAATTGAATTTCGATGTAATTATAAGTTGCTTTGCTGCTCAGAAAGCTAGGAAAGCTCGTTTGAAAAAAGAAATATTTCATTGAATGCAAACTAATTCTAATGAAAACATTGTGATAATATTTTAATATAAAGAAAAACAATAAAGAGTATTTAATGTTAACCTTTTAAATACATACAAAAAGACAAATTTCAAATACTTTTACTTCGCTCTATTTTATTTTCATAGTAGGTAATAGATCTTCATGCTAATTTTTTTTTAAATAGTTAATCGACCAACCAACATGTCGTTGGTAATATCGAATTGAATGTATGATTCTGTTGGGAATCTGATCTACTCGCATGTAGAATTATTTTCTATCCATCTTCTATTTCAACTAAACTGGACTATACCCGTGAGATTGATTTGATGATTAACACTTTTTTTCGGTTCACTTTGCAAACAAAAAATTATTATTTCCGTTAATTCCAACCAATTTCATGCTATTCGTAATTGAAATTAGAACGTACCATATTAGTAGGCATGAACTTTGAAAAAAATGGTAAATATGGGGGGGCCCAGATTTTTCCGTCCCGGGCCCGGAATTCCTCTCGACGGCCCTGCCTATAGTTTTCCGTTATTGAATTTTTATGCACGTGTAGAACGAATTCTATCAAACCAGACCGCAATCTGTACATGTTTTTTTTTTGGGAATTTTTGTTCTTAAAAAACAAATAAGAACTATTTTACTACGGAATTCACTTGAAGCTTAAAAAAAATGCAGACTCAATACTTTTACGTCGAATTTTTCAAAAACAAATGAAGAAACATTCTTATCCTGAGTGCATCTCTTGTTTCTTTATTCATTTATTCAACCAAGGATTGTTGGGGATTCTTCTATAACTAGGTATCTATAAATCAGAATAAAAAGGAAATAAAACTCAAACTGACTCACTCCTTTCTTTTGTACGTTTCGTCTAAAATAGGAAGAAAATAAAGTTTTGTTTTATTTGTATATTTCGTCATCCTCTTGATCCTTACCAGAGCCAAAGTAGCTCTGAATTCATACCCTTAACGTCCCGTCCCGAGCCAAGCCACACTAAACTTAACTTAAGTTTTTTTTATATGTATATCTCTTCTATAGTCTTGTTTGTTTGTATCCTTTTTTCATCGTTCTCAAATCTCAATCCTCAAGACAATTTTTCCGCCCAAAATAATTCACAATGCACCAAGGAGCGAAGGATATGCACAGATTTTTTCTTATTCAATTTTCTTTTTATTTATTATTTTTGTTCCTCAATTCCCATGAGGAGGGATTCTTATTTTTTTTTGATTTTTTTCCCGACTTCGATTTTTCTCGCTACTCAGCAAGTTTTAATGAAATTTTATAAGAGTGTCCTTCTGAAGGATATTGTAATCAACCAACAGGAGGAACACAGAGGGAGAGAAAAAAAATATAAACATAAATACCGAAATAATAAACTCATTGCCCTCCGCAATAAACCAAAAAACATTGACGATGAAGAATTAGAGTCCTTGAGATATGGAGAATGGGCAAAAATACTACATAGAAGAAGAAAAATAGGGGGTGGAGGTCCTTTGAAGAGCCATCGCATGCTGGGGGATAAATAGATGCAGATAAAATTTGTGGTACACACAAAATCAATAAACAAAAAAATCTCAGAACTTATACAAAAATTAGTAGGAAAAAATATAAAAGTTTGAAGCATCCTGAAGCTTCTGCCTGTGCCTGTTTCTGTGCCTGTGCCTGTTTGACGATGCCTTGGGATCTGGAACAATATTCACATCTGTTGTCTGCTGTTCTATGTCCTGCTGTGTTAGCTCAAGGGGCGTGTTGTATTCTGTGTATCACGACATCCTGAATCACGACAGAAAAAAGAAAAAAAAATGTAAAACTTTCCCGAAATGTTTATATTGTCACGTTATTTTCAGCCTCCGCGGATTTCAAACCATCGCACCGCATCGCATCGCAGGTGCTCATGCAGAAGGACACACAAAAAGTAGTGATGATATATGGGTAGGTTTACCTATCGTGAGAATCTCAATGTCCTTCCGTCTATGTTTATCCTGTTTTCGAGCAACGAACACGAGGACACAGAAATATTTCTATTTTTGCATTTTGTTAGTATTTACTGAAAATTTTTCATTATCCTCGTACTATTTCACTCTTGTCGTTTCGTCATCGTCGTATCACAATAGTAGTCGAATCTCGAATCTAAATAGCGAATTGCCAATTCGCCTCTTTTCACACCCTCGCACCTCAAACAAAGGGGTGGGCCCTGGCGCTGTTTTTCGATTTCTTTGTGTGTAGCCTTGAAGTTCTCTATTTTCGAAGCGAGGGAGCGGGGTTTTTCATCGCAACGAGCATACAAAATAAATATATCCCGACACGTTTTGTGTATTTTGTCGGGAAATTACTTTATTTTGTTGATGCGGCTGTGAGGGAGGGTTAGAGTATAGATTTCGATGGATAGCTTCAATTGCTGTAGGCAATAAATGATGAGATATGATGACTACCATGGCAAAGGGAAGCCGGGTAGTTTGATCCTCCGCGCAACGTGTTACTAAATTAAACATTTGCTTTAAATAATGTTCAATGTTCAATTTTGTTGCATCACTCGGCAAGTTGAAAGGTATATATGCATATAAATTGTGAAACTTATTCGATAGATGTAAAAAAAAAGTCCTCACTGATATTTTTTGTAATATTGCTGTAAAGTTCTTCTTTGAATTTTATGTTTGAATGCAAAATTTATGAGTACCTATTCTTATTCTATGCTTAAATTCCCTTCACGAAACGAACAACCAATAACAGGATATAGCTTATACGAGTATAACGATTTAATTTAGGAAGTTCTTTGTAATAGAACATGGAAATATATATAGGTACTTACGTTAGACAAGGAACTTCTGGATGGTAATAAAAAACATGAGGAACATTGAAAATATTTTGTGTACTCTGTTCATAAGTTCATATTGAAAAGGTAGATCGTAAAAAGAATTGAATTTCCTCTTAAGTCTTTTAACCCATAATGAACATACAATATATGTATATTTCATGAGTTAATAATGTCATAAACATAAGTAGGCTTTATGCAGCGTTGAGGAGTTTTGATAATAAAATGGAATAAATCATTGTAATTTTAATAACCTTTGAACTAGATACTATATGTAGATACGTGTGAAGTAGATTAACTTTTTACAAAATATAATTTTTTTTTTAAAGTACCTACAGGTCGTTAGGATTCACAATTTGTATAAACTCTCCTTTCTTTCCTGATAACGACATCTATGGGAGGAACCCTTAATAAATATATATGTACATTGTACATATATAAATCCCAAAGGAGTTGCTCTGGCAGATAGATTGCTTTGGAGGGTTGTTCGATCTTTGCATATGCCATATACTGAAATTAAAGGCTATTGAACATTACTTTTAATGGTTCATTATATTATTCAAAGTACTACTGATGGGTTCCATTTTTTCCTTTTTCACTTATGTACATTGCTCGATACCACGATTTAAATACTTTTTGGACTTTATATAACATTGGATTTTAAGAATTTTCCAAAAAGGAGTTTTTTTTGTAAATAAAATTTAAACCATTTGAGACATTTTAAAAACAAAATAAAAATTAAAAAATAGACTTTCAGGACATACATCAGACTTAAAAAGTAATGACTCACAGAAGACAGCTCTGGCATAGCCCTCTCAACCACTCTCCTGACTTTGAAAATGTGAAAGTATTGCAAAGAGAAGGCAACTATAATAAGAGAATGATAATTGAAACGCTGCATATCATCAACGCCAACAATACCATGAACCAAAAAACTGACATGGAAGAGATAAGCCCTCAGTACAAACACTTGTTAGAGAATACGAGAATAAAAACTTCCAACAATATGATCTTTTGACACTAATTTTCCTATGCCTGTTACTTGTCAGTTGAACTATGTGTAGTTAGGTTTAATTTTTTAATTTTTGTAAAAATTGTTGTGAAACAAATGATTTTATTCTTAAGTGCAATATTCATGTAACAAGTGTAAGTTTTCATCATTTTTCAATGTTATCAAATTGTAACCAATTTATTAATGCAAATATACATAGATTAATTGCCACACCTGATGATGTTCATAGACATGAACGAAACGTCGTCGTCGTGACAACATAAATAATTGTTTTTTCATTGACCTAATGCCCGTCATTAATATTTTCATTTACATTTTAAAAACTTTATTATGGACTTGAAGTATAATCAAAACATTCATGAATGCAACTCGACTTTTTTCATTCAGCCAAAGTGGGCATGATTCGTCGGACTCAATTTTCGTTGAATTAGCCACAAACTCGGCTAAAAAGACCGATATTTCGAATTCAATATTGACTCTGAGATCTTTCAAAGTCGGTCGTCGGCTTGTTGGCTTAAACCAATGACTTAACTTACGCGAAATACGCCATAATAATTTCTGAGCTATTCAACTTCCAATAGTTGACAACACCGTAAATTTGACTGGTTTGGAGCGTTTTCTACGGACTCCTGACAGGTAGCGATATTCTTGACACTTCGATTATTTCGTAGTCTCATTGACATGACAACATAACACAACGAATATGAAGACTCAAATTTTTGCTCTAAGATTGTTATTGACCGTCTAAATAGGACAAGAATAACGATAGAGTTACGATAACGATGGAGTTAACGCTCTCAAAGTTGCGGTCACTGAATCCGAATTTAGGTAGAACATTTTTTAAATTTTCAAACGTTGCGTTGCTCTTTTGTGTTCTTTGCCATGATACAAATCTTTACCTTACAAAATAAATTGACAGTGACAGTTCAATGATTAATAAAAGGATGGGTTCATAATTTTAATTCAAAGTTGTCAAGTCCCTATTAGAAAAATCGATATTTTATGCTGAAAGAGACCCTCGGCCTTCAGTTGATTTCTTAAGCGAATATCTATTGGAAATAGTCACGGTCATCAATTGTTTTCTAAGTTAAGTTTATCCTGTCATGATCCAATTGACGGACATGTAAGTTCGTTAGGTCAAAGTTAATACCAATATAGACACCTTATGCCATATGAAAAAATTAGGCGGGGCAACAGGTTGTAAAGAACCAGGACCTAGAGACTTCTAACTTTTAACCATGCAAGTGTTCAAATAATATGTCGGGAATGGAGGAGACCTAACAGTTCTTATGCCAAATTCGAACGGATTATTTGAGGAAACACTTCTTATGAAAGGATATACTGTTGGAAGATTTGGCAATTCCTCGCAAGAGGCAGTACACGTGAAAAAGAAAAAAACACCTTTAGGTGACACAGGCATGAATTGAACCCAAGACTTCTGGTATGACATTCCAATGCACTAACCATCACGCCACGTGTACTACGGGAATGATATTGTTGGTATTTCAAATCCCGTCAATTTTTCTGATGGTGCGATTATTAGAATTTAAAATGTATACATTTCTCGACGTTTTAAAGTCACTAAAATCTAAATCAAAGGTTTGTAGTATACTTTATTCCAAAGTAGTCAGTAAACTTTTGTATCGCACTATGCCTAACTGCAAGCACTCATTATTTACTTGTGTCAATGTACATAGAAATCGTTGTTCAAAATTATGCTTGGGCCTAATTATCGAATGATCCAACCGAAAGTTATTCTTTTTAGTTCTCATTATCGATGTACAGCTTTGTCAAATTATAAAATAAATTTCCTTCAAGCGAAACAAGTCGTTCTCTATTAATTTCGTCTTGCAAAATTCACCAAAGGCTTCTAGAGAGATGTACATTGGGGATACCTTTTTTCATCGGCCGAATCTCAAGAACTTCAAATAAATTTAATTGTAAAGACAATAGCATCTTAAGATGCAGAAAGGACTTTCTAAAAAATTGAGTGGCCGGTTTTTTTTACACTTTGAATATGTTGCAAATAAAAATAATATCACCTCCTAAATATCTGAAGGCATTAATTTTGACATACATAAAATTTAAGAAAAATCGAAGTGGCAGTTTACTTACGAAATTAATAAAACTAAAAAATATTCTATTAAAAGTTGGTAAAAATTGATTTTCGAGTCGAATATCTTGACAACATTTAAAGATAAGATCTTTAAGCTAATTTAATCTTATAAAAACGTAGTTTTTAACATTTGGTAACATTTTAAAGAAAACCCAATTCTCTCTTTTCTGAAAAAATATAAATTTCACTAACAAAGTTAATTTTTTTTAAATATTTGTCACTAAAAATTTAGTATTCGAACTTTAAAAAAAAATGGTCATTCCTATTGACGTTTAAGTTTTCGAACTTTTTAGTTCTGAAAAAGAAATGGATCAATTTAAATTGGTCTCTGTTAAATCCATTTTTAAATTCTCAAAAAAAAACAATTAGAAACTTTCGAAAAGTGTCTAAATTTGTACCACAAAGCCTCAAGTCGTGTTTGCCATACCTATAGATTATGTGTGTTCTTCAATTTTTCAGCTTTTGATTGGTTTTAAATTTGTGCTTCTATATTTATAATTTTATTTGTTTTCTTATTTGATGTGTGTTACTAAGGTTACAAAATTAATGTGAATTTAAATTTTGAAATTTCAATTCCAAGAAACGGGACAGAAAAAACATGAAAATATATGTAAGTCATAATTATATCCACAAAAGTTTCAAAATGTAATTAAATTGAATTCCAAGTCTTCTTTCTGGAAAATATTTAATTTGTGATTTTCATTGGCAAAATATGTATATGTACGCAATAAAAAAAAAAACTGAAACTTAATCTCCATCAAAATATGCATGACGAATTTATCAAAGACATATTTTAAATCAGGACAAAAATATACCTACTGAAATATAAAATATTTTCAAACATGTATCCTAGGAATTTTTTTTATTTCTCTCCCATTGTTTTCAAAAGTTTATCTTTTCTTTTTTGAGAAGTAGAATTATGTGAATAAAAACAAAAAAAAACAAATAAGATTCTTTTATCTTTTATACATATTTTGTAGGTATAATAAAGATATAAAGAAAGCAGATGAAGAAATCCAATTTAACTCATAATAATAATAATTTTTGCCGCCAAAATCTCATTTCGAGCTTAATCTACGCTTTAAGGATTTAAGAGAATAAAAAAGAAGAAGAAAAACAAAACCATCAGTGTGAGAAAGAGGATAACTTAGAGAAAGTGACACAAAAAAATTTAGAATGAAAATTCCGAAGAGGAAACTATCTGTCTGAACATTAATAATAAACTTATCTTTCAAAGGACCACATATTCTATCCTATCGTATCCACGCTCCTTGCAAAAGGATATATGCATAGATGTGATGTACAGGGTTATCTTTTAGGTATTTGATTACAAAAGGAGTTCTACTTATGAGAACTAAGCTTTATTATTCATTTTTTTTTTAATATTGCATTTCTTATAATGGGTGATTTTTTTGAGGTTAGGATTTTCATGCATTAGTATTTGACAGATCACGCTGGATTTCAGACATGGTGTCAAAGAGAAAGATGCTCAGTATGCTTTGACATTTCATCATGAATAGACTTACTAACGAGCAACGCTTGCAAATCATTGAATTTTATTACCAAAATCAGTGTTCGGTTTGAAATGTGTTTCGCGCTTTACGTCCGACAAATTTTGTTCAGCAATGAGGCTCATTTCTGGTTGAATGGCTACGTAAATAAGCAAACTTGCCGCATTTGGAGTGAAGAGCAACCAGAAGCCGTTCAAGAACTGCCCATGCATCCCGAAAAATGCACTGTTTGGTGTGGTTTGTACGCTGGTGGAATCATTGGACCGTATTTTTTCAAAGATGCTGTTGGACGCAACGTTACGGTGAATGGCGATCGCTATCGTTCAATGCTAACAAACTTTTTGTTGCCAAAAATGGAAGAACTGAACTTGGTTGACATGTGGTTTCAACAAGATGGCGCTACATGCCACACAGCTCGCGATTCTATGGCCATTTTGAGGGAAAACTTCGGAGAACAATTCATCTCAAGGAATGGACCGGTAAGTTGGCCACCAAGATCATGCGATTTGACGCCTTTAGACTATTTTTTGTGGGGCAACGTCAAGTCTCCTCACCCAACTCGGAGAGCGAAACTGGAGACATCTAGCTAGGGACCGAGCTAGATGGAGAAGTTTGTTGGGTGAGGCCCTAGTTCACACAGGACTGTAGCGCCACCTTAAGTAAGTAAGTACGTCAAGTCTAAAGTCTACACAAATAAGCCAGCAACTATTCCAGCTTTGGAAGACAACATTTCCGAAGAAATTCGGGCTATTCCGGCCGAAATGCTCGAAAAAATTACCCAAAATTGGACTTTCCGAATGGACCACCTAAGACGCAGCCGCGGTCAACATTTAAATGAAATTATCTTCAAAAATTAAATGTCATGGACCAATCTAACGTTTCAAATAAAGAATCGATGAGATTTTGCAAATTTTATGCGTTTTTTTTTTTAAAAAGTTCTCAAGCTCTTAAAAAATCACCCGATAGTAACAAAAATAAAATCGTTGTACTGTCATGGGTTTTCCAATAGAAACTTGAAAACTTTGATTGGGAAGGCTCAGGAGACATAAGGGGCTTGAAAGTAAACCAAGTTTCTATTATCTGATTGGCCAGCTGCCAAAAAATTACCTTCCAACTAAGGCTAAGTAATATTTCTTTACAATACAAAATACAAATTGTGATAGACTTGTAGCTTGCCTGAGGAGTGTTCTGTAGGCAATAATGTTTTTAATAATTTTTGTTCCATGAAAGGTTAGTGAAGTAAAGTTCCAAGTTTGAATTTTGTGACACTTGAAAAAACTTACTAGCTGCCTTAGTCAAAATGTATGTACGTTCAAAGAATTTAGTGGACTGCAAATGAAGTCCCTTATGTTGTCTGAACCTGCGCAATGTAATTTGTTAACGCATCCTTTCACTAATCATCAGAGCGGTAACTCCAAAATTTTCGATCGTTATTTTCGTCTTATCTCAATGGCTCAGTGGGTTCGTCAGTAAGCAAAATACGATTTATTGGTCGGGTAAAAATCGACACTTGCTTTATGCATCACCACAAAAAAAGAAATGGGTCCGAAGAAAGGAACGGTCTATTTACAAATCAGTGTTTATAGCAACTCTTGAAGTTTTCCGCAAATTTGTTTCTCTCAACACATTTCCCTCCTTATTTTTTGCTTCAGTAGCTTCTTCAGTTAACTGCCCTATTGGCAATATTGCTTGTTGAACACTTCCCCCATCCCTCATGAATAAGTACCTTATAATATAAAATCTGGCATGTAATACCATGGATATTTATTGACCATTTCATTAGAGCTTTTAGTGTGAACTTTTCAAAAGCATTGGAGTTTATGGCAAAGCAACAGGCTAAAGTTTTTAATAGAGCTCCACATCTCTCTATAAACACTTTTTAACTCCAGATATCTCCGAAGATTGGGAAGGGTTTGTAAAAAAACCTCCGGACAGTATTTCCATCATTTGAGTTCACCATGCTTAGGCTTGTCAGTAATGAGACCAGTTTTTTCCCTGAACTCTTTTTGAATGTGTTTTCTTTTTTTTTCATACAGAAGTTTTAAAATTCAAAAAAACGTAAGCATGGAATGGTGATATACTAAAATCAATGTTTATATTTCTTGATTCGATCTTCAGTTTCTTTGGAAACGCACAGTTTTACAGTATCTGATGGATGCAGAACGAGGATTCTGCAAGGATCTCCTTGTTTTAAAAGTTGAAGGAGGGCATACGATGTTATGAACTTATCACTATCACTGAATTCACTGATTCGTTGTTTGTATTCTGATTGTCAACTGCTGCCATCGAAACTTCACCTTCGAATCAGCATTAAATTACAGGAATCTCCTTGAAAATCGTTTAATGCTTCTTCTTGGGATTCGACGATCTGTTTTGCTGTATGATTCAAAAGCCCTTGAAGAGTAACCTCAGTCGATGAATCACTTATCGTTATTGTTTCTGGGTGTGGATAGCAGTTTTGTATGGCTTTTAAGGCCTAAACATAATATTAGAATGGGAATAAATCTGAATCCGTAGATTCGGTCACCGCACTCCTAATTACTTGGCATTGATTTATAGACAACTTTGCCTCAACTAATATTTTTTTAGCATCATTCACATAAAGTGTTTTTCTATGCGCAATATATGTGTCTTGGCAATTTCTTAAAGCAGAAGTTGCATCTTGATCTATTGATGCAGATATGATGTCTTCACTTTGTTCTAAAAGATCGTTCCAAACAGTTTTTTTTGGCCTGTCTTGATACTTACTTGTACATGGACCATTGTACTCATATTAGAAGTCTTCTTAAGCCAATCATCGTTCTTTGTTAAAAAAAAAGTTCCCATTTCTCGAAACTTTATTCCATCTTTTTAAAAATGACTTTTTTTTCGTTTTGCTTGAAAGCATCTTTAACCTTGGTAACCTTACGCCACATATCAAGTCGTTTTAATTTTGGTGGGTTCTAAAAGTGAAAAAGAACAAATTTCTTTGTCCAATTAACGTTTGATTTTTATACTTTAGCATGTTTTCATGCAAAAAATGATTCATAATGTCTTGAAAAATGACTATAATACATGTAACTTTTGTTAGGGGCAACTTTGAAAGCCACCAAAAAACACAACAATCATATTACACCTCAATTGAGTACCGGTTTTCAAATAAAAACCTGACCAATTTCATAATAAAAATATACACAAATGGTCTATATACCTTGTTTCAACTTTACTAAAATTTATTTGAAAACACACAATTTGCATGATCGATCTTACCATAATGAAAACTATTCAGAGAAAAAAGATGACTGGAATGTATTTATTCCGTTATTAGAGATAACATTTTCACACAAAATAATAAATAATTTTAATCTTGTGATTTCCCTTTTTAGCCTAATGGAGGGGAACCACTGTTCGGCGGCGGCAGGGGCCGGAGTGGCGAAATTGGGCCCTATTTTGTCTTCCACGATAACAATCGTCACTCTACTGTGAATGACCAGCGTTATCGCGCCATGATTACCAATTTTTTTTGACCCGAATTTGATACTACGTATTTCGAAATGTGGTTTCAACAAAATGGTGCAACACAGCTCACCTTACAATCGATTAATTGAAGAGCTAGTTTGATGAGCGTGTCTTCTCCAGAAATAGGCCAGTTGATTGGTCACCTTGTTCATGGGATTTAACGCCTCTAGAATTTTTTCTTTTGGGCTTCATTTAGCCATTGGCTTTTGTTAACAAGACGACGAGTGAAACTGAAATAAATCTTAGTTAACATTGAACGCGACAAGTTGTAAAGTCCCTATAGGGAAAAAAAACTATAATGCTACACTTTGGTCAACCCTAAACTGTTAGTTGTGAAATTTTATCAAAAACTAATTATAAAATTAGCCAAATAGTTGCAAATATAAGCTTTGTGTTATCTTTAGGAAAATATGTTTAACAACAAAAAATGAAGAATTGTGCCTTTCCTGGATCTTTCCCAAGTTCAACTATGAAATTCGTAACATCATTTGCAATTTATTTTTATAATTAATTGTAGTTACATGAAAGTTTTTATACATTGAAATCTTAAAAATAACATAATTTTCACTTCAAGTTGAAAAAAAGTACATAGTCGACATCCCTGTTGATGAAACACAAAAACCAACACAAAAACCTTAAGCATTGCAAAAGTGCAATACTTAAAAATTCTTCTTTTTCTTTTTTTCTGAACATGGTCATCCTTGTCATTTTTTGTTTTGGTCTTTTTCGTTAAGTTTATTGCAAATGAAATTGAAATAATATAAAAAAAATATTAGAATAACCCACTTTCAACTTTTATTCACTCTTATGTACTCATGTGGTAGTTTGAAAAAAATTGAATCTAGGTAATGTGTATTTTAGAAAACATAATTATGGTACAGTTTACAAGGATAAATTGTTTTCTTACGGAGCTCACTACAAGGATTCTACGAATCGAAGACACGACGACGCACGCGGACTTGATGACAGGATAATAGAGTAATAGGTATATGTCGTCAAAATAAGAAAATAAACAGTCATGGTTTTATGTTATGGCTTTATTTTTTGCTCTCTCAGCTGCTGAGTCCTTGCTCCTTGATCAATTACCTACCTCAGCTTTCTACTTTAGGTGATGGTTCTTAAAAAAGTTTTTATGTTTTAGGTTAAATAATCACAGCAATCTTTCATTCGGTTAGGCACTCACGGCTCACCACCCACACCAACCCACGTTAAAACAACCTTTTTAACGATCCAACGTGAAATGGTTTGTGAATAAGCTTGATTTTGGCAAAGAATAATAATAATTAACGACACGGCTATTAGGAATGTCCTTTTTGATGAGTTCGTGGCTGAGGCTGAGGACTTAGCAGAATACGAAAATGTTTGCCATTATCTATCGTCCACAGATGTACAGGGGTGTATTTTTTTGTCTGTGTCTGTGTCTTTTTTTTTATTATAAATTTCATAATTATGCGAAATATCTACCACCGCACCGTAATGCAGTACTTGAAGCCAGGTATACTTTTGCCTTTTCGTCCTTTGAATATTTTCTTCCCTATTTCTTTGTTTTATTGCGATGAAGAACTTTCTGTGTGATAAATTGATGGTGTAGAGCCAGGAACAGAAGAAAGGGCAGTGGGCAGGGTAGTGGGCGTTTTGACTCGGGATAGTGAGTGATGTATGCTTGGCTACACCAGATGGACGAAATTGTTATGGGATATTATTTTTATATGCGCAGACGGAGTCTTAGAGTCCCTTGGGTTCTCGGTTTGGTTTTGCGTTCTGCTTTGAGTAGTTCAAGTGTTTGTTTTATGGAGAATGACTTTGTTTTATGGCTAGGGCGAATAGGAACATGAATCCTTTTAATAGACGCAATGTCCCATCTTGACACGATGACGACGACGAAGCACGCCCGCGCAAGTCATGCCTCAGCAATTACCTACTTCGAACAATTTATTGCTAAATTGACGAATTCTAAATTCAACACTACGAAGACCGTGCGTCGCTTCTCTATCACAAAAAGGTTAAGATTTATGATGCAGGATGTAATAAAAATAAAAACGAAAAATCAACTTAAAGAGTTAAAAAAGGATGCCCTTTAAATTATGTGCCACGCAATTGTGTGTATTTCTTTGAATTCATATAATATTTGTATCCTTAATAAAAGTTGCTATCAAAACTAAAAAAATGCCAAATAAAATTAATCTTTCGCCAGCTTGGACAGCAATTTTAAATTAAATAATAAATTCAATGGCTTTTAATGTCATAAAATTTAAATATTTTCAAATGTTCTAAATAAGGAAATGTTTAAATAAATTTAAATTGATTTTAGGTTGTTAAATGCCTCACTCATTAATTTCCACCGTACGGAAGCTTATATACATTTTCAAAAGATGTTAGATACCAAAAAAAATGCGGTTTGTCACAACCTTTTCTTTTAATCTTATGCATTCCTTTTTTTACCTTTAAACCTCAAAGTTAGTCGTTTGTCTACCACATTGAAAAATAAAAATCAACAAAAAAAAACATTTTAATCTTATTTGGGTAATTTTTCATCCATTTTATAAATTTTGTACGAAAATTATTTTTAACTCCTCTCCTACTCCAACCTATATAGAAAGTAAACGAACCAGTCCTTACCTATCTACATATACCTTCTCTAAGACCCTTAGGTGAATTTCCTTTAAATATTATTTGGGTTTAAAACCGCATCTGCCTTCACCTTCATAATATTAAAAAGCTGTCGATGTTTTTCTTATCTTTTTTTTCTTTCAAACTAATTTACTAAAAAAATATTCAAAAAATTAAATTACTGTTCCGCTTGAAAATTTGTTAATTGCGTTTAAGAAGATTTTCTATGGTTGAAAAATTATAACATGAAATTATAGTTATCATCTTTAAAACTTTAGTCTTTCCAAAAAGTTGAAGGAAGATTTATTAATTTTTGATCTGCTTTTTGTATTATCACTGAGCCAGAAGAGTTGCACTTTCGTAAAAGTTTGCATAGTTTCTGAGCAGATATTTAAATTCATAATCTTAAAGTTTTAATAGGTATTAAAATCTAACATTTAAGTATGGCAATACAATTATAAAATTTACACTCTACTAGTTGTATAAAATAGGGAACTTAAAAATATAATTAGAATACGATAACGAAGTTTTTCCCTCATATTTTGTTTAACTGTGATGCTGAAATAAGGGATATTTAAAAATTTTGCATTTCGGAGATTTTCAGCAAACCATTCAATGCATACAAATTAAGATTCAAAACTTGACTAAGGAAGTGGTACGAAACGAGATTTTCTTTCCAAAGGACTAAATGTTCCTGTCTATGTAAATAAATAATAAGGTAGCACAACAGTCCGTTGAGAACTAGGGCGTATTGACTTACAACTGTCAACCATTCCTGTGTTCGAGTAATGTTAGCATGGACGAAGGGGACCTACAGTCTTAAGCTAAATCTGAACAGCTAATTTGATGATTTGTTAATTCCTCGCAAGAGGCAATAGCCGTGAAAAAAGTTTAGGTGGCGTACACCTAAGACGTCTGGCGTGATAGTCATATGTACTAAACAACACGCAACGGGTACTCCTATTTAACTTGTTACTCCAAATTAAATGGGATGCATTATAAACTTCCCACAGGAAGTTATTGTAATCGGTCCGATTTGTCGAATTGAAAATTTTGACATTTCTCGACGTTTCAAGGTCCCTAGAGTCAAAATAAAAGATTTTTAGAACGATTTATGTGCGTGCGAGTGTACGTAGGTTCGTATGCCGTACGTCCGTACGTCCGTACGTCCGTATGTTCGCGAAGTATTTTTTCGTCGTACATACCTCAAGAACCAGTAGAGATATCGTATGCAACAAAGAATAAAGTTTTTGACATGTGGTAAATTTTTGAGAAAAATTAAATTGAAATTTTTTTTATAAAAAAATTAAAAAACATTATATAAAATTGATTTTCGAATCAAATATCTTTTCAAAAATTTAAGATTATGACTTCAAACTAATTTTAATCTAATCTAATTGTCTTATAAGAAATATTGTTTTCAACATTCGGTAAAATTTTGAGAAAAATCGAATTGACAGTTCTTTTTACAAAAAATAAAAACCTAAAAAAAAACCATACTAAAACTTGGTAAAAATTTACTTTCGAATCAAATACCTTATCAAACATTAAAAATATTGGCTTCAAACTTATTTTATCTCACAGAAAATATTCAGTAATTTTTACTTGCGACCTATAGGAACTACAGTCGAACTTCGATAACTCGAACTACTACTATCCACGAAAAAAGTTCGACTTATCAAGACTTCGAGTTATCAAAATGTATCATCAAAATAAAAAACCATTTTAAAATGAAACAATAGCATATCGCAAATTCATATGCACAACAATATGTGCTTTATTTTATGAAATAAGTTAAACATACATACATACATATTTCATGTATTCAGTAATTTGTGTCTGCAAGAAGTTTTTTTATTGTTTTTTTTTTGTTTGGAAAAAAAATTCTAGTTTATTTAGAGCTGCATAAATTTCGTCTGTTGTATCTTCAGATGTTTGCAAATACAAATTCAAATTATCCAATGCATCTGCCACAACACGCTTTGAAGGCTGCTGAATGAGTTCCTCTTCAACCGAAGTCTCGTCATCACTTTCAATATTGATTGAAGTTAAAAATAATATTGCAACTGTATTGGATTGCGCACCACATGAAAAAAAAAAACATTTCCTTACCTACTATTATCTTCCAATCATCACTTCAACAACACATGTATAATGAATGAAAATGTCAATTTCCCTGTAGGTACATTGGAATTGGAATATCCTATTTTCAAATGGAGATCCCCATCAACAAATCAAATTTCAAATGCATACTTGATTTTTTCTCATAAATGGGAATTCCCCCATAAAATTCGACTTACACAGTGTAGGTGTCATTTTTTTGTTCGAGTTATAGAGAAATTCGCGTTATACAAATTCGAATTATCAAAGTAAATATGTATGGAATATAGACTTTAAACGCTACTGCCCACAAATTGGTTCGAGTTATAAAAACTTCGAGTTATCAAAGTTCGAGTTATCGAAGTTTGACTGTATATGGCATGTTTTGCATTCGTTCAAAATTTTGAACTCGAGATTTTAATCAAACATGATATTACGATGGTAGAGAAGTCGAAAAAAGTGGGTCCCGCGATTCCGTCCGGTCAATTTTGCCTGTCTGTCCACGCTCCTACAGCCTAAACCATTGGGTTGATTGAGTTCAAACTTCGAAGTTAAGGTTTTGAGCATATTCGCGTTAGGCGTTTTTCTCATTTTTGTTTTAAGATCAAAACTAACAGTGGCCCCCATACAATTTTTTTGGTCAAAAAACGAAAATTCGAATTTTCTCAAAAACAAACCCATAGATTTTTTTAAATTTTCTCTAAAATTTTATTTTTTAACTAAGCTTCTTTTAATAGGAAAAACATATTTTTGTATTGCTCAGGAAAGGTACCGCTCAAAGAACCGTTATTTTGTTTTTTTAATTTTCTCAGCAACTTATGAACTGATTTCAATAATTTTTTTTCTGAATAAGCTCTTATATTGCCTTAACAATATTTGATTATCAAAAGTTCAATTTTTTATTTTTTGGATTTTTAAAAAAATATTGAATTCTTTTTTTTTCAAAATTCTATATCTCAAAAACATGTCAACATTTTTTTACGAAATTCAAATGTAGAGCGTATATTTACAATCACTAAACAACTGCATACCAAAAATATTTTTAAAACAAAATTGAAAAATTTTATATATAAAAAATTAATTTAAAAAAAAAACCACTCTAACGATTTTCAAAAAAAAACTTTGAAAAATCAAGGATTTTTTGATTTATAAAATGGCATTAAAATTTTGAAAGACAAACTTATTTTCAGGTAAAATTTTGAATCTTGAAATTTTTTTTTAAATTATTTTGTTTTATTTTTAATTATTTATTTTTTAATAATTTTAAATATTTTTAACTAGTTGAATACACAAACAATTGTTTTCGTTAAGTATGCTTACAAGTATTTTTCATTTTCGGGATGAGTTGTCTTAGAATGAGTTGTGTCTTGGGATGAATCACAAGTTTTTTGACAAATCAAATGGCATTTATATCTTTGAAGACGAACTTATTTTACAGGTATATTTTTAAATCTTTTATAGGTACATTTTTAAACAGACTCTTTGCATACAGGAGCAAGTTCGTGCGACTCAGTCGTGCATTTTATTTTTATAAAAACCCAACAGTCCGTTTTTTCATTAAAAAAATAAAATCTACAAAAAATAGTACCAACGCAAATTTGGTAAAAATTGATGTTCGGTTCTCAATACCTAGTGAACAATAGAAGATATTGACTTTAAGTTAATTTCATTCATCCAATTTGTATTTGTTTATATAAGAAATAAAAACTTTTAAGAAATGCTACTAAAATTGGTAAAAATTGGTTTTCGACTATATAAATCTCGTTGACAAAAATATATTTTGAAATTAAACTATTTCATTATATGCAAAATATTGTTGTTAATTTTAAAATTTGTAGGAATAATTCACTTTTTTAACAAAACACGAAAACCTACAAACTTTTAAGAAAGACAAATCGACAGACTGGATGGGAAGTTATCAGTGGCGGTCGCATCCCAGCCTCTTTTTTCAAATTTGTGTTTACATGAAAGTAATTTACGTTTTAATCAGACAAATTAAAAACTTTAAATAGTTGCCATTAGAAACTTTTACAAATAAATGAAAGAAAGTCTGGTTGAAGTTCAATCTATCAAAGAGTGATGAGACGCTTAGAGTTTACCAAGAAGATACGTTAATAGGAAACGTAAATTTGACGGATATCCAGTAAGTATGACCTTTCAAAATTCTTCTAGCCATCTTCCAGACTCAATTTCAAACATGTTCGCAGATTATTTTAAGACTGTATTTGAAGATTTTTCTTCTGCAAGCATCTCTCCTCTTATTTTTCCTAACAGACATGAATACAGTCATCTAAACATTAATACATTTTTCGATTTCTCAGGTCAATATTTTTAAGCTAAATTAATGTTTCAGTTTTGGTCCTGATGTGTCTTATATTTCCTATCCGTTGTTTCTTTTTTTCAATGAGTCTCTGAAATGGTCTTAATTCCCAGATTTGGAAATATTCACCAGTCCATGAAATAGGTTCTATAAATTAAGTAACGAATTATCGTTCTATATTTGACATGTCCTTAAAATTCACTTGATGTCTCTTTTAATTCTCAAAATAAAGCCAATTACCTACCTATTTATAAGAACAAAGAAAAAAGAGAACTTCTTTTCTGTAGTTAAAATCCACTTCTCTTTAATTTTTATTTTAGCAAACAAGTTTTCTATTAAAAAATAAAAATAAAAAAAGGAAAAAAAATAGAAATCAGAATCAAAATCACGTAGCATCAATTAAATTTCAATCACACAAATTGTTTCTCAAAAACTTTCTCTCTACCTTCCTCCCTCCCCTCTCGAGGGATTGTCAATCCAGGTGAATTCCAATTTCAATCAAAATCACAGAACAGATTTTTGGCAAACGCTTTTCTATTCAATTAAAAAGTCTATGCGCGAAGCCACACCCACCACCCACCACCGGAAATGTTGTGATTGTTCTTGTTCATTTTTTTCTATGCCATATACAAACTTCCCTTTGAATATTATTCTCTTTTCCTATGTATTGGTGAATTTAAACACAATTTCAATTCCCTAGGCTAAAAATAAAATTAAAACAAAAATTAGAAAACGTTTTTTTTTTGTATGAATATAAAGTCAGCAAAATATTCGGTTCAGTTGGCAATTTAACAATTTAGTCAGCGAAATATTTTATATTAATTTTTTTATTTTGTATTTTCCGCAATTGTGCAGAATTTGATGACCGCCAGACAAAAAAAAGTTTCAAACGTTTAAACTTGCAATTCTTTAAAAAAAAAAGGATATACAGGACCAATGTTCCAATTATACTCTGTCCAACAAAAATAGTCAGTACAGAGAAGATAGGACGTTTACCTCTCACTCTGACTGAAGTGAAATCTCGTTAAGCTGTGAGAGAGAGCAAATATTACAGGGTTTCCGCAGTGCCCATTATAAATTTCGAAAAAGCTCTGATAAATATTAGTAGGGATACCAACTTTTGATTTTAAATTGAAAGTTAAAAATAAATTCCGTTTAAGAAAATTTATAAATTATGTACATAATCCCGAATTCAAAAACCCCTTTGTGAAAACTAAGAGTAACATAAATTCAATTATGAAAAAATAATGAAAATTTTCGATTCTGTATCACACAATATTCACAAATACACAATTTATAAACAAGACAGCACAGATTTATAATAAAATAAAAGCAGTTCTTTTTTTGGCACTGATTATAAAACACCGTATAAATAAACACTTTTTCAAAGAATATTTTTTTATGAACAAAATCACTATTTTTCACCTTCTATAATTACACCATGTATTATAAATAATTTTCGCTTAAACTCAACCCTTTGCTTCCTAGTGGTTTCGCAATTAAACCAAATACTCTATATTTTTTCTTTATATTCCTACTGGTTTTTTTTAATTTTTAGTGAATATTTTTTTTTTTTATTTAAATGCATTATTCATTATATACATTCTATATAAATTTTAAGTTTTTATACAAATATTTGAAAAAGTTGACATCTCCGGAAACAAAGGGTTAATTTACGAAGAATAATAAATAAACTTCACTTACCGAAAAACAGCAAGCGACAACACCATTCCCATATTTGTTCTCAAAAGCTTTTAAAAAAGCACACATTCTGAAAGCTCCCAAACAAAATCCAAAGAAAAATCCACCATGATTTGCATTAACGTGGAAATGGTAACTCTAATAACAATCTGCTTATTTTCAATACATACGAAGAGGGTTGTTTGTGAACACATTATTTATCAGTGTCAGTGTGGCTTTGGCTGCGCATGGTAAAGGTTGTGGGGATGTACGCTCGTCGAAGCGTAATTACAACAACAATTTATGTGTAAGTCAGTGGTTGAATTTTCTTTTTCAGTAGGTAAAAAGGGAATAAAACCACTGACTGGCACCATTTGCAAGAAAAAAGCTCTCCCATAAGACGTGTACTGACTATTTTTGTTGGACAGAGTATAGTAAAGAACACCTGATGGCAACTCACACAATATTCATACAGGGACAAAATTGCTTTTCAAACGTAAATATATTTTATATATATGTATGTATGTATGTTTGTTTCTATGTGTTTGTGCACGTCTGCATTGGGAAAATGAGGAAACTTCGTCCATTATTTATAAAACTTAACCAGCACCATCACCATCAGGATAATAATTGAAGATTATTTTTGGTTTTCCCCAGACAACTAAATCGATTATATTCCTGTCTTGTCTACTTCACATTTTCAAAAGATAGATAATAATCAAAAGCACATATGGGATATTGGGATATCGAGATCCCTGACGCGACCTGATGCCAAAGCCCAGAAATGCACACAAAGGTACGAGTATATGCTTCCTAAAGATGCGATGGCTATGAGTACTTTAAGTCTGTCAGATGGATGGTTAAGGGATATGAAATTATTTTGAAAACTGCCTCACCACCACCACCACCGGGGAGGTTTTGTGTGTAATTTTGCTTATATTAAAGTAGATTGGTTTTGTGTCCCTATTGATGAAATGTGGAGAATCCTTAAAGAAGGTATAGTTATGGCCAATGTACTGGTTTTTGAAATGAGCAATAACTTAAACGATTTTTTAAAAATCTATGTTTGAAAATATTGAGAGCATTCTTAGACCTTCTTTTTCCATCCTGTGGTGTGGAATTATTCAAAATAAGTCAGACCCAACTGTTAATTGAACACCTTTTTATATGAGAAGTTACAGGGTTGGCCATTAAGTGGTTTCTTTTTTAAATTATAGATGTACTGACAGTTGTTTCCCGCTCAAAATCTTGACGAAAAGTCAGTATTATACCTCCGAAAAAAAAAAAATAATTCACCTTACGCTTGAATAAGCAAAGTTAGCATATGTATGTTGAAAACAAAAAATAAACCGAAATTGGTAAAAACTGATTTTCGACTCGTACATATATCTCGATAATTAATGAAGGTATTGATTTCAAAATTATTAAATTCTACACAAAATATTGTTGTTAACTAAATGTAATTTTTTTTAGAAAAATTAATCAATTAGAAGGAATAAAAAGCTTCAAAAAATATTTAGTACAACTTTTAGAAATATTGACAGACGAGCACGAATGGGAATCGTGGAATGTGGGTCGTTTCCTATAGCTCAAAGGGTTTTGATACCAGCGTTGTGCTAAAGTGCCCAATTGGGCCATTTGGCCCCAAGATTTGTATTTTGGCCCCCTGCCCCGGGCCATCACGAAATGGCCCCAAAATCGTAAAATGTTGTTATTTTGCGTTTTATAAATAAAAATTGATTAAATAATTAAAAACACTAACTACAAATGCAAAAAAATGAAATATAACCTAATGTTTTATTCGATTATTTTCATTTTATTTTCTTGTTTTTCTTTTTTAATGTATCTACTTATACATAACGTCTTACAATAAAAAAATATACCATTTGAAAGTCAATATTAATTAGAAGTCCTAAAAGAAGTAAGTATTTAAATCGGTCGACTACATACTTAATATGTAGGCGTAAAAATATTCATATGTGAAATCACATTTTGTCGCTCAGATGGTCGAATTTCAACCACTTGCGATACTATAAATACGGAAAAAATAAGTGGCCCCAAAAAAGTCAAAAAGGCCCCAAAAATGGCCCCAACATTTTTTTTCCCAGGAACAACGCTGTTTGATACTCTTTTAATGAAAAAGACGACACAGTGTGAGTATTAGCTTTAAGTTCCTGAATGTTGAAATGATCTGGTCTAATTTTATAGTTAGTTGGTATATGCTTTACTTTATGTGGATAATTTCTAAAGTGATAAAAACAAACTTCAGATTCTTTGAATAAAGTTCAGACTTATCAAATGGGCAACCCAATTGATGTTTTAAAACGAAAAACAGAAATCAATCTCGTCGCGAGCTTTACATTTTTAATTGTACTGTTCGAATCCTTACAGCATTTTTAAATGATGGGGTAGGGGGGGGGGGTGAAAATAGTGTACAATTTATTTACCACCATTATGGTTGTCAATGAATGACACTTGCATCAAGGAAACTAAAAATGTCAAAATTCTCGGAATGTGTATCACCATAAACCTGTTGTTGAATGATCACATACACGATGTTGCCAAAAATGCCACGAAGAGTTTTCTGAGGCGATTCAAAAATGTCTATAACTCCTTTCCCCGGGTCGGTGTACCAATTACTGACTTAATCTTCTTGAAGATCTTAAAAATTATTGGAAACGATAACATCATTGGCTCATTTACGTAAATGTAACATCTTCGTAGTGTTTCTTGCATCTCCCTTTGTTACCGTTATTTCAACTGACTAAATTCTAGAGAAAAAGCCAGCTCCATCTGATCTCTTAAGAAAAATAAACAGTAATACTTGTATTTTTATAAGACTCCTAGGAGTTTTCACTTGGAAACAACTTCAGCCATACTCTGAAGTACAGATATTCGTTCTTAAGCCGCACAGTGCGAATGTGGAATGCCTTAGCACGTTTAATCTTTCCCTGCCATTCAAAAGTTCAAGAATTCAAAACAAAGGCAAATCGAACTTCATTTCAAACTCTCTTGTCATTTTCTAATTTTTGCACTGTGTCTATGACATAAAAAGGGTAACAAAACCTCTCAAAAAATTTAAATTCAAGTTTGATTTATTGATTGATTAAAATCCAAATACGTACATTATTTAAAGAAACAAATAAAGAAGTGACAAAAATAGAGTTATTGTCACTCTTAGTAGAATAATTTAACGTGTATTAGTTTAGATGTGTGGAGTGACCCTTAAAAAACAAATATTAAAAAAGAAAGTTAAAATTTTAGATTATCTGATCTTAAGAAATTTTTTAAAAATGGAAACTAGAGTACAAACCACATTGCCACATATTTTCTTCAGAACACTCTTTTGTAAAATTAAAAGAGACTGTATTTTGTTATAATAGGCCCCTTCTTAAAAAGAAATTCCAAATTCTAGTTTGGAATGGAAAATGCCATTGTAAATCTTAAGGAGAACATTATAAAAGCAAACTTCACGCAAAAGATGACATTTCTAAGAGTGCACCTAAAATGTTGCCTAAGACTGTATGTGTGGTTATAAATACTAATTCTAGGATCAATAATCAATCCCCAATACTTGAGTTCATTTACTATTTCTAATTTAAAACATTTGCCACTACAGCTCTTAAGATCAGCAATAGTTGTAGGAGTAACCGTAAGACTGCAGGAACACTTAAAAAGTTTAAAGTTTCAGTAGCATGAAAAAAGGGATTAGCATCAACAGCCTTTTGGTCAGTCAAACACGAGGACATTACGTTGGTCTAAGAACTTCTTATCAGTTTGTCTGCAAACCAAATTCTTAACCAGCTGAACCACAAGAAAAGCCCCCATCATCTGCAAAAGTTGTCAAAAATATCGGGTGATTTTTTAAGAGCTTGAACACTTTTTTTAAAAAAAAAACGCATACAATTTGCAAAATCTCATCGATTCTTTATTTGAAACGTTAGATTGGTCCATGACATTTAATTTTTGAAGATAATTTCATTTAAATGTTGACCGCGGCTGCGTCTTAGGTGGTCCATTCGGAAAGTCCAATTTCGGGTAACTTTTTCGAGCATTTCGGCCGGAATAGCCCAAATTTCTTCGGAAATGTTGTCTTCCAAAGCTGGAATAGTTGCTGGCTTATTTGTGTAGACTTTAGACTTGACGTAGCCCTACAAAAAATAGTCTAAAGGCGTCAAATCGCATGATCTTGGTGGCCAACTTACCGGTCCATTCCTTGAGATGAATTGTTCTCCGAAGTTTTCCCTCAAAATGGCCATAGAATCGCGAGCTGTGTGGCATGTAGCGCCATCTTGTTGAAACCACATGTCAACCAAGTTCAGTTCTTCCATTTTTGGCAACAAAAAGTTTGTTAGCATTGAACGATAGCGATCGCCATTCACCGTAACGTTGCGTCCAACAGCATCTTTGAAAAAATACGGTCCAATGATTAATATTAATTAAATTAATATAAACCAAAAAAAGTATTGGTCTTAAGACCTAACCTTGTTGCACTCCTCGAAACCCAGTAGTTTTAAGTTTGTTTCTCAAAATTGCGAGATGTTTGAGTTTCTTCAGCTTGATTGAATTTGTTTTTCACTTCAGACTTTTCACAGGAACTGATTGAAGAAGCGAATCGGACATTAAGTTTTTAAAGTACGCAAAAGATACATCCAAAACTATCGACTGAGCAAACTTTCAAATCATAATTTTAAACTTGCTGAATTAAAGAACATTTATATCTATTCCATTTTCTAAACCACACATCACCGTGAAACCCACCTCAATCTTCCCAATCTTTGAATATAAAAGTTAAAACGAAATGATGTTTTCGGAGAATCCTTTATTTTTCGACAGCTCTTTAACTAATATCTTTATGTTTTTTCACTTATCGGACGCACGTCGTCGTCGTGTCGTCGTAACTTACATATCCTTAAGTGGAAGCATAAGCTACCCTATTATAATACCAAGTTTAATTAAAACGAATTTTTCACGAAACCATAACACTGCCCTTAGAATAATTCTCGTTGAAAGGAATACAAAAACAAGGATATGAAAGGATGAAAATCTCTGGTGATTTAAATGATTGGCAATCTCGTTTTTTTTGTTTAGCTTGCTCCCTTAAGCAAAAACATACCTATAGGTATAGTATATAGCTTAAGGACGATTGTGGGGGGTGGCTCGTAGCAATATGGAGAAGTTAAGGTACATGTACTTGTACACCTAAGGGATTCATTTTTGTCTAACACCTGTGTCAGTTTGGGTAAAGGATTTAATTTTTTGTGGTTTCCTCAACCCTAAAAAAAAAAAGAAAAAAAAATATCTTACCTTTCTTGACTATTCTACAAAAACTCTTCATTTTTTTGAATTTCGAAGTTCTTTCCGGTTTTTGGCTGAGTCGAAGTCTGAGTCTTTTTCTTTTCGATCATCCAAGTGTGAAATTGAAAATCCAAGAAAAAAAAGACTCGTTTGTTAAAAACTTATGACTGATAAAATAGTCTAAAGGGAATTTTCTTCTTCTTTATTCTTCTTCATCATCTAGATAGCAGCATCTCATATCCCTGATGGAAGGTTAAGAACCAAAATTGTATAAAACGTACAACAACAAAAATAAAATAATAAACACATTTTTTTATGCCGACAACGACGAAAAGTACAAAATAAATTCAAGAGATTTATACCGAATGAGTCTTCGCGCAATTACCACCAAAAATAATTGGAACATAAAGTGAAATGTTGCATACTAATTGGATGAAAAATGTAATAATACCCAAGGCGACGACCGACGACAGGAATAGGAGGCTCGGTGGCGATGCGATGTCTCGAAAAATATGGTTTTCAATGTACCGTACCCGCATACTTATGTTATAACCCATATTGCCCAGCCCACACAACCGATTCGGGGAATAAACAACAATTTTGTAGACTCTTTTTTGTTCATGGATTATTGCTTACAAAATTATGATGATGATGAGTTTTTTAACACATAAACCTAAAGATAAGGTTATATAGTCAAGTCAGTCTTGTCAAGGTCTTCCCAAAGTTCCCAAAGGCTAAAATATGTACACATGTATGTATATGCAAAGCAAAAGCAATTTAATTATGAGCAAAGGAGAACTCTTATCTAAAAATTCTGCTTAGTTCGTGAAAAAGTTGTAGTTTTCAATAATTAGCTTAAGTGATTGAAAAACGAATAAATTCTGAGGCAAAAATGAGAATCAGCATTTGAGCAAGGTTGTGATTAATTTATTATTTGTTAGCTTTAGTTTTATTGATCTTAGTAAAGCTGTACAGTCAACCGTTTTCTGAAAAAATTTGTGTGGATTTTATTTATTAATTAAGTTACGGGAATCAATGTATTTATGTTGTCTTCCAAAAAAAATGAGGGCTGAAGCAATTGGAAGAGTGTAGAGAGAACTTCTTTTTCTTCTTTGCTCTAAAGGAAGTACGGTTTGCCGAATTTCAATTTTGAAATAAATGTAAAGGGTTTTTTTTTGGAGGTATTGAACTTTGAAATGGAATAAAACAAATATATTTTTTTTAAATTGACATTAAATTTCGTTAATTTTGTGGCATTATAATTTGAATGTGATTTCTGGCATATGACCGCCACGGCTGACTCGAACGTATAGTCTTTCTCAGAAGTCCAATTTTCTATTACTCTTTCCAATATTTGTGTCCATATATTTGCAATAATTCTGCCAATGTTGTCTTTCGATTGGTCAATAGTTTCAGGCTTAGCGAAGTAGACTAGCGACTTCACATTATTACAGAAAATATTAAGCGGGCGGTAAATCACACGAATTTAGGGGCCAATTCACTGGTCACTTGCGTGAAACTATGCGGCTACCAAACGTTTTCTTCACAAAATGGGTGATATTTTGCGCCGTCTTTTGAAATCACAGCTTCTGCACATCGTATTTGTTCAAGTAATGAATGAAAAAGTCAGTAATCAATCGTTTTAATGAAGAACGGACCAACTAATCTACCAACCCCTAAATCACACCAAGGAAACGGTTTTTGATATATTAAACAGTTTCCAAAAATACACTTGAGGACTATTACCCGATAAGTTTAAGTAACACTAAGGAAATACAATTGGTATTATATATTTAGATTGTTTTTAATTTTGGAAATAATTTCATAATATTGCAATACCGTTGTTTTTTTGGTAGATTCTGATGCTGTAGTTTTTTAAAAAAACATTTCTCAATTAAAGACAATTATAATATCATCATGTCGGACGTTAATGGTCGACCCTGATAAGTATATTATCAGTGTTCTATATCCTCTATAGGCACATCTGACCACAGTGTTATATCTAATTTCTCGTGCAAAAACCCTACGGTTAAAGGAATAGCTCTTAAGAGAATTGTTTGGCAATACGAGAAAGCCAACTGGGATGGCCTTAATAATTTTTGTCGGATCTTTAACTGCTCATTTTGCCTCCTCATAATGACGTTGCCTCCAGTGCAGATATAATTACAAGTTTGATTCTTTGGGGAATGAGAAAATTAAAAGTTTCAGCTTTGAGCTGCAAAGAGGTTATAAAGCCAACCCAACTGACGAAAACCGGAAAAAGTTCAAGAAAGTCAGGAAGGGCTGAAGTGTCAATATTTGACGGACCTAATTTATTAAAAATAAAAAATTAGGACTAAAAATACTGCAATGACCCAAAGGCAGTAAAAATGTTTGGTAATTCGTACAAAACATGAGGAATTCTTCATCTTCCTCGGATCCTACGCTTGTTGTCAATGACACTCCATTTATTAACTCTATAGTGAAAGCTAATCTCTTTGCGAAGCAGTTTACCAACAATTCAAAGTTGCTAGAGAGTTTAATCTTATTATTTGTATAGTTTGGAGAAAATGAGATTATTGCACTTTATATTACAAAACCATTTTAAAGGCTTTGGCAACAAGGTCTTTTATCGAAAATGCGTGTCTTCGGTTTTGACGAATCTCTCTTTAGTTGGATTACCTTCCGGACCGTTCAATATAAGTGGTATGGAAGAATACAAGTCTGAGAAAATACAAAATAAATGCTGGTTCGTCCCAGGGCTCTGTTCTAACTCCGATACTTGCTCTTATTTTTATTAATGATCTCTTGTCTGAAACTTCTTATTCACTTCTTCGCTGATTATAGTACCCTTAGATTTTCATATTCGTTTTTAGATCCACAAACCTGCTCTTCGGATGTGGATGTTAAACGGCAATGCATGATAAGCTCATTAAATTCTGATCTAGACAGCATTGTTAAATTGAATGCATCAAAAACCAAATGCTGCCTACTGTCGTTGAAAAATATTGCACCACCTTTGCCTCTATCCATGAGTTGCACTTGCATCAACCAACCAGCTCTTGTGGAAAGATGAAATATGCGATGTCGACAAAAATGCAGCAAGGAGCTTGGGTATTGGGCGATGTAAAACTTACTTAAGTCTTAAAGCATTTCAATTGATTTGTGATGATATCATCGTTGAATCATTTACATACGTCGCTTGAACACTCCTGTAAAGTTTCAGGCCTCTCCCTTTTCTACCACTATTTGAACAGATTATGCTGTAGAGAAATAACCAGTTGCATTCATCCCCTTCAAGCAATTTTCTCGTTCAAGCAATTCCCCTTCAAGCAATTTTCCCGTTAGGAATGCTCATCAGTATACTCTCGAGGCCAACTTCGGTCGCGCCGTCAAGTACAGAGATTCGTTCTTTAGCCGTACTATGCGAATTTGAAATGCTTTACCACTTCCCAGTCATTGAAATATTCAGAAATTGAAAACCAATGTGCACCAGAACTAATTTCTTTTTTTTATGAGTTTTCTTAAATGAGTTTTCTTTGTTAGTTTTATGTCAAATTTTAAAGAAATACTATTAAAGTAACATATCCTCAAGATCAAAAGATTCTAACTAAATTATTTTAAATTTTATTTTTATTTTCAGAATGCGATCGTTCATGGAGGAGAACGAAAAAAATGATCCTCTTATTAATGCCCCGGATAAAAAAAATAATCCATGGGCTGAAAAAGGAAAATGTGTAATCATGTAATATTACACCAATAAAAAATGCAACAGCCAACAACATCAACAACAGCAACACATTAACAATAGTACTACTACCAACAACAACATTCAAAATTTTAACAACAACAACAATACGATCAGTACTACAAATGACAACAATATTAAAACTAAAACACAATATTACTATACCAACAACAATAACAACTACAACAGCAACTATTACAATTACAATTACAACAACAACAACAAAAGTAAAAGCATATTTTTCCATAATGTGAAACGTAGAACAATTCACCAACTCCTCCATCATCGACCAATTTTAATTCAATTAATCACATTAATTTTATGGATATTCACAAAAATACGTGCAATGCTCTATAATACCATACCAAGGCGGTTGCAATAAATATTATTTTAAACAAAATAAATAAACAACCTTATTATTATTTAAATTAAAAAAATTTGGACACAAGAAAAACATTAACTTATTAACTTTGAAAAGAAAAATGTCCCAACTTTTTAATTATTGTATTGTAAAATTGGATAAGAGAAATATTTCAAAATTCTTTTGAAAATATCCTTGAATTAGAAAAAAATAAAAGAGGAAAAACTATCCAAAAAACATTTTACAAAAAAAAAAAACAAAACAACATGTTTTCTTATTTCAATTTCAAATTCAACAACACTTCTTATTGTTGTTGGAGTTCTTCTTCTACAATGGCAACAATTCTTATTGTTGCTGTTTTCCCAAAACTTTTTCTTTATACTTTTGATTTCTTTTTTTAATTTTTGTTTTACTCCTTTTGATTTATGATTTCTCTAACCAACCCAAAAGTTTTTAAAAAATGTAGAACTCTACAAACTTTCATGGTTTCTTTTATATTTAGTTCTTTTTCTGTTAAGTAGACTGCTACTTTTAGACAAAAACAAAAAACAAACAAAACCAACAACTCAACCAAAACGCACTCTTTATACCACCCTGTTAACCTCTATATAAGAATTTTTACAAGAAAGACAACTTTTTTCCAAAAAAAAACAACAAAAAACTGAAATAATGAATAAAAGAGCACACAAACAAAAACAACGGAATGAAAAAAATTTGTTTAAAAAACTCAGTTGGCAACCATTATTTTCCAGAGAAGATGAAAAATTTAAGCAAATGCTCTCCTAACAAAAAAAAAATACAATGATTTTTTAGCAAATTTTTGATAACAAAAAAATAAACTACTTAGATAAATATTTAAAAAAAAATACCAAAAAAAAACAAAAAAAAAAATAAACAAAATATTTATACAAAAAACAAGTAAATGCTATTTCACCAACACCGCCTTTTTATAAAAACGAAAAAAGTGTGTCCTTCTTTTAGATGATTTCTAATTTCTAATTTATTATAATTTTATATATTTTTTTTGTATTTTTTAAAATACATTTTCTTTAAAACTTCCCACTTAAAAATTAAAAAGCGTACAAAGCTTTTAGATACGCAATGAATTTTCACCCCCTTGACAAAAACTCCCAAAATAAATACAACTTTGCTAATATTAGAAAAATGAACCCTTTAGTTTTTGCTTGAGATAAATAAAAAAGTAAATTAGATGAAACAAAACAAAAACTAAGTAGAAACAAATAAAATTAATTTAATTAACAAAGCAAAACAAAAAACATTAATCAACTTGCATAGATTTTGAGCATAAAACATAAAAACAAAACAACAAATCATTTAAAGCAAAACAAAATACTTATTATGAATTACCAAAAGCAAAGTAAAAACAAAAAATGGTATTTATACAACTTTTTTTCCAGGTAGTGGGAAATATATTATACAAAAAAAAAAAACAAATTAAACAAAAAATAATATAGCGAAGCAAACAAAAAACAACTTATATAACAAATATAACCTTAAGTTTAAATAATTTTAATATTTTAATTTTATATTTTTTTTTTATTTGAATTCTTATGATTTTTTAATTTTAAAATAAAATAAAAAGACAACATGCCCAAAAATATGAGGTTAAGTCATCAGTCATTCATCGTAAATCAATATTTATTAATACAAAAAAAAAACAAATGTGAAATCATTGAACTTAAAACAAAAACGATTTGTTTTGTTTGAAACGAAAATAAAAAAAATTAAATTTAAGTTTATAAACAACAAACTAAAATATTAAAAATAAAAAAATTAGAAAAGTCGAAATGTAGAGGTTTAACGAACAAAACAAAATATTATTTAACGATTTAAATGGAAAATAAATAAAAAGCATAAAACATAAACTTATGTAAGAGTAGCAGTTTGAAAAGAAAATAATTATAAAATTATGAAGCAAAATAATTATTATTATTATTAAGTAAAGTTATAATATTATATTTTGAATTTTTTCAATAAAAAATAAAACAAAGGAATTAATGGAAAAACAATTAAAACAAATAAAGCAACAACAAATCAGCTTTCAAATGTAAAACCGAATAAACATAAATAAAAACAAATATAAAATCAAGAAATCACCTGAAGACGAATGTAGTACCAAAAAAGTGTGATGGAAGTCCAAGTTTCCATTCGATCGGAAAAGGCGATATGTGGTACAAAACTTTTGTTGGAGACAGATTTGGGATTATTATGATTGCTGGCAGAAATTTCACGCGAGGGCTTGAGAGAACACATAAATATTAAATTCAATTCATTGGATTCTTCAACTACCGAATCACAAAAAATATGTCAAAATTTGGAATTTTAGTTCATAAATTTGACGAATTCACGAGGTAAATATATTATATAGATAGCTAGATTCTTTATTCTACACTAAATTATTTTTTTTTAACAATAATAATAATTCTTAAGAATAATTTTCTTTCTAATTTTTTATACGCTATTTATGTTACTGATATGGGCATTATTCACCCCTTTAAAAGAGAATCCAAAAAAAATTGGAAACTTGTAAGGTTAAATAAAAAATCAGATGGCTTTCCAGTTAACTTCACTTACAAGAACCTTTCATAAGATTAAACTGTTGATATCTGTAACGCTTTCGCAACAAATTTCCGTGAATCATTTGTTAATAGCCCTGAAGAAGTTGATGAAGATTATTTTCATAATCTTCACACCTTTTCGCAGACTAGCTGTAGTCACATCCTTGTGCTACAGAGTACGGTCCTTGATCTTTAATCCGTGTTGAATGATGACTGCTCAGCCGGTCACGATGGTATTCCCCTGATAGCAGTAAAAAAGTGGGGTAATGCTTTAGTTGAACTCCTTCCGTTCATATTCAAACTTTCTCTTAAAACAGGCAAATTTCCCAGTATATGGAAGAAGTGATTTCTAACACCAATTTTCAAGAAAGGTAACAAGGCGAATATAACAAACTACAGGCCTATTGCAAAGCTTTCTTGCATTCCTAAATTGCTTAAACAAGTTGTTTGCGAAAGTGTAGCATTTTTTAGCAAAAATCTCACTTGCCAACAGCAACATGGTTTTGTGAAAAAAAGATCAACCGTTACAAATCTCCTCACATTCTCAAACATATGTTCAAACACTTTAGAACAAAGTTATGAAGTTGACTGTGTATACAATGACTTTTCTAAAGCTTTCGACCAACTTAGCCACGGAATTACTTTATTTAAACTTAAAGCTCTTGGTTTTCCACCGTTTTTCTTAGCTTGGATCAAATCATACCTTGAAAACAGATCCTATGAGGTAAAATTTAGAAATTGTCATTCTGAACCTTTTGTTGCTCAATCTGGTGTTCCCCAGGGAAGCCATCTTGGCCCTTTTCTGTTCATCCTGTCTATTAACGATGTATCGTCATGTCTACGCTCAAGCAAACTTCTCATTTTTGCTGACGACATGAAGATTTTTAAAATAATAAAGTCCACCCATGATCGTATTCTTTTACAAGCCGACATTGATAGTTTCACATTTTGGTATGGGAAAAATAGCCTTTCACTCAACCCTTTAAAATGCCAGACGATAATTTTTACTAAAAAACTAATCAGTAGCGTATTTGACTATTGTATATCACAGCAAAAACTCTGTCGCGTCTCCACATTTAAAGATTTAGGTGTTCGTTTCTTTTCCAACTTAGAATTTACACATCACATTAATGTTATTGTTAATAAAGCAAGTTCTATGCTTGGTTTTATAAAACGCTGGACAAAGGAGTTCAATGATCCCTATTTTACTCTTTCTTTGTAAAATTTCCATGTTCGCCCTCATCTTGAATATGCTTCGCAAGTATGGACTCCTTATAACGAAATTCATAGAAAATGTATTGAATCAATTCAACATTTCATTCGCTTTGCCCTAAAGGGTCTTCCTTGGGATGATCCTTATGATCTGCCTCCCTATGAACATCGTATTCAGCTTCTTCATATGCAATCTCTTCATCAAAGGCGTGTTAATAATGACTTAATATTTCTTCATCAACTAATTAATGGTGAAATTGATGCACCTTATTTGCTATCTTGTGTACATTTGAATTACCGAGGCGGAACTCATCACCTACGTTCATTTGACTTTATAAACATTGACTTTCATAGAACTAACTATGGGAAGAATGAAGGTTTAAGTCGAATGAGCATTTTATATAACTTAAACTGTTCATCGATTGATTAAAATTTAAATAAGGTGGGATTAAATTCATTGTTTAGAACCAGTGCTCCACTATCGTGAACGTCTTTATTTTATTTGTTGTTCTGTAATAGTTGATATCAATTGTTAATTATGTAAAATTTTATTATTTTCTTACTAAAAACTAAGACATGCACTTATGATGATCGTAGTTTGACGCTTGCTATAAGCTTACTACTTTCTGAAAATTCTGAAGTGTAAAAAAAAGCATTTCTAAATAGTGTTAAATACATTTAAACAAAATGTAAAATAAAATTAGCTAAACATATATAAATATTCAATAGCAATAATTGCGTCTTTCAAATAATTAATAGCGTTACCGAAATTATAATAACAAAAGGTTATCAATTTTAAAACGATTTAAAACACAAGCAGCCAATTTCTTGACGATGTTCTAAAATAAATTAAAAATTCGATCTAACAATTCTCAGTGTAACATTGTCACTTCATTTTAAAAACATTTTGAATTCTAGCATTTTTTCATATCTTATCATATCTGTAGAACTCGGTTGAATGGAATTAAGTTCTAACGTGCTTTTTGGTATTTTTGTAGCACCCCGTAGCTAGTCCTGGGGTGGAATCTGCCAATTGACTATCACATTTTGATAGTCAAATCGACTATGTTGCTATGGTGAATTTTTTTTTGAATTTATTATTATTACTAATTATTTTAATACTTTGTACAGCCTCCTTTATTTTGAATCACTTTAAAAATGCAAACCTTTAGGGTTAAGAAAATAATAGCCCAGGCGAATTTCAAACCTTTAATAAGCTCCTCTTTTCTTATATACTTCTTCCCATCTTCATAAACCTTTAGGGTCAGCCAATCCTATACATTTTCGATGACATTCAAATCGGGAGAGTATGGTGGCCACTTTAACAGCTGTATATTTTGGCTTGACCGATACGTTTCAACTATACCAGCTTTATGAATCGGTGCATTGTTTAGCTAAAAAATAATCGGGAGTAGTCCAAAAATATCCTAAAACTGAGGTAAGGCTCCAAAACAGTTTTGTAGTAGGCTACTTGCATTTTACAGTTTACAAAAACTAAATCTAAATCTATGTGTCATAAAATTATGTGAATTGAGGCTATCCAAAATCACCGCACCTGTCATTGTCACATCTCTCAGTTTTCGATGTAGCAGACATTTATTTTAGGATTTAGTTTTGATATTTTTTTTTTGAATACAAAATTTTATTTTCTTGTTTTAATGGATTTCGTTAGGATTTGGTTTTTTTTTAATTATTCGTTTTTGATAAATGTACTTGTACACATATTCGTGTTGCACTGAACATCTTTACTTGAATAAAGATCAGAAGAAATTGTTTTCGATTTCATTTTTTCCATTGTTTCTTAAAAATTCGAACCAATAATTCAGATATTAAAGTCCTGCAATCTCAATCAAATATACTGAAAGGTTTCACGAAATGTTTTAAGTAAATTCAGCCAAAAGATTAGTGTTGAGATGCAAAATGCAAAAAATATTGATAAAAGTTTAGTATTTGTAAATATTTCTTCAGACGAACATAATGTCAAAACGCACATCTTGTCTTCTATATACAGATTTATATATTGAATATTTTAGATAGGATTTTATTTCTCGACATAGTTTAAAAAGCTGTTATGCTAATATGTATAATGTCCCCCAACTCTTTGGGTGTAAATTAAATCGCACGAAAAGTAAATAGTTTAATGGGCTTTAATTCAGATGTAACTTACACTTTATGAAACTGTCGGCGCCCACAACATTTTACGTTATGCATAGCTTATATTTATGACTTTTTGGCAAACCGTCCACATGTTAATATATTTTCTAAACAATATTTTACTGTTGCACATAAGATGTCCTTGTAATCTAAAATTGAATCCAAAACCGGAAGGAATCTAAAAATTAGGCCTTTGAAAGAAATAAACCATTGCTGAACCAAGTATCCAAGGCCCCCACATTTTTGAGTCTATAACATGTAAGATATATGTATCTCAGACTGAGATTTATATCAGAGTTCTAACGATTGAGAACTTATATGAGTTAGAGCTCAATCGAGTTCTAACTTAAAAATAAACCGAGTTTAAGAGACTAAAACTTTGTCAAGAAACTGGCCGAAAAAGATATCAATTCTAAGTTCATTTGAAGCATACAAAGTTTTATGATTGCTGAGGTATTTCAAGCAAAAATTTTACATTCGTTTAATTTTAAAGTGATTTGAAACACAAAATAGTGTGTTTGTACCTGGATACACTAAAAGTATTAAGCCTAAAAACTGCTGCGAAAAGTAGGTAAGGGAAAAGTAAGGGTGTGTTTGAAATACTTATACATATAAAGAAGAATATCCTAGTGCTCCGTTTAATATTTGATAATGTCAACTTGAAAGTAACTTGCAGTATAATATTATTGGGAGGAAAATTGCTTACGTCTTCATTTTCTCGTCTATTGCAAAGATTATACAGATTTGGGGTAGATCTAAAAACTTCAACACGTGCTCTAAAAATTAGATTAATAGCTTCGTGTTGTTGCTAAATAGGTTCCTGAAGCGTTGGTGTTAAAGGTTCCTGTTTATATTTCTGGAAAATTTAGAAATTCCTCCGGGAAAATCTGCAAACATACCCTGCCATTTATCAACGTTTGACTCCATAAGTGATAGATGAACTCCATGGGAATTGGTTATTTAATTCTATTCCTTGAATGGAGAGACGTTTCTTTGCAAAGGTCTTACCATAATATTCTTAAGAAGACTTCTCCTGAATAAGCGTTTGAAGAAATATCCCTGCACAGTGTCAAACACCTCAAAAACTTATTACCAAAAACCTGGGCACCATGGTACATACATACATGAGTTGACCGTTTCATGAAAAATATAGTATTTTGACGCGAGATCGATATCCTTGTTAGCAGAGACGTAAGACTACATTATGCTAAAATTCAATTTGGCCTCACTGCTTTTTTGTTTAGCTTGCTTTGAAAAATTAAGGTTATGTGTAAATAAAACATCCATGTACTTAAATTCCTGCATTCTTTCACAACTTCAATATTTATATTATTGATATTCTTCGTCCTGCCTTCTTTATATATAAGCGCCTCAAAAATCATCACCTTAATCTTGCTTGTATTAATGACTGACCCCCATTTCTCGAAAAAGGTATTCAGCCTGTTTATTTGCAACTACAAAGTGAAAGGATTGTCAACCAGTAATACTAAGTCATCAGCTTAAAGTAGGACGTCCACTTGTATCTCGGAAAAAGGTATTCCTCTTGTTAGTACATCTCAAATTTCATCAATAAAAAAAGTAATGGACTTAAAATGCAGCCTTGGCGAACACGTGTACATGTTTCAAACCATTATGAGAAATTCGTCCCATCCCATACTGATGCAAACGATGAAACAAAAAATGTAAAGTACATCATCAAGAATTTTTGAGAATTTCCTACCATTTTAAGAGCTTGTACAATGTTCAACCAAGCTTGTCTATATGTATCTTGTCGAATGCTGCTTTGAAGTCGACGAAGCAAGCGTATACGTTGTTCCTTTTTTCAATTGACTTTCTAGCAATACTTGTCAACGTAAATATGGTCCATCTCTAAAAAACCCACCCGAAAACAGGCGTGAAACATGCTTAGAAGGTTTCTTATACTCCGATCCATTTTGTAAGCCTTTCGTAGAACATGGAAGTAAGAATCTTTTTTCATCTTGTTCGGAACGTACGATTCGGTATATATGTAATTTGTTAAAATATACACGGAAAGAAATACATTGCGAATATTACAATGTCATTATGGGTGTGAACGCAATACTGCATCATTGCATAAAAAGTTGTAAGCATAGTTAATTTGGCCATACTAAGAATAGTAACGTCGACAATAGTTATAGCCGATACGCCAATGCCAGTATGGGAGTCAGGTCCATGCTGACTGGCGGCATGTACAATGCTCCTAGAAGAAAAGTCTATACATTATTGTTATGTCCCTTATACTTACACTATTGACAGCAATCCAATAAGGGTATAGATTATCACGCCATAAATTATCGCGGGAAAAACTAGTAGCATTGTGATATCTCCAATATACAGTATGGGGCTGAAGGCAATGCTGTCTCGTCAAACGTACTATGCGCCCTTGTGTTACAAGCAAAGATTGTGGTACCATACAGTATAGTACATAATCCCATACTTATAGGAGCTGTTGCAAGACAATGTAGGAATATCACCGATACTTTTTTAGTATGGGACTCCAGGCTATACTAGCATTGTCATAAATGCCATACACTTCTTTCCGTGTATCAAAAGATAATTTTTTAATTGATCGGCACAATTTTGTTGTTGAATTGGAAGGTAGAGAATTGCAGCGCAGATTTAAAAGATATTTGTAAAGGTGATCATTACTCTCTTTTCACTTAAGTTTTTGAGAATTTTTTGAAATTTTTTAAGTACCTTCATTCGAATTATATATGTTTACATAATTTTTAAAGTAGACAAAATAACTATGTATGTTAATTTTTTTTTTTAATTTTATTAATAATTTGTTTAAGCAAACATTAAAAAAAGTGTCAAAATTCAATTATTTCCACCTTTCAGAAGCTGATGATGACTATGAAAATGGAACTGAGTGAACTTCTAACACCATTCTTGTTATCGTGGAATATTCTCTGAAAATGTATTTGGTACCAAATTTTGGAAATTCACAAATTCTTGAATTTCTCTGTTGAATTTTTTATCCTGAACTGAAAATGTCTAAATTTGGAACATCAAGAATATAAATTCATCTATTCAAATTGCAAAACACCTTAATATCAACAAATTGTTTGACAATGGTTAGTCAACAATTTGGACAGAAAATTCAATACAAAATTTGGAGAAAAAAATCGGAGTCGTGTGTGAAGCAAAGTTGGAATTTGAATTTTCAATTTTTGAATTTTAAACAACAAGAACATTTTTAAACATCTTGATATTGTTAAAAAAAAGCAGTATATTCAGCAATCCAAAAAAGAACAGGATCATATAAATTTTTAAAGTTATGTCAACATCACAACTTGGAAAAAAGAACATACTAATTGAAGTGAGGATTTAGTACATTGAATTGAAATTTGGTACCAATCCAATGGAACGAAGTTCAAAAAGGCAACAAATTTTGACATTTTCAACAAAGAGAAGAAGAAATAAGTCAAAAAACTGAATTTATGTGTTCTAAAAAGTCTGAAATTTCGTTCAAAGTTGCTATCAGAAGAATTCTGTTCATAAGACTCACTCAACAGAAAATCAACGGCCGATTCCAGTATTATAGAAAAAATTGAAGGATGAAGTTGTTAAAATTTCTGCTTTTGTGTTTTTTGTTCAGAAAAAGTGAGTCGTAGAATGATTCTTATTCAAGATCAAAATTGTACTAAATTTTTGTTTTCTGTTTTTTTTTACAGATTAATATAGCAAAAGAAAGCAGTCATTTAAACCAAAATAAGCAACCCATGCACATGCCACATGATGGAAAAATGGCTTTTCATCCATTCATCGATCAACATATTGAAATTTGGTACATTTAAATAAAAAGAAAACTAAACCAATGGACGAACAATTAATAATATGAAATTATTACTCTCTCTTACTTTTACGGATGCGTCTTCAGTCCATTACTCAAAAATACAAATAAAAAAAAAAAACTTAAATGGGTTGGATATAAGTTTGATAGAAAAAAGCAGAAAATATTCTCAAATCACAACAAATAAAACAAAATTTTTAAAAATATATACTCTTGAAATATATTATGTATTTTACTTGATTTGATTGAGTGGTATATTTAATTAGTAAATGAAAACAAATTATATGCCAAGTAGAATATAATTGCAAACAAAATTAAATAATTACAAATTAAGTCTCTCAAAACTATATAAATATTTAAATATTCAAAAAAAAAAAAAAAACATCAATGCACTTTCCGCATCGATGTTGTTTCGTTGAAATTTTTTTTTCAAATCAAAGAAAAATCATAAACAAAAAATCTTACCTTCTATGAATCACCTATCCCAAAAAAACAAAAACAAAAACTAGGTTAAGATACTTCAAGGTATCAGGAGATAAGATATAAAAAAATACAAACAATTATATAAGATCAACTCATTATATTCTATAAAAGAAAACAAATATTTAATCAAATTAATCTTATTCAAAAAACAAAGTTATAAACTTAAATATTATATATTGTACTTTATCAAATAAAAATACCAGTAACAACCAGTAAAAAAAAGATCAAATTACTAAAGAAGGAATCGTAGTTTAGCAAAAATTAAATGTTTTTCTTGTTAAATATATCAAATATTTATTAAATTATATATACATATACTAAAAAAATAAGTAAATATCTTAAAAAGCGCGGTCTTGTCTCACCGGTCAACAACGTCGTCATTTGTTTTGACTGCGTCAAATCGAAATTGATAGCATTTGGATTTCATCTTCCGAAACAACATCAAGATCTGAATATTAAAAAACAAAAAAACTTTCCCTCAAAAATCAGCCGGAAGGATTCAAGTGCCCAAAACAACAACCATCTCAATTACTCTCACGCCGCGGCCGGGAGTTGCCAGATAATCTTGATTTAGGGCATTCAACAAAAAGTTGCATCGGCGATTCGAGACCGTACACACAAATTTATTAGTGTTATCAGTTAAGCAAAAGTAAAGTATCGCCCGAACAAAGAGAAGAAGAAAATTATTAATAAATTATAAATTCATTAATATTATAATTATAAAAATTTAGTAAACTTAAGTGACAAAAAAATCTCTATACAAAGATATAAAAAAACATAAACAATTTTTAAACACTCAAAAAAAGAAAATAACGCATGTTAACAAAATTATTATATTAAAATCTCTATATAATTGTGTGTTATCAACGATTTTAAAATTTTTTTCTTCAAAGCAAAATCATACTTAAAAAATATTTAATCAAATAGTTTTTAAGAAAAAATCAAAAAATATTGTAGTCGCAGAAAAATAGAAGAATACAAATTCAGAAAAATATTTTAAGAAGAAAACACGTGCAATCTTAAGGAAAAAAAACACAAATTTTTCCCAAAAATATTAAAGGAAAATTAAGGTTTTAACTAATAAGTCATTTCAAATCACATTTACAAAAATACACATTTTAAAAAAAGTAGCCTGGCAAAAATGAATTTTAAGTGAAGTGGCAAAATGAATGAAACAAACAAAATATCTTAAGAATATATTATTTCAGATTACAAAAAGCAAAATACATATATGTATAAAACATATATATATATAACAAATAAAATAATAATTATTTGCATCATAATAATTATTAACAAAACAAACAACAATTTGATGCATAGTATTTAAACAACAAAAAATAAATACTATGATTTCGTATTTAAATTATAAAACAAACAACAAAAAATACAAAAAAAAAATGATAAAATTATCAAAATAAAAATAAAGAACATTACTTAAATCTCTAACTAGCGGAGAGAAACGAAAATGTGTTTTAGTGTTTTGTTCAAAAGTTCAAAGGAAGGTAAGTTTTACTTATGTTTATTTAGGTCTTGAAAGATCTTAACACCATCCGGTTGTAGTACTTTGGCAAACTTCAATTCTTAGAAGACTACACTGGTCGACAAAATTAAGTTATTAAAGGACTAAGTTGTTCTGAATTCGAATCTCGTCTATGTATTTAAAATATGTATGTCCCTTTAAATGCTAAAAATAACCGAAAACGGTTAAGGCTTAGTACTTTAACATTAGCCAAAAAAGGACTTAAGCCAGAAACTGATCGAACAGAGTCAATGAGCAAGTATAAATTTTATTGCTTAAGATATTTAGCTTATGTTTAAGACTCAAGTTTTTCCAACGGAAGAGACAAAAAAGATCGTTACACAAAATCAAAAAACTAAAATGCAAATCTTTTTACTTAAGACCTTTTTTCCCAACGCCAAAGAATTAAAACTCAACATATTTCTTAACAATACATTGTATGATGATTTTGTCTTCTAAATACAGTTCAAACCATTTTATTATCTTAAGTACTCTTTGAAAAGTCTCATTAGTTATGAGTCTTTACTTGACCTATTTGGAGCTTTGAGACAACCTCGAATTTAATGCTTCATAGTTTTGAAAAATACGTTTCGAAATTATTTTTTAGTGCTGATTCCGAATTCAAACTTCGATTTTAACATCTGTTCGAATTTTAAATATAACGGTTTTAAACAAGGTAATTTACATAAGTGGCAATGAAATTATACTATTTCTAAGGCTTTTGGCGTTAGTACGAATCTTTCTTCAAGATCAATCTATCTATCAAAGTTAATTCATAAAGTTTATTTTGTTTCTAAAAAATACGTAATGATTTTCCAAATCTACAATCCCTTGCGTTTCAAAATGTTTGTATCTTACTTATTTCTCTTCACCTGCCATACATTATATATATTACATTATATCTATTGTAATGCATATTTAATTTATGCTTAACAGAAAAACTTAACACGATATAAAAGCAATGTTTGATCTTATTACAAATTCGTAGTCTTAAGGTTATAACATCAATTTTTTGAACAAAGTAATGTTGAAAATGGCTTTTTCTGAGTTCCACCACATACAATCCAAAGTTTGAGTTTGGATTCGGAATCAGCACTAATAATCAGCTCTAATACGAACTATTCAAAAACATAAAGGAATTACATTAAATGTCTTTAGATCGAATCAAATAAAGAACTATAAGTGATCTCATTACTTGTGAGAAATTACGAAAACTAAGTGAGATTATGTTGTGTTTTAACTTAGGCTTAAAATCCCCGTTTTTATTTGTCTTAAGCATGTTTAGAATGGCATATTTTAAAAACGTCATGTGGTAGACAAAAATTTAAAAGCGATATTCCAGTTCAAAACATCTTAATCGTTTAAAAAACTATTGTTTTGTTTTACTACATAAATTCATTTATTTTTATTTAATTTTGTCAACAAGTGCAACAAAATATTTCAAAAAATTGATAATATTTAAAAGAATTGCTGAGAGATTTGTTGCAAGAACAAATATTACTTTCAAATCATTTTGAACTTGTCTGTTGAACAACGTTTAAGCGTAAATGGTTTAGCGTTTCTGCAAGATTTATGTGCGACATGTGAAATTTTTCGAACATTTTATGAAATACTATAAATGTTTCAACTGAATAAAGGGATTAAAGATTTGAAAAACCACCAGGAACCATCAAAACTTATTTAAAAACTACAAGACTCTTATAATAATAATATTTACTATCCACCATTTATAAATACATCCCATTAATTTTTTATTAATAACCGGTACTGAAACTTTTTTCGTGAAAGATGTTTAATTTTCTTAACATGAACTCAATTTTCTAAAACATAATAAAAGAGTACAGTTGTATAAGATCAATTATCAATTATCAGTTATTGATTTTTTTCAATTAATTTTAATAAATGATATTGTCAATTAATAATTTTAATTATGTGCTTTAAATCAAAAAATCGGTATTGTAAACGGGATCCGGACTTAATAACGAACGCAGAAATCTCGAGTGACACAAATTTGAAAAAAAAAATGTTTTTTAAATCACTTTTACTTCAAATTTTCAAATCAGAATTAAAGTTATTGCACCAATGTTTTGCTTAAAAAATCTCAAATATATTCAAAAATAAAAAACAAAAAATTTTAATGATAACTTTGGCCCACCCCTTAAGCAAAATACAGCAATATTACGCATGTAGTCAAACAATTTATATTCTTAGCCGTTTAAGAATTAATTTTTAATAATTTAAACGATGGCAGTGCTTCGCCAAAAATATAAAGCAGCTTAATTTATTAATTTCCTATAGGAAGTTATTGTAATCGGTCCGATTAGTCGAATTAAAAATGTTGACATTTCTCGACGTTTCAAGGTCCCTAGAGTCGAAATAAATAATTTTTAGAGAGATGTCTCTGGGTGCATGTGTACGTACGTTCGTACGTTCGCGACGTTTTTTTCGTCGTCCATAGCTCAGAAACCAGTAGAAATATCGACTTCATATAAATTTTGTTATACAGATACTAATGCAGAAAGGGCTCTCAGAAAAATTTAGTGGGTGATTTTTTACCATAGCAATTTAATAAAAGGTGAACATTTTGGTCAACCCTAATACATATATTTATCTCCAAAACAATTTTGCTCAACGAAGAATAACGTTTTTGACATTTGAGAAAAATCGAATTGACAGTTTTTTTTACAAAAAGTAAAAACCTTTAAAAAAAATTAATAAAAGTTGTTAAAAATTGATTTTCGACTCAAATATCTTTGAAAAACTTTGAGATATTGGCTTCAAATTAATTTTATTTTATAAAAAAAATTGTTGTTGTCCGCTTTTCTGTCTGTGTAGTGCGTCTATAGTCGCGTTACTGTAGACGTTGTTTTGGTCGCGTTCCTTGTATTTCGGTATTGTCCGTTCCATTGTTCGTTTTATTATCTTGTCCATCTGTTCAAGGTGTTGGTCGATTTCTGTATTTGTCAAGTTTCTGTTGTTTGGTGGGGCTATGTCACTCGAACGAAGTTCTCTTGCAAGGACTTGGGTGAAACGTGGCCATCGCATCTTACTATAATTGTAAGAATGCGTTGGAACGAATTCATCCAATTAGACAAGCTCGTTCGGAATCTGTATTACAGCAGCGAGTCCGCAGTGGTCACTGTCGTAATCGACTGTCTGTAAACAGTTTCGAGGGTGATTACCCACTTTGTCCGTTATTGTCAGTCTGGTATCGTACAGCAAAAGGTCCAGAAAGGAACCGCTCCTTGGGAACGATGGCCTTTCAGTAGCCAGCAGGTCAACACCATATTCAACACCGTGAAGATTCATCAAATTAAAAAGATGATTACCTCTTGGATTATTTGTTTGATTTCCCCAATCTTCATGTTTCGCGTTCAAATCTCCGGCCATAATGAAGTAGTTTTCTTTCAAGCTCAGTTTTAGTACTCTGAAAAGAATCTCGAGCTCTGAAATAAAGATAGTAGCCTGCGGAGCGTCAGCCGCATAAGCCGCAATCATATACATCCGCTTCCCTTGAGTGAGAGAGATGCATACGACGCAAACTTCTAGCGTCCTGAGCTTTCGCAAATCATTATTGTATACGACTTTATAATTAATGCCCTTACGTATGAAGATTGCAACCCCGCCTCCTCGAGTAGAGCCGGGTCGATCCCTTCTTACGATATTGTAATTGTTGTTAGTCAGTTTATGTTTCTGGTTTAGCTTGGTTTCGCTAGCCATAAACACATCAGGACTGTGGTCTTTTAACAGCTGGAACAAATTGGCTCTACGTTCGATCCTAATCAATGAATTCACATTCAAACCTAGGATCCTAAGGCGCGTCTTCGGCAGCGCGCCCTTAACCCTGAATTTGCGCTTGGCCAGCCATCATAGAGTAGAGTTTATCTACTCTTCCGGCTTGCTCCACGATCTGACTTTGCAGTCCTGCCAACTGGCCTTGAATGCTCAGCAACAAGGACAGAATGTCTGGCTGCCCGCCGGCGCCTTAGGCTCTTGGGCCTGTGGGACGACCGGTGGTGGAGCCTGTCTCGTTTTACCCATTCCTTTCGCAGATCTGGCGTAAGAAACATCGGGTCTCACGAATGAATTTGTTGTCGGAGCTTGTCGTACGGTTCGACTTTCTGCGGCTTTTTGACTGGCCTGTTTGTCCCGTATCTCTTGGACCTTAGGACAGCCCCGATAATTTGCCGGGTGCCCCTCGTGTCCGCATATTACACACTTGAGCTGGGTCATGTCTTCGACCCGCTCAGTCCCTAGTCTACATTCACCCCTATTGTGGGTTTCGGCGCATTTCACACAGCGCTCCTGCATTCCACAGTTGGCTGCAGCGTGACCGAACCTTTGGCAGCGCATGCATTGCAGCATGTCGTCGTGCCTCATTAATTTTTCCCAGTGTATGACCTGGTAGTCTAGGACGGTAATATTCCTGAGACTCTCCAGTCTACTTTGGGGCGACAGAGTTACAATGAATATTGGCAGTTTATGCCCCTCCCGTCTGGACTTTACCGTAGAAAAAGGCTTGACTCCGATGAATTCGAGGTCATCGCTGGCATTCTGACGGAGCTCAGCTAGGAGCTCCTCTGGTTCCGTGCAGGAACTGATGCCCTTCAAAAGGACCGTCTTCGGTTTTTCACTCCTAGGAGTGAAGCTGAAGAATTCAGCAGTGGCTGCTTTTAGGCACTCTTTAACTATTTTGTATTCGGCCAATGTGAAGCATTGGACCGAATACCGCTTCTGCTTTTCATTTACAATTTTAATACTAAATTTATTATCGGTGGCCGACTTGCATACCTGTTTTAAGTCCTGTAGGTCTACCTTGTACGTCCTTATTGGTGGCACTTTCTCGGACTTTTGCCGTGGTTGTTGCTGGTGTTGCTGGAGTTGCTGTTGTTGCTGCTTTGCTGCTGCTGATGTTGATGCAACCGGATCTGCTGCTTGTGCTGCTGTTGGTATTACGGCTGGTACTGCTGCCTCCATTGGTTTGGGGGCCCCCGATGAGATGGGGCCTGATTGCACCGCCCCTGTGTTGGGTCTAGGCTGCTCCTTTTGATGTTGCTTGTTATTAGTAGCAACTTGCTTTTGCTGTTTCATCTGCTGTGGTTGTTGTTGTTGTTTTTGCTGCTGTGGTTGTTAGTATGAATATTACTATTTACAATATAGTTTTTGTCTGATGGTTCTATAGCTTTTGTGATCAATGGCCTTGTTGCGTTCGGCTCCTGAAGTTGGAAACTTGGATTATTAATTAGCAAACATCATAAACAAGTAACCAGAAAATCAGAACTACTGGAACGCATGGTCTATCGGGTGAAACGCATAAAATTTGCAAAATCTCATCGCTTCTTTATTTGAAACGTTAGATTGGTCCATGACATTTACTTTTTGAAGATAATTTCATTTAAATGTTGACCGCGGCTGCGTCTTAGGTGGTCCATTCGGAAAGTCCAATTTTGGGTAACTTTTTCGAGCATTTCGGCCGGAATAGCCCGAATTTGTTCGGAAATGTAGTCTTCCAAAGCTGGAATAGTTGCTGGCTTATTTGTGTAGACTTTAGACTTGACGTAGCCCCACAAAAAATAGTCTAAAGGCGTCAAATCGCATGATCTTGGTGGCCAACTTACCGGTCCATTCCTTGAGATGAATTGTTCTCCGAAGTTTTCCCTCAAAATGGGCATAGAATCGCGAGCTGTGTGGCATGTAGCGCCATCTTGTTGAAACCACATGTCAACCAAGTTCAGTTCTTCCATTTTTGGCAACAAAAAGTTTGTTAGCATTGAACGATAGCGATCGCCATTCACCGTAACGTTGCGTCCAACAGCATCTTTGAAAAAATACGGTCCAATGATTCCACCAGCGTACAAACCACACCAAACAGTGCATTTTTCGGGATGCATGGGCAGTTCTTGAACGGCTTCTGGTTGCTCTTCACTCCAAATGCGGCAAATTTGCTTATTTACGTAGCCATTCAACCAGAAATGAGCCTCATCGCTGAACAAAATTTGTCGATAAAAAAGCGGATTTTCTGCCAACTTTTCTAGGGCCCATTCACTGATTTGCAAGCATTGCTCGTTAGTAAGTCTATTCATGATGAAATGTCAAAGCATACTGAGCATCTTTCTCTTTGACACCATGTCTGAAATCAAGCGTGATCTGTCAAATACTAATGCATGAAAATCCTAACCTCAAAAAAATCACCCATTACATACATATTATTTTAAATTTGTTTTGTATTCAAATTGTGAGAGATAAAATTAAAGTTTAGATTGATAAAAAAAGTATAGTTTGTCTCCAATTTCTGGTTATTTCAGATAAAAATTATATCAAAAGATCATTCTTGAAAACAAAGTAAGTATTGGGACAATTTTCTTATATTAAATGAAAAATTTTTGAGGACAAAATTTTGAACAACAGAATGGCTAGAATTTCTGGTACCTACTTCAAATCAACGATTTTAGAAGTATCTTACAGAATACGTACAACCGTCACAAACATGATGTGATGAGATTCACATTCAAAAAAATTTACTTTAATGTGCACATTTTCGCTCATTAGCACATTTAGGTTAGGTTAATGTTAAAGGGTGTTTTTTTTCAAAGGTATAGAACTTTAATTAATTTTAATTTAAATATGATTTATTCTGGCATATTACCAACACGGCTAGCTAGGACGCAGTCTTATCTTAAAGTTCAATTTTCGAATCCTTTTTGCAAAATTTGGAATTTGTTTATACCTTCCTTTTGGTGTCCTTAAAATTGTGTAAAAATTCTCATAAAACCTCGTGCCCGCGTAGTAGAGTAGAGTAGCGAAAACCGCTATTTCGTAATTATCTCCGTTTCGATAGGTCCAATGCTGTCAACACCATTATCAAAATTGTCAAGTATAAAATTTGCTTAGCTGTTCGTCTCAATGTTGTTTTCATACGCTCAACCGTTTCAGAGACACAGGGTGAAAAGAGCCCAAAGCTCAACACTTTTTTAAATAAAATTGTTATTAAATTAAATTAAAGTTTTAAGAAAAATGTTGTTTTTGAAATATCCAAGCTTTTAAATAATTGACTAACCTTCAACTGAAAGAAAAATCAGCATGGCTTCAGCATATAAACCATTCTATTTTCAAAAACAAGAATGGTTGAGATATGAATAATGTATGTTGTAGAACCCCAAGAACTGACTGTATTCCTGAGTACCTATAATGTCCATTCCCGAGTCGAAATTTGTGCCCTATTCTGACCCTTGAAAGGATCTTTTCTCCTCATTTCCTCCTACATACAGAAAAATGAACCTCACATCATCCTTAACGATTTTTCATCGTCCTCATTGCATCATGCATGAATCTTTAGGATTCTTTCCATTTTCTACGCATATTTTGTGAACCTCATTTCATCCTAAATGAGGTCATTGTGACAACAACGAAGATGATGAAAATGACAATAATGACTAAGATGGAGATGATAAAGTCGACGACACCATGGACGAGGAGAACAACTACGACGAAGACGACGACAACGACGACGAAGAATAAGATGACTAAGAAATTTAGATTAAAAACCAATTTTTTTACTGTTTGTATTTATTTTAAATTAATCACTAATGTTAATAAGAACTTCTTTGTTACATGAATAAAATAAGAATAAAATTAAAATATAAATTGTATTATTTTTTTAAAAAAAGCTTAATAGTAAATAAAATGAAAGAGATTGAGAGAGAAAGAGCAAAAGCAAGTAGGAAAGAGATAGAGAGAGAAAAGAAAATTAGAAAGAGAGTGAGAGAGAGTATAACAAAGTAGTATCAGAGAAAGAGAAAGAAAGATAGAGAGTAAATGAACAAAGAAAAAAAGCTATAGTCAAGAGGAGATAGGTTCATTTGAGGCTTTTTGCTGTCGTTCTCATTTGATCCTAAAAATCGTATTTTGTCTGATAACTGCCACTATCAGGTTCAAATGAGGAGCAAAATTAAAAAAAAAATTATCCTCTTTTCACTCTCTTTGAACCTCAGAGAACCTGAATTTTTGGGACGAAAATAGGGCCAAAATTTCGACTCGGGTTGCAACCACTTTTTTGTATAACCACATCATCGTGGACCACATCTATTCTTCCAGTGACAACACATTTGTAATGGAATACAGAAATCCATTTTAAACACCCAGTCCTATTACTGCTGTTCTAAATCATGCCCATACAATTATTGTATTTGATAAAAGATAATGTTTTGATTAGATAACAAGGTTAGCTTACACATTTTAAAGAGAAAGTCCATTTTTTGTACTAACTTTATTTTTTCACTATTAATTCTATTTCAAAAAATTGTAGAGCGGGCGCACTTTCTGCACTCACTCCGAAACGGTTCAGCGTATGAGAAGATGATTGACAGAAACGTTTTGGCAAATTGTATGCTTGACAATTTCGGAAAGGGCGTTAACTCGGAGAAAAACGGATATAATCACGAAACAGCGGTTTTCACGACTTTTGGTGGTCCATAACTTACGACACGGACACGAGATTTTATGAGGTTTTTTACACAATGTTAAGGACATCAAAATGAAGGCGTAAATAATTTCCCAGCTTATTATCACTCATTCCGAGGTTGCCCCTTTTTTTCGTCTAATTTCCTTGGACTACTATTGAAAATGGATTTGAAAATCAACAATTTCTATAAAAAACTTGACGCTTTTCTTTTTCCACCAAAAAATTCTTTCAGATGTTGTGTATTTCAAAAATTTCATAAATTTTCTTCTCGGATTTTCTAAATCGGACCCTTATTTTCTGAGTTATTACGGCTGCTGTGCTGATAATACAAAAAATATTCAAAGTCGAAGTAAATCAAATATAATCTTAGAAATAATTTTTAAAAACCGTCGGTTATCACATTTCCAGCCCATTTGTTCCTTTGAAGCTAAAATTTTGGTGCCCCTTGAAAATGTATCTTTTTAAATTTATCGATGGTAAATATTTATGCAGGCGTTTTAACAATTTTGAAATGTATTTCAAATAAAAAAGGCACAATTTTAATATTTAGTCTTTTTATTATGAGTGTATATATATATATATTTTTGTTTCTTTTTTTTGTAGTAATTGTTGTCTGCCATTTTTATTCTTGTTTTTTTTTCTTTTTATTTTGTTTTTTTTTTTTGAAATAATTTCAAATACAATATAATAATATACATAAATTTATATTCATATTATTTTTTGTTTATTTGACATTTTGTTTTTGTTTTCTTCTTCTTAATAAATAATGAATCTTAAATACTAAACAAAACTTGTGTATTTAATAATAATAATAATTATTTTCATTACTTTCGTATTTGTTTGCTTCACTAATAATAATAAATATTTTGTAAGTAATGCAGATGTGTTAAAATGTTAATTAATATAACTATGTACAAAATAACAAAAACACAAGAAAGTTTTCTTCAAAAACTGTTTTTCTTTTTTAATTGTAGTATTGTTAAAAAATAAAATTTAATAAATTTTTACATTTTGTTTAATACATAATAATATGGTATGATTTCGTATATATATTTTTATTCAAAAATTACAAAATTTATATGACAGCAAAATTAAAAAATTGAAGAATAAAAAAAATCAAATATTTTTATTTTGTTTTTTAAGTGTATACATACAATTTTTGTTTAAGTATTATTATTATTAATAATACATAAATATATTTATATAGATTCGAAGGTACAGCAACTTATAGTAAGAACAATGTTTTATGTTTTTTTTTGTTTTTCTTGTTTTTTTTTATTATTAAATTCTGAATAAATAAGTTTATTTATTTTGTTTTTTTTTAATATTTTGTTTAACAATTGATAGGGGACATCTTTATTTTGTATTTTGAAGATATTTTCATGTAAATTTTTTTATTTGTTTAAAAAAGAATCAACAGACAATAAAGAGAAAACGAAAACAATTATTATTGAAGGTATCTTGATGTTTTTATGTTTCTTTTGTTTTTTGATAACTATTTATTTATTTATATTTTAGGTATGGATTGAGGTTTGTATTCTATGGTGTTTGTGTTTTTTTACAATTTTTTATGAAAGCAAAATAATTATAGAATTATTATAAATGCTTTATAGAATTTAAAGAAAGAATTTTGAAATATAATTTTTACCAGTTCTTGAATACAATTCTACACTTTTTACACAGCCAATCATTTCGAATCCGTGATCGAATTTTTGTCTAATCAAAATAAATCTAAACAAAACGTATTTCGATCACTTCGTACCAAATTTGTTCATTTTCAAATCGATTTTACTCGTAACATATATTTCAAGAAAGTTCAAAAACAAACAAATTTAAATTCTATTTACAGTAAAGTGTTATTTTCATACTAATAGTAATAATAATATTTTTCCTTTTTGTCACCTTTGGAAACATGCTTAAAAACTATCATTAAGTTTTTGTAATTGTTCATTTTTGTTTAATGTTTTTGTTTGTCTAAGTTCTTGAATTGGTTTTAAATATTTTGTGTATTTTTTGTGACTTGTAACTATTTTTTTGTTTTTGTTTATAATGCGCTTTTTTGTATACGGTATGAAAATATCGGCAGTGGATTTAAATTTACTATTTCTTATATTCAACGATGTTTTAATTTATTTTTAATGCTTTATTTATACAAATTCTGAAGGTGCTGGTTTTTGGTGTTTCAATTTTATATTTACTTTATTTTTGTCTATAAATACGCTATAGTGCGTAACTTTGAGTGTATTTAATTTTGTTTGTAATTTATTTAATAATGGTTTTTGAAACTGCACTTTAAGTGATTTTTTTGTATATTTTTACATTTTTGTTTATAAAGATTTCGTATTTTTTTTGTAATAATGTTTTTGCTTATAGAAAAATACGTTTTTTTTCTGTTAGTAAAATTCAACTGTTTTTTGTTTTGTAATAATAAGGTTCTACACTTTTTATTTTTTTGTTTTTTTTTTTGTAATTGCATTTTGTGGTGTGAAAATATATAATATCTATTATTTTAATTTACAGAAGTCCTTTTTTTTTGTATTGACAAACTTGAAGTAAATTTTGTATGTACATTTAAAAGTGAATAAGCGTAAAAAAAGGAATTTGTTACTGAAGAAAACATTTAAAATAATAGTACAACTTTGTCATATTTATAAATCAAATATTCGAGAGATCGCATCTTTTGAGTGTTTAACATGCTTCATGTGAAGCATGAGAAGTTGCAGTTGTGCTTTGTATATTCAAAACTTATTTTTCAAGGCAAGAGTCTTAAAAAACAGATATTTGGAAACTGCTTATAGCAATTGACCGCATTTCATCAGCTTCAGCTTCTGTGCATCAACACAATGCAAATAAAATACAATAATATTCATGTAAAACACAGGTCAAATGAACAAATACAAAATTATACAAAATATAACAATACATAAGTCAGTTGCTTTAATATCACTTAAAGTCATTCTAAAAAGTATTCGAAGTAATGAAATCTATTGAATGATAGAACCCCGAAAACAACTTTACTCAAATTAAGATTTTTTTTCAATTTTGGGAACCTAGCTGATAATAAAATGGACCTACCTGGTCCCACTGGGTAAAAGTCTCGCTCATTTTACATTCACAAAGTTCCGTTGAAGAAGTAGAAAGAATGTGTCAACATAAGTTTACGTTTACTATCATAACTACAGTTGGAATATAATTCACAACTATATATATTAATATTGGTATTAACAAAGCCTTGGCAAGCAACATGTGTGGGGTTGCCAATAAAGTACGCAAGGCACGATAAACTTTTCCTTTAATTCCATTTATATGTATGGTTGTTTCAAGTTAGAGAACGGTTAATATTAACACCGAGATTTTTAGCAGTTTCTGTGTATTCAATGGGGTATAATTTAACAAAATCGAGGAAAACTAAGAAGTTCAAGAATCTTTTAAGAAATCACTACAAATTATGATTTTTTAGGGTTCAAGAAAAGTCCATTTAAGTAAGACCAGTTTAAAATTTTGTCTAGGTCTTTTATGAGAGGCGCCATGCTCAATGAGTCCAAGAGAACAACTGAAGTAAAATTGACAGTTGTTGGAATATAGATGACAGGAGTAGTTTTTGATCACACTTGGAAGTTCATTGATATAGGTACAGAATAGTAAAGGACCGAAAATCTACCCTTGAGGAACATCGGGTAAAGTAGAAGGAGGTAAAAACTTAACAAACAGCCACCAATTTGAACTGCTTTTTTCAGTTAGTAAAATGATAATATACAAGCTTAGCGGATCTTGCACAGCAATTAATACGCTGCATAAGTTTTTTTCACACAGAATGACATGGTTGACAGTGTCAAAAGCCTTAGAAAAATGAGGCAAGAATAAGAAAGTTACATGGTCCTTATACAGCGCTTGTCTTGTTTCTTCAATCACGCAAAGAGTGCAGCTGTGCTTTTTCTAGAAGCCATATTGTTATTGTTTTGGAGTGAGCAATTAGTTTGCGGTAAGATAAGCGTTAATTTGTATCAGGGAAATTCTCTCAAAGACTTTATACAAATAGTGTAGAAACGAAGTGGTACAAATTTTGCTGTCTTCCAAATGTCCAGAAAAACTTAAGTAGGTAATACAAATAGTATTAAAAGTATATTTAATGTATTTTAGCAAAATTAGCAAGATCATGAAAAAAAATGTGGGGTTAATATTGTCCAGACCCACAGCACTTGACTCCACAGAAAGCAGACTTTCAACAGCATCAGCAGCATTCACAGAACAAAAATTAAAGTTAGGGTGATCTAAATGTTCCCTAAACGAAATATTTTCCGATGAACTCGAAAAAGCCGGGGTTGATAGGACTGAGAATAATGATGAGTAATTAAAGTAATTAACGTAACAACGTTACGCAGGTTCCTCCACAGTTTACGTCCATTCAATGAAGAACTTAATTGATTAGACAAAATCTGAGATTTGGCTAAACGGATTTCAAGCGTCGGAATTCAGTCAACCGACATCGCTTCCGGTTGCTATAAGCATTATACCGTTGTTCTTATATTTTGCGTAAACCATGGTTTATACTTTTGCTTAAGAATTTTAGTTTTCAAAAGAACGTGAGTATCGTAAAGGATTTGGACACTATCAGTAAAATGAGTAGGATTTCTGGTGTTAACTGAACTTATACTAAGCGAACGCATGCTATTAAACAAAATATTGGTATTCAATAAGTTGCAATTGAAGTCTGCGCATGAAACTATATAAGAGAAACCCAACGAGGTTTCTTCTATAATTGAAAAAATAGGTGAAGATTCTATGTTCCTATTTGGTCTATGAACTACCCCTAAAAGTAGACTACTATCGCTTCTCAAAAGTTCAATGAACAGATATTCAAAACTGCTACCTGCGTAAGATGTAAACTAAAGCTTGCATTTTAAAATAGATTTAACAAATATTGCCACAACAACCTCAAAACCATCAAGTCCATTTAACCGAAAAGAACCGAAGCCCTCTAAGATCAGCCACAATGGAAAATTTTCCGTTAAAAAAAAAAAAACATTCTTGTGGCCGACGAAGCTTACGACATTCAAAAATACACAAGAAAAGTAAGCAAGTTATTAAAATAGAGCCAATTTGATACTTTTATTTAGATTTTTTATTTTAAGAATTCACCATAGCAACAATAAATTGTGACAATTCTAATCTGAGATCGTTCAATCAAATTGAATTAAGTTGAATCATCTTACACAGGCGCAAAGCTCGGTGATAGTCAATTTGACTATCAAAAATGTGATAGTCACTTATTACCTTAGCCGATTCCATCCCTGAATTTACAAAGAGATCACGAAATTGATCGATTTACGGTAGTTAGCTTTCAATTTAAGCTTTAAATTGAAATCGTTACAGAAGTGGTTAAAAAATACGCTGTATCACACAATCAACATCTGCAAAGTCATACCAATTCCAAAATTGAGACGATCTTTAATGTCCAAAACAATTAAAGATATAATTTAAGAAGAAAAGGAAAGTATTATAATATTATAAACTTACCCTAAAGTGAATTTCAAATTAGGAAATAAAAATCATTTGTCGATCTCCTATAGATTGTCCCTGATTAACATAGTCGGTAAGATTTCCATCGGATAGAAGATACAAAAATTTCATCTTAATTATTAGATTATATCTACACAACTGGCCTTTGACAAATTAACAAGGTAAGAGTAATTCTTGGGATTGGATCTCATCGATGTACCAAAAAGCTCAGCGAAAAGCTTGTTTTCATAAGAGATACCAGAAATGTTTCCCTTTCTAATTTGTTCACTTCTAAAATGCATTCACCCTCTAAAATCTCTCCAAGTCTTGCCTGCAAAATAGTCTTGAATAATGTGTAAATTCACAAACATCATCAGCATCACTAGCATCACTTAAAATGTCAATTGTTCATTATTGCAAAGTTCGATTTGGAGCGAAAATGACAATGAAAAGTACCTATTTAATAAAAATTGTTTATAAATTAATTAATTTGATGAATTTCAGGGAATATTTTACCAGCCCACAAATTGAACCATTCAGATCAAAATATGAAGGTGAATTTATTGCCGGAATAAAATCAAAGTCAGTATTGTGGAGAAAAGTTCTAGAGGACATAGTATCACATCCAAGATCCAAACCAAAGTTGTTTTTAAACGTAAGACTTTTTGTCAATCAGCATCGCAATGTAATCAGCTGAGCAACGATCAGCATTGCAAAAAAGAAGTGATGCCTAATAACTGCCAAAAAATTTGAGGTTTGTGAATTTACCCAATGGTCTAGAACCATCATAGAAAAATGATAAGAAGAAGGTATAATGACTCATGGTCATGACAAAAGTTGTACTACCAAATTTATCTTTATAAATAAAATAATTATACAAATGGTTTTGCCATATCAGATTTAAACAAAATATTTAAAATGCGTTTTTGTAAAATTTTAAACTTTATACAAGATTCATTTGTTTTGAGGTTATATGCGTTTGAAGGTATCTGCCGAATTATTTTATTTAAAGTTGTCATTTAATTTTTATTTTTTCAGGTTTTAACATTTTTAAATTGTATTTTTTTTTTCTTTAAGTATGTATACTAATGTGTTTTATTTTTTGTTTTTAATATGAAATGGGGAATTTAAAATTCTCTTCGTTTTGTGAAAAAATGTTTACATAATATTCATTTTTTTGTTTGTATTAAAGCCAGTAATGCACTTTATTAATGTACTTTGGTATAATTTGAATTGTGTATAAGAATCTATTTATTTATTTTTTTGTTTATATCAAAAGAAGTGTTTTTTTTTTTGTTTTTTAATAATTATTTTCATTTTTCCTCTATTAAAATCGACCAATTTGTTTACTTATCTGCACCTTTTTACACATCACATTTTTTTTTTAACTTAAAATATTATAACTTTAAATTTGAAGTTTTAATACTTAAGAAATTTATGATTTCTTTTTGTCTCTCTTATTATGTGCAATTAACTTTATAGTTTTTAAGTTCTAAGTTCTATTATGTTATTTTTATTTAATACTTTTTTTTCTTCTTCTTTTTTCTCTTTAATTGTTTTTATTTTTGTTTTGGTTTTGGTTTCATGAATAAAAAGCAATTATGTATACACAATTTTTACAATTTTTAATTTTGAATATTTCTAAATGGTATATCTATATATAGTATATATATAATAATTATATTCAAGTAATATGTGTATATATATATATTTAATATTTTTTGGGTTGCAATTTATTTATATAATGTAGAATAATTTGTTTTTATATAATATATATATATATAATATATTTATTTATATTAAATTTAATTTGTATTATTTTTATTTTGAACTTAAATAGAGGTATTTCTATTTTCCCAAGTATTTTGTTACCTTTCTCCATGTTGCTTGTCATTTGGTTGTTGTTGTTGTTGTGTTATTTTTTGAATGTTTATTTTCTTCATAATTTTGTTTACATGTTTGGTTACTTACTCATCATGCTTTTATTAAACGCAAATAAAAACAATATATCAAGAAAGAAATTATAACTGAAATTATGATGTAAATTTCTTTATTAAATAAATAATTAAAAAAAAATTAAAAAAATACCTTTGTCATGTGTTCTAATTTGTGACAATTTAATTCTTCTTTTTTAAAAGATTTCTAACATTTTAATTTATAATTTTCTCTAATTGGTAACAGAAAAGATATAATCATACCACCTGATCAGATTCTTGTATAATTCTTTAACAGTAGAGCTAAACATGTTTTGAAAGGGGAAAATTATTACAGCTTTTAATCTTATTTTATTTAAAAAATAAATTAAATTGGAGGTTTTCCAGTTAACATTTGCTGAGATAAACTCCCTAAAGACCAATTTGTACATTGTCTAGAGCCACATAAAATGTGTCGCAATATAAGTTATGAACATGCATTTATTTAAAAGCTTTATCAGAAGTTTATGGACTTAACTTGTATATTTTATTAGCTCCCTTCAATTGAATCGGTGAGTGGAAAAACAGTCAAAAAGATAATTCTGACTTTTGAGCCGATTGTAATGACCACGTTTGGTATAATATTCAAAGGCATTCGGAAATTATTATAAATTCGAACAACAGCTGGCTTTACACGATAATCATACTTTAGGAAGTAGTTGCCATTAAATAGTATTTTTAACCTTGTCAATTGTTCTGAACCTTTAAAGCAAACGTTACGCATCTGGGCAGATCCGAAGGTAACTTAGATAGCCTATCCAACACTAACACAAATTTACAGCAAATCAATGCTGATTGTTTCACCCTATTTAAATCGATTCAAAATATAAATTCAAGTTCTGAAATTCACTTTTATCGGAATTGATTTTTTTTCGAACTCAAATTGAAGTGAATTTCCGTGTTCTACATTTCAATATTATGCGATTTTCAAGTGATTTGAATTCGACCAGATTTAGTTGGTTTGATTTGAATTCTATAAGAGGAAATTGTTTAAAAACAGTAATAGTTTCACTTAAGGGAAATAAACCTTTACTTCTTCATGTAATGCACTTGGTTTGTAAAAAGTTGAAGCTTCATCTTAGTTGTTGAGGTCAAAGCATTTAAAATCATTTTTAGCACGCCAAATGTCTCCATAACAAAACAATATTGTTTTAAAAAACTGAGCTTCGACACCAGAGTTTTTCCCAAACTATACTATCGGAAACTTCGCAAAGAACTGCAATCTTATAGCTAGCTAGGTAAGTGGATCAACACAATGTAAATAAAAACCACTAATATTTTATATTTACTTTATTGAAACGCACAGAACAAATATGTATAAGAATTTGTTCAAATCATGACAATTAACTGAATTATTTATTGACTGATGTGATATATTTCAGCTGCTTTAATTTCACTTGAAGTAATTTCGAAATGTATTCGAAGTTATGAAATCGATCGAATGATTTTGATTTCACTCGATTTTGGGAACCTGGCTGATTGTTTATATTCAATCTGGAATTCAGACTTTATTTTGTGTAAACATCTTATTTACCCCCATACAAAATTGAGCTTACTCAAGAATTTAAGCTAATAAACCATTTAAAGCTACGCGACTACGTTCTCCGATTGCGCAAGCTGTGAAGTCCTTAATAAGAAACCCCTTATGCACAGTGTCTCCCACAACTAATCAGACACATGAAATATAAATTTTCGCAATACATTTTCTCCAAGAAAATGTATGGAGAGTGTAAAACTTTATAACCATTTTATTTGACATATAAACAAACACATTTGGATTTTAAATAAGCGAAAATTACAACTCTACAATTTAACACCTCACACATAATCAGACACTTTAAATTTATTTCTAAGCTGCATACCCTTTAGATTAAATGGCTTCCTCAAGGCCTAGAGGTATTAAGAAGTCAAGTTTTTAGCATATTTATTAGAACTTATTTTTTGCCATTCTTTTTGAAGACCCGCCTTAATGTCCTCTATTGTTTCTAAAGTTCTTTTGAGCAACTTGACGTTCCATTTCATCAAATACATGCTCGATTGCATTTAGGTTGGGTGACTTTTTCTGTGTTTTAAAGACCGAAAGGCAGTTATAAAATCCTCATACCATAACCGACCCAACGAACGCCATGCTTCACAGTTTTTTGAGTATGCTTATGACAAAATTCTTCATTTGCTTTCCGCTATACATATGTACATTCTTCCATATGAACCTTTTAGTTTAAATTTGCTTCCGTTCGTGAACAAACCCTGATTTATAATATTATAATATGTCTAAAAGTCAATTAACAATACAAAAATATTCCAAGACGACGTATCCTGTGTTATATTCATTAGAAAACTTAAGTCTTTAATTTGTATTCTTTTCACTGATGTACAGCTTTTCATACACGGCTGCACGGCCATTTGGTCATTACTTCGATGGTGACGCTTCTTCTTCTGATAGTTTCGTTGCTGACTTCTTTACTCGTGGTTGCTTTAAAAAAACCTTTAGAGATTCTGAAGATAAGGTAAGATAAGATTTTAGTTGATCAGCCTAAAAAGTAGCTTCTCATTGTAACGTCTCAAGCTTTTTTCCTTTTCTGCTCACATTATGAATACTATTTTACCTTTTAAATCGTGAAAATATGTGATTGACTGTGGAAGGGCTCAGTTGCACAATTGTTGCTATTTTTCGTACTGATTTAACAAACCAATTTTCATAGCTGCTTGTTTTCCTTGTACAAGGTTATTACTAACATTCTCATTTGAAGGGAAAAATATCGTTACAGTTACTACAGTGAAAAAACAGTGTCCGAATATGTGTGAGAGGTTAAATTAAAAAGTTCTTTTTATTTATTAGCTAATTAATAATAAAATGCAGTTTTTATAATTTAATTTAATTTTAAATATGCTATAAAATGATTATTAAGTTCTTTACATTTTCTTAGAGAAATTGCATTGGGAAAATTTACATTCTCTTAGTCGGATTAGTCGTGGGCGCCACTGTTTATATTTTTTGAATATATCAAATTAAAAGGACTTTCTTTTAAAAAACTTACCATTCAAATAATTACATTCCAATCTGAGGTTCTAATAAATTCCTCTCACCAAAAGCAGAAAACTATTATGAATGCCACTTGAGTATATCAACTTGTGTCGTAGTACTATTTTATTATTTATGCCTTTTCGTACTCTTTTTGATGAAACTAAATATATAAAATGAATCTAACAAGGCTATCAAAGTGTTTACATTTTTCAATGTTTGGAATGTGAAAGATATAATTTTAAACAAACGTATTAAAAAAAACTCTATTGCATTTACAGAAAAACCATCCTCCGTTGAAATCAAAAGGGAAATCAAGTCCAAAAATAATAAAACACAATTTTATATACTTTTAAAACCGATAAAATATTTTGTATATTAAGAAAGAAAGAAAAATAACTATAAACTTAAAATTTACCATAATATATTAATTAATAGTAATATTTTTTTTAATACAATAATAATAATATTAAAAAGAAAAAAACACATTTAACATTATTTTTTTAATAAAGTTAAAAGCATAAAAAGGAAATAAACGAAAACAAAAAAGAAAAAAAAAACTCATTATTAAATATACTATGTGTATCTTTAAATGTTTTTGTATATATATATATTTATAAATCGTCATTAAATTTAACTTAATTTATGTATTTTTTCTTTATAACTTAACAAAATTTTGTTTTTTTTTTTTTAATTATCAAACAAAATTATTCAATCGTGTGTTTCTCTTTATTTTTTGTTTTTTAATTTCAAACTTAAAAATAGAAAATAATAATAAAACGATAATAATAAGAATAAAATATTTTCATTTGTTTGTTTGATAGGAATTAAAACATACGAAAAAATAATAATAATATTACAATTCCATATATAGTGTGTGTGTATGCGTGAACAGTAACATAATAACGTTATTTCCATTTTGTATCATCTATGAAAATTTATTTTTTAATGTGTTAATTTCTTCACTTTTATTTTTAAATATAATATAACTCAACAAGGTAAAACAAATTAACTATTTAAATATATATATATATATTTTTTCCTGCGTGTGTATATATTTTATTGATATAAATTATATTAAAAAAAAAAAACAACAAAAAGATTGTTAATTATTAATAACCCAATTAGTTAGTAAACTTTCTTCGTTTCTCCTTCATTCTTATTTACTTTCTTATATTAATTTATATAAGTGGCATATATAAATTTAATTTTGTTTATTTTTCTTTAACAATTCTTTTTAAAATCTTTTTTTACAAATTTACTTTCTATTTTTTTTGTTTTTTTTTTTGTCGGTTACTTAATTTCGGAGAATAAATTGTTATATTTACAAAAAGAAAAATAGTGTAACACCGTGGAGGGGGGGAGTAGGTCTATTTATATTTGCATTTTTAAACTAAACCAATTTTATTTCATTTGCTTTTCTGTTTATAAGTTTATTTTTTTTTACAAGTAATTAAATAAGTTTTTTTGTTTTTGTTGTTTTTTGTTGTTAAATTTTAATTCATATAGAATATATATTTTTTTGTTTAATAGTAATAAAGCAAAATTTATAACCAATCACTTATTTCGTGTGTATACAATTATGAAACTAATTACATAAATGTATAAAATATATAATATATACCTAATGCATTTATGCATGTATACAATTGTTTTGTATATGTTTTTTGTTTTCTTTCCTTTTTGTTATTTAAAATTATACAAGTTAAATTCAATTTATTATTTACAGATATTTATAAAATGTTTTGTTTTCTTCTATTTTTTTTACATATGTATATGTCGTTTTGTTTTTGTTTAATTCTTTCATCACATTTAAATTGTTTCCATTTATGATTTATTATAAAAAAAAATAATAATATTTAAAAAAGAAAATTTAAAATGGATTGATTTAAAAAAGAATGAATTGAATATTCAATATTACAAGAGAACAAAATAATATTTTCCTATTTGTTTTATTCAACAGCTTTTAACAGAGGTCTTATTTTGAAAAGAAAACAGGATTACTCAAAATAATATCGCTACAACGTAACTGTTTCAATTACATCACAAATGGAGGAAATGGTATTTTTGTTAAATTAATATCACATCCATTGATCAGATGAATATCTGAAAAACGATCTCATTTAAACAATTTCTTAAACGTTGATGCGATTAAAAAAAATACAAGAGGAGTTAACGTTACGTTTTCCAAGTAATCAGTAAGTTTTGAAATGTACTAGGTTTTAATAAGATCCAAGTGATTAAACAAACAAGTGTTAATGATCAACTCTGAACATAATTCCTTTTTATAAAGCCTAACTTTTACGTTAATCTTACTTTAATTATAATTTTGTCTTGAGTTTTAAGCGGAGGCTACAGAAATAGAATGTTCCCTATCAAAGAAAATTTTTATTTTATTTTTTCTTTTTCAATTCAAAGACGGGAAAAATTCTTTGGAATTTTATTCTCGATATTCAAATTATGACAAAAAACTTAGCGGATCTTTGTTCTTTATATAGGAAAGCTAAGAACATTTTCTCAAAGGCTCATTACATGTGCTTCTAAGATTGCAGACATCTCTGGGATATAAGATTCCATCAGTTTTTATAAATAACTAAATTCAAGAGTAGTTATCTTGGGTTTGATGTGCCATTTAATTTGTTTTAAAATTGTATTTAAGAAGTTTTACTTCAATTTGAATAATTAACTAAATATTTTTAATAAAATAAAAAGATATATGTAAAGTCTACAGGCACAACATTTTCTATTTTAAGTATGTTTTCAAATCTCAATGTCCTCTCTGTCAAAAACTGCTGAAAATACTTCGAGAATTTTCACATTGGTTTTTTTTGTATTTTAAATCAATGATATTTTTCTGATGATTGTTAAAAATAAAGTTTGAATTTTACTACATAAAAAATAAAAATTTACTTAATATTTGTTTTTGTTTTGTTTTGTTTTAATTTAAAAAGTTACATAATTCTTTTATACTCCATTTTATCACACTGAAAAATTATATACTTTTTCATATTACATAATTTTTGTTTTGAGTTATTAATTAATTCATATTTAATTTAGATGTTAATTTTTATTAGTAAACTTATATAAAAAAGATCTTAAACATTATTACTTGTTTTTTTTTTCTTTTCTCTATTTTCCTTAAGAATTTCATTAGACTTGTTTTTTTTTTTAAATTTAAATACCCAAAATAAAAACGTGGACATAGATATCCAATCCTTGGTATACGTTTTAATTATTATTAAATATGTTAATATTATTTTTATATATAAAGATATATATATTTGTTTCTTTATTTTTTATTTTTGTTTTGTTTTAAATAATTAAATTAAATAAGCTAAGGTTTATCATTTTCTTTTTAAATTCTATTTCAATTTAAGTGTATAAGTTTATATATGTATACATAATATAGATCTAGTTTTCTTTTTTTGTATTTTTTTATATTTTATTTTGTTATGTCGCAATGCCACCAAACCACAGATTACCATTTTTGTTTTGTAATTTATTTTGTTTAATATCTTTAATATTTAAAATTTATATTTAATAGATAGGTAGATATTTAAATTCTTTTAAAAACATTTTTTTTGTAGTTTTTATTTTTTCAAAATTTTGTATCCCATTATTTCCGATTTTTTTCAATTTTTTGTTTTAAAAATGTTCGTATTGGTCAACTGTATCCTTAATTTTTTATTTTTATCTTTTTTTAAATATTTTTTTATTATTTAAAAATTTAACTACAATCGATAAAGATTTTTTTGTTGTTGCTTTTTTTCTGTTTGTTTTTATTTTTTAATAATAAATTATGGAACTAACTTTAGTTAGCTTGAAGATAGCAGCTGGTGTAGGAGCAAGGATTGTGTGTTTCCTTTATTAGGGTCACCTTGTTGTGCTGCTTCCAAAGAAGTCGGCTAGAATTGAGGAGAGAAGAAATTAATAAATTAATTGAAAAATATGAATTATAAGTGCGTTTTTTTAGTTTTTTAGCAACGAACTAATAGAGATACTCATAACAATACAGTCTTGTCCTCAAGAACTCTGGTCTTTCAATGTTCTCTAACATGAGAATAAATCTATACTTCTATACTAATCTATACTTATACTTATATACTTATATACTTATACTTATACTTATATACTTATATAATATTATAAATGCGAAAGTAACTCTGTCTGTCTGTCTGTTACTCAATCACGCCTAAACTACTAAACCAATTTGCATGAAATTTGGTATGGAGATATTTTGATACCCGAGAAAGGACATAGGCTACTTTTTACCCCGGGAAAATGACGCATTCCCATGGGAAAATTCAGGTGGGCTGATCGCTTTTACGCCTAAACTACTGAACAGATTTAAATGAAATGTGATAAGGAGATAGTTTGAGACTTGAGAAAAGACATGAGTTACTTTTGACCTCGGGAAAACAACGCATTCCCATGGGAAAAATTAATTTTCGGGGAATCTGATCGCTTTCGCTCCTAAATTACCAAATATTTGAATAATATTGGATAAAATTGGTATTACGGGAAAACAACGCATTCCCAACCCTTCTCATAATTTGAGATTGAAGGTTGGTGTTCCAGTCCTGTTAATGAGAAATCTTGAGGCATCAAAGTTATGTAATGGTACACGGCTACAGATTACTCACCTAGGACGAAATATTATAAAATCTATAATCATGACTGGATAGCAAAAGCAACAAATGTTTTAATTCCCCGCATTCCGATAATTCCAACCAATTTGCCGTTTCAGTTCAAAAGAGTGCAGTTTCCTCTGAAAGCAGCATTTGCAATAACAATAAATAAAGCTCAGGGGCAAACGCTGAAAGTTGCAGGTGTAAATTTGGAAAAAAAAAACTGTTTTTCCCATGGACAATTATATGTAGCGTGCTCACGAGTCTCAAACCCACAAAATCTTTACGTTTTGGCCAAGGATGGAAAAACAAAAAACGTCGTATATAAAAATGTATTGCAGTTACCTATCTTCTTCTTAAAATGTATTAACCTAACCTAACATAACCTATGACAATCACACTTAGTATGGCCTCATCCCATCTCGGCACAATTCAAACATACGTACAAAAAAGTACAGCTCAGGTTTTTTCATACTACTATCCAAAAAAAAACTATCTAATGCGGACGAAGTCGCGGGTAAAAGCTAGTTGTTTATAAATCTATGGGTCTATTCGATAGTTTAAAATATTTTTCATATTCCTGCTTTGGCATTCAGAGAAGGGGATGAATTCATTTGAGAAATACTTTGAATTCCTGATTTTTCTTTTAATCTTGGAATTTTATCCTCACTCAGTTTGTAAGGCTCGTGTTTGAATGAGAACAAAATAAAATAAACAATGCTACTGGAATAGATCTTAGAAGAGTTTACTTCTTTTCTTGAAATATCTTGAATTGGGGTTAATTTTACGATATACTAAGCAAGTCAAAACGTCTTTTCATCTTTACAACATACTAATTCATTAACTAAATAAGCAAACGATTTTGGATACCTATAAGGATATCATTCAAATCTGGCAATGAGACCAGCTGAGTTGTATTAACTAATCACTAGTCTTTTTTAGTAGTATGGCTAGTTGTACAAAGTCGGAAACAGCTCGGGTATGTATATACTATATATCATTCATCTCTCTGGAGTCATTTTAAAAGCTAAGTATACACACCGACAAATCGAGAGATATTGCAGCCCCAAAAACATCGATTACGAACCATATCAACTTAATTTCGAGAAAACCCGTAGAGAAAGACATATTTACATAGCTAGGTTCCCGAAATCGAGATCTAAATTGAAAATGGGGTGAAATTGTTTTCAGGGTTCTATTATCCGAACGATTTCATAACTTCGAATAGTTTTGGAAATCATCTCAAATACAATTAAAGCAGCTGACATATCTTGCGTTTGTCAATAAACAATTTTGTTGATTGTCATTACTTTATTTGTGCAATTCCTAGTGTATCATTTGTTCTTTGATTTTCAATAATATAAATATAAAATATTAGCTGCAAATTTACGTTTCTTAGCGGAAAGCAATTTTCAAGTATCGTTTAAAAAAAGACTGATATTGCTATGGAACATTGTTTTACTCGAAATGTTATAGAGAAGACATTTGTCGTGCTAAAAAATCCGTTTTCTAAAATATGAATTAGAAGGTGCAATAGGGTGATTCATTTCCGCAAAAATATGTATCATAAGCCAGAAATAATAATAACTCTAAAAAAGTTGTTGCTATTGAGAAATACATTAGTAATCAATAAAAAAGTTCAATTTAAATAGCATGATTGATTAGTATTTATCAATTTCTTAAGTTTTGAGGCATAAAAAAGGCTGTAAAATGAATAAATACTGGTCAAAGGACTATTTTTTACGAATCAGCAGTTTTTTTCCCTACTTTTTGCGAATTGCTCAAAAAAATTGGAAAAAAAAGCTATTTATTCAAAAAATTGAACTTTGATGACTCCTACTGGCGAACCAGTGCGAGTTACACAAAGAAACACCAAGGCAATTTTAAAGAGGGTAAGATTTCCTATAAGGTCAATTAAACCGAATGACAATATTGTAAAAGATGAGTGAGTATTAGAACTTTAAAAAAAAAAGCATTTTTTTTACATGCACCTTATATGGGAAAACTTCAATTTTAAATTGTAAGTACTTAAAATTGATATTAAGAGCTCTACCTTGGTGAGATTTTTTTTTTCTATAAGTAAATTAATATTTCGCTTGAGCACCGAGAAAAAAAAATGTTTGCGGAAATGAATCACCCTAAGGTGCAATTTTACACAAACCCGGTTATTTCAAAAATTAGTTAAGCTTCGTGTTTTAGTATTATAAAAATTACTTCTTTTTTTAAACATTCTCTTTTGTCGAATTCAAATCACATCGAGCTAATCTAGTCGAATTAAAATTATTTGAAAAATAAATTAATTGAAAATGAAACCGATATCGATAAAAATGAATTTCAAAATCTCAATTTTCATTTTTGAATGGATTTTTATTCTATTTCGAGTTAAAGTGTTGTGTATAACCTAGCTGATTATTATAAAAAACTGCGGCAGAGTGTAAACGCCTGCAGGGAAGAACATCTTAATTAAGGCGTTCGGATTCGACATTAAAACTTTACTCCGGACTGGTTGAGGGTTTTAAGTCACTAGACCCTAGTTCTATACGTACTGTTGCGCCAACTAATTTATTTATTTTATTTATTTCGTATCACTTCTTTTAACTGCATATGTGAAACACTCTTTAAATTAGTACTTCATCGAAAGTGGTACTCATGGATGAAGATGAAACAAATTGCTTCTTAGCAATCAATAACTGCATATCGGATTCAATTGTGATTTAATATTGTTTCAAAAACATATTTCCTTATTCGCTAACTTCCTTTAATAATGAGGATCCCCCATATTTGATGTGTTGGACTAAATCGAGACCTTGTTTAAAATTTCTGTCAGACTACTACTCTAAAAATAATTTAAAAAAAAAAAGAACTCTTGGACAAGACTGTACTTAATTAAGAAGGAAGAAAGACACACACTTTGTTTCTATATAAATACAGCAAAAAGCAAAATAACTAAAAATAAAACCAAATTTGTTGTTTCGTAAAGATCATTTTCAAGAACCATTATATCGGTAATTTTTATAGAAAAATATATTTTGAAACACTTTTAACTATGTTTGTTTTTTTATTGTTTTTTTTTCGAAAACAACTTTCGATACTACTATTGCAAATTTAAAAACACACCTCTTTGTTTTTGTAAATAAACATATTTCAATGGATATGGATATTTTGAATTATTGTTTAATTTTTGTGTATCAATAATTCATGTTAGAATGAAAAATTATTCATCTGATCTTTGACTTTTGCCGTCTCTCTGTGTATCTCTGGTCAGTGGGTCCTGCTGTTGGGTAGTAGTAAGTCAGGGGCGTAATGCTAAAAAGATTCCTTTCACTTTTGGTTTCAACTTACGTGTCTGTGGTATGTCGAAACCGAAGTTTAATGTTGGATCTGGTGGCGTATTCATTAATGAATTCCCTGTCAACTGTTGTTGTTGTTGTTGCTGCTGCTGTTGTTGTTGTTGCTGTTGTTGTTGTTGCACCGACACAACTCCCTGTTGTTGTGGGCTTTGTGGCATACCAAGTTGATTTGTACTATTCCCGCCCACCATCGGTCCTTGGCCCATACCGAGGGGGCTCTGTGGTGTTCTTAGACCACCACCTCCAGTATTACTCGGATTATTTACACCACCACCGCCGCCGCCACCTGGAATACCGCCATTATTGACAGCTGCCGCTGATTGCTGCGCTCTCCCACTGACAACTGCTCGTAATTCCTGTCGCACAAACTCCGATGAATTTGAACCATTACCAGCTGCAAGAAGGAAATCAAGAGCTGAAATTAATTGAAAATAGAATAATGGAAGTTTTATTTTAATTTAATTTTTCTTATCATTTTTTTTTGATTTTTTTTTTTGCGATTCTATATGAAACACCCTGTATGTGTGTGTGAGTAAAACATTTAAACATAAATATCAATAATAATTTTTGTTAGCCACATTTATGTAATTTACATTTTATATTTCTATTAACAATAATTTTTTCCTTTTTCTTTTCTGATTTAACCAATTTTATTGATTTATGTATAAACAATTAAATGAATATATATATATACGATTAAATTAGTTATTAAATTGGTGATGACTGAATTTACAAAAAAAAATGCAACTAAGTGGTAATGGGTTGGATTTTTTCTTATATACGGGTAAATACTTTTTGTATTTATAAAAAAAATAAATAATACATATTAACCAGTACATAAATATTTAAATAATTTTAATACAGCTGAGTGGATGGATTTTTATTAATTAATTAGTTTTTTTTTCTGGGAAAATCCAAAAGTGCAACCGAAGCAGATTGTGGTGCTCTGTGAGTTTATGGAAAAATAATGATAAAATGAATGAAACAACAAGGTAGCCCAAAATAATTATGAATTTATTTACAATTTTGAATAAAACGAACAAACTGAATATTAAAAATTGAATGATAGAAAGTTTCAAAGAATTTTTGAGGAATTAAATCAAACTAAATTGAATTGCTTCACTAAATTTTAGAATGGTAAGCTTTCGGAACTACATTCAATATAATCTGATTCCATTGCCGTATTGCTGTTGGTAAATTGGAGCCAAAAAAATGTATGTCCATTTGAGCATCTAAACTATTGAGAGGTATTTTATTTATGGCGATCAGTCAAGTCAATGTTATTAAATATTATGCCTTTTGGAAATTTGAATATTGAATATTTCCACAAGACAATGCTCCGATTTACTTTCTGCACTGGCTGACAGAAAACGTGATATCAACATCTTATATCAAGATTTTCTCAGATAGTCAGGCCGCTTTAAACTCTGTCTCATAAACTCTATAATAGTCCATAACTATCGATTGTCTCTAACCTTTGTCGGATATTGTAAAGCAGATAAACTTGCGAAAAATAATACAACATTACCCATTCTACCACGTTTTGGTTAATACTAGTACATCAATCGCTACATGTAGGCTTAAATAATCAATTGTCAGGCTACGAATACCATAACCTTGACTTAAAGCGCTAAAGGTGCTTGATAACTCTAAGCAGATTGCATAAAAGCTCGATAATAATTGGTGTCATAACTGGACACTGTCTATTAGGAAAGCACGCCCCATAGCTAGGAGCATTCTCAAATGACTTTTGCAGAAGTTGTATTGTCCAGGAAGAGGAGCAACAATTTCCTTAGCATACCCTTCTATAGCATAAAAGGTAAAAGTAGGTTCGCCTGAGAGAATTCTTTTATAATGATCTCAAACACACTCATATCATGATATATGAGAAAGCCACATTATTCATGGGGTATCACAATGACCCAACAACTGGCCTAAGTATGTCCTACTCCATCTCAAACATCCACTACAACCAATTTTTTATCTTTGGGCTATAAGGTGACTTTGAAATTGGAACACAGCCTTTTTAGAGAAGCTGAACTCAACCTGGCAAGCAAATCCTCTTCGATTTGCCTTATGAGATGAAGTCAAAATTTTCAGAATTAAATTGTTTAAAATAGTCGATATTTCATAGTAACCGAGTTTTATTATTAAAACAAACTAAACTCATTTCAACAAAGACTTTCTCATAAAAGTATTGGTTAATTCTTCGCAAATCTTTTGTTAACCAGGCAAAGTTGGGAAAAGATGATTACAAAAAATTGTACTTACAATTACTTGTTATTCAAATCTTAATACACTTTTTTAATTACTTTAAAATGTAATTGAAGAGTTTTAATAAATATAATTCCATGTAATTAAAAAGAGTCAATTACTTACCATTTGATTACATAAATGTAATTGAAAACAATTTTTCCAGTAATCATTATACACAAAATTTAATTAAATATTATTTTCGTCAATTATATTTTAAGCAATGTTAAAAAATAATTTCCTGAAATGCTTATTTCTTTTATGTACATTATGTTGGTTTGAATAAATAAATAAGAAAATCAAGAACTTGAATTAACCCATTAAATTTTTCAAGTGTTTAGTTCTTAGTAAGTTATTTTTTTTTTTCAATTTTAACTACAAGTAATTAAAATGAATACTTTTTCAATTACAATTACGTGTAACTATAATGAAAAAAATGTCAATTACTAATGCTTGTGAAGTTGAAATTAATAACAAAAAGTAATCATTATTTCCCAACAATGCAACTAGAATATTCGAAATTCGACCAATATAGTTGGTCTGTTATGATAGCATTTGGATTTAAGGGTATTCCCTGCAGTATAAACCATTTGGGCATTATGTTATGAAGCATTTGAGATAGTAACTGCCAGAATTTATTAGATCACTGGGATCCTTAGAGTGGAAGTCTCATACATACATACATAAGTAAAATAGGGAATAGGGCAGGACATGAACATAGGTCAGACCCTGTCGCTTCCTCCTCCTCAACCATGTACCTTCTACAAAAATCATTAGGAGTAACTTAAAGTAAAAAACCTATGCAGACATATTAGACAGTGTTCTGTCAGCACAACTATAGCGAAGCTTATTTGCATTCTAACAAGAGAAGTGAGTTGCTATGAGCTTTAGCAGCAAGTTTACAGGTAAGCAGTGGTGTTAGTCCATCTTCCTCTATAGTGTCATTTTTTAGTTCAAGTTTATATGCAGCTAAGAGTAAATTAATTAACTTTCTTGCAAGTTTCTCAGTTTAAAGGGCTTTTAAAATATCTCTATGCCTTTGAACACAACAAAGATGAATATTGAACTTTTTTGACATCTTCAAATTAGACAGTCGAAAATTTATGAAGAGAGAGAGAGAGAGAGTCAGATTCACTGTTTAAAGGGTTGCGTCGATATTACGTTTTCTTTGAACCCAGAGAGGACTTTTAAGATAGTCAGCCGGTTAGTCTAAAACAACTTTAATTCCTTAGAAGACATTGCGTAGACGAAAGAAAGGAGTGACATAAACAGTCTAACATAGGTACTAAATTCCATATCTCTAGTAAAATCAGAAATTGCTTTCATCTACTCGTGCATATAAGACTAATTCCCATAACCTAACTCTTCTACTTTTTTCATGAGAAACTTCGAAAAATGAAATCAAAGTCCATTCAAATTATACTCTATGCATACACGAGTACATGAATGCAGAACATCAAATTTAATTATTGGTAGATATCCATTAAAATGCAATTGATTGTGAGTAAAGAAAAACACCAAAGTTTTAAATAAATTATAATCAACTAGATTTGTTTATTTCACTTTCATTAGAACTGAAGTTGAGTTCTGAAAATTACTTTTATCGATACCGATTTGATTTTTTTTTTGAAGTTAAAATGTAAGAGTATTCAAAGTTATGAAATCGATAGAACCTTAAAAAACAACTTCACTCGATTTTCAATTTAGATCTCGTTTTTTGGGAACCTAGTTGAATATCAGATTCGCATTCAAGACATTGAATATCAGATTCGCATTCAAGACATAAAAGGCCCATCAAAAGTAAGGTGTGGTCGGAAACAAAAAATGTTGTTTCCGTAAAATAAAGAATTATATTATTCGAGGCAGCCGCATACTTAGATCTAGGAATAACCATTGAAAAGAAGAAAATTACTTTTGCATAAGTTAGAACCTTGTCCATTTTCAAATCAAAAAACATGATACAACAACAACAATTATAGATATTACAAAACTTCATACATCACTTTTGTTATTTCACTCTTAACAAAGTTAAACATTAAACATTTTTGAAAACACCCAATTCTTATACAACAAAAACAAAAAGTAACAAAAACATTTTTAATGACAATCAACGACTATGAATTAATTTTTACAAATGACTTTCTTCTATGGTTTTATGTTAAAATGAAACATTTATATACAATATACAAATATAAATACAATACGCATATGGATTCATGGAAATGGGTGTTATTAATTTAATTTTGTTTAATTAATTTATGTGCAGCTATTATGAGTTATTAACAAAAATCAATTACTCTTCTTTTCCATTACAGAATTTACAAAATTTACAAATTTGGACAAAAACAATTTGAATTTTCATTTTAATGTTAAAGTGCAGGTGGTGGGTATAGTGTATAAATTTAAGCTTATAAAGTGGAAGGATCAAAAATTCAATTCAAAAATAGTGCAAAATAAAATTTTGTTTAAATTTTTGTGTATAAATTTATTAATCAACAATATATTAATTTACAATATAAAAGAGAAAAAGAGCAATTGAGGGTAGTGGAGAGGTTTTAATTATTATTATTAATTAATTTTAATTGTAATTTATTTTGAGAGGGTTGAGGGGGTTTGTTTATAATTTTATATTATTAAACTGAGTGACCAAAACATGAAGTTGACGGTCTTACCGGTCTGATTGCGACCATAGAAATCATTTGGCGGTGGCCCTTGTCCAGCATGTTGCATGCTATTGTACATCATGCCATAGCCGCCGCCGCCGCCCGTACCATCCGATCCACCAAAAGAACGGGGTGAGCCTGTGTTGTTTAACAATTTTCATTTTATTAGAATTTTGTTTTAATTTTTGATTACTTTCATATTTTTATTTCTTATAATTTATGTTTTTCTCTTCTGATTTTTGTTTTTTTTTTTATGTTTGTAAGGCTAACAATTTTTGTTTAATGAATGATTTTATGGATCGAAGTGTGTGGATCATTTTATGATTTATAAATTAATATATATATATAAATGGCTAGGGATGTACATTACGTTGTTTTTTTAATTTTGTAATTTAATTTAAATTTAATTTGGTTTTGAATTAGAATGGTTATTGTTAGGTAATGACAAAATTTAATTTTACTCAGAGCACAGTTTAAAAACGCAAATAATGAAAGGTGGAGAATACAAGACTTATGAACTTTCAGAATTTTAAGTAATCAGCAGTACATTTTCGTAGAAATTCAAAGAATGCCTTAAGCATTGAAGCTAGACGAGTTGCAATTCAAGATCCTGTGTATAGGAAGCATTTTTTGAATACCGGAGATATTACCTGATAGCGGAGTGAAAGAGGGCGGTTGTTCATCTAATACCAAGCCATGCAATAGGCTGCGGAATAAGGTTCAGATGACATGAAGGAAAGGCAAGTTTCTACTATCTGGTAGGCCAATTGCCAAAAAAATTGCCTTTCAATTAAAGAAAAGTATTAGAAAGTTGGTCAAGAAAATTCTTCCTCACTATCAAGTCAAGTCTATAAATTAGGTGGCGCAACAGTCCATAGTGAACTAAGCTTTGTGATTTACAACTGTCAACCATTTGTGAGCGAGTCATTTCAAGGATGGAAGGGATATACAGTTTTTATGCCGATTCCGAACCACAAATTTGAGAAAGTATTTTTCAAGATAAGAATTACTCTTGGAGGACTTGTCAATTCCTCGGAAGAGGCAGTACCCGTGCAAAAAAAAACATTAGGTGGCACAGACAGAAAGTAAACCCTAGAATGACAGTTCTACGCACTAACCATCACGCCACGAGTACAAAAGTCAAGTCTAGTTATGTCAAAATTTTAGAGGATCATGTTTTTCATTCAACTGAGAGCTGAACTTTGATTTTATAATGCTGTTATTTTCGTAACAATAAAAAACACAACTTTTTATGGACTTGTACCTTGTATGAGGAGTTCTTTTCAGATAATAATGTTGTGGTATTTTCTGTGGAAGCAACTGAATGTAAAGGTTAGTGAATTAAAGTTCAAACTTTGAAATAAAATGACACCTTGAAAAGCTAATTAGTTTCCTTGGTCTAAATCTAAATGAAGTCCCTTATGTAGTCTGATCCTGTCCAGAATGAAAAATGAATTGGCACGACAAGAATCCGCCAATGGTAGAGCACTTTTCGGCCTTGGTGAATCTACATAAAAAAGATGCATTTAAGGAGCACCCCCAAAAGAGTAAATTGGGAAACTAGAAGCTCCAGCTTCTTTTTTCTGATTTTGCCTTCGCGTTTGCATTTTAAAACTGTGCTCTTTTTCTTTGGTTTAAATTGTGTCATTTTTTTATTCTCATCTTATAACTAAGTAAGAACTTGTTTAATTTTTATAAACTACTTAGTTGTCTAAAGATTAATAATAATAGAGAAAAATACCTGGTAAATGTTGAGTGGCTTGAGGTACACTTGTTTGCCGTTGCATTCGCTGCAATTGCTGTGCGCTAAACACATTCCCAGGCGGTCCGTATGGTGATTGGGGACTTGGTGAGGTAGGTCCAGGAAATCCGTCAGCACTTTGTTGTGGAAATGAATTTTGTCGTTGCATATTACCAGCGCCACCAGGTGAATTTAATGAACGTCTTTGTGTTTGAAATTGTCGATATGGACTGACACCCTGTTGTTTTGTTACATCAAATACACGAACATAAAACAATACACAAAACATATAAAAATAAAATAGAAATTAGTAAAAGTTTCAATAATTTTTAAAATTCCACCTTATGTCCCACCTGCAACTGAGCACTCAGCATGGGATTGTGCTGCTGCAGGGAGATCCTTGAATTGTTATTTCCACCACCTCCTCCATTATTGTTGGATCCATTACCACCAACGCCAACACCAACACCAACACCAGCTGATGCTGTATTCCATTGTTGTGGGGATACTCCACCAGCACCTGTGGCAACTGATTGAGCATTTACGTTGAATGGTGGCAGGCGAGGTGATAGCTGGGCAGCTGTATTATTTCCAACGACATTTTGAAAGGCCATTTGTTGCTGTTGCTGCTGTTGTTGTTGTTGCTGTTGCTGCTGTTGGATTTGAGAGAGTTGTTGTTGTTGCTGCGGCGACAAACGCTGGCCATTGTTGGTAAATTGTTGTTGGAAGCCTATCAAAGTGAAGTCTTTAGAATACATTTTAACACAGATTGGATTTTTAAAAACAACTAACCTGCATTCGATTGTGGACTAAAGGGTGCACCTCTCTGTCCAGGACTCAATTGCTGCTGTATCATGCTTTGGGCATAGCTCGGACTTAGTTGGGAGTCGGGTGGCATGTTGTTGCGAGATAGTGAGACATTTGGCGCTACAGTATTATTCAACAGTGAACCGATGTTATTCAAGCCTGGATTTAGACCTAGAAGATGAAGATCAAGATTAAGCGAGGTGTTTACAATATGAAATGTTTCCATTCACACTTACACAACTGATCTCCACGCGCTGTTGCACTCTCTGGAACGAGAAGATGTTGCTTTTGTTGCTGCTGCAAGAGGCGTTCTTTTGGGCGGCTTGCATCATTCGATCACGATTCAATCGTGACACCGGAATTGAGGTAATATTTCC